>OZ024702.1:8283966-9781466 GCA_964016905.1 Perithous albicinctus | reverse complement strand
TTTCACAGCCTAGTATTACGGTTCCCTTACTGCCCTTTTTCAGTTTTGATACTCCAACACCAATGCTTTTTATATCTATCTTTTCTTTTATCACCTTTTTGGTGGTTTCGCTCTCCTGCTCGACATTTGGTTTAATAATTAAAACATTCTCCTTTTTCTTTCCTTTGGCTGCCTCGCTGTAGCTACCTTTTACCCCCTTTGCTGAGTAGACACTACTTCCTTGAATCAGCCTTTTCAGTTCTCCGAGCTCTTGTTTTACTTCTTCCAATGCTCCCGCCACTGCTTCTTCTACGATTTTCTTCACTTCGCTTTTGCACGCGATTTCATCCTTCATACTTCTCACTGTTTTTATGAGCCACTCTATCTTTGCATCAGCTATTGAAGATGTACTCGTACTCTTTCCTCCACTAGTTGATCCAGTTGATTCCAATCTCTCTCTGCTGTGGCCCCCTACTGTCGGCGTGAGGGGCCTCGGCAATTCTACCTCCTCCACCATGAATTTTTCCAAAGGACCCTTACATGGGACCAATTCCTGGTTCCTCCCATAGACTCGATGTTTGTTCGCACATCCTGGGTGGTAAAACAGCTTCGGGCATGATTTGCACCGCACTACCTGGTTTTTTATCGCTTTTTTGCACGCTGAGCATTTATACTCATCGTAATCACCCGTACAGTCCATGATTTTATTGCGTTAGCAACTTACCGCCCAGCGCATACCGAGCGGTACGTATGCTGTCTTCCAACGCCCCCAATTCGAACGTTTAACGTGGCAGCAATAATGGCCGCCCACACCTCATTCGACAGGTAGCAAAGTTAATAATCACAAATTTGTTAATAACTCCGTAAATTCGTCAACCACCACTTTCACCAATAGATCAAAATGATCACCACCAAAAGCCGGTCACATTATACTATTTTCCTTGGCAAATCTTGCAGTTTATACCATGTACAAATACCTTGAAACGCGGAGCGATTTACGACACGTCCTCACTCGTCGAGAGAGAGAGAGAGAGAGAGAGAGAGAGAGAGAGAGAGAGAGAGAGAGAGAGAGAGAGAGAGAGAGAGAGAGAGAGAGAGAGAGAGAGAGAGAGAGAGAGAGAGAGAAAACCTCCGGCTCCGTCTAGGATCTGGATGAGCCGTTTTCCCGTACCGCGTCCTCGTCTCGCGCGTAACGGTTGTAGAATCGTGGGTCCTACGTTACAAGGTAGAGGTACCCACTATAGTTCCTCTGTCTATCTCTATACCCGACTTGCGCTTGCTTCTTCCTACAGCTTGATTCTGGATTCTCCTCGCGTGGTTTACTACTCCTACCAACGTACAAGCAGGAGAACGAAACAGGCAGTTGGATAACGGAAAGGGAGTCTCTTTCCTGGATAACCTACCACTGCTGTGTAGCGTTACGTATATCGATACAATCGATCAAGCTGTTTCGCAAACGATACTTTCCGCACAGGAGAGCAGAAGAAGAGGGAAAAGATGTATCGTTTATTGGACCTTGGTTGTTTTTGTTGGGTATGTAGGTTGCTGATAAAGCAACTAGGGGATCACTCTAAGGTTGCATTAAAGCAGATCACAGACTCCGATACGTAAAAGTCAAAAACCAAAAATTATAAAAAATGATTTTGAAATCAATGTACAAATCATAAATGTTTAAGTGTATTTAATTCGGATATTCGTATTTTTATCTGTATTCTGTAATAGCGTAATTACCGAAGCGATGATGGAATCCACTGCTTCCTGTCATAATTGATATCATTTAAATTCAATGCGATGATCCAGCTTTTTGATTTCTAATTGACGACAAAAGATTTACGTTTTTATGCACTTCGCTTCGCTATGTGTAGTTCGCACCATAGAGTAGTAACTCTACGATGCGAATGGAAATTACAATTCACTGGCGACGATGAAGGAAGTGATCCACCATGCAAGCGAGGCTATCATTCTGGCAGTAGCGCATTAGCTTGATAGTGCGCATACTAGACAAGGACGATGTCCGTGAACGTACTGCACGCGTTATGGCATCGCGAAGGAGGATCTCCGGTAGGAGCGATATCTGAAGAGCCCATAAGTCAAGTGACCACACATCGCAATCTCCCTGATATTCCCTCACGTATACATGTTCGTAACGGTTGCCTTACGTTGGTATCTATACGTGCCGTATAATGTGCTGGACGCGGGTAACGCGCATCCAGTGAAATACGGTTACCATAGGCGCACGTGAGAGCAGCCTCGAAATGGCCACATCGCAGCATGAGATTTGAATCCAACCAGTTTCTGCGTTTCCAGGCTCTTGGCTCACACGACTCCAGGCTCGCTGCTCGAGAGCTCTTCTCGACGGAGGCTGGTTAACGTGACGCTCATTCCAACCTCAGTCATCTCGTCTCTGCTTCCTTCTCATCCTTCGCCTATCTCGTTTGATTCTCTCGAATGGCGAATAATTATCCCGCTTCAGGAGATCGCTCCTCACTCCTCAGTCTCTAGTTCCCAACTCAATTTAATTTTTTCCACGTTTTTTTGTTCTTTCGGTAAATCACATGTCTTATTCGAGCAATTGTCTGTATATAAGATCATGGATCTTAGAGTTTTTTCATCGGTTAATCGTTGCAGGACGTAACCGCGAGAAAGAGAGTAAAGGGCACGGCGGGGATAGCGAGTATTTACGAGGGGCACGAGATGAGTCTTCTCTAGCTCTTGTGTTCTTTGGTAAACGATTCGAAACAGAAAAGAATAAGTGTGTGTAGTGAAACAAGCGGCGAAAAAAATATAGTTAAAAGAAGCAACAGAGATCAGAGAGAGAGAGCGCGAGAGAGAGATAATCAACGACAGAAGCACGAAGAGAGCTGAATTATTATGTCCGGACATTACAATCAGACGAGCGGTGCTTTCTCTCCCCCTTTATATCTTCATTCTCCTCTTTCTCCTGTCTATCTCTCTCCCTCGCCACTTCTCTGTGTTTCTTGCGCCGTAGCGTCGGCACGGGGTAAAAGTTGCCCGTACTTTTATACGGATAAAGATCTCGGGGGAAAAGTTACGGTCGTTTGCAAACTAATCGAGCCGTCGCTTTTCTACGGGGTGTCGAAACTTTCAGGGGCTGTCAACTTTTCTGCTCTCGAGTACTCCTCGGTATCCTCTTTAGACCTTGCTTTTGCTCGCGCAATGACTGTTCTATGCGAACCTTTTGCTTCACCCAGAGGTGCTTATCTACACCAGATCTCCCTTCTCATCCCTGTTTCGCTCATTCTACGACGACGATTCGCGAAACCAGCGAATAATCGCACCTTTTATCTTCTCATTCCTTTTTCACGCACTTCCAGTCATCGTGCCTTTAATAAAGCTCTCTGTCTGAGGTATTTTTTGTGCTCGTAAAGTGACCTTGAAGGAAACCCCGAGGCCTATTACCCGGGGTACTGACTTTGTCCAGACGTTTCGTTTTATGGCTCATTCAGGACGATTATTATAGAGTTGTAGCTATTTAAAATAAAGAATGTTTCAGGTTTGCAGAGAGGATAAAGCCATTCTTACAATTGACAAAATTTCGTGCGTATTTATATACCAATGATTGGCTCAGAGAGCCGTATCTAATAATTTGCAGTACTTTGATGGTGAGTATAGTCTGTAGAGAGTGCGCAGTCGAAGGAAGAACGATTAAGCGTGGAAAGGCGAGAAGGGTGATATCATTAAGATTCTCGAGACCGCTGCTACCGCCTCTCGCTCGAAAAGGGGCACACCGAATTTTAATTCGAGTCTGGCAGGGTTTAAGGGTACGAAACGAGAGAGAGTTTTCCTCTGGGCGCCTTGTGCCTTCTCCTGCACTGCCCCGGTGGGTATATTAAAATTCCGGAAACTTTTTAATCTTTCTGCCGTAGTTAAATATTAATAACGAATTCTTAGATAGCGCCGCTGTGTCTGCGTGGAGACACGAAGAATATATAGTATATTATGCAGCGAAAGATCTTCCCTAGTACCCATTCGTTCGGGTGTGAGTCGTTCGAAGCAGACTGAAAGTAGTGAGAGTAGTTCACCCAGTTCCTCTGCTCTTGCGAGGGGTCACCCTAATATCACTTTGCTGTCACACGATTTGTGACAAAATAGATAGAAAACCGCCGGCAATTTTTCACGAGCTTTTTAAAGTAAGAGAGAGAGAGACAGAGGCTGGTAACTCGCGCGGCGGAAGCCGCGAAGAGTACGAATCGATTTTTCTACGGGGCTCCTTTGCTCGGTGAGCTCTATATCTATCTCAACCTCACACTTTTAAACGCTCACTGCTGCACCCCGTCTCCGTCCTTTATCTTATACTCTGGTTTTCCTCTTTCCTCTCGCCCTTATACTCTCAGTTTTTCTCCGCTGCTTTCACGGGTTTTGTGCCTCGTGCCAGAGCTATTCCCACTCTACGTGCAATCACTAGTGTTTCCGAAGCTCTACTCACACCGTACAGACAGGGCACACTATGCCGGTCTCAGCGTCCGGTGATTCCAGATGTGAATGGACGCGGGTAAAAGAGTGCATTTTACTTGTCGTACTAAAGGCAAGAATACGAGACGCATATCCGATGGCTAATCGGATGTCGATGGACGTCGTTATCCATGGCTGAGAGGAAAATGTTATTTATCCACTATACTTTGGTCGTTATGCAGCCTCAGCTGCAGAAGTGAGGCGGCTGTGGTCCAGGTCTACCAGAACGATACCAGTTGCCCGTCGCCTCGGCCACAGCTAGGCCATGCAGTAGCTCGCCTCGTTTATATCTTGGCGCGCAAGCGGTAAGTCGGCTTTAATGAGGTAGCTTAGAGGGGACTTACGAGATCTCGCCGTACGGAGCGAAGGCGTCCCTCAGGGTCTGCGTCTCGATCTCCGGGCTCAGGTCTCCCACGAATATGTGGTAGTGCTCTGTAACAGTGAATAAGAAGATACGCTGATATTAGATTAAAGAAAGTGGAAGGAAGAGAGATTGTCTCTGTATCAGATTCATTTAAGCGAGTACAGTTTAGTACAACGAGTACACAATAATAGTATATCGAGAGAAATAAAAAGAAAAAAAATTAGATGACAAAACAAGAAAGTATAAGGGAGTATATCCTGTATATAATTAGAAATAAGCATTTTTTAGGAGTGCAACACGGTGTTGTTTCTTGACGTGAATAACAATATTTCAGAAATATAATAGATTTACGAAAATTATATTAAAATTATATTATAAACAAATTTTTGGGGAGAACATATGGAAATATACAAAATCTTTTGTATATTTTCATATAGTAATTTCAATGTGCAGACTTTTTTTTATAGCATTCAATCTAATAAATATGTATATTGCACTTAAAATGATAACGAGGGCAATCCAAATATATTTTCGAAAACAAATTTTTCACTTGACCAGTAGAAAAAAAAATGATAGTGAATGTTGATGCATCGACTGGTGGCATAGGGTTCAGGTTGAGGTACGTTCTGACTTTGCCAATGCTCTCTTCCATAGTAACTGGCAGTGGTGTCGGTAGCTGATGGCCGAGGGGCGTAAAATCAGAGGCGAGGGCAACCCTCGCTTTCAGCGGCCCCATTAAAATTGCAACCGTTAATTTACCATCGCCGGCCGGCAAGCCAGCAGCCGTGAGCCCGAGTGCCTTCCATTGCCAAGCTCGCCGGTAGTTCGTGTAGGTACAGCTGGTTTTGTTATTGGTGGGTGGGCGATGGTATGCCTTACGTAACTCTCCACGCACCCTATATTTATTCAAGGGGTGGGCTTTGTTTGTCTTCACTTCGGCATAAAGGCTGCGCTCTCGTGGAACTCAGAGTTCGTGTATATATACTGTAACGGCACTACGTTCGGGGCGTTATCTATCGGTGCACCGAGAGCCAAGCGTATGCGGTGTGCGCCTAGAAACCAAGAGTGGAATAGTGTATGCAGGCATTCGCACTCATGGTGTCCCGGTTTACCGTTGGTACGGAGATACGTGCGGGCATCGAAATTGAACGAATTTACTGCAAAACCGCAAGGCCAACCTTTAAGCCTGAACATTGCCGAATTGCTCATAAATTCGGGTGACTGAAACTGGTTCACCGTTACGTTGTACGCAAGAATAAAACGGGAAGGGGACGTGTATTATGCAAAGTAAACTGCAGGATACAACTAAACTATATACATATGAAGCTCAACAGTCTTTCGACCCAGATAAAGGTGTGTGATGTAGATATGAAAGGCAATAACTGCGAAAGACATGGTACAGTTACGACAAAATCTTGGTTGTGGTGACGAAAGTACCGGATGCCTATACAGATGCTTTTGCGGCTTCTGTATGTAAGCATAAAAGGCCAGTGGTGCCGAAATAAGGGTGCAAAGAAAGACGAGATGGACAGAGGATAGACGAGGGTATATGAAAGCGTGAGCCAAGAGCTCGGCGTGAACCAAAGGAGTTTCTTCATTTTCCTGTGAAGAAAAAAAAAAAGCGAATCATCTCAACGCCTCGAAAGTGCTGTGGCATAGTTAGTCGAACGACTGCTCAGCGTGGTAGAGATTCACGCCACGAATTCAAGGAGATTCGATAGAAAATTTCCGGTGTCTGACGTGGCCACAATGAGCGATGTCCCTCCAGCCGCGATATATAGCACACGGAAGAAGATTAATATTCAGTACGAAAAACTATTGTGCAACTCCCTTGCACTCGCTTCCACTCTCTACTCACCACTTTTCCCCCGCCTATACCAATTCGTGTCCTCTTGATGGGAGGGTAGGTTGCTTGCGCATGAAGTACCCCACACCGGTAAATTCTTTTGCGCAACCTATTCCCGTAAATCTTCTCCGACTTCACTCAAAGACTTCCTGGTCGAACGCGAGGGATTTCGGAATGCGCCCCTTTCTCTTCACTTCGTCATCCTTTACCACCCTTATTCTCGTACACCGGACAACGCTCAGCATCAACGATTTGCATCACAATACCCCTCAGTAACGTTTGTCGTCGATGTCTTGAGATCGGTGTGTATCTATATACACTCTACTTTATCCGCATTCGTTCATTGATTTATCTCAACGTATAATTTCACCTTCACCACTCCTTTCGCTAATGTCACGCTTTCTACAGCCCTCTTCCGTTACAATTTTCATAAGAATACTCGGCGAAACTTCATTCCACTTCGTCTTGCAATTCGTCCGTTTCGAGAAGATAGGAGAGAAAAAAAAACCAATCACAGAGCGTCGACGTTCGGTTCTCTTATTCCATCGGAGCTTCCTTAATTATTAATCCCTGTCGAGGACTCCATTTTTCGCCTTTTCTCCATTTCGTTCTTCGCTACTATCTCCAACGCAACCACATTCTTTTACCCAGAGTTCCCTCTACGAACCATAGTTTCCACCGTGTAATTCGGAGATTTGCGGTCCAGCTTTGGATCTGTCCGCATCTTCTTTCTTCATCCAACTTTCATCACTCTCAGCTACCCGCGTAGTCTATTCTACTCCACTTCTGTATTCACTTGCTCCGTCTCTGCCTATCCTAGTCGATTGCACAGTCGTTTTATCGTTTCCTACAGTCGTCGAGTGCACGCTCACTCGCACAGTTTCGCTCAGTAAGAGACAGAGAGAGAGAGACTGAGAGAAAGAGAGAACGACGAAGTCGGGCGAACAGACAGTCGAAAATCGAGTTACCCTATCCAAGAGCTTTCCTTCCCTTATACAGTTCACTCACTCAGTCGCTCCTTCCCTGTTACTTTCACTCGGATGTCTGCTCGCTTCTACTCGGCGAGGAGTATCCACTGGTAGCTAGTGGGACTCCCTCGAGCGAGACAAGCCAACTAGTCCGCCTGCACTCATCGTCAGTTAGTCCGATCGGAATATGCCTTGAGGCGAACGGCTGGGTAGCCGAGCAACCTCCTCTGAGAGCTCCACTACGCCCGGAACTCGCGGTCGAGGGTGGTCTGATTACAATCGGTTTGATGGTATATCCACAGCGGTCGGAGGTTCCGCACCCGGAACTCATGGACGCCCATTCCTGCGAATTAGTTCAATCGTCGTACTTCCTTTACCACCTGGCATATTACTATTACTGTTAGCTACTGGTTGCGTTGATACTCGTATTGTCGATACAGTCAAATTGCCATTTGTTTCTTTCTTCTAAATTCGGTGTGAGAAAATGTAAAAGATTCATTTTTTTAAAATTGAGAAAATTAAAAACGTCTTAAATATTTAGCGTCGCTGTATGAGTAATTATTTCAAACATGGCTATATTTAAAGTAGACTTTTTTGCAAACTTATCTTACCAATTATCTAAAAACATGTCTAGTACTTAATTCCAACGAAACTACAATAAAAATGAGCAAAAAAATTTCTATTGCATTGGAAGTTAATCATCCTGCGATTGGAAGCGTAATTTTACTCAATAATTTTTCTTACTTAATCGACGGACCACAACAAATTGCCCTTCCCCGAAAAAATATGATCGGAGTAGTCATTCTAGTCTCAATACATCTATCACATTTTCTCCCCGAGGTGTTCATTCCTTTTTTTATTCATCTCATTTGGTGTATAGCAGAACATTTACTGAAAGAGGTTCATCTTTCGTTATGGTGGATTCGAAAAGATCTGGCTCCCTCGAATATGAGAGTCAGATATGAGGGTACGTAGTGGATTTCTGTGCGCGGCCGACTGCTGCACAGTCGAAGGGTCTCTGGTGTGAAGATTTAAACGTTGGACGGGCGAAAGGATCGGGCGGACGAAATATCGAAGGATGAAAAAGCAGGTTGTGGTAGGAGAGGATTGGGTACCCTATCGGATACACTCAGAACGAGATTTTTCGCCGAATTTTTTAGGTGAAAAAAGGGCAGAAGGTACATGAAGCTAGCACGGATACGAGTCTTCCAGCTCTCCAGGCGTTAGGATTTATTCTACGATTGAGGGTGCCATTCGCTCGCTTGCTGCCCGAATGGGAATCCTCATGCTTGTAGACTCTTGGAATCTTTCTCATTCGCTGCTGGGTCGAGCAGAGCCGTTTAACCTTAGACCCTGCGGGATCGTGCTTATACTGTGGTTCGCTTCTCTAAGCCAAGAACTTGGCGGATCTCTGCATGCTGCCAGGAGAATCTTTCAGCGACTAAATCGTAAAGCGATCGACAGCAAATAAAATTGGTAACACGAGTGTCTGCCAATAGCCTTGCTAGTCTACCAAACGTTAGATCTTCTTATGCATGAACTAATTAATCTTTATTGGATCACTATTTTCTAACCCCATACAAACGTGTGATCAATTAAATACGAAACAGACCTGTTTCAAGAAAATATACTTCTTATTTCAAGAAAATAAGGACGAATTCTTTCATCATACGGAGGTATTTTTGGTGCGCAGATGATTATTGAAGTCGGTGTTTAGTCAGAGGTTGAAAAAAAAAAAAAAAATTAAAACGATAAATACAAAATATTGTATGTGTAATTATTTAAATCGGAGATAATAAAGAAAATAGGATTGTAATTAATGTTCTTACATTGGAGATATAGAGAACGTGGGTTTACTACGACCACAAGGATTTTCAATAGCACGAAATCATGGCATCTTTTAGAGCCATATGCATATTTTATATTTATTACTGTTATTGCACCAGGATAGAAAATATTTGGGTCGATATGAAATAACGGTTGTACCGCACAAGATAGATATCGCACGCGAGCGAGAGGCTAGTTGGCTACCGAGGGTAGCAGTACTTTTGCGATAGTGCGGCAATCCGTCCTCTCCCTCGCTCGCACGCTACCGTAATAGTTTTGAATTGGATGAAGCGATTCGCTATCGAAGAAATGGCGTCACACTGACGCGAATAACGGTGGAGAAAATGCGAGCGTGAAATTGCCTTACATCGAAAGAGTAACGAGGCCAGAATTGTTCCAAAGAGTAAGAAGTGCGGCAAGTTTTCATGAAGGGACTCAAAAAGGGCGAACAAATGCGAAAGTCTAGGTATCTGCGGAAGAGAAATCCATTCAATATTTGACAATGGTGGAAAAGGTACTAAGAAGGGACGTTGCCGTATTAGTCGTTGGAAGGTCTCGCAGGAAATAAGGTACGAAACGAAAGGGAGGAGAAGAGAGAAGACAGAAGCAGTGAAGAATTCGAAGAAGACGCCGCAGTTTGTGCAAAGGATCAGGCCTTTTGGATCGTACCAGTGCTAAGGGGTTGCGAGGGTGTCGTAGATCAAGGACTTCTTCAATTTCGCGGGACATCGGCGGAAAGTTGATTTACAGCCGCAAACAAGCTCCTTCCTGTGTGCTTTCGCACAGAACGAGAAAGAATGAGGGAAAAGCAAGCGGGAAGAGAAGTCGCAGGAACTGTGAGCGAGTTTCTTCCTCTATCTCCCTCTCCCGAGCATTCTCTACCACCTGGTTGCCTTTCCTCTTCTCAGCTACTGCAATTCTCATTCTCTCCGCTGCTTTTCTACAGCCTCTCTAGTAGCATTGCTCTGGCCAGCCCCTTCGAGGTAGCGACGAGGTTCGGTCGAGCTCGTGGACTCGAGACCTCTATTAATTCTCCGGCTGGAGTAACGGAGGCACACCGGGCCCACCGTTTGCGAAAGTCTAGCGGCGCGAACACAATCGAATTTCGGCTCGGTCGGTCGCGCTTTGGCCTCGACGTTGCTCCTGCTGCTACTGCTACTGGTTCGCATACACATGAAACCAAACACAGACATACACATACATGTGGTAGTGTTCCCATGAGCCTCCATCGAATCCGGGCAGTTCCGACGTTCGTAGTTTAACGCGAAATTCAGGTCACGGGAAGAGACGAACTGGACGAAGGACCTCGTCGATTTCTGCTTGAAACTATATATTCTCCTAAGTCTGGTCTCTTAGCCGAGCTGAACCGAGCCGAGTTAAAAAAAACTCTTCATTTTCTTTGTAAATAAGTTATGGTTATGCGACTGTCTCGATTAGATTAGACCTTATGGACCATCCGAGTGTATATATTTAACGATTGTTGTTAAGTGATTCGAGGGAGGATGTATTAAGAATTTTCAGGGAATGATTGATCTTGAAATTGCGTGCAATCCTTTACCTCTTTCTTCCTTACAGCTAACCACACGGTTCTCATTGATAATTAAATGCCTGCATGTCGGTTGTCAGAGTTTTCCCCGAGAATGAACGTATCAACGACGAATAAAAACATTCAATCGTCATTTTATCTATGGTTTCCGATTTCAGCAGTATGATAGTAACACGTTTCGCTGAAGATATAAATGATCCTTAGATAATAGAACGAGCGCACGAATGATTCGCATGGAAATGAAAGCTCGGTGTTTCAGGCTCGGAGAAGTAGGAAGTATAGCGAGTGAAGGAATCGTGTTAATTTGCGTTCGGCTCAAAGTCGGACTAACCAATCGGTTCATTGAACATAGGATCTGTACGTTGTACCTAGGGCGGGCAATCAGCGCCTCTAACTCGCCCATTCGTATTCAAACCCTGATTTCCAGCCCAACTAGACTCTGGTAGCTGTTCTACGTTTCTCCACTTTATCTTTTTTTTTTCAAATTGATTTTCCCCGTTCTTTCCAATATATCTGTATTTACTGCAAATTCCTACCGGCGGCTCAGAAACCGAGCAGGCTCACCAGCTGCTGACCAAACCAGCGGTCACCCATCTCATCCCGTTCGATTTTAACGGGATTGATTTCTGCCGGCGCGCTGGAATCTCTTTCCCTCTCGTTCGTTGTCCCGCGTGCGAGACCGCAGTGTCCGCCGATATGCCGCAATCGAACGATTTCGCGCTAAGCGAGCCAGCAGGCTTGACGAGGAATGAAGCCACACGAGGGGATGGTCACCGCCAGGATTACTTTTAATCGAGGCAACCGATGCGAAGTTAACTCAGCGGTCTTTCTCGCGGTTTCGTTTTCACACGAATCGTCCAACTCTCTTCCGGCACAAACCCACACGCTTTTGGTATCTCGGATCCAATGTACTATGATACTACAGAGTGTTGTACTATCCGCTGGCCCCGACCCTCGCACTTTCAAATCGATGAATGATTAATCCGTCGTGGCTAATTATCTTCTTTGTTGCCATTTGCCAGCCAGCTTCGGGTGAGCGAGGGGGTATGGGGGGAGGGGGATGGTCGGATTCGCGAGCCAACATCGATAATGGCCTCTCGCTGTAATGTTATTCCGCAGCGCACACCACCACCAACTTCCACCACCGCCCTTGCCTCGGTGTCGGTGTTGCTGCTGACCCACCCTCGTACACCCCTACCACCTGTCCTACCCTGATCCTTCCTCCGTCCTGTTAACAATGCCGTTCGATCGGGGCCGTATTATCGAGCACATAATGGGAACACTCGACGACAAATTGGTTGTTTCGCGGGTAACCGATACGAGCGGGACGCGGGGAACCAGGAACTTCGTCGATGCTGTCATACGTCGAAATTGAGCTCCATTTATTTTTCTCCTGTGCAACTCGCGTATGCATCCACACTCGTTCATGCCCTGGTACACGGGGCACCGATGTACCACATTCACTTCGATTAATTATTATTCCCTCGCCTGAAAATCTACTTCATACGTTTGCATTTCAGCCTCAAAGAAATACTTTTCATCTTGTTATTTCCAAATTTTTCGTCACAGACACGAATGTAGGTAATTTTCGTGAACGAAGTATCCTTAGGGCAAGTCCATAGCGAAAATTTAATTGCCTTTTCGTAAAGGAAAAGATTTGAATACTAAATGTGGTGCAACTACCAGTGCGCTGAAACCTCGGTGGCTTCAACTGACTCGAGCTTTTGTGCTGATTTGCTGGTCACAGGGAAACACACGGAAGGTAGATGGTTCGAGAGTAGAGAGCGGTGACAGGGTAGCGTTCTACTAGGTATATGCGGCCGAGCGGGCGTCGATAGTGCGCTTACACGCGGTCGTAAATCCCCGTGATTTAGAGGATGACCGACATATTGGTTGAGGCTCTCTCGGCTCGCGGACACACCGGAGTTGGAACGGCCAGGGGTGCTTGCTGCCCTGGTAGCTGCTACCGCGTACGTCCATATAGTATTAGCTATGTACGCGTATGCCATCACTGGATCGTCGAGCAGGTACGCGACCGAGTGAGGAAGTGAGCAACCGAACGGTCATACATGTATCATCATCTCGGAACTAGCAGATAGAGCAGACAGTGACGCTCGGTCTACCTGTCCGTTCCATCGGATCTTTCTTATCGTCGCACGTGCCCACGTACCGGTCATCCTCGTTCTCTGCGTCGTACAGTATACTACAGTCATCTCTCTGCAATATGCAATCGACGAATGAGCACATATACAATATACTATATATTTTACCGCACAACCTCTACAGCCATACACATTGAGGGGTTACCGTGAACATATGACCACATCCACCATTTTACTGAAATACCTTGCTACGTATAATTCAAGAATTGCTTCGGACTATACGCGTATCCATTTGGTACATTATTGTTATTGCTTTACGCTCGAGCTGCAGTATTTGCCACCTGGCAAACCGAACCGCTACAATTATTACAGAATCATCCAGATATAAAAAAAAGGGTGGCCAACTGGTTCGTACGAAAATGCATTCGATATTATATAAATAAGACATACAAACGAACACACATACACAGACGAAAATGCCACCAAATTGGCTTAATTAAATCGTCCTCGCGTACAGAGACTGGTCGCTACTAGCGCAGAGGACATCGAGAGTATACGTATCGCGAGGGACATCGACGTTGCGCTCACGCTCTATTCCTCTGTCCTTCTTCCTCGCATCTATTCCTCGCCATACTACTATATGTATACGTGGCCTCTCGCCGGCGTATCAGTCGTGTATCCATCAGAGTGCGTGGTGGCGCCATGCCAAATTGATGCTGTTTGCCGTCGCCCTAAGCCTCAATCTGCCCGCCTGCTGCCTCCCTTCTACCCTCCCCCACTTCCGCTACCACCACCGCCGTATACTCCGTGTCCCAGCACGTTACGTAGAGAGACGTCGTGTCCCTATAACACGCGCAGCGCTAAGCTCGCCGCATTATGGATACGACGTAGAGCACCTAGCTGTACGTACACTAGCATCAAGTGCCTCTAAACCATCACAGAGACACACCGATCTGGTGCACGAATTGTAACCAGCGAATAATGTTGGTATATATACACTTGGAGTGAACTTCGCTAGAGCGTCGCGACGGTTTCACTCCTCTATCATACTCCACACCAACCACCTACGTATACTTATACATCGTCCATACATTTACACAGCCACCCATTCCGTGCTTTCGCGCGGATAATGCCGTACGAGGCTTGCATTGCGAGACCATTGCATTTCTCGAGAGGGTGAGTCAGTCTCCGCAGACTCAGGTTTCTCTCAGCTCGCTTCCCCCTTTCGTCATTTCGCGACTACCCGATAAACTTTCTATCCATG
Organism: Perithous albicinctus; assembly: GCA_964016905.1. Lineage (NCBI taxonomy): Eukaryota > Metazoa > Arthropoda > Insecta > Hymenoptera > Ichneumonidae > Perithous > Perithous albicinctus. Next base: position 9,767,097 of record OZ024702.1, on the reverse strand, counting down.
ACGACGCTGTGTGTACACACTTGTGTCTCGTTCTCGTCGTTATACCCGCACGCATATGTTACTCGTACCGTGGCTTCTTTGTTTTACGTGTCACAACACATAACAATTATGATAAAAACGGATTAAGTCGCGTAGCAGGTAGAAATTATTTGTGTAAGTACTATTTATCATCCCAAAACTGCCTCCACTCCACGACAGCTCTTCTAGTATTTTGTCGTATTATGCTTGAACTTTTAAATGTTGCATATAATTTTTTTGTTTTTATATGAACTTAATTATATGTTGATCCCATTGATTTCTAGAAGATTATTGGCTACTCATAATTTACTTAGTTCAAACAAATCATCTTTCAATTCATTCAATTTAATCAGTATAAAAAACAGCGATTTTTATATTTTCCAACTAGGCCAATTCATGTCAATCTTAACTATTGATGATTCGTCTGAACGCAGAATGTACCGGAGAGTAGTGATCTTTCTTAATTATGGATACGACTGTTCACGCCTATCTTCGATTAATATTTTTATTCTTTTCAGATAAAAATAACTTCTGATTCAATTAGATATGATCCTTCGTGCAGACACCCGACCCAGTGATTTCGACATATCTACATTCAAGACCGACAGACGAAGGAGGAAGCGTGCAAATGGAAACGGAATTAATAAAGTAGCGGAACACCCGCGAATTTTCTGTGGGCGCAGAGGCGGCTGCTTGCTCCCGCCGAAGAATTAGCCTTATCTTACGGGTGCCGCGGCGTTCGTATGCCGAGCGCGGATCGATCGGCGATTACTCGGCAAATGTTTGCCGGGTCCTGCCGGACTAGAGGTGTCGAGTATCGACCATCGCTTGACCCTGCTCGCAGTCGAGTGCTGCTCTACCGACGAAAGGGGTGAGCCCCTCACACGCTTAGCCACTATACTATAGGAGTTTGTGTAATATATATCTATAAGGATAGCCGTAAGCCAGGAGTAAAAGCAGTCGCATCTCGTTTGTGTGTGTGTGTCAGCCTGGAGAAGGCAAGGAATAGGACGAGGAATCGTTAGAGTGAGGAAATAATGGTAGTGAGGGTGAGGATGTTCACGTTTGTGGTCATGGGCATGAAGGGGTAGCATGAGGGTGCCTTTTATGATTATCAGGAAGGAGAGCTTCGCGAAATTAGCGTTGTGCCCACTCTTGTACGCGACGCCAGCACATTTCCCTAGCCACATACACACACGCACACACGAAAATACATATACCGAAACACACTATATACATTGCAAAAGACAGTAGAGCATATCTGCGAGTTTATACTACTGTACTATTACCCTGCACGCGGGAATAACCATCTCGTAGCATTGTACACGAGGCGGTATAATCACAGGGGAATCATATCTGGGATTCTCATTGAATCCCAGTACTTGATAAATCCGATTGCCTCGTCGCAGCTCGGGAGTACCTCTGCTTTTCTCTGTTTCAATACCGATACTAGAAACTAGGTTGACCTGAAAATGTAACAAACCACTTATTTTACTTACAACTGACGATGAAATACAAAAAAAAAAAAGGAATAATAGTGAATATAGAGAGAGAGGAGTTGGATGCTGAATATGCTATATTTCCTGTGGTCTGTTCTCGGACGTGACGAATTTTTGTCTGACCAGCAAGCGGTGAGCATGCCGGACGTTTTAGCTGTAACTACGGCAAGGCGAGGCTTTTCTAGTAGAGAAAGGCCAGCATAGCCGCGAACTGTGGGATACAAATTCGTGTCGATGCAGCACAAAGTGGCGTCTGCCCACTTCTCGACCCTTTCTCTGCCCGCTGGCTTGCCCCATCGGCCTGCCTGGTGCTCGACCGTCCAGATAGAACTGCCACCCCGTCACAGCTGCCACCCCCTTCGACTCCGAGGCGTCGGAATAAACCTCTACCCCCCTCCCCCCTCTCTCTTTCTCTCTCTTGTCCTATCGATCTACAGGGAGGGGCGGCTGTAAAAACTCTTGGTTCATGACAGACCGCCGTCCGCTTTTGCAGAAAGACGCCCCTTAGCGTCCCGGACAGCACCACTACTCTGCCATCAACTTGTAACATCACCACCTCCACGCGGACAGAGGATAAGCCAGGCTCAGGACACGCCACTTCGGACGATCGAGAAAACGTAGAATATATATTGAAGACTGTAAGACCCCTCGACATTTTCTCTCACGAGATTGAAAAGGGGATTTCTCATTCAAAATCTCAAAAGATGAATCGCATCACAAGGTTGCCCCTTGGGAAGGATATCCAAATCCGATCAAGCTTTCGAAAGTTTACCTGAATTATGAATAGTTTTGTTTATACCGGAAAATGTATCGCGACCCTGTCCCTTTAGCATGGAAAATGTCTCATCATTTCTTATTATATTTTTTTTCTTTTCATAAGACGATATTGTTTAGGTTGCTGGGTAACATAAGGCGGAAGCTAGGCAGAAGTTTTCTTGAGACCATCCGCAGAGTTAGGGCATTATGAGGGGCTCATTTTGACCCGATCCTCTCATACAGTAAACACGTCTACTGCATATCGTAACTATACTGTAGTGAAGAAGAAAATGTTCATGTCGAATACACGTCATTATTTTTGTAAGCTAATCAGCTCTCAGAAAAAAAATATGCCAGATATTTCAGCCAAAAAGAAAGCACTGCAAAGCCGTTTTCAGAAGAACAGATGGTACCGGAGTTCGTTGCACTGCATCGAAGCAGCAAACCTGCATACTCGACATTTGCAGCTATGAATCCGCAGAAGCATGTGCTCCTGATTTTCAACGCAGTTTTAATGGAATATTTACATTTTTGTCTACTATATGTTTACACTCGTCTGTTTTCCCTGATTCGACATACTGTGCTGGATTTTCGCGTCTGTCCGTATTCACAAAACCACTATAACACTTATACGATATCCACGCTTGGAGGACTAAATTTCCGGTCTCCCAGCAAGGACTGTATAAACGTCCCGTCACCAATGATCAATTGCTCATTATGTTAATGTTTGAGAGGGACCGCGTATACTCATCCAATAGGATGCAAATAGTATTAATGCCTCATTCCTACCGAGTCTCGAAGCGTATGAGGAAGAAAGGTGAATGTCATAATGTTGTCATAATTCTTGTCACAGCTATGAACTTCAACATTTTCACATCATCAAAAGGTTTAATTAAATAGGCTTCCAACAAGGATTTCAACATAATAAATCATTTGTGAGCTTCCACTTAAAAAAAAGTCCCATGAGAAGATTAAACTTGAACTTCAACACGAATACCTCAAAACTATTAATAACATTTGATAAAACCATACATGTATTATTTAGAGATATGACGTTAGTTTTCCAAGTAATGTGTTCTGAATTACACCATCGTTGTTAATAAGACATGAATGAGTCGACGCATATAGACTGATGACAAGATATATATGGGGTGTCTATACCTCTGGACTAGAGGCTACATGGTGCAGTAGTAGTGCTTGCCATCAGAGGGAGTTATAGTGTGCCTTTCTTGCCTTCTCTCACCCACTATTTTGCCTCCTCGTCGAGGTTCATTGGGTCCACACGATCGTGGGAGAGTCGATCGAGACAGTCGTAAAGGACCCTGTGTGCTTGCAATCTCCTCTCTTTCTCCGACTATACTCTCTATCGTTTTATCCGCCAGACGAGGATCGATTCGAGCGTCTCAGAGAACCGACTACGTGTGCGGTAGAAGAAAACGTCGAGTTATATATTACACGGAGAAAGAGAAAGAGAAAGAGAGTACGATAAGGACTGAGTGAGAGCAAGATAGGGCGCTTCGGTTGAGATGCAAGTGAGTGAGTCGTTCTTTCTCTCTGGCTCAGGATGAATAAGAGAAAGAGTGAGGTAGAAAAGATCGAAACGTGTGCTTAGGGGGAGTAAAACTGGTACTCTGAAGCTGGGTTGGTAGAAGAAGCAGGAAGGAGAAAGATAGCGAGGACGGACGAGAGGACGGAGTGGTGCGGTCCTGGGTGAAAAATTGGCCGTCAATTTGTGAGTGGCAGTAGTAGGCACGGTTGGACTCAGAGAGCAGTTGAGCGCTTGGAACTGAGAAAGAGAAAGAGAAAGAAATAAAGCTAGAGCACAAGCGCAGAATGCAGACTGCGAGGAAAATAGTTAGGGTGAGCAGTAAGAAACGAGAGTGTGTGCAGTAGAACGAGTGAACACGTTGGTTGGCAAAAGTAGAGAAAAGAAGAAGAAGAAGAAGTAGAAGAAGAAGGGATAGAAGGAGGAAGAGAATGAAGGGATGTGCGCTGTGTGGGTCCCTGGGAAGCCAGCATGGTGGGTTACCCTCCATCCCATCGGTGCGGCCAAGAGTGCACATTCAGCAGCTTTACCCGTTCGCCTTTAGAATATAAATTTGCAACATTATCGCCTCGGAGAAGACGCCAGTCACCGCCTCCATCGTCTCCCCTTCCTCTCTCTCTCTCTCTCTCTCTCTCTGCAGCTCTTCTTCCACGTATCACATATATGTGGCATGCTTCTACTGACATACAGTACACACGGTATACATATTACACACGCTCGCTTTATCCCTGCTCTGCTTATCGACGTGCCACCGGGTATGAACATTCTCCCCATCAACTCTTTTGACGATTACCAACCCATGAGAGATGAGGCTGCATGTACTGTTTCTCTCTCTCGTGCCTTTCTCGCCCTCTTTTGAACTCGTCTATAACCAAGCAGCATACAGCAACCGCTGACTATAAATATTCCAGCTCTTTATCGCGTCCCTGGCATAATTAACTATAACTAAAGATGTTATCAGCTGGCAAGTGAGCGCAAGGCAAGCGATACGTCAGTTGAGTAAGTAGGGCTGCTGATGGTTACGGCGTGGACGCAACGGCCGCGCATTCGCGCTTCAAAAATTCGATCGTATGGTTACAATATATATCCCCGGATGAATATAACGACGAATTCGTTCTTGTCGCTCTCTGACTATTATTCTCACTTCATCTCTCTCGCTGCATATTGTCGAGTCCGCGGACACCAACCCACGAAATGGTGAAAATCCGAGAACTGCAAATGGCCATCCAACCTAACGACCTACCCCTAACGATGGAGAACCTCGCTTAACGAGCATGTGTATGTATATCTTGTTTATAACGGGTATACATGCTAGCAGAGGTATGTGTGGGTTCATACTTAGGCTGAAGAGCGTAAGGGAAGAAGACTAAAAAGGAGAATGAGGCCTGTGGAGGCAGGCAACCAGGGGTAAGACATCGAGAAGACGAGAGTGCTATACCGTCATATTGGGGTTTTCACGACAAGACAGATCGCTTGCATTAATCAGGGACCGTTTCGCCAGAGCGTGTGTAGAGGTCGTCAAATTTATCCTTAGTTGAACCATGAATCCGAAACTGGGATCCTGGAGCCTTCATAAGTAAAAAGGATAGAATATCGGACAGGAAAGGAAACGACTAACATCTCGTCTAGCTATTGGATACTGTCTACCTTTAATAAAGTACGACGATTTTCTCCGCGACAGGATTCGACTGAGAATGTAAGATCTATAGTTATGAAAGTTCGTGCGAGAGGATAGGGAGTAGGAGAGTATGTGAGAATGATTTGCGCTATACATTCGGTTCCAAAAACAACAATTAACTAATGGTCGGATTAATCCCATCATTTCGGAAGATACTACGCCCCAAGGGAAACAAAGAATGCCCCTTCCTCACACTGGAGGAATCGTTGCGTGACTGATAAATAGAGTGTTCGGTTCTCGGCTCGTTAACGACCCCCTACAGCTCGTGTGCACTGGGAATACTTACTCGATTGCCCTGGGATTTTTGCGGCTTAGATAAAATTTGACATTCATGTAGTCCATAAAATACACAGTAATAACTTTATTACAAGACATGAATTATTATAGCCATGATACTTATTTTCCATTTGCCATGGTATATATACGCATTATAGATATATTGCGTCCACTTTGATGAATTTTTAAAAATGTAGGATGGAAATATTAATGTTAAATCAAAATTGAAGATAGTAGACGCAGTTTATAAATATCTATGATAGAATATAACGGACGAAACTTGCACTACTCTATGATACATACGTATCCGTCGGGTTTTCACCTGCGGAAATTACGATAACTCTACAAATCGTCATTCTCGTCTGGAAGTTTGAGATGTTACATGCCCACAGCGGGTAAAGTATGGAGCCGTTTGGGGTTTCAGGATGGATAGAGCCAAGTTGACGAGTGATTTCTAATGGGAATAATAATGGAAAGTAGGTTGTTCTCTCCAACTGTGGTGAGAAAACGGTTAGAGAAACGCGGGGAGTGGTGCAGCGGAGGTGACGGAGGGTTGCGAAGCGAGATAGAACGACGATGGAGAACGCGCTGTTCGCTGGCTGGATTGCAGGCACGGTGGGAAGAGAGGTAGAACGGGCTCGTTTGTTAGTAAGCTCGCTTGCGCGCACCCCCTTTACCACTGTACGCGCGGCCGGCGGTACGTTCACGGTCCAACAGAGTTGTAATTAATTACCAAAGTAATTATCTGATGATTTAGGAACCCAGTCGCGGCGCGGCGTGTCGGCGGAGGATGGTATAGGACGACGAGCAGAGGGGAAGAGGAGTCGATAGTAGTGCTCAAGCCCACCGGAGGCCAGAGCTCGCGCGCCACGAAACTGAAACTGAAACGAATTACTATTATCCCCTGGTGCCCCAAAGCATTGCCGCCACCCATATCCGAAAACTAACCACCGGTCTACTACTACTGGCCTGCCTAGACGCTAGCCCGCCGTAACGGCGACGGTAAGGCGTGACCATCGACGGCGGTGCCTCGTCGTCGGGACGCGTTGCTCGGGAGGGTTTTTGGGTGGAGCGAGACCGGAGGGATGAATTTTGGCTCGATGCGAATAAACTGGTTTCGCGAGTTTGTCGGGTGTTTTGTCTGTCTCTGTTCTCTTGTGCTCGTTGTTCGCCTGAGTTCTATCTACCGTAGTCTTCTATATAGAAAGCATCCTAGAAATCGAGTCGATGCCGTAGCCTATTCCAAATGCGCAGACTTTTCGCCGTAACTCGTTGAAGGGAAATCAGTCGGTTTCCCAGTGTGTGAGTCAGCGGGTTGATGTTACAAACTAGCGGTTGTACCAGTCAGCGAGTTACGACAAGCCGTACTGGTTAATACTCAGAAACAATTACTTGGTGCGAGACAACTGTGTCAGTCGTATAGTTCAACTGCATGATATGGTTAGGTCAAGTTCAGCATGAGTTTAGTCACATCTAATCTGACGTGAGTTTGGGCTTCTTTTACTTGTGAACTATATTGAGTTAAGTCAATCAGATGTGCTTTGAGACAACTAAATTCACTTGGGTTTTTGAATAGATCTTTTCTCCATGTTCGAATCACTCGTCGGCAACATACAACTCGGAGATCCATAATTGGGTGCCGTGTAGTGGTCTAGTTATACCCAGCCACGGTACGAATACCGTCGGCTATGATAACGGGATCGACCACATCAACATCATCCCGACTGCACTGTGCTCTCCTAGTCACGTTACGCATTATGAAATTCGGCTATTATGAAATCCATCCGTTGACAAAGCACAGGTGTATTCCGTATCAATTTCGCTCTCACTCTATTATCTACTGTATCATCACTATATCACTACATTCGACCGCTCTTCGAATCTACAGTATTTCCCAATATCTTGCGACAAGCAGACTATCATCAGGCCCGTCACCGAGATATCCCGAAGTCGGTATTAAAGCGTGACCCTTCCAGCACAGAGCACGCCTATTCAAGAAACTTCACACTATATCGCGCGTACTCCGGTGGGAATTGCCGAGCTTACCGGAACATTATCCGTGGCCAATTCTCGAAGGAATTCCGGAAGGAATCCTTGGTAGTGCCGATGTGGTGCCGACGCTGCCACGTTAGTGCCTGGCCGTTTCGCCAGTTCTCTATTCCTCTGTCTGCTCTCGATGGCCATTGAGTTTCTTCGACGCTTGCGATGAAGGTGCGGAGACGACGACCTGGCTCTCTACGAGTTATCTCACTATCAAGCTTCTCAGTTTCCTTTCTCAACATCCAATTCCTACTCTTCTACAGCTAGACGTGTTTTTTTCTTTACTGCTCAAGAGTTTTTTCTCGTTGGCTCAGCGGGACTCGTTATCGCTTCGAATGCAAACACAGGGTGAAGAATGGATTGGAAGATCGCGTCGCCAAAGTCCAAGATCATTAGTAGCTAGAACGATGAAAGTGCCGTCAATGACAACGATTGGAATGGTTGAAAAAGAGAACGAGAGACGGAGTAAAGAAAAGTGATGGGAAGGCAAACAAAGCATACTGATGTTTCCAAATGAAACGAGCCGAGGCGACGAAAACTGGAGAGTCGGGCATGACATGTCCATTGTGTGCATTATAGCAACAGGACTCGCAGTCCGCTCTCAATAAACCGTAGTATATTAAACCTCACTGACTCTTCCACATTCCAGACAACGGGAAATTACTCCTGGATATTTGAATTTTAACTCGATCAGACTAGAAACACCACAGACAAATGAATAAGTCCGAGCAACAATGTTTGCCTTCTCTCAACTAACAAGACTGTTTATTTTACTAGGGTTTGTATTCTCGCTTTTGCACTTCCCTATTGCTTGGAATTAGTGTTACCTCAAAATTGGTGTTTTTACATAAACCAGACGAGTCGAGGGGCGGCGATGATAGAAATGGAAAGTTACGAGAAAATTTAAACAGTTCGATTTCAGAGCGGTGAAAATTTATCTCTTTGTTCGGGTCCATCTCTATGTCGGCACCGTTCGCAGTCTATTGCATAGGTGTATAAAACATTCCAAAGAGCAATTTTTATTTCATTGCGGTTCAATGCATCCTTCAGTAATCCAGGACGAGTAGCGAAAGAGTGAAAGAGATACACATTCAGTTACCTAGCGGGTGGGCAACGTACCTCCTATAGCTGAGAAGGGAACATTTTGCCCTGTGAATGCAGGTGCAGTCGTTGCCGCCGTTCACTTCCTATCTCCGTTTCAAGCTGATGGATTTACCCTGCTTCGAATCATACTCTCTTTCCCGATTCCAGAATTGTAGGGTGTGGCGAAGACAAAAAGTTTAAAACGAAAAATTGTGACGAAGCGAAAAAGCAAATTAGAAAAAGGAGAGTATGTCTAACTCAACGGGGAAAACGAGAGTTTGGGAAAAGAGTGCCGAAGCCAGAAGCTGCACGCATTCCTCGCGTGTATGGTCAGCTGGCGCCCCGGCTATTTAAATAGTTCTGAATAATTTTCTCTCTCGTCACCAATCTCCCTAGGCTTACCGTGACTGCGAGTTTTTCTGGATCGCTGATGTGTCGATAGGCCGTCATGCCAGCCTCGTTCCCGCGCTCTGACTGAATTAATCTGCTATATGTGGAAATTCAAGAGTACTCTTTATTCGATTTTTTTCAATTGCGACTTCGCGCAATTGAATTTAGAAAATTCATAATACTCCACAACTTTTTCTTTCAATATTTCTGTAGCCGATCTTTTTTATTCTTCTTGAAAGGGAGTGTGTACAGTACCAAAACCGAAGCTGATGGATATAACGTTAAGTCTTGCGGTCACTTCAGTCTCGAATAAAGCGCACGATACCGTAGCATCCTCTGGCAGTGGTAAAACGTCCCTATTCCGCCTGTAGCATCAGCACTGCTCTCGCCCATCTCGGTCGCCCTCCTACCCGCTTTGCGGGGGTTAATAATGGAATTATGAATCGCGCCGCGGCTGAACTTAATGCGATTACCCCGTAAAACCGGGAGTAAGCGTCTCTCCCGATCAATGCTGCGTTACATGACTCAGGATATAGTGCTTTCCAGAGGCTTCCTTCGCATATATCCATTCCCGCGGATCAGAAGGCTACAGAGTGAAAGGGATTGAAGAATTAAAGCGAGAAAAAAGAAGATGGGCGAGGGATCAAATGATGATGCGATAAAACAAACGATCATGCTTTTTCGCTTTATCGCCATGAAAGAGATGACTAGACTAATCGCTGGAAAAAGATTTTTCGTAACGCGAATTTATTAACAAATATGAGTGATGTACTTTTTCGTACATGTCTTTCTGGATCGTTTAAATGCAAACAACGTTGGCCGTTAACTTATTAATTCTAAATGTTCCTTCCAATAAACCGGTATCTGATCTAGGCGATCAATTTAAATTGCTGAAGCTTACCCTGATATGCATTGGCGACATAAATAATAGTACGGTTTCGGAGAGGTGTACAGACGGGATAGGGGAGAGCGAGTGTTCAACCACAAATAAACATGAGATTTCGAACCAGCAAGCGAATTGCAAACATAATATATACGTAATACATAATCCCGTGTGCTCACACGTATTTGCGCCCGCATAGTAACGTATACCTGTCTGGTAGGCGTAAGTGTGGAATGGTCGTATGCATGTACTGTCGACTATACTACACCTATGATAACTAAAGCACGCATGTACACTTCTAGTTTCACGGGATGCGCGTGAACACCGTCTCTTTCCCTTTCGCCACCGTTCACTCAGTAGCAGTGGCTGCAGTAGCACCAACATCCCTGGCACTCCACCATGTCGAGCGAGCTGGATGCTTGTCTGGCGTTATTACCCCCGTCGCACAAAGCTTTGATTTTCTATGCCAATGCACCGCGCTCGATTATTTCCCTCAATTAATCTATAATTCGATAAATACCGCCCAGCGATGCCCATCAATTTGTCTATGGCCATGTGTGGTATATTGTGTATGTATGTAGGAGAGAAGAGTCGCGACGTGCGTTGTCGGGGCAACCGACGATGTCGCAATTTATTTTTCCGTTTCACTCTTCATCAGTACACACCTCATCATTTTTTTTTTGTGATGGACAACTGTATATTAATCCGTAGCAAACATCTTACGCTATTTTTACAATTTTTTTTGTAGTCCATACTTATCTGCTGAAAGGATATTTTTTTTTACTTTATTGCCGATAATGTTGAATAAAGTATCCACTTATTTTGAAAAGAGAAATTAGTGTTTTCATAAACTTGTTTTCAAGATTTTTATCTCAAGATACTTAAAACGGTGCGAGACAAACTGATAAGTAATTTAAATAAATATTTCAATGCGTCTGTGTCAATTTCAAAAAATTAAATGGCAATAAATCGAAATCAAGTATGTGCGCCAAATAATGTTCAAAGATGTTTTGCTTATATAACATTAGAATCATTCTTTTATTCGAAATTATTTATTATTATGATTCGAAATTAATCAACGGACACACAAAACGACGAGGTAACATGCGGGGTACTACTGAACAGTTTTAGACTATGTAGGCATATTATTTACCATTTCGTAAAACGATACGTTAGATTATGCGCTGCATAATGTGAACATTTGTGTGTGGATGTGTGACAGTTCTATATTGTGTCGCCTTCTCTCTTTCGCTTATCGCCATTTAACGGCAGGGTGCGTAAACAAGGTTTACGGTAGTCAAGTACTCGGTTGTAACTGCAAAGTTGCGACGATGCGGTGCTGCTGATACTCTACTGGCAGTGGTAAAACAGTGCTGGCCTCATTGTGAATTTACTTACGTTGATAGTAACGTTTAGTCGGGTTATCCCTGAATGCTGCTACATTCACTATGTGGCTCGCTTGCACTATTGCACTACTGCAGACAGTAGTAAGTAACGGAGCTGCGGTTCTACATTTCTAAGTTTGTTTCCCTCTAAAGTCCAATACAGACCAATGTTATATATGTTATACAAGCTAGACCGCAATTTCTGATGTAAGTTTATACCTTTTACTCCGGTAACAGAGTAGATCGAGGAGAGACAACCAATTTTCCGAGATTCGTACGCATTGTAACACTTTAACAGCATTCGGTGGAACGGCAAATACGACTACGACAAGACTTTTGCCCTTAAATTACCAAAATGTTATACCGTGTACATTCCTTTTTCCTAAGTATTATATATAACACCGGGATCCACGAGACTCGTTTTCACAGTCTCCCGTTTTCCATTCATCTCTCACTCTACTTATTTCACTCCTCTCTGGTTCTACCTTGGTTTTTCTGTTTCCTTTTTCGCGCTGCCTCTACCCCGGCTTCGCCGTAATCGCTAAAATAGTACAGTCGTATTCCTCCGTGGAGAGTTTCGCAGCGTAAACAAGCGAGCGTACGGGGTTGCTTTCCACAGCTCGCTGATCTCGAGTTTCGTGCTCCACAGCAGAGAAACGGCATGACAGCTACGTCTTCGTGAAGAAGAAGATAAAAGCGATCAAGCTGAAAAATTCCAGCAGAAAGGTCGAGAACAAGGGAAGTGAGACGAACGACGGCAGACAACGTTTGAAGAAAAGGAGAGGAACCGTCGATGACACTATATAGATAGCACTGGGACTGAAATTGCGATTTCGGGGACACTTTTGAGATGCCGGACTCCAACTCGTGCTGTGGAAATCACTATGTGCTGAATTTTCTCGACACTGCAGCAGGAATATAGCCAGAACCATATCCTCTTCGTGGAACCTTAGCCTCGTCGACGTCGTCGCCGAGCTCTTCCGGAAAGGGATGGTCGACGGTAAAATGAGCGTCATAGATGCTCTGTGGGATTGGACACTGGGATCCTCTTCTTTGTTACAGCCTGAGTATAGCTTCGCGCCAAGCGTACCTAACCGACTATGGAAGTGGATGGAGCGTCTACTATGGACGAAAATCCCACGAGAGGCCAGCAAAAGATTCTCCTCTTTTCCTCATAGTTTCTTTCTCCGCACGACGATCGTTTCATGAATGTGTAGGTGAATGCTGGCGACTGTTTTTTCGGCGAGAAAACAAATTCGCCTCCGGGACAAATGTGCTCGAGTCACTGTATGTGCCAGAGTCATCCCTCCCGCTCGCCTTCCTCCTCGGTGCTTCGTTGTTCTCGTTCCGAGATCGTAACTCTTCTGTCTTTCTCTAACTCTACTCCTTTTTCACTATCACATCTCTCATCCACCGCTTTCCTTTCTCGCCAGCTCCGTTGAGAGTGTCCCTGGGCTCTCGTCAACCTCGACCTCTCGCAGCATTCGTCAAACCGTCTTCAACTCTCTTCCGGTAGTTCTCTCTTTCGCTTGCCCGAGGCGAACTCAGCGATTCCTGCGGCAGACTCGCCCCTGGTTTTTCGCTCCCCGTACTTGAAAAGATGGCGGTACAGTTTTCACCGTTTTTTCCACATCATAGGACGCGGGATGAAGAACGAAATCGAAAAGTTAAAGAGGAAATCAACGTAAATAATCTTGGAAAGTACTGTAATGAATGTTACATGTCCTAATACCGATGACCTTTCCACTAGGACGAACTATATTTATAGGTTAAACTCACTTATAAAAATGAGATTTTTTAATATCAAATTTTCAAATATCGCCAGGAAAAGTATATACATAATAAGAGTGTTATATGATCATATCACGTGGTACATGTTTCAATTACTCTTAATCGAGATATGAACTGCGGAAGTACGGCACTTATACCTCACCCCCGATCCTCATTAGCGTTCTTTATTCACCTACCTGGCATCAATATTTGTCTAGATCTTTCGGCTTATGAAGATTGGGGTGAGGGCACGGCAGCACCGAAGGAACAGTGGAGCAATTGCACCAAACCAAAGAGGCCTTGGGTATTAGCTCTAGTGTTCCGCAGACTCGGTGAACCGTTGTGGAAGCTCCACGCTCGTGCAGTGCTCTCGGTTAAGTTAGTCTGATTTGTGCAAACTCCGCGAACAACTCTCTCCTCCAGTTCGCCGAATGGTGGCTCTGCACCACGGACGTCACTTCCTCTAATACTACCCTGGTAGACCCGTTTGTAGCCGAATCTCTGTCGTAGCTGACTCGGTGGTCCGACCCTCTAGAGGCTAAGGGGCAACCAGGAACCCGGATTTCATATTCATCGACTTACAGTTAATTACGGTATTGGCCCCAAGACGTTGATGGCTTGCCGGTCGTTCTCGTCCCCGTACTACCCACTCGGTTGCTGTCTTGCTACCTCTCGTCCGTTCTCAAACACGCTCGTTTGCTAACACTACCATACCACGACCGTTTCTCCATTCTATCCGCAGTTACTTAGCTGTATATTGCATATGACTAAGGGTGGCTTTGCATCGAATCTGTGTACGATCGAAACCTCACCACATATTTAATAATATTAACTTAATACGGATTTATTTTTGAGTACCGTAAATCAGTTCCATAAATAAACATATAAGGGAGCATTTATGTGAGCTACTATAGTCGTTGTTGTTGTCACGATGATAAAAAGATAGGTTTACAACTTTGATTTCTACTATAATTTCCCTACAACCAAGGGTGAGCCGGCGGATCTAACAAACCAATAATACCTTTCGGTATGTTTGCTGAGTAAGACGTAACGCTTTCGACCAGTTTCTACTATGGCATTGATAGAGGGCACAGGCTTTAAAAACGGGGAAGTGTCAAGCATCAGATACTTTCAGGCTGTTAAGGTTCGAGTAGAAATCGGTTTACTGTCGTTAAGGTAACGATTGTTCCATCTCTCGACTCTGCGTATCATCCGCCGTGAGTGACTACATAACATACGTGTCTGTGTGAAAACTTCAAGGGGATCGATCCCTTTGCAAGCTGGCCACTATCAACGCTACCTCTGAGTTTACTAGTTTTAGTGCGTCGTTAAGAAAATAAAAAGCGAGATTGAGGGTGTCAAGGGTCTTTTACGTTGCAAGAGACAGACGAAGGAAAGATGACCTTGCGTGTGCTAAATTTAAGTAGCTCTCTTCGAAGTACAGTCCTATCGGTCAAACGCACTTCGTTTATCGGGATACTTAAACCCAGTACTTTCCAGTCGAACCATAAACGACCTTCTTTTTTGCATGTTCGTGGTTTCCACATACAAAAAGTTTTTCATATTTTATTAATACAATCGTCAACTGTCTGGATATGACAAAGTGAATGAGGGTTAATTTTGTATTATCTAATCTGCTGCCTAAACAGGATAAAAAAAAACATGCAGAGCTTACCTTCCGCACGCACAATACATAGACTCAGATGCAAGAGAATATACTCTTGCATATGCAAGGGAAAAGTGGGCTATAGTGAGTATACATTGCCCAAGCCGTTGCACCCCACTCGCTGTCGGACGGCATGTACAAGCGATCGTGAGCTCGACGCGGTACCAACAGTGGTACTAAGCAGACATTTAAATTCAACGACACGTAGCGACCGTGCGCACTTTTTTTTTTGTAGTCAACCATATACCAGTAGCAACATCACCCTTTTTCGCAAACGCGAGGTATACGGCACACGGGAACAGCATGGAAAAATCGGAAGAGAAGCTCGCCGGCGACACCGTGGTGCCGGGTCGATCGTATATGTATAGTATTTCCACTGTACTAGGCATATACATACACTCCATGCCCCCATCTCTTTCCTTTTTCTGGTTCTCCTACAGTTCCGCTTAGCTCGAAAGCCAGCACATCCCAGACGGCCGAACGCCCAGCCGTCAAACCTCCCAAGCACCGACTCGGTTTAATGATCCGCAAAATCGTGGCCCAATATGCGATAAGTCGATGCGCTCGGCAGCAGCCGCTGAGAGGGTAGAACGAGGTACGAGTGAATACCGAGATACCACGAGGACGAAGGAAAACGGGACAGAACTGGAAAGAGTTCTCTATACGGCCAACGTTTCTCGGGAAAGCCGCGGCACTTAAAGGCTTCAACCGAATATAAATTGGATGTATCTTTACTGTCTAATCACACAGATCTTTGTGTAATGTGTGAGAGATTATTGTAGAGCGAAAATAGGTTGATCACTTCATAATAAAATAACGGTTACAGCTGTGAATAATGGTTTAATTAATTGAAGTTATTTTATTAACGAAAGTAAATTATTTATCGGAATCAAAATTTAACGTATTGCAAGATTACGAGTTTCATGTCAGAATATGATTCTCAAATTTTCGAACAAACTCATCGGTTGCTTTACACTGCTGCTATTTTTCTGTGAAAAAAAAATGAAAAAAATGTCCGGGTCTCGCTCAACGTTATTAACGTTATAATTTTGAGAATTTCATACGTATATACATGAAAAGTAAAGCCAAAGAAAATGTAAAAAAAAACTACTAAAGAAAACATTTCTCAAAGAGGAATACGTTTTAAGTTCAATCGTCAATAAAATATCGCCATGCTGTAAATGAAAATGATGGGTAATTCTTCTGGCGAACGTTGCAACTTCAACAATTCTACGGAAGTGCTCTCTCTATAAGACCTTTTTGAATTTCGAGAGGACTTGTCGCGTCAAAGCATCTCTTCACTTTTCCTGCGCACTTTCATCCGAAGCGAAATGACGAAGTTGCGAACCTCTGCATAGTTAAATCTTGAAACGGTAGTATGGGAGAAGATCTCGGTAGCGTTGGAATGGGAATCGTGGGGATGGAAAAACGGTGGTGACGGGCATAGAGGCCACAGGGCGGAAACGGTCGCCATTTCCTGGTGACGCGAAGACGCTCACCGACCGGCTTTTCGTTCCTTTAGCTCTCTAGCTCTCTAGCTCTACTCGGGCTCTTTTCCTTCGTTCTTCGGGACCACTCTCCCCCTTACTATCCTCGTTCTCTAGCGTTTTCTCGCTCATCTCCTGTTCTCATCATCCGTACGACCTGGCCGAAATCTCGCGTGATCCTGCGGGAATGCTTAACGCTAGCGAGGACTTGTACTATATATATTCCCTGAATATTTCGGTAGAATAGTGGCGTGGTTTCGGCAATAGGGATGGTAGAAAGCAACGTGTATAAGCCGCCGAAGTAAAGTGCTCGGCGATAACGGCTGTCGTCAAACGGACCAGGCGACCTCCATCTTTTCATGTTATAACCTCACCAATTCTTGTAGGATTCCTCGACAGACTTTTGCCCCAACAATAAAAAGAAATAGTAAATGCTCGGGAATGAAGATGATGACAATTTTCTGACATTAGCTCTCATGAAGTATAGCGTGCGGCAAGGGTGAACCAACGTATACAGAAAAATGGTAGAATCTCTGCTGTTGCCATTCGTTTGGAAGGGCGAGCTGATGAGAATCGAGCCGACAGATGAAATTCTTGTATACCATAACAGTGTCGTTGACGCTAGTGGTGGATACGCGAGTGCAGCCAGCGAGACCCTAGAACCTCTCTCACCCTAATTCCTCGTTTTTCCCCCCAAAAACCATTACACAGGAATAATATCGTTCCGGATTCAATGGCACGAATTTATTTGGCGCTGTGTTGTAAACGATAGAGCAGTAGCAGTAACAGCCCTAAAGGGGGGAGGGGGTCGTGCCATGGTACTAGCCGGGTATGAGCCTGGGCCACGAGAGCTCGCGGATGAAATAAATTATGCACGCGCGTCGCGTACGAGTGCGCACGGATGCTCGCTGCTTTTCACGGGTAACGGCTTAATCGGCGATGGTGCGCGAGGGTGCAAGCAAGAGAGAATGCTATAAGGGTGACTGTCGAGAATGAGTGCGAGCGAGAGACACGAACGGTACGAGCGAATAGATATAGAGAGGGTGGAGGCGCGGAGGGGGAACGGGCAGAAAACTGAAACGTGGCCAAATCGAAATTAACTCGCGCGTAACAAAGCCGCGGCTGAAATATTAATTACTTGAAAATGAGTCGAATATAGGTCACAGCCGGCGAGTCCTGTGGCTGGCTAGCGAGCGCAGCCAGTGCACAGCACAGTGCATGTGCATTCGGAAGGGGGTGCAATTCATGGAAACTACCGGTACTCTATGCTCTACCTGGGAATAATGCGCAAAGTGCACTGTGTTTCTACACAAGAGAGCAAGCTAGCGCGCACCCCAACACCGCAGGGGGACAAGCGGACCCGGTCTCCACGGCCGCACCGGCTCATATTTCGCTTTGCAACTACCGGATTATCACCGCGAATCTAAACTGTAGACAGTACTATTTTTGGTTGAGGTTTCAATATTTGCTGCTCATAATGAGATGCTCAAAATGAAATATTAATACGATAGTCGCAATTGGCTCCCAAAATTCGATAAACCTCTGCAAAACAAAATCTGCATTTGTTAAAACTATCAGTGTTTTGTGAAAAATTATTTTAAAGTGTTGAGCATATTCATGTATCGATGTACTCATTTTTATCTAATACAACTAGCAATACTTGTTTAAAGTTCGTAAAAAAAAAAAACAAATATGTACGGTTATTTGTGACTCGTACTAATAAAGGTAGAACAATCACAGCCCGGTCACATAAACTACTAATGAAAAAGGTACACACGTGAGTCGTGGGAACCATAATATTTAGCGCACCAATGTTACGAGTTCGTATACACTGCGATGGTGGAGGAACCTCCCTTTCTCATCTCCCTCGACCATCACCACTCTCTTTCCCTGTTTGTTTGATTGTTTGCCGAAAGCCCGCAAATATTGGTCGATCCATTTGCTATGCGCGACGGTGAATGCCTGTTCACCTCCCTCTATCACATGCTCACCCGGGGTTCAATCTCGCTAGTATCCACTATCGCCCAAATGCATTACACAACGCACACTGGTAGCAAGGCAACTTGTGCTGACTTTGCCCTGTGGTGGACTGGCCGCTTAAAAATATTTAAGTTTCATTACTGCACTGTTCCCGTACCTAACGTGACCGTGCCCCTGTTGATTTACTGGAGAACGGTGACTATTGCAGAGCGGGAAATGTTAGGTAGTCGATCATGTTTGGAATACGATGATCTCATCGTATCGGCGTTTGTATTCTACTATACATTTATGAAATGTACTTGGGTGTACATTGTATATACATAAATATATTAAAATATTAAAGAAATAATAATTATTTTTAATGCAACTATTATTAATACAATCTGGTTATAAAGATACAAAATAGAACTAAAAGTGTGAAAAATTTGTATTTATGGCTGCTATGATATTTTACATTTGTATGGTGTATTGTATTATGCGTGCGTCTGTGCGAGAGAGAGAGAACGAGAGAGGAAGAATGTTTCCTAGCGAGACGAACAAAAAAGTAGAGTGAGAAAAAATAAAAAATGTTGGCCGTTGCCGCGAATGTTCGCCGGCCTCATTTCCCGGGGACGTGCACGACAGGAGACGTAATAAAGGGGGAAAGCATAGCGGTAAGTCAAATTACGTCGACGAGAATTTATGATACTGATTCGTCGGACGACAACGGGCGAACGGAGAGCGTCCGATGTGCTTTCATAGCACCGAGCACCCACTCACTCTATATTTCTGTGTCTCGGTACTCTGCTGCGATGCACACCGGGACCAGGGTCGTACTCCGATGCATCCCCATCGGTTACGCGCATATACGTAACCCCCCCATTGCCGAACGAATCACGTGAAATTAGTTTTTATTTTCGCGCACACAGCCGGTACCCTCCGTTACAACTTTTATGAAAAGTGATGAAAATTCACGGGTGCGCACCTGTCTACTCGTCCAGCCTTGTTGACTATGCTCATCTATTACGCCAGACGGAATTCTCATTTCAACTATTCGTAACTAGGAATGATTCTTTTCGAGTTACGCTTGCAAATTACCCGTCTGTCGTATACTGCCATTGCTGGAGAAAATGTGGATAAAAAAAAAGACATTAATTTCGAATATTCTCCTGAAAATTGTGCAACACTTGGGACGTAATTTTTTGTTTGGATATAGGATCCAGTATCTATTACCGTCGTATATTGAAATTTTGCTCTCTAACTAAATATATAGGAATTGAAAACGCTGAAACATCGAATATACGTTGCGATAGAGCAAGATAAATAAATAAATAAGAAAACGTACACGGAAAATAGTAGTTAAGTACGTGATATGATAAAGAATAAGTGGAACGTGTACTCATGAGCGTGTGCGGATCAAGGAGCAAAGGCTAGCTGAAAGAAAAGTAAGAAGAGCGAGATGAAGTAGTAGGGTGGAATCGGGCCAAGGTTATTCCGCACAATCGTCGTCTCAACGGCTCCGGTCTTTTCTTCCTCGTCGTCTTCATCGCTGCCCCGTCGTCGAACCGAGCGAAGCTAGGCAAACCCGATAGCGCGACTCTTCTCTCCTCTCAATTAGTCGCAGACTCCGTTCCTCTCACCCACCTCCCCCTCATTCACCCTCGTCGGTTATACGGGACTTCGAGACGATGGCTATGATTCTAGCTCTATCTCCTCAGAACCCTCCTGCTTTCTCACCCTTACCACTCCACCTCCAATTCGCTTCCTCGGTCCATCGAGTTTCCACTGGCAGTGTGGCATCGGCAGAAGCGGTGGGAGCTGCCTCTCAACTGGCGACTTCGAATTTCTCCGATCGCTTCCTCGTAGCGGCTATTAGTTCTCGAGGTTTCTCGCCGCGAAGCCCTTTCCGTCTTGCGGGCACTGCAAAATTCTCGAGCGACACTAACTAAGAGAGAATCAACGGAGAAAGAGAAAGCGGCAGAGACGGTAATGTCCAATTGGCGCGAGGATTCCAACTTTCGATCGTGCTTTCCAACATCTCTCTGTATAAGAAAAGGAGGAGGAAAATTTATAAAAGAAGGTCGATAAGCAAGTGGGAAAGTTCAGGACAGATAGGACGAAGTGAGTAAACGTGCTTGAGATGGGGCACTTTAGTCAAATAAGTACCGTAATTAAAACATTGTTTACATAAGCTTTGAGAGCAACTGGTTTTAGTAAAGCTGTGTTTCGCATAAATAATGCTACATCGGAGAAATATTAATAACGATGGATTTACGGAAAGGTGGTCTATGCTTTTATCTAAAATGTATATTACACCTGTATAATGTTCTCGTTATGCATTTTTTCTTAAATCATGAACTTTGTATACATTCTAAATTTAGCTTTTTCAAAACTGCTTTTTCTTTAAAAAATTGTACAAAAAATGTTTGATATCTCTTTAGCCATACTCTGTAGTGTGTACACTTGGTAGAACAAACGTCTTCCATGATAGTTATATGAAATTACTTTTCCACTCTTCAACTCTTTTTGTCAGGATCGAAGAAAAGAAAACTTTATTGATACACATATATTCCCGATAGTACATCCATTCCTTCTCTTATCGTTCTCGTCGACGAAGACCTTACATACCCTGAGAAGTGACACAAGACACCAGCATGTGAGATACTTTTCCAGAAGAGGAAAGTTTCAAACGTATCTCGTATCTACTGCAGCAAGTCAGAGATGTGCTATGTTCGTGGAAGGGTGGTGAGATCGAACGATCATCGAACGCCATCGGCGGGCGTAGAGTAGACGCACGACGCGAGCTCGTTGCTTTCCGGTATATCCCGTTATTCGATCTTGAGGCAGCCGCTCGAGTGATCCCCAAGAAAATTGGGGTATACGTGGAGAGCGACCGAGAGAAGTAGAGGAAAAAGTAGTAGGGAGAGGGAGCGAGAAAGTGAACTAGTGAACCGCTGGCCCTGGGGGCCTGGGGGTGACACGGGGTAATATTAGAGGTCGAGTTGAAACACTCGCGCCAGGAATATGTGACCAGTGCCGCTGGCTTCTCACCCCCACCGTCCCTTGTTCCTGTTATCCGCTCTTTCCTCGCAAGTTCTCTCTCACACGAAGTACGTATTCCTTCCTAGGTGTTCGCTTTCTCTTGCTTTCCTTTGCAAGTGCCCCATTCTATATATCTCTTTCTCCTACTCTCTCATTTGGTATTCCAGGGGACGCCTACGCCTCCCTATCTATTACCCCCCCAACTTTCTTCAATCTAGTCGTTTTGCTCTCGTTTTACCGATTTATGGATCCGGTCGCGCTCACTCCGGGGTTAGCCTTGTTTGAATTACCCGACGTCGCTGCTGCTTGCCTAGCTGCCTGCTCTACCCTACCACCGTTGCGTCTCACTCTATGCCTTTTGCTCCAAGGGTGTGCGATGTGAGCTCTCTAGCTATGACTGTTCGGTCGGGGTTTCTCAGCGAAGTTTCCTCCGGTGTACTCTGTCTTTCTCTTTCTCCCGCGGAATATATACCGCAGGCTGCACTCTTCCTACGTCTCCTCGACACAGCCAACTCCCACTTATACCAAGCCCCCTATTCCACCGTCGAAGAACGCAAACCCGGTTTCCACACTGCATCCCTCTGCGAGCAGACTTTACACCGTCGACATGCACCGCGGCCCCGCGGGTTATTTTCACGGAAAACCAGCGCGAGAGCGGGAGGCGTATCATGGAACTTGACTCACGAGAACAGTACCGCATTCTAACAACTGGTAGTAGCAGTGGTGGTGAGAGCAGCAACGAGAGGCAGGAGCTAACAGGACAACCGGCACCTCGACGGGAATTAACTTGGACGAAGTCTCGAAGCACGGCATGGGCTCAACAGCATCACCCTGCTATACATTCTACTCTACATAGGTTCTTATAACGTATAATACTGCAAGCTCGGGGACCGAGAAAGAGAGAAGGAAGAGTGAACGAAGGAGAGAACAAGTTGACTGAACTCTTGGCACTTTAAGCGAACGCGAATCCGACCTGTTTCAGTATTCCCTGTACGTGCCTATAAACTCCTTTGCCTCTTGTATCCCTCTCTCACGCTCTTCAGTTAAGTATCCAACGCGAAAAGTGTCATCGATACTGAAAACGATAGCTGGAAGAGTAAGAAGGGATAAGAGGGTATACAGAAGCACGTTATTATTGTTGAATAGACGACGTTGGTGAAGAAAACTGGCGCGCTTAACGAGGCTGAAAATAATTTCTATCAATTGTGAATTCCAGGAGTGAGCAATGAGTCGTAGCTGCAGGACAAACCCCATTTCGTTAGTTGGAAGCGATTGATATGTATATAGATATATGCATAGTACAGTGCAAACCGTTTCATCCCCAACGGTTACCGCTTCGTAGCAGGGAGGAGAAAGCACCAGCACCCAACAGGGAAAATTGCCGGTCTCGTCAGCGCACTCTGGCTCTCTGTCATCGAGGTCTCGCTCACCTAGCTCGCTTTGTCGATTATTCTCGATCGAGCATTTTAATGGCCGAGACAACGAGAGGTAACGGACCGTCAAACCGGTCTTCGGGGGTGGTTTTTCCATCTGCTGGTTCACGCACAAAAAAGAGACACAGAAAGAGCAAGTCGAGCAGGGTGAGCAATACAAGGATGGGTGGGCACAAAAAAAAATATAACGTATATATGTAGGGTATTTGCCAGAAGAGAACCGCGGACCGTGGAACTGCGCGAGACGGAGCGCAGGTGTAACTCGCGCGGGTTATACGCGCTCACCGTAGCGTACCCCCCTCCCCCCCCCGACCCTCCTCAAGCAAATCCCACGCGCTTCAACAAATTTCGTTGGAACTGGAATAAAAGTAATTAGAGGCATTCGTGTCGTCCTGTAATTAGCTTGTGTGTGCACTTTCCAGCACGCCAGCACGCTCAGCGACTAATGCGATTCTTGTGACAGCGTCGTCGTCGTCGTCGTCCTCGTCGTCGTCGTCCAATTTCATGCCGCAGTATCGCAGCCGGTTATACCAGAGCCAGAGGGTGAGCACACCAACCAGCAGAAGTACGAGACACGAAACGCCGTTTACCTTATCTCTCGAACAGCCCTGGGAGTGCCCTCGTGTATATACGTGTATTAAACTATAAATTCTACGTGTATACAGTGTAATACTTTCTTCGTTACTCTTCTGGCTTTGCATGTACACCAATACTCGTTCTTCGTCTTCGAGTTTTTTCCACGATGGTCGTGGTGAGTCTTCAGACTCGTGAGAGTTATATTTGGCCAAAAGGCGGTACGGCTGCAAGGGTGAAAGTGAGAGATCGACGGACACGAGACGAATGAAGAAACTAGAGAGCGTGCAGCTCCCGTTTAATCCGATTTTTTTTTTGTAGCCCACCGCGTTCGTATACTTTATTTTCGTTCCTAACCTTTACTCACTCGAGGCCTGTCTCGAGCGAGATAACCTCACCACGCTTCGAGACTGCAAAGAATAGTTCGAATTTCAAGCAATTTGGAAACAGCAATTAAATCTTTCAGTTACAAATTTTCAATTTCACAGTAAAAATTCTTTACCTTTTCATGCCTTGTATAATTTCGGCGGTTAGAAGTCATTCACGCATGGTACGAAAATTTTGTGGGATAGCAGATATTTTGCATAATGAACATTGAATGTGTATATGCTTATTAAGAAAGATATGTCCCTTAAATTTAAAAAAGGTGTTCAGTATATCCTGCCAAAAAATAAACCAAGACGTTCGTTCAAAATCGCGATGCACATATTTTGGAATATTTGCAAAACTATACATTCCAATTTCTTTTTTTTATTATCACCAACAGATTCTTGACTTCGTCTTCCGATACTATATAGGGATATCGTAAATTCCAATGTAAGTATGGTGCGTGTATGTGCAGTATCACGGAAAAGTCGGGGGATTTTTCGATTCCCCGGTGTGTCTCGAAGCTCGTATTCGCGCCACAGTGATACATCGCGGGGCTTCACGCGCTTTCCTCCATCCCTACCCACACTTCCCTTAAATCCCCGGCGTCCTCGTTGTTTCGTCGAAGGGGTTTATAAATCACGATTAACGCGCGTGTGTGTTCCGAACGAGAGAAAGAGCGTGGCAAGAGACTGTTGCGTGTAGAGCTCGTATACGTCTCGAGGGCTCATAAAATTCGTTGGCGATGTCGAGCCCGTCGAGTTGCGTAGTTTCGTTATCGATGAAAAGGGTTTTTGGTACACTCGAAGGGTGCACATAGAGGGATGAGACTTCGTAATAAATATTGCCGCGTCCTGGGGCTAATAATTATTCCCTCTGGACCTCGTCAGTCCAATCTTAATGATCCGCACCAGTAGGGTTTCGAATGGTGATATATGAAAAAAGCAGCGATTTTTAAAGAATTGGTTAACTAAAAGAATATATTACAAAGTCGGTATTTAATAATAATAATAATAATGATTGTAAAGACGGTTGGTTTACGTTTTTGTTATTTTATGGAAATACACGAAAAGTGCATTTACCTATGAAATCGACCGATCAACGCGAGATGCTGCGAGATTCACTTATACAAGCCAATTTCGTCCGTCTCAGAGAGAAAAGGAGTAGAATGTCACGTAATTTTTATAAATCATGTGAGAATTTTTCGCTCTATGAAAACGCTAGTAATAAATGTGTTGTACAAATTTCAAAAATTTACCATCATATTGAAATAACATAAGACTCTCCTTTAGAAGAAATCTTCACTGCTGGGTCACTGCTAGCATATAGCAGTAAACCACTGGCATCCACGGTTCAACATACACGCGGCAGAGGGCGAGCATCGCGAGAGGATTAAGTGGCAAAATATCACTCAGACAGGAAAACGGGGTGGCCAGCGGCTGGAAGCTTGCAAGCTCCGGCGTCTGAGAGAGAACGATGGCTCGTACGTGACCGAAATATTCTTCGCATGCTGGCCGTACGAAGTGCAGAATATTCCTGCCTCTTTCTCCCTATATTTTTCTCGCCCTCCCTCTCTTTCTCTAACACACTGTGCTCTTATTCGCCAAGGTCCTTTTCTCCACAGTCCACAACCTTACACACGGAGCGGGCGGAAAGAGGATGATTCTGGGTACTGGTAGTCGAAAAATACTGGGTGAATAAAATTTCTGTGGTGTGACGTCGAAGGGTTTGCTGGTGGTGGCAGTACAAACGTGGAATGCGGGAGTTGGTTTGGTGGACCACCAGCGGCAACAGCAGTGGCTGAAGCTAGTGGTTGAGGGATAGGGGCAAGGGTTGTGGTGGCGCCGGGGTATTGGGTGTCTGCCGGTAGTGGTGGTATTTTCATTAAGGGCGAGGTCGTGCACCCAACGTTATGTGCCTTTGCCTCTTTGCTCTTCCGCCTGTTTCATACCTATTCACACACTCGTACACAGCATTTTCTCTCTTACTTTCTTTTCCTCCGACTGTTCAGTCGTCGTTTTTCCATCCACGACTCTAGTTTTACGATTTTTTTTCAGCAAAATCTCATTTCCTCAGGCGTCCGACGCATTTTCGCCCATGCGCCAACGTCTACTTCCCATTCTCAGCCTCCTTCTACAGCATCGCACCCGTTCTATTTGCTTGCTATACTGTGTGGTGAAAGTCCCTTGTACCGGTGGTTGGGGATAAAACACAACGTGCTATGCGACGAATAACGTTATGCGCTAAATTAACAATTAAGGAGTAACTGGGTTGGTAATTAAGCGGGCATACGGAGTAGGTGAAACAGAACAAGCCCGAAAAGTGGAGGGAGCAAGATAGAACGGGTGAGAGGACTCGGTAAGTACACTGAGAAAGTCTGAGCTAAGAAAACGCGCCCACGAAATGCATTAAGGAGGACCAGCGCGCAAAGGAAGGTCGGGGGTAGTCTGATGACAGTAAGGAAAAGGGCACGCTTGCGAAAGTGAGGAAAATATAATGGCGACAATGGAAGTAGAACGATGAAGAGTGAGAGAAGAATAAGAATACGAAGTGAGAACGAGAAAATTTGAGCAAAGGAATGGAAGCGGAATTGCATGTTTGTCTCTGGGTAAGTGAAATGCAAGAACGGGCGTGCTTCTGACGGGTTCTTCTGCACTGTTGAAAAAGCGATAGTAGTACCAACAGCCGTAAACTGCGTAAAAGTGAACATGAAGACCAGCCGGGGCTCACTCTTGTTAACAAGTGAGTATAGGCTTTGCGACCGACATATGTGTAAATATAGGTCTATAAACCAGTTAAATATCAACTGAACACTTTTTAGGAAATAACAAGAAAAAAAATTTAAACAAAAATATTCACACGGAGCAAAAGGACGATTACGAAAAAGAAAAAGATACACGAGAAAGCCTGAAACTTCCAGAAAGACAGATAAATAGCGAAAGGAGGGACGAAGAAGAGTGGAAGTCACAGGAAGAAAATAATAGATAGCTGCGGGTGCGATCGTTAGGAGACTTCCGAAAGACGACTTCTCCTTCTCGTTCCTTCGTCGTGTCGTGTCCTTTTTCTATGTATCTCGTCGTTCAGGACCTCGAATGTGGAAGCCGAAGACAGAGTGGCAAGCACACAGACGTATACATTGCCCGGCGGCGTATCAGTAGTATATCAGTCGTGTTCACTTACACGGTGGCAGTGCGGTGCAGTATACGTCGGTACATATATGGTTTCAATAAGTGGGGAGGGAAACACGAGCAGTTGCTCAAATTCGCACACATTGGTCTGGAATTGCAACCGTTCCATTTCTTATTTCTTCTTTATTCTTTCTCACTGCTGCTTCTCAGCTTATCTTCCTCTCTATTCACATTTCATCTTCGATCATGCAATTTGTGTGTTGCTTTAAGCAGTTTCATATGCTCCTGACGAGCGAGCAAGCGACATTTACACACAGGATTGCCTACAGTACCCCATTCTATCCGAATGGTCTCTCTGGACTCAAGCTGACGCCAAAGCTTTGACGACGACGACGACGACGACGACGACGACGAAGACAACCGGACAACGAGAAGTGGGAGAGGCAGAGGAGTGTCGCTGTCGTCGTAGTAGTAAGTCGTCCTCGCTAGATCGCTGACTTGGAAGTTAACGAGGTATTGTTTCTGCAATCAAAGCAAGACTCTTTACGAGCGTCCGCACGCCGAGTTCTCATTGCTAGTTGCTCCGGTAGCTCTACACCGGCTTTCCTTCATTCCATCTACTTCGGTTTTAATTAAGATAAAGGCGAGACGATTCGATCCGCGCTCGATGTATATCGGGCGAAAGGCCTTTCGAGACATCTGGGTATATCACATTGCTTCTCTATTAATTTGCACTCGAGGCAACACAGGTAGAGAAATATAGATATAGAGAGATATTTATATACCAAAATAGATGTACCATAGCATTTGAAGCAAAACCTATCGAATTTATCGTCCGTCTATTTACACATGACCTTGATTGGTTGGTGCAATACATTTTTTACACAAGTTACATCTATCTATGCGACATTTTAGCCCTCATTTTATTAATAATATTTAGAAAATTTTTGTAAAAAACAACTTTATGTTTTCATTATAAAAATAGAAAATATTTTTTTATAATTTTTTTAAAGATTATAGTAATCACCTTAATATCTTCAATATTAAACTTCAAATCTTAATTTATTTATTTTAATTTTCATAATGAAACTTTTTATTAGACAATTAATTGTATTAAATAAATATGTTACACATAATAATAATAACGATAATAAATATTGGCCTAGAATAATGAAAACTACGTACATCGAGAAATTAAAAGCCACTGTTGTCCGAATGCAAATACTAATATGGAGTTGTATGGAGTTTTAGCCGAGTGAGCGAGTTAAACATCAATATGAACAAATTCCCCTAGATGGAATGTCCTTTCCTCTGGACTTTGTCGTGCTGCATTGTTAAACCACGAAACGCAACTGTAGTGCATGCACGAGCACATAACCCACGCGCGTAGTACACACGAAGGAACATAGTACGCGCCGATATAGATATACGTCGACATGAATTTCTGAATAGGAGAGTTGGTGATGTTATATCGTTCTCGCTTTCCAACGGGTACGGAGTACAACATACTCCGTATGTACAAGGTATCCGTACCCGTACGTTATCGCGAACGAATCGTAGGAGCCCCTGGTGTAGCAGCAGAAAGTGCAGTGCATCGATCCCCCTCCCTATACAGTTGCATGCATGCTCTTTCAACATGTTCGTGCGTCGCTGGTAAAGAGATCGAGCGGTTAGTTGGCCAGGAATAAAAGCCGAAGTAAAAGGGAGAAAGCGGAAGAGCGAGAGTGCGAGTGGCAACAAAACCCAGTCAGAGGAAAAAACTGAAAACGCACGTCGCATGGCTAACCCCAGGTACGCTTTTACGTCCTATAGGATCCTGCAGTCCTAGGGGATGAGACGGAACATGCGGTCACGCGCGTAGTACGTAATAACGTATGTATGCATATAAATCGCTATCAACGCACGGAAATTATTTAGTATTATTGTACAATTATTATACGACTTTTTGTATCATGTATTCGTGGGGGGGGGGGGGGGGGGATTTCATACATAGATTCCAGATCCACCCATTAGGGCGGTTCTATATAAAGATTTTCGAGCAATAATTTCCATGAGCAGTTCAACCAAAATGTAAATTTGTGTTTGAACTGCCCTAATGATTTATAATTCTGTGAGGCTTTCGTATGCATTTGTCTGTAATTATTACAAAGCCTCTAGAAACTGGTAGAATAATTATTAATTTATCACCAAAGTTTCAGAACAATGTGCAACAAAATAAATAGACTTGTATATATAATAGTCGAAGAAAATGTGAAATTTGTCAAGTACTTTTTTTATATGTAGGTTATTAAAGTCCTTAAATGTAATAAAGTATCAGAACTTAATTCTTTTTTTAACTTCTGATTAAAAAAAGAATAATAAAGACTACAGAAATAATTGTGCACTATGCAACTTTGAGTGTACTAAGCATTTTTTTTTTTTTTTTTTTCACCGAGTTGCTGCAACTGCGAAGAAAAAAATGCTGTTGAGTGCCGGCGAAGTGGTACTAGAGAATACCAAGAAAAAAGGCAGGGTGCGAGAAGACGGCGATAAACTGCTTCTCGACTTATTGTCGTCACGTTGATATCTCAAGAGACCAGGAGAGAATGAGAGTAAAGAAGGTCACGACGATTTATAAGCGTCCAGTGGCATAAGCCACCGCAGCGCGCAACAGCAGCAGCAGCAGCAACCGAGCAGTAACTAGGCTTGACTGATGCCGTCTGTAATTGTGTACGCTCCTGCCTCTTCAACCAGACTGCACGCTGTAGCGTAGATAACTACACCCACCTAGTTAGACATATCCCAGCAATATTGGCCGGACTAAACCTACGAGACGACCGGAGCACACGCGTATTTTCCAGGCGTTGATGGATCGTATCAACGAGTCACTCGAAGCGACTCACTATATAGGACGTCCCAAAGGCAAAATTCAGGATGGAAGGTGGAATGCTTCATACTTTGTATCCTAGAAAATGGTCAAGGACTTGGTCTAGAAACAAAGTACACCAGTGAAGTGGGTGGATACCACTATCATTCACATAACAAGAAGTCTAAGATACCCGATCTCGATCTAGATCGATGTAGAAAGCGGGAGAGTCTGTATGGATACATACATATATATATATATATATATATATATATATAAAGGCTGCAGGATTGTGCAAGGTTCGACGTTTAGTAGATGTGTACGTATTTGTCTGCCCTCAGAAAAAAAGGAATGATAGGTAAAGAAACAATGGTTAAAGCGAAAGAGTAGTAGTGAACGATATATATATATATATGTATGTGGGTCTTGATCGGTTGGTTGCGATCCACTAGAGCCCAGGGGTTCGTGATGTATTCTTATAAATCAAAACAGACGCCCTGTCCAGGCTCTCTATCACACTGGCTTCCAGGGTATTTCAAGCATCGTCTCAGGGATCGCGGCTACCACTCGACCCGTAGGCGCTTGTTTCGATCCTACTCAAGTCTCTGAGATAAAGCTTCCGTTTCTGTACCGATGAGAATTCGGAGCGAAAAGTATACCTTAGTCACAAAAAAATCCGCAACGATATTGCTCAAAGAAAATTGCGTATCCTAAGATTTTTTAATTTTTTGTGACTTTTCGATGGTATTCAAAATTTTTGGAGTTTATGTCATTCCTGATGAAAATACAGACACTCCTGTACACCTTTTTTTCAATATTATTACATCCTTTATTTGGTTATACCATCATTATTTTCTCATCGGTCAAAACCAAAATCATATTGGCTATACTGCATTCTTATGTGTGCAAAAATGAGTGGTAAAGTGATAGAATATTAAGAGACACAGAGAGAAAGGTAAAAATCGAAAATTGTATATTTTCACAAGACGTATGCCCGGATTGACGAATCGGGACTCGATTAGAACCTCCGTCCACGATCACCCGTACGCTTGCGTTGGTTCGGGTGCGCCTCGAGGAGGTGACACGCGATCGGGCCGGTAGAAACTCGTAGGAAATCCACTTAGAGAAGCGTGTAACGATCGAAAACGCCCGCTGGGTCTGCACTCAGCGGTGGTGAACGTGTACTTTGTACTCGGCTTTCTTCTTTCCTTCTTTCTTTTATTTTCTTCCATCCTTTATTCGCTCCCTTCGCTTGCTACATTCTTTCCTTGCTTGCTCTCTCTCCCTCTCTCTCTCTCTCTCTCTCTCTCTCTCTCTCTCTCTCTCTCTCTCTCTCTCTCTCTCTCTCTCTCCTTCTCTTACGTGAATCGCGGTAGTGAAGGCGCGCTTGCTAGGCTGCTTGAGCGCGTGTGGCCAAACGATTACGGGGTAGCAGCACGATCATTACGAGACTCGACTGGCTTCCAACGGCCCTCTCGTCTAATAGTACTACTATACCCTTAGCTGTATACAGTTAAGAGCGAGCACCCTCGTATGTACTCTCCTCCCAACGAAGAAGCAATAGCTCCCCCAGAAGCTCGACATACTACGCTAACTGTAGAGGAGAAAAATCAAGTAAACGAAGAATGAAAAATTGACTCGAAGAGTGAGAATTATTCAGGTAATAGTCATGTAGATGTACATGTAGATGTACTCTGATTTCTGTAATTTTACATTTAAAAAAAAGACCACGGCTGAAAATAAGAACCATTCAAAATTGAATGTTTTTCTCATCTACAGAAGTTTATACATTCTTTTTTTCATTAAATTTATAGCGCGTTTCAAGTTTAACATTATATTTTTATGTTACAAAATATTTTTCATGATTTTTACAAAAAAAAAAAAGAAGAACCTGACATGTCTTTTTTAATCTAGAATTTATTCTAAAAAGAAAAACAAATATATATTATAACATTAAAAAAATGAAACGATTGAAAAAAATATATATTTTTGCTTTCTTATAGAGGAAGCTTTGTTTTCGTGAAAATTTTTTTTGTGGAGATTTTCATGTCAGCATACTCAGAATGATCCAAAACGTTGAGAAAAGTGATTTCTACGAAATGTGTGTAAGTGTGTATGTGTGTGTGTATGTGCAAATTGCCTTGTTAGCACGATAATTGCCGTCATTTTTCATGTATTTTCCTCAAATTTGATACGCACGTGGGCTATCATACAACAACTTTTGGGATTGTTGTAGACGCGAATCCGTTGAAAAATTCTAAGTTTAGAGCATTTTGAAAATTTTGAAAAACACGTTTTCACGCTATAACTCTTGTAAATTACGATATATCAGGCAGAAATTTTTAACACGAACGAACTTACAGTGAACCATGATTGGTGCCAAGTTTGGCGAGAATCGATAGAGTGGTTCAAATTTTATTGTAATTTAAATTTTTTTTTAAATGTCCGTAAACACTTCTACTTTTCTAAATTCTGGGATTATCGGATGGAGTTTACCATGTGATTTCACAATTATTGAGTATCGAAGATAAATTTATTTTAAGGAACATTCGCTATGTTGATAAATTTCCATTTTATTCCAAATAAAGTAAAACATTGCTGTCGCGAAAAAAAAAATTTCGCCTTTTTTAGACAGTTTTCACTCAAATTTGGCAAATATGTGGATTGTCCTAGAACTAAGTTTGCGTATAAATTTTACGGAAATCGGTCGAGCGGTTCAAATTTTATTACGTTTTTTAACTTTTGAAAATTACTCGCGCAAATTGCGAGATATTGGGCTTAAATTTGTTTTACTTCTAGACTATAATAAAAGAAGGTTTTAATTCAAATTTGGCACAAATCGGTCGAGTAGTTCGAATTTTATAACATTTTTTATTTACTGAAAAATCTCGTTTGCGCACTAGCTTGCACGAATTAAAAGGCTTCAAATTTATTTCACGTATTTCACGTATTGAGCACCGTGAAGCAAGGTTTGAGTAGAAATTTGAAGAAAATCGGTTGAGAGGTTTCAATTTCATGACGATATTAAAATTTCAAAAAGCTTGTGAATGCGATTTTTATAGTAGACAGATTTTTAAATATTTTTTTATATTATCAACTTCATCTGCCAATCATTGTGAAGTGCACAGTGACCCTATGGCTTATGTAAGTATAATAGCTGCTGTATTAACCCACAAAGAGCCAGTAGGTAGTGTACAAAACCACATGCTACATACATAAATTATGTACCAGATATGTACCGGCTGATAACAAATATATTTGACTAAAAAATCAAGAAAAAATATAATATTTTCAATTTTTGTGATAAAAAATTCGTGAATCGGTAAAAATGTCGATAAAAATGTCTTTCATGCACAAACAAGCCTGCAAAGTAGAACCTTGCAAATTGCTTCCTCATTATTTTACATTTTATTTAAATGTTTACATGTAGACAAACTAGAAGTTTGCAAATTGTTTTCTCTATAAAGCTTCGTCTTTGAAGAAGCCAAAGTAGACAAACGTACTTCCCCATAGTGGAAGCTTTGTAGAGAAAACAATTTGCAAAGTTCTACTTTGCATACATGTAAACATTTTTAAAAAATGTAAAATAATGAGGAAGCAATTTGCAACGTTCTACTTTTTTATTTAATTATAGCAAGGAAAATAGAATGAAAGATTATTTCATATTTATTTTCTCGGCAAGGACGGACTGTCAAAAAAAAAAAAAAAAATGTCGTGACCCACGTGAATCAGGAAAAACGAATTTCCATAATATTGCAGAATCTCAAGTTACAAATTGTTGCAAAGTACTCTGACATCTACATACACCGTTGGAAATGTAAAATATACGAGCTACTTTCGTTTCATATAAGTGTAACAAAAATATATGAAGTAATATTAGAAAACATTGCCAGTATCAGCATCAATAGCCGCAGTTGGTACATGCACGGCATATGTGCGAAGCAGAGTAATATCGAAGGGAAGTGGGCAGACACACGAGTTGTAAGATATCGGTGGAAATAAAAATATATCGTTGAAGAGGTCGTGAGGTACTTATGGAACACGAAGAATAGGAGATATATACAACAAGAACCAATACTACCCTAGTCACATGGTGCTTTACGCACATATTTACGCATCTCCACTCACCAGCATTTAAAATTGATAAATATAAAATACGAGCGCGACAGTAAACACGTGAACTCTCCACGAGCTCGTCTAAGGACTGTTTGTTGAGTGTCACATAAAATATCAGAGTTAGATTCAAAATTGTGAAAATAAATAAAACACACACACACACACACACAGACACACAAATCGTGTGAAACTTACGAGGATTCTGCACGTGCACGGGTGACGGAGGATTGGTTAGCGCAAGACCATTGGCAAGAGCGGCCGCAGTAGCAACAGTGGCGGTGGTATTGGCCGAAGGCACTTTGGCATGGAGAGCCGCCAGGCACGAGTTCGCCACGTCGTATATGAGATAGGCACCGTAGTACCGTCCGGCACTTCCCATTTTCAATTTGTTTTTACCCGGCACCACAGCCATTTTAGATGTTGGTAAATCGAGGCGCGTACATACAGTTACTATACCGTACTTTACTGCTGTGTATACACAAGCTCTCCGAGTTCACACTTATCTTACGTTTAAAGTATAGTAGACACTACCTGGGCATCAGTATATAGGATAGCCTCTTCGGTACTGGGTGTGTAGATACTCTGGAAAATCGAATGAGCACTTGCGCACC
The DNA here is from genome assembly GCA_964016905.1 of Perithous albicinctus. Taxonomy (NCBI): domain Eukaryota; kingdom Metazoa; phylum Arthropoda; class Insecta; order Hymenoptera; family Ichneumonidae; genus Perithous; species Perithous albicinctus. Next base: position 9,732,547 of record OZ024702.1, on the reverse strand, counting down.
CTTACTATCTCGCCGGGAGTCACTAGGTCATCGCCGCAACTCCCGGAAAGGGTGAGAAAGCCCAGGAGAGAGAAGAGAGGGAGAGAGAGAGAGAGAGAGAGAGTTGGTAAGCGCAACCGGAACCACCAACAGACTTGAAATACGACTTCTATAAAACTACTTCTCCAGCTCTCAGTCAAGGTCGCACTGTGTTCCTCCTCCTTTTGTATGTGTAGTATGCATGCCTGTATATCCCTGGTAACCGAGAACCCTTCCACACGCACTCACACATAGGATATAAACACAAACACAAACACAAACACATACATATACACACACACACACAGGCGCCTTCACGTACGTTGCACTCACACTGACTTCCTTTAATCCAGTTTACTCGGGAGCACTAAAGTGCGAAGCCCTACGCGGTTAATCCGGTATTCTATTTAAACACGTATTACTCAGTACACGAAGGCGTATTACTGTTATACTGCTATTATACCCATTCCCGCGTTAGAGCGCACTAGTTGTAAATCAAGTATCAATGTAAAGTGGATGATGTATACGGTGAACAGCCAAATGCTGCTATCTGACGGCATCTACAGACACGTGGCAGCGTGGAAACACGAGGAGGTCCAATATGTTTTTCTCGGTCGCTCGAACGTCTGTGGACACGCCTCAACGTTCGACGTATCGTCGAAGTAAAGAATGTGCAAGCAGATGCTCGTTTAGCATCCCGAGACACGTTGTCCACGATAAGATATCAGTAGAGAATCATTTTTTTTTTTTTCGGACAGAACTTTATTCGTGCACAACCGGATTATATTGGACACGATCGGAAAGATTCACGAGCGATGATCATTCTTCGTAACAACACTTAACGCGATGACATTAAGTCGACGAATCGGGCAAAAGTTACTTAGCTTGAAAAGTATGTCTCGAGTTGGCAGTTCGCGTCTCGTCGTCACGACACAACTAAGCTCACAACGAGCGGCGTTGAGTTGGGTTGCGTCGCTCATTCGTTAGTTAGTAGTAGTAGTAGTAGTAAGTTAGTGTCGTATAGAAGAGAAGCGAAACGTCGGTGGGCAGGGCCCAGGCAGGTCCGGAACGGAAACGGTGCGGTCCCGCGAACCGGAAGCCAGGACCGGAAACGTCACGAGTCAACGGCTGCCACTGATTGCGCGACGCTTAAACTCGGCCAGATAAAACCGTGTATGCCGCTATCGCTTACGCAGGAGGCCGGAGGCCACGCTGACTTTGCTCCGGCTCTTTGTTGCTTGCTACACTCTGCCACTAAGAGGTTACCCGTCTCCGAGCGTGTAGTCCCCAGCGGAGTTAATGTCGTGACCACGCCAACACTTTCGTCGTCAACGAATAATTATATGCTTTCTTTTTTAAAAATATAGATGTCACAAAATCTCGACGTGCGATATACAAGTGAAGCCGTTAACTCGTTATTCTGATTGGCTTCTGAATTTATTATGCGAGCCCTTCAGGCCGGGCATGAATAATTTAGACTCAAATAATTAACTTGGAATCACGAGATATACAGTGGAGATTATATAGTACAAATAGTGAAACAATAATATAAACTTTGATAACAAAAAAAATAAGTGTCACGCCCACGCGTAGCACTGAGAAGAACAATGTAGTTGGCTGCAACAAGTTGTTTTTTTTCTTCGTCACATTTGATATTTTAATGGAAATAATGAAAAGGAGTTCTTGCATTTTGCGATTTTTTTTTAACTTATGAATTTTCAGAACATTTGATATTTATTGCGATGTATTAGAAGCACAGAGAATATTATTCATCTGATACGATTATTTTCAATTAAATGCTTGGAAGATAAAAAAAGAAACATTGAACCAGTTCGAAAGAAGCCGGTAAGCACCGAATCTTCGGATAATGTTAAACGTAGCGGTAGCGCCTTAGGGCGCTGTGACGTCAGATCACAACAGACACCTGGAGAACGCAATTTAATTTAAATTTTGTTTTTAATACTTAGCGTCGAGACACTGTAGCATCTCTTGATACTCCTGAATGGAGTAAGATATCAATAGACTTGTGAAATTAATTAGTTTACGTAGCGCACATCAATTAAACGTTTATTAATTTGTATGATGACAAATTCGTACAATGCAACGTGCAGATTAATATTGACGGAGTGGGGAATAATTATAATCGCTTCTATACGTATTGTCGTAATAATATCCAGTGTTATCCAATAAGTCGCGCTGGTGTGTCATGAAGTCGCGAATATATACTTGATTATATTTGCCAGTTTTGGACTACAGCAATAAAGCACCGGAATTTCCGTTCAGCTGGATGTTTACTTCGAAAAGGACACATTGATTCGTTGCATTTTAGAGGGACTGAGAAACTCTGCAATTGGCTACAATATTTGTTGTCACGCATGACGATCTATGTACTGCACCAGTGGTCACGGAATAATTAAAATTTTAATTAATAATCAAACCAGACTCCTGGCTCTACAATCGCACCGTTAATAACTAATAACTTCGATGTGTTGGGATGGATGGCTGAACGAGTAGAGTCCCGAATGTGCATTTATTACTATGGCTCGTGAAGCTACAAAGCTCTTGCTTCGTGTGGCATACGTTATTAATGTACATCTGCAATGCTTTCCCCCTCGTCACGCATGAAAACTACAATGAAAAAAGTATATTTAGCTACAGCTATCTGAATTTAGTTCTAACAAAATAGTTTTATTCTCAAAGCACATATCCCAGGAAACTCCATAACTGAACATGCAATTCAAAATTGTTACGTTCGTGTTATTGCCTTCGGGCTCGTAGAATTTCGAATGGAGAGAGAGAGAAGGACAGAACGAGCATTAGAAACATTGAAAATCATAAAACATCCTGCCCTTTACCGTTGCCACATTATTAGTTTATTATTATGACCACTGTACCTATCTTGTTCGATTTATAAGCAATTAAGATTGAATCAGGCAGTTCTTGAAATTATTATCACTATTCACCGTAAAAAAAAATATATATATATTTACACTACAAAATATTTAAAGAAATGCCACAACATTTTCGAACAGAAAAGTCTACAGCTACAGACACATTTTAAAAATTCTGTTTTTTTTTTTAAATTAATTAATTAACCCGTAATAATATGTTACCTATAAAAAAAAAATTATAAAAGACGAAATATATTCGAAAAAAAGAATTGTATACAACAATTCGTGCGCGTAAAATCAACATTCAATTCTGGATGAACTAAGGAATTAAAAAATCTGAAAAAATTGTTAGCTATTTTCTAACTTAAAAAAACAGTTTAACGAAATCTGCATCACGATTAATATACATCGGCAACGTTCTCATATGCAGATGTGATGTGCTTTAAGCAGCCCAAACGAACAGCGCAATTGTACGCACCGAAGCACAATATCATCGGCGCTTATAAAATACTTGCCTCTACAGGAAAGAAAAAATTGATACGTGTCGGACAAACTCACGCACAATATCGTACACGTAAGTGTATCATGTGGTCACGTGTATGTTAGCACGTTTCTGTGCTCTCGTGCTTTAGACGATTGTGCAACAGACCGAACGAGCAAACGTCTGTATTCCTATTACAGCGCAATTTGTATTGGTATAGGTGAGGAACGGCGAAGGAGTGGACTCGCTCAAGTATCATATCGCTGTGTATTCGTTGCACACCCAGAAAGTACTACGGCTATATACTGTTTTAGCACCAGTGTCGTTGCACGTCGTCGTTGTTCGCGGTGCTGCATAGGGACGCGAAGTGTATACAGTACGGTAAATACCACAGCCAGACGCCTCCAACAATAGCGGCTGGACGCGAGAGACGAGGCGCGCGCGCGCGCGTTTCGCGAGCGACAGGAAGGCGGCCGTATCAAATGCTTACCGGCCGACGACAATGCCGACGTTGGGGTATATATATATATATATGTGTATATATAGACATATATACTCGTTCGCGTTATATATGTACTGGTACACATAGCCGGCGCGCGAAGCGGTGTTGTCACCGTATCGCGATACACTTATACGAGGCTCTCTGGTATTAAATACCACAGAGATTCGTATTGTGGAATTCATGCATTGACCAACGCGCTTCGACTAAATTTAGAAATGATATTTCGACAGGATGCTCCTAGTTCTGATAGTGTTGTAGTCCAAGGATATCATTCATCATAACACGATCGCATATTTACTACTAGTGTTTCAAACAGAAATAGATTTTGTCTTTGGTTAACCGACGGGTATCTCGCGAAATAAATATTAATGATATTTCTTTATATTACTCAATTCTGATTGTTGTATTGATATACATTAATTTATTATGTATTAAATAAGAACACTTGTTTTAATTTGTTTGACTTCTTTCCTTTTTTTTTTCTTCAATTTTCACAAGATCCGTTAAATATGTAATTTTTTAATCATGATTGCGCATTTTTTACCGCTGTCTATGTACTTATATATTGACATTAATTTATTTTTTATTTTTGTTAGATGTATGTCACATGTATGTTTATGCTCTTCGTATTTATTTACCAAGCTGATAAAACGTAAGCGCACCGATCGAACATGAAATACACTATTGTACGACGTTGATGTTACGTTTGTATTGAAAGAAAATAGTGGCGACGGGAAGATGATGAAAAAAAAAAAAAAAGTATTATATGGGTCACATATGGTTCTCCCGTTCTCGACACCCGCCGCGCGCTCCTTTTATATATCGCTCGTGTATCGTGTACGTACTTGTAACGTGGCACACAGGTACAGCCACCCACCGCCAAGACTCAACAGGTTACTGGAACGACCGACTGCGAAGGTGAGAGTGAGAGAGGACGAACGGACGAGAACGACTTCGCCGTCGTACCAACGACGACGACGACGACGACGACGACGACGACGACAACGACAACGACGACGACGGCGGTACAGTCGCGAGAGTTTAGCGGGGTTTACTTTTGTCGAGGGTTGCGCGCGCGATACTTGCGATCGTTGTCGAACGACCTCGCGCGCGCCCGACAAGGCCGCTCGTTATACGAGGAAATCCATCGTGCTTCCGGTGGAGTCGTTACGCCGTTAGCGAACTAACCAAACCATCGACCCCTCTTCTTTTCCTACGTTTCTCTATCTCGCTTTTGCTCTTGCTCTTATAGCCTCTTTCGCTATGTGGACTTTGCGAGAAGCTCGAACTTGGCTCCTTTGTCTCTTCATTCTCTTGATTCCTACTGTGGTACTCTCCGTTGCATCCACTACCCTCCAACCGCCCGACCCCTTCTTCACGCTCGTTCACTACCGGTAGTGCACCGTCCATCTCGAAATTCTGTCCGGAATACGATGGCGCGAGGAAGAACCCTTGGAAGCTCGAGTCGTGCCAGTAGCTTCGGTAAAAAGCGTCAGTTACAAATCGCACTCAGAGCTAGCTGCGAATGGAACAGTCGGAGAGCGAGAGCTGAGGATGGAAGGAGAGATTGCAGGAGTGAAGGAGAATGATGCTAGGCAGAGAGAGAGAGAGAGACCTGAGAAGTTGCGCGAATAGGTGAATGAGGGTGGATTCGAGTGAGATGGCACGAGTTCGTATTAGGGGTAATGGGCATTATCTCCATCGATCGCAAGCTCACAAACCTCCTTCTCCTTCGCCTTCTGCAACTCCCATCTCACGACCACCCACCAGAGCTAACCCAACCCCGTATATTCGAGCGCAGATCGTTCGAGCGAGTCGGTAGCAAAAACGCATGGGAATTCGTTCGACTTAGGATTGAGAGGGCGTTTGGAATCTAGCAGTGTCGTAGCCGGGGTTTCTGCTATTCTTGGTTCATTTCGATACTGTTCGTGCCGCTGTAGAGTACCAAGGTACTAATTTTCTTATATCGTTAAAGTACCAATACTATTTCTTCAGAGAAAATTGAATTACAATTGTAGAAAAAAAAGAAGAGTTTATGTATTTGAGGCCAAAAAAAAAGCAGTACACTTGTACTTTCTAACGTAATTCAAGTCTGAAATGTAGTTATTTTTGCCTCCCCCTTTGTACACACATCAACAAGGAATAAATATTACACGTAGCTTCGCTTAAATATATGGAAATTTTACAAAGGCACATTGCAAACTGTAAGAATGGGATGAGAACTTATGAGCATTGACAGCTTTATCCATTCGGAACAGCTTTCAGGATGCGAAGGTAGTTTTCGAACTCATATTTTCAATGGAAAATACGGTCTAACTGAATACCTTGAATTTGCATCCATCTGTATTTTTAGAACCAGACATTGTACTTGAGAATTGTACTTCTGCACGGTTTTTCATGCAAGTTCTCGCGAAATTGCATAGAATTTGGAACTGAGCTAGATATCCGTGATGTATGCTTGAATCCGTGAGTGCACCATCAGGCTCTGAGTACGAGGACGAGAGAGATCGACAGCGGTATGTGAGTAGTGAGAGCATATTTTTTGTGTCTTATCTCAGAGAGGTCTTTTGGTTTTGCACGATAGTCGACAGGGCTCAAGCTTGAAAGATTGAGCGAGATGAGACGCTCGCATGAAGTTTGCAAGGAAGATTGTTAGCCTCGATGGAGTTTGGGATCGACGAGTGAAGAATGCAATCCTGGGCCGACGCCTTCTATTCGCTCAATATAATGTCGACCTGGGCCAGCGTCATTCTATCAGCTCAACTCACAGTTCCTTCTTCGTTAACTCCTGCGATGGCGAGCGTATTCTCTATGGACCTGTTCCCTCTCCCGACGGGAAGTAAAGTCAACCGTACTACATCCTCACCGAACCACGAAGAGCAACGCTTACACGAGCGGTTACATTGCTTGTGAGCGATGCAATAGAGCCTTCGTGGCTAATCTGACGTTGACTAATCGTTCTAATTGAAATCGCACTACTTCATCATGCTACGTAATACTTGCATTATAGAAACTTACAAAAAAATTTATTCAAATTCCTAAGTATTGGCGGTATCTGGAATTGCTATCTCGACTTTTACCACATTTCATATCCTTTAATATTTATAAAAAGAAATCTCTTCATCTTCATTTTTCATTTGACGAAGACAACTCCGCGTTATTTATATCCTTGGACACCAGAGTAAAATTCAAGACATGTACACATCGAAACCCTCGTCTGGTTAATGGTCCAGGAAATTCGCGATGCTCGTGCTACGGTTGGGGTTTAAAGTAGATTCTACCTTGGTCGCTTGTCGCCCGCGGACCAGAGAGATGTGGCAAGAGAGTTGAGAAACGAAGGCTTGAAGTCGATCGTCACGTGGTTGAGATTTGTCCGGCAGTGAAGCCGCACCGAAACCTACTACTCTCGGTGTATAGCATCCTCGCGATTCTTCTCTATTCCCGGAGGAAATTTCGGCGCCAAAGCGACTACCGGCAGGTCCGGACTTCTCCGGGAGTTTTCTTCATTCCACCGTCTAATTCTATTACATTTTCATGTAATGAAAACGTCCACTCACGTGTTACCTGTTTTTGTCATAATGATGTAAAAATCTGTAGTTCTTGATAAGCCTATCATATAACACATGAAAAATATTCACTGTTTTTTCATCGAATTGTACAAAAGGTTTCCGATAATCATAAAATGACATTTAGAATAAATTTATGTATGTTCGTGTGTGCATATGTGAATGAGTTGGCCTGTAAAAAATCAAACAGCGATATTTCGAGAGCAGAAAGTAGCGGTCGTCATTTTTGTACGTTAATCAAATTTTTTCATTATTTCCAAAATCAAATTCTTGAAAAAACGTATTTAAAGTATGTTATGAAAAGTTAAAACATACAGTGGTACACCATGCAAATCACTATTATTTAATATTTAATAATAAATCATTTATAGAGTATATTTTTTTGCAAGAGCGTATTTTTAAGTGGCGTAGGGGTGCCTATGCCTGTACACGTTCAACAATATTACAATAAACTTTTAATTATTTCATATGGTATGCCGTATAATAGAATCGCATAATAGTATGGTAGAAAATTGATTTTACCGTCTACCCATTAAAAAAAAGCTACAATTCATGAAATCATTTATTACTGTGTACAATGGTGGAAATATAATAAAGTTAAACTCGCATATAAATGCGTGCTATGAAAACGTACAGTTTCAACGACACGAGGAAAAAAAATATATATTTCTGGAATAAACGTAACCAGTCTAAAACCCTTTCATCCGCCAATTCTGTAGTATAAAGTAAAAAAATGCGGTGGCCAGTGGAAAAGACTGGTGAAAATCAGAATTTCTTCTATCAGTAGCAAAGTAAACCAGCGTTCGGCCACTGATGTGCACCGGTCTCCACCGAAGTGGGTGTCGGTGAGCGAATGAAAAAGAGAGGTAAGTGAGTGAGTAGTGAGTGAGTGCATTTCGCAGTGGGAGCCATCTTTTATGTGGTAAGGAGGGCATGTAGGTTTCCCTCACCTCTGCTGTTCAGCCCGATCGGCCACGAGGATGCCACAGCGGCAGAAGATAGCCGGATAGGTAATGCGATGCGCCAGCGGCATCCCTTATCCCGCAGGAGCCGCAGACCCGGCACCATTACCTCGATAAGTGGATCTCTATCGAGATTATCTCCGGAGCACCCCAGCAGAGTTACATTATTACTACGTTTCGGAGGCTTCGGAATATGGTAGCCAATTTAATAGCCGAATCACCTACTCGCATTGGTTCGCAGCTAGATCTCTCTGTTATAGTTCCTTGGAAAATCCTATCAGGAATAGTGTGATGTGCTCACTCAGTTTTATTTTCTCCGTCGCTATTCCACCCCCGCCCCGGATAATCGTTGTGAAGATTTGATACTCCTAGTTCAAAATGTGAACTTTTCATCTTCTTTTTATTATCATTCAGGAAGCAGAGAAAAAAAAAAAAAAACAATTTTCAGAGTCGAAACATCCACGCTCAAAGTTCGTGCATTGTTCTGAAGGCCAGAGTGGCGAGTAAAAGGATTCAAAGGGCGTTCGAGTGACGATAGCGACATAACTTCCCGTGCTGCTGCTGCTGCTGCTGCTGCTGGCCTGGCTGAGAATGGCCACGATCCAGCATCACTGAAGCCCTCCGCATCGAGCAATTTCCCGTACCCTTTTATAGGTCGTTGGTCGCTCGACACGCTAGATAACGAACGTCCAATTTCTTCGTTGGACGAGAAAGGAGGAGGCGACAGGAGTAGAAGTAGGACGAGGATAAGAAAGTCTACGTTGAGAATAGGGGTTGTTCAGAGCCGCGATGGAGAGCCGAAGGGGAAGGTAGAGAAGGTGGACGAGCCCGCGCACCCCTTGTGTGCCTTTACGGGCACACAGGGAAGAACGATAGAGTATAGTAGCGTGGCGGAGCATTAAGATAGCGGTCTCTCTCAACGTCGCGCGCGCGAGGGTGGGTAATAAATACGCAAATAAACTTTCCTCGTTAACCTATCGGTAGAGGGAGAGGAAGTGAGGGAACACAAATGCTAGGGTGCTAGGGTGAAACAAGCAGAAAGTGGGGACAAGGGGAGGGGGGGGGGACGGGGGGCGTATTGGTACAGATGGCTCGGAGCTATCGACGCGAGCGTTTGCGGCCCGACGGACCTCAAAGCATATACATAATGCGAGAGAAGAGTGTAGAGTATAACCCAATGGAGTTATGAGACTATGGTATACCTACTGTGTTTGCGATCTCACTTTATATCTATAATAACTCTCCTTTTTCCGAGTATTGACGCTGCTTGGCAAGTACTTCTTCGCTGCTCCGATTCCGCGCCCGGTATCATTGAGAGATTCTATCTCCACTTCGTCTCATCTCCAGCTGCTCCCGATGCTCTTCCCACCGAGCGCATTTATTCCTATTTTATTTTTACATACTTATATGTATGTATATATCTAGAGCAGATTGCTATTTGTTATCTTTCTATCGCGTTGTTTCATTCACATTATGAACTTCGTGTGTTGGTATATAGTTTCATTCATTCTTGACGATACTTTTCACGAAGAGGTGCTACTTCGCTTTCTTAAAATGTAATTCAATTTGCTATCACTCACTTCGTACTTGTCTCGGTAGTGAATGGCAGGCAACAAAATATTAGCATATTGATCAGTCTACGACGAGGATATGCGCCCACTTCTCCCTCTATTACACTCTGAAATTCACGAACGTAAAATCCACTTAACGTAGGTAACCACTTTGCTATTCCCGGTGAACATGGTGTGTTCCTGAGGGGGTCAGAAGCAAAGAAATAGAAGCAAACGAGAGGGAGAGAGAGATCCCCGGTGCTTTACAGCTAGACATTCGCTAGCTGTAGAGTAACCGAGGATATCTCTCTCTCACTCTCTCTCTCTCTCTCTCTCTCTCTCTCTCTCTCTCTCTCTCTCTCTCTCGTCCCCTCTTACCATCCGATACCGACACCAATGACGCTGCTATCCACTACCACTCCCCAGACGACTTTAACCCACTCCTATATAGTATATTCCACTACTAGTCCATGCTACTTCGTCATACGTACGTCGTATCCGGTCGTATCAATTTGATGTCGAAGTCAGCGGCAGCAGAGTAGCATCGTACGGGGAGAAAGCAAAGGGAGAGACAGAGAGAGGTTCCTATCATAGGAATTGAACGAATATGTCAGGAGTCGAAGTATATTGAGAGTGCAAGATGGAGGGGACTGAAGAGAAAAACGAAAAATGCCAAGAAAGCCTCTCGTCCAGAGCAAACAAGAGTCTAGTTTCTCTTCAATTTTCACGCCAAATATATTCATGCACGCAAAGAGGTCACTGAAAACGATAATTGTTGGATATGTGAATAGTGTGAAGTAAAATGGTTGTTCAGCTTTTCGTTATCTTTCTTTTCTAACGGTTGATGATCCAATCGTTGATGGGAGTTCTTTCCATGACTGCGCTCTCGTGAATATAGCAAAAATGACAAGAGCAACACGCTTCTTTGAGTCATGGCGCATCAACGATGAGAAGGGTGCGAGTATTAACGAACTGCGGTCGAGAGAACAAGAACAGATGAAAAAAAAAGGTGATAAAAAGGGAAGGAGTAGGGTGTCGTAAGCAGCGGCAGCAGCCGCGTGTCGACGTCGTCACCTAACGACTTCGACCAGTCTCCCCTGGCCAATTAATCCCGAAATTGGCAGCGCGGGTACCCGACGCTATTGTCGGGGACACTTTGAGAGAATCCTGCGCCGCAACCTTTCGCCGCAACCCTTCTACATGCTCGCCCAATGACTCTTTGGGAAACTAGTCGATATTCGCCCATGGCCGTTCATCCGCAGCAACTTTATCGATACTCGTGGTGGTGCTACTACTGTTGGGCTTACTGTTCGGTCCGACCGAATGGTAGTCATATAGAATTTAAACGTGCCGTGTGTACCGTTTCGTCCGGTACATGCCCTAAAGTGCACTCGAAATTCTAGAGGGTAAGCTATCCGTTATCTATGAGCTCGACAGTTGAAACAAGTGGGGGAAAAAATCGAAATATTATATTCTCGAGCTCTGTAACTCGTCTTATTGAAAAAAATTGCAAACGTTTAGATTTTAAAATAAATTGTATTCGTAAATCACTTAAGATTGAATCAACCAAAAAAAAAGTTGATTTACGGAATATTTCGGAGCGAAATCAGCGAATTGGGAAAAGAGATGGGTTGGATCAATCAATTCAAGCTGCTTCCGGTTGTTAAATAAATGTTTAGACAGATCCACATTATATTTTCTCACCTTTAACATCTAATTTGGTCTGCTCAACCGAGCAAATATTGACGAAATATAAAATGTCGTTACTATAACTAAGCATTTATTTGACAGCTGGTGACCGCTGGATTTGATTGTCCCAAGTAATGTTCTGACTTTCAGTGCAGTCATATAGTAATTTTCATATTCAACACAGAGTACGTAGAGCCGCCGACGTAGGCGAGTAAGATTGCTATAGATGCTAACTTAAGGTATATCTGCAGGATAGTAGGTGCAGTATATGGCCCTACCGTACATATACTATAGAGTACACAAACAGCGTGACCGACGAAGCACCGACCATTAAGCTCGGAGGAACATAAGAAGGGACTTACTAGTCATAGCTTCCGTGTAACATTCTCTGGGGCCCTCCTTTCCTCCATTCCATTGGCCTGACACTAACGTGGCGTCGAGTCGTGGGAGCAACATGCTTCTTGCTCGGGAGAGGGCGAGAAGGAGGATTGAGAAAGTACGAGAGAGCGAGAGAGGGAGAGAGAGAGTTTTCCACTAGGAGCGCTACGATGATTCTCAACCTCGACACGACGTCCACTACTTCAGCTTTCAACCTCTACCCCGCTCGCCCAGTATATGTTTCTTAGTGTTACGTCATATCTCGTGAAAGCCGAGAAAAGGAGGGTAGAAAAGGAAATAGAAAGAGAAAAACGCTATGTAGCGAGGAGAGTAATCCGACTTCTCGAATACAACCTTCCACTCGGCCGTGATATGGTCTTGCGATGACACCCCCACGGAGTCGTTCGGCCACGACGAGACGACAGAGTAAGAAGAAGAAGAAGTCGAAGAAGTCGTCGTCGTCGTCGTCGACGACGACGATGAGCCTTTTCTGCTGCCTTACTTGTGAGGTAGCAGGATATACTCGCTACCAGAGCCAAACTTCAGATTTATCCTTCACGAAGAAGGGGGTCAGAGATTTTGCTAGAGCTCTCGCGCGGGGCATTCGGCCAACTCTCTCTCTGGCCGGGAAGCGTCGTGTCGCCCAGCAAGCAACGAAGTAACCCGCTGGGCTGTGGGACTCTCTATTTCTCTATCTTCTCCTCTGTCTCACCCTTGCGTTTCCGCGAGTACACGTCCTCTCGGTCTGAAACGATGAAAGAGGGCTGGATTTCACGTACCATCCGAGCATGCCGAAGCACCGAGTAAAGGAAGTCGTTGGTGTTGACCCGGCGGCTGGAGAAGTTCCCGAACAGCGGCATCGAGATTTCGATCGTTCGAGAGACTTCTTCGTTGCTTTTCTATCTGTCTTACTCCCGCTTCCGTTTACTCACGTCGACGCTACTCTATCCTGTATATGTATGTACGTATTTACAATGTTACAATATGTAAGATCTTCTGTCTTTCTTTCGGCACCGTACTCCAGCCAATACAGTCGACTCCGATTTCTTTGTCTATCCCGTGCGACTGATAAAAGCAATTGTCTACGTCTGCCACCACGGTAATCTACCTATCTATCTTCTTTATGCTCCGAGTTATAGCGCACCAAGGACCTCGAATTGATTGAACTCTTTCGCAGTGTTCTCTGTCGCCATTCACTCACATCAAGAGGGAAGAGACAAAGACGGGGTCGACGTGGATGACAACGAGGAGAGAATCCCTTATGGACCAGGTTGGTGAAGAGCACGAGAGGGTCGCCCCCGTGCGCGTCTTCCGAATGGCGTCAACGAAGCGAACGTCTCGTTTTCAGCTAAAACAATATCATTTCGTAGCTTGGAAGAGACTCCGTGTGCTGACTCTCGCTCCGTTACCTTCACACTCACACGTACGTGCGAACCGACAATAGAAGTGGCTTCACGGGATCGTAGAGCCACTTCTTTTTCGTATTGCTCGTTGTAGGTCCGACCATCAGCCGTTCCGGCGAGCCATCAACCCGCACAAGTGTGACATTGACTCTCTTCCTTCTATCCTTCGTATGGCATTTCGTGTTGGCAAAATACAAACCCCTGAATACGAGATTTTTCGTGTGAACTGCATGAAGCTCCACACAAATATTCACGTTTGGGTGTGGGCCTCAGTTTGGATGTTAGGTATAACATAAATGGATGGAAGAACACTAGACCAGCAGCACCCACAACGATCATCGTAGTCGAAGCTAGTACGAACACCAGAGGAGGCAGCGCAGTAGCAGCAGCAAAGCACGCTCTTCGTCCCGATCAAATTTAACTTGGCGCAGCGAATTTCCAAGTGCTGTTTTACGAGTTTTCGTTGCCACTGGGAATGGAGGGATCAGTCGTTACCTCGGAGAATGTCGCCCGGGGAACATCCTAGCTAGCGCACGAGCTAGCACTCTCGCTCTTCCATCTCTCTTTCTCTCTTCTCTGTTCCTACGTTTGCTCGTCCGACGATAGTTTCCTTTTACCAGAGGACTTCTTCGCAACGATGGGACCGAGGAGTCTAATCAATTTTTTAATGCTCGCGATCAAAGATCGCGTTTAAACGAAGTTTTCGCTGTCGAAGAAAAGTGGAGAAAAGTGCGAACAGGACATTAATCGTCATGCTCAAGGTGAGACGTGATAGTGCAGATGAACGGTTATATACTCATGCTGCTGTAACTGCAGCTACTTATGTATATATAGATAGCTCCTTATTATACATACATATAGATCTGGTATTACGTTGAGAAGTTGGTCAACTAACTTTCATGACTCGTGTTAATAATAAGTAGATTGGAGACTACGAGTCTCGTGAGTATCCGAAAACTAGGATCCGACTGGGTCTGACCACGTACGGTTTTATCCACTGACTCTGAGCTGCACTATAGTGACCAAGCGGTGCAGACTAGTGCCGTAGGTTCTCTATAGCGATGGCTACAACGGAGCCGATCAGTTGGCTACGTGCTCGACACATAGTACTCGTAGCCACGGATAAAGTGCTCAAGTATTTCGAAATCGATGACGTCGAAGGGAGTTGAAGGAGAAAAAAGAGCGGTGAATTTGCAAAGCGGAGAGGAGAAAGAGCGGGCGAAGGAATAGAAATAGGTGGTGGATGGTGAAGTTGAGAGGGAAAAAAAAAGTAGCCCACCGGACGTACGATGCTGGCAAACAGCAGCGGGTAGTAAGGTATATATATCGGAGAAAAGAAAACAGAGGCCGTGCCATTTTACCTCGCTCGAGGGCGTCCGGCGATCGAATTTACTGCCTGGCCGCTCCGACGGGCACAGAGCACCACCGCCGAGCTAGCCCACCCTCACTTCGAACAAAACTTACCCCTAGGAACCTCACGGAGAGCAAGCAAACCCTCTCTGCGCTAGCCGACAGCAGCTCCACTCGTTCGCTCGCCTGCGTTATACGGACTTATCTCGACCACCGCCGTCTACCTCGTGAACCGCGTTCCACGGAAGCTTTATTCCAATAACATTTTCGGTGCGCCTCCATGACTCGGAGCTACCGGACTGGCCTATGGTCCAACCCCTCGACCTCCATATCGAGCTGTACGACGCCTTCATCATCTCCCACTCCACTTTCTTCTCCTTATTTCTACTCCCTGGACTTTTACCGCGCTTCAAGAACGGCGCCCCGGTACTATTATAGAAAATAATGAGGTCCGGCAAACCCTCGCTGTGGCGTGGCAATCAAACGTCGGATGTAGGTATGCACTATACTGTGTATTATATATCGTATATGACTATGGTGTGCCTTCTCTATTAATATACGTCCAATTTCATAATAGAGAAATGGTTGTGTGCTTCTGGCCAAGGCGGATATCGCCTAGTAGTCTCACTATTCTAGCGTGTATGTCGAGGAGATTACTAAGAATGGAGGGTAAGAGGTAGACAGAGCGAGGGAGAGGGTGTAGCTGGCGGGCTGACTCGCTGCTGCTACTGATGCTGTTGCTGCTGGAACTTTCAGAAATGTATCGTGGGGGTAAGTCCTCTCTCGTGCACAACCTCACGAGGCTTTGCCTCTCAGCCACTACTCCCACGCTGTTTCGATTAGAGTTTACACCTGCACTGTATCGGGTTTGAAATTTCAGCTTGACAGCATGCTCCGAGGAAACTCGGACTACCAAGCCAAAGTAGAAAGTGGGAAAGGAAGTTGACTGGATGGATATATTTCGGGTCGATAACTCTGATACTCGACAAAGATATACCAAGTCAACTGACAAAGCGGCAAATACGTCGCCATCGATAGATTTTTCTATATATCTACAAGTGCGTACTATATTCATTTTTAAGACCTGTTAAAGAGGAGGAGTATTTGTAGCAATAGAGGAAACGTCTGTTAAATTTGTGTATTCGAGTTCCCTAACTGTAAAAGAGAATTTTTTCTAGTTTCTACAATCATTTAATTCTTTTTCTGGATCATTAGTTGTTCAGTTAGAAGTTAGAGAGCAGTCATGTTTTTTCGTCTTTGTTGCGGCACTTGCTCGGTTTTTGTCTGCGTTCTTTGTGGTACAGCGATACTTATCGATAATAGAAAGGAACAAAGTGAAATTGGAAGCAAAACTAAGCTGACGGAAAACAAAGAAGAATCGAGTAAAGCAGTAACAGCGAATAAAAAAGAAAAGACGGTACATGTCGAGGACTAAAAAAGAAGAAGAAAAGGATGGAACGCGAGGTAGAAGTTTGAAGCGTTTTTAATTAGCCTCCCGGCCGAATGAGGGTCCATCGTGCCTATGTGCCTCTTTCTCCCCGCGGAGTCAATTGTGTAATTTAACCAACAGGATATTGTTACGCAGTGGAGTGAACGATACCTTTATCGAAGGTCCCTGTAGGTCTCTATTTTTTACCGTTTCTGCAGGAATGTATCCAACCGTCATGGCTATTTCGACAAATTCAAATATCAGCACTGTGTACGTACAGCTTGCATGAATCCTGTCCTCAAACCCCTTTCCACCGCGTGTTCCCCATTTTCTTCCCTATCCAACCTTCGTTTGATCACGAAAGCATGCTGCTATGAAATTCTACAACCACATTCTCTGATTTTTTGGTGATTCCTTTCTCTTACCCAGGCCAAACGACGGAACGCCAAACGAAGAGGCACCGCGGACGGGATTGAAACGAATACTAATCAAACGTGCGAGGAACTCGTGAAAACGCCGAAAGTTACGCTCGAGCCGTCGAATAAAGTGGCCTGGAATGGAAGCGGAGAGAAGAGAGGTTGGCTGGCGGCTGACTGAAAAGCTGGCTCCCTCGCTTTCTGTTCTGGTCTGGCGAGAGTGTTGGAAAGTGGGCAGCCGGATCTGCTGGTAAGGGTTGAAGGGGTAGGGGGGCCAAGTGGCGGCGGCAGTGAAGGAGGAGGATAGCCCGCGTTCGGTCCCACCACGGGATGCGGTAGAGGCACCACCACCAGCAGTAGTAGCAGGGTGGTAACCACCCTCGTAAGGTACCTACCGCTCGGCGTTGAGCGGCGCGCGGATGGCGTTGGCGCGGCCTGGCGCGCCAACTAAAATTGAATCTGCGGACGAAACTTTGGTAACCTCGTCAGGAAAGCAAAGCCGAAGCCAAAGCCATCCATCGCCCATTCGCTTGCTCGCTTCCTCTTTCGTTGTCTCGCAATCTTGAAAGCTTACTCGCGCTCACTCGCTTTCCTTACAAGATGCGCTCGTGTCTCCTTTCTCGTTTTCGACTTTGGCAGACTGTCGACTGCACTCTCTAGGCGAGAAACGAAGAGAGATAATACGTGAGAAGATACGAGAAGACGAGACGCGAAAACGAAAGAGCGAAAGATGGAAGAGCGTCGTCGAAAATCGTTGAGCGAAGAATGTGGAGAAGGTGACAAAACGAGCACGATAACGGGTGGAAGTAAAAGCGGGAGGAAAAGATGGAGAGAGGGAGACAGAGGAGATTCAAGCCTATAGTTCTATGTAGGTGTCTGTGCGCCCGTTTTGAGGGGCTGCAGCTATCTTGGGCACGGGTTTATCTCGAAAAACCACACCGTGTTCGGTTGTGTCGATTAATTCACTGCTGCCGTTCATTTCGAATAATTACTTCCCTTCTTCTCCGCTCACCCACCAAAACATTCTGCCTCACTCTTTAACAATATTTTAATGTAAATTTTGAATCCTAGCCTCTTGATTATCTACTTTTTTTTTTTTAATCTCCCTTGGTTGATACTTTGGAGACAATGAATTCTGCTAAACGATTGACCCGTGATCATAAACATATTAAAGCCGCAATGCTATCTTACATTATAAAATAATGTAGCCTGAGGAGATAATATAGATAATGTTTCTTATCGAAAATTTTCGGTTTCGTGTGTTGTATTGAACGAACCAGTTTTTACGTCGCAAGAAAGAACTTCTATTTACGTTGCAACAGACATGTGACTGGTACAATGTAAAGACTCGCTCCAGACCTTCACTCTGACTTTATACACCCATTACAATGGAAATCAATGTAAAAACTCTCTTTAAATGTATAATATAATCCTCGGAAGAACTGTCATTGGTAGCATTTTAAAAATTATTAATCGCTAAATTAAGGCACCTGATTTGTTGGCAGCTGTAGCTGAATGGTTGATGCTGGCTGCTGTCGAGAGTTTGGCTGGCTCGATTTTCTGCGGCACGGCGTGCGTTGGAATCGGACCTGGATTCGTCATAGTCGTCATCGTCGTTGGCATCATCAGGGTCGACATGGTAAGCATCGTCGGGCGATATTAGTCGCCGCGGCGAGCACTCCTCTCAACACGTTTCTCGTCTCAATATTCTCCCGTATTCCGTCACTATCTTCGTCACGTTTTCTTATCTCTCGTTCGCACAATTCCTGTCTCACTCTATTCCTCTTTGTATGTATATATATATATATATATGTATATATCTATATCTATAACTATATATTTATATACTTCTCTAGTTCTCTGTATCGCAGGATAGACTGAACGCGTGCTCCGAAGCTCCGTTACTACTGATACTCGTAGGATAGACTTCGCGTCTCGCGTGCACGAACTTTGACGCCTTCGCTAACGCGGGACGTCTTTTCATTTGTAAACGAGACGACGAGGGAGTTTAAAGGGCTTTGCAAAGTGCGACACGAGAGTGCGAGTCACTCCTATTACCGCGCAACGTCGACTATGTAACTCACTCACTTACTATAAGTATCTCGCGACATCTCGCAATTCGCGAGAGACTTTTTACCCCTCGGGTTCCAATCAAGAGCTCCACAATCCTTAGCTCTCGACGAACTTTTTTTTCTTCTTCTTGTTATTATTCCTTGTATATTGTATAGTATCTTCCTCTCTCGGTATCGAAACACAATTTTCACTCGCGTCACGTTAACAGTGAGAATTCTTCGTTTTTTTTTTCCAAGCGCAACTTTTCGTGTATCCTTAGTTCTGGCGTGTTTTCTATGTTTGATTATTTATTACGTACTACACCGGGCGTCTTATAACTTTTGTCGACGACACTGAAGAATTCCTCTAATCTTTAGGGGTAGTTTTTTTTCGTTGATGCCTCTTCTCTCATTCTCGTCTTATATTTTAAACAAGATTCGTTATCGTCGTGAAACAAAAAAAATCACGTTATACTTCCATAGTTTTGACTTTGACGCTGGAAGATCGTTGAAAACTCGATTAAATTAGTCACACGTTTCTGAAAATGCTATTAATTTGTTTTATGTAATTGCTTCTTTTCTTGTATTTATTCGGGATTGATGGAGAAATTATAGAACGCGAGACGCGAGACGCAGCAGCAGCAGCAGCAGCAGCAGCGTGCCGCGGTGGTTACGTGGGTTCTACGCTACGCTACGTTACGTCACGTCCGGCCGAGCGTAGAGTCGGGACTCGTCTGGCGGGGTGAGTGCGAAGGGACGACTTCGCCTGCCTGCCCGCCACCCCCGACCCCGCGCCGCCACCCCGTCGCGCGCTCGCTCGTCCGCCTGCCAGCCCTGGACGCCAGCCGTCGCGACGCCCAGAGGCGCCGGCGTTCCCGAGCGTCCGCGGAATTGCACGAGCTAAGACGCGAGGCAACAGTCGCTATCGGGCCTCCCGAGGGGTTGTTCCGCCTGCACTAGCTCTACGGTACGAGTACGAGCGAGGCTAGTGGAGCACCAACAGTGCTCCACTATACCTTCATCACTCCTCTTTTCGTCTCTTTCTATACATCGTCGGATCTGTGCCAGTCCTTCCACTTCTGCACTTTCCCCGCACCCTCTTACACACACCGAAAAATCACACTCGTCTCTCGATGTCGGTCACTTTTGATTTTCAACGCTCTTCCCCTAATACGCGGTAAAAAAAGGCTGCGATATATTCCATAGAATTTTGACAATCATGACTATACAGCTCATTTTTCTTCGTTGCTTTTTGTATTTTTTACCCACATTTGATGTGAATACTTTTTCTACAGAACTACGACTAAAATGAAAATGTCATAGAAAAATATGACATTTGAAACCCTGTAAAATATACGTTCCATCGCGTATAAGCTATAAAAATATTTTTCTTTTGCTACGAAGCACACAAATCTGTATGGGTCAACTTATTTTTACAAATATCTTTTGTAATGTGTTTACAAACGTTTTCGAGAAATTCTGTTGATTTTTTTTTTTTTTTTTCAACAACGCAATAGAGGACTAAAATGGAATCCAATAAGTCTTTTCTAGGCTGCATTTTTACGAGTGTATAACCAGGTTGTATAACCCAGTGTTCGTAGATCACGGTTCGAGAATTGCGCGATAGAAAAATGCGAGCAGTCTCGCATTATTCCAAATGCTTGTCTCCGTTCGTACCACATTCGCGTTGTATAAAGCGGAACAGATGTTCTTTCTTTTTCTCCTTCACTGCAAAATGGTCCATCCAACTCCGTCGATTATCGAAAACAATATTTTGCCGCTCGCTCAGATTTCCCGGCGGGACAGCGTGCTCTCGGGTAAACTGAGTTCTCGTGAGCCACTATACTGATGCTGGGTGAGAGGGGGTGGTTGCTACACTCGATGCAGCACGCGCGGTATGAACCGTGAGCGAAAGAGGGAAAAAGTCCGCGCGTGGAACGGTTAACAGCATAACGACGCGAGAGCCACGCTCGAGGAATTCATCGGTCGGGTTAACGGTTGCGAGTTAACGAGGGAATTAATCCCCGTGGGTTAGGTTGCCTCTATACGTCGAAACTCCCCTTTCGTTACCTCTTCGAAGCTTTATTTTATTTTATATTTATTTTCGTCCACAAAGCCTCTCGAAATTCCTAGCTCTCTCATGGAAACACAACAAGTTTGGCTTTACGGAATAATTTCATTGGAATGTTATTTCACAATAATATACTTCAAAGCTGAATAATAATAGCCATACACACCGAGCTCTCATTATAGACTGAAAGAATTGATATTGAAAGAACAATTAGATAATTACATAATTACGTTCAGCTACAGTGTAAAATGCGCGACTAAAGTTGAATAGATTATCGAAAAAGGTGGTATAGATTTGACAAGTTAATTTTTTTCTAATTCAGTACAGATTTTTAAAAGTACAAAATTATACAATTTTACGGCTTTAAACTCTTAAAGGAAGGTTTAATCCACCGATTTAATTATAGTATTTGGAACTTTACAGTAGATACTTTTCTTTACTCTTTCGTGTCCCTATTTTTGTACCATGAATGAAAAAAAAAAAAAAGAGTTTCAACGCGTCGTCTACTGTGTTATTTGTTGCTCGAATTCTTAATAGATAATAAAATAACGCTGCTGTAGCTAGGAAGTACCAAAACTATGGAAGCAAGAGGAAGATTTAATAGAACACACATGGAGTCCAAGTAGTCCGAAAGTCACTAGGGCAAGAAGGGATAAAAGGAGATACGGATCGAAAATACAGATACTGCTACGACGATGACGGATCAAATAGACGCGTGCGGTCGACTGCACTTGAAACTCGTAACGCGGGCATTTTCATCTACTTCACACAGTATGCAGGTCTATAAGCGGTATACGTGTTCGGTAAATGTGTATACGGGTTCCCGATTAATCCCCGAATCGTGTGGCGTCCAACAGCAGATCGACCGAGTCTGCACAACGCCGTATACACGTTCATGTAAATTCGGTCGGTCGCTCGTGGTGAAATTAATCTCCGCGATGCTCGATGTAACGCTGGCATTGGCGCGCTGAATCTACTATCGGCCACCAGAGTGCGAATCGATAACGCGCGTGTTGCACGTTTACAATACCAGCGAGACACGTACTACAACGTGAAATTGCTATACTGGTGAAAAAAAAAAAAGAAATGTAAAAAAGGCAGATAACGTATGTATACATGTTCTCAAATTTCGTAGGGGAATATAAAACGAACTGGAATGAAAAATCATTGCGACCTTGCTTCGCTTCGATTATAACATCTGTAGTCAGAAAAATCGTGGTAGTCCTCGTTATTAAAAGGTACCATTATTGAATGATTACGGTGGCTACTATCCAGTAATTACGATGAATTGATAAATATAATTCACGTCTTTTAATCTACTGTTTATAATTAAATAAATAAAAACTTATAACTAGATAAAGCAATATCAATTTTTTCGCTCAGTCCAGTCTATATAATATTGATTTGATTTTCACTTGATTCTTCTATTTTTAACTTAGATGGGATAGATATTTCGATGAAACAAAAAAGCCTAAACAAATAGGAGCTGGTAATTTGAGTCATGTCGAGAAATGTGGAGAAACCATGTGGCGTCGCTCTAACTACTCGTATTGTACGAACAATGATGACGGCAGTGGCAGCAGCAGCTAGGCAAGTATTTTATCTAGTGATTCCATTTGGTGGCGCCGCTCGCTGGCGAAGCTTCGAACTAGAGTGATTGCGATGCTCCGCTACCCCTGGCTGGCGGGTGCTGAGAGGGTGGTCGGGAGTCTCCCAGAGCACGAGACCCGACTCTACCCGGTAACATTGACGCGCGGTGAAGAAAGAATCCTTAATACGAAGAGCTGTATGCCAGGCAACCGTTCTTCTAAAGCACCTGTTTTATCTTTCCTTATTTATATCCTACATGAGAGTGTGATTTTGGGCTAAAAAAAAAAATGTCGCTATAGAAACACTTTAAGGGATTTGTCCGTGTACAATTGACAACTTTTACTCGTATTTCTCGTTCCCAATGGAACTCACGTTTCATCAAACAAAACAAGATCTTCGTGAATAATAAATGAAGACACTGTAGGTGACGTTTTTAGAGTAGAAATGTGAAACGAAGGGTCTCTTATAGAATATAAATAATTTAAAAGAAAATAAGCGCTTGACACAAACATTTGCAGGTATATAAATATTTTTTGTACAATATGCTGTGAGTTGTTGGATCCAATAAAGTGAATCTTACTTTCTTATTGTTGTTTTTTTTTTATATTATCGGATAATTATATTATGTTTAATTTTTTTACACGATGTTGTTAAGCTTCCAATTTCGTAGATACGCGAGCAGTAACAACGTTTTGATTTTTCTACATCTATACATTTAGATAGATGTGCGTTGCGAATATAATGTCTCAACAATTTTGTCAAAATATATTTAAAAAAAAGGGTTGTCTAATAGTATGTAAAAAAATATAAAAAATATATTGTAATATTAATGGTAATTTAGTCAGATTAATGATATAATATAAAGAAAATAAAAAATGTATAATTTTTTGCTGAATTATAATTTAATTATATTTTATTTTCAATCCCGACTCAACTGTAAGGAAGACTTTTTCTTAGGCCCATAAATTTTTTGTTAGTTTTGCGAATTAGAAATTTTTCAGTTGGTGCTTATTTTTTCGTATATATTATTTGAATTTATTTTTTCTCCCATGTTCGAAGTTCGTTCTAGTAATATTTTTCGTGACTACTTGCTTTCTAACTCAGGTACTGTTCGTTGCGAGGTATTTTAAAACAGAGTCATGTTCCTTAAACCCGTTGTAGTTATGTACGTATCGTTACATCTGGGACTCGGTGAAAGTCAGTCGGTAGGAAGCGGCCCCGCAGACAGCTGAAACACGATTACGTGCCGATGTTCTTTTGATCTGATGGCAAAACGTCATGAAAAACATTCGACCCTTCGCAACCATCGCAGCAGATGAAGAAGCTTTTCCCCTCTACTCTCGGGATTACAGTCGCAATTCACTTCGTCGTAGACGCGTCGTCGTCGTCGTCGTCGTCGTAGTCGTCGTCGTAGTCGTCGAAGATCTCCAGAAGAGCCACGAGAGTCGCAGCCACGAGAGGTATTTCGTTTCCTCTTTATCGGGCGAGAACATCTCTCGGTAGTTGGTTGGTAGGTTGCTTGGCTGGCAGGCACTCTCCTTGCTCGCTATACTTCTGCGTCTGCTGCTTTACGTATCGAGGCCATGAGAGATCCTCGAGGGAGCAATGCCAGCATCTCCGTGGATCTTCCGCTCTCGGCCCCTCGCACTCTTTCCTGCCTGCCTGCCTGTATTCCTCCAAAAAGCGGGGTTAAAAAAAAATAATAATAATAAA
Organism: Perithous albicinctus; assembly: GCA_964016905.1. Taxonomy (NCBI): domain Eukaryota; kingdom Metazoa; phylum Arthropoda; class Insecta; order Hymenoptera; family Ichneumonidae; genus Perithous; species Perithous albicinctus. Next base: position 9,708,487 of record OZ024702.1, on the reverse strand, counting down.
AGAATACATGCCGGAGTCCCCGGTCGCGACTGTACTTTGGCTTCGTCAAATTTCGAATTTTGGAGAGGACGATAGTATGAGGAAGAAATGCAAGAGTATTTCTACCGTCGGTTATATACCGAAGAACGTCCTCGCCGCCAGGAACCGACCCTCTCGTCGTCGGCTTGGCTACGTTCTCGCGAAACAGCACCAGCAGGAGCCTAGAATTCTCAGAGCATCGAGAAACGTCTTAGTGGCTTACGGACGAGCTTTGGCTCGCATTCAAGCTCATAAATAATTCTGTTTGTGAGCGTGTGGATACCCGATGCGCGAGAGAGCGCGCGTGCGGTTGCGTAAGCTTGCAGGATAGGCTGATGAAAGAGGACGGCAATGGCAAGGGAGGCGAAGAGACGAGAGGAGCGAGAGCCCAACAGCAACACCAAACTGCGGAGTGTGGGCTCGCGCAAGCATTAAGGGCAATAGGGACGAACGGGAGGATAGAGGGGGTATGGCTGAGGGACAAACTGACGTCGCAACGTATATGCACTGACACGCTTCCGACCACAGGGAATCTCTGAGCTATCGATGTTCGCCTGGGCCAAGGTACGGTGGACCAAGATCATAGCCACTTTGATATTACGTTGAAGATACAGGCTTGGTTTTGATCATCCTTCAAGCCACTTATCTTATACTGATATTATTTATGAAGTTTCCATCGTATATTTGCAAAAAATAATTACTTTATCTTTCATCAGGAATAATAAAACAATTTAACGAGAGAAAGAAAAATTAGTACGGACGAAAAATTTACTATAGACATCGCATTTACTATGTATCGCCGCTCTCGTTGCGAATCTCATTAAGTGTCTTGGTACTTCGAATTGAGGAGCGTTCAAAACAACAAAAAGAATAGATGCTTGTCTGAATTTTGACAGTGTCGCTATAAAAGCTTCTGTTTTGACTTATATACATTATTACACGTCTACATTTGTAAATCTCTTATTCTATGAGGAAGAAAAGTGCGATCGTATGACGTAAGACCGCTCTGACCAATAGTGGAGGATAGTTCGTAGAGCCCTGTTTGCAAGAGTACCGCCCACGGCTGCTCAAAGCGCGTGCTCCTCCTTTACGATTTTTATTTTCTGCACATTAGGTTGTGAATCTTGTCGTAAATTGGCTCTTTCGCAGAGCGGATGTCACGAGATGGGCCATCGGGGAGGAAAACTACGCGGGGTGTCGTATAGTCCGGAGTTGGAGGTCGTAGGAAAGAGCTCACAGGGAAGCGAGTATAGCCGAGGTGGACCTGATGACACAAGGGAACATTCTCTGTCCCAGAACCCGTGCGCACCCTTGTGTACGTTTGATGGAAGAACGGGGAGGACAAGCCACGGGAACGATGAGCCTCGGGCAATCCGCTCTCGACATTGCTGTGTCACGGTAATTGCAGCTAATTAAGACGTTGAATTCTCCTACGCGTCCCTCATCCGATACATTGCCTTGTTTCTCTTGCTTCGCCAATTTTCATTTCTTTGGATTCGTGTCATTTTCGTGAAACTTTCTCCAACATAAAGTACTTTCATCCTTCACCATAAAATGACCTGTCGACGTGATGTGCTATCTTTGAGTCTCGTCGTCTATTTAGAAATTTCATCTGCCTCGTGTAATTAAAATCTGTCACCGAATTACGTTTATTATAAAATGCCTGTCTGTGTAATTAGATATTTAAAAAAGCGTTTGTTTGGTAGAATAAAATCATAAAATCTGAGAAAAACGTTGAAAGTGCGTTGCATACTAAAAAAATATATAAAATCGTAAGAGCATTGACTGTGGCCACGAACATTTTTTATTCTGCAAGATCTACTATCGCGATTTAAGTCCCACAATACTTCATAATATTCTAAGGAAATCCGTTTTCCGAATTTCTTACAAACAATAAATTCACCGCTAATGGCAACACGAGCTACGTAGTGAGCCAGTCCTTTCACGCTGTTACGCGAATGAAAACAGATGGCGAGCTGAGATTTTTCCGACGACGCATTTACATGAGCCTGCATTTATCTATCATAGCGAACTGCGTAAAAGTTCATTCAAAGTCTCGTCAAAATATTGTAATAATGACAATAATAATAATATCATAATGTTTATTCATTTTTAAATGGTGAACTTACTGAAAAACAGTTACTGTTGTTATAGTCTTTGTTCCTCTTACCTGTCTTCATATTTCATTCAATTTTGATTTCGTTATTTACTTTAAAGACAATGAAAGAAAATAAAAATTATTCGTATGATCCGAAACGTATTCTGTCGTTTCGTGAACATAACACAAGATATCTACACTCCAATTACTACATGTACAAAAAGATTAGACAGAGTTTGAATCTTCGACGAGAAATATCTACGTCAATCACGAAAAGTATCCCATCTCTGTTTGTATGTCATACTGCAAATACGACGGAATACAAGTCGATGAATAAACAATAGCTGAACGAAGAAATATATCTGTAGCAAACCGAGTATCATGGGAATTTCGATGCGTGTCTGCCCTGTATTTCGCATCGTTGTATCGAATTCAGAGATATCACCATGAAGGGCTTGTCGAGTCCACGGAGACCAATAGAAAAATAAGAGAGAAAAAGTATTTTGTGCGTATTCGTGAAACAGACGAGGATCTACTTCTCGATTGGTTCCAAGGAGCCATATAGAAAGAGAAAGCGAGAGAGAGAGAGAGAAAGCTTCGTATGTTCGGTACAGTCAGAGGGGTTGTGTTCTGTATTGCTCTCGCATGCCGAGCTGTGCGTGCGTAGACGTAATACCATGTCCACGCACACTCACTCACCCCTCTGGCCGCACTCGTTGACGTGACGCGAAACGAGCGAGAGATGGTACCTAATCTACGCGCGTGCTGGCTGATGCTACGTCAGAGTTGGAACGTGTACATACGCGCGTGCGAGTCTCGAGCGCGAGAGACGGGTGCGTAACTCACACGCTTGCCGACCACTAACGGCACATTCACGACAGAATAGGATACTTGCAACATTCATACCGGTATAGCAGTTACTATATATTCTCTATATAATATATTGTATACCGTTCTGTATATGTACACGTAGGGGAACCCCTCAGCCCATTTACCTAACCCTCTGTTACCCAGTTGTGTGTCAGTGTATCTTTGCGTATAGTAGGCACGAACCGGAGTTCAGGCACGCACATACTACGAAGGACAGCTATGAAGGGGCGGATGGAAGTGCGGGTGAGAGAAGCGCAGAGGGCTCGCGCGCGCCCGAGAGCACCGCTCTCTCGGGCAAGATAGGAAGCAGTCAATAATTCACGCATTACTCTCGGTTATTATGCCACCGTGGTCTGGCGACGGGCTCAACCCACAGTTGCCTCTATCGTTTTCCCGTTCGCTCAACCCCACGCGTCGCTATCGAAATATTTATATTATATGATCTAGTGTTTTGCGGATGTATATTCGTGAGCACGCGCTCCACGATCGATAGATCATCGCGTAGTTATGATTAATTTTATTATTAACAAAGATTATAGACTTTTTTTTTTTTTAATTATATTTTTTAGTCTATAGGGACGAGAAGCACATTACAATAAATCTGCCTGAATTTCTCGCTCTAACGCTTATCTGATGTAATTAACTCAACGAGAAATATGTGCTTTTCGTGATACTCTCTGAATAGACCGATGAAGACCAGTGGGGCCTATACAAGAAATTTCGTGATTGCAAAGAAGATCATCGAGCTGAGAGAAAAAACAATGTGATGGAACATCGAGGGGGCTCGAACTAACAGAAACAATAGACCACGTTGTCTTTTCTATTTTCTCTTTGACGGATGGGCCAATTTCGTGCTCCAGATGTACAGAGAAGATATGAGCTATTCTCTCAATGGTATGAGGGGAGGTCTTAACGAGTGTCTCCAAGTGCAAGATAGAAAGTAGTATATTATAGTTATCGTATAGTAATTCATGGGAAGACGAAGTACAGCTTTCACCCCTCTGTCGTTTGATTCAGACCCGGAATGGTGCGTTTTGTCCGCAATGGCCTTTGAAGAAAAAACACATTGTTCTTGTTATAGTCAAAGATGAAACGCACGTGGCGTCTCTGGCATGTATGCTTCGTTGGTGCTCTCCTGTTATATATACTATCGGTAATGCGAAATTATTTTGATCACTACGGCAATGTCACTATTTCTCTATTGTGACTGGTATACTGCAAAGAAATTGGAAATTTAATCATAGAACTATCATTCAGCCATTTATGTGGTCTTTTAATATTTGCGAGATGCTATAGAGTGCTTGAAAATAAATATCTTTGACAAATGAGGAGAAATTATCGTCGGTGACTGTGAAAACAAGACATATTGAAATAGCATCGTACTGGAAGAATTTCGTAAGAACGAAAACGTCTACGCGAGCGAAAGTGACACATTACTCGCTCGAAGTACTGATTTTCGTCCATATACACTTGGCGACGAAACGAACATCTATATTTCGCAGCTACAGTAGAATTTAGCAGAACTCGAAAATCGCACCGACAACCAAATGAGATTTTCGTTTGTCGTACGCGAATGAGGTATTTTTGTACAAGGCGAAACACATCGTGAGTGTGTGTGTGCTTTGCCGGTTTCGTACCCCCGTTGTTCCTGGTGCAACAGCAAAGCCGCCGCTGGTGTGCTTGGGTTTATACCTCAGGCCGAGCACCGGTGTGGCAGCTGTCTCGAAATTGAATTTGTAAGATAAACAGCCTCGACGTTACGCGGGCTTACCACCTATTTTCCGGACGTACGACGAGGGTGCAGGGAGAGAGGCCAGGTTTCTCTTCTCTACTCCACCTTCCCCCACCCTGTCTTCCTGCAGTTTCCCCGCTCCGCTTCGCTCTTCTAACTCCCTCGCGAACGAATGAACGAGACCCAGCGCGGTGATCGCAACGTGAATTCGTGTTTCACTCCAACTCCTCTATCTGCTCCTCCACTGTCTCTTATATTCGCTCATGTATAACCCCGACGACGAGACGGGTTCATTATAAATGTTATTAATCGCCTGAGGCTCGTTTACCCCACTGAAACGATGTTCACTATTTAAACTGGTACAAAGTTCGCTTCTTTGCATATCCCATGCTCTGTTTTTTTCCACTTCTATCATTTTTCACGATGTCACGATGTCACGATATTTTTCCAGGCGTTTCTCGAGTGTCCTCTTCTAAAAACTTTGTTACTGAAAGTAAAAAGAAAAAAAAAAAAAAAAAGAAAAGAAAAGAAAAAAACAAAAAATAGGAAAAGAAAAATAATTTAAGAGTATATGTTTTTCTCAAATAATTTCTCCATGATCGCCCGAAGCGCTATTATGTTCCACGGAAAAATTGAAAATGTGACAAAACAAAGTGTGTACAGTTTTTATTCTGCCTATCAAAAGTTCTTGTATATAGACGCGACAAGGAGTGCTCTTGTCGTTTGGGACAGCGAGGGTTATTATACTCTGGGAGATCACCGAGTTTTGAAAGTTCGTGGCCGGGAGCAACCTCGGGAGCAAGGATCACGCCGCGGCACGAGCTGACAGGTCCTCCCGAGTCCTCGGAACTCACGTTTATCGCTCACACGTATACGCCGGATGGGTGGCATAACCGCAGCAGCTAAGACATGGAACCACGTGTGACAAGATGATGCAAGCTTGATCCCGACTTCGTCCTTGTCTTCGTTGTCGCGTCTACCTCAGTTACGAGATGTATTTGCGGTGCATTATCCTCTCGCCAATATTCAAACAAAGTGAATCGAGACAATACAGTCTTCGCTATCGTATGAAATGCATGAAAAAAAAAGCAAACAAAAAATGTAGTATGATAAAGACGCAAAGTGGAGTGCTGTAAGAGTGCAGGTGGAATTCGCTGCTCCCTCTCGTAATTCGATTAAGTCCGTGTGTTGCTGATGCTATGGCTTTTTCTATTTTCGCCTGAGTACCCTCGCACGTAGACCCTTTCTGTCTCTGTGCATTCTTTCCCTCCGTCTAGCACTTTTGCCCACCCCTCCCCCCTCCCCCCTGCACTCTCTCCTCTATATCCCATTTCTGGTTTTTCTCATCCGCGCATTGCCCCAACGAAAAGAAGTGGAGAGCGCCGTTAGTTCCAGAAGTAAGACCGCAGTAGCAGTGGCATCAGGGTCAAAGAATATATGTAGGGAAGTGGAAGAATAATAAAAGAAAAAAGAAAGAAAAAAAACAGGCAATGGCAGTAGAATGAGGACGCGGACGCCGACCAATTCCCTGCTAGTGTTACGCAATTTGCTGACATCTCATGCTCGAAAAGGGTCTCTGGCTAAATAAGAGAGCCGGGCTTATTAGGAGATGATGGGGCGAAGCGCTCACTCTCGCTCCCATTTTCCTTTACGCTCTTTCGTTCGCCTCGGGAAAACAACAAAGCGCGTTGCTTCGGGTTAACAGGGTGGAAAGATGGCCCGCGGAAAGGTCTTCGGGGGTGGAGAAAGACGAAACAGCATCTAGCGTTACGACAAGATGGACCAAGGGCTGTTTGTCAAACCAGCAGCAGCAGGCAGAGTTCACGGATCGGGAGTCAAGCTAATTAAAGTCCTTCACTTTTCCTTCATACTCGTTACCGCGAATGCTGAGAACAAAACTATTCTCAATTGCAGTCAACTGAATTTAGTTTGACCCATCGGAAATCAGTTGACTGAACGTAACGTTAATTGAACTAAATCAATATAGTTGGTTAGACTTTATGTGAGATTGCATATGGCGAAATTCACAGAGAACTTGAACCAACCATATACAATATACCACGCAGTTTAATTTAATTAACATTCGGTGAGCTGAATTTAATTTGGTTTGATCCGACTCAGACGTCACTTGACTTAAACAAAATTCTAATTTTTTTCTACTACAACCGCTTCATATGTTCCTAGAATTTCCAAGAACTATATTTATAGACATTAAACTTGTATTAGACAATAAACCTGTATTTTCAATGTACTCCAGCTGAATTCACAGTTGTAGTTCATTACTGAGATATATGTAGGGATTGATTAAAAAAAGTACAGCTGAAATGGTTCTGTGTGCAACATCATTTCACATCGCCAGGAAGACACACGGTACCGTGTGGAAACTGCCGGACTCGGATCCACTGTTTAGCTCTCTACTCTGCGGTTGCGTCGTATCCTTCCCTGGGCCAGTCCTGACACGGTTCGTTCGTTCGTTCATTCATTCTCTGTGCTCTGGGCGAGGGTTTCTTGCGGAGAGAGTAGCAGACGAGAGCGGGTGAATTAGCGCGAAGCCGAGTAGTATGGGGTACGTTGGGTTGCTTCTACTACTGCTCTGCTGCTGGTGCTACATTCAGAGCGGGCGCATCGAGGATGCACACACAGAGGTGGGGCCACTAGTGATGCGCTAGGAGGAAGCAGGAGTAGCACTCAGTGCGGGGCCGCCAGTGCAATCTCGCGTATAGGCTGTCCCCCCATAAACGTGCGGGCATTGTCGGTTTGCACACGAATGCCTGCTGGGTACCCAGTGGTTACGGTAATGAAATTGCTACGCCAGCCTCTACCTGATATTACTCCGAGCCCCAACAGTGCGAATACCGGCAGTTGCGCCGCCGCTTGGTTTAGGAACCGTGCGAGTGATATCTCGAGAAGTTTCAACCGAGCTATTCGCGCGCTCTCTCGCTCGCACTCTGGCCATTAAGCTATGCTACATCGTGCACGCGGACTCGATCTCCTTCTATCTCTCTCTCTCTCTCTCTATCTCTCTCCTTTGAACGCTAGCTTTACTGTACATAGTACTGTACACATATTTCTCATGTTACTATTGCTCCTCTTGATGCACGCAAACACGCATAGACTATATCGTATACCGCACTCTCAGGTTGTCTATGGTATAAGTAAACGAACGTTGTATTACAGCTACTTCGGAGATTATTGTTTATACTAACGAATCAGTTGCATTATGAGATTTCTGGTTATAGACTATTGACCGGAGTTCGGTTCTATTGGCGGGGCTCAGTCTTTGAGGCAACATTTTGATGAACATCACATGGACGATATTGAGAAATTCTTGTGTATGTTTGCGTTAATTAAGGAATAAGTTCATACCAATTTAATTATATCTTTGCCATGGTCAACTCTTTTATGAATCAAATTTGTTCAATTCAAGTTTTCAAAAAAGGTCAATAAAAATAAATACACCATTCTCTTTTTTTCAATGACACTCACGCTTGGATTCACGTTTTATAACACCGTAACAAAATTTATAAAAAAAAATAATGTCATCCCAATCTAGTATATCGATGCTCCCGACGAAAAACAAATTTAATAATACTTCATCTATGTCCATTAAAGTTTCGCTAAATAATGCTGCTTCTGTCTTTAGAATCGTAGTAAACTGAACTCTAAATTGGATATATATCTGCGCATGACGTAGTCAAGGATGATCAGTAGTCCGAGTGAGATAGAGAAGATATTCTACATATCTAAGAGCGCTCAATAACTATTTTTTCCAAATAGAATAAAAGCATTGGAAAATTGCGGATTAACGCGACTCCATTAAAAACAGTAACGTCGACGAGAATTGACCAGTTTCGCTTAGGCTGTTAAACCCGCATTCTTCGACTCTCAAAATGCAAGCTATTAACGGGACCGTGCGAGGGGCTATGATCTTTTGCTCACTTACTCTCTGTGCTGAAGGAAATTGTATATAACTGAACGAAAGGAAGATGTGAAAGGTCGAAGGAGACGCCACTCTGAAGAAGAAAGGTAACCGCCAAGTTACCTGGATAAAGAAAGAAGGGAAAGGGCATAGGAAAGTATACAGAGTACGGGGTAATAATGCTCAAAGACGTTAAGTCGAGGGGCTAAATGAGAACGGCTAAAGACTGGAAAGTTAGTTCGGCCTGAGGAAGAATTAGAAACCGCCGAGTGCCTCGCCTTCATCGCCCTCGACGGTTTCTCTCACTCAAAGCAATTCACGTTTCCCTTCTTGAAAACTCAAGGCCTCAGGGGCTACATTTACCGAACATAACGTTCCCAAGTCTTCCCAACCGCAAGCAAAGAGAAACCGAGGAACGACCTAAAGAATAGATGCAGTTCTCTGAACCAAGAAGAGTTCGTCCAGCCTGGGACAAACAAATTAATACAAATTACAAAGCTGCGTCATATTGGGATACGGGAGAGGAAACGTGCTAGATGGATACTATCGTCTTTGTCTTCGTACTGCTGCTTCATCCAACACTACACTATAGCGTATTAATATACCAGGAAAGAGACTTTGCGCACTGTTGTCCGACGACGTAATACAGCGCGCACCTTAGCGAGCTTCGTAACTGCGCGTGTAGTGATAACGCTGGTTTATGTGTTTGAGGAAAACCAGGGTCTCCCCATCTTGCTTACATACTTCACGTGAATTATGAGATCTCGTGAGGGGACCAGACGAATACGAAACGTGGAGAATGGGAGAAAATCTTCATCTTCCTACAAGCTCTCAACAGCAGTAGTAAAGGACCAGGGGACTTCAACGTAACAAACAGACTAAACTCTAAACTTAAGGCGGTAGTACTAAGTCTCGTACCAAGACCGAGATGATGAACGTCAAATGTCTTCCACGAGATTTCCACTCCGTGGCTATACATAGTACATAGCACTTATGCTGAAGAACACGGAACGAAAACATTCACCATTTTTTGGGAGTATCAGACATTATCAGACTTTGCACTTTTATTCAGTGATCAATTCTTCATCCGTAACTCGAGCATGGTTGAATCTTATGATACAAGTTACCTGGTACCGACATTACGGACAACCTGTAGCCAATGATGAACGTTCGCAAATTTGTAGAGTTTATTACGAGTTGTATTGGTACTATGTACCTATGGTCACTCATCCACATTGGTCGGCATGCTAGACTGACTGCGAGCTTTCGAGCCTTCGACGAATCTGTCCTGCAGCAAGTGATTCTTGTATGTTATACTATACAATACATATAAATACATATGAACCCTGTGTTTATCTACCAAGTAGCTCCCGCTTCTGGTAGTTACGTACTACAAGTGTCGTTAACGTATTGTTCACTCAGCAAACGGAAGTGCCTCGTGAGCGTTTTCCAGTCAGTACGTAAATCACGGAACTAGAACTAGAAAAGCAAAGCGAGAGATATTGGAAGAGAACTTGAAGAACTTGGCAAGTACGTATAGCATGTGCATCGCATAATATGTAGGGCGAATGTGAGAAGGCAAAAAAAGACGAGAAGCAGGAAACGGCAAAGAGCCGGTGAAATTGCACCATTGTGCGAGCCCACCCCCCTCTTCCTCGCTGACACGTTCAAGACTCGTGGCACTACTGTGCCTCGTATGGCTATTACTATGGTAATATCTCGGGCAGTGCGGCACAAAATGCCCAATTAGGTGTGAAAAGGTCGGGGAAAAAATACGAGACGTCGTATAGTGGTTGGTGAGTAAGTGAAAGAGAGGTAGAAAAGTTGGTGGGCGCGAGAGGGTTGTCGACGAGTGACAGAGAACGAGAGAACGATAGCATTTGAATGGGCGAACGGGCCAACAGCGGCATGGGCTTCTCTGCTATCGTGAGAAAAGGGGGTAGCCAGTAACCCCCAGTATAAGAAAGCGACCAGAGGTGAATGAGGGTAATGGTAGTAAGCCCTACAGAAATGGAGGATCGGAAAGAAGAGGGTGCCCCGCAAATGAGGGAAAGAGACCACGAGAGCCCAAGAGTGAGGGGAGAGGATGAGTGAAAGAGAGGCCGATATAGCAAGAGACTGAGCAACACGGGCCAGCAAGCAGTAGCAACGTGGGTTTTGCGCAATGCGCCCACCAGCGCGCTGCAGTGGGGTTTATTCCTGATCTCTGCGTACGTTCAGTCAGTCTTTCCCTCTTTCTCCTCATGCCTCCCTGTCTTCGTTCTCCAGTTCCCTCTTGCACTCTAACTCTATTCTCTCTGTTTGCCAAGGCCGTTATGTAGTATCATGTGGTCTATCGTAGAGTCACCGCATGTTTCTACTTTTCTTTTTCAAGCGTGCACCTAACGCCAGGTTGGATTTTGCTCTTACTTCTTTTTTTCCAACCTTCTACAAAGCGCATCTCTCGTATACGTGCACGGTAGCTGGTTGTATGGTTATCCGACAGCCTAAGCTAGTCCTCGACCCTCTGGAATATTCGTAGCAACGATACACACCGCAGGTGCACTCTATACCCTTCTCTCTTTTTCACGCTTCTTCCATCGTCTTCAACTCCCTCAAAGCCACCTGGTGCGCTTCTCCTCAGAATGGGGTTCCTTCCCCCTAATACTACTTGCTTTCTTGCCCTTTCTACCGAACACTTCTTCCTGGCAAGAAGCCCTCGCCATCCATCGAGCACGCTTATCCACCTTCTGCTTTCGGAGACCCGACGAGTGGTATGGAATAACCACGGAATAAACCCGTCGCACACCTGAGAAGTTTCACACTCGCTATACGAGAAACGTTGCGATTTTTTCGCTGCGAACTTTGTCATTCTCAGATTTCAGTTTGGACGAGCAAAGAAAAATAATAAAAAGGAAAATAAAATAAAGTAAAGTCATATGCCGCCTGTATTCTCCAACTTGTCAAATGACTGTGAAACTCAACCCGTTCGTAGAACCCTTCTCAGTTGCGTAGGCATTGCACTCACGATATACGTGCAAAGTGAATACAGCAAAAATGGGAAGGTAATATATCCGAATTCTCGGAAAATAATAGGTCTCGTAGACAAAAAAAAAAAAAGTGTTCATATACACGCCAATAGCTCGGAGTATTTGCCGTGTATATTGCCAATGGCCATCGCGCTAACAAGAGTTCTACCATAGAAAAATATGTTTGATTGTCGAAACACAAAAACGCGAGTTTCTCAAGCTCTCATTGTACGAATACTAGAGCATATAGTCACTACACTGTACCATATTGTACCTGTACGTTCTATATTCAAAGTTTAGTGTGCAGAGGCCGCGGGGTTTGTACACCTGTGTGTTCGGGGTGAACAGAGAAACGCGCGTTTGCTCGTCGCCTGCACCCTCGGGCGATCTGTTAGTTCAACAATTTTTTACATTGTGTTCGGAGCACGAAATAGGGTCCACCCGGTTACTGCTGTTAGACGTACTCAACATTCATCGACACTTTTTTTTTTTACATTAGCAAGTTATTCAACGTTTTGCGATCTCTACAAGCGTCATTAATTGCCCGGGCTCGAGCATACACAATTGCGCGCAGTCATAATATATTTTAATCTGCCGGAGGGTTATTATGCGCTGACGTAACATAGAGGTTCCAATTGTGGTCAGCTAAAATATAAAATCTATGATTAATTGACATCGACTTGTAACATAGTTATTCTTGTCATTAAGTGTTTTTCCAATAAGACTCTAGTATATATGCAATCTATTGTACATATTTCGGAAAGTTTGTTGGTTTCTTCGTTTGTTCCGCAGTGGCTCTGGCGGCCAATATTTGAATGAATGACCGCTTGGGGTTAGATCCGGGCTCTTCTTATTTATTACCACGAGCTGTCAATTTTCGATCACACTAAAGTGAGTGAAAAAAATTCGGTACTCTGGGACTTCGGAAGCAGGCTTGAGGGTCCTTGGGCAGCCATAAAGAAGGGCGATAAGAGTGAAGAAGACACGACTATGATGCTGCAGTAACGGTGAATAAAACTCGTTGGAATCCTTCGAATACATCCCTCGTCGCTTGGATAAGCACGCAACCCTTCGCATTGTCCTGTACCGACGCGTATTTCACGTACTTTATGGATCGTGCAAAAGCTTTTCGTCCCCGGTGACTCTCTAAACAAGTCCGGACGCTGACAGCTAGTACGACAGCATCGCGAAAATGCTGGGTGAGTTGCGAAGTTACCCCACAGGAAAAGGCGGACGCATACATCTATCGTATCCCATCGAGAGATCGATTCAGTCCCTGCAGCCGTTTGGATTCTTGAGCAACACACGGGAACAACCGTATGAGAGCCTTCGCCGTCGTCGCCGTTCTGTTCACCATATTATCTGTTGACAATTTATTATTGGACTACGGTATACACTTCCCAAGTCCAATATCGGAAAGTTTTTCTCTTAGATACATGTATACCTGTATATGATACCTGTATTGTATATGTATTTATCTTTGTATGTACGTACGGTGTGCAAGTATTGCGGTAGTATTACTTGTGGTACAAGACTCTAGCAAACGGAGCTATAAACGGTCACCTTACCGGAGCAATACGACAGCGTGAAGAAGAGAGAAGCAGTGATAAAACGAATAAAGTAAAGAAAAGGTATGGGCGTGAGAGGCGCAAGTTCGAGATACAGTTGCATCCGTACGAGTGCGTAACTGCGTAAACTAAACTGTATGTGGTTACACATACTCTTGCGATTGTATAAACGTCCATCGTGAGACGAACATTCGAGACTCGGCTGTGTTTGTTTAGGAAATAAAAATGCCTCGAATATTGTATACTGACTTTTCTCACTCGGACCGATATACTCTTCTATCGTTGCCTCACTCTCTTCCGTTTTCACTGCCTCCTGCTGCCTTTGGTACGAAACGAGACCTAGCTACTACACCTATCCAGGCTCATGTGTATTTTTCTTTCGATATTTCCTCCCTCTCTGCTGTACCCTTGCCTTTGTGAACCTTCACTTGCTTATGTTATTTTTCCACAATATTTTAGCGATTCAACAGAGACTGTTTCGATGGTCTTTTTTTACCGACGATGGCGGGTATATAGAGTACAGGACGGAAGCATGTGAGCACGTGCAACACTGACGATTCGCATGATCTGTTTTCTGTTTTTTTCGTTCTTTTCCTTGCTCACGTATTCCTGCTTCTTTTAAGCCATTTCCCTGTTTTCGCATTCTTTCTTCTTTCGATAGCTTTGTTTTCCTGATTATTTAATCAACTTATTTTTCTACTTTACTATAATAAATCTAACCTATGTACGAGTAAACTCCTCCTCCCTATACATCTTAAGTCTTTGTCATTAGCCTTTAACCCTCAAGACGCTATGCTTTGGTCATTATCTTTTTTTCCGTCACTTTCCGCCTCCCGTACACATTTTTGTTCTTCGTTGATACATCCAGTAGGTATCTCTGCTTCTTTCGTGGCTGCTATAGCTTCATCGGTTTTCCATTTCCTGTCATGCTTGCCCACCTGCACTTGCACTTGCATTGGTATTCCACGTACCCATCATATCGTATCACCCACCCCGTTCCTCCTTTTCTACCGACAAAATTCCCGCAGCTTCGGCTGCGCCCGACAATTCCTTTGGGGCAATCGGTCCACACAACTCGCCCGTTCCCCTCTCGACCTCTCGAGCAGTACGCCAGAATAATTTATCTAAATGGGGCGTTTCAATAATTCAAAGTGACCCCCTCTCCACCCGGTTGGCTCTCCTTTGCAATCCCCCTCATCCGGCCTCACTCTCTCTACCGGAATATAATCCAGTGCAGTCGTGGCCTCCGTGATCGTGAAAATGAGAGGTTGACGGTATTTTCTTTTTCGTGGATATTGCTTCTAGTATTAAGTGTCCGGTTAATATCGGTAGACCGATGAGTTACGAAGTTAAATTAATTTAACTGAGAAAATGTGAATCCTCGATAAAGAGGGACCATATGAATTAAAAAATAAATGAATGATAGAAGAAAAGTTGAAGGGCGACGCAATAATGTATATACTGCTGTGTGTCTCCTAGGTGTGACGATGTTGACTCGCGAAAAATGCGGATCCGAAGATAACTCAGTGGTTTAATCGCGAGTGGAGCTCTGGCACGCGTAATGAAAACCACGGCCACATTGGTACTGCCGTGCAACGTAACTCGAAAAACAAGCTAAAGCATAGAGCAGGACTAGATGAGCTTGCCGAACAGCAGAGTGGATAGTAGTACCGAGAAGTGAACCACTACTAGTAACCCCGGGACTGCTGGGACTAGGATGCTCACCGGCGTACACGAGGGGTGGGTGAACGAGGGTGGTTCACATTCTTGCGGCCAACTATCGTAAACAGTGTACCAGTAGCACCACCGGTGGTCGGTGGTAGCGGTGGTTATAGTTCCGGAGTGTATATATGCTCGAGGCCATAAATTCTCCCTTCCCAGTCAACCAAACTGCTTCTGGCCGTTAGGCTGAATTAAAAACTCAATTTTTTAAATTCATTCTAGCACTTTGCCTCACATCGGGTGGTCAAGGTCATGCACGTTTCACTTATTATGCGAGCCGAGATGCTAGTGCTCTCGCCATATACAGCTATTTGCATGAATTCACGTGGACCAACTTACGAGGCTCTCGTCGTTTTGCCACTGTGAGATGTAAATAGAAAAAAAGAGAGGTACTTCCTTCGTCGTTCACTGCTTATACATAATAAGCAGTGAACGATGAAGGAAGTACCTCTCTTTTTTTTTAACTCTCGTCGGTAATACCACGTACATTTGAATAATTAATTTGACCTCCTTTGGCTATGGAACGTGGTTAAATCGGCTAATTCAGGCTATCGATGAGGTCGATTCCAATCAATTACGTATTGACCTTGATTGTGATTCATACGTGGCCTCGGACTTACCCGAAATTCTCCGGATATCTGGATTTGTTATGTGTTTGATAAAAAACTTGTGTCAATTTTTAATAAAATAACACTTGGAAATTTAATGCAGAGAAGATGTTGAAATTATGCTGATGAAAAATGAGGAGAAAGATACAAACATAAAATTGTGTTTCTTTTTTTTATTCGTTGATAGAATCCTCGTAATTTGTATAAGCAACACATCCGAATTGCCATGCTAAAAAGGTAACTCCTCAGTCATGTTGTAAAGTCACTGAAAAAAATACTTTCGTTAATGATGCCTCAGTAAAGCTTCGCAAGAATTGTAAGAAAATACTGACATTGGTTACAGTTGTAACCGACGTAAAGCATCACAAGAAAGTCCCGATGCCGCAGGAGTAGAGGAGTAAAAGTAAAAAAAATAAAGTACGAATAAAGTTGTACTTAGACCGAAGGTGGATCTGAGGGGTAAGAAGAGCGAGCAGAGAACAACAGGGCCTCGTTTTACCACGCGGTTTTAAGTATGCAGAGGGTAATCTGCATCGTGGTGCTTGGTCTGGCTTGTTGGGGACTTCGTTACTCCTGGCGCCGTTGAAACAAAAGCTGTTTTCTCGCGTATTAAGTTTGTGCGCTACTCGCTCTCTCTCTCTCTCTCTCTCTCCGCGCCCCTGCTGTAAAACTGTTAGTTTACGCAGGGTACTTTATTAATTAACTGCTGGGGGGTCGTCCGTGGCGAGGTCGTGAATGCCTGGGGTCGACCTGTCTCTACGACCTTTCCTCGCTCTTACTTACCTCCCGTGGAAGGTTTCTCATGCCAGTCCCTTCATGTTGCAATTCCACCCACTCGACTAGCTGCGTGTTTCTCTTGTCGCATTCGCGGTTCAGACCATGCAACACTCCAAGAGTTCTCAAGATGGAGACATAAGTTCTCTAATACCGCACGAACGCTGTTGTCACCTTGATACATATTTTAACTTTTAAGACTATTCTCCCAACGACCTGCTGTAAATACTAAAGTGGAATCGCGTCGAGGGAACAATTGTCGAGAAGCATTAAACACGCTGTAGTACCGCATATATTTTATGCATATAATTCTCTTCTTATTGCGAAAGAAACATCTCTTACCGATTCTCATCAGGTATGTACGGACGTCTTTTTTTTTATGAGAGTCACTTGGCAATTTGTTAAGTCCCAGTTACATATGATTTATGTAAGGTTGGCATTTTCGAGCGAGGTGAAGAGCGAAGCAGAGTAGTGCGTCATGATTTATAAACATCTTGTCGGCAGACAGCACTAGCAACAGCAGCAGCACTAGCATTATAACGGTGCCGGAAAAGGGCGGGTTCAAGCGGGTTTGAAGAAACGAGTGTTTCAGCGATTAACATGTCAGAGAGGATCTGTCCGCCTGTGCTTGACGTTATGCAAGAGCTTGAGACCCCCCCGCCTTGCTTGCTAGTGCTTTTCGTTCTGATCTTAAATTCCGTTTAATTCTCGTAGAAGCATTAGTACCTATCATGATAGTTTTACAGCGGCAAGTGAAGCACGATGAGATCGCTACTCTACGACGACGGATTCTCTCCGGTAGACTAACACTTTCGTCTATGCTGTCAGTCTATGGGATGATTCTCCCGGGGCCTCGAAGACAAGAGTGCTCCAGAATGTAGTGTTCATGGTTAGTACCGAAGAGGATACTTCCTCCAGACATAGTTGGGCATTATTATCGAAGAATATAGTGAAAATATATGGTGGTTGCCTTGCCATCACGAAAAACAGTATTCATACATGAACGGCACCGGTACATCTCACCTGGGAAATTAAGGAGCTTTTTAATCCCGGAAGAGAAATCGCCCGTACTTCCTTTACAGGCAAATTTTTCTATTTCCTCACGAAGCCCAGCACGCTTCCACTGGCTCCTGTTTCTCCTGTAGCACGAAAAATAGAAGAGTCATAAAGTTATAGAACACAACGAAGGCGAAGTGCAGGGTAGAACCGTACACCTGCTGTAGGTTACTGTTGCATCGAGTCCCAGGTGAAAACGGGGATGTTCCTTCACACGTCTCATCGCCGATAAGATTATCAGACGTCTTCTTCACAACTACATTACACTTTTATATTCATGTTTCGCATACAACAATGTAGATTGCACCGAGGTCAAGTATAGAAGCATAGACGTCGGATGCCACGATGAAAAATATTTTCGCATAAAGCGAACCCCCGTCCGAGGAGGAGGCAGCAAGGTATGCGGGCATTTCTAAAACTCCGTCTTCTAGAAGATTGGGAAACGATGAAAGATGTTGGGCAATTCTTACGTTCATTGCAAGCGGTCTTCGGCCACGCGGCTTTCCGCGGCACGGTAAGAATGAGTCCAAGCCCAAAATGGTATTCAATGTGATATGAATTCACCAAGAATTCTACATTATTCCCAGAAAATACAAGATATTGAGGAACATCACTAGAATTCTACCAAAATATATTATTTCGATCAACTGTAATGTCTGAGAGGATAACGGAAATTAATAAAATATACGCAAAACTCTCGAAACTAGATGTCCTTCATTATGATGAATGGGGAGAATAAAGGTTAAAAAAAAAAAAAAGAGTAACTTGTACACGCAAGAAGACGAGTCCCATGCGAGTTAAGTGGAATAAAATGCATCAGCGTCGAAAGGCGCGGGAGCAGGACGACGCTGTAACAATTTGCAAAGTGCATGCGCCCTTTACGATCGGTCGAGACGATGGCAGGAAAGAGAGAGAGAGAGCGAGAGAGAGTCGGATGGTCAGCTCAGCGGAGAGAAAAGTAGGTGGAGGAAAGGGTGTCTGTGGAAAATTGCGGAACACCCGCAAAGTAATGGGCCACGGGGGGATTTCGGACTACGAAGTACGAGGCAGCAAGAATATGGGTGCTGCTTTTCGTGCACGTTTCAGCATATCGGGATGCTCTCCGAGTGCTGTTACGTCCCTCGTGCACGAACATAAAGGGAGGCAAGCCTTTTAACGCTCTTTCCCACACGAGCGGGGGTATACACGAGGTACACACGAAAGAGAGTAAAATAATTTCATCAGTCGAAGGATAAACACTCGACGAGCGGTGGTCTCGAGTATGTTTACCAGCGTATTTCGCATAGTTAGGTGATTACACTCGTGGTGTATACTCATAGACACCAGGATACGCTCAACCACCAACGACAAAGTGGGAAAGGGTTTTCTCCACCATCAAAATTATATCCATTGTTTTACGTTGGTTTATTTCACTAAAACAAGGCCAATATATACATATTTTTATTTCGAAGTTACACAAAAGTGGTTAAAGACTTAACTAGCAACTGTTATCGTAATCAGGATTTGTATTTTTTCTTTAAAAATGGATTCAACCATTTATTTCCGTCAAATTTATATTCCATAATGTGACCATTTGGTTTCGTTTTTTGACCGCACAATGAAGCATATTTACATAGGGTTTGTACTGTTTCCGTACCGTCTCATGAAGATCTTTTGAAGATCCCTGAACCATGCTGTATAAGCACGTGTTCAGGATACTCTAGGTAAACCTGCGGTTGCGTCATCATACGTCCAGCTGTTTAGTTTCTGCTGGAGGTACGGTTTTATGCGTGTCTGCATAAACGCGTCACGTAGGTAACCATTACTATAACCAGAGTACGTCTAACCGGACTCTGTGTTCATTTGAAACGTTGAATATGGCAAACGGGTTGGTGAAGAGCAGCGAAGAGCATTGGTAGAGCGTGCGCCGGGGAAAAGCACCGGTAGCAATATAGTACCGAGTGCGAGAAGTACCGTACAGAGAACTAGACAAGGGCTGAGGATGGAAGCGAGTTAGCGCTGGTTGGAACGGCCCGTTCGCCCTTAGGCGTGTAATTATGCGCTCGGTTTCTCGAAAGCCTCCGGGGTCAGCGTTAACGCGCGGGCGAGCTGTACGCGAACAAGAATCGCGAATTGTCGGAGATGAGGAGAAAGAGCACGAGAGGGATGGTAGTATACGCCTCACCTTTATCTCTTTCCCTTATTATTATCTCCCTCTCTCTCTCTCGCTGCGGAGTACCTTATTATTTGCCCTTTCTGTAATGCATTGCTCCCGAAAGTAGTAATGACCATCTTCTACCAACCTCGCTTATCATTGACCTGATTCTGTCTTTCATAAATAAGTTATTAAATTAGTTTTATGCTTGAGAAACGTATTCTCAATGTATTCCGTCTGACTACATAGTAATATTGCGTATAAGTATCTTCCAAGTTCTTGGCAATTTCAAATCAACCTCTAGAACTGTGGTAATGTAGAAGGTCCATTTTCGAAGGAAGATCGTCTACTTTGGCGAAGGCTGACGAGAACCGGTCGTGTATGGGGCCTCATCAAACAGCTGCGATGTTATGTACAGTAAATGGTAATAGGTATAGACGCGTAAACTATACCTATCAAGGTACACATTGGCCCACAACGATCTGGTATATGTGAACTCTCGTACAGTGTGTGCGGGGAGAAACGCTCTCTGATATAAGTTATACTCGCATCAAGGGCCCCCGGCAGCATTGTTGGTAGGGGGTTGTTACGGTTTCTCTGCATCTCCGACCGACGTCCGTACGGGACTTTCAAGTGGGCGATACGGGCAAGATGTACTGCGAGGTCGGATACGTATACTCTCGTTGCAGAGGTATAGTGTATAAGGTAAATTGAGATAGGTGTATAAGTGCACGAGCGAGTGAATCCCCATCGCGTGCATTGTGCATAACTGCGTGGAGAACTATTAGACGAAGAGGATAGAATGCTTTTCGTATCGTACTCGATGTACGCGGAGGTGTGCTGGCTGAGAGCGAGTGTGTCCGTGTATTGCCAGGAATGCTCCCGGCAAGTTCCACGATCTCGTGCATCCACCGGTTCCAGGCCTCGCTTTCTGCATGAGCCGTACAGAGAACTGGAAGTCGAAGAGCAACTGCCTCCGGCTATGTTTTGCTTATAGAGAACATAATGCATGCGAGATGGCGTAGGGTAGCAACGCGTAGGAGCAGGGGCACGTGCTCGGGAGGGTTAGGTTCTCGAAGCTTTGCTTCTCGTTGTATTCGCTGTCTCACTTAGCCTCTACCTACATAGTTTGTCTTTACTCAGGTGCGTCGCTGCGGGGGTGGCTTTCTGTAAAAGGAAGGCAAGGTCGATGCTGCCCCTGCAGCGGGCAGGTCTGCCAGGCCCTCCACTGGACGGCTGTGTAAAACGAAAGGGTGGCTCAGACCTCGTGGATGCAAGAAAGCTCGTACTCCTAGGCAACGCAGTCTATGCTCAGAGAACAGCAGAAGTAGAGAAAGCCAGAAGCAACAGCAGTCGGCTTAGGTTACCACAAGTTGCCGGGGGCGAGCTCCTGAGCTCGGACCTCCATAACATAGAGAGTTGGCGACTCGCTTTGTCCTACTCCATCCGCGTTTCACTTCTCATCCTCCGCAAAGCATAGCTTATATAGAACATTAGTGCTATATACATATTCTACAACGTCAGTTCTCTTCTAACTCAGTCCCTCGCCGCTTATACCGGTGGGGGCGACCACGGCGTACCGAGCCGCCGGTGCTCCGATGTTTACCCACAAAGCCCAAAGAGAGAAGGAGAGCGAGAGCTCAACCAGGGAGAGAGGTTAATTAATTAACGGGTTTTTACTTTGGCCTGGCCGGCAGCGAGCCGACTCTCTAGCAGCATATATACATACTATACTGTATACACCCATTCCATCGCTTTACTTTATACTATATAGCTGAAATAGGTGTAGTACAGCGGAATATAGCATCCCGAAGCGTAGCCTCTGTCTCGCTGAGCTTTCCCTCGGCCCAGGAGCAACACAAACCTGCGCCTGTTTGTATGTGTGTTGTACCCTAGCTAGTTTGTGCCTCGACTGCTATACCGCATCAACCCTCACCAGGCCTTTCAGCAGTCACAGCAGCAGAACCTCGCGACCTGTTTCCCCGTTGGTGATTGTTAGTCATTTATGCGAAGGGGTTTGCCCTGGTGGTGCGCGTGTGAGTCCTCCTTCCTCCCTTGAACCACCCTTGCCGATGCCGCAGGCCACATTCCGTGTTAAATCAAACATAACCGTTGTACCGCGGCAAACGATACGCCGAAGCCCCTCTGATGCTCGGCGCGTCGCAACTCATGGAGTGTACTCGCGTACTCCTGGAGAACAACAAGACCTCCGGCGAAGAAAACAACGATATCTCCCTATACAAGAACGTGTAACCTGAGAGAGGGATTTCTGTTTGGGATGTGGGGATAGCGATAACACGACGATGGATATCATTTCGCAGTAAACTCTGCTGTATTTTCGAATAAAGTGTCTGGAGTTCACGTGATGATATAGCTTATTATGACACAGAACGTGTAGGTAAATCTATATTATTAAACACGCTGGCATTACCCGAAAATGTTAATAGATTCCACGCCGCATTCAGATGAAGTGAGTAAATTATCCATCTCTCGATTCTACAAAGTCCAGAAATGACCCCTTAGGCTGATAATCCTGGATTGCCATCAGCCAGCCATTACCGCTAGGGGTTTGTTTTAGCGAGGAACATACAGCGGTACGTATGGCAAAGCTCCTGATGCCATGCGAATACCGCCACTGTAAACGGCGAGTCACTTTATTTACGTGGTCCCTGTGCATAGAAGCGGGTGAAGTACAAACGGCGGCTCTCGTAGTATGGGCGTGTATACTCCTATCACTCCAGCAGCATACCACAGGATATAGGACAGCATGGAATAGCACACATATGATAGCATAGAGCGTGAGTAAAGCCCGTGCGTCGCGATGTGCACAGGCACGCTGTTGGATGCACCCATAAATCCCAATTACCATCTGCCAATGGTGTGGGCCCGTTGGCATGACACACCGCAAAGTGCGCCATGTCCATAAATTGCCGAACGCGGACACGTCGGCCCCGAATTCTACCCAGACTATGCCTCGCATCACCATCACTATCACAGAACGCACAATTTAAATAAGAGATACGCGATTTTTTTTTTTTTTTTTTTTTTTTTGCGAAAAACCCTCGAGCTTTTTCGGTGTACACTAGTACATGATACAGTGGATAGATTTTTTCTTCGATGACAGAATGGGACATTTTTTTGATCTTTTTATAAACATCGATTACAAAACTAGAAAGCGAGCTCTATTGATGGAAATCAAACGCGCCATTTCTATGTTATTGTCCCTACGGGCTGTCGAGAGTGATACGATGCCAAGTCGCAACTTTTTACTATAGATAACTCAGTTGTTTTGAATTAAATTTTAGGTACACAAGGTTTTAGGCAATTCTGGCAGGTGCTAATGATATCAGGCCGTTTAAAAAACTTAAATCGATTCGTTCTGTGATGTGTGGCATATATTGGACCAAGATTTTAACGCAAATGAACGCGAAACTTTTTTCTTCAGAGTAATTGCGTGTCTTTGTTTATCTGGCAAGCTTTTAGAATTTACTTTGTGGTGGGAGATACCTATGTTATTTAGTAATAATTCACAGGTACATATCGAAAGTTGTCGAATCTTCTGGGAGATACCTGTTATACAGAAGCGTGAAGTATTCATCCGTTTTATTACGTCGAATATTTGGTGTTTCTCGATGGTGCGTGTGTTCTCCATTTCATTACTATAGTTTGTACGTATATGCTCGGTAGTCCAGTGTTGGTGCTGTATACACATAGAACTAGTCGCATACTCTCGACTCCATTTGCGCACGGACGTCCTACAAATTTGCAGCACCGAGTACCGACGTACCACCGAACGCGTTAAACAAATAACGAAAAATGTATACGGGCTTTGCTCTTTGCCCAGCTCGACTCGGACATATATATATATATATATATGTGTATATATATATACATACGTATACGAACTTCTCTCATCGGGCTAACGCCGCGGGAGTTCGCAATTTACACGGGTCGGGTGAACACCGCGCGCGCCCGGTAGAGAGAACGCAGCACCGACGTGGAAAAATAATCTCAAGCGTACCCTGCCCGTACCTGCGGACGCTCTCACCAATGCACTTTCTCTCACTCTTTATCTCACAGCAGAGAGTACCGTATCCTGTATACCGTATTGTACTTCACATAGAGCGTGAAAACAAAAAAAAAAAACGAGAAAAGAATGTTTTATTGCCATTCGTGGTGTTTTCTCAGGAACATAGTTCACATTTGCTCAGCAAAGTAACGAATAGACGAGTGGCATGTGAGTTTATCTTTAAAAATTCGAGGGCTGAAAGAACGCAAGATCGACATAATAATTGTACGAGTCAACCTTGATGTTTGGAAAAAAAAAAAGAAAATTTCAAAGTAAAATTCCGTATATTCCATGTTTGTTCTTCATGTACTTCGCGTAGAGCGAGAAAATGAACAAGAACATTGTATTAGCTTTGGCGGTATTTTCTAATAAAGTTTTCTTCGCGTTACTTTAATAGTGAATAGATCTACTATTAATTTATCATTTAAACATCGAGGGCCGAGAAAATGAAAGATACACGAAACAATAAATTAAAAACTGATTGTTGAACAAGGTTGGTGAAGTAAAATTGTGCGGTGATTCGAACGTGGAAAATTGCAGGCACACGTAGTGGTTATAGTCGGGCATTGGTCAGACACGAACGCGCACGTGATCACCAGCATTAAAAAGTATCGAGTTTATTACGAGCCATGGATCGACAAAGCTGCCGGATGTTACTTATAATGCTTGTGCTTCCGATATTGCTATTTTACCTCGTAACGATCCACTTGACTCTTCTAAGGTTAGGGGGTAAAGGCGTTAATGGCATCGAGAAATAGCACGGTCGTACGAGGCTTGTAAGGTACAGGAAGCACATTTAAAGCCGTTGTTGCAAAGGTTTCTGGAACGAATCCAGCGTTCCTGACATTGTAGTTAGGCAAAAAGTGCTCGTCATCATTGCATACTCTGTTCTCTCTTACGATCAAGACCTACATCTCTTTCTGTCGCCGGAATTGAAAAATACGTCATTCCAGCAAATGAAAAAAAAAAAAAAAAAAAAAAAATGCTCATTGCCTAGCGAACCCCGAATTGGTAGCGGCACGTTTTACCGTTGTATCTTATCAATTATGTAGCTAGGAGCCCCCGAAAAATCCAGTTTCGAAAATTGAGAATCTGCGAAACGATATTGCGCGTGAGTCTGTCGCACCGAATTCTACGATAGATTGTATATCGCGTTCTTTCTCTCTCACTCTTTTTCTATGTAGTTCTCTGGCGAATGAGAGAGAGAGAGAGAGAGAAAGAACGACTCAGACACCCATTCCACCGTGGCAGCGCCGGAAATGTGTTGTGAAATATTTAGCCAGTTATCCCTATCTCGTTCTCACTCGCGCTATCCTAGTAGCCCTCGCTCGATCACTATTCCTCTCCTCTTGTTCCATCCCTGCGAGAGCGCCACACCGCACCGTCCCTCTATGCCGCGCCTCTGCTACGTACATCCGTCGCCTGCATTATTAAATGCACACCCGTAGCCTCTCGATATCCTGATTTTATGGGAAATCCGTGAATGAAATAACTCGGTTTTATTCCCCTCTCGTTCGATCTATCTCCTGACATCAGAAGACTTTGCCCGCGTATGTCCGGATCCTCGGCATCGATGTAAATTAATCAAATGGAGAGAGAATCTAGAAATATTGCTGAACGGGGTTCATGAAGATCCGAGATTGCTGGAGCTTTCATGCAAAAATAACTGGAAGAGGAAATACTTTTGTTTTTTTTTTTTTCCTTATTGAAACTCATATACTCATCACTCAACGTTTTTCCTTTTCTCGCTCACAGCTCCTAAGTAGAAAATCCGTTCAGCTTCTACCGATAATGAGATTATTAAGGAGAGGCGAGTATAATATAGACGAAGTTGGCTTGAAATCGCCAACAACGATGTTACATTGTGATTTGTTGTTATATTTTTTTACGACTACTTTCGCTGAAAACACCAGGCCATTATCACATCGTAAGTGGCGGGTTGTTCGACGAAGAACATTAATTTTGCAGCTTGAACGCGCTTTCTGGAGAATTTCGTACTATTTTAGCGTGGCATTAGTAGCAATACTAACAAGCAACCGTAAATAATTCTTGAAGGCAATTCGCCGCTCACGATACGTGCGTTAGTAAAACGTGCGAGCTAGCACGCGTTCTCTAGCCTTCAGTCTCGTATCGTTCGGTATCTCGGTATTTATGCTGCGTTCTGTGAGAGGGAGAGAGAGAGAGAGAGGGAGAGTTGCGCCGAGCTTGAAAATACTTACCGTTAAAATCACTAGTCGTAAACCGTCAACGTGAGTGGATAGGTATAGCCATTTCACAGTTCTCGAGATAGGTGCTAATCTCGACCGCGACCGATGACGAACTAGGATTTTTATGTATTTTAACGAATAAAAACATATCATACGTGAATCTCGACATTGCTAATTTTGTAAATCAATTAACAGATTAGAACCTAATTGATCCAAAAGGAATACGAGTTCTAGACGAATAATTGGTCGTTGGTTGTGTCTTGAATGATCAATCACTATATACCATTTACCCTAGATCAGAAAATATAACTTTGCACGCGTACTGTGTCAGATACAATGGGGTGTCCCGCTGCAGCAGCACCCTCCGCGGGTGATTGATCACACCCTTATCAAGCTTTCCATTGCAATTTTTAATTACCCCTCTCCACAGGTGTTCCACTCCGATAGGGTTTTGTCGCGGACGGTTTTGTATATTGCCAACGAATTAAAATAGTAATTCTACAGTGTGCGTGATCCTCGAGTACTCGAGTTATGTTTAATACAACACAACACCATCTATCACGGATTAATGTTATACCATGCTGACGCGACCGAGTACGACATTTATTATTGCTGGTTACTTTCGTCCAATCCCTCTTGTATTTGCTGCTACACTGCATGGTTATCACTCGACGACCTCCTTTTTTAACGAATTGTCGACAATCGCTATGTTCTTTCGATTCTTTATTCGTATGGCTAAACGTCCTATACTCGCAGTTCACTGTACGCCTTGATAAATACAATTTCATTCGATTCCAGATGAATAAAAAAAAAGTTGAATCTATATTTCTTTTTTTTCTATGTAGTTTTTTTTTTAAGGTAATAAGAGAACAGACAAATTTGCCTTGTTTTCAGTCTATTTCTGTATGGCATCCTTATTTTACCACTGTTTTTAAGCTCGATCCACGTGATCGACGAGTTCGACATGAGCTAGCGGCATCAAAGATTTAATCCATCACGGTTTAAACGAGGGGGCAAACCAGCAGAGCATGGCTATACATGCCCGGTGTTACACTAATAATACTGTGGTATCCATCCCTCCATGTTCCAGCCCCTCGCTCGTCCCAACCTGTCTATATATTCATCACATCACCCTCGCGCTCTGTCTGCTACCTTGTTTACTACCTCCCCTGCTTGCCCTGTCTCTTATTCCTTATACAGACCTTCGCCCTTACCCAGTAAGATTGCCGTTAATTATTTAACAGGTTTAATACTGCAAGACGCCCGGTTGCGCGACATTTCGACGGTAGAAATGTCGACAGTAGGACGATAACCAACTGCAGTATGTATAAGCAATATCAGTAGTAAAACAAAAGCTTGTAAAGAGATTCTTTAACCATTCTTTCAATTTTTTTCTAGAGCCCACAAAATTACATATGCTATTTCAGGTTTGCGACATGCCGTTATATTGATAATGCTTCTAAGATTACAAAATTAGGTGATCGTTGATTGAACAATAGACCACATATGTTAGGGAAATTAGATCTTACTAAAATCAATGTTGAATAGAAACAAGAATACTTTTCAACGAATCTATAACCTCTTTAACGCGTATCAAGTCCCTATTCAGTGATATCGCCTTGATTCGATCTTGAGGAGTCCTTGCTCTCTTCCGTAAGTCTTGATAAAACGAGCATAACAAAGAGTAAATAAAAAAGAGCAAAGTTTTGTTATTATGTAAAACACTTGTGGGTAATGTAGAAGCATCAGTAGCTGTAGTAGTGGTTGTTGTCGTAGTTGCAGTAGTAGTAGTAGTAGTACTGGTAAGCGTATATGCTTCTGAAGTGCGAGCGGTTAACGCGCGTAAAGCCGGTTGGAGAGATGCGAGAGGATGAGACTGCCGAGGGTTTTTCACTCACCCCAACAATACACGTATGTTGCAGCTACACCACCGTGGCACTGTTATTTTTTTCTTTTTTCTCGTTCTCTTTGCAACAGGGTGACGCTTCACGAGGGAAGAAATACTTTTTATGAGGTCGTTTTACGACGAGGCACAAGGTCGTGGATTCAGGACGGTGAGAAGCGAAGAGAAGAGAAGAGTAAAGAAGAGTGAGGTTGCGGAGTTGTGTATGTTGGCCCAGCAGCAGAAGCTGAAGCAAAGGCAGCATCCCCCAACCTCCTCCTCCCCCCCCCCCCCCCCCCCCCGCGGCTATGGTGGTACGCGCAACCTCGACGAGCGCAGCTTATCCCTTGATTCAGCCGGTGTGTACCTATACCTTTCACCGCGTAATAGTGTGTCGTCCGAGCCTCGACTAAACAGTCATAAACAGGCGTCCAACCAAGATAATAACACATACATCGATATGTAGCGCAACACCTATCTCTTGGCATACTAAGCGCGCTTTCGCGCTTTGCTTCTGACCGTTCGACCGTGTATAATGATATTAATTATTAAAAGCGAAGCGGCAATAATGGCAAGCGCCGCGTCCCTCTCTGTTCCCGCTCTTATGTTCCCTACCCTCAACTCTTTCCTTCTCCGGTATACCTTTCGTTTCCACCCTTCACGCTCGACAAAGTGTCGACGCTGCTGCTGTTGCTGCTGCTGCTCCTGCGGGCGGAGACCAACAACTCGACAGAGCGTACACCGTCATTATAATACCTAACCAGCAATGCTTATGGTATAGATTTTTTTCCTCTCTACCTCGTTTCTTCGTTATTCTGTACGGACGCTTTACGGTGAAGTTGCACGAGCTTATGCGGTGCCTTTTAAGGATTGATATTATAGAATGTGCGGTTAACCAGGCAGATTCATTGTGAGGATTCATGCGTATACGCTATACTATAGAAGCGTTTATTAACTAGTACGAACATCACTTCCGCAACGATATTGTCTCATGGAAAAATGCCGTTGGCGACGTCGATAGTCATCTCAATGGAGTACGGACAGTGTATGTATCGGTGGATGCCACGTGTACTCAATTAATTCTGGTATAAGAGTCTAGCATAGTTCTAAGTATATATATATATATATACATATGAAAAATATTACTAGTAAGCCATTGTTGCTGTCGAGCTTCGCTGAAAAAATGTGTTGAATTGATGATGTGTTGTTTAGACATGTAACATGGGTAGATGGGTAGGACAGGACAGACAAATAACTTGACAAAATATCTCTTAGACGTTGCATAATATATCCGGTGCCAGTAATGCAGAAGGTGCTGGACGTCGGGAAGGCTCACAATTGTTCGTGGCTATATATGTACGTTCGGGAGGTTGGTTCAGTCGGAGTCAGGCGAGCGTGGTCTATTGCAAGGAAGCGGGAAATGTGCCGGCAATTTCACGGCAGAGGGAAGCTCTCTCTCGCCACACCAACATCAACACTAATACACTGGCCAAAAACATAGGAACTGCGTGCTCACCGCTGTTTCTGCAGTACGGTATGTGAAACCAACACTAGTGTAAACGCCGGAGCCCTGGCATATAGCGATCGGTGTCCTCTACCAACTCGTATCACAGAGCCTATACCATGCCTGGCGGGCCACACGGAATTCGGCATTCCTGGACGGGGGCCTAATTGCTATGGGCCACGCACACTGGGAATTAATAATTAAAATAAAATATTGCGGCGAAACGACCCAGGACCCTCTATTCTTTTACTCCCTTATTTTCTCTTTGTCGCGTTCCGCATTTTTTATCTCATTTATCTTTTTTTTCTCGCTCTCTTTCTCTCTCACTCTCTCACTCTCGGTTTACTATCTCCCTCTATCTATCTGCGGCGCGTGCTTGCCCGTTGCCAACCCACAGAGGACTCGTGCAGGGGTGCGCCGCCCGTGTGCTTTACTTTGCTATCCACACACATACACACACACGCACACACACACACACATATACAGGGGCTCTGGTTTTCGAGCCCCGCAGGCAGTAATATACATAATTAAACATACGTGACTTATCTGCTGAAAAATGTTGTGTTTAACATGCCCCTCTCTACGGTCTCCTCAGTGCTGAGGGCTCCTGTGACTCCCCGCCGAGCTCACCCCCGTCGACGCCCGCCTATACTCTCCCCCATCCACTGACTCTCGGTGACATAGTACGCGTGGTTCTCGGCAGATACCGTAGTGTCGAGTGTTCGCGGTTTTCGAAATTTTTTTTTTTTTTCCTCTCTCTTTTTCTCTTTCTCTCTTTCACTCTCATTCTCTGGGTATACTTACTATAATTCCTGCGACAGTACTGCTGCCGTGTTCTCGTTCGCTTCAGTACGTATGTATATATATATATATATATATACGTTCCTCGAACCACAGATGTACAACAACCCCCGTGCCAACCGCACAGTCAAAAATGCTCTTTAGCATAACGTATTCTGCGTTCCATCGCGCCCAGGCCCTTCTCACCGCCCAATATTACTTTTTCCTGGATGAGGCATTTTTTAATTTTTTTTTCTTTTTTTTTTTTTCACGCTACGCAGCCATTTTTATTTCCTCGTTTACGTTGTTGGACTGACTCGCGTTTTGCAGATGTAGCTAGATTAAACGGGACACAGTCTTGCTCCTCTCTCAAAAGTGGTTGAGAGGGACGTATGCGACCGCATGCACGACAATTCTTGTGGCTTGAGGGTGCGTGCGTATGTGCGTATTGCGATACGACCCCATTACTCCTACCGTTGGAATGTTCTGCCCTCTCGATTTCACCTCTAGTTCGGGTCACTTCACGACATTGTGCGAACGCTTGTGATTCTTTCTTTTCCAAAAAAAAAAGAAATAATTAAAGTTTAACGCGTACGGCAAACATATGGCATAACAGAGTTAGCTACTCCACTGCGCGACTAAGAAGGATCGCATTAAGTATGCGCAACACATAATATGGAGCGGTGGCGATACTCATACACGCTCTACTTGCTCTCTCGCCACTTCCACTATCTCGTTTTCTCACTGAAATCGCACGCGTCTGTTCATTATTTATATTCTCATGTAGCTTGTTTGCATATACATGCGTTCACGTGCAACAGCCTACGTACATTCGCACACAGAGCATATACTGATATTCGTATATATTATAATATGTGGAGTTATAGATATGTACAGTATAAATATAGTACTCATATCGCATGTCCCGGTGAACTAGAAGGTCCGAGCGTCGTTCGACGCTCTGTGCCATTTCTCTCGACGCGCGACGAACGAGGAAACGTAGCTCTTTTTTTTTTTTCAGTACTATGCACCACCGCCACCATGTAGCCCACGAGTCGACTGGAATACAACCTACCAACCGGCCGTTTTAACAATGCAACGCGCGGGGAGGCTCGCCTATCTCAACCAGTATATTTCAGCGCGATACGAGCCCGTGACAAATAGCTACCGATGTTATGAATATGAAACGTACAGCCCTCACCTCTCTCACTCACTCACTATATCCCTCTCACTTTCCCGTTGCCAGCAAGTACTTGGCTCCAACTGCTGGGCTGCGCACTACTACAGTACCTTTGGTAGTTCTTACGAAGCAACGGTTCTGCACCCCTTTTAGCCTTTGACGGCCGTCGTGCGCGATGGCCCGGTCCCTCTAGTAGACGTTTTGCCTGTTAGGCCTCCTCCTCTCCACTCGCGCAGTAACGTCGTTCCGGCATGCAGAGTTAAGTTTAAATAAATTCACAAATAAGAAAAACCGCCGCCGCGACTTTCTTCGCGTACCCAGCAGCAAAAACCTACCACCAACCTCTCCAGCTAGCCTTTTTCATATCTTTTTTTTTTTTTTTTTCTTTTCTCTTTCTTTCTTACGCCCCTTTAAATAGTAAACGGCCTGGCAATAAAGTTCGCACACTGTGGCCGGCATCGGTAGTGCAATAAAAAAGTTATACTTCCCCTTTAGTAGACGGTGCACCGCCCTGGATAATTCAAGTATTTAAAGAATATTCGCTGCTGCTCACTTCTTTTTTTTTTTTTTTTTTTTTTTTATATCTACAGTCGTTACTTCGCGAGATTTGATCGGCTTAGATTCTTAAGTTTCACCCTTATTCGAGGAAGTTTCAGCACTCCTCCGCGATATTTGCCTCTTAGGCTTTTTCATAGTCGTATTCCGTCTATTGGATGGCTAAATGCTTTTCTGCGAGAATTATTCTCTTGACTTCTTTACTCTTAGTACCTCACGCTTTTGTAGACGAAGATAATGATATTCATTAACTTTTCACTACGCGGAAGAATGAGCCGATGCGGATTATATATTCTGAAAAATTAATATTGACATTGAATTTATTTTTTCATTTTTATTTTATTGTTATTCCCATTCACTTAGTTATATATGTTTACGGAAGTGTTTGCACGCTCGATTCTAACTGCACGTAGTGTTGCGAAGGCAGGGCTCTGTAAAGACATCTTTATGCGATATGTGCAGATAAGATTATCCCTTGACGAATGCATGAACAGTGCAGCTTTCTCATCCCCTTGAAACTGTCCAGCAAGGTGCCGGCCTATATCACTATTCTCGTTATTGCAGCAGAAGGACAAGTCTCGAAAGAGCTCATGTGCACGTTTCTAACACCTTTTACTTTATGCAGAATCCCCATCGATGTATTATTGAATTTTCAATAGTTCAATTTAATTAATAATAAATATAACAATAACATAATAAATACTGTAACGCTTGAAAACGTTATTAAAAATATTTCAGTGTTATTGTTTATTGCTGAAAATTGATGTAAAAATTGCAAAAAGTACGATAATTCAGAATAGCCGGGTGTTAAACTTTGTGAAGCCGTTAGATACGTCAATGATTCAGTTACGTTTGGAAAAATGTCCTCTGCATATATCTGTCCTACCATCTGCATTCGTGCTTCTCGCACGTACGTAAATTCCAAATCGAGACGCGGAGAATTTTCGTGTCGCGCACAGCCGGGTGTTCACCAATTCGTCGTGCATCCAAGCTGTGTGACTCACGAAATGAAATTCCCGTCAAAGATAATTGTCACATCGCGAAGGTGTCAGTCACCTGCCGCTTCTGCATACAACCCGTTTTTGCATTCTCTCATCTATGCCTCTCTCTCTCCTCTGTAACGCTCTTTCTTCTTTCTCTGAGTGCGGGTATGCGTTGCATAGAAAGATCCTAGAACTGTACGTCCAGAATGGCACGTCATTCACATCCACATACGATGACGAGACGAGAGACTCATGCGACTTCAACCCCCGTGGCGTTACGTACGTAACTACATTGGTACGTGACCACGTTGCGAAGCATGCTTGACTTTAACATGCTTCGCTCTACGGGCCGCTAATCTTAAGGCTGGCAGCTGTTAACTGCCTGCCTCGTTCGGTCACCCGAAAATTGGTTCTCTAATACGATCATTAAAATTTTTCATTTTAAAAATCTA
This sequence comes from Perithous albicinctus, assembly GCA_964016905.1. Lineage (NCBI taxonomy): Eukaryota > Metazoa > Arthropoda > Insecta > Hymenoptera > Ichneumonidae > Perithous > Perithous albicinctus. The sequence continues at coordinate 9,675,368 of OZ024702.1, read as the reverse complement.
GGTCTCGTGTCCGGCAGACCGAATCTACTGTTCATTCCAACGATTACGAGTATAGAATTTGTTACAATGCGGGCTGTTGATGTAAATGAAAGATAAAGGATATGAAGGAAGCGTCATTTTCATGAATTTTCTATTTCTTTTTATCTGCATGTCAGTGTACTTAAAATTTGATAGGTGGGACTGATAATGTCGATCGGTAGATCAACGAAATACTGACAAATGTGGATGAAATATCGATATTGCGAACTATTATAGACAGGAGAGATTCCGATGATACCCAAATGTAGACGCGAAACTGTTTACACTTAATTTTTTAATGAGTGATGGGATACTTAAAGTCTAGCCACCAGCCCACCTATAGTATTGGGCATGGGACCAAATCGCATATACGTTTTCTATTGGTGTAAGGGAGAGAAATAGTGTCCTCTCTAGGTGGTGCTTCTCTTGACAGCGCAGTGTATTTTACGAGCGTCGCAAAGTGTACATAACGTGTACAAGCAGAGAAGCAAGAAACCCAGTAGGGCGGCAAGGCTCGATACAACAGTGTTGTAGGAATAGGAAGAGGACGATAGAACGTAGGTTGTGTACGCATCGGACTGATTGTGTGCTTACCCACAACCGTGACTGTACACACGTGCGATACTGCCAGTTATAGGAATGCTTATAGCCTCCTCTACTGGTCGTCGGCTACTAACAGTATGCTGTTCCACTGTGTCAACGAGGCAGAGCGCGGTAACGACCGAAGCCAAGGGGTGTAGTAATACTACGTCTGCTATACGAATTTCGTAGCATTCGGTGAATGTCTTTCAGTTAATTATTCAAAGACCTTTATCACGTTTGATTCGTCGTCCAAAAAGAAATTTCGATTAATAAAATTATCCGAGATTTTGCGATTATTAGCGTCGTATTTTAAAATAAGAAACCCTTGTAATCAGGGAAGCCTTACTTGCGTTGTATATTTTTATGGTATCCCGGCAGTTTGAGAGGCCGGATGAAAAAAGGGTTTGAAAGAGAAAGAGAGAGAGAGAGAGAGAGGGAGAGTAGAATAACCGAAACATACGAAGGAGAGAAGGATCTACGGTACGACGTACCGGCAAACGATACTCGAGAATGCGCGGACTACGTGCGAAGAGGCACACGCCCCGTACGTTTAATTAACGTGAAATCCCATAAGCCGCTAATAGCCGTAACGGCGTGGCGGCTGCTGCCAGTGTGAGAGAAGATGAAACAAAAAAAAAAAAGATGCAACAACATAAGAGAAGGAGGAGGTGGCGGCGTAGAGCGTGTTACGCTGTTAGCGGGTGAAAAAAAAGAGCTGCCTCACGAGGGCGCGCGAGCATAAGCCAACGAGGGAAGAGACGCTAGAAGCTTTTTTCCGGATTTTCCGGAGCGAGGAAACGCGAGAAAACGTTGTCTCGACCCTTAATTCGGTAATACGAATATACGTTGGTGTCCAAGCGCCAGAGGGCATCAGCTCATCTGAGCGAGTGAGAGTGAGAGAGAGAGAGAGAGAGAAATGCTCTTATGCTTACAGTATAGTTTTTCTCACACATCGTTGCTATACGATGGCAATGTGAAAGCCAACAGCTCGTGTGTTGCACACTTGCACTCTAGTCTCAAACCTTCAGGAGCATAATATACCCTCGTATAAGTAAAGTCTGTAATTATGAAATAACCTCTTGGAAACCCTCTCCATCTAGCTCTATCTTTACGCTTCTATTAACATAGCTCTTTGCGCCCGGATAACGACAACTATATGTTTTACGAAATGAACGCTGTAATGCAGAACTGCGGTAGAAATATATATATATATTTTTTTTTTTCGTGCTTGTGGTTCCAATTCAATTCAGTCTTTGGTTATCGACGAATCTTGTTTAACTTGTTCATCTTCAAACAAATGTGACTGTGACATTATTTGTAATTTTTGTTATTCAAGGCAAAGATTTTTTTTAACCTGCATTTTAATCATGCTTGTAAATTGCGTGCATGGCTCGGTTCACTTATTTATTTTAAGTAGGAACATATTCGGTTTGTACGTCATAAATGCATTTTCGAGTAAAACGAGTATAAAGAGACGCATGACGCGTATGTACTTAGGGCAATAGAGCAGACATAGCAAAAGGTTTCATGCTGAAGCTGGAGTAACATTAGCAACTCATTCGCATATAACAGGCAGCGTGCGTGAATTTACAATATACGGACTCTCCAGTTTTTGTTGCATTGCTGCTACTTGTTGTGTGTGACTTTATACTGTGTCCAAATAGCGTTACCATAGGTATACACAATAACGTCATCCATAGTCGTTGTTGCTAATTCTCCTGCTAGCTCTGGCTGTTACAACCAGTGTTTCACCAATGCCTTATTCATTATCCCCAAGCGCACTTCGTCCATGCAACTAATCCGATGACGCCTGGACATTCCCTCGTCATCACCGTCTATATTTTCCTAATACACGGAGAAAAACTACTTCAAACTACCCGAATTTAGTTTCAGCTGTCTGAATTCAGTTGGCTCAAGCTCAAGTAAGATTGGATATGGTCGAAATTGTCGGAAAAATGCAGATGTGTCAAGCTGTATTCTTCGTTGTCTTCAAAGTAACTTTGATTAAGCTTTCTAGATATGGTTAATTCACGTTAATTTATGCCGCCGTAAAAACTGGGTCCTGTAGAATTTGCGCCACGACAGTTTAGTTTTTTCCCTTTCCGTTTTCGCTGGCTAGAATGACCCCCCGAGCGTTACAGCTCCATCTCGTCAGGCTCAACGACTCATGCACGCTGCTGTGGCTCGATTACTGCCCCCCCCCCCCCCCCCACCCCCGCCCCTCCCCCCTCGCGTGCACTAATCGACAACCTTGACGGTAGGCGAGCTTTCTGCAACGCACCAGATACATGTATATAGGATACTGCGTGGTTGATGGGGGGGGGGATGCCTGTTAAAATCCGTAACAGCTATGTACACAAGCATTCCTCGCATCAGAACAATGTGATTCGAGCTGGAAATAGCCGTTAAGGCTATGCGCTCTATTGCATACTATATCCTGATTCGTAACACACGTTCACTTCTACGTTTTCGCCATCACATGTGTACGGATGGTATTTGTTACCGACATTAAGCGCAAAATAAATATTTTTTTATTTTCCAATAGAAGCAATGAAATTTTCGAATTTTTACTTCATAACAAATCGACCATTTATTTTGCTTGTTTATAGAGAAAGTCTTCTTTTGATGAACATTTCTTTTTTTTCCTGTGATTCTAAATTCAGAAAATTGAAAACGGTAAAAATTGTCGAGAAAAGTGGGTAGAAAAAAAGAAAATTCTAAGACCCGTGCTTCACGCTCGTTGAGACGGTTAAGGTATATCCAAGGACTGTACGGTAGAGTAGACGGTAGCAGCTGAATTCTTGAAACGAGAGACTCATAATGACAAGATTAGTGCCGTACGTACGTTGCTGCATCGTCACTTAGAGCATCGAGACACTATTTGCTTTGCAAATAATCCACCGGTCCCTCTTGCTCATTCATTTACCTCTGTTCGTGCTGTCTCTGCTTCTCTCGCGATTCGTCGTAGCTCGCACCAGAGTAGGCACACCTAACGTACTGCCAACGTAACTCTCTATCTACATATGCGTATTAACCATTGCTCCCGAGAATTTCTCCGCATCCCTGAAAACCCTTTCGGACTCTCGCAGCTAGTACGTATCCGTCGTTAAGCAGCGACACACATGCAGCGTAGCGTCATAAATATTTATCATCCGGATATACGATCGCAGAAAAACACGATCGCGCCTAGCGTGCTTTCGTACTGCATTTACAGTTGAATATACATGTGTAACGCGTACGATCGACACTCACATGCGCTGACAATGATTATGATATTCATTGCCCTCCGAGTTTTATTGACATTCCGAAAGATGATACAATAGGATACCGTATTTATTTAATTTAATTGACGTAACCCAATGCATAGTTAGCAGCGGTGACGAGAGAAGCCGAGCTCGATACGCAAGCAAATTAAACATTCCGACGAATATCGTCCAAATGCTAGGACGCATTATCGCGAGAACTCTTGTTGGTGTAAAATTATTTTTAATGCGTCCAATTAGAAGCCGTACTGGGTACAAACATGATTTTCACGGAAGATAAATGAATTTAATAAACCGAGGTAGAACCGGGAGCAATGAGAGAGATAGAGAGAGGGAGAGAGAGGGAGAGAGAGGGAGAGATCCGGGTGTTAGAGCTCGGGTGGCATATGGAAACGACGTGAGAGTAGCGCGTATATGTTTGCTGCGTTGGTGCGCGTTGTACACGGATGCTTATACTCCGAATCTTGTTATTATTATCGTCGTCTCACGTTATTAATATACTTTGCGAGGATGCGGTGGAGACGAGAGCGAATAGAACATAAGCTAGGTAGAGAGGAGGATACTATAGGGGAGAATAAAAGAACCAATATAATGCTTTCGCGCCGCAACCGCCACCAGGCATAACGAACACGTGAAACACGGCAAGGATAAAGGATACACAATTACGCATGGTAACTGATGCTACCTATTCGTTGTTGGGAATCTGCGGACGGGAGGATAATATACGCGTGTTTATATACAGTATACAGACCGTCCTCCGGCAATAACGAAAAATGTACATTGCTCCCTCACCCGTCCCACTCTGGTTCAGATCTACCCGTGGCTGGCGCGTTATGAAACACGATAATTTTGAATAATGAATAAATATGTATAAGCGCTGCTGCTGTTGCTCCCTTGATGACAACCAGGCATTGCACGCCGCATGAACAGAACCGTTTCCCCTCAGCGTCATAATATTTATTTATATTTATATTTATATTTATACATATGTACTGTAGAATCTTTTTAATTTTATTTATTTATTTATTTTCTTTTTTGGCAGATATATATATATATATATTTTTTTTAGAGGACGAGTTAGACGACACGTCCTGCATTCGTTCGTCGGTATACGGTCGCTCGGTCGTGCGTTCCCTCGGCTCCATTCGTCGCGCTAACGTACTAATGGGCTCCGCGCATTCCCCGACTGGTTGGCGCGTCGCTAGAGTGAACGCAAAATGTGTGTTGGAATACTTGTCCGCGTTCTCGTTCGAGCGAGCGTGCTCTGCTCCGCATAGTGTAGCGCCCCTGCATATAGTACAGTGGATAGGTAACGCGGTTTGAACCGCCCCAATCAAATCCGCGCTCCTACCTCGCGGGGGTCAACGCGGCTCCGACTGCTGTCGCACTAAAATTCTCCCCGGTGAACGCACGGCAACCCTCTCTCACGCCGATTCTATGCGATGCACGGCTTTACCGGAGCGCGCCGCCACTCACGCATTCAGAGATAGATAGATAGAAACGACTCACGCGGTGCATGCCGTGGGATCCGAGAATCCGTGCGTCCCATCAACTGCACCTCCATGCATGCGACACTGACGCATATAGAGCACCCTATACTGCCTGTCCTATCTGTATCTTTCTACACTCGCTCGACCTGATGCACTATTCCATGTACACCTCTACGCCGGCATTTACATACCGAAACTCTCGATGGTTTATACTTTTTCGATATCGACATCGCAAACCAAGTTCTATGTAACTCGTGGCGAGATGTAACGACTGGGTGGACGAATCAAGCGCTGCGAGTCGTTTCAACTGGTTTAAGAGAAACTTCACCTGAAATCGGTTATCTAAAACTGTCTCTAAAGGGTTTGCAATCGGAATTTAATTATTTTTCTGAAAAAAAAAAAAAAAAAAAGTTGCCTACGACGTTGCGAAGAAAAACCCAAATAGGGTTAATAGCTTTTATGTCCCCATGAACTTGAAGGTTAGCTTCCTAATTTTAAATATTGGACATATTTCTTTTTTTTTTTTACGAAAATGACTGAATCCGAAACGATACATTTTCGTTTAATTTTACTTAGTTTTAGTTTCAGTATAAAGAAATCATCATTAAATCATTGATTTTAAATTGTGAACGAGTAAATTTTGCACCCGACCAACCACCGGGATTAAAAATTCGTTCTCTTTCTTACCAATCTTTACAGTGCTTTTCCACTTCCCTCAAGGGAATATTCAAGCGGAAAATACACGATACAAATCTCGCTAAATGCGCAATACCGTTATACCGCCTGTCTGTGTATATGGTGTAAAATCTCTCTGTAAAGTGAACGCAGTCTTTACACATGGTAGACGAACGATTTCTTGAAGAGGCGAAGGTGAAAATCGTTTAATTTAACGAGGCTCTTGGATGAAACGGATTTCGATAGACTCGCGGCTTCTGCTTTCACTTCTGCCGCTGTGTAGTACTCGCACAGAAAAGTATAGGTACTGATCTTCATGAAACGCCCACCGTCTTAACCTACGAGTTGGATCGTTCGGTTTAAGGAGAATAAACGAGTAGAGCTGGTGCTACCGCTGCTACTCGCAGAGCAAGTAATTCGCTTCAGCCTCCATTGAGGCCTCGATGCAAACGTGCATACCGGTTTTCTTTTATTTTATTTTTTTTTTTCTCGAGAAAATGTATAACGTTGGAGTATTTTCAACAGTAAAGTTACAGCAAGAGTGTAGTAAGCGTCTCCAGGGTACACTCACGCAGTTCTACTGTATCGACACTTTCTGGCTCGAAATAGCGAGGCTTTCTCTATTTTCGTATCAGCATAGTAGAGGAGCTAGAAAAATCGCCGTTGAACAACTGTGGTCCGGGGCTTCGTTTCGCCCGGCCATTTGAGGAATTTACATTTTCAATGCCCGAGGGGCGGCGCTCTCTCGGCCGATGCAAACATACCTGTAGCGTTTTGCGTGAGTGCAACATTTTTGTTGTTTTATATTGTATGTATTCGCATGTAGCATTCGGCAAGGCACACAGCGGTTCACTAATCCCTCGCATGATCGGCTCGCTCGAAAAACATCATGCGTGACGATGCATCGTTAAAACAAAACAAAACAAAAAAAAAAAGAAAAAAAGAGCACAAAACGTAAACGACTACCAGGTACCAACGAGGGAAAACCTGAAAATGGGGGTAACACAAGAGAGGGGCACACACGATGTCAGAGTTGAAAAGCAAAAGGAAAGAGTGAACGTACGATGCGCCTGTGGTAAAATTCCAGGCTTTAAATTTTTTTTTAATGTATGGACACTCACGATTTTTTAGTTTCGATGCTAGTCAGTGAGAGAGCCCCGCGGATGTTCCAATGTTTGGACGTATATAAATGTACCCTGAAGCCCGTATTTTGTATGTCCTTAATATGCAGATACACTATATATACCACTAGTGCCTGTTGAAAATAATATATCACGTGGGGAAAGTGCATATGCACATACTCCTCCACCGTAGATTAGCAATTTGCGCCTCGGGGGTCTTTTTGGATAGCGACACTATTCCGATGTTGTTCGGAGGGGCACATCGAAAGTCTATGGATCCCAGCTGGTTGAAAAAAGCTTTCACGTTTTTGCCTGAGGATTTTTGGCATACAATAGCGGCGCGTTTACAAGTTTTGCAAAATCAAAATTTAAAACTAATCGTAATATGTATACATATAGTCCTGCTTGATGACATGTCCCGTTGGTTGGCAATACACATCATGCATAATAAAAATATTAATCATGATTGCAAAAGAGACGCTGAATTTAAATGCATTTTCATATTTGAAACGACAATCCATAAATGATTGAATTTTCCTCGTTGTGATAACGGTATCAAAACAAAAAAAAAAAAGAAATCCCTCTAAAGCGTGAAGAATATATGTGACGGGACGCTGCAGGGCCAAGAGAGTAATCCAGGTTGCGAGCTCTGCGACTGTACGTACCCTAGTACTTTCCTACTATATACGTGGACAACCCTTTCGATGACCGGACATGGTTTGTGGGAGGGTGGAAATGCGAAGTGCGTTCAATACACACACATACAATATGTATTTATACTGTACACAGTGCAGTGAAACTGGCTGACTCACTACACTTTCAGACACAACGTCAGTAACCTTCAATAACCTGCTTCACATTATGTTATATCTACCGTACGAACTGTCGGAATCACTCGGACCGCTCGCACGCGTCGCGCGAGCCCCCACAGCACTTCGCGACGTAATCTTTACAACCGTCATAAACTCAGTTTTTCATAGCGTTCCCTCCTACTGCAGTCTCACCTCATTCTCTGCCGCAGAATCTACTATACCCTATACCGGCTGTCACCCTTACCTCCTCTCGCTAACGCATGTATGTATGTATGTGTACAAAGGATATGTGAGTGTAACAAAGTTGGTTATACAGCTCTTCTGTTTGTATGGAAAATCGTCGCTTAGCCGATGGGTATGTCACGTACAGCCAGAAATGAATTTTATTTACTTGCTCTGCTGTTTCAGAGGCCGTTAAGGAAACACAATGTGTTGTGTACGTAGATACTCATATACGAGACACTTTATGATGGGTCGGTTTTTTTTTTTTTTCTTGTATATTATATTGAATCTTGTAATCAATCTGCTGCGAGAAATTCGCTGTTGGTACTGAACCAAACCTCACACCTTTTTCTTTCTGCATTCTTCCTTCGCTCTTCTTGTGCCTTTCCACCAGGGTTACAATATATCGGACGCTGCTAACAACTTTCCAGATATCTCGTTGAACGTTACAGCTGCCTCGTGGTCGTTACGGTCCTGATGGGCAGAAGGAATGGCGATGAGCAGGAGGAGCAGCAGCAGCAGCAGCAGCAGCAGTATCGGACGGTCTCTTTGTTACGCAGAGGATGAGCCGATACGTGCCTTCAACAGCTCTCGTTCGACATCCTTTGCCACGTACGCGTTCGGGTATATCGGCTTTTGTATAATTTTCCATTTCACTCGGCCTGCACCTTTTTCTGCTCTGCGCGTCCAGTATGAAGAAGTAATAGGGACGTGCATCATCACTGTAGGGCGACGGTGAGTACCTGCCTATGCTGCACTCGCAATATTTCAGCCTTTACGATTTTAAATCTTAAAAACTATACCGTTGTTTTCATTCAAATTTTACGTATCGTTCGGACTGATTCGGATACATAACATTTTTACAAAAATCTAGATTTCCATCTTACGTACCTCTTTTATGAAACTATCAGGGCACAGAAAAAAAAAAAAAAACTGCAACAGTCGGTGCTCGATATTTCGAGATAATATCGTGACGCACTAACTTTTTAAGGGGGAAAATACACAAGAGCGCGTCCAGAGTCGTTTCGGCTGCAGCGGCGCTTATGCAAAGCAAAATGTTTATGGGCGCTGCAGCGCTCGTTTTCTTATATCAGAATCAATTAACCACAGCACCAACAAAATGGTGACATAAATTTCAAAAAATTCCCATACTTTAATAACTATCGATAAAATATTTTAGGTGAGAATAGTATCGTTTCCAAGAGGCCATCTCAACCATCTACCCTTTTTTCCATTCTTCTATTTTTCTTCCGCGCACATGGTAATCTACTCACAGGTTTTCCACTTTTTTACTCGCGGAATTTATAGATGGAAACCTCGTTCACAGTGAGTTCGAACTCGCGATGCGGTTAACGAGGAAAACCATAAAACGATAAAATGCCAAATCGCGCGAGTCCACGTGGGATATGTAGAGGCAGATGAGTATTTGCAGGAGATATCTGTAGTGGCAGAGTCGCCTAATGGGGTGTGAGAGGTGTTCACCTGGGGGTGTGTACCGCATGTTGCGTGATGCGCAGGCTACCGAGGCAGACAATCATGTATGTGAACGTTTTGTGTAGTCGTGTGTGTGTGTGTGTGTGTGTGCGCGCGTATGTGTGCATATGTGTGTGTCTGTTCAGAGCTCAGGTAGAGAATGAAGGGTCAGCTTATTCACGCCACCTGAGTTATCACACACGAGGGACATGCTAGTAGCGGGTAGTCCCATGTCTCTTCTTCTCCATCTACGAAAAGCGTTTCGCATATCCTATCTGTTCTGGTACATAGTATATGAGGTACCCGCAAGGTAACGGCAATACCGTTCGTTGATTCTCCCTGACACTACGTACTTCCAACAACTGAAGCACCACTGTTATATTGTACCTACTTTCTCTGTCTCCTCTTCTTCAGGGACTATACGGAGAAGCGTGGATAATGTTCGGTCAATGTTACTGGGTGTGTCCTGCTCGTGTTATTCCACGAAGGATGTATTCTCCGCTCATGCAAGTTGAAACAGTGAAAGCCGCTTTGTTGGTGCACATGGACTATGAAGCATGAACTGCATTTTACTAATGTTTAGGTTTTCAGGACGTACTATCAAGAGATGCGGTAGAGTCTTGATACCAAGTATTATAAGTCAGCTGTCAGTAGTGCGAGCGTAGCGGCAGAGCGTCCGGCCGTGTATTATTAACCAAGATCGCGTTTTTATTATTATTAAGTGTTTATTTTTATTCATTTTAGTCAAAGATAAAAAAAAAACGCGGACCGTGTGAATTTTGTTTCCAGTGTCGAAACCTAATATATATATCGCAAGATTAATTAGGACGTGACACACAGTCTCATCAAAAATGAGTAACGGAAAATGTACATTTTTATCCGAACTAATGTGCAGTAAAGGTGAAAGGTGCGTATGTGAGTTTTTCCATATTTTTCGCAAGCTCTCAGGAAATGCTTGGGGCAAGTGGTGTCGTTGCGCTTCCGGTTGGTACGCTTTGCGCAACACCACAAAAAAATACACCGGGCGCAATTCCCGCAACGTATTTAACCCCGCATAAAAGTCACAATCCCGCTCGAGCAGCTTACAGGAATGGCAATCCGGGGATGGTCTGGCTCGTTACTTAACACACTTGAAAGCTTTCGTGCAGAGAAATACAGCAAGGGCTCCCGGGACGACGGTCGTTGCGTAGACCGTCATCATTATTATACCATATTTTTTTTTGTTTTTTAATCAACGCTACGCTGCATTAAGCTTATTAACGCAAAGGTACGTATTTAATCGGGTTTTGAGAGGCAAGGGAATGGGACACTGAGAGATTTTACCGAAAATCCATAATGAAAATCCAATAAGCTCCAAATTTAATTATCGTGAATTCGTTCTCGACGAGATTCCATCGTAAATTTACAAATACATTGTTTTTCTCGTTGGAATTTGGGTTTTAAATTGCAGCAAGGTTGTTGAAAAAGGTTGATCGCTACGCCCGTACGAATAACATAATATCGATATATGACCCTCGAGCTTCTCACCGCTCCTGTTGCAAACACAGCCCTGAGTGATTTTCCCTTAACGGATTTGCTCTAATTCCATATTCTACCCGGAAATCGACTGTTTCCAGTCGGAAAACATGAGAAAATGCAGTAGCGAGCGTACAACGCATCCACCGCCACAGGCACCGGAAACTATTGTGCGCTCCGCTCGACCGTACGCATTCGTGTATACTTCTCTCTTGCTTTATCTTTTGTATGAGAGAGCAAAAGAATTCGTACATTACTGCCCGCGGTGACTCGTCCCGTGCAGAATCGAACGACGAGCCTGGAGTCTCACTTTACAAAGCTTTGTACTTCAATAGAACGAGACGAGTCAATTTTCCCAAAGGTTCGCTTCGGTTCCCTTTCAAAGCGAAGTAGCTACCAGCGATACTGCGAGGAATGTCACCGGTTAAACACACAGTTTATAATAAGAGATGTGCGCCTCTTTGATACTTTAAATTATGCATTCCTCATTTTTTTTTTGCCATTTAAATAATTATTATTCTATAAGAATGAGAAGTATATGCAGATTAATTTTAAATGTAATGCCACAAAAAATCACAATTACATTTTTTTTTTAAACCGGAGCTTTCATCGCGTTTTAAAACTGAAGCAATTATTGTTTGTCGATTTTACAAAGGCTGAGTATTTTTCTTGTATCGATACTTTCAAAGCAGTGTCAAGTTTTAATGCTTATAACTGCTGCAGAGATACGGAAATGGTCGGGATAATCCATTTTTATTAGTAGACAAGACCTTTACAAAAAAGCACAATATTCTCAGCACATAATCTACGGATAACACGCACTTCCTGGATGAAGTAAATCAGACATGGGTGGTGTAGAGGAATCTCTGTATGGCATCGAGTAGGAAGGGTGTGTCAGGCAAGCGATATCCGTCACGATCGCTCGAGCATCCGAGTAGACAAGGTCTCCCCGCGTAAACCTTTCGAATAAGCGTTTGCTTTGTCGCTACCGAGAGCAGCACAGTGTCGCTATCGAGTGGTGCTCTCCCTCTCTCTCTCTCACTCTATCTCTCCCTCTCTCTCTCCATGTATGTGTATGCTCTGGCGTACCCAAACCGGGGAAGCGATTTCGAAGTGACGCGCCGTTGGCAGGTGCGTCAGTCGGCTTGCCAGGAGGACGAGACCGCCGTCCAACCGTCAGGATAGCTGCTACGTGGTTTACCGATTCCTCACGTCGCCGCAAATGCCATCGGCAGCCTCCACCGCACCGTGACCACCACCATTACAACGAGCGAGCGGGAATGCCGGCGGGACGGGATATGTTCCAGAGGTTCAACCGTACCGAGCTCTAGACCGTTCTAGCAAACCTTTAGACACACGACCGTATGTGTGTATATATATATATATATATATATATATATCTATATATCTATATATATATATATTCAAGGACACAGAAGCCAACAAAGAGAATGCACAATCCAGTACCACCACCACTGGACCATACAACAGTGTAGGTATAGTTCGAGTAGGAAGGACTACATTGCTTCCATTGCGAACACGATCCCATTTCTCGGTTGGGCTGTGCTACCAGCATCGACAGTCACCAACAACGGCAAGTAGCGAATGTCCGAGTCCAATGGTAGCAGATTTGCGGGAACCGAAATCGAGAGCTCTCCTATCGAAATCTCTACGGGCAACCATTCGAACACCTGTGCCCTACTAGGATATCCCTGGTGTAACCGGCTCTATAGCGGTAAGATGTACGCGAACCGCGTGAAAGCATTTCGACTATGGTCGAATGCAGTGAGAGAAAACCATCTCAATCCCTATGCATCTCCTCTGGTGTAAGCTCTACCACACATACTTCCGCATCTACGCGTGAGTGTATATTTCGCGAGGATAGTTGTCGTTGCGGTTGGCCAGCTTACACCACCCACCATCTGAATCTATGGTTGCCAGAGCCTCTCAACGTGTCTGGCTATTTTCGGACCCGCATCACCATTCCTTCCCTTTACGTAATTTCGGCTTCCAGACGTCTATCTGTACAGGCGCATTCAAAATTCGGTCGACTGTTTTTTTTTTTTTTTTTTTTTTCAAATATATAATTGTATATATACTATTTTTTTATATGATATGCTGAAGTGAAAAGAGAAATTAGTATATTAAGCCGAACAACATTGCAGATTTCGATATTCAGAAATATTCTTTAGCATTTTTTTTTCGTTTGGATAAAATCACTGTTCAGAATCAGTCTGTATCTCAACGACTCTACACGCGGGATAGCAGTATGCCTAGGGATTGTCGTTTCGCGAAACGATCGACGTAAATTTCCTCTTGGTGAATGAGACGTAGTGACGATCCAAGTACCAAAACCCCGCCGGCTGCTGCTGCTCCTGAAGCTGGTTCGACTGCTCCCAGTACTTCGAGCTTCGTCAGACCGCTTTGGTTATACTACTCAACCAGGGTGGAGAGCCCAGAACGGTCGAGCGAACGCAGAGGACCTGCGGCTTCGCTAATAACTTCTCCACGACCAGCTAGAATCTCGGCAGAAGCGATTTTCTCTCGCGAATCGGGATAACAATTTGAGAAGCCAGCTCAGATTCGGGGATACTTTGGCTGAGTTTTAAGCTAAAAAATATAGATACGCAACTCGGCGTTGCGCTTTTGTTTCCACCTCTTTTTTTGTGTGTTTTCTTCGCCTCTTATATTCTTGATGACTATTCCAAGAGAGTACGGATTTCCGAAGGGTTATGAAAGCGTTTTCGTTAAATTGCTGGTCCTTAAGCGGTATGAAAGACGGTGATACCAGATTGGAGGTAAAATTCCTCGGTGAGAATTTTTTTCGTACACTTTGAGATTCAATAGGATTCCCTCAAGATGGAATTTTTCCGATTTTAATCATGCATCTCTTAGTTTCCGAGAGGAATAAACGCAAAAAAGTTGAGGACTTTTTCATCTTCATTTAATTTTCTATGAGTGAGAGCGTTACATTATTTTTAAATGTTAGCATGCTGCTGCCCTTAAGTTCTTTTTCATGAATGTGACTAAATCAACGTTTACATTATTTGAAAAAAAAAATCATATCAACGATGTCCCGTTGGACAACACCATAATGTACTTTATAGTTACTTTATAAAGTCTATTGATGGTACTTCTTGCTCCATCCACTTTAATAACAACAATATATGGATCCACACATGGCACTCTATAGTATGATAATGCCGTCATGCATGCAAACAGGCAAAGGTGCGAAAGTGCTGGCTTACTACTAGCTATAGTAGGCAATGCGAGCGGCAGACGCGTCCGCTTGGACCAAAAGCCCCCAAACAGAATATTCGAGTGGGTCTTTGTATGCCGAAAATCCCCTAGTAAACACACCAAGGGGGCCGCTCCCGCGATTATCCGCGAACGCGATTCATAATGCAAGAAAAACGATGCGCGATTAGCCACTCCTGAAAAGGGTGGATTTTATATGAGAGAAATACACATACTTAGCGAGATACGGCATGCTATTCAGACAACGAACGTTTGCATATTCACAAAGTTAAGTTAACAATTTTCTCAGAAGCGCACAATTCTCCTTTGTTCTTCTTTTGCTGTTTATACTTTTTTATTTTATTCTTGTAGATATAACAAAAAAAAACTGGTCCACATAATTTTTCTTATCGAAACAAGTAATGTGAAAAACTTGAATGAATTTTTTTTCTTTTTTGTCTCTAGGCGAATTCCTGACCCGTGTATTTCAGGGATGCAAGTGAAGGTTCACTACTCATAGCTATTTTTCGGCTGACGCGAACGTAAATCGGGATGATTCAGCTTATCCGTCGGAGAGACAACGACGAGGCACGCAGTAAAACTTTTTTCCATGACAGGACGAGCCACCGAGGGAGAGTGTATAAAGAGAAAGAATGAGAGGAGGAAGAGTATGAGCCGCCGGCGAGAAAAAGATGCGCGCAGGTGCATCCTGCAGGAGTTTTATACTGCGGTATGGTTCGCATCTCGTGCGCGCTTCTTTTCTCTTCTCTAGCTTGCTTTTCTTTACAGAGCGAGAGAGAGAGAGAGAGAGAGAGAGGCGGTAGCGTGTCGTCCCTCGAAAAAGTTAAACGGCCCCGTTTCACCGGGAGACAAACAACTTACGGTTGGTATACGTAACCCGCGGTACATACTCTCTTGCCGTAGTGTACGATAAACTTTTATACAGGGTGTCGCGTGTCGAAATTTTACCTCATGGTAAAGCCCAGATGTTAGACCGCTCCAGACCGACAGACAATTCTGCCTGGAGTCTTCTATACTCCGTTTCGAGTTAATAGCTCAGCTTTCATGCTTCATAATTCGTGAAAATTGCTCAAAATAAAAAATATTGCGGTAGATAAAACGAGCAAATCAATAGCAACGATCTCGCGTACGACGGAAAGAAAAACTAACGGTGTTTTGTCGTATCTACGTATATGTACGAGAAATGTCCAGAACGCGAGGAAGATAGGGGCAAAGGTTGGAAATAGAAGAAAAATACTGTAGTTTCTCGGCAAGTATGCACCAACTGTAACATCGTCGGTAGTTTCGGAACATATTTACTCGTAGAATAGGAAAGATACGTTTTAGTTTTGCATTCGCATCGGACCGAGGAATGGAGACTGTATGTGTGGGGATGGGCAACAACGGGACGAAATACGGGGTCTCCCGGAGTCGTCTAACCACGAGAAGCGCTCGCGCGCACTAGCGTTGGGTGTTTCGAGGGACAACGGCGGTTGAACAGCGGCAAAAAAAAAGAGTAAGCTCATAGGAGAGAGAGAGAGAGAGAGAGAGAGCGAGCGAGAGGAAGTGAGAGTGAACTCGAGGATCGGGTCCCATGTGCCTGTCGCGGTTTTACAAGTCCATAAAAAGAGGAATTTCAGACTGAGTTAAATATTGCCACGGGTTCGTACTGAATTTCAAGCGCGAAACTCGGAGCGACCCCGTTGGTAAGCTAGATCTTCTCATCGTAGTATTTCGATGCCATATATATTTATCCAACGGAATGACAGCACGAGCCAGAGGTGATGGGAGGTCGATATTTAATTTTCAAACGCTATTTTTTTTTTTTTTTTTTTTCGTTTTTTTTTCATTCTTTTTACGATGGAAAAGTCCTTTCACACCTAGGAAATCACGTAAATGTACTTCGCACGTGCTTGAAAAATCGAGTCTGAAGGAAATCCCGGAAAATTTCGATAAATATTAAATTGTAGGTATATTTTATCCGCGTAATCGTATGGAAACTCTAAATAAGAAATATGTATTAAAAATAAAAACGTATAAGATCATATAGGGCAAAGAAAAGTACTCACGCAGTACCTCACTCTTCTGGCTGACTATAGGTTGGCCGTATGCATATAAAAGGCAGCTCTTATGCAAACGACAGTTGCAATGGGATAGTCAAAAGGTATAAGTAAACTGAATAGAAAAGAACAAGTGCGTTGAGGGCAAGGTGACTGCTGTCTCGAGTTTCCGGAAACTCCGGGACGACCGGAAACTGGAGAAACGGCACGCAGGGGATATATGTATATGCCTGGTGTCTCGTTTTCTGTTTTCTTTGTGGCGCGGCGGTTGCATATGAACAAGAGAAACCGCGCCCATGATGCCCTGAACGTACTGAAAGCGGGGTGTGAGGGGAAAAAGCTTATACCACAGGTCACGACTACAGTAAGGTTATTGTACGTACTATATTATATAGTCTAGGTATATAGCAAGCTACTTTCCAGCAGCTTCTACTCGGGCGTAATGCCTAACCGCTTCTGAATCGAGCAGCGTGCGGCTCTTATACGCCAGAAACAGCGAACGCTTGAGTATCCGAGGGAATTACGGACACGCGAGATCGTTTGTACAACTGCATCGAGAGGTCCGCAAAAGCACACAGAGATGGAAGATTCAACCAGTCAGTCTTCCTTTTCCGGCTGGATTGTTCCAAAATTGTTTATGTTGCTTTATTCGACATTCCTTCTCGAAGCTCTAACGTACAGCTCAGCTCGATATAGACGTCAAAGATTTTCTCGGTTATGCTTTCACACGAAAAGATAATACAACATTTTATCGAAGATCGCGATGGGTAAATAGAAACACAAGTTTGTTCTCTTCCCGCGACGATAATATTATTTGAGCTTTTATTGTCTCGTATCATGCTGTGATGTATCATGTTGTACCTTGTAACAAATTGCTCCGTCATTTTCCGTTCTTGCCGGAACCGAATTAATGTTCCATATATTGACCATTTGTAATGTACATGTAAGACCGTCATGTAATAAACATATATTTGTCCTTCCAGACAAAGACTGGCGAGTTCATTTAAATGATTTAATT
This sequence comes from Perithous albicinctus, assembly GCA_964016905.1. Taxonomy (NCBI): domain Eukaryota; kingdom Metazoa; phylum Arthropoda; class Insecta; order Hymenoptera; family Ichneumonidae; genus Perithous; species Perithous albicinctus. The sequence goes on along the minus strand of OZ024702.1, from coordinate 9,657,882 downwards.
TTAAAAAAGCAATATAAAGATTTAAAAAAAAATATATCATCTTCAAAATTCTTAAAACGTTTTATGCTTTCAATGAAACAAAAAAAATAGTCATAGTGTACTCACTGCTCGTGTCTTGCTTCGGCTGGTTACCCGGCGACGTCGCCCAATTGACTTTCATCTCCTAAAACAAATCAACAAACACGCGTATTTTAGTATGTGCAACGGGGTTGTAGTCCACATTTAGTTAATCTGGTTTCAGTGGCATGTACGAACTAAGCATATGAGGCAAAGAAGATATTTGCCCTCGTGGTTTATGGGGTCGAGAAGATTTTCGGTGGACCACGAAGAAAATAATAAGAGAGCTTATCTCTTACCCGAGACGTCGCTCTCGCCGAGGCGGGAGTTGCGTGAGAGCGGTATAGAGAGCAAGCAAGACGAAATAGTGGCGGCAGAGGGAAAAGGTAGGACTTTAGAAGAGGACAGGATTCCTTGGAACTGGTGTTCGACGCGATGGAGTCGATCGTAGAGAGGCGGTAAGGCGCTTAGGGAACCCTTACTCCGAGGCTCCGATGGTAGAAATGGTAAAGCCGCGCTCAAGACTTTCTCTCCGTTCCGTTTCCCATATATTCACATATGCGTCTCTCACTTCCTTTGCCTTCCTGTCCTATACGGCTCTTTTCTATCCCATCACGTGTCCTGTATGTCACAGCAGCTTTTCCCTTCACTATCCGCATATACATATAACACAGTATCTATAGTATATGCGTTTCTCTTTTCCCTTAACGTCATGAGAGCTTTAGTACTGCATGCCTCACGGCCTTTTCGATCCCTCCAATATTTCCTCTGGCCAAACACATTCCGTTTCGCTCGTGACAACACACTTGCACACCGTGACTATGATATTCTAGTTGGCATGTCGGTATATGCTTAGAATTATCCAATGTTCCATCAGAAATGGGACATTGGATTCTCTGAACTAACTTTCTCACACGTTTGCTCTTTTACCCTATCGATCTTCTCATTTATCTCCTTCTTACGCGTTCTCGAAAGCCAATCTCATTATGCGCCCATTTCGTCCTGCTCTTACCAAAAATCTCGCAGGCTTTTTCACTTGCGGAGTTTTCACGATAGTATCCTATCTACAGATATTCTCGATAGATAGTAAAAGTGATTTCTGTGAAATCGCTAGATTTTGAAATTCTTAACCCAAAATTGTGAGGGCACCAAGATTCCGGAGTCGCGAAATGTAACTGAGTCGAAATCGAAGAATAAGCTTCGCTTTCTGGAAAGTTTGGGTAGCATCCAAGGATTTTCAGAGCAGACTCTGCGTCATCGAGCTCAAAGTTTATATCCCTGCAATAGGACCAAATTTTTTTTTAGTGAAAAGTGGCGATGAAATTCTTCCTCACAAAAGAAAATGTATCCAGCGACAGCCTCCAGTTAAATTGGCTGTTTATTTAATTGACTTGCATATATTAACTAGACAATACTCAGTTATTTTAACCCAAAAGCGAATACTGTAATCGCATTTTTGTAATTTTCTGCTCAATCAGCTTACCATGTTATTTATAAGATTGATTCTTAACGCGATCGATAATGGATTTGGTGTTGTAACTCCTGATGGCCTGAAAACAAAAGTGCCAAATTAATCTACCCTTTTTCACCTAGTGCTTGCCAAATGAATAATGGAATACTACTGAAACACGTTTTTGTATACGAAATTTCGTACGCCGCAGGGCAACAAGGAAATTTTGAGGCATCAGTGCGAAAGAAAAACAGTGGGAGGATAAACTGCGACCGGGTACGTATAATAATAAAAGCTTGGCACGCACGAAATCAGACGGGTGTGGGTAGAAAAGCCGTGATGTCGGACGGAGTTAATGGAAAAATGGTGTCAACGACATAGACGACAAGAGCGGTGCTACCCCTTGCGCGTGTGTACCACCGCAACCATCAGCGTGCGAATCCCTGCTGATGTACCTGACGCTCTTCCACCAGCAACAGCGTGAAAAGCGTTAATTCGGTCGTCCAGCCGCGAATGAATGAACGAACGAACGAACACACGTACTGAGCTGTGCTATCGAGTGGTTACTTTTTATTTTCTCTCATTCTCCGGTCGCACGCGTAACAGCTATAGCAGACGGTATTCTAACTATAACGCCCCGACGTAGTCTACGGTTCTGTTAACCTGCAACCGGCAGTGACCACCCTACACCAACACATTGAACGTATGAGCAAGCGAATGAGCTCTCGGAAGTGGAAATTTGCAAGTAAAACTAACGCGCCAACGCTACAGCATGGATGACGTACGCCGGAAGCCACGTAACTCCAGCTCAACCCGCGCTTTAATCGCACCCTGTCACGTCCTGACACTCGATTCGTCGTGCCCACATGGCCGAACAAAATTATTAGGTCAGCTACTAAGGTATATAGTGGCTTCTTAGCATGAACCTATTTAATGTTCCTTGAATATTTTATCACAACTCCATAAAGCTAAATCACGTAATTAGACTTACTCTCGACCGTAACTTCATGACGAAAATCAACCATAAATTTAAGATAGTCCTAGTGGGTTGACTTTCCGGTTGATAAACCGTTCATTAACAGTAGACAAATTTTTTTACTCACGATTTACACGAAGTAACATGAAATTCAATAGTCCGTCTTTACTAACAGGATGGCTTGTATTAATTGTAAGCTATACTGCAAGTGACGAGAATAATTAATTGGATGGTCCACCACAGTCTCTTCGGGAAAGTCTGTTGTGACCACACGCAGCTTCAGTCGACTGTCGAAATACACGCAAACTCGATCGTCCCTTTCATCCGACTGGTCAGAGAGTTATATACAGCAGCGCTGTCCCAACCAAACTATCAGTATTGAGCAAGCAGTTCTCTCAAGTAATTAATACTGTATATTGGGTAGCGCTTGAGAAAGAGGGTCAGTGGTTATTAGTAGGACGCCAATTAGTCCAAGGTAAATAACTTCGTAGGAATGCCTTGGAATAATTACGCAACAAATAATTCGCCGTCAATGTGTCCAGTCCCATCATATTCTTTCCACTTGAGCCCTCTCTGAACGACAACAGGCCTAAGACATATTATATGTTTTCTTGTTTCTGTTTAATCCCTCCTGTCAAAAATCATACTAAGCCAGCTGCCGTAAACAAATATAATGGTAATTTTCTCCGATATATAATTGCTCCGAATCTTGATGAGGTACGTTGCCATAATAATTGCAATAATTTATAAATTCCACGGGTCGCTGTTTAGCCTAAACCGCGTAAGCCTCTATGCAGAAGAAGAGGAACTCCAAAGATAAGAGGAATAAGCGTCGAGGCATACATAAGTAAGCGAACTCTGGGAGGTTTGCAGGGTGGACGAGCTTGGGAGGCTCTGCGAGGCATTGCGATCGTAGCCAAGTAAAGCAAGCCGAACTAAGTAAGTAAGTTGGGATAGGGCAGGCCGCGAGTACCCGAGACACGACGAACGGTACCGGGGACGGACCCGCAGCGTGTCCGCAGCAATTTGCAACTTTTAATAGTTAGCTCGGGTTTGTGCCTCCGGGTTGTCTGGTAACGCTGGGAAGACCGGAAAGCCTCGACGCTCCAACCTCCCTTTTCGTTCCTTCAACAGCCCCATATCCTAACTCGCCCAACCACCAACGCTTCATACTTTATGCAGTGGTGAAAATAAGTTTATATATTGTAGTTTTTAACAGTTAATGCACACGCGCGCCTCCATCCGAGCCCCCTCTGCTTCCCGCTATATTTATATATTAAACAGTGAAGTTTCACCAGACTCTGTAAACCCTATGTTTCACCCTTTTTCTCTCGCACTGTGCAGTATGTGGATTTCCTTTTTTTTTTTTGCCACAAAGCCAGCCCAGCGTTTACTCTCTTTGCAGCAAGCTAACGTATCTCTAGCGCCACACCAACACCACAGGGCCACCCTTCTCCTGTAGCTTCCTTACAGTCCGGGCGTTAGCTTCCAGCACACCAAACTCCGACCACCCGCGTATTTTTAAGTTTCCACTTAGGACCGAAAGCTTTGGTAACGCTCGCTTGGGGAGTGACGAAAAATCCACTCTTGGCGAAAGGAACTCGTTTCGATGGTTTACTTCAGGACCGTCGAGAGGTATTTGCTGATGCTACTGGAAGCTCTAGCTATTTGCAGATGGACCTTGATTCATTCTCAGCTCTTGTAGGTGAAGCTTTTTTCGGATTTTCACTATTTTCCGCCTCAATCTGATAAACTGTGTCTCCTCGTATGGTCTCAACCCTCGAATCTACGAAAATAGTCTTCTCAGGCGCACCATTAACGGCGTTATTCGAAAACGAGAGGAAAAATAGCAGCGGGGCTTACAGTATACACGTCGATAGGTTTGGCAAAAGCGTTCGAAAGAGTTTTGGGGGCGAAAAGGGAAAGGATGGCGGCAGGGGGAACGCCAACGACTACGTATCGCGGATATAAAAGGTGAGTTATAAGTGCGCGGCCAGCAGCCTACCGGGATATCGGGCAGAAATTGCGCGGTACCGCACTTTCGACCTCATAGACGACGTACGTTCACCGGCATGACTAGATATTTATTGTCCCATTATTTTGATTGATAACTCCGGCGGTTAAGGTGACCTGTGGTTAACCATCGCGGGACGACCAGGGGCTAGTATCTCATATAAGTACGTTTAATGGCGTAAGCCAGTTTCGGGAAAGAAGTGAGAGGGACACGAGGCTTGAGGTCCGACGAATGATGGTCTGGCCAGTTTTTTCAGAATGCGAGGTGGAAGGAAACATGTATAGAGACTCAGACTCGGAAAGTCTATGGCGTCTATCCCAACGACATTACTCCCTTTTTCTACACGCTATAATAGCACAACCCTTACTGTGTATGTTCAGGAAGCAACCTGCTTCCCTTGCCACTTCCTCTACTCTTGTCTCGTTCCCCTCATTTCCTGACCACATGGCTACGCCATTAGAGGCTGAATTGTTACTTCACTCCTTTTTTTACCTTGCATCATGCGATATCTCGTAGGGTCCAGCGTGACCAAAGATATTATTTTCCCAAATAATTTGTCACAATATCATATATTTTTCCTTGTCTCGCGGATAAACGACGAAAAAAAGCGCTGTTTACTTACCAGCTACTCAACTCTTAATAAGAGTACTGTTTATCGATTGATTTCCAGAACTCTGTATATTACAACCTGTCAGTATTTACAGTGTGTTCTTTAATATTTCGAATGCTTCTCGTCAGGTTAACAATCGCGGCGAGTTCCAGCAGTTTTCTGGTAAAATGGTCTTACTCCGGGTATTGGTCGCCAATTCGTGTGTTACAGTATATGTGATGGCATACATGTGCGTTATATTCTGTCCTTCTGTCCTTGCCTCCTTCTTTCCCTTTCTAGCTACCAGTGCAGAAACTCGCCACGTTACCGTATAACCGTGCTCGCTAACCTATGATATATGATCATACCGCGTGGTCTCCGCTCGTATCTTATTATGCATTATCCACTGTAGTCCTCCGCGCCCACCTCAACCATCTCGAACAATCCTCGGACGATTTCTCGCTCGCACCCCACCACACGCTACACATCTCTGCTGCTGCGACCAACTGCGAACTGCAGCAGCAGCAGACGACGTGGTGGCCAACGTTTCTCTTCTTCTATTCCTTCGCGAATCTGTAGATTTAGGGGCGGTTTTTCATACCTCGATATTCACTATGATTTTACCGTGTCTCGCGGTCAACGGTCCAAAGAAAGAGAGTGCTTTCGTCGATTCGGCTCATGACTTTGGATTTCATTTTTTATTTTTTTTCACTAGCTCTGTTCTTACGTAGCAATGAGAGGACTATCTCTTTTCCATAGTTTCGGTCGAGTCGCGTGTTACGTTGAATTATTTCCAAACTTCTTTAAATCTTTTTATTCATGCGAATCTTACTGTACTATGTATAGGTACCTATTACAGGGGTTCAGTCTCTCGCGAGTATTGTTCGCGGGTGGAGGATTACGAGCACGTTTCTATAAATAATAAAAATGGGTTCCTTATAAAACGCGAAGGCTGGACTGGCGTAGCCCGAGGGACAGGACAGAGCGAAGGGAAGTATCTATACGTATAGATACAGCTCAAGTAGAGCGGGAAACCGTTGTCGTTCCAGTGCCCTCGGGTTCGTTCTTCCTTCTCTCAAAAGCGGCAGAGTCTCCGCAGAAAACTTTCAATCCTAAGTTGACCCACTTTGCTCGTTCACTCGTACCCAACGTTCTCTGACTTTTGACCCTTTTCTCTTAAGCGCAGGACAATCCAGAATCCATGAGCCGTCCATCGTCTTTTCCAGCTTTAGGACTTTCAGCTGGAAAAGCTAACCCGCGGAGACCCTTGCTTGACCATACGCTCACAGTGAACCACGCGTAAAACTGGTATGCCAGAGATGTTGTGATAGAAACCGTAAAGGATAGTAGATTATAATCACTCTGTGAATTCCTGACGAGCCACCACAGCTTACTATGTATGTACGTGAGGCTAAGCCTGTCGAGCGAAAGATGCTCGTACGTGAAAGTTCTCGACCCAGGTTACACGTATAACAACGCCTTTTCGTTCTCGCCAACTCTTCCTTCTCTCTGTGTATATCCTTAGTACCATCATGCTCTCTCAGTAGTGGCGCTCAGAGCGAAAGCACACTACCGGAATGTCCCCTTGAAGTGGCTGCTTGTCTCGCGAAACATTTGAAACGCGTGACCTCGGGGAACTGCAACTCCCATCGCTAACTCTCGCGTTCTATGGCAACGTGACTTCCACAAGGCAGTAGTTAGGGTCCGTAGCTATTAGTGGTCTCGACATCCTTGCCCTCGTCATCCGGGAGGAAGCGATCCGCTTTTCACTTTTAATGTTTGACAACCAACAATGCTACTGATGTGTTTAGACTTTGCATTCATTTCGTGTGATATATAACCTTCAACTGATATGCTGATATATTACCTACCTACATACGTAGAATATTTGTGTATTAACTAAAACAATCAGATGCTCGACATATTTCATGATTATCCGCATTATCGACTCACGAAATTGGAAGCAAATGGTTGTTTAATTGAGATGCCTAGGAGCTGTGTACCTAAATCATTCCAGCTAAATGGCGATTGCCGATTTGTTTGAATTTCCCTAGGCAATTCACGATCGACGGTAAATTGAAATGAACATTCGACAAAATGAACCATTTCACAGAGAAATGACATTACACTTTTCCTTTTTCAGTTAAGTTGTAATGGTGCAATATATGGACAAGGTTTTTGAAGTCCATAGAAGAATTAATACATGTAATCTGGACCTTAATAATTCTTCCAACTTGTTAGTTACATTTTTGATCATGCTGTTCTTGTTTTTAAATTTTGGACACCATGAGTTGGATTTTCGATTCCGCCTATGTCACATTACTGTTCTAGAAAAAAACCCTTGAAGTCCTCAAGACTTATAAGTGATATTCCAGTAAAGACAGACCGACAAGGTTAAGAAATGTTTCGAGGGTTTACTTCGTCTTTACGTAATTCTATTTTTATCGCCATTCTTGCTTCGACATTCCCAACACGAGTCGTCCATTCCATCGACAGTCACGGTATCTCTAGTAACAGAGACTCGGGTGTCGGTGGTCGTTCTCTTATGGAATGGTAAAGCCCTAGAAGCGCAGCTTTCGCGTATCTGCAATGCTCACTGCGTGAAACAACGAATTCTTTGAGTCGATATTTAAATTCCAAGGAGGAGTCTTTAGTGAACGCCTCTGGCCCTCGTTTTGCATTTTCGTCGACTTTCATCCTTCGTCGGTAATTAAATTCTTTCAGTTTCGCGACGCACAGTCTTTGCTTTTCTCGTACGAGAAGACCTCCACGAAGACGTTTCACACTCTCTGCTTCTTTTTCATTCCTCGCTCGTACTTCGCCACTTTGACGCAGGTTACAAGATGCTCCAGGACAGCTTTGTAACTTCAATGTATAAAAAATCGAAACGAATACGGAAGGATGTCTTACAAAATTCGAAGCTACGACTGCAAAACTAGTATGTGTGTTGCCCTAATCCCACGATGCAAATTACAGTATTTCTATCGATGGCACAACTTTAATTGTTGTCATAATTGAAAGGGAAGGTGAGACTTCCAATGTTCTTTGAGAAGCAGAATATGACATTGAGAAATAATACTGCAGGCTTGGAGGAAAGAAATATAGACATACACCATTTATCTTAAAGTGGTAAAAGTGAAACAGCAAAATGAGCGATGTGAAAAGATACCTAGAGGTTACACGGCAGTCTGCGAAATATGCCTATAACTTGGGCATAACTTAGAGCATCGCACAAGAAGGGCCTCGGGGGTAGATAGGCCGACGAAGAGGACGAAAGCGTCGACCATATGAGTGGTATAGAAGAGTATGAAAGGGTGAGTTGAGGACTGAACAGTCGGAGGTGGAGAATTAAATAGACTGAGCCATGTCGGTGGCTAGTAGCATTTGTGGAGGGTGAATTGAGGGGAGAGAAGGACAGAAGATGGGAGGTATCGCCGAGGCTTGAGAAGGAGGTAGATAAGGTTAGTGGAAAGAGTCTGGATGGCAAGAGGTCTCTGGTCTATCCCTAGGGGCTGCTTTGACATCCTAGCAGTAAGTACCTACCGCGGGTACATTCTCACGGGTTCGCTTGCGTATATTTACCTACACAGAAACAACGAAGAGTTCTCGACTACGAAGAGAAGAGACTCGAAACCAGCACTTTCACTACAGTGTTACACCACTTGAGCTCTCGCACATGTGAACACGTGGGTGAGTCCAAGGACGGAAAAATTGCGTTTACACTTGCACAAGAAAACAGTTAAGTTACGTGGGTGTTCTCTTTTGTATCGTCGGAAATGCGAACTAAGACTCTGCCAGCGATAGCGAAGAGTCTGCGGGAAATGACGATGACTATAAAAAAAGCTCTGTATGTTTTTCGTTGAGACGTATTATTCCGAATTGGATGATAACAATAATCGTTGGAGCGTGACGTTGCAACTTCTTTATTATCGCTATTCATAACGTGAAATTATGTGTCATGCTTATATACAGCATTATTTAACGTATGTATTATCGGTCAGGTGTCTTTCGCTATCTGAAATTTTGTAAGACTATTTGTCCAGAAAGATTATTACTTTCGCTCTTGATTTTCCGTTGAAACGTCTTTGGATATACACGTTGCCTGCAGATACAAGAAGCCTCAAAGCGTTTGAATTTCGACGAGCCTCGTCATTTATTTATATTCTTCGCAGAGTTTCGTAACTTTGATAAAAAATGCTAAAGGGAAAACGAGAGGTAAAACTGCGCCGAGAAACTAAATCTCAAGAAGATTTCAGAAGGCAAGGGATCTCGAGAAACGTGTACAGGATTGACCTGATTTTGCTATAGTACTCCTGGCATCCATCTGTACTGCTTTGTGAAAAATAGCACGCAGACATTCGGTTATAGTCTGTAAACATCGGCGAAGAGATTTTTCATATAGTCTACACGTAGTCGCTCGTAAAGAGGGTTTGGCGGTGGGAATTTTGAGTGCGACACCCTTCTCACTGAGAACAGAAATGATTCACTTAGAAGAGACTTCGATGACGACCCATGGGACGTCCCAGTGACGTTCGGTCCTCGGGGCGCTTTTGGACTTGGATGAAAAACAAACAACAACAAAAAATCCTCGTCTCCTTTTGCTCAAGGTAGAAGGACTGAAGGACAGCTCAGCCAAAGAGCCGGCAGCCAAAGAGCTAACAGAGGGTGCTCTTTTGCGATTCTTGAAACAGGGGAGGGAAAAAGCAGGACAGATTGATGCAGAAATGTAGTCTGAGCTTTTTCAGGCTGCTCAATAAAACACGCGAAAAACAAAGAGCCCTCGTAAAACAACAATTCAAAGTTTTATGCAAGAAAGAGAATGGGGCAGAAAGGACGAAGATAGAGTCCGCACAGATGCTCACGCTGGTCCTCTATCTGCTATAGGTGTCGTTTCTTTTTTTTCTGCTCCACTTCTTCCACGACAAGCCCCTCGCGCCACGGTAGTATAGTATGCTTATAATGCAACAGTATCTCCTCGGTATATACCTTCGTTCTCGAGACTATTTCAGCTTCGGAAACTCGCCTGGGTTTCTTATACTTTACCATGGAAATTTTTCCTTCGGAAGAATGGTGGAGACTCCACCGTTGAGGTAACGTTCACTAGCTATGCCACCCTCCCACGAAACCGTCGGAAGAAAAGACAGCGAACGGAGAGCATCCCACCACTTTGTGCCCTGCGTGGAAGCTCGTGTACAACTATAAGACGTTGGATAAAAGCGGGGCATTAAAACGAAATGCATGGAATCTCCGCCTGCTCTGCGATCTGCCTGCGCACGTACCCGGTCTCGCTCGCTTCTCCTTCTATCGTTGCTTTTTGAAAGGAGCCTAGAAAAGCTAGGCTAGACAACGAAGAACGTGCTGCGGGGCATCCTCCTAACAGAAGCTCAAACGCAAGTGCATAGTACGTAAGTATAACAAGTTTGATAATATGCGTGTGCTAGCAGTTTCTATGCCGATCCCTGTAACTGGCAAGCTAGCTACCAAGCTTGGTTGTAAAATCGGTGATTACCGACCTTTCTCGGACGAGTTTTCGTTGTTGCAAACGCGCCAACTATAGTACGCCCCCCCCCCCTTCCGCCAAGCCAACAAAGAATTTGAAACACCCTCAGCGCGCTCTGTATATAAATATATGTATATAAAACTCCTTGTAGATATTCCGGACAAGTTAACCGAGGAGCTGCTGCTGATCTTTGCTTCTATGTACAGTGAAACTCAGATATTATCGTAGATATTTTCAGCGGTGTTGCCGCTGGAGGCAAAGGTAGCGAAAAAAAAAAGAGTGAGGTGAAAGAGGAGGAGCGCAGTCTTCGTCGACTGCAGTCCGAATCTTCATCAAGAATTTTACAAACTCTGTAAGCTAGTCGAGGAAAAAATAGAAGTCTTATCTTCTCGGTGCTGATACTGACGGTGTTATATCAGAGCGAAAAGTGAAAGTGGATAGTAATAGCGAGAGGACAGGGAAATATTAGCTTGCCCATCTGTCTTCCTAAAAATTAGACAACATAAATCTACCTTATCAGAAATATCTGAAAACGTATTTTCGCCACAAATTATTTACGCTGTGTTTTAGTACCTTTCGCAAATAAGTTCCATCATGTTTCAGATATTAATTCAGCTGGATCTCTTCCGTTCAATTGTAATGTCTACTCTTTTACCTCATTCAACCGTCATTTCTAGTATATTTACATTAACTGTCTTTTTGTTTCTAGCGCTTACTGAACTTTGGGTACTGGTGCTTAGAGGATCGAATTTTTAAGCTATAGCTATGACTCCCACTCCACGTTTGTCTATATCAATGAATAACCCGGCGACGACAATGGTATTAAACAAAAGGCTATCGAGCTCGGTGACAAAGCCGAATAATATGAGATTTTACACTGTATTCTAACTGCCAGAACAGGGAAGGAAACAACTGGACATGAAAAATGTATAGACTTTCATAGACACGTCGTGCGCGAGTTGTTGGCGGAGTCCAACGTTTGCTTTTGTCAAAACCTGGAGAGAAAAACGAATTTATAGTACAGTGCGCGACGAGGATTCGAATCCCGTCGATCTCGTAAATGCTTCCGCCTACTGTCGACGAGACAAGGATTAAAAAAAAAAAAAAGAAAGAAAAAAAAGACAGAGAAAACCAACTCGACGAACGAACCACCGTCCCTCTCGTCCACCTACCGTTAATCCCGTAAAATAATAATTCTTCTTTTTTTTTTTCAGTGCCGCGTTCCACTCGGCTGATGGATGGGGCTCGCCTTTGAGTTTTTGTCACGGTTCTCCGCGCTCTTTCTGTGACTCTCTTTCTCTGACAGACTCTCTGACACCGGTGGATCTCCCCATGCGCCCAGTTGACAAATCTCGTTTTACGACACGTCCAACCACCACGTTATTATTATTCATCGGAGGACGCAAGATAGAGAGAGAGAGAGAGAGAGAGCTGTGTGCGACGCCGTAGTTCGTGCATTCGCTACGGAAACTCGAGCTTTCTGACCATCGCCGAATATTTACTGATGACATAAAGTTGGGAATACGCTTGCTAATATATAATTTACGGGTTGGGCTACGGCGAAAGATCACAGAAACTGGAAAATATCCCGGGGGCTATTATATATCTGCGGAAATATAACGTCTATCTACCAGAAAGCAATTTTTTTCCCTCCTATATCTACTCTTTCTCTTCGAGCTCTTCATCGCAGTGGGAGAATTGCATGACCGTGGACCTCGAAATTGAGCCAGCTCAGAATAAAATAAGAACAGAAATAAATTTCCTATCAAATTTCGGTACTGAGGAAAGCCGTAAAAATTGCGTACTAAAATCTTTCGGCAACGGCCTTACTTTCGTCACGGTCCAACACCAACCCCTCATAACATGATAAAAGGAGTTGTTATTAGAAAACGTAAAATCGAATATGTACGTGCGTGGGATAAAAGAATCGGCAAATATATACCATCCTAGTATATGATATCATCATCTCGTCTCTTTGACCAACCCCAGCTGACCTTAACTTCAATACGTTTTCGACCACCCACGCCGCGAGTATTCTGCAACCTGTGACGTAGAGCGATATTGTGTAAGACGCGTGTCACAGGAAAATTTCCAATACAATTTAACAAACAAGTCTCTTGATACACTTTGACACAACACAGTGCTTCACAATGGACATTAATACGGCTCGAAAAAAATACAATGCCGACGGAAAAAGCCTCCAGTTTGCATTGCATTGCAGGTGCATGAGGGGGCGATAAAAAAGAATAGTAACTTACAATGATATTCAAAGTTTTGTGCACCTGCTTTGCTTATTACACTAGTATTCCATTATCTTTGTATTTGGTACTGGTTTGAAATAATTTAAGGACAATCTTTCGAGGCAGTGCTGGTTTCCTAATGTAAAGATAACAGAGTAGCTAGGAAATATTGCGAGTGACATGATCTCAAGATGCGCATACACGTCTGTTCTGCGCTTATAGTATAGGTATCCACTTACTCTGCGAAATACACTTGGTTCGCGCAAGTGAACGCGCCTATATTCTCGATAATTTTATGCTACTTTATGGGAGATTCTAGGGCATATAAATTTTACACTCTGAACCGGCAGTGACTCGCGACCGAACTGGCGAACCCACAAGCTCGCGGGGTGACGGAGTGACTGTATGTGTGTGTGTGTGTGTGTGTGTGTGTGTGTGTGTGTGTGTCGAGAAACGCGAGGGGACAGAATTATGAGCTTCGCATGCATTATTACACAACGTCGACCAGGGTTCGGGGGTGTATCTGGCTACGTGAGAGTTTTACGGGAAATATTTTTACCCTGGGTCATGCTGGGGGTGAGAATGCACTCCCCCTTTTTGCGGCCATCGATGTTACCGAACGTTGGTGAAATTACATTCATAGACAATCTGAAACAGTATTTTTAAAAGCTGTACATGCAATCGAATAAATCGAGGGGATTTTTTTTTTTCGTTCATTCCCACAACACTACGAAATGAAGAAAATCTCAACAGGGTGACTTCTTCGTTGTCCTGGGTATCGATGGTTGCCCAAAATTCTTCATTTATATCTGGCCCCTCATACTTACGACTTTATGAATTAAGTTCAAACATATCATACATACGTAATCTAAAAAAAAGGGTTGAGTAGATTTTGTCAAAGAATATGGAATCGTCGCTGGCTGAAAAAAAAAGAGCCGTCGCTGTAATTGGTTGTTTACTGTTACTGATGCCTGGAGACGTCACAAATCGAGCTTTTTCCTTCTCAGGTCAATGCAGAGATAGAACAGTAGAAGCTCAAAGAGCGTATACCCGCGAGCGCATCAACAGCGCTTCGTGGCGTTGTACGCTCTTCTGGAACTACTAGAATTCAGTTCCGAATAGAATGTATATAGTACATATGCAGGCGCGTGGCCTTTTTCTGGGTATCACGATTGGTCCAGCTTGGAGGCTGCGCGACCAGGCAGCGTTTGATATTGGCCAGCACGCCAGAAGACAACTAAAGCCCGGTGCTCTGCCATTGGCGGGGGGCGGAGCTAGCCAAAGCTCCGGCAAAAGCTCACTCGGCAACTATATACATATACATAACTCTATCTTATATCTCTCGTTCACCTCCGCTTTCACTAGTTCCAGTCTGGTTTTCCCATCTCGCTCTCGGTGGTGCGCGAGTAGCTCACACCCGCATACACCCGACACTCGCTCTTTGGCCGTCGCCCCTGGATCCCACCGTGTGTTTTCTACCGGTATCTCGAGGAACGAACGCGAATATTCCCAGTCGCGCTTCCGAACACGCCACAACACTCAGGCAACGACCAATGCGAAAGAGTATCCCGAGGCTTACTATATCAGGACTGGACAGAGGGAAAATGCAGAGCTGACGCACCCCTGTGCAGTTCGTTATGTGGGTCACGAACGCGTTAACGAATTTTTTTTTTTTTTTTTTAAAAGATTTCCACTCTGCATTAGTGAACGAGTCTCTTTCTCTTTTTATACTATTGTTTGATGCATATATGGGCGCTTGAGCCAGCTCGTTTCTCAGTGCAAAGTTATATTGCTATTTTATTTTTTTCTTGTCCTTTCGATTAAATATTGTACGCTAAGCCCCCGGGCTATTTTAACTGCCATCCGACTATGGAGGAAAATTAATATCATTGTTTGACTGCAGTTAAATGACTTATTACAAAAAGCACCTGTTTTTGTGGTTCATTAAAAAAATATATATGTATGAACAGTCGGTTCAACTATACAGATATTTTCCTGAGGTCACAAATATATTTGTATAGTTATAATAACAATAAATAATAGCAGCAGTAACTATTTGCATAGCATCATGTATAGCAAATCATACTATCGGTAACAAAAATTGTTTCAGTACCGTTGGCATTTACGCCAAGTCAGTGTATTTCCTAATGTTCTATCAAAAGCACGGAAAATAGCTGGAGGCTCGTGAAAACAAAATGTGTATAGTAAAAGCGATTATTATTATTATTATTATTAATATTTCCTACTAATTAATTTCTCGTTCAGTCGGTAAAAGGAGTTGAATTGTGTAGCCTGAAGGACGTAAACGCCCTTTTCACCATTTGTCGGAAAATGTTCTCAAACCGATGAATTGTCACACCATCTCTTGAGGAACACTAAATATCTTGTGAAAATAAAAAAAGAAAGAACTCTTGAGAGGTATATAGAAAAGATCCACGCGTGTGTCCGCCCGAGTGCCGTGAGTCGGCAAAGCAAAGGAGATTTTAATAAATATATCAGCAGCTGAGGCTTCTCACGAGGTTCCATCTCTCCCGGGGGTAAGATTTCAGCTACCGCCGCAAGGCCATGCACCAAACACCAACCTCCACTCGCCCTCGGAGCATGCTCAAGATAATGAAGCGCTTTAATAATTTATCGCGAGAGGGACTCTGTGAGTTTATGTATGTATATGAGTATACGAGATCTGCGCCTATACTACCTCCTGTCGCTATACCTACTTTATCGTCTCCAGGGCGTCCACGAAGCGCGCGAGAGCACGTCTTCACTGCTCTATAGACTACACTTTGGCAATTTCAACGCCCCGCGAGAGACTCAAGAACATCGGGATTTTATAACAGGACGACCAAACCGAGAAGAGCTTAAAAAAAAGAAAAAAGAAAAAAAAAAAGAGAATAATAAATTAGACTAGAAATTCTTGATGGATTAAAATATTATGTCAAGTAATAATATATGTAGAAATTTAACGGAATTTACATGAAGCAAAATTGCACTCTATATGCCATAACCGTATTATCTAAATACATAACAGGACAATATTGGATAAATATTTTCTCTGTTCACTTGTTGATTTTGTTTTTCATTTTACAACGATATTCGATGTTTTGAGTAAAGCTTTTCCTGTCCACCGTGGAGACAGCATTAAAGCCAGAAATATTATTTATTGTTAGTATTAAAATTGTTTGTCCAGATGGCTATAAAGCGCGGAAGTGCGCACAAGCCTCGACAAAGGATAGTGCTGGGGAGTATAACAATCTTGATCCTGTTGATGCTGTAAACAAGCACACTGACGACCGGACGTGTCGTAAACTAGTGCCAGCGGAAAACAATAAAAATCTGTAATTAGCGGAGTTTACAGTCGGGAACTGTGGAGAGACAGAGAGAGAGAGTGAGAGAGAGAGAGAGAGAGAGAGAGAGAGAGAGAGAGAGAGAGAGAAAAACAAACAATAATTTACGAACTTTACGTGCGTACACGTTGACTCTCGTGATGTTTTGTATTGATACTCGAGTGAAGAAAGTGAGGTAAACCGAGAAGAAGCTTGTCACGGTATACCGATTTAGCTGTGGTGCTTTACGATCGTTTCACAGGCTTTATGAAACAGCTAATCAACCCCCCCCCCCCCCTAAACTTGACTGTACTACTTGGCAAGCTTATGAAATGCACAAATTCAAGAAGTAATATAATTTTAGTTTATAGTAAATGTAAAAAACAAACGACGACTACAATATTAAATAATTTATTAATCAGTGAATTTAAAAAAACGACTAAATGGTAAACTTAGCTAAACCTTTTACTAAATGACAAAAATTGTCCTTTTGGTCGACGTCCGTCATAAAGAGAGTCGTAACCGTCAATTCGTCATCCTCGTTGCAAATACCGAAAAAGGAATATCAAAACACGCTTGATATCCTACTTGATCCTTAGGAAACATGCCGATGCTGGAGAGTCGAGGCTCTTCGTATCCAACAGAGGTAGGTATACCGCCACCACATACAGCTACAACTACACACATCCATCCTCTCGTACATACTGTGCGTCCGATCGGATACAAACATCGCTGTGAGTGGTTATCCCGACACGTGGAAAACACGAGTGAGTGAGCGAGTGAAGCAAACTTGCAAGCGAAGGATCGGTAATCCGGTTTCCAAAGGCTGACAACCTTCGAGCTTTGCTAAAGCAAAGGCCGAACTGACAGAGCTTTCATCCCTTTTCCTGCTGCGTTCATACCGACTACGATAATACTGTACTCTACATTTTACTCTACGTTACGACTCTCGTGATAGCTGGCTCGCTGATGTTGTAGAGACTTTCCGGTGCTGAGTAATAACGTGCACGCACGCGGTATATATGAGCACCTCACCTCTGTCCCTCTTTACTATGTTTCTTCCACATTCTTATGTGTATATTCGGTTCCTGTATATATATATATATATAAATGTAGTACGTATTACGAGGCAGCAGACGTGATGAAGGTATGGGTATAAATGACGCGGCGGTAAAAAGCACTACTTTTCCAGACGACGACTATAGCGAGTAAGAAGTTAGCCGAGTTACCGTGACTACTTTGAATATCAACGTCGTCGTCTTGCGTATTATATACTGTGATGTGGGGTATGTGCATGAGAAGTGTATACGGTATGAAGGGGGTCGATTGTACCTATTATAATATCGCCGTCCGTGTACACGCGCCCAACCTACAACGTACACGCTTGTGTTATAACTACAGAATAACCAGTAATAAGTATATACTATGAGAATGTATTGTATACCACCGTAGGTAGTCAAGTGCACGATGAAGTACAGCAACAACAGGCTCGAACGCTTCAAGAACACCCGGGCCCACCCTTGAGTGCTGGAAATTTTATTTTCCCTCGTTTAAAGGCCGCTTTATCGGGTAATGTTTTAATCGAAGCCGTATTACACTCACCTTCCACCGTGTTGACGTGTACGCCCAACGTTAGCGCAAACTCTTGGAGAGTTTCTGCCTCGCCCGTGCCTTGGGAAACCTCAACAGGGAAAAATCGTCATCACGCGAGCTAGGGCGCAGCAGCAAGCCACACGGAAAATGCAAAGTCAGTGAAATTGCGATTCCGCCTCATTCACGCAGTTCCATAACAGCTGGGCTTTTTTTTTTTTTTTTTTTTTTTTTTTTCTTGTTGGAATACTTGTTAGTTTGAATATAAAATTTATTGATCGTAGAAATTAAATAGTTTTATCTTACGACATCAATCATTGATAAATAAGAGTCTGCTAACCGGGCTCTCTAGCCCCACAACCCAAAAAATGTTATGCACTCATAATCAGGACAAAAACAAGAAAAGAGGTAACCTCCTAAAATTTCACAAAATAGAAGACTATTACAAAAACTAACAAGATATCAACATGCACAACACATAATAAAATTAATAAATGATTGAGAAGGACCTAGACCAAGTTCGAAACGTTTGAAAAAAACATTTGAGGGAAATATTTCTTCCCTCCTCCTGGCCGCCAATAGCCGATCATCCAATCATACGCATTCATACTTCGGCCAACAACAACTACGATTAAAGTTGATAAATAATTCATGTCAAATAGTATCTTATTTTTATTTTGTGGTTGACGCTTTAGAACCTTGCAAATTGTTACCTTATTATTTGACATAATAACAAATCAACTATTTTCAGGTATTACTCAAAATTCGTTTTCTTTAATTTCGACAACTTTGAGTTTTGAGGCTACAAAATGACTAAACTTAGGGAATCCCGCTGGTTTCATGTCGCTATCGTAAAGTTATAAAAAGAATAAATGCACTAGAGCAACAACGGTGAGTTAACGATGCCAGTATGTGGTAAGGGGTGATGATGAAGCGAAACGAGAGTCTTCCTACGAGAAATGCAGATCCCGGCAAGTCTTAATCAAGGCTATGTATATATCCATGCGTCTGTTATTCTTAGCCGGAGAACGATGAGAATGTGCCGTAATGAAGACGCTCGGAGTTTGAAACGAAGAGGTGCAGAACGCGACTTTTGCATAAGTGGCAATTTTGACGTTGTCGGTATATATACCACGGTGATGCACCGTTCGTGTGTGTGTGTGTGTGTGGGTTAACGGTGCGTAGAGGGTTGGATGCAGAGAGGAACGAATATGTACGAGGGTCGTACAGCCACAAACGAAGAGTACTGCTATATGCTACCGTGGGAGATGAGAACTATATGTTGAACTCTTCGAGTGTGTAATGTAATATTAAGAATATTCTGTCACGTCTTCGTGAATATAATTGAAATGGTTCACCGGATGCTAGAAATAGCATCTTAGTTGTCTTGCAATGAAACGTGAAACATCCGCCACCAACGGATATCCAGAAATTGCGAGACCGTGCAATTTATTTGTCAGTGGTTTTTTTTCGCTTTTAAACAAATTGAACGAGGTTCTTTTTTTTTTATCACAACAATTCGCATCTAATCCGGCAAGATTAAATCGAAATTTAAAAATCGCTATTTGACCCACGAAGAATTATTTACATGCAAATTCAGCCCAGCTGCAAAAAAAAGAATAAACTGCAATTTGAACGTATCATCGGCACGAGTCTCGTTCAACTGACTCGTGAACCTCAGCTCGAACCCTCAGCACCGTACTGCTCTATTTTCGACACTTATATATTCCTGCGTTATTTTCTTGTCCGCTTCGCCGTCAGCCACTTAACCCGATTAGTAAAACATGCAATATAGGTTCGAAATAGTACGGCAGAATCTTGTAGCGCCGTGTGTGGCTAAAGCAGTAGGCATAGCGTGCCTCTTAATACCAAGCATGACAAAACACTTACGTGGATGGTGTACGTATGTGGCATGCAGTGTATGCCACCTGGCCTGCCCCGTGGGCTTAAAGCTTGGTTAGGCAACGGCCGTTCCGACCCTCGCAGATGTAGAGGCGAAGTGGGCTAGAGGGCAAGAGATAAACTCGGCATAAAAGCGTCGACGAAGACGCGACGCAAGGGGAAAGAGGGTAGTCATAGCGCGTAAGCTTTTCCCCACTCTCTCAAAACACATGACCCTCCCAACCTCGCCTCCGTTTACATTCACTAGCATTAATTTAATTAATTTCAAAAGTCGTACACGCGTAGCTACAATTACCGGAATTAAATTATAATAAGCTGCACGGTCTGCCCCCGCTTTTTCTCTCTCTCTCTCTGTCTCACTCACTTACTCACTCACTCACTACCCATCTCTTTGTCTCGCTCATGAGTGCGACGAGCTTGAATCCTGAGAGGCCTCGCGGCGTACAGCTACCGTATAGTTGGGGTCGAGACATTTTTGAGAGTGTTTTTTTATTTTTATTTGATCCCTTTCGCACTGTATGATCCCTCATATAAAATCAGTAAACAGGGAACACCGTGTCAGCCAGTTAATACGAATTACCAAACGGAAATAATCTATAAAAAATAAAGTAACGAGCGAAAAAATAAACTGAAACAATATCCTCGTTGAATAAAATTGAATTTTTTAAAAATGTCACTAGATCCAAATTAAACAAAGGTTGGCTGCATTTGATTTGACGAACCTTATTTTTTCGGAATATTTTTATTCCGGTTGGTTTTCTTCCGGTCATGTTTATTCGGATAATTGTTTAGTAAAATTTCGCAATGATAAATATTTTGGTCTGGACTATTAATTTCCAATTTCATTTTATCATGATACCATCAACGAATTGATAACGCTAATTCCCCTACAATTCGAAGCGGCTAGAAAGGTGAGACCGTGCTTTATTATTGCGATTTTAGTTTATTTTCAGTACACGTTATCCGAATCAAAATATAACATAGCAAACTTTTATCATCGAACAAGTCAATCGATAATAATCAAGAAAAATAACTGATTTTTACCGTGAAGTCTGTGCTTCAAAGAAGTAGTGACTTCAAAGAAAGAGGCACCAAAAGAAGTCTTGAAAGTTGAAAACATGGATCCATGCCAGATATTAACGGGCCCTCGAGAGTTTCTCGGGTCTGGTCACGTATCCTACGTACGTAAACGTATCATCACTAGGGAAAGAGACTTGCTCACCCTGCAGGGTCTTCGCTGTCGTCGTCAAGCTCGTAAGTATTGCGGTAACAACCCGACGTCTCATTTTCTCGCAGCAACGTGTCGTGGTTTTGCCACCCTTTTCCCTTTAACCTCGCTGAATTCATTTGAAGGCGCGAGAGCGCGAGTGCACCGAGTTAATTGGGCATTTACTTTACACGTTATCCCTCGACACGCTTCATTCGAGAGAAGAGGAAAACTTTTACTACACATCAGCTGATGTAGAACGATTTCATTCTAAATTTGCTTAAGGCGGCGCTTCCCATAAATTGTACTATACATGACACTTCGTTAGCCACACAAACTTCATTACTTTGATGACTAATATCATTATGCGGACAACAAATAAAAATAGATATATATATATATATATTTTTTTTTAATAACTTTGTCCTCTCCTTTCCTGTGTGAATATTATTCTCTTGTTACTTGAGAGCTAATTGCCACGGTCTATAGAAGTGTATAATGTACACATTAACGCAGTAGACATGGCCAACAAGAGCGGACTACTTTCAAAGATTTGCATTTCGCGAGCCCGGGTGCGAATATATCTACTCCAGCCCGATTCGTATTACAAACGTCCCCTGGGAACGCGAGAGGCATCGTGCTGTGGTGAAGCTCTAGAAAGAGTGAGAAACGGAAGACGAGAAGTAGGCAGGTAGACGACAAAAGAGAGAGAGAGAGAAAGAGAGAGGAGAGCATCGAAAAAGGTTGAAATAGCGAGAGAGTGATGAAGAGCGAGTGAGTGTTATGTTTTATGCGCGGCATAACGTACCGGGATTAGCATAGTACAGGTCTGCGAAACCCCTCTTTGGTGAGGGAGACCCGATGCGCCAGCTACTGGCGCCCTCTTGCTCTTCTGCTGTCGACACTCACCCTCAACCGACACTCTTCTCCGTTCCAAATTGGCCAGGATCGAGCGAAGTCCTTTAAACCTTTGGTATATTGCGCGTTAAATTTAACTTTTTTTTTGTCATTGTACGGTTATATCTTGGGTAAGGTAAAGGACATGTACGGGTTAAGACATTGACGACCAACAACAATCCACAAACTTCTTGCTTTGCTCTTTTTGCTTCCTCGTAGAGGAAGTTTCGTTTTCGTGAATTTTTTTTCTTCGAGATTTTCATGTTAGGACAACAAAATGTTAATCGATTTTTTACGATACTTTATCTATGAGGAAGCCAAAATTAATAATAGACTTTGTGAAAAATCGTAATTAATGAGGAAGCAATCTGCAAAGTTAAAAAAAATCGATTCGACTTTTCAAAGACTCCAAATCGTTGTTTCTTCAGCTCTGCAGTAAGGTTTACAAAGGCATGAGGTTTTCTCGGGGGCAGTGAGAAGTACAGCGTATGTATTGTGAAATACAGATCAATGTTAACGCATAGAGGATAAAGAAACTGATGGCTTGTTCAAAGAGTTTGCTTATTGGTAACGACGATTGCTCCTGACTAAAGTTTGTATATCGTTTTCAAAAGCTCGCGTGGGCTCGCCACGCTGGTTATTGTTCTTCGACGAAGAGTAGTGAGAGGAGAAGTGGAAAGGAGAGAGAAAAAAAAACTACAAGAATGACTAGGACCGTGCTGGTGGCAGGGAGAGAGCGCGGGCGAAAAGAGGAGGCAATTCGCGACCGGAAATTTAAAAACTTGCGCAAATACTAGTTCCCGAGGGGAGAACTACACGGTGTATGGAAGGAAAGGAGAGCGTAGAGAGTTTGTGCTCACTCCTTACGGGCGTACTGAGAGCTACGGGGGCCGTGTGGAAATGCGAAAGGAGCGAAATCCACGAGCGTGTTGCATTACGAGCGAGCAAGAGGGAGAGAAAAAATTATGTCGGAAGAGCGTTTCGCGTTCGAACGCTCGACTGGATACAATGGGAATTTGATTCAGTCCATTAGTCTAGTTCGTATCGCTTATCCTCAAGGCTCCAACTGTTCGCAATACGAAAAGGTCATCAGTCTGTTATGCGGAATTCTTATCGGCTTACAAACATTTGACTGATAATCACGGAGATAAATGTTATTTAGAATATAAAATCTAGAATATACATTGGTTTTATCTGTACGCACAAACCAGTATAACAATACCAATAGCTTTTTTCTTGAATTATTTTATTTTGTCAGAATAATACCAGAAGAAATTCTCCAATACGTCAGAGTGTATGCTAGTTTTCAAGATCATTTTATACCCTTCAAAATCAGTACTTCGTAAGCTAATCCAGAACTCTTACACGTCACTTCAAAAGTAACACATATCTTTTGTGACCGATCTTGAAATATTAACTGCTTGAGCTTAAATTTATATTCCACGTTTATCGTACTGTAACGTATACATTTTCGTTCAACAAACAAAAATAATTAAAAAATGTTTCGTCACACCCTTATATACATTAGGGTGAACCTCAAAAAGAAAAATTATCCCTGGCATCTTTTACATTTATTTATTTCACCGAAAAAAACACCCCAGAATTTTTTCAGATTTCACGAACTATATTTAGGAGGTGCCACAGTCTGCAAAGACACGAAATTAACTTAAAATCTCATATATTTGACATTAGGGAGGACCTCCGATAAAATCATCCCAGGCACCCCTTACGTTTGTTCATTTAACTAAGAAAAGCATCTCAGAATTTGTTCAGGTTTATAAATTTATATTTAGGATTTACTTAAGTCGACGGAACTATAAGGGCAGGTGTCCAACGACTTTTCTAACTATACGAAATTACCACCGGAAAAAATCGGTAATTTTTTTTTATGTGCATTTTTATGTTTAAAAAACGGATGCCACACAGTCCATATTGTAATTCAAAAAATTAAGTGGATCTAATTTTCCAAATCAATCAGAACGATTTAATTTTTTTTAAACTGGCACGTTTGATTGTTGGGAGCTACAAAACTTAAATGGATACCAATTTTCAGCAAAAAATATTTAAAAACCTAGGAGCTATTCGATTTTAAAAATATCGATATCGCGAACAATCATATTATGAAAGTTGTTTTTTCATCGCTTATTCATTGTTTAGTTAAGAATGTAAGATAAACTGTTACGGTGGGCGCAAGTTAAAATAGTGGGAGTTTCCGATAAAGTTTTCTTTGGAAACTATTGAAAATGATTGGTTCTACGGAATTTCCCTACTGTTTGAATTTGAAAATATTCCGCGACAGTTGGAAAAAAAAAAAATAACTCGTTCTGTGTGCGACGGATCACGTCGATTACATCCATTAAGTATAAAGAAATGTAATCGTATTTTCATCTATCATGAAATTAAAAAAAAGAAACAAATTATGATACTAAAAAAGTGGCTTAGAAATTAGAAAAAAGAAACACTGCTGAACTGGTCTCCAAATAGCGAAGATTTTACTAGATTGGGCCCAACTACGACACTGGGGAAAAAAATTGTTTGGAAAATGAATAACCGACGAAAAAGAAATTTCGTAATATGATTTTTCGTGATATCGATATTTTTAAAGTCGAATACTCTCAGGTTTTTAGATATTTTTTGCTGAAAATTAGTATCCACTCAACTTGTGTCACTCTCAACAATCGAGCGTACCGGTTTTTTAAATTAAATTTTTTTAACCGATTCAGAAAATTGAGACCCCTGCATTTTTTCGATTTCAATTTCAAATGTTTGGGTTCCTTTTATAAACATAAAAATGCATTTAAAAAAAATTACCAATTTTTTTCAGTGTTACTTTATATAACTAAAAAAGTTGTTGACCCCTCCCTCCCTTAAATGGCTGTGGACGACTAAATATTTTTTTTTAATCTGAGAAAATTCTGAATTACTCCTGTTCTCAAAATCAAGATATTCAAGGGGTGCTAACTAGGAAAAAAAAGGTTTTTTGGGGACCACCCTAATATACATATATGCAGTTAAACTTATCGCATTCAATTAAGACTCTTGAACATTCTGATGCAATTTCTATGATGGATAAGATATACATATATACCGTTGTTTCTTTCATTTACGTTTTTTCCTTACATTCGCTGTGCCCACTTGTATCCACCACGTTGGGCTTTTCATTTCACATTAAGTTTCGTTGTGTTCAGGTTCGGTGATCATATTAATTACCGATTTACATCACAAAGCCGCACTTCTCTCCGCTGTATCGGAAACCGAGCCCGCGGCTGAGTAAGCGCGTTAC
This sequence comes from Perithous albicinctus, assembly GCA_964016905.1. Taxonomy (NCBI): domain Eukaryota; kingdom Metazoa; phylum Arthropoda; class Insecta; order Hymenoptera; family Ichneumonidae; genus Perithous; species Perithous albicinctus. The sequence continues at coordinate 9,632,854 of OZ024702.1, read as the reverse complement.
TATGGAAGCTTAATTGGCCGTGGAACGTCGAACATCGCACACAGATTATATGCCGCGCTTACAACATGAAACTAAAATCCCAGGGCCTTCGCATATCCCCCAAAGCCACTTCTATTTGTGTGTACGTAGGATATATATATATATATGTCTGATCTGTATTATTCACTCTGGAATTACATGTTAATTGTATACATATCCGTGGATCAGAGTGTTGTCTATGATGTATATTCTTTTTATTCTCGAATTTCCACTGATCGATCACCGAAAGCCCTCGGGACGCACGAAACTCGCGATTAATGAAAGCGACGGAGCTTGACGCGACGAGAAAAGCGAGAAGTATAAACGAACGAGAGCGAAATACTTGGTGGATGTAGGGAGAAGCTTCGGGATTGCAGTTGAAGTCGAAGCATAGAAGCCAGCCAGCGAGGGAAAACGAACATCAAACGGATCAACCGCCAAATGCCGCGCGTCAGTCGAACGTCAGGAATCCGATATTTTATTTCATTTCAGGTTGCCTTGCGCTATACCCGCGGCGTTCCTGTTCTCCGGGAATCCCCTGCCTCCGCTGTCCCGTCGATTCGCCGTTTTCCCAAGCGGATCGATCCATGGGCAAGACCGATTCTCTCGCTCTGTCTCTCTCTCTCTCTCTCTCTCTTTCTCTCTCTTTCATCCTCTCTTCCTCTCTGCCTCTTGTCAGGAGTGAATAATTCTGTGAAAAAATACTATCAGCTGCCACAGCTGCGTTTATCCGAGCTCGATTACAGTGGAACATTTAAAAATAGTGCAAACCAAGTTTTTAACCGATGATTATAATTTGAATAGGAATTAGAGCGAGTTTCAATCGTCGCATCATTTTTGATAAATGGTTTTATCTGTAGCATGAACATACAGTACTTGTGCTGTTGTCATTGCTTTTAATTTTTTAATCAAACATTCGTTTTTTTTAAAGAGGACACAACATTACACTGTCGCTATAATTTCACTTTCTATTTCAATGTGTTCAAAAATTGATTATTAATTACCTGATTATATGAAACTATTTTTTTTTTTTTTTTTTTTTTTTCAAGGCACTGTCTTTAAGGTCACGTTTCTACTATTACCGAGTTTCGTAATTAACGCATTCTATTATTTCCGTTTCGTTTAATAAATGTATGTAGAAAACACGGTAAATTTATCACACCCGTGGGAGCCTACGAAGATAAGGAGCGGAGGAACAGGAAAAGACTACAAAATCTTTAGGAGACAGTCGGGAAGAGCAAGGAGAAGGAAAACAGCGATGAACAGGAGAGCCTGACTCCAAAGAAATTGAGAACGGAGACGAAGAAGAAGAGAAGCGCCTGGGATAATAAGGTCGACGAATATAAATTGTCGGCTGTTGCCCTTCGGTACGAGGTAGAATTAGCACAACGTTGTCTTGCGCGGAATACAAAGACTTGCCGGGTCGTGTCGCACTCTTTCTCTCTCTCTCTCTCTCTCCTTTAACCTGAACCTCTCACCCTCTCGAACAAGGAAGCTGTAGGAGAGTTACAGCCAATTTAGAAATGGTCCTCGTAATTAAAGGAAAACCCTGGGTAGAGAGGATGCGAAGTGTGCTGGGGACCCCTCCCCCCCCCCCCCGCCGATAACCGAGAACCAAATGGAAAAAGTCGGACGTAGAAATGTCTGCCAGTCTCTGTTCGATAGCGAAGCAAATGTACAGCGATTCTACAGGAGTGTAGATCTCTTTCTTCGTGTTATCCGGTAACTACCTTTCGACCTTTTTCAATCGGTTGCATACTTCTTTTTTCCTTTTCGTTTTGTACTTTTCGACTGCACTCGTCCTTTTCTTCAGCTAATAGTAATGATATGATATCGGTGAAGATCGTATCGGGAAAGATAACTTTCACGAGTTATCTCGGATATAGAATTCTTTTACAATATATATGTGTCATGAGGGTGGTTCATTTTCAACTTCACTTTTTTTTCTGCTCTCCAAACTAAAAAAAAAATTCCCCTAAATCTTCACGCACGTAAAAAAAAAAATTATTTCTGTTGTTTTTATATATCTGGTACTTCTTTGATAGTACTCGCGCGCCAGGCAAATTTCTGATTATAGAAAATATTAAGAATCTTCAGTCTAAATATTTGTAAAATATTTCTGACGCCCTAGGAATAGGGTAATAGGGGGGGTAGACGAAACCATATCTCGGATATGGAATTCTTTTACAATATATATGTGTCATTAGGGTGGTTAATTTTCAACTTCATTTTTTTTCTGCTCTCCCAACGGAAGAAAAATCCCCCTAAATCTTCACGCACGTAAAAAAAAAAAATTATTTCTGTTGTTTTTACATATCTGGTACTTCCTTCATAGTATCGCGCGCTAGGCAAATTTCTGATCATAAAAAATATTAAGAATCTTCAGTCTAAATATTTGTATAATATTTGTAAATATCTAAATATTGGAGGCCCTAGGAATAGGGTAGTAGGGGTGTAGACGAAACCTCAAATACAGGGCGACGAGGACTGCGAGACGGTACGTCGGTGAGAAGCGCGAGCGCGTCAAAATCGCAACAATTTTCTCGCAATGCATCAACGTCCGCGTACTTTATATTCTGCCCTCTGTTTTCGAGCGAGAAGTCTCTGACGGCCGGCAAATTAAAAAAGCGTCCAAGTTTTGCTGCGGGTCTCCGAGGGGGCGGACCCAAAGCGAACAGAAGTATAACGATAAGGTGGCAGTGCCAGCCCGAGAAATAAAGAGTGCGAGTTAAGTCTTTAATAACGTCGGATCACGCCAAGGGTTCGACTTGTCTGCAAGACGATGAAATGATAGGATGAGAAATGGTGAGGCATACCTATGAAGGGGAACGTGGGCGCGCGCGCGCGCGCGCACGCGTTTGCTCAAATTGTACTTTCGTCTCGTCGTTCGGATCATCAACACGATTTACGAAAAGGACAAGAAGAGAAAGATCGAGCGACTTGAAAGAACGAAAGTGTTTAGAATTAAAAAAAAAAAAGAAAGATCACGATGAAAAATATGTATGGTGATTAAAGCCGATGACTTGCATTGTCTGTTCAAAAAGGTAAATAAGCTATTACAGATAATTAGGAAAAATTATTGAAGATTTCAACGAAACTTTTATTCATTGTGTGGCACGTCCGATGATCCGGCAAAAAATGTATAATCGTTAATGGCAAGCCGATCATCTCCCCAAAGTGATGAAGTGAAAAGGAAAAAAGTAGATATTCGTGCAATACAATAGATGCAAACCGGTAAATCGGTAGATCCGTCAACCCTTTCGACGCTCGATTTTGCCAAGGGGAATTTCAAGTTCCGGTCGAGGCGCTAAAGACGGTTCATATTTCTTCGCGCAGCCAGTTCACTGTCAGTCGGTCATTGTTTATAATCAAGCGTATAACGAGTCAGAGACAGATCCGTTGGCTTTTAGGTCTCGCTCGATCACAGCCCTTGGAACGAGAGTCATGTCGTCGCCCTCTCGTCTTCGTCAGTGCCAGAGGGTGCCGCCACCCCTTCGCTCATTCTGTTTCCCTACCTAGTAACTGGGTACAGGGGATGCCCGGGGAGAGGCGGTTCATTCAACATTTCTTTTTTCGCCATGAATATTCAGAGTCGCCTGGGCAAAGCATCCAGTAGCAGTAGTGGCACTTCGTTAGTCTCTCGGGTGGTGTGGAAAGCCCTTTGCTTTGAGCTCTTTCATGTTGTTTGTCGACGAGAGCGAAACAGAGAATGAGATAACACCAAAGACGCGATAAAGTGTATTATGAAACACCGGTAAAACAAACTTTTTTTTTTTTTTTTTTCTTAAATAGAATGTTTCACAGATGTGAAGGACGCATATTTTTACGTATTCAACATGCTGAATTCATTGGACATGTGTGGAGATCGAATAAACAGATAAGAAAGAACATGATATTCAAAAGGACGAGAATATATTTTGTTCTTTATTAATTCTATCGATATTTATTTAACGTTGAAAATTCTTTTCTTTTTCACTAATAATCGAATTCGATGAATTACGATGACTCAAATTAATACGTTGAACAAAAATTGATGCAATAAACAAAGAACAAATTATTAAAACCGAAAACGCATTGTTGATTTTACAGTGTACGTTAAATTCCATCCAGGATGGAAGCTTTTACAGTGTTGTATTAAAATCTCATAAAATTCGATACACGAGGGGTTGGTGTTTCGCCTTCCCTTAATAAATACATATCTAATATTATTTCCAATTAAAATGTGCGTTCGCTTTCCTTTTTTTCACTTTATTTGTTTTTTCTTTTACTCGAGAGTCGAATGCGCATATGAACCATGAGATATACACACACACGGGAAATACCTTTTCTACTTACTATGGTTACCGAGAGTGAGAGAGAAAGAGAGAAAGAGAGAGAGGTTGGAAGAGAAAAGGTGATACGAACTTGGAGAGGACAATTAAACATCCGACGGGAGCAAACACACCGAGTTTCGAGATGTTTCATTTTAATCTGAGTTTCTCCGAGAGTTTCAGCGAGCACGAAGAGCTCTCTGCTGCTATATTTCTGCTGGTGGAAGCGTCACCGGTCGTGTGACTGTATACGTATATATATATATACATTTACCTTGTACCTGCCTTTCATGCTCTTGTGATGACTACTGCTAGGACTCTTCTTCGTTAAGGAGGTACATGGGCACCAAGCCTTGTAACTTCCTGCCGACTCATGACCCTCAGCTCGGCAAACCTCTCTTCTTATCCACATTCCTCATTCTCCTAACCCGACCACCTGTACTCAAGCTACTTCCTACTTCCGTGGACGAAGGAGTAACCCTTCGCGAACACTTCTATACATACAATTCATAATTTTTGCCCATTAAACGACGTCAAAGTTTGTTTTCGTTGGGTATTTTTAATCTATATACGGGCATTGCTTTTCCCCATAAAAGTGTATTTTTATTTTAAGGCAATTCCGAATTATATTGATCTTCTTGTTTAGGTACTGAAAATGGCTTTTCAATTCATCGAATCCGAGGTAGAAAGGTTGCTTCTAAGACGCGCTGTGTGTTCTCAGTAAATACAAGTATGCTCGCTTCAGTTTTTTATAATATAAGAAGAGTATTGTAAGAATGAAAACAGCCTAGGGCGAACATCAAGCCCTCTTGGGTATTATCAGGTCACGCAGGGTGTATATCGGATAACGAGGGCGGTTGCCGAGAGCGTACTAAAAGTATCCGATCGTAGCCTCGGGACAACGCGCGCTTTAATGCTAAGTCTTGTTGCCCTGTTCGAGCAGCTAGGTGTACTTGTTCACCTTTCCGTAAAGAAAAGAACGATGAAAGATGGAGGCGGAACAGCTGAAATAACGAGGAACATGGCAGTGTATCGAACGAGGTATAGGTGCGTGTCTCTCAGACTGTTATGAGATTTAAAGAGACACACGTGTGCTGCTTGTTTCCTTTCCTAGAACATTCTTTGCTTACATGTCTTAAATCTACTAACATATTTTGCTTTATATTTATAAGATAATAACTGCTATTATTAGTTTCTCTGTTTTCTTTTTGTTCTTGTTCGTATACTGAATCCCAGAAAAAGCCTATCATTGCAAAAAAAAAACATGCTTAAGTTGAAACACCCGGTTATCCGTGATACAAAATGACAAACATAACACAAGCAGCAGTGAACCCTCGAGGGCGTTCAATGTGAGAGCGTTACAAGGAGAAAAGGCTAAGGGGAGATAGAAAATAAAAGAGAAAGGAGGAACGAGTCAATACAAACCTATATAGGCGCAAACCCTACTAGAATTGGTTGGAGCATGAAAGATAGGGTGAAACACTTGCAGGAAGTATATACTTCTTTCTACATTGGTCAACATCAACTGCATGGAAAAAGTGGGGAACAAGCTTACTCCTTCACATTCCCATGGATTCACTGGCGCAGGTAAGTGAATCGCCGCGCGAGGGAGTTGCATGCATAGTGTACCGACGCAGAAGTTTTATTGAACGCGAAATATTCCACTAATACACGCCTGAATGGAGAATGGGATGGAGGAAAAAAGGAAAAATCCAACGAGTAAAACAGCATCCGGTGAAGCAAGTATGAAAGAAATAGCTTTAAGAGGTTGTGCCTGAAAAGAAGAAGGAAAAGTCCCGCCAAATCGATGGTAGGTTGAGTAGGGGTAAGATGCAGGGCACGGAATTAGAGAAAGGAATACGAAAAAAAAGAAAAAAAAAACGAGAGAACGAGATAGCGCGATAGAGCTACTTCCTTCGGGTACCATATTTATATTTCATCAATTTTCCATTCAGCTTCCATTTTCTCTCTTCAGTATTGCCCCGTGTTCGCGAAACTACGCTCTTTATCTCGTCCTTCGAGCTCTCATTTCCCAATCTACGCAAAGTTCACTTTGTCTGTCTTTCCCCTTCAGCTGTCTCCGAACGTTTTTATCATTTTCCAAGTACAATCGTACTGTTCCACTTCACAGCAACGGAAAAACACTTTTTTCTCTAAGGACGTCAAAAGTATCAGATGCTATAGATGCTTTATGCAATAGATATACTTGATCGCCGATCGCGAATAGACGCCAGAGTACAGGATTGATGTCTATAATACAGAAACTGTGCATATTCATCTACTCGGAGCCTCGGATCCTCTCTCAAGACGCAATTGGTAATTATGCAGATAGAATCGACATCCGCCGTAACGTCTTGACATTGGCTATGAGTTGGCATTTCTAACAATACCGAGGCTCTCAATACAGGCATGAGATCGATTGGTAGAACATATATTATCAGATTGTAATTTGAGACAACGTGATCTGATAGGAATGTTAATGATGTATATTTTAAAATAGTAAAGTAGTAAATATAAGGAAATAATCGTTGTTTATTTAAGTTGCTCAATGACTTTTCCAAGCTCAATTTATTAGGTTGCTTTGATGAAGGCTTGAAAGATTTGTTGACCGCAAATTGTCGAATCGCTCGACTCAACAGTCGACTACAATTGAGTGGGTTAGTATCGGTGGGTCTCTGACGAGAGGGGGGTCAAAGGCGTGGAGAGAGGAGAGAAGAATGTTGCAGAGAAACATCACGGACCACTCCGCAAGAGAAAACCAAGAGATACGCATTACGTTCACATGCCTTCCCCTAAGCCCGGAAATCAATCGACTCTATTCTGGCCGTTCGCGGACATCGTGTTGCCGAACGAGAATCAGAGAATCCCCAGCAGAATGGGTAAGGCTAGACCGGGCGGGCCGACGAATCTCCGCGGAAATTGAAACCCCCCGGACTGTGGGCTTGATCGTCGATCGGCAACGAAGCGCCCTCCAAAATGTTCTCTTTTTAAACTGTTTTCTTTATACCCTTCGGATCGAATACAGCTACGAATGAAATCCTACGTTTCGGTAAATCAAGTCGACTAGGCGAGGTATCTCGTTAGTGCGGTATAACCTCTACGGAATACGATGCTTTTATTTGTTCGCCAAATACCTGCAGCTGTACTTTTTTTTTTTTTTTTTACCGTAATTTATCGTGTATTATTTTCGTTCGTTTCTCCGCAATATTTTTGATTTTATTCTATTAATTTTATTTATTTATTTTTAGTCTCTTGAAAAATTGAAATTTCAACCCGTTCATATTTGGATTGACATATTGCTCATGTAAATTCGCTGTGTACAAAATGTAATGCCCACAATTATAGGCTACATCAAATCTAAGTATAACAGCGATTGTCAAGTTCGAAACATATTACACAGTACATTTTTTTTTATTTTTGTTTCGAATAAAAAATATGATGTTTATTGGGTCCAACTTTTCTTGTTTTTTGTGTACCTTTAACACAAAATATAACTCATTAATTTTATTTGTATAAATAATTTGTATTAAAAAAATTAATGAGTTATATTTTATGTTAAAAGTACACAAAAAGCAAGAAAAGTTGGATCCAATAAAAATCATCTTTTTTATTCGAAACAAAGATGAAAAAAAATGTTCTGTGTAATATGTTTCGAACTTGACAATCGTTGTTATACTTAGATTTGATGTAGCCTATAATTGTGGGCGTCACATTTTGTAGACAGCGAATTTACATCAGCAATATGTCGGCCCGAATATGAACGGGTTGAAATTTCTATTTTTCACTAGGAATACAACGAACCACCTTCCATATATCCACCAGACTGTAGTCCACTTGCAAAGTCAGTAAACAGTATCTGTTCATCTGTTATGCACAGGTTTACGTATTGTTAACGGAGTCAAGGGTTGCCGGTATTCTAGTAGGATAGAATACACGAATATATCTGCATATATATACTAGGAGGTAAACTACCTATACATGTAAAGTAGACCTTCGGCAGCGTCGCGCTACTGCCAGAGAATTAGAGGCTAAGCCTGTATTTTATCGGATGCTCGTATAAATCAAAAGCTCCGGCTAGTCAAATATTGGAAGCTTTGCACGGGCCAATACGCGGCTGATGCACACGCTCTCGGTCCCGGGGCAGCTCCGTTCTCCCGTGATATCCATAACCAGCGGCGCTTCGCGACAATGTAACGCCGATGCACCTCCAGCACCTCCACCCGCTCTTCCGACACATCCCTCGACACGAAACGGTTTATCCAAGCTCGACGAATAAAAGCCGTTCGTTATTATATGCCTCGGGCGTGCTGCTTGCTTGCTTTACGGATAATAATTAGCTCGAAACATTTGCACACGCGAAACGAATGACGATTTTTTTTTTCCGTGTTTCAACAAACGATCGTAAAACACGAAAGGGACGAAGGGTCAATCCATAAATGATGAATCGTGATATTAATATGCGAAATAAATAGATTCAATTTGGTAAAATTAAGTATACCGTTTCGGACACATCGGGAGTGTTTTTTTTTTTTTTTGTAAGTTTCTGCATTTAATGATATAATTCCATTGCATGCGATGGTTACATTCAAAGGCGCAAGTATTTTAAAAGAGTAGAAGAACGAGACGTTTTATTTTAGGTTTTTAAGTCATGCGAAAGAAGAGAGCCGTGAGCTTTACAGCGGTAGAAAGATTACGTTGCAGTGTTGTATTGTAATATGTGCGTGCGTTTGTGCTTCGCAGTGTGTATGTAAGAGAAAGGTATTAGATAGAGAGCTGACCAGAAGCGGCGTTCCGGGCGTTCCAATGTGTCCGGCGTATAGTACAGAGAAGCATGTAAGCTAGCGAGACTACAAGCACAGGTTGGCGCTGTATTTGCCGTGTACGTAAGCGAATACCGAGAGATCCGTGGGTGTACCGAGCTTAATTTTGTAATTTTTCGTAATGCCACCGGCAACTAAAAAAACTATAGTTAAAAAGGTTGCGCGAGTATGGTACAGCAGAGACCCTCCTCTCGTTGGTGGCGACGTACGTGTAGTTAGTTCTGTCCACCGTGGTTTGAAGAGAATACTCAGTACAAAGAGCAAAACTGTAAGAGATGGTTAGTAGAGAGAAACGAGGAAGCCACATGGAAAGGAGAAGCTACCAAGAAGTCTAACGACGGTGAGAGTTTCCTTTTTGTTCAAGCAACTACACCAAACATGTGGCATTAGCGAAGTAATTATTAAAGTAGAGGCGTTGGGCTCGGAGCGAAAGCGCATGAGCGCACCACACGCCACCGTAAGAAGCAAGAGTACTGCGAGAAACGACCCACAAAGCTAGCGCAGGTCGAGGGGGTTGAAGTGCTTTTGAATAACTCGGGGACGAGCGAGCCCTGACGTTGGCTCCGTTCTTTACCAGGCCTCGCGCGCGTACTCCGCAGTCTCCGCTAAACGAAATAGTAGAAAAGACCAGGATGTACTCGGACGAGACGATTATGGACAAATTTATCGCTACCTTCTACCCTCTGCGAGATACAGAAGGCTTTTATAAAAGTCTGCGAGAAAGGGAGTTCACTCTATGCTTCCATTTGCGGTGTCTAATATGCAAGAAAATGTACCCGAAACCTTTTCCCTTTGTGGAATTACGATTTTTACTGTAATTTCGGGAGAAATGAGATACGCGCGGTAGAGTGAACGTGAAAAAACGAGCGAGAATGTGCTCGCTGAAACTAGATGAATGCGCACTGAAAAAAAAAAAGAGATTTGTTAGATCAACTGAATCAGAGGGACACGGACTGTCACATTAATGTTTACACAGTCAAGGGTAACTTTTAAAAATTCGAGTGCTACATTTCGCGAAAAATAAATTTTGATAAATAAGTAATAAATCCGCTTTTGTTACTCTAAAAACACTCACACAATATTACGAATTTTATTGCTAAAATGTACAATAAAAAATGTAGATCTTTATGTGCAACGAAATATTGTTAAATGTACTACAAAGACTTTTTAGGATGTTTTTGGCACAGCGAAATTTTTGGTTTTTTCGATAGTTATTCGGTTCAGTAGACCAACCACATGATTCGACAGCCTGTGTCGGCCGGATTTAGTTCAATCAAGCAATATCTTTACTCAGTGGAGATTTACATCATGGTGGCTAATCGTTTGTTCAATACTCGTGAAGGATTTCTGTACATAATATCTGCAGCAACATCCTTCTTTCGCTTCGTTTATTCGCGCGATTTCGAGAATAACAGACAAGTCTCTCAAACGTGATGATCCGCTGCAGAAAGTGATGCGAAGATTTGCCGGAAACAGCGAGTTGATTCAGAAGTCAAAGTTCATTCAATTTCACGCTAGTTGTATGAATCTCTTGTATGTACAGACAAAAAAAGTACGCCGTGTGAAATTCAAGCTCCAATAGTCATAACCCATGAGACTAAACAAATATGAAAAAAGGACGCGTAACAATGCGAGGACTAAGAAAAGAAAAAAAATTGTTCCGAAAATGTAGAGTCGAAGACAGAGATGGACTGGAGCGGCAACTTTACATCCGCCTTGGATGAAGTTTATAGCAATCCTCGAACCTCCTTTTTTAACGGCTGACCTATGTATATATAGCAGTGCAAGCTACTGTATGTTATCGGTAAAGCTTGTATATTCGTATAGGTAAAGCGGCAAAACTTTGCGTCTGTGTGTAAATATATGTACACTACGAGCATATATAAATATATATATATATATATATATATATATATATATATATATATACGTGGTATAATACAGACATGGGCCCCGTACCACGAGAACGGTAACAAACTGCCCGAACTGGCTTCCCGCCGACCGGAAGTCTCAACCGGAAGCCGCCAGATGAGCGGAGCGCGCGTGACTTACCTCGAACGACGGGGCAAATTGACTTTCTATCGGGCTTTCCTCGCTTCACTCTCATTCCTCCCCTCTCCCACAACGATATGGCGCAATGTTCTACAGCGACGTTCAAACCAATGGATTTATCATCGGTACACGTGTGGGATAAAGAGAGATGGAATGCGACTTGGGGAAGATATATAGTGGATGATCGTAGATGGAGGGAACCGAGAGAGAGAGAGAGAGGCGAAGTGGACCGAGCCGCATGAGACGAGAAGATTGAGGATCCACGGATCAGTGAAGTGTAACAAAACACTGTTCGGTAAATCCCTGATATCTCTCCCACCCCCTCACGTAATATTGCTCTGTTCTCTATCATATTGTAATCTTTATTGCGGAGAGATGTTGTCTGGTAATATAAGTACCAGAATTGTGAATTTCTTCAGACGAGAGTAGAAATGATAATCGATATCTGTAAATCCGCGTCTGGAATATCAAAAGTCCTTAATGAAGGATAAACAAGAGGGAAGAAGAAGGAAGATTTTAGAAAAACTATTCCCAAAGCATATTCTAACAATAATTTAAAAAAATGTTCAACAGCTTTTCAAACCTTATATATATGAATGTTGATCGAAATTTTCTATGATTTTTTTTTTACGACTTTTTAATATTCATAAATATATTATATCATAATTGTTGAAAAATATTCGTAGGTGCAAAATAGAGTACTTTTCTATTCCCTGACTCAGAGGTTTTACAGTACCTGATCTTTACTGGTTACGCTCTCCCACAAGAAATTGAATAATTCAGAAATACGAAAGGAAGAACAGCATTTTGAAAATGATTCGTGGCGGAAGGACTTTTGCCAAGTGATAAAGAATCGAGGAGTAAAAAAATATGGAACTGAACAGATTGCGCTATATGTATCACCGATAAATCGCAACGCTAATTGCCGACAGCAAGGGAGTAAAAGCAGTGCAGTAAAGGGGTTTTTGGAAAGTGGTGTTGGGTTTCTCGAACGCGAGACTGGCCTAATTTTTACGAGAGACCCCGTCACCACAGCGGTCGAGCTGATTGGATAAATGAGGTACACGAGCGAGCGAGTGAGAGGTAGAGGAGTGCGGGTCAGCGCCGGAAGAATCTCGTACTTTGGGAGAGTAACGTTTTCTGGTACGAGGCCAAACCTGCCAACGGGGAGTTGTTCGCTCTCTCTCTCTCACTCTTTCTATCTCTCTCTCTCTCTTAATAACGCATCTTGAATTGGCGCCAGGCAGATCATTTCGAGAGTAGTGCGATATTTCCAGTTGAACTGACTGGTCCGTATGTGCACACAACTGCTGTTACATAGCAGGGGATATGAGGGATATAAAACGAGACAAGAAGTAAAAGCGCTTCTCGAATACACGTGTCCTTCCGCATCTACTTCCGGCTGGTGAGCTTATACGTAATGCCTATCCATACACATATACGCCTATAGTATTTTTCGGCAGGTATATATATATATATATTAGACTTCATTTTGTTCGTTCGTTCGTTCGTTTTCGGTATTTTGGAGCTCACGCACGGGACTCCGTTCGAGCGAGAGCGAGAGAGAGAGAGAGATCCAAATCGGAGACGTCACGTTCAAGACTTAGAGCTGGAGGCGACTCTCGGCTGCGCCGTTCCAGCACCCCCCCCCCCCTGCCACCCCCCGAAGCAGCCCATAGATTCGCATACTTCCTCTTTGGCCTCTACTACATTCTCTGCGCTCGGCGTTCTCTCGTTTGGTAAGACGCGGATGGAATTCGCAGCAGCCGGTTTAGCGAGAGCGAAACCCACATCGTGCGCACTATAGTAGCAGCAGTAGCAGCAACAAACCTAGAGGGGTGGAGGGCGGTTGGAACGAGAACGGGTATATAGATAGGTATACAGTATCCACGAACGTATATGTACGTGGGCGGAGGAGAGGATCGTCTGGATGTGCCGCCACTGTGCCGCGTATACGCCGTACGGCATACGTTTCGTGATTTTCATTTCGCGAACTCCCGGGTAGCGGGTCGTGAGGGCGAGAGACAGAGAGAGACAGAGGGAGAGTGTGTGTGTATGTGCATGTGTGTGAGTGTGGAGAGAAAGAGCAAAGCACAGAGAACGCGCGGTTTCTGCGGTACCACGCGCCCCTCCTATATCATCGTTTAAAATAATATTGCGTCCAGAGGGGCATTCGCCGCCCTCATATCCACCGCGACAAATCACCCCTGCCGCGAGCTAGCGGCGGGCTACACCGTCACCTAGGTAGCAACGGGGCATGACCACTATACCAGCGGTATCTGACAGTGCTGCCGAAACGAGGATGAGGGTGGGATAAAACAACAACAAAAAAAAAAAAAATAAACCTCGGAGTTCGGTACGGAGCCGTGTCAGTATGAGAGCGAGAAGGAGGACAAAAAGGATATGACGAGAGACCACCAGACGCAGAGTGATGGTGCGTGTGAAAGATCTGGAGCACCGGTGTATAGTCAACTCAACCATATAAGAGGGCGGAAAAGTGAGTAGTATTTATCGTCGCCAGCTGCTTATTACTTAAGTAAAATATAATCGCCTTCAAACTGCCTGCTGGGTCGCGCGACTCACGCTCACGTTGAAGAAAAAAAAAGGGCCGCTAAACTCTATGATTAACTTCTATTATATGCGAAAGCTTTGTCTTTTCTATGAATATATATACAGAAATACATTCTATTTTTTTTTTTTTTCTTTTTTTTTTCGCATGGTAGGACATTAGAGATTAACTACTGGAACACAAATGTCATGCAATGCTTTAACGAGCTTCGTATTGTTTAGAAGTGGATTGTTGCTTTCGCTGAAAATGTAGTATAACCTACGTAATGGGCTTTTCGATATCGCTTCTACTCGCGTTTTCTACCTCGCCTCTGGAAATCAGTACCTACTGGTATAGCTGTCCAGGTTGGTGGTAATGTATTGTAGCGCTAGGTAACATTGCGAAACCTCGTATTCCGGGGACGTGGTGTACCCGCGACCCTTGCAACCACGACAATATAATCTTAACGAAGCAATTCCGGTATCAACACATACGTCCAGTAACGCCCAGGCCGCCCGCTTCGCGTACCCGGGGCCTCGTTGAGAACAGGACATAAGTAGAAACAAATGGTCGCGTATAACCCCCTCCCCCCCCTCCACCGCCCTCGAGCTCGAGGTTTCCTACATCGTCGACGCAAAACTTTCGACCCTTGCCACGTATAAACGCGCACGGCTGGCACACAGCTAGCCAGCCTTTCACCAACAGCCCGAAACAATTTCTTCGAAGCTAATTTCGGTCTTGCTACACGAGAAATAAGTGTGACCGAGTGTGCCCTCGAAAGCTTTAAACAAACTTAACTTTGCTATGACACTCAGAGATAATCTTAAATCGGAAAACTCATATTAGGTTTTTTTTTTTAAATATTAATGCTGGACCCGAGAATAAAGACATTTCACAACAAATTATATATGACGTCCATGTAATGTGGAATTGAGTCAAGGAAAACTTAGAATAATAATCATGAGCTAATGTTAACTTGAAATTAACCTAATAATACGTAACAAAACCGAAAAGCAATGAATTAATTACTTACTAAGCTGGTACATTTCGTAAATTGAGATTTTAATAAATTCGTACATTCTTCTTTTAATGGCTTTGTGATAAATTTTCTGCTTAAAAATCTCTATAGAATGTGATTTTCTTTTGAACTTTTTTTCTTTTTTTTTGGAAGACATCACTTATAGAGATGAGATAAAAATAATGAGTCTGTTTGCATATAATAAAATGTGTTTAATATTTTAGATTTTACCTTTATATCTTTCTTCTTGCTATAGTGCAATTTATTGAAGATGGTTCGACGCTGTAGTAGTTATGAAAAGAATAATAAGAGCGAAGGATAAATAGAAGTAAAATAAGGGGAATATACATGTAAGTCGTTACACGCCTCCGTACACCTGGATATAAATCGGAAAGCACAAACGAGCTCGAGTGAACGAGAATAGAAAAAGGAGAGAGAATCGTACGAGAGAAAAAGAGCGAGAGAGGTAGAGGAGTGAGAAACAGAGACAAAGAAAAAGCAGAGTCGGAAATCAGAAGGTGTATCCATTGCGAGAATGCGCCCACCGTACAACGAAGACAATGCGAATTACCGTAGCGGTAATGGATCTATCCACGCCGGAATCGCACCTTTCGGAATTCCGGTCTAAGACCTTAATTAAGGATCCGTCAAGTTGTCTCGTCGGGATCTTTCCAACGATGCTCAGCGCTTTTACTTTCTTTCTTCGTTCCACATTTCTTACCGTGCTTATATAATATATATCCGTGGTTACAACTGACACGACGTATCGGATCACTTATCAGCGAGGAACTCGTTATAAATGCATGAAAATTCAAGTCAGCTAAACGCGAACTTGAGTACAACTTTATGGGCGTTGATGGGATACGCGAAATACGTAGAATTAGAGAATAAATGGAGAACAAACTTAAATATGCAAAAGTATGAGAGGAATAAAGAATGCAACGAAATTTATCAAAACTCTGCCTTTTCATTAATCTTATAGTTAAGGAAAAAAATCGGAACAGCGTTTCGTATTGTTGTCGCGGTACGCAACGACATGTTGTTCTCGGTGAAACCCAGTATAGGATATTTGTGAGTAATTATTCGTACAAATTATCGACAGGATAAAAGTAATTAATCGTCATGGCTGATTAGTCGATGAAATTGGAATTGCGCAGTGTTCTGTGAATTGCTTTCTCTCGTTTCGACCACCCTAAAGCGCCAAACTACATGTTCCCTTTTACCCGCACACATCACGCCGGCCTCTTTCCACCTTTCTCATGCATTTCATTCCTCTCCTCCTGCTTCGTATCGTGCGAGTTTTCTGGCTCGACCCTGTTTTCGGATTGAACGCGCATTCGACATAATATAAATACGCGATGAGCTCACATTGTAACGTCACAGGCGGATAACCCTCTGTAGCAGTACCACAACCATACATAATTTTCCATTGCTCCAACCGACGAGCCTCGCAAACCACCAGTTAATCAATTAAATATACCTCCCGATAATGATTGCGAGTGCGAGTTTGTCGGAACTGCACGCTTGCGCGCGTTTACTCCCAACCGTTTGTTCCGCAACGCTCGCGATCGCTCAACTCTCTCTCTCTCTCTGTCTGTCTTTCTCGCACACTTTCGTTTGTAACAACACAATTGGCCTCTTGTGCTGTTAAACCGACATTAACATTAATGAGTTTATTGTTAAAATTCGCATGCATTTCGATTAGCTAAAGTATACACACATGCTTTTACACACATACACGTAGGACACAGAGAACTGAGTGGCGAATTTGTAATCATTAACGCCCCAGGACAAGCGTTGTTTTCCTACGCTTTTCATCCCAGACGACGGTCAATGAGAATATCCAAATAATAAATAAACAAACGAGTGTAATGATCGTTGGTTTAAATAACAGAGCATTGTTCTTTTTCCTTTTCTTTTTTTGCATATGCAACTAAGCTGTATGAATGGAAGGGCATACAGTTGAAAGTGTCGAACAAAACGGAACTCAGAATATTGTTCGTCGTCTCTCGAAATTTCCCGTTCTCTGCTCGTGACACTGTCTAACGGATTGCACCGATTTCCCCGCGTTTGCCCGTGCTGATTTATGGGCGCGTGCTGGAAGAGTCGACGGTAAAACGAAAGCTATCGCGGAATCGCATGGATCTACCGATAACGCCATACCCACCGAGACTGATAATCCCCCTGTCCCATATATAGCACCACTTCGAAATAGCGTGGCCGATACGTTCACGCTTCAGACGGAATATGAGAGCTTTTTATTTACACCCAATTGCATTCTGACTGACGTTCACTAAAACGCTGTCTGGATACCAAAGGGCTTTAAGCTTTCCTCCAGCATATTTTTTTTTTTTTTTTTTTTAACTTTTCCTTCGTGATGCTGCGAAAACCTTGTTGAAATATGTAAAACAGTGGTGTAATTATTCCTCTGAAGGTGAAAAAAAAGGTTCCTTCCTGAAGGAATTACTTCCGGTCTGCGAGCTTTTAATTCACTCTTCTGATTATTACATGATGACGAAAAGAAGAGGAAAAAAAAAGATACGGCAAAAGAAAAACGATTCGTAGAGGAAGGAGACCGGAAAAAACCATTAACTCCCTTCAAAGCACGTTGGGGGTAATCGAAAAGCATCCAGCGAGAACGCTCAACGACCCTTCCCTCGCCAAGTTCCGGCTTCATCTTCACGATAGAACGTATATGAACGAAAGACGCGCTGGGCTGTTTCTTCGTTGCGACGCTGTAAGCTCGTCGGCGCGCTCACATATTATTTCGTAAGCGATGTGTGCGGGCGAGTGTAAGACTTCCGTGGCAGAGGTTTCGTTGACTGATCGAGAGATCAAGAAGGAAGGAAAATCGGTGCTAGCAAATACACAACGCAAGCAGGGACTCTTGAGCTTTGAGTGTGTACAGACAACGGACACACACACGCACACACACGACCTTTGAATAACGAGCTAATGTCGCGCCTCGCACTACACCCATTCTTCTTTGGCAGAGGCGTCGCCTTCTGAATGCCGAGAGACACAGGCGAATCGGAGAACTCACGTATCTCGTATTGTGAAATCGACTGGGCTTTGCCGCGCACCTCACGCGGATTTTGATGAATCGTTCACTTGGAATACCATCGGTTTTCTATCTTGGCTCAAACAATGTGAGAGTTATCGAATTGTCTACTCTATAGCTGTCTCGTTCATCCGAGAAATTCTTTTGTGCCGAGGCACCTGCGGTTTATTTTACGAAGTTTCGGATAATTTTTCGAGAAATTTCAGGCATTAAGACAGCTGTGAAGATGATTACTATCGATTTTCAACGTTTCTTTTTTATCTAAGTGAAAAAAAAATCTCATCCAGATTCACAGCAGAATAGATTTCAATGAAATGGCCTGATTGAATCGTCTAAGAGCCCGAGATAACGAGGCTCTACTATCGTACGTCGATCGGAATTCGACGTAGACGTCTCCCCTCGAGGAGCGTCCGTAAGCCTCTTGGCAGAGACGCATAAGTCACCCTCACCGGGGGTGGATTGTGGCACGTGGATAATACATGCAACCTCCTTGCAGTCACGTCATTCGAAAATTAATTTCACTCGCGGGCTCGGCACTAGCACCAACCAGTAACAACACACATCGTGTACAGCTAGGTAACATAGGAGCAATAGCTAAGTAAGGGTGGTGGTGGTAAAGAGTCGACGTTGGGCGACATATACGCGGGCGGCACGGTCGTTGTAAAGAACTAGGACTGAATAATTAACGTAACCGTTGTATCGCGCCCGGGCTAATTATAGGGCCCCTCTCCTTCGTCCCTTTCGCCTGTTTAGCATATTCGTTAATTATCGTACCTATACGCGCCTGCCACTGTTACTTGCATGGCTATTTATGCGTCGGTATTGGTGCAAACGTCGAGTGAACGAGAGCACGATGTATCTCGCGCCCGCGCGTCTACACCGTTATACGGGTTGCGTGAGCACGAATATTCGTATGTGTAATTTCACACTGCAAAACATCTGCAAGGGTGCGCCGTTCACTTGAGGAGACGCGACGCTTTGTATCATGATAAAAGTCGAGTAAAATTTAAAGGGCGAACTACGCAGGAATATAAAGCAAAAAGGAAAAAGAATTTAATTTTATAAAATTAAAAAAAAAATTAAAAAAAAAACAAAAACGAAATGAAAATTGTAAAATTTCACCGTTGACATTACACAAATTTTTCTCTCTAAGTTCTACGGAAGAGTTTCAAATTGGAAATTCCTGCATCATTCTTAAGAGCTGTGACGTATTTTCCGTTGGCGTAATTTATATTCGAGAATAAATCGCGAAAGCAAATCGGTAATGTCACCTTCGCTCGTCCACCCTCGCTAATGCACTCGCAAACCCGGTGAGCGCCAGCTAATTTTTGTTCCACCGGAATTAAAGAACCAATATGCCCTAGAATTCGGGTGGAACCACTCTCGAACTCCGCAATGAATCAAAAGTACTTACCAATTTTTATTTCACCGGAATTGGTAAATCGGTATGCCCTGAGTGCATCAACGAGAGTGACGTTGGTGGAAATGCACGGCCGCTCAGACTGTAGGTTGTGGTACAGGGGTCGAGATCGTTTGTTAGTAAAAGAAACTGCTCTTAAGAGGGGCGAGTCAACAAAGAAAAAACAATTTTCAGAGAGTTGTATTTTTTATTCCAGCCAACCGATAAATATGAAATTAACATATCACTTGAGGACTGGAACGAAAAATTTTTCTGTCAGTGTGAAAACAAATTTGGTTAATCGGTTCCATTGCAAACCAGATTTGTGTTTTTTCAACTCTGGGCATGATTCAGAATTGACCATTCAAAGGATTTTGCTCGTTGATGTCTCATTTTGTTTGTAACAACATTCTACACCGGCTAAGCGGAGCGATTTCTTTTAAAGGTCCCCAGGCCAAAGATATCAAACAATTTAGAGATTTAGAAACTTATAAATTTGTAAATTAGTCCCTCCACTTAGCCGGTGTAGAATGTTGTTGTTACAAACAAAATGAGACATCAACGAGCAAAATCCTTTGAATTGTTAATTCTGTATCATGCGCAGAATTGAAAAAACACAAATCTGGTTTACAATGGAACCGGTTAACCAAATTGGTATCAACAGTGACAGAAAAATATAAATTTCATATTCACTGGTACACTGGAATAAAAAATAAAACTCTCCGAAAATTATTTTTTCTTTACTGACTCACCTCCCTTAACGAAAGCGCGAGATTAGAGTCACAAGAACTCTAATCTCTACGAGAGTCAAAATGCATCGAGAAAACAAAAATTAATTTGTTGGCTAAAAAGCCGCGAGAGCATACGACAGCGCATCGAGAAAAAAATCTTTATAAATTCTCGTTATCTTTCACGCAACCGGAGCGTCCTCAGCTGTAACAGCTATGTAACAGCTATGCGCTGTTACAGCGAGAGCGATAGCATGCCGAGATAGGTTTATTTTATTTTTCTTAAAAGGGAGATACTTCTGAAAACTCACCAATCCGGTATAAAATCCTTACGAAGGCACGAGAGCTCTATCCAAAGGATACGCAACACCACATAATACACTAACTGCACTAACTTAGCACGTAAAACACACGGATTTTATTGAAATAAAATTCGAAGAACGAGAGCACAAACTTTTTGGCTTAACCGGAGCGCACGTAGCCTCTATCATGCGATAGACCGCGAGAGCTGAACTGTATACCGCGCGCGGCCGGACAGAAAAACTGTCAACACGAGAGCGCGACTGGAGGTCGAGGCGTCTCGACGACGTCTCGAGACAGACTAAATTTTACACGTAATTCTCGATAGCCAAATATTATGATTATTTATCGAAATCTGAAAATCTTCAATCCGATCACTACTGCCCTCTGACTCGAGCCACCTCCGAACTTTAGCGGGAACGAATACACGTAAATCGGTCGGTTTTAAATCTGAAATTCTCCACGATCGTTTTTCTAGTGCATCAGGCGAGAACATAGCATGGACAAAAAAAAACGTATCGAAGGGATTCCTCCCTTGATTATGACATAAATTTTATTTTCTTTAACGGGAACTACAACATCGATAACGACGATATATCTTGTGACCGTGAGTTTAAAAAAAATCACGTCACACAGCAGAAAGAATTTTTTTTTCAAAGCGATTGAGACTTTGCATCGCGAATTCGGTTTATCAGTGTAATTTGAATGTTATGACAAGTTTAAAGTGCAACGATATTTGAACTGATATAATCGATCAGATAAAATTGTTTCAATTATAAAAAGATTCACTTTTTTCGTGTTCTTCAAGTAGCTTTTTTTTAACTTCCAAGATCAGAGTGTATCAGAGTTTGTGAAATGTAGTAAAACGACATTTCGCAGTGGAATTTTTTTTTTTTGCTATCTACGTTTTACAAGGTTGAGACAATCATCGCAAAATTATCATGAAGTTCGAAATATGTTGTTCAACATCTTTCTTTGTATTTTTTTTTTTTTTACGGAAAACAGACTCAAATAAATGCATGAAAAGCGTACGTCATAGTTATTTAAAATCCTTTGCGTCACGGTGGGTCTTACGGTGTCCCACCTATTTTCACTTGTTTTTTAATACTTTTAACTAATTGTATTACATGCGATGTTCAGTCCTTTTTTTCTCGCAATTCCATAATGTACGGCTCAAAGGTTTAACACTACGAAACACAATAAAATGTATTAAAAAATATAATGAAGACTTCATACTATTTTTGTAAAGACCCCCCACGACTCCATGAAACATATGCCGTTGCCAAACGCAGAGAGTCAAACATAAAAAACAAAAAACCAAAATACAAATCCCGCAAATAATTACACGGGATATTTAATGATAGAAACTGCAGAATATCTCGTAGGAGTATGTATTTAGATATTTCTGCAAGAGATTTTTTAGTCCGGCTTTTATCACAAGCCTACTGAAGGCGTCACCAATCTCAGAAAAAAGGGGGAAAAAAAAGAAAATCGTCCGGTCTATGAAGGGTCCTGTAAAGTCTAACAAGACGGACATTCTTTGGCTCTCAAGATTGATGGCAAAGTATGTCTCACTCCCGCGGTACGAGACCAGTATGGAGATGTCGCGAAGCGACTGTCGTGCGCACGTCACCGCGGGGGTGCCGATAAGGGTTGGTTTTACGCGTATTCGGACGTTTATCGCCGGTCGGTGGTGGGTACTCGTGACAGCGCAACCGGCAGCACGCAATCCGGACGTTATACGGCACTCGTATTCTCGCGTATAGTAGAGGCAATACTAATCCAATGTCCACCCTTCTTGTACGTCGAAATAATACTGGTAGACCGTTTGGTATAGTATGAGTAAGGGAGTAAGCGACAAAGTGACAGAGCAAGACCACCCCACCCAGCCAGTTATTTTATGCTTCTCTTACGAGCAGGAACAGACATGAGAGCGCACGATTCGTGACCGGAGATGCCGAAGTTCCGATCACGCATTTACCGGAGTTCCGGAGGGTCTGCGATCGTTCTAGAGGACAACGAGCTGGTTCGATGTGACGATACGGTGACGTTGTCGTTCGCCTCTATCAAGTTCGTTCATCAGGCATGAAGCAATGTATATGTGTGTGTGTGTATATATATATATATAGACATGTAAGCTCGAAAGACAAGATTATCCAGCTTTGAGGGAGAGGTTTACGGATGTGGCCAGCGTTATGCTCAGGATGAGGAATGAGTCGGAAGGACTCTAGAAGCCATACCATAGACAATAGTTTGGCTGTTGGCAGTAGTAGGTTTGCTCTCACCGATAAATGAGCAATAAGACCGACGCCGAGAGTGATAGCTCCATTTAACGCCCTCGGACTCGGTTCTATATGGCTTTAGGAGTACAGTAGAGAGTACCAACGGTGGCTAGAGAGGTCTCAACGTAGTACGCCTCTGTCGTGTTCTCTTACATTACGCGTATATACGGTGCTTGGCAGCGTATGTGTAAATCCTCAACTGTACGCGCAGTAAATACGGCAGAGTCACATTGCATAGTAAGTCTCGTATCGCACGAACGCGCTCGGTATTATACCAAAGCGACTGGTCTCACCTTCAACTGCCGTCCAGTCACGGTTACCGCCCCTTTGTCGAGCGATACAATCCATTTTAGAGCGATACATATAACACCATACGTATACGGTACATTCCAGTTTTCGTCACGAGAGAAATATAAAGACGGAAGTGGCAGAAAAATGCCCTCGCGGAGCTCTTTAATTATAAAAGCAACCCTAACTCCCTCAAATCTTTTATTTTTCATCTTCCACAAGCTGCTTTGGCTCTAGAGCGATCGATATTACGGGATGTAGATAATCGTTTATAGTGTTTCATCGAGTCAGATCTACAGATTAAAAAAAGATTGACAGGCAACTCTGCAGTGGCAAGAATGGCATATCCGTGTCGACTCAATCGAACGTTCGTTCGATGTTATCAGTTCTTTTGACAAGCAAAGTCACTTTGACGTTGCTTGTCAAAGGGACTCTGCAGATTTATATCTCTTATTATTTGAAAATCAAAAGGGCAATTCTTCAATCACAATCCCTGACACCTACATAACGCTTGGAACCCCTTAGAACGACTGATTTGAGTTTTTACACGATTAGGCACGGAATGGATGGAGGGAAGAAGCTTCACATCGCTTTAAATCAAATCACACACTTGAAAAAAAAGAAAAAACTAGGTTTTAAAAAAGAAAAAAAAGGAATCTAGAATATCAATCGACAAAAGTTTCTTCTGACTGTATAGCAAATTGAAAATCATATTTCAGTTTCTAAATTATATTTTTGAAACTCATACACGAAAATTTTCATTTTTATTTTTTATATTACACGATATTAGTCCTAGTAATGACAGACTGGCTGAAATACTGACCGCAATTAAACGCTTCTCGCGTCAACCGGCGATTAGTGAAGAATAAAGAAAAGTGGAGTATTTAATATCGCGAGGAAAGGTAAATTCTTGAGAAAACAACCCCGTAAATTTAAAAATAGTGCATCACTATTTCCTTCCTGTGTACTCTCTTTATTTCGAGTTTTGAATTTAGAATTCTCGTGAATTCCACACGAGCTCTGCCCCCACTGAAGTACCTTGTCTTCGTTCCAGCGTGAAATAAGTCTGGGAGACCCGGAGCGCATTTGCTCAAGGGGGGTGCTTTGGGTGGGCTCGCTCGACTATTTGCACTCGGCAACTAGTTGCGTGACGTATCAAGGTGCTCTCAACCGAGAGCCACATACCATCAAATAAATTACAAATTTCACAAGTAATATTATTAGAGGGAAAGCATTGAATTTGCAATTATGAAAGATTTAAGAATACGATAATTTGTTCCTTCGTGACTGAGTCATGGTCTGACAGGGATAAAGCAGTATCTACTTTTTCGCGATGACTTAGACTCCTTTAACGGATTGCTGAGTCAATCGCATGTAACATGTATGATAAAAAAAAAAATGTTAACACAGTCTCGTGTACCAACAAATACAACTTCAAGAGGCGTCGAGAGTCAGATTCGATTTGTCGACTACACTATTTACAAAATGAGAGCCGCTGGTTGTAAATCATAGAGCGGGCGAGAAGCGCAACCACCAGTGCTGCGGGAAAGCAGGAGGGTTTAGCAAGAAGAGAAACGCGTTCTCGTAGGAGTGAGACGGCAGGCCGAGGGTTGAGGACGAGAGAAAGCGAGAGGTGGATGAGGGTGGTTCGTAGGTCTGTTGGGAAATATGGAGGCAAGTTGAACCCCCTTCCCTTGTACCCACTGCTGCTCTCACCATAGCTTGCCCTCTGCAAATAGCCATATAACTCTACCCTAGTCGTGCGTTTCGGCTCTACCCCCCCCTTTCCAACCTCCACGTACATAGGACTATACTCCATATCGTACAACTTGGTAAAGTCTTTGCTCATTCGTCCGTACACTGTACTCTGCTATGTGTCGTAAACCACTTAAATCTTACTTGTGAGTAAAGCTCTGAATGGAAAGAATTAGCTTAGTCTTGACGTTCAATGTTAGTGAAAGTTATTAACGTTTTGCTGTTTTCCGATCGTAGTTAGATGGATCAAAGAGAATTGACTGACTAATTAATTTAAGCTAATTGTGAAAAACAGAGTGATTCAAGTATTTAAAGAAAGTATTATGTTCAACAATAAAAGTCAAGAATTTGATGATTGCAGCCATATCCTTATGATTTAGTTGGTTCTCTAATTCGTAACACTTTCAATTTCACCGAAGTCTCGGAAAGTTTAATTAGTGCTGAGGCACTAAATTAACTTCCCCAGTTTTTATAATCCCTCTAAAAGAAGAACTTCTGCAGAATGTCTGTACGGATTTCGTTTATGCATATGCATTTAGCACTTAAACGTTTAATATTAAAGAATGACCTGACCTCTTAAGGACGATAAAAAAAAAACAGAGCTTCACCAACATACTCTTATATTATTCTTCCTGAATGCTAATGAGATTACGTAGTGTAAAACAAAATGGAAAACCTGGGTTGCTATTGCCGCAGCTATATGTGTACAGAGTACATGTTACTGTATGCAAAGCGATAGGGCGGACGCGGTTGACAATAAACCTGCTTTTCCACCTCTCTCTCTCTGTCTCTCTCTCTCACTCACTCTCACTCTTCTCCTCTTCCTCGCTGCGTTCGCATACATACAATATTTTTTTTTTTTTTTTTAAATAAAAACGCTTCGAGTACTAGGCCACGCGACACGATAATAAATACGGGCGATGGGGGCAAACGACCAAGCGGTCGTGCGATAGGCAAAGGGCGTTCAATTTTAATAAGGTACCGGCAAGACCGTTCGTGTGTGGTGGAGCTATGCTGCTTCTGTTGTTGGCTACGAGAGCTGTATGCTGTGGCATTGGTTGTGTCACGATATAATAACTTTCGCGCACGTTTCGCGTTGTCGCGGTCTAACAGTACTACTCGGTGGAAGTGGCACAGAGGGAAGAACGAGATACAACAAGAGAGGTGGATGGGACGATGGGTCCGGACAAGCATCGTCCCCGAGGGCGCTAAGCACCCGCATCCGAGATTTATCTCGCTCATATCTGGGAAACCGTTTTCGCCGCCACCCTAGTGGCTTGGTTCACGCTGTCGTTCTCTCAGTCGCACTCACGCCCTATCTCACGATTCTTGGGGTTTGGCCATTAAACCCCGAGCGTCAGAGCGCGCACATGTCACGGAGACAATTTCCGAAATTTTCGCTTCTCTCTCTCTCGCTCTCTGTCTCTCTCTCTTTCTCTATGCTCGTTCTGGTATGCTACGGTCACTGGACGGCAGCTTCCGCACGTTAGGTGTTTTGCGGTTGGTTTGCCGTAACTAACGTGAAACCTGGATACGTGATAAACTGCCCAAGCTGGCTGATACAGTAATTTCGTGGAGACGAAAGTAGGGACAAATGAGAAAAGCGAGAAAATTGTTATTGTCCGAGCGGGAGTAACTGGACGATTTATTACCTTCGGGAATTTGCTTTGGAGTGCTTGAACTTTCGACTCCACAGAGGAAACGGTGAGTCTGTCATAGCATACAATGACAAAGAGAGATAGCATTCGGGGGCTTCAGCAACCAGGACAAATTTAATATTTGCATGCTAATGCGATTATGCGCGGCGCGTTGGAGACCGCGAGAGTACGGCGGTTGGGGGGAGGGGACAAAAGAGGGGTGGATGGTGATTGGGGATGGAGACGAGGAGATAGACTGCTGAGAGAGCAAGCGCAAGCAAACGGTAAAAGGGGGAGAAGTTGTGTCAAGAGGCAGACCAACAAGAGGGAAAGGAAGAAGAATATGAAGGGAAGTGAGACAAGGAAGTGGTGAGAGAAGAGGCACACCGCATTCCGGACCAGTAGGGAAATGAATCACATCATTATGAATAATAGCACGCGGTGTCGCAGTGTTCTCGCTGTCTGGTTATTAATAGTAATGACTTAGCAAGGCTTTTCTCACTGGGGTATGGGTAGTGAGAAACGTGAAGGGCCGTGAGGGACGGTGAGGGAGGAGGGGGGTGGACTAGCTGAACGGCTTGTACTGTACTGCTCTCGTGGTTGGAATCTTTGTCGCGTGAAGCACGCACTTGCTTTTCTCGTTTTCTCCATGTTGAGCCCTCCCATAACTATCAAACCGTACGACGAGAACCAACCCTTAGAGGATACGCTTTTGTCTCTGTCTCTTCCTTACATTTACATTGAGTCGCTGCTTACATAAATCGTTATATATTAACCCGTATCTTTATTCGAGTACCCTGCGTCAATGTATTTCTACATCTACAAAATTAAACTGCTGAGCAATATTTTCAACATTTATATTATGCCAAAGATAATTTTCTTAATAATTCCGAAACTTTAAAATTCTTCCAATTAACTGCAGATATTGTACAATTAATCAATTTTTGTCGTCATAATTGAATAATATATTTCAATAAAAGGTAAATAAATATATTACGAATATACGAGAATTTAATCCCCTCTTAAAAAAGACATGGCCTAAATATCTCGAAATGTATCGAAATCGTGAAGCCAGTTTATAAGCCTGTTGATTGGTCGGTATGTCGCATAGCCAACTTCACTCGTCTCTCATGGACGGCGCTGCAGACCACACGGATCGCGTGCGCAGCGCGTTCGATATATGGCGGCCAAATTGAATCGCAGATCTTTTGCCGTGTATAATAGCTTTCAGTTTGTATAACAAATGTGTTTACAATACAATAACATGCGGCTCCTAAATAAGTTTATACAGTTTACTCGCAAAATAATCAATACAGAGCGCGCGCAGCGCCCACGTTGTTGCTAGTTTATTAAAATATTTGACAATACTGTTAGAGACTGCGAGGGCCGAGTTCATAATATATGCTTTAGACAACGATTGGTGTCGTGTAGATATTAGAGAATTTGCAGAGGTATGCGCATGTGTGTAAAGGGTCAATAGTTTCGCGGTGTCTCATCTTGTCAAAGGGCTGTTACTGCTCACGTTGATGCAAACCGATCCAAGAGAACCGAGACAAGACCCGAGTGTCCAATGGCGCTGATATTAAATCCTCCTTTAACACCTTACACGAGAGTATACGGGGAGGGTGTGCGAAAGGGTACAACGGGTTTCATAGTGGAAATTCACGTGCCCAAATGCTTTACCGAACACGTGTGGGCAATTTTTGGGGGTTCGAGTGGTGAATGTTTTATATATGTATAGTGTTAACTGAGGGTGCCCACCACTCGACTGTCGCCTTTACGAGTTCGGCTCGACACGAGCGTCAAATTTCGATCGCACTGGTTGCATTTCATCCTCTACCCTATATGCTTCTTTGACATTCACTTGCTCTATTTGCTTTGCTAGCGTTATGTGAATTCAATGAAGTTGCATCCCGTAATTGAATTTATTTGCTTTTTTCTTTGCTTTTTTTGATGACTTCTTTTTCCCTGTTTATTTAGTACTACGATTTTCTGTGATGCTTCCTGGAAATGTATCAATAAACCACTTTTATGCCATCGAATTGGTCATTGTTAAAAAAACATTGTAATCATCAATTAAAGCAAAATTTTGATTTCTTCAAGTATTAGATAAAATCATTAACGGGTTTTCAATATCCTATGTCATATATGTTAAATTCAACAGCAGTATATCGAAATTAATATTCGATTATCAATGAAGCTGTATAATGTTCACGAATTTCCATTTCATGTACTTCGTTCATAAATTTCATTTAACTCGGCACAGTAAACATGTTACATATTTCACAACATTTGCACTTCAGATTGCATTTGCACGAGGTCAAAGGGGAACTGTGGAAAACATGTGACGGTACAGTCAGACCTTTTGGCAGAGTCAGATGTTTGTAACGTCAATAACCAGACACGAGGGAAAAAAAATCTACCGCTTAGCGATTTAATCCATCAATCAGCGCATGATTGAGCAGTCACACATTCAACAATAAATACTCCCTCTTATTCATTTCCAT
The DNA here is from genome assembly GCA_964016905.1 of Perithous albicinctus. Classification (NCBI taxonomy): domain Eukaryota; kingdom Metazoa; phylum Arthropoda; class Insecta; order Hymenoptera; family Ichneumonidae; genus Perithous; species Perithous albicinctus. The sequence goes on along the minus strand of OZ024702.1, from coordinate 9,604,131 downwards.
GATTATAATTATCCTATTTGTATAATCATTATTTTTCAATTTCATGGGAGTCTAAATAATTTTTATATGATCCTTATCTAGGGCATAATAAAAATGTATTTTTCTTTAATAGCTAAATGGGTATTTTGTTCTAAATGCGTATAACTCGACTGGCTTTATAGTTGCCTGATAACAATCAGTCAGTCTCGTCGGGCATTAAAGGTATCGAAGTCCGAGTTTCTGTTTTCGCTGCGCGACGGTATCGGACCGCGCCCGAGGAGGGGTTGAAACAGCGTCGACTCGCAGAGAGGCTCGTAGCTGCCTACCAGCACGTACCGAAGATCACTATCGCACGCGATACGATATTCGTTTATGCGGCGGCAGTGACGGTAGCTTCCGGGATGGCGGCTGGCAGGGCTGGAAGTGTCACTAGGTGTCACAGACAGAGAGAATAACGAACGCAAACAGCAGCTGGCGAGCAAAACAGCACACGCAATGAACGCGTGCTCTGGCCCAGAGTGTCGCACGAGGTTCCCAAAGGTGGTGCTCCTGCTTGTCCTGTCGAGCCAGCTGAGTGAGTGGTAAAAGTCCGTAATGGCCAGTCACTGTGGAATAATATGGAAGAAAGAAGGAGAGGAATGGAGAAGTGTTTTCTAACCCACACACACACACACACACGCACATACACGACACATATATATATATATAATATATAAATATTATGAAAAGGGTAATGATTTCGTTGGCAAAATGGAAATGCAGAAGTGATGCAGTCACGCTCATCGACTAATGTATGATTAACTATCACTCTCTTGCAGTCTCATTATTCGAACCCGACAGAATACTCTACGTAGCATAATACGTGGTTTAACTACTCTAATTCAGAGGTGAACGAGAAGCAGACCAGAACCGAATCATACAACGTTGCACCGATTCGAATGATAATAATAATGCAAACAAGTAGAGATGATTAATAATTACCTAGCGTTTGGCCCATTAATAATTATTATCCATTCGCTACGCTTTAACAGTTTGCATATTTTGAGGGTAATATGCTGATGCGTATAGTGGCACAGCGATTAGAGATCAAGAGAAAAGTGCAAAAAGAACTATATATAGTACGATATACATAGTTATTTTACACAGAGGAACATCAAATGTCAGGGAATCGATGCTCTACAAGCTTTACATATAATATTTATTTTGTCAGCACTCTTAGATAAATATGCTGGGGAAAGTTATTACTGTCGGAATGATAAAAGAACTGTGGATATTGAATATAAAAATGGATGGACAATATTCGTCGTATATTACATATGATCCCTTAAATACGTCACCGTCCTTTTTTCATCCCCCCATTTTGCTCAAACTCCAGTTTCCAGATGGCACAGAGTAGCATAAGCAAAGTCTTGTAATATCTGTCCTATGTCTGGTACACGTTTTGAATTTTTGTTCTTGAGGAACGTATAACGAATCAAATTGAAAATAGATAAAATGCTTATAATGTGTGTAACAGAATAGCTGAATTACAAGAGCCTAGCCTCATATAGTGGCAGCAGAAACTGGCGAAAAAAGAAAACCACACGCACATCGTATTACTTTGTACAAATAATGTTTGCGATCATCCCCGGCAATTTGGAAAATTGCCGTTATTTTACATTTTGAACTGGAAAATAAAACGAGATAGAAGTACGACTGGTTTGTGCGAGAGATAGACGCAGTGGCAGTCGGGGCGCGCTTATCCGCTTGCCGGATCACGATGCTATCGTCACGAGTCACGCTTACCCACGGCGAGCACGCCTGACACGACGATATGACGACCAAGAGGACGACAACTATACGCTTTTGCTGAAATTACAATGAAATATCATTGTACATCGCTAACAATGCGGAATAAACGGGTGAGTATATGAGGCAAAGGGGTTAAGGAATGGAGTTTATGTCGCTACTTTTCCATCGCGTTTTCATGTTTTGCCCTCAGTCATCTATTCGTTATCTCGCAAGGAATCCGATCTCACTTTCCTGCCGTCGAACTCACGATCCTCGCTAGTGTGCGGATGTACCTTGGGATGTAACAGGATGATAACAATTGTGAAACGACGAGCAGCTTTGCCGACACCGCAGCAGCCGATGCTGCTGACGCTCTGTGGAAAGCTTTTGGTACTTGCAGGTGTCGATGATTGAGCTTTCCAGAATTTCCTCTTTACCAACATAGGACAGGAAACCGACGAGAACGAAAGGAATGCATTTTCCCCAGTGGGAAATTTGAAACTGGCGCCATCCAGCGTACGAGCCTTGAACTGCGAGGTAGGAAACTGCGTTATGGATAGATTTCAGGGGCAAGTTGAGGGTGTGAGCAACAGTGCCCGTCTCGTTCGAGAGGGGAGATGGGAGACTTGAGTGGGGATGCGTCTGCCAGTTTGAACCGTTTCTACTCCGGTCAACGCGCTCTCTAGTTCCTCCACATTAACGTTTCGTTAAACTTTAGTTTCATCATGATTAATTATTGAAATTTAACGAGATGCTTTTAAACGATTGAGATTATTTACGCTCTGCGGGCACAAATTGGATTTATTTCAGTTCTTTTAAAAATGTCTATACAAATTTCATGAGATTCCTTATAACGACCTTAGTAAGAATATAAACAAATACTATCCTAAAATCTAATCGACGTCTAATATTTATTAAAAGTATCCAATGAAAGAATGATCTCTAATCGCCCAGCAGATAAAGAAAAATTTCGATTTCTGACCTTTTCAGGTTAAGCTGTTGTAGCTTTTTCTTGTATTAGTTTGTTATTTGGCATACTTATCGATTTGGCTGTACTGTTAAGAAAAAAAAAATTGGCAAGAGGATGTTGTAATAATTATCATACTCTCATTTCGATAGATTAAACGTTGTAAGAGGATTTCTGTACGTTAGACAATCATCAAAAATATCCGACATCAAGTTCTCAGGTGTCCCGCGAATTGGAGAAAATTTCCCTAGTGAGGAACCGACCCTCTTCACGTATAACCCCACCTTGCGAAGCGCATAGCCCGCGGGAGGGATGGTTGGCGGGGGTGAATCGATACAGCCGCGATACAACAAGCGATGTCTCGAAACTCGAAACAGGAATGCGCGCGCACATGCTCTCCACACCAGTTCTTGTCTCTCGCTCTTACTCTCTCACTCTTTCGCTTTATCTCGTCCGTTCTCATCTCCGTCGTTCTATCGAGCCCTTGAAACAATGTAACACGAGCGTACCACTTGCCATGCTGGCTACAAGAGCTCGTCTCTTCTCGACTCGTTAACGGCTCCTCTTGTACATTTCAGAGTAGTTATTATACAAGCGTAGAGAAGGGGACATTAGTAGTTTCAGCCAGTTGCTAACCAGACAGCAGTTACGTGGGATATACAGTTGGACACTTCGTGATGCTGTTTGTCATGTAACATTGCATCAACATGGGAGCAATCGAAAGCTCTTGAAGCGTGAATCACAAGGGATGTGAAACATTTTCCACCTCATCCATATCGAAATAGCATATTGATGACAGGATCCAATATTACAGCAGAATGTTACTTCGGTTGATCCCGTTACTCGTGAAATTTGATTGGGTCATTACTAGTTAATAATATCTGTAATAGGTGGCGAACTGTATCTATCTAACAAAACAGTCAGATACGTATATTTCCCCTTTGTAAACTCCCACTCCATCCCCTTCTCCCCCACTATTCCACCCTGCTTGCGCGGTTTAACCCGACAGGATTTATTCAAACTCGTACTTGCGTTGAGCAGTGCGCGGCCCCACAAGAGCTACCAAGGTAAATGCGCTTAAATCGTAAACACCGTTAATCCCGTAGAATCCCGACGAGCTTACTCACACACGTGACGTGCCGTGTACGAGGAATAGGTCGCTATGAGCACTGCATCCTGGGCAAAGTCGAAAGTTCGCCGATTCACCAACGAATCCAACTACTATCGCCGAATTGCGAATCCGAGCGACGGTCAAGCCGTGGTGCTCCATGAACAGAAATATCGAGCCAGACAAAGAAGGGAGGGTGGGGGGAAGAGAGTGATCGTCGATGCGTTAACAATTTATAAATTCTGCGGTAACGGATTGGACGCGGCGATGAGGGTTGCCGTATTTATGTGTCCTGGGATATCAGCATCAATAAACTCCAACAGCATTGAGTTATAATAATTCTACAGTTCTACCGATGTAACTCAATTCAACTAACCATTTGTTCGATCAACTGTACATCCTCTTGAATCTAACACATTTATTGTTTTTCTCCCGTAACCGATAATCCAGATGATTCAAATTATTTCTTTCCAGTTTGTTTTTTTACTTAACCAGCAGAAAAATATATTAAACCATAATCACTGATAAAAAGCTCTGCCCACCATCCTCTGAACATTGTTAGGCTAATACAGAAAAAAAATATACATTTATCGACTTCCAAGAGTGTACAAGTAGACATACAACTAATCCATGGCAGGTGGATAGTCGAGTGTGGGTGGGTATAGAGCTCGTCTCGTAGACCACCACATCACGCCCCATATAACGTACGACGTATAGGTGAACCCACGGAGGGGCAGTGAGAGACAGATTAATGTGACCCCGTCACCGTTCGAACAAAGCTTCGCACAATAGCCGGACAAAGGGGGCCGCGGGGAGGCCATGTGGACCGGTGAAGGCACGACTAGCAGGGGTCGATGTGGCCGAGCTTTGCAGTCGCGAGAGAAACACAACACACATACACACACACACGGATGGTGTGAGATAGACCGAGAGAACTACAGATGAAGGGGAAGGAAGGGGTTGCTAGACCTGACTGGACGTTGGATATATTACCGACGAGAAGCCACTCGTGGCTATCAACGATGAGATTCAATGCGCGATCATGCAGTACACGTACAGCACGTGTGATACTCGTAAAAGTATTGTCAGCATTACCCTTCTCTCCCTATACCTCAATCAGAGGGTAAATCGTTTGACTCTCTCTCACTCTCTCGCTGACTCTTCCACTTCACATGTGACGAACTATCATCTCCTCGAACAGATCAGTCTGTTTATTATCCCAGGCAGCAGTTGCCTAGTGCTTAGTATTTCGTCCTCGTAGCTCACATATACCAGCTCGAAGCCTGTTAATATGAACCATTTCATTTTAACCTATGCGAACTGGCAACCCGATACGTGAGAATGAAAACTACGAGAGAAGCTACACTGCATCGAGGGATAATTTGCTGAAATACGAAAATGTATGAGCCACTTTAAAATCTTTAGGTATCGACGATGGGAGAATTTTTCGTGCTCTATTGTCTGCTTCTTTCTAGTTAATTTCTCGCGGTGCTCTCGATTCTTTTTCGCGCAGAGATTCTGACGCAAACGATATAAACGCAAGGGTGACCACACCCCCGTAGGAGGGTACGAGATGCGCGCGCAACTGTCAGACTCACCTTCTCGAAGCTATGCTAGCAGTTGATATCGGACCGGTAGACCCGCTCCATACCACGTGTAACATTCCACGAGAAGAGTGGAAGGCAGATGGATGCGTGGAGAAATCAGTCTGAGCTTTGGCAACTACTATATAGCTTACAACGACAACAAGAGTATCATCATCCGTGATATTAAGTCGGAGTAGAAAAAGTTCTTGATCTGATGATTCGGATATCTGTTTCGGGGTCCAGTCCGAAACGGAATAGCTTGCGGGAAAAGCAATGGATGAGGAGGATGAGTAAAAGTTAATCTCACGTTTTCACTCGAAAAGTTTGGATAGAGCCAACAATCGAATTACCATTTCGTTATTTGGCAAAGACGCGAGGCTGCTTCCATCTTTATTCCTTCACCGTAATACCATGGAGATTCGGTAGATCGATCAACGCAAACTTTCTACCACAGGCGCGATAAATTTACCAAAATGTAATCTCTCCCAAAGAGAACCCACAAAACAAGATTAGATTATACCCGTGATCACATGAAGGAGCACCTTCAACGCTGTTGAAAAAGAATCAAGATTAAGGCGGGGAAAACAAGACTCCCGGCAGGATACCGTGTGCTTTTAGAATCCTCGTGAGAATTTTCGAGGAAAAGGTGAGCCCACTCAAGCGTTCTCTCGCAGCAGAAGCAGCAGCAGCAGCAGCAGCAGCAGCAACGGCAGCCACACCACATCTCAAGACTCCATTAAATCACGGTGAAATCTGTTCCGCGGGAACTCGCGGCGCGTGGCCTCGGCGCACGACGCCGTACGAGACGCTCGAGAATAAAGAGGGGCTTATTATAAGCGACGGTAATTCCCGAATAAATAACCGCGCCAGGAGTTGAGCCTGCCACCCTGAGCACCGGAAGATCGAGGTCGAAGTCGGGCCGAGAGCTAGTCGCCTTGTTCGCCCCGTTCGCGCTCCCGAGAAGGCTGCTGCTACTGCTGCTGCTGCTGCTGCTGCTGCTGCTGCTGCTGCTGCTGGGGTTACTGCTTTTCGAGAGGGTTCGTGCTCTGGTAAGGCGGTTCGAGGGTGGCAAGGGGTTTTAGTCGCGACCGGGACGACGTAGGTGCTTGATTTATCTCGGCGCCGCAAAGATCTGGCTTCGCGTACGTGCCCCGTGCCTCAAATTACCGACTTATAAACTTCTCGCTATTCTCATTCTCCCTCTTTCCTTTCCATGCTTTTTCTCTTGTCGTGTACTCCTTCGCCTCCTTGGCACTCTTTCACTCGATTTCCGGTTAGCCAGCTGTGTGCATATCATGGGACCGGCAACCTCGCTAAATAATCGTATCACAGCCTATTCGCGGACGATCGTCAGAGAAAAACTTGGGATTGGTGGAAGCTATGCTTTGTGAAGGGCGAGTTTCTTTAGATTTATCGGTTGATGGACAGAGCCTGCATGAAGTATTTTTGGTGAAATTATGTATCACAAAAGAAGTCTTTATATCCTCTCTCTGATTTGTATCGGCTATGAATGATAGAGACGCAGGCTAGTTTTTTCTGGCCACATGTATTAAAGAACATGAGGTGTCGATAGAAAGTTGTAATTAATTCGAGGGTCCGCGAAACCTACCTTCGCAGATTCGAACATGTTTTGTCACGTCATCAAAGCAACAGTCCATTAACTTGTTTGCTTACCTGAAATCAGACAAGTAAAATAGTCGATTATTAAGCGTCAAAATAGTTCATCGTGGTGGGTGAGTGATATTTTTTTTTTTTGGTAAATATTCGAAAATTAGGTGGTTGGTGGCATTAAATTGGGGGAGCGTAAAGCGGTGTATTTGATCGACGCGTCGACGAGAGCAATGTGACGTGACCCCACGGTCGAGTGAAAGGTAGTAAAACAGGGATGGCGGGGAGAAAAATGTTCGTGACGCGAGGGCGATGAAGAAAAAAAAGACGAGTTGCCGGGGTGAGCGCGCGCGCGCGCGCGCGGTCGCGGTATACGTTCGCTTATTAAAATTCATTAATTTCGGCGTTGGCGGTCTATGAGCGTTTCATTTTCATGCAAATCCGTCGGGCGTTTTACTGTTCCACGTGGAAAACAAGCGAATCGAGTGACTCACTCCGAAGAGTGAGAAAGCGAAGAGCAAAAAAGTTGTTACCGGTGTGACCCGGTAGCTGCGGCTCGCATCTCCTCGTAAAAAGAAATATACATGGTACAATGAAGAGAAATAACAATGCGAATGCCTACCTATATCTCGGAAGAACATTTAAATTTCGAATAGTGGATGTATCCTGCCAACACTCAATGAAAAATTCCATAAATTTTGTTTATAGCATATATTCCGGGACATTCTGTACATAGAAAAATACATTTTGGAAGAGAACGAGTACCTATAAATCCGCACAAGTCGGATCGCAGCGATATATAAAATTTATATAAAAAATCAGAGTTGTATTTATGCCATTAATTTTGAACTCATTTTATTTCTATATATATTCAATGAATAATTTGATGCTAATGATTTTTTGAAGAACGCGATGTTGAAAAAAAGATTTGAAAACATTTTATTCGGATCGAAAAATTGAAAATAAAAATGATTCTCCACAAGTATAAAAAAAATGCCACGAAAATTAAAGTAATTTGTCGTATATAAGTGGCAACTCCTCACCCGGTTATAGGGGGTTTCCGAAAGGAATGCTAACTTTCTATCCTTATTCGCTATATTTATTTGACTTCACGGATGAGCGGTTGTATGAAGCTTCCGAAAGGAAAAGGAAGATTCCCGTCTGCTCGGTTACGGTTATAGTGCCTATAGGTATCGTGTAATATACTGGATACACCAGGAGTCAACAGAATAGTTGGATGTAGGCGCCCAAGTTGCCAGCTTATCGCATTCATGCAACATTAGCCATGTACGTTATTTACTGTGCTCTTAAGCTTTCAATTTTTGACACCCAAACTATATTTACGAGCAGGATTCATTTTTTTTTTACGCCCTGTGCTATTGGGGTTAACCGTACGTCTCGCGCCGATCAGCGAGCAGGTATTCAACCCTCTGCTCGTAGAGCAAAGTGCTTACGCGCTTTCGTGTAGTCGTCGCGTCTATATACTAACCTGCGTAGTTACTGAGTGTCGCGTGAAAAAGGAAATCGACTAGGAAAGGTTGTGTCATAAGAAATTCCGATGAGATTCCAGGAGACACGATGAATTACAAGTCAAGGTTCTGGTTTTCACGTCTTATCATTAATGTACGAGTGTGGTATGATTAATCCCAACCCTTATTTAAATTTGCTTTTGACTCCGAGACTATCGTACCCTTCGTGCGAGACGAAGTGGCTTTCACACAAGATTTCTTGATGATTAATTAAGGCTCACACTTCTCCTGCTCTATGGCACTGGTGGACAGGCTTCTCTGTGAGTTATGTCGTGTCACCTCGAGCTAAAACGAGACGGAACCGCAAGTGATAGAGAGACGAAGATGACAATTAACGTTCCCAGGAACTCATTAACGGAACTTCTCTCGATACAGTCGTTTTAAGCCGGGAGGAAATCCCTTTATATATTAATGCTAACCTTCATTATTGTACACTTGGCCATCAATACCTCTGCGAAGTACGAATGAAATACAATCCATCGTTTATTCGTTTACAAGCCCATTAAGATCCATCATTAAGCCCTGACGCATAGGTCCCCATGCGTCAGGGACTTAATTTCTTCTCTTCAGTTCTAGAAATTTATCGGTGAAACAAGCAGTAAACCAGGCTCTATATTCGCCGCCACATTCTGTAAGAGGATGACCCCCCGACGCGTCGTTAGTTACAAAACTAACGGCAGCCTCGCTGTAGACGAAGATCCACTAGAGAAATTTATTGGAGCACCATCAGGCCCACGTTCGCTGTAATATATGTATACTGTGTACTGAATCCGGGAATCCCTTCGGACTATCGGTGCGGGTGAACGGACTCGGTCTCGTTCGCCTATCGTGCACCTCATCCCACAGCCAACATTTTCTATGCTTCAAGTTGGTGTGAGCGAGAGAGAGAGAGAGAGAAAGAGAGAGAGAAGCGAGTTCGACGCGAAACGTGTTTGCCGCGCGAGGCGGCTACGCCATTAGAGGGACGAGTTCACAATGATCAAAGCCCACGGTGGAATGCAATTTGGGTTGCATATTTCCCAGGCGCAATCGATTCCCGATGCAGTGCAACCCCGCAAGCTTCTACAACGTGGAACGAGAGAACCGAGTGCAAGCGCGGAGTACAGCCCAATCGCCAACGGCGTCGCTCGTGCTGGCAACAGCATGCCCTTTGCACATCCAGTATGAACAAACCGTCCAGCCAGAAACGGTGAGAGCGTATGCGGATACACACGTTTCTGATGGCTGTTGGGAGGATATATGTTTGACTATCCCAGGCGCCGGTGGGCCGTCGCCGATCGAATTACCCCAGTACTGACCAGCAGCCCGAGTATCGAATATTTTCCGAGCATTTTAACCCCCGAACTGGCTAGTCTGTAGACGCCACAGCGGCCTGGAGTTTTTTTTTACCGGTTGGCAAGACCCTCGTTGCCGTCATCTTCAAGTTCTCTCGCTTCTATACACTGTGTGCTATGTAGACTGGTTCACTTGTTTGCAATGGGAGCATATAAAAATATGCGCTACGACAGCATGGGGAGGTACGAAGCGAGGCAGAGGAGCATGACTCCCCTGGCTCAGTGACCTCTCCTCGGAGTTCGAACCCCACAGAGGCACTGAGGGCGAGGTTCTGCAGAGAACCGCTCGAGTTCTTGCTCCCGCGCTCTCGCTGTGCATAATCACACAGTCGATGAGCGCAAAAGAGCTAACCGTGCGAGAAAAGAGGGCGTATGAAATAATAATTCATGAATGTATACTGTTTTATACGATAATATAGTATGCATGTATACTGAAAAGAAAGGGAATGCCGAAAGGGGAGGGGGTGAAAGATAAAGAGCTATGTCGATAATATGGGTACCCAACCCCGGAATCTACTTTTTTTTTCATGTATTAAATTATGTAATATCGGAAAAAATATTCGATAAACTCGTTAACGTCGATTCGTTGCATTGTGTGTTAATAACGTTACTTGCATTAGGGCGTTGTAATTTCAACTGCAATTTTAACAATCCATATAATTACAGAAATTCCGTTGATATAATAACGATAAATATAATGAAAAATGTGTTGTAACTTATTGAGATACAGCAAATTATTTGAGTACATATCAAAACGCGCTCTAAACTGCTAATTTAACAGTAACAATAAAATTTAAAATTTTGCTTTATGTGCAACACTACTATTTATTACGCTCACTGCTACCTATACTCATAATTATTTGTTAAAAAACAAATGAAAACGAAACGTTCGCGTGCAGAAGTGCGGTATAGATGCCTGGGAATAACGAGTCCCTTGATACTGGTTCCTGATCATCGACGAACCACGTTGCTCGAATAAAGCAAATATGTTAGTAATTACGTTGTCTCTACGGATACCTCTAATTCGTATCTCTGGCTACCGTGAACGTGTCAGCCAGTAAAAATTACGTTGTTATATTTCTTTATAAATCTTTAGAAAATAATCTTGGCGAGCGATAAATCTGGGACACGTCCCAGGCGATGCATTAGTCCGACGGGTTGAAGCTCAACTGAAGCAACATTTATATGGAGCGTGAGAGCAGGAGAAAAAAACACCGGAAGAAAGAAGGTGAATCGAGATAGTGTTGGGAGCCATTACAGTGGAGACCGGTAGAGGAAGTTCCCCCGGGATGAGAGGAGACCGAGAGAAACGCGAAAATGAGTTCCGTTATGGGGAATGGAGGAGCTATGTAGGTGCAGAGGCTGAGGACTGTACTTGGACGTTTCGGTTGCCCCACGGGGGTCACCACGGGTTACGACAAAGTCCTTCTTTCTCGTTCGAAGCTGAGAATGGAGGGCAAACGACGACGGCAACACCGCTTACGCAATCTCCCTTTCAGCCCTTTCTCAAGGGAACCACCCGCAGTTTAGATCCACCGTTCCGTCTCGCTTCGTATACACATGAGAGTGATGAAGGCAAAATGCTACACGTTATTCAAAACCTGTAAACTTATCTAATTGTGTCGCAATCCTAGAAGTGTAACTAATTTTCCTTCTGAAATCCGGGACTCTGTTATAATCGGCGACTTGATTTTTATCTGAAATACATTCCATTTCATCTGAACATTCATGCGTGCTCTTGTGCCGGCGAGGTTTGTTCCAGATATGATATTGAGTTAGCCTGCTTTTAATAAGGATCGTAGGGCAATCGAATCGAAGTCCCGTGCCCTCTAGGAAGTACAATATACAACGATAACTCAGTATCTGTGAGACTAGGCGAGACCGTACCCCATACATTTTGTGGTAAAATTGGTAAACGGGAGACATAGCGTTCACCACTATGATCGCCGCAGCATGACCATACCACGACAGTCAGGCCTCTGGTCGTTGGATTTCGAGCTTGGTTCCACCCTCTGGTTCTACGTGTGGTACTGGTGGTAGTGTATTGCTGCTGCTGCTGCTGCTGCATCGTACATGCAGCCAGGGAGGTGGGAAAGCACGAGGGTTGGGTTAGTTGGTTTTGGCTTTTGAGGTTCAGGATGTAGCGGTGGGGGCAACCTATTGTCCAGAGCGACATCCAGCATTGTAGTACGCGTCGCGCGTGTATTTTGCCCTCTCCTCTCGTCCGTTACTGCTGCTTCTGCTGTCCACGCTGGTACTACGTACCTAATCCACGTACGAGCAGCAGCAAGGCACAACGTGCTGTGGGTCGAAGTGGAAGTGGAAAGGGCGATAGGGGTTAGGTGGTTGAATGTTGTGAGTGAAGAGGAGGAAGGGAAAGGGATTGTAGAGCCCACGTTTTCCCATCTCTGATGCTTCAACCTCATCCACATCCACTCACCTATCTCTATCTATCTATCTATCTTGCTCTAGTCTCGCCTCGTTTTCAACTGTCCGCAACCTCCGGTACCTCGCGTCACCACGTCATTATTCCGCAATGACGCGAGTTCCGGCGCCTACGGTCTCGTTGCTGCTACTAGAGCGAAGTATTGTCCACGCTCGTATACACAGAGCACTAGCAGCAGGAGCCCAGATGCAAGAGCTTGGGCGCGCGATAAGCGTGTCCAGAGCAGGGCACCGTTGAGCCTGTGCATGTTCCACACTCTGAATCTTTCGGCTTCGCGCGTCTTCCCATAATAGTAGAGATATATAGGATAGCGTATAGTTAGTGGCTGTCCGACGCAGGGATCGGCCAACACGTTCTTCTCGTTCGTTTCTTATGTTGAACGACGATAACCGCCGCGCATTGGCTAAACTTGACTCTAATGCTTCGAACAAAACGCGTGCACACACTGTACACATATAAATGGATTCATATGTTCTATTTCATCACCTTTTTTCACCCTCGATCATTGAGACTACCCAACGCCTCGACAATTTTCGCTCTTACTCCTGATAGGGATAAACTTTCTACGTGAAAAATCGATTGCGAAGTGTAGTTGGAAGGCATCGCTTTCTTTGATGCCACTTACGGAGTTCTCTGTCGAGTCCCACTGACTTGAGGTTCGAGATGAACGTCCATGGATCGAACATGACCCAAGTACTACTACCCACTACCGCTGTTGTTGTTGAGAAAGAGTTTCGTTGATATCTCGAAGACCCCGACGAGTGAGAGTTCGCTTGCCGAGCGTGTTGAAGTAGGAATTCAATGTAGTGTATAGAATTTTTCTGTGGAAAAGATGAAAGTGTTCTTGCTCTACATCATCCTCAATTCTTCTTCTACGATATCTGAAACTGTTCTGTAGAGGACCATTGTGTAAGCTACGTTTAAAACCTGCGAGAAACGAATGCACGCGCGTAAATCATATTACAGTAATAGAACATGAAGTAAAGAACAGTATAGTCAGGGTCGATATTTAATCGAACATATAATTACTTTGATTCTCGAGGTTTTGACCATTTATTTTAAATGGCCAGCGGTTGTTGGTCACTGTGCCCTAGGTACAAGGTGTGAGAAGGGGATAGGAGGCAGCGAAAGACGAACAGTGATCAAAAGAAGAGGTTGAGTAGGGTTTGCCGGCCAACGTGGTCCGATCTACCGTTCTTATCTCGAAAAGGCGGGTGGCGGAAGAAACAGCCCTCGTAAATATAGACGGTATAAAAGCCATCCTTTTGATGGAGTGGGTTCTCAAGGGCAGAGTGGTATAGCCAGGCGGCGCTACCCGCTATCGTACGCTCGTTCCTTCACCGCGGAAAGGACGACCAGCACACACCAGCACGTTCTGACAGCCACAGTGCCGCAAAAGAAAGGATCTCTCGCTTCGTCTCTCCGATTCTACACGCCTTTTGTCCTTCTTTTCTGCCTGCGTCTGCTTCTGATCCTACCAGTACTCCGACTATACAACGTAGGTGGAGGCGCCTATGTGGACAAGGGACTCGTGTTTAACGATCCCCGCTTTACGGGCTTCGTATTTTGTTTAAAATCTGGTCATAAAGTGCCCGCCACCGGTCGACGCGAACCATCCCACGTCGTCTGGCCGGTAGAACCTGTGCAGCTGGTGGGATGGCTTTTGTGGAAAACGATCCATCCCCCAGGAGACGTTATGTATGTCCGAAGACCACGGTACGTACAGTCGAATTTTCTCTCTATTGAAGTCAATTCTCTTTCTGCATCTTGTCAAACCGATTCTCGTCCCTTGAATATCTACTACGGTAGATACTATTTGAGACAGCGTTTTATTCACCGAAATGATATATAGTTAATATATTTTTTAAATTGAACTATATCTAGATCAAATTAAGACCAGATGTTTTTCATACTGCTAAATGAAGAACGTCTCTTCAAAGCGGTACTATTAGGTTTCTACTAGTTTTAACTATACGAAATCACAACTCTACGAGAGCATAACTTTTCAACGTTCGATATTCTTCTGTCTGTCGTCGCACCGTACATTTAGTGACCCCGGAGAACTTTATTCTAGTAGAGTTGTAAGCTGCTCCTCAATACTACAGAGTTTTTACCTGATATGATTGTTGCGATTTTTTTTTGGTAGAGATATCTGGTAAAGTTGTCAATTATGGTAGAATTGAGACGGAGGCTTTTATTCTAGGTAGAGTTATGGCTGACCGAGATGTAAACGTGCCGTCCTGTATAAACCGAATGTTCTAGTGATATTATACTCGGCCTCCCTTAATCTCAATAGTATCGAAGCTTAATAATATAAATGATGAAACTTAGAGATTGTTCAATTCCCCGCTGTACGAATCTTTCTTATCCGCCATTTGGCCAGATGGGCACACAGTATCCGAAGTACACATCGACGTGATACCTTTTACGGCTTCCCGTTTCCAGGACAAACTGATACCCATCCCACTGTATAGCACTGAGAAAGAGTGGCGTTAGTGCACTAGACACAACAAGAAGAAACTATAAATCGTGCGTTACACTAGGAGAGGTATCCATTAGGATAGCGAGCTTCGTGTCCTGTTTCCTTCCTTCGATGGCCCCCCCTTCTTTTTCCTTTACTTTCCGCGAAAGCCTAATGGGGAGAATCGCTCGCTCGCGAGAGGAGAGGCGATCTCTTCTCGATGCCAAGCGCGTTCCGATAGTTTTTACGGCATTTCCGAAATCGTTTTCCTGTCTCGTCGCATGTGAAGCAGCGACGAAGAAATAGAACGGAGTATATATAAAGGAAAAGGACTGAAATAGGTACAACGATCGACAACTTAGAGATGGTGAAGGCGTTTGAAAGGATTCGATGGAGGCTGAATTTTCTCCTGTGTATCCTCCGTACGATGACATACACGTACTCCATTTTCGTAACCGGCAACCGCACTCGAAACACGCCAGCACTTTGAGCTGGCAGGCTGACGCTGAAGCACAGGGAAGATAACTGCGACGCTGGGGCCTGGGCTGAGGAGTAGGCGCGGTATAGCCAACGCTTTCGCACATGGTATCGTGTCACCCCCGTGTTTGCTTAAGCATATACCGCGGAGCAGGATCCCTTCTCACCCTCTCTATCGGCTCTCTATACTGCCAGTGCTTCTGCCATTGCTAAAGCTCGAGTTGCGCGCCGCAGGGTGAATAACTTATGTTTACCCATGAATTCTTGTAGGTATATATTCTACGAGTGACGCTTAAGGCCTCAACTTTTTGCCACCTCGAGTCTCCGAGTTTATAGTATACATGTATATGTAAGAACTCACTGTGACTGAATTTAATGTTGCAACAGTATGCATTTGTCGAGGCGTGAGAGGAGAGTGCATTCTTCAGAGGGTTGAAGAAGTCTCGAGAAGCTATACTTCGGGCAGAGTGTAGCCCGGCACTCTATTCTCTACTGCAGTACTGTGCAAATGGCCCGACAAACCTGCAGAACACTTGTTCCAGCACTTTTAATAAATGAACTAGATGGAAGGGAGGTCGATGTCAAGTGACTGTTCCATACTGTGACCTCACACCACACGTTGTTACACGAGCCCTTACAACTAATGGGCATACTATGTATGTGTATTAGGATCTCATGTTTTTCCACTTCGAATTCGGGAGTCCTCCTCTTCTATGCCACATGCCCTTTGGCCCGTGTATCGGTGGCTCCCACGAGGGTGCGAGACATTATTTCTCGGAAGTGGAAAGCGAGAGGCGAACGAACGCGTATCCCGAGCGGCCATAAAGCACTTTTATTTCGTTGGAGGGACAGACTGTAAGAAAGAGAGAGAGAGAGAGAGTACGGGGCACGATTTAAAATTCCACTCCCGGAATAGCATCGTATGGCATAGAGAACGGGATACGGGATGCCTTGGAATATGGTGAGGACGATAGAAGGAACGATGCGTAAAGAACGGATCTGGTAGAAGCAGTCGAAAGAAGAAAAAAAGAATATATAAGATGAATGCTAGTGAAAAAGTGGAAAAGAAGCGTACGAATCTTGGGGGTGAAAGGAGATGCCCGAGGGAAAGAGGATCTGGAGGACAAGGGGTGAGAGGTCTGAGAGCTGAAAAACTATGCCATTCCAACGCCTAGTTGTGGATTCAGCGGGGCCGCTCATACATATGGGACCAATTTACAAAAATTATTCGTATACCGAAAGGCGGCTGTGCTCCCTGCATCCACCATGAAAGAGCTACCCCCGTTGTCGTTTTCCGTTCCTCTGCTAACCATCCGGTTTCCTGGAAGACGACATAAACGCATATCATTGTCGAAAGATTTGCGAGATTTGGCCAGGCACAAAAGAGTCCTGAGACGTGAGATACTTTTGAGGTTTAAAGGCGATGTTACGAAACTTTGAGCTGGGTGACTTTGCCCAAGCTATGAGAAGAATATGACCTATGACTGACTGCTAGTAGTGAAATTATATTAAAAAAAAAAGTATATTGCTTCGTTTCACGTCTTTAAAAACAGCAATAAAATGTTAAAAGGTAAGGACGAATTATGAGGTGTTTATTGTTCAGCTACCGCTATGAATACTATTACGAACCAGACAACATTTTATCTTCACGTTTCTTCCGAATATACGTATTTCAGGTTATTTTTACTGAGTTAAAGTAAGAGTCTAGAAACCGCAACAATAAATAAATATCACCAAGTCACCTGGGGATATCCCAGAGAAGGTCTGCCCAATTTTTCGCTCCGTGACTTCGAGCGAACTCGGGCAGAAGCGTACGTCCGCCAACTGAACAAATAAAATTCACCGATTCACTGTGCCGGGTATACATGGGTATTGTGGTGGTAGAGAGTAACACAGTATCCTTACGGTGGGTCTCACCGACTTGACGCAAGCACACGAAAGAGTTGTCAGACAAGTTTGGTCGAGGTACGAGTCTCGGGTAGAAAGACAGGAGTGAGGGCGGAAAAAGAAGAGAATACAGAGAAGCGGGAAAGGAATTGGAAGAAAAGGTGTAAGTATGCGAGCGAGAGGTAAAGAGACTGGCGACTCTGGATAGAAACCTGGTGGAGGCCTCTGCGGGACACTCGCCCGACTTTGCGAAATAAAAGCTCACTTTACGGGGGTACTTTTATTGCAGCCTCAACATTTCTTTTATATCCGTTCTGGCCAACTGCGTATAGCCCGCGCTACAGCGCCCCTCAATCGGTTGAACGAGGCAGTATAAAAAAAAAGGGTTGTGTATTTCAGTGCCGGTTGTATCGTACAATACAACCACTATATGCACTCATATATGTATATATAAATATATATTTCTCATTTATACTATACGTATAATTATATTCAGTGTATTCTTCCGTTCATCAATTTCTTTACATTCATCCAAAAGTTCTTCAAACCTGTTCATTATTATTTTTTTTATTGCTTTCAATTTGTAGTTGTTTCGTGCCGAAAATCAATCTTTACTCTGCCGAATTGCTCGCTAGACGCAGAGACAAAACAAATAGGAGGGAGCTCGGGGTGCAGCCATCGACGAAGGTTACGCAACAGAGGATTCATTTTTTTTCTCCCTTAAACGTCGATTTATTTAACCAGCAGCACGAACGGAAACGTGGAAGCGCGCACGGTGGTGGCACTCAGTACAGGGCCTGGTTGTTGGAGGTGCCCTGTCAGGAACACTGATTGAAATATAGGACGGAAAAGCCTGGGGCCACGAGTTGCCGAGTGCTGAACACAGACTCACTCAGCTCTGTAGCGAAATCGAGCTAGTAGTAGACTTCGACTCGAAGCCGTGTGGTTGAAGCGAGACGGAGGATTCAAATCAGCCCGCAGCACCCTTTAGGCGATCCCTGAATAATTCACTATCGAAATTGTGGCAAGCCAACCCCTTATAATCGAAGGCAGTGCGACGTCTACCCAGACACCTATGCTCGTAAAGATGTCCGGGTACCACCGCACTAGCGTCTTGCTTCTGTTTCATGTAAGAATCGTTTCAGTTTAAATTAAATGGTCTAATGACACCCCGACAATTATGAAAACCTTTTTTTTCCTTTTTTCTGTGTTCCTCCATGTAGCTACGTCAGTAAATGTGAATTCATACACATACGTTCAGCCATTTTTTCTTCTTCTAATTCCAACTATTCGTAAAGAACATTAAACAAAAAGCTGCTTCTATTACATCGCAAAAAAAAACACGTATCTTCCTAGGCTCACATTCTGCTATTCCTATCCTCTTGGTTTCACCGCTGGTGTGATAAACGAGTGGCGTTCCCGCGGTCGCTAGCAATTAAACCGTACACACTCATGCTGTCGTTGCTACTACGAGGCTGGTGGATGCTCAGCACACAGAGGCTCCTACTACCGGCCGTTTGTTTTGGAAATTGCGTTAATTTGCCGAGCGCTACCGGCTGATTTTGTGAGTGACGTGGCAATCACTGCACAATCACCGAAAACGAACAGAGCACAACGGGGCCGTTTCGATTGCCAGTCGGTATGGCCTACCGTATCCCCAATACTACATAACAGTACATATCAGAGTGTTCTGCTTATCCGATGCAATGCAAGAGTTATAACCGGGAAGAGACTGACTGCTCGCGAGCCGAAGTTCCGATGCACGTCGACGGGTAACTTGGTATATACTTCCACTAAAGTATGGCCGTTCCGTGAGTGATCGTACTACCACCCTGGCTGATAAGGATGATCCAATAATATTCTAATCAAAGTCAACACTTCAGTCAAGCTCACTCAGCGTAAGCTACCGAACCAGGGGAACAACAGCCATCGTCGCGGTGACTTACAACTACACGGAGAGAAAAATTTGGGACTCTCCCCCAAATTAATTTAGTAAGCAAAAGATATGTTGGAAAACTAAGATTCAGGCCAAAACGTTTGTGGAGCATTAGACTGCGTATCGCGCTGTACTGTAGACGAGAATACGAATTATTACTATAATTCGCGTACACAAATCTTGGAAGTTATCGGTCGACGCATATAAAATACATCAAGATCATTTCTTACAGACAACTCAAAATTTTCTTTAACCCCGATTACAGCAACATCCTTTGAACCTTGGCTTGATCAACTACGCGCAAAATTTCCGTTGAAAGGAAAATGTAACGCGGTGAAATGGATCAAATTTTTAAGTCGGAAAATTGTTAGAAACTGCGTTCTATGTATTTCGAGACAAGAAAGCCCATTATTTCATGTAGTTTGTGAGATAGTAGGCTATAAAAGTGCATTCGTAATATTAACCAAACAGATAAGCGAATGTTACTTCGACGCGCACGTCCATGCATTTAAAGTCTAAAGGTTACGAGTTTCGAAACGAAATTATTATTTCGTAATGACTTGGCTTCCGCAACGATCACTTACCTTAATAAAATAAGTAAGGGTTTTCATTGTATCAATAAAAATTGGATATAATACGGAAATAAATTGTATGGTCTCAAAAACTAATGATAGTTATATTTATTGTTATTCCTAGTCCCATATATTCTAATTGCGGAAACTATGCATCTGTAGTACACAGCTACATAGTACGTAGCGTAGCACACGACAGTCGAGGAATGATTCCCACGCCGAGAGTCTGTGGCTGAGCCCCAGACAGTGTCGCGAGAACTCACGTCTGTATAGATTGACCAATTATTTCGATTACATCAACAGCATAGAAAACAATCCCAGACTTCTGACTTGTCTTTCATTTACTAAACTGTCTGTGGATAATTCCCAAACATTTTTATGTGTCATTGCCAGTTCTTTCTCTCCGTGTAACAACAAGCTGTCTCCCATCGGAGTATCTACGTCAGGACAATATTTTCAGTGTCTCCGTGGTAATTAATCATACATTAATTGGCAAGAAAAGGCCCCCCGTCATCCTTCAAAATTGCTCAATTCTCCAGAACAGCGCCATCCACAAAAGATACCAGCGCACCACCAAGCGAGATGTCTTTACCTCGGTGTGCTCGACAAGCAGACCTCCGACGAGGTTTCATCAATTTTGAATTAATTAATAAGCCGCCATCGTTGTGCGGGCTAATCGTTGACACTCATCTCATGTAACCAACACAAGAGTGGCGTCTTTCGGTCATGCTGCGATAGCGGTTCACTCGATGAAATTTCGAGAATTTCGTGGCGACACACACACACACACACACACACGCGCGCGCAAACACACATACACATACCGAGAACGTGAAGGAACGTGGGCAAGAAAAAGAGCAGACTTCTTTGATCTTGGAGAGATGAGATAGAAACTTTTCCAATTTATTGCATAGCCAAAGGCAGTCAAGCAGAAGTAAAGAGTGAGAGAGAAACTTCCTCGATAATTGGCAAAGAATTAACTATCGGGAGAAGACGGAAGGATCAACTGAACGTTTATCGATTTCATTAGAAAATAATAATAATAACAAAAAAATAAATGAAAACGCTAAATTATTCACTGACACAGAAATAGAATCGTCTGGAAAAAGAAAAATGGAAGGTCAGACCAAAGAAGAATTTTTCTGATATCATATCGAGTGGAAGAGTACAAATATTTTTCTGCGATGCATAACGCGAATACAGAGTAAATACTGCGTGGATCTACGAAGAGGGGAGCGAGTGCTTCGAGAAGCAGATGCAGAATGGGAGAAAGATGCGGATAGAAAACACCGATGAGGCAAATGTTGTTCCCAATATCGTATATTTCACGGTACACACAATACCGCTTTGCGAAAATATTGGTATATACATGCATATCCCTCGCACTGTTATAGTAAACGCCCCCCACCGCTGGACAGTAACGTGTTCGAAATACATAATGTGTGCATATCAAGAGACGCGATAAACTTCTCGAAACAATTACATTTTTCTACCTTATCGACCAACGCTGTAACGCTACAAACTCTCTTACTTGAGCCATCGCCTAATAGACACTTTTTTTGAAGGTTAGTATGTTAAATTGATGAAATGATAGCGTTTTCAAACTAATTTTAGGAGTAATTAGATAGTTAAACTTAAAACCGGTCTATCTTTTCAAACCAAATTGAGTGCTGTAGCTTTGATCATTTGCGTAAAATGGTCAATAGAATTTTCAAAACACATTGAAGAATTGACCTTTTCTACTTTCAACAAGCACTTCTACAAATGTGCTTGTCTCAAGCATTTCACAGATTGTGTTTTTGGGAGATTTATAATATCTATAAAACTGACTTGGTATCCGTCGCGTTTTTTAATACATACGAACACGCACGCACACACACACACACATACATACAATGAGAGAGGCCTCTTCGAACGCTCTATCGCTTTTGTGACAATGCACAGTGCGCCCGCACTCCCGTATAAATCATATCGAAAATTTATTCGACTCAATTGAAATCTGCGTGAAAGCCGAACCGATGCCTGCTAGCAGAATAATGGCATGCGCCGGGGGCACAACAGGCTTTTGAAGTGTATTACCCCGGGTATGCCTTTTCTACAGTATACAATTTTTCCACGCGCCCTATTCCAAAAATGTGAGAGCATAAATTGTAAAAGAGTCGTCATACGACGGAATAAAACGATTCCGTGTATCGATCAACATCTAAAATACGACTGTTCGAAAGAGAATGCGCAAAAATTGATGAGAAAGAAAAAAGAAAACATGCTAGTGTGATTTTTCCGACTGGAGTTCTACCGGACGTCGTCGAACACGTGTAACTTATTTTTCAATTTGTACCGGAGGTCCGTTGCACGTATAGTCGTCGGAATGTCAGAGGGAGCTTGGAGCTTTTTTGCGAAATCAATCACTGGTTATTCGCTGTTGGTGCGGCGACGGGTTCTCGTACGTTCTACTCCCCCTTGTCAGTACGGTCGAACGACGAGAGAAGCAATAGCGCGCGAGAGAGAAATGCAGCTAAGGGGTGGGGGGGTTATGGCGGCACTGTGCTATGGGGATGAGAGGCGAGAGGAGATCGTCCTCGTATCAACGTTGGACACTCGCACGATAGACTCGCCCTGTGCCCGCGGGCTTTCTCACTCACCGCGGCGCTTACACTTCGCGATCAGAGAGGGAAAAAGCTTAGAATTTATCGGGCGTCGCTCGCGGTGACCCGAGAAATATTTAACATCACTCTCGCCCGAATGCAATCGTTCGCTGAACGAGATTGCATCGCCTCTGAATCTTTACCCAGAAAGCAATGCAAATTTTATCGCTGTATAAAAGTGCACATGTGGTTGAATACTCATACACAAATTTTTAAACATCCTCGAGATCAAGGGCATAACTTTATCTGTGACATATTAGTACCATATTTCGACTATGTTTACAGTTATTAATTTTCTACAAATGTTATAAGAAACCGTTTCCAGCTGTAAAACGTATTAACTGGGGACTACTTTTTGTTTGATTTTTTGCGAGAAGAAGTGCGATAGTTCTATCTGATGTAAAATATTTGGGACAATGGCAAAATTGGTGGAAAGCGACACAATTAAGACTTCGTGGCAATCATCGTGCATGAATATTCAACTATTGGATTTCAAGAGAGACAATAGTTTTCCTTTCCGCATAGATATTTAATGATTTCACTTCATGATGTTATGAACCCGCAACAATTACAGAGTCATATCTGCTAGTGCTGCTGCTGCTACCCGCGAATAAATCTCAACGCCGGCATAACTAACGTAGAGAAATGGAGCTGTAGAGAAGCAGTATACAGAAGTGTGTCTGGCGGACCATCAGAGATAGCAAAATACCCGGAGATGTACGATAATTGTTCACGATTATTGGCCCACCCGGAGGCTAACTTTGGGATCATCTTGACGCATACCCGGCAAATTGTTACTAACTCCATCCGTTTCTCTTCTCTCGTACCTTTGCTGTTGCTCCGGTGGATACTATTTGGTCTGATGGGCTTTCTCCCGCGCGAATTTGCTCCTAGGATACACTCTGAGGTACAAAACACACCTAGAACCCCTATATTCTACTGTCTCGCCTCGTTCAATTCAGTTGCTCCATCGTCTCGCACGTTTCACCTATAGGAAACGAACTCTCCGCTAACTCGACGTGTATGCCAGCAGAAGACATTCTCGTCGCTCGATCCCTGCATCAACCGTGGCCCAACAATCCTTCTTAGACACTCCCAGTGTCCTTCTCGTACTCTCGGGTTACCATAAACCACCCCCGAAACTCACTCGCTGTGGCAACGATAACCCGAGCAGAAGCTGCATTGTGTACGATAGCCGCAGCAGTAATAGAAGCATCCAGAGTAGGGACGCGCGGCTACACCCGAACCAGAGTGGTATGAGAACCTCGACAATAACTCATCATTAATAACGTCAACGGCTATCGGTTCGCCGCTTTCACAATGAAGTTTAGTTGACACTCGGGACCTGCTTGTATAGTGGAGCATCCTGCTGGAGTTGTTGTACTGCCGACGACCGTTCCAGCATAGGGAAGCATACACGCTAAACCAGGAATTTATCATCTATCACTACCTGTATCGTGGTTGATTGTGCACGTGAATATATACTGGATTACTATCATGTATATAGTTACTAAAATTTCTACAATACAACAAATAAAATGAACGAAAAAAAAAACCCGTGCAAATTTCTCTTTACTTGACACTTTGCTTCCACTACGAGTGACGAAAAACAATTCATCTTTGAATATTGCTTCATAGTAATTTCAATAAGAGCTCCGAAATGCAAGATTCAACGCGGGGAAATATTAAACCGCGTATTCTACTTCATTCTCGTGCAACTGTCAGATGCTCCGTCAGTAGTATTCGCTTTGGAACGCATGGTAACTGTGTGTTAAACGGTAAAACCAACAGCGATAGCTAGGGGAAATATCGTGGTTGGGAAGGTTGTCGGCGTAGGATAGGTAAAGACGGGTCGTGGATACGTGTACTATGTGTGTAGGTATTTTAACAGCAGCATCCCGTTATATTGAGTCTCCTGAGACTCGCAGATCTATGTGAATACCTATGCTCGCGTATACATATATGCAACTGTATAATGCACACAAATATATATATTATATGTATATATGTCTCGTGGAAGTTCCGCGTGTAGCTCACGTAGGTTTTGAGCGGTGGCAGGGAGCATATAGTAACGAGACCCTCCATATTCATGGGGCACCAACGCACACTCTCGCAAATTTAATCCGGCGAGGGCTCTCCTCTCCCTTTTCCCACCCACGACAGGCTCACGTGAGCGAGCTTACATGTCTCGCCATTTGAGTTACCGGCAGCCTTTCTTTCCCGCACAATTCTATCCACCACAGCATAGATCCAAAACATTCGTTCCTCCACAAACTCTACTTTGTACATTGTTTTTCCATCACAATTTTAATGTTCACATGCTTTTTCCACGAATATACACCGGGTGTTAACAAATTGTTTGGCCCTCTTCGTAAGTAGTTTGTGTTTCTTTAGGATCCTGCACGCGATACAGAGCTACGCTTTGTAATGCTCATGAGAGTTACAAGATGAGAAACCCTGTTCGTAATACGATATATAATATGAGCTGTTGGGGGATGATGGGACGAATACGAAAACCTCGAGTCTAACGTGGACCAAGAGGGGAGAGTATCAACACTTGGAAAGACTCACATCCTCAGGAGTTGACTCATAAGTGTGCTGTATCTCACTCCTTTACCCAGGAGCAACGCCCCTCACTTCATCCTCGTCGCCCTTCGGCCTTACTTCGCCGTGATACAACATGCGTAGCAAACGCCTCTCGGACAAGCCGACTACTCAAGCATCGTGGGATTACAGAGGCGTAGGAATCGGAAACTTAAGACTTGTACTTCTTCTGGCTTTAGGAGATTATTTGCCAGAAGAAAAAAAGTTTTCTCTTTCTACCAAGTTTACTCCGAGAATTATGTTTCAGTGAATTACGGATCAGTGCTAATAATCAGGAGCCTAAAAGAATCCATTACTTTTCTCTTTTTGGAAGATATTAGTCGTAATAATAAATTGTATATCTTCAAGAAAAATAGTTACTATCAATTACAATGCGGTTGATGATAAGCTATAAAAGTAAGGCAATATCGTTGAACATTTCGTTTTATCTTGTATCTCGTTGTTTTTTCTCATCTTCTTTATTCTCAATATCGTTCGTGACCACTCGCAATATTCGTGAGACAAGTTTATCTCGGGTCCAAACACTGGCGGAAGGGACGCGGAAAGGGATGGAAGGGTAGATCGAGTAGGCAACTTTTGGAGTGGTCTGTTGAGCGTGTGGTTTGTTCGTCAATTCATGAGCTTGCGAGGGTCACCAGAACACGAATGTTAGAACAGGATAATATTTATACGAGGGTCACTAGAAGAGGACGTATACGGGAACTCGCGAAAGTGGGGAAAGTAAGAAAGAATAACCAGGATCAAGAGAACGTGGCTCGGCGCCACTGTCCTGGAATAACATTCGACGTGGTACGGTTGAAGGCATGGGGGAGGATTTGTCCAAGACTTATCTGGAATCAATCCGGTTATAACGTTTATAGCCCTTCGGATGTCGTTCGGTCTGGCGGGTGAGTCTCACGCCAGCAGGGTGCTATAGATTTTCGCACCGCTGCTCTACGGATCTATACACATATCAGTGTACCAGGTCTTTCCCTGAACTCTGGCCAATCCTCCGTAGCTCGTCTTGGCTTTCGAATAACGTGTGAGAGTCCCGTGGCCATTGGCAATGTCAATAGCTGATAGTATTACCACTGACACAAACCATTTCAAGAATCGCGTGCCGGAATAAATGGGGCTCAGCTGGGACGGAGTCCCGTGCGCTGATCTGATTATGTGGCTTGTATGGTCAACTCTTTAAATGTTTGAGATCATCCTATGTATTCTTAAGGTTTCATTTCCAACTTTGAGAATATTGATATTTCATTACCTTTCACTTCAAAGTATATTTAACAGATGAAGCAGATGAGAGCATTTTTAATATGTTTAATATGTGCCCCGTCCATAGGCCAAAAAATGAGGATTTCGACAAAATGACTCAAAAAGGATTTTAGAGGGTCAATTCAGTGATGCCATATGCGACTTGAAACGAATGGTGACGGAAAAAATTCGATATCTCAATTTTTGAGAAAAAAAGTTGCCGTTGACGGCATTTTTTCTCGAAGGTTTGGCCCCGTCCATAGGCCAAAAAATGGGGATTTCGACAAAATGACTCAAAAAGGATTTTAGAGGGTAAATTCAGTGATGCCATATGCGACTTGAAACGAATGGTGACGGAAAAAATTCGATATCTCAATTTTTGAGAAAAAAAGTTGTCTTTGACGGACTTTTTCCTCGAAGGTTTGGCCCCGTCCATAGGCCAAAAAATGAGGATTTCGACAAAATGACTCAAAAAGGATTTTAGAGGGTAAATTCAGTGATGCCATATGCGACTTGAAACGAATGGTGACGGAAAAAATACGATATCTCAATTTTTGAGAAAAAAAGTTGTCTTTGACGGACTTTTTCCTCGAAGGTTTGGCCCCGTCCATAGGCCAAAAAATGGGGATTTCGATAAAATGACTCAAAAAGGATTTTAGAGGGTAAATTCCGTGATGCCATATGCGACTTGAAACGAATGGTGACGGAAAAAATTCGATATCTCAATTTTTGAGAAAAAAAGTTGACTTTGACGGACTTTTTCCTCGAAGGTTTGGCTCCGTCCATAGGCCAAAAAATGGGGATTTCGACAAAATGACTCAAAAAGGATCTTAGAGGGTAAATTCAGTGATGCCATATGCGACTTGAAACGAATGGTGACGGAAAAAATTCGATATCTCAATTTTTGAGAAAAAAAGTTGTCTTTGACGGACTTTTTCCTCGAAGGTTTGGCCCCGTCCATAGGCCAAAAAATGGGGATTTCGACAAAATGACTCAAAAAGGATTTTAGAGGGTAAATTCAGTGATGCCATATGCGACTTGAAACGAATGGTGACGGAAAAAATTCGATATCTCAATTTTTGAGAAAAAAAGTTGTCTTTGACGGACTTTTTCCTCGAAGGTTTGGCCCCGTCCATAGGCCAAAAAATGGGGATTTCGACAAAATGACTCAAAAAGGATTTTAGAGGGTAAATTCCGTGATGCCATATGCGACTTGAAACGAATGGTGACGGAAAAAATTCGATATCTCAATTTTTGAGAAAAAAAGTTGCCGTTGACGGCATTTTTTCTCGAAGGTTTGGCCCCGTCCATAGGCCAAAAAATGGGGATTTCGACAAAATGACTCAAAAAGGATTTTAGAGGGTAAATTCCGTGATGCCATATGCGACTTGAAACGAATGGTGACGGAAAAAATTCGATATCTCAATTTTTGAGAAAAAAAGTTGTCTTTGACGGACTTTTTCCTCGAAGGTTTGGCCCCGTCCATAGGCCAAAAAATGGGGATTTCGACAAAATGACTCAAAAAGGATTTTAGAGGGTAAATTCAGTGATGCCATATGCGACTTGAAACGAATGGTGACGGAAAAAATTCGATATCTCAATTTTTGAGAAAAAAAGTTGTCTTTGACGGACTTTTTCCTCGAAGGTTTGGCCCCGTCCATAGGCCAAAAAATGGGGATTTCGATAAAATGACTCAAAAAGGATTTTAGAGGGTAAATTCCGTGATGCCATATGCGACTTGAAACGAATGGTGACGGAAAAAATTCGATATCTCAATTTTTGAGAAAAAAAGTTGCCGTTGACGGCATTTTTTCTCGAAGGTTTGGCCCCGTCCATAGGCCAAAAAATGAGGATTTCGACAAAATGACTCAAAAAGGATTTTAGAGGGTAAATTCAGTGATGCCATATGCGACTTGAAACGAATGGTGACGGAAAAAATTCGATATCTCAATTTTTGAGAAAAAAAGTTGTCTTTGACGGACTTTTTCCTCGAAGGTTTGGCCCCGTCCATAGGCCAAAAAATGAGGATTTCGACAAAATGACTCAAAAAGGATTTTAGAGGGTAAATTCCGTGATGCCATATGCGACTTGAAACGAATGGTGACGGAAAAAATTCGATATCTCAATTTTTGAGAAAAAAAGTTGCCGTTGACGGCATTTTTTCTCGAAGGTTTGGCCCCGTCCATAGGCCAAAAAATGGGGATTTCGACAAAATGACTCAAAAAGGATTTTAGAGGGTAAATTCCGTGATGCCATATGCGACTTGAAACGAATGGTGACGGAAAAAATTCGATATCTCAATTTTTGAGAAAAAAAGTTGTCTTTGACGGACTTTTTCCTCGAAGGTTTGGCCCCGTCCATAGGCCAAAAAATGGGGATTTCGACAAAATGACTCAAAAAGGATTTTAGAGGGTAAATTCAGTGATGCCATATGCGACTTGAAACGAATGGTGACGGAAAAAATTCGATATCTCAATTTTTGAGAAAAAAAGTTGCCGTTGACGGCATTTTTTCTCGAAGGTTTGGCCCCGTCCATAGGCCAAAAAATGAGGATTTCGACAAAATGACTCAAAAAGGATTTTAGAGGGTAAATTCAGTGATGCCATATGCGACTTGAAACGAATGGTGACGGAAAAAATACGATATCTCAATTTTTGAGAAAAAAAGTTGTCTTTGACGGACTTTTTCCTCGAAGGTTTGGCCCCGTCCATAGGCCAAAAAATGGGGATTTCGACAAAATGACTCAAAAAGGATTTTAGAGGGTAAATTCCGTGATGCCATATGCGACTTGAAACGAATGGTGACGGAAAAAATTCGATATCTCAATTTTTGAGAAAAAAAGTTGCCGTTGACGGCATTTTTTCTCGAAGGTTTGGCCCCGTCCATAGGCCAAAAAATGGGGATTTCGACAAAATGACTCAAAAAGGATTTTAGAGGGTAAATTCCGTGATGCCATATGCGACTTGAAACGAATGGTGACGGAAAAAATTCGATATCTCAATTTTTGAGAAAAAAAGTTGTCTTTGACGGACTTTTTCCTCGAAGGTTTGGCCCCGTCCATAGGCCAAAAAATGGGGATTTCGACAAAATGACTCAAAAAGGATTTTAGAGGGTAAATTCAGTGATGCCATATGCGACTTGAAACGAATGGTGACGGAAAAAATTCGATATCTCAATTTTTGAGAAAAAAAGTTGTCTTTGACGGACTTTTTCCTCGAAGGTTTGGCCCCGTCCATAGGCCAAAAAATGGGGATTTCGATAAAATGACTCAAAAAGGATTTTAGAGGGTAAATTCCGTGATGCCATATGCGACTTGAAACGAATGGTGACGGAAAAAATTCGATATCTCAATTTTTGAGAAAAAAAGTTGCCGTTGACGGCATTTTTTCTCGAAGGTTTGGCCCCGTCCATAGGCCAAAAAATGAGGATTTCGACAAAATGACTCAAAAAGGATTTTAGAGGGTAAATTCAGTGATGCCATATGCGACTTGAAACGAATGGTGACGGAAAAAATTCGATATCTCAATTTTTGAGAAAAAAAGTTGTCTTTGACGGACTTTTTCCTCGAAGGTTTGGCCCCGTCCATAGGCCAAAAAATGAGGATTTCGACAAAATGACTCAAAAAGGATTTTAGAGGGTAAATTCCGTGATGCCATATGCGACTTGAAACGAATGGTGACGGAAAAAATTCGATATCTCAATTTTTGAGAAAAAAAGTTGCCGTTGACGGCATTTTTTCTCGAAGGTTTGGCCCCGTCCATAGGCCAAAAAATGGGGATTTCGACAAAATGACTCAAAAAGGATTTTAGAGGGTAAATTCCGTGATGCCATATGCGACTTGAAACGAATGGTGACGGAAAAAATTCGATATCTCAATTTTTGAGAAAAAAAGTTGTCTTTGACGGACTTTTTCCTCGAAGGTTTGGCCCCGTCCATAGGCCAAAAAATGGGGATTTCGACAAAATGACTCAAAAAGGATTTTAGAGGGTAAATTCAGTGATGCCATATGCGACTTGAAACGAATGGTGACGGAAAAAATTCGATATCTCAATTTTTGAGAAAAAAAGTTGT
This sequence comes from Perithous albicinctus, assembly GCA_964016905.1. NCBI lineage: Eukaryota > Metazoa > Arthropoda > Insecta > Hymenoptera > Ichneumonidae > Perithous > Perithous albicinctus. Next base: position 9,573,915 of record OZ024702.1, on the reverse strand, counting down.
CTTTGACGGACTTTTTCCTCGAAGGTTTGGCCCCGTCCATAGGCCAAAAAATGGGGATTTCGATAAAATGACTCAAAAAGGATTTTAGAGGGTAAATTCCGTGATGCCATATGCGACTTGAAACGAATGGTGACGGAAAAAATTCGATATCTCAATTTTTGAGAAAAAAAGTTGCCGTTGACGGCATTTTTTCTCGAAGGTTTGGCCCCGTCCATAGGCCAAAAAATGAGGATTTCGACAAAATGACTCAAAAAGGATTTTAGAGGGTAAATTCAGTGATGCCATATGCGACTTGAAACGAATGGTGACGGAAAAAATTCGATATCTCAATTTTTGAGAAAAAAAGTTGTCTTTGACGGACTTTTTCCTCGAAGGTTTGGCCCCGTCCATAGGCCAAAAAATGAGGATTTCGACAAAATGACTCAAAAAGGATTTTAGAGGGTAAATTCAGTGATGCCATATGCGACTTGAAACGAATGGTGACGGAAAAAATTCGATATCTCAATTTTTGAGAAAAAAAGTTGCCGTTGACGGACTTTTTCCTCGAAGGTTTGGCCCCGTCCATAGGCCAAAAAATGAGGATTTCGACAAAATGACTCAAAAAGGATTTTAGAGGGTAAATTCAGTGATGCCATATGCGACTTGAAACGAATGGTGACGGAAAAAATTCGATATCTCAATTTTTGAGAAAAAAAGTTGCCGTTGACGGCATTTTTTCTCGAAGGTTTGGCCCCGTCCATAGGCCAAAAAATGGGGATTTCGACAAAATGACTCAAAAAGGATTTTAGAGGGTAAATTCCGTGATGCCATATGCGACTTGAAACGAATGGTGACGGAAAAAATTCGATATCTCAATTTTTGAGAAAAAAAGTTGTCTTTGACGGACTTTTTCCTCGAAGGTTTGGCCCCGTCCATAGGCCAAAAAATGGGGATTTCGACAAAATGACTCAAAAAGGATTTTAGAGGGTAAATTCAGTGATGCCATATGCGACTTGAAACGAATGGTGACGGAAAAAATTCGATATCTCAATTTTTGAGAAAAAAAGTTGTCTTTGACGGACTTTTTCCTCGAAGGTTTGGCCCCGTCCATAGGCCAAAAAATGAGGATTTCGACAAAATGACTCAAAAAGGATTTTAGAGGGTAAATTCAGTGATGCCATATGCGACTTGAAACGAATGGTGACGGAAAAAATTCGATATCTCAATTTTTGAGAAAAAAAGTTGTCTTTGACGGACTTTTTCCTCGAAGGTTTGGCTCCGTCCATAGGCCAAAAAATGGGGATTTCGACAAAATGACTCAAAAAGGATCTTAGAGGGTAAATTCAGTGATGCCATATGCGACTTGAAACGAATGGTGACGGAAAAAATTCGATATCTCAATTTTTGAGAAAAAAAGTTGTCTTTGACGGACTTTTTCCTCGAAGGTTTGGCCCCGTCCATAGGCCAAAAAATGGGGATTTCGACAAAATGACTCAAAAAGGATTTTAGAGGGTAAATTCAGTGATGCCATATGCGACTTGAAACGAATGGTGACGGAAAAAATTCGATATCTCAATTTTTGAGAAAAAAAGTTGTCTTTGACGGACTTTTTCCTCGAAGGTTTGGCCCCGTCCATAGGCCAAAAAATGGGGATTTCGACAAAATGACTCAAAAAGGATTTTAGAGGGTAAATTCAGTGATGCCATATGCGACTTGAAACGAATGGTGACGGAAAAAATTCGATATCTCAATTTTTGAGAAAAAAAGTTGCCGTTGACGGCATTTTTTCTCGAAGGTTTGGCCCCGTCCATAGGCCAAAAAATGAGGATTTCGACAAAATGACTCAAAAAGGATTTTAGAGGGTAAATTCAGTGATGCCATATGCGACTTGAAACGAATGGTGACGGAAAAAATACGATATCTCAATTTTTGAGAAAAAAAGTTGTCTTTGACGGACTTTTTCCTCGAAGGTTTGGCCCCGTCCATAGGCCAAAAAATGGGGATTTCGACAAAATGACTCAAAAAGGATTTTAGAGGGTAAATTCAGTGATGCCATATGCGACTTGAAACGAATGGTGACGGAAAAAATTCGATATCTCAATTTTTGAGAAAAAAAGTTGTCTTTGACGGACTTTTTCCTCGAAGGTTTGGCCCCGTCCATAGGCCAAAAAATGGGGATTTCGACAAAATGACTCAAAAAGGATTTTAGAGGGTAAATTCCGTGATGCCATATGCGACTTGAAACGAATGGTGACGGAAAAAATTCGATATCTCAATTTTTGAGAAAAAAAGTTGTCTTTGACGGACTTTTTCCTCGAAGGTTTGGCCCCGTCCATAGGCCAAAAAATGGGGATTTCGACAAAATGACTCAAAAAGGATTTTAGAGGGTAAATTCAGTGATGCCATATGCGACTTGAAACGAATGGTGACGGAAAAAATACGATATCTCAATTTTTGAGAAAAAAAGTTGTCTTTGACGGACTTTTTCCTCGAAGGTTTGGCCCCGTCCATAGGCCAAAAAATGGGGATTTCGATAAAATGACTCAAAAAGGATTTTAGAGGGTAAATTCCGTGATGCCATATGCGACTTGAAACGAATGGTGACGGAAAAAATTCGATATCTCAATTTTTGAGAAAAAAAGTTGTCTTTGACGGACTTTTTCCTCGAAGGTTTGGCTCCGTCCATAGGCCAAAAAATGGGGATTTCGACAAAATGACTCAAAAAGGATTTTAGAGGGTAAATTCAGTGATGCCATATGCGACTTGAAACGAATGGTGACGGAAAAAATACGATATCTCAATTTTTGAGAAAAAAAGTTGTCTTTGACGGACTTTTTCCTCGAAGGTTTGGCCCCGTCCATAGGCCAAAAAATGGGGATTTCGATAAAATGACTCAAAAAGGATTTTAGAGGGTAAATTCCGTGATGCCATATGCGACTTGAAACGAATGGTGACGGAAAAAATTCGATATCTCAATTTTTGAGAAAAAAAGTTGTCTTTGACGGACTTTTTCCTCGAAGGTTTGGCTCCGTCCATAGGCCAAAAAATGGGGATTTCGACAAAATGACTCAAAAAGGATCTTAGAGGGTAAATTCAGTGATGCCATATGCGACTTGAAACGAATGGTGACGGAAAAAATTCGATATCTCAATTTTTGAGAAAAAAAGTTGTCTTTGACGGACTTTTTCCTCGAAGGTTTGGCCCCGTCCATAGGCCAAAAAATGGGGATTTCGACAAAATGACTCAAAAAGGATTTTAGAGGGTAAATTCCGTGATGCCATATGCGACTTGAAACGAATGGTGACGGAAAAAATTCGATATCTCAATTTTTGAGAAAAAAAGTTGCCGTTGACGGCATTTTTTCTCGAAGGTATAATTCTAGAAGTATAATTTCTAGAAGCTATAATTCGATAATAAGGCTCCCATTTATTAGAAATTAATGCTGTGGGTAAGAGTATTTTCTCAATCATAATAAATACGTATTAAATTGGTATCGTGATTTTTAAAAAATCAAGCTTTAGTAAAACCATTGAGAGAACGAATTGAAAGGCAAGCCATTCATAAGTGGGTGCGGTTTCGATTTTGCTTACGGGTGGATGAAAATAGTGACTGGTCTGTTGAGGAAATCAAACCACCGTGGAGAATCAAACGGAAATTGAACATCCATATTTCTGCGTCCGTACTTCGTACCCCGGACCTAAGAGGTTGTCGTTTTGCAATCCTATCGCAAAATCCGTTTCTGCATCGAAACTCCTGGTAGTTTTCCCTTCTCGTGCACTTACACGCACTAAGCTCTCGCGCCATATAAGTCGTTTTCCCGTGAATTTACTGACACTTTTACCGTCGCTACATGATGCACCGACAAACCAGAATCGGCGAAACCCTGCGTCGCCAGCCCTGCGGCGTGAAAAAAGAAAAAAACCAATTCGATACTGGTTCCGCAGCTTTTAAACGATCAACTCTATTTCACTCGTATCTACCCCGGTGCCCCGGACTATTTTCCCGTAGTATATCGATAAATAACCCAGGGTCGACGAATCTCGGATATTCCATTTTCACTGCCCTCACTGTGTCTCTCACTCCCGTTGGCAAACACTACGAATATACGCATTGCCCGTTCAATGGGATCCAACGGGCCGAAAAAGAAATTTATAAAACTGCACGCTGTTGCACTAGGGTAAATATATCTGTATACAAATATCTAACTGACGATTAATACATCGATATTGAATATTTTTGACGCCTTTCGAAATTACATCTCTTTTCTTCTACCGTCTTCTTTCTTCTGACGTTTTCGAAACGGCTGTCGTTTCTAAATAGCCTCCTTCATAAGTTTGTGCTTTTGATAAATTTCTGTAAAATCGTCAAAATTTATACGTCATATCTCTTCTCCTTATCTCTTCAGTAAACTATTATTTCTTAAATATCCCGTCTTACAATACATACTTCTGCATATAAACGTCTGACTGCAACTTTTAATTTATACGCGATTGTCGGCAATCTCTGGAAAGAATGTATCGATTTATCGTTACATTATTCACCGCGAGATTTACCCTCGTGCTGTAGCAACGGAAGTCTTACACGGAGTAAATACACAAGAACAGAGGAAAAGAAGACGCGAAACAGGTTGAATATGTCGGAAGAGAGTTGAGAGAAGCAAGGAGGCAGGAACAAGTGAGAGCTGTTATAGCTTCGCCTGTATAGTACACGTGCAGGCTGTATTGGTGGTGCACATGAGGGGGTTGCTAACGTACATGCACTGCCACCAGCAGATTCCTTCTCGAATTCAGAATAGGTTACCGCTAGACGAGGAAGAAGAAGTGTGAGGAGAAAGCAGTAGCGAAACCGTGGAGAGGTTTGGGCTGTTCGTCGGGTTCGGACGAAGAGGTAAGACCGAGCTGAGGGTGTGGGGTCGCAGAGGAGATAGAAGTTGCCGGGGCGAAATCGAGGTAGGCAGGCAGGCAACGGGGCCACATCCATCGATAAATTGGCAAAGTTACGGAATATTGAATGCTGCCAGCCACTAAAACTCCTTAGGGCATCCGACGCCGGTATACGTACGACGGAGAAAGGTACGGGCGGACTGAAACGAGAAGTTTGCTGGTGCTCGGAGCACTCTTACCACGTAAGGTTGCTCGCACTGCCGGGACTAGTATGGTCGGATGTTGGTAGCGACGAGTTATGTAGCACGAACGTTGAGCGGTTGAAGCAAGGAGAGCGGAAGAGCAGAGACGGAGTTTCGCCAATGCGTTTCGACGACGATATACGTAGAAAAATGATATTTTTCACACATGTGATACAGCGTGATACAGGTACGCGTGGTGATAGGTTCATGGGCATGAGAATGATTTAGTAGGCGGTAGATATAAAAGCGAGCTGTAGGTCATTTCAGTACGAGCACGCGATCTTGTCATTGGAATTGGGAAATCGTTCCCTTTTGCACCGGGAATACCCCACCTGGCGCGGAGTTACGATTCAGGTGCATGCTATAGTTTCGTCAATTGGATTCTTATTTCGTGTACCGGTCTTTTTCGCACAGAGTCAGTGAAATATACGCCCACGTGCTATATGGATTTAATCCTCAACAATAAGTAAATCTGCGCAATGACAAATACGAACGACATTTCGTTTGTCCAGCCAGGGTTTTCTGTATTTTCATAGTTAACAGTCGAAACTGAAAGAAAATATAGCTGTGGTGGTAAGCACACACAAACATAGAGGCAGATGGAGATAAATAGATAGGAATAGTACAGCCCTGCTACAGGTTGGTAGAAACGCCCTGTTGTGTAGAACATGCGAGGACATTGATATAAACCGACAGAGCGCAGAGGTGTGTGAGAGAAAGCGTTAGTAGCGGATAAAAAACCGAGGGAGCGATTGCTAGCCCGCAGCCACGAAGAATCGACGTTGCGTCAAATCGTTAATTAGTTTGCCAATTGATTGTCGGACGCCAGGGTTTGCTACGGTGAAGCTCTCTCTGCTTTCCACCTCTGTCACATGTTGTCTCGTTCACGTGCAGTGGATGCGGGTGCAAACGGCACATCGCGGTTTTCCACGTTGGTAATTTGGATATTCGGTGAACTTCGACAGAGCCAGCACGTACTGGAACTGTGTATATATAGCGAGAGAACGGAAAGGGAATGTGAATCATACATTTTTTTTTTACGGGAGTCGTCAATACCCGTATGTTTCCTTCCTCTCTGAAATAATTTTCTACCGTACATACTAACGTTGACTTGGTTTTTGCGCTAGGTTTGATATTGTGATAAAAAATGTTTTTACAATTATAATGATACGATTGGGTGCAGTGGCTTTATCTCAATTACAATGACGAATTACGCGATACCATGATTGCTAATTGAAACGTACGGGGCAGGTCATCGGACGACATACAATGAATAAATTTTCCACGACGAAATAATTTCCGACAATTTGTGAGCGTAAGTCGACGAGACGTCAACTTGAATGCGGTGTGCCAGTGCATACTCGTTATACATCCACCTTTAAGTTATTTAAACGGCACAGCGCGATCCAGAGTCGCGAGTTACGCCTTTGAACGATTGCGCTCCGCTGTCGAGGGTGCAAGCTTCGTTAGCATACCGCGACTCAGCGACGCAGAGCGCGACAGAGAAAAATCAGCCTGGCATGCGCTATAGAAACTCTTGCACAATCATCCCATCACAGGAACACGAGAGCTAGAGAGAGCGAGAGAGAGCGAGAGGGAGAAGGGGACGGGAATGCGCTGGCTGGCTTTGTTTGTCTTACTCCGTTCAAAAAATGTACCGCGGCCTGAAAAAGCCCCATTTATCTTGCTTGCCCGCGGAGGCTAGGAGTCGTTGCTGAACTCGAGACGAGCAAACGGGACGAGAATGAGCGAGAGAAAAAAAATAAAAGAAAGAATGCTTGAGAGGACGGGAGGGGCAGAGAGGAGGAAGTAGCGCCCAGAGGGAGAGGGTTAAAAGCGTACGAGCTTGGGGGATGTGAAGACAGAAAGAGCGAAAGGACCCTGGATAAAGGAGGGAGGAAGACGGAGGTATCCACTGAGATGACTTGTCCTGAGAGCATGGCCGAGCTTAAGGGCTAAGAAAAGCCCAAGAAGGCGCTTCGTCTTTATTATTCTATTAAAATAAAGCGCTTTATATTACGGATGCCTCTGTACGCTTATCACGATTTTCCTTGACGTCGTATTGTACTTCTTCATCCAACGGAATCAGAAGTAGCGGCAGTGTATAGTATCGCTAGGTCCGTCTTCTATAGCTTTTAGTGCCTCAATTTCTCGTTGGAGTTATACTGGTCTGAAGAGAAAAAAAAAATAGGATAAAAGAAAAAGACACAGTAGCTGGTTTCTTCTCTGCTCGTTTATCTTCAATTTTCAACGTAATCAAAAGAGAGTACCAGTTTTGAATGCCGGTCAAAGAGTACGATGCTCTAAGGGCAAAAAAGGGCATCACGTAAATCGATTCGTCGATTGTTCGGTACGCCAATTTAACTGGTACCCCGCTGGACCAGTTGTCGCATGTTGGATGGTTATCGAAAAGCTAACGAAACAAATTGCTAGTCGCACGGACAAATCAATCACTGTAATTGGATAAACGAAACAGTGATTGGCCTTTCACGGTCCGGTATGTCAGTAGCTATTGGCATGCTTTTATTCCTTTCTGACCAATGTGCTTCATACTGCAAGTGCTACAGCGTGGTTAGCGACAGATACACAGATAGCCCTATGTTGGAACGACAGATTACATTTCCGACACAGAAGATATTTTTTTTTCACTTCAAATTATTGCCAACATGAATTTTAAAAAAGAACAAAAACGTATATAAATATCAATAGAGCTTTTGAAAGCGATATTTTAATGAGAATACGATGGGGCAAAGAGGACGATCCTTTATTCAACTGGGAATCACCCTGTAGAGCGATCAAGCCGAGAGTAGACGCGCGGGCTTCCCGGACTACACGGCGCAGTATCGAACTTTTCGAAAGCATTGCCGCCGCGCACCCGTCTACCCGCGCCCAACCGCGTTGCATTTAATGATACCTTGAAAGCTTCCGTTTACCGGTTCCGGTTCGCCCGACGGCCCACGGTAATAGAATTCAGCTCCATAATCCTGTGCTTTACGAGGATTGACGGCGAGCGACGAAGAGGCCACGGCGGTGAATCAGAGGGGGATGGAGAGCGAGTGAGAAGGCATGGGAGGATGGAGCGACAAGAGAGATGCGGGGGTTGGTTACGTTAAGTCGGGGGATGGGGGTTGCCAGCGAAGAGGGGGAATACGAGTAGGAGAATGAGGACAAGGAGTGCGAGCGGTGATGGCTAAGCTTGTTTTCCAGGGAGATAAAAATGTTAATTTAAAAATAAGGTGCTAGTTGGGATTAATAGGGTAATAAAAAGGTTCAGATCTCTCTAACTTTTGTCCCCTCCACTTTTCTCCTACGTCTCTGAAACGCTCAACGTATTTTTCCTTCACGTTTCTCTTTCGTTTTTCGGCTATCTTTCCTGCTGCTTGGAAAAAAAAAAACGAGATAATTCAGAATTATGGCAAATTAACGAGTGTCCACGGTTGCTTTTTACATAAAAAACCGAGTCATACGAGAGGCATGTATTTTACACTACGCATAAATAGCACATACTTTAGTATGTCTGTGCAGAAAAGCTCATCCACGGTGAGTGGTTCCGCATCCCCATGTAAACATGTGTTGCTGTACGTGTGTTCGCCTCTCCGTTCGTGAATGAAAAAGGCGTAACTCATATATTTTAACACTGTAGTTATGCCCTTTTCGTTCTAAGCAGTCGACATAGTATATCGTAACCTAGTACAGCATAGTGCCTACTGCTCAGCTGTCGAAAAGTTATCGACAGTCACGACGTCAGCTCGAGGCAGCGTTGCCACACTTCCATCGCCAAAAACCCGAGGACACGTTGTAAACCACAGTAAATATGGATTTAAAATTTTCATTTATATATTTCGGGAATTTTATGAACGAATTAAAATTTTATTTTATGCTTTTTTTCTCATTAAAGTCCCATAAAAGCCCACGTTAAAAATGCAACCATTACAATTTTTATAAGTTTACAAATATGTTGCAAATTGACGCCAAATTTCACTCGCATATTTCTTATTATTGATAGTTCTCGTGTATGTAAAAAATTAAGGTGTTTAGACTGCCCGAGTCACACATCTACATCCTTAAATGCTTGGCATCGGAGTCACCACCACAGCTCTTGACAGGGATAACTATATATATTCGTATAGTAACTGTATTGCCCCGAAGAAACGTAGTCGTAAAGGTTAACCTTTACTGCCCCTTGTATCTCACTCTCAATTGAGAAAAGTGGAGGTTACGTTTGGATAGCTATACCCTTCTACACTTTGCTAGACCAACGTCTACATACATATATGTTTATATATATATATTCAGGAACAACACAACCGTTTGGTAATGTGCACAGCAGACTTTTTCAAGGGTTGTATATAGGATAGATATGCCAGAATGGGATAACATTTTTGTTCCTTTACTCCCATGACTGCGTGCGCTAAAAGTCGAGCGTGCAAGAAAGAGAAAACCGTGCTATATACGAGTTTGGTATTCGAGACACGATCAGTGCTATCTGTTTATTCCGAAACAAGCGTATCGCGAATACCTACGATTCGGGCTCCACCGTCTTTTTCTTAGCTGGTTGCTGAATCGGGTCACCAACTCTGTACCCCTCTCTCTCTCTCGCCCTTCCAATCTCCTTTCCCTCTCATCTCGCTACGCCCGCCTTTTGCAAAATTCATCGTTTCTCGATGAAGAACCAAACTGGTATGCTACTTTACAGAGCATCCCATCCCACTTCGTCGCCTATTCGACGATGAATTAGGAGCGAAGTCGGGAACGCACTCTCAATATCCGTGAATATTATGTGTACAGTAGTGTACGTATACTGTCATGAGACAAATGCAGGACCGCATAGGTAACCCGATATCGTCCTCTTCCCTCTCCCGTTATCTACTCTTTGACACCCGACTGTACCTCTCTTCCATAAGTACCCACTTCTAACAGGCAATTCAGTAGACGTGGTAGAATTTGCTTATCCTTCGGTTCTTGTTACACCCTTTGAACGTCCAGGCACTCTTGTTTCGAATACAACCTTTACAGGTCTCGGAAAAGTTTCTCAAGAGATCTAAGAATGGGTGTTTTTCGAATTTTAAATGCATAATCGTGCTTTGTCAAGATCAATTAGCAATGCAGAAATTCAGCCTCGAGTGCTTAGATGAACACATTAAAAATACTGGGATTATATATTTGAGGATATCATAGCTCCAGATATGTCTTGCATCAGTGAAGTACACACCTTTTGTTTTGTGCACTCGTGTGTGCAATCGCCTATGCAATTGATTAAAAAGTAAAGAAGAGACGGACGAGGGTCGGAAGAAAATGGAGCAGTAAGAGCAGAATCGGAGATAGGTAGCCGAGCCAGCTCACGTTCCCTTTCGGATGGTTGAACGGTACGACGTTGATCCTCGCCTATGGCATCAGCGGCAAAAGAAATAGCAGTAGCAGCAACCGAAAAACAACAAGGCTGTGCAGAGCGAAGAGCCAGACGAAAGCTGAGGAGCCACCTAGGGCACGCTCTTGAGATGCTGGGAGTTACGACCCGGTTGGTGGAGCCACGGACGTGACCGGCGAATCAAAACATCAACCTGGAAAATTGTTGTCCCGTTGGTCTACAAGGAACCCGTAGCTTCATCGGCTCGTTCGTTCTTCATGTTTTGTACACGTTGTCGGCGAGCGTGGTTCTAGCCGTCGTAAACTATAGGCTTATTCTCGTTGTCGTCCAACCATACACTCGACGAGAGCATGCTGCCGAGTTGCTTCTCTCATGCTCTGATTAAATTCTCCAAGAATGTTGGTAATTCCACCGTCGATTCGATAGAAGGCATCTCATAGACGAGTACCCATGAATGAGGACCAATAGAAGCATGATCACCATCTTTTTCCTCGCTCTAGCTCCCACTTTCTGACATTCTTGTACGCTCTATCCTCTCGTTTGTGAATTAAAAGCGTGACAAGTCTTGAAAACTGATCTGAGGGTTTCTATAGGAATCAAAGCAACAGCAGGCGGTTTTCATTTTTGCCATATGAAATTTGCTACACGAAGAGAGTAATGAAATGATGTAACAAATTCATGTTTGCTGCACTAACATATTAATTTCAACTTTCCGCTATTGACAAACTAAATCCAGTGAAAACTACCCAAGGGAAGTAAAAACTATTCACGTGAAAATATCAAAAAATCGGCATAAAACAGAGAAATGAAAAACAAAGGGTATAAAAAAATTTCACGAGCATCACCTTCAAGCTTTTCTCCGGTGTTTCTGTACGCCTTCCCGTTGCAAATCGGTGTTGAGGTCTCTCATGGTATGTAGGTACAGTTCGATGTCGAAGAGTGTATATGCAGCTTGAACTGCTGCTGGTGCTGCTGCTGGTGCTGCTATTACCGGAACCTGGTCGACGAGTAGAGGTATATAGTGTGTGTACAGGCATACGTATTCTGCCATAAATAGCGCGCGAGCCTGCCGTGATCCGAGGCCGTAAAATAAAATCATCGCTCGCTCGTCGACGAACAATGGGGCAGAGTAGGCAGCCAGCCAGCCGGGAATACTGTGCGCTTGTGTGGGGTTGCCTCCGTGAACACCATCACCCATCCTTGGGTTCATCGCTTCTGCCTCCGCTCCACTGCTGTTACGCGCCGACCAATTAAAGCGGCGATGACCCAAATGTACGTGGGGGGTGACGACGCCCAAGGACCACTCGCAGGCGTTGTCAAGTGCCGATTCAATAATTCAATGCTTATTCGCGTGTGAAAGATGCACTGTTTGTATAACTTGTCGTTAGGGCAATTCCGGGTAGATGAGCGTGGGATTTATGAAACACTAATTTTTCTTGAAAATTTCTAAAGCTTCGTTTCTAACAATACCGCATGACACCATGAGAAAATATCTATTACGCCAATTACATATGTTCTTAAATTTGGAAATGAAATCATAATTACAACTGTTAATCATCTAAAGATAGGGATGTGAAAGGTTTCATGAATGTTTAGACATATTGGTTTTACGTTGCGTAATAAGTCTCTGTGAATTAGGCTGGTATGCCCACTAGGCTAAAAATCAGTACGGAGAACAAAGAGGGCAAATAAATGGAGATAAAGAATTTGATAGAAAATAAAACTCGTCGAAGTTTATGTCACAACGAATTTATTCGAAATACTCGACCGGCAGTAGCACCGAATAGACATTAAATGATATTCGCCTATAGGAATGTACGTTGAATTGGACGGATGAAAACTTGTATTGAGCGTGGAAATAAAAGTTAGGAATTAATTTTCGCCTGAGCCTCGTAATTGGATATTGTCTGGTCGAATTAGAGTTTTAATTTCGGTAGATTGCACTGTGAGCAAGCTGCCCGGGGGATCCTCCTGTCGCGGCGTTTCCCCAACAGCACCACCAGCAGTAGCATCGAGTCTCTCACCCGTTCACCCTCCCAATACAGCCGCCGTGCGCGCACCGCGATTGCCGGGAGCTCGAGCGTTCATTGAGCGGGTTGCAACCCACGCAACCCGATCCTAGTCGGGTGAATTTGCAACCAATCGAATCGTTGGGCTGTATGCGAGGGGTGACCCAACATTGTCTGTGGAAAATACGATGAAAATGAAAAAGCACCATCGGCGTGCGCTCGAGGGCTACGAACAGCAAAAGACAAGAGCACCCAAGAAAGGCTGGTCCCGCTGATCGCGTTGAGTTAGTTGATGGCATAAAATGGGTTTGACTTTAGGGGAGATACGAGAGTGGAACGAGAGAGAGAGAGAGTTCGGTTACTGTGGTAGCCTAACAGAGAAACGCTTAAATGCAGGGGAACCTTCAACTCTACACTGAAATATGCTGACTTTTTCAGTCTCTCGCAGAGGTGGTGATGTACATTGTAACGTTGGACACTGTGCACGTAACGACGGCGGCGTGATGCTGATGCTAGTGTGACCGTGGCGCAGCCAGCCCACCACTCCGAAGGGCCGGAGACCACAAAGGCTGATGCGGTCGCGGCTCGATTTTACTGGGCAGACGTGTCCCCGGCAATTACCGAACTTTTAAAGTCCCAAAGCCGCCGGCACCCGAAACTCTCCGACGCGTACCTCCGCACATCACTGTGGTACCGAGGGGTATGTCGGTATATATACACCGTTGGCCATTGTGAGTTTGGAGGAAAGCCTTTAGCGAAGGAAGAAAGGGAGATAAAATATCAACGATGTAACGCTTGGACCAACGGAACGACGACTCGGAAGAAAATAACTATACCTATGTATGAAAATAGAAATTTTTTTGCTGGAACTAAAAAAAGAGATTCTATTTGATTTAATTGTATGCATTTGGTCAAAATACATTTCTTTACATGCAATTATAATTTATGCTGGCGAAGGAAAACGGCAGGGTCTATATAGAGAGAGTATCTATATACTTTTTGGAGTATGGACATGAAGATGCAGATGAACAAAGGGGGTGCACGAGCGCGCGCAGTTTAAGGTTCCCGTCCTCACCAAAGTTCTCAAACTAATCGACAATTCTCTCTCTTCCGAGTGCTGTATGCATAAGGGTAGTTAGTCGAAGTGACGCGCGTTCCGTGTCGGATGCTCTGTCTCCTCCTCCCCCACCCCCCTGACGAGATGCATGCATATTTGGCAGCCGGTCCATGTGGCCGTGTTCCCCTCTCCGTCCGGTACCTTGTACCGGTAACGCTCCAGTAACGGTCCAGATATGCAAATATATTCATTACGTTGCCCTGCCACAGCCCTTCCCACACTCATCCTCCTCAACGACCACCTGGACGCTGCAAAAACGTCGACTGATAGCGAAGGGAGAGCACACCGCATGTTCGACCGTGGATAGAAATTCGCTTAGAGTGGACCAAGGTAAATAAGTCTATTAGTTTCTATTATACTCTTCCTCCCGCGATTAATGTAAAATAAATTAAGTGAATGCAAGTGAAAATTAAGTGAAAAAAAAAATTCGGAGAATGATGCAGAAAAATCGTATCAGCGGACGACTTTTAGTTTTTTCTTTTTTTGACAATTTTAATTAAATGATTTTTTTTTTTAATTTAAATTAAATATTTGGCCTAAATGGGACCTCAATTAAACCAATATAGGACCACTATTGACATGAAGTACCGACACTATATCCGGGTATAATGTTAGGCCATTATTATCAGTTCAACATGAAATTAGTATCAGCTCAACTTTGGCGACCAGCGTTCTGCCGATTTTCTAGCTATGGTGGCCACTGTCCTTCCGACACTGGCCTGATCCTTTTCGAAGTTCCTGGGTAACTTCATCACTGCACAAAAGACTGTCGACTCCTACCGAGATTCACCCTATGCCGGAGATCGCATAGTAGAGCTTTCACGATTCGCTTCTTCCTTCTTCGCGACCTCGACGACACTCATCGAGGTGGCACTAATTAGGGAGGAAGTTTAACGAACAATTCGAGTTGACGAAATCAGAACAAGGAGATTAAGAGTAGAGGGAGAAAGCAACGCAAGGGGGATGGTACTTATGGCGATAATGGTATGATGGCCCCAATTCAATAGTAAGAGCCCCGCCTGCTCGACATTCCTATTTTCATTGTTCGAGATTACTTACATACGTTCACACCAATATATATATATACTTTCTGATATAGAATACACACGGGTGTATTTTCACTAAAAAAATTGAGACACAAGGAATTTAAAAAAAAAATATATACAAAAATTCCATTGCGACCCCTAAATATTTTTGAATCTTATCGATGATTTACGAGGATTTGTTTTTCATGATACAGAACAGTTTGAAAGGGTAGCCCGTAAAAAAAAATTATTGTGAAAAATTGACAACCCTAATATATATATATATATATATAATATGTGTATGAAACATTCTACAGAGTGGAGAAGAAGAAACACGCTACCAGCAGCACATGTCGGCGTGGAGATTTTCGATTTGATCCCGAGTTACGAGGCCGTCGTCAAGCGTATACAAACACCACTCGAATTTCTCGCTTTTCATTCCTCTTTTTACATCCTGCCTCTAACGGTGCGCGTAGGCGACGCGAGGCGCGACATTGATTTCGTGATTCCGATTTAGATAACCATACCAGCACAAGCGCGACGCTTATAGGCAGTAACGCTGAAGCCGAGGCTGTCTTTCTATCTCTTTTTTTTTTTTTTTAAATCCACACGAGGAATGATAACACGGGCATAGAAAAGCTAGGATTTCCATACTTTTTCTCGATTCACTTGCACCGCCGTCACCAATCCGAACGAAAACTCTTCTCTCTTTCTCGTACTTTTTTCTATGGCTAGCTGATGTATGTAGAGCAACTGCAGCACTCGTCTTCAAACTCTGGGGGTGCTTGTACTCCTCATGCGTCTCTAAACCACTTCTCGCTTCAGCTTTCGCGAGCAGCGAGGAAAGGGGCGCGGGTCTACCAGCGAGAAATAGAAGAACAGGTGCATGAGAAAGGTGTACGACGAAGTGAGGGAATCTACGGCTATGGAACATATACGTAAAACTAACGACGAGTCTTGCATGATCCCACAGTTCTGTGAATGCGAGTGACTGGAGTTTAATTTTTCAACTACCTTCGCGTCTCACTGTACGTCTGCTCAGCGAGTTCATGGGGTCACAAACATAATAACTCCGTCGTCATCCCGCCACTCACACGCTTTGTCGTTTTGTCCGTCATCCGCTCGATTTTTTTTTCATGCAGTTGCTGTTTTTTTTTTTTTTTTTTTCTCGTATCCTCAGGAAAGTGAGATGATTATATAGTCATCGAACCTACCTTATCCAAGCTTTAACCAGGTGGGATTAGAGCCGAATATAAAGCTAATTATTTTTTGCTAGGATGATGGAGGTTTAGGGGTTAATATCTTCTAAAACACCATTAATCAAGACTTGAATCTGATACGGGAGTAGCTAACTTTTCGTCATAGGGGGGGAGTCAAGGCAATAGTGACCGAGACGTTGATGTTGTCACGTGTCGAGATAGTTACACAATGAAAAATTGTTAAGTAGAACAGACCATGAGATTGTTAAAATACCAGAACGTAAACGTTAAAGTGGAACAAACGAGAGAATGAAGTAAAACGAGTTGAAAAGAACGCCTATACTATTCAGTATACAACACAAGTTACAAATTTCGAGCAACAAAACTTAGAAAAAAAAGTTGCAAAGTTGAGCTTTGCACATTGCTTCCTCATTCATTTTTTGTTTCACGATCTCTATGAGGAAGCTTATTTATTAATTTAGGCTTCCTCATAGAGGAAGTTTTGTGAAAAATGGAAATGTAATCTGTTAAAACATGAAAAATCTCAAATTGCTCCAAAATCAAAATCGATTTACCGATCGTCATCAAATTTGGTATAGAGCAACAGGGAATATTTTTCATCTCTATTTTTTATTTCGAAAAAGTTTTAATTCATTCATTGTTAGTTGACCTGAGTTACAAGAAAATGATATCTTTTCAACATTTCAAAATCACGTAAAATCTTAATCGCTTTACTGATCATTACCAAATTTGGTACGTAGCAGCGCTGAGTATTATTTATCGCCTGTAGAAAATTTCAGTTGATTTGTTGATATTTAATGTGAGTTAGAGCAAAACATACATTTTTCAAAAAATTCAAAATCTTATAAAATCCGAACCCTTTTACCGATCATCACCAAGTTTGATACATGACAGATTTGCATGTTATTCTTCATCTGTAGAAAATATCAGTTGATTTCGTGAGATTTTACGGGAGTTAGAGCAAAACGTTATATTTTTGAAAAATTCAAAATCTCATAAAAACCGAACCTATTTATAGATTCACCCCAAATTCAATACCGACCCTTCTTTAAGACTGCTTTATGTATAAAAAATTATTTAGCTATATAGCTAAAAATTTGCGGAAGCTAGAGCGCGTGCAGATATTTTTCAAAAATTGTAAAGTTAAATAAAATTTGAACACATTTAAAAATTTTTTTGAAGATTATCACAAGCAATGGCGTCTACCTGCCGTACATGCGTGCCAAATTTTAGCCCGAATGTTTTAAGCATATCGACATGAAAATCTCGAAAAAAAAGTTTTCACGAAAACAAAGCTTCCTCTATGAGGAAGCAAAAAGAAATAAAGATCCTCGCATTATACACCTGTCCCGATCGGGCCTCAGATGAAAAATAGAATAAAAAAGAGAGGACAAGGATCCTGATTGTAATCCACAAAAAAGACCGTTACATGTTATGAGCATTTCCCTGCAAGGGAAGCTCTTTGCCCTCGATGCGCCGACCGCTCGGTAATGATGTTCGCTTAACTCCATGTTCCCTGTCCAAACTCCTTCTCAACTTTTACCGACTTTCTCAATATCTGCAAATCTCACTCTACCAACATCTGTCCAGAGTTTTAAAAAGCAACCTTCCTGACAACCGTCGCGACAAACGGCGATAACAAGGAGACTATGAAGAGTCTCTCGGTGTACGCTACTTTGCAGTTCCTATCTAAAATCAGAGAAAACGATTATCTCGCTGAGTTGTTCATGGCAAGTGAGGGAACAGAGAGAGTTTCGTAGAAATCGTGGCAATGCGGAGAGCAGCAAGCGTCATCGCGATAGGATTCTACGATTTGTTCACTCATTCATACCCGCGGCCAATCCGTACCACTTTTGTCTCTCCGTGGCGTCTTTATTTCATATCGTTCTCTATTGCCTTCTCGTCTGGCTACTCTCACTCCCACATTTTCTTCCATCTTTCACTTCCTTTCTATCAGCTATTCCTTAAACTCTTCTATGAACCTCTCATCTGGGCACTTATTCTATAGCTCTGGAGCTCGGTCTCTTGGGTATCTGGTATGCCAGCATATGCAGTTGTTGCAGTGCCCGCGCCATATACATATATAAACTAGCGGCACACCAGCACCAATACACACTAAAAACATTCTTGGGTGTGCGCGGCTGTCCCCGAGAAGGCAGTAATAATACAACGAGAGGAAGAACACGGGGCCAACCGAGGTACCCCACGGGCGCACGATCGCAGAGCTTTATAATAGCACGGCTAGAAACACAATGGTACCCCCGTTCTCTTCTCTATCTTTCTCATTCTATCTGCATTCTCTCGACTCTTGCAGAAAGGCGCAGTGAACAGACCGCTCTGGCCCCCTTTCCAGCTCTTCCAGCTTTCCTCTCGATCTCTCTTTTACGGAAATCACCCCCGCGACTCACCGTCCGCGAGCACCACTAGCAGCGATGGTAGCAGGCCACTTGGAAACTTTGCATAAATATACTATAACTATTGTGTCAGAAGCCGTTCTCTTCTATATACCGGACCACGGTTATTTATCGTTGTAGGTTAATGAATTTCCCCTTTTCACCCCCGATTTATTGGCTAATCCATACAGCGAGCCAACGAGACCGTCCTTCCTCTCTAGTTCTAGTGTGTAAAGCTACATAATATGCTCTTCTCGCTTAAACCTTACTGGTAAGCGCACTCGCGTTCTCTCTGCACGAGATAGAGGATACATTAGTTCAAGGCGAAAAGCCTAGGCGCTATATGAACTTTCTGCTGCCGAGAGTTTCGATACTCCATACATCACTATGATTCTCCTCTTTAATTCTGGACGCAAAGTCTTTTGGTGGCCCAGATAATCGCGATGCTAACCGGATCACTTCTATTGTGTATCGTCGTCGTATATTGACTACAGTATGCTATGTATAGATGTTGCAGCACCTCGTGAAAAGTCGGTTAATATCTGTACGTTCTATCTATCTATCTGTTTGTCTCTCACCTATATTCACAACACCTATTGAATTACTCCGTCTCTTTCTCTCCCGAGGGACCCAGACGCCAATAAATTTAAATCGTTTAGCAACTCTCTTGAAAGCACTCAAAACCTAATTTGTTTAACGAGGCAATATTGACGCTTCGGGCTTTGCTCCAAGTCGCTGTCGTTCGCGAGTCGAGTTGCGCCAAACGCCTGTATATTCTTCTCTCTCTCTCACTCTCTCTCTCTCTCTCTCTTTAGTCGTGTGTACACAGCTGTTTTATACAGCACGAATACTGCAGTATCTATGTAATTACTGTAAGCTTCGGCGTCAGTATAGCGAGCGAAATGGAATTTGGTTTTGGCATAGGGCTTCGTTTGAGTTCCAGTTACTCACTAACCGATAGCCTTCCTGAACCTTTTTCCTCTGCTGTCCAATCTCTTATGTTGCTCGTTCCATAGACGAATTTTTGCACGTTTAGAAAAGACTTTTTGTTGAAAACCGTCTACATGTTTTGTTATTAATTTTACAGTAATACAACCTTTCTCTCGGGCGAAATCTCGATCATACAATTTGTAAAGCTTTTGAGTGAAATAATAATACTTTCAAAAAGAATGCTTCTCAAGATCTTTTCTTAATGTACTACAACTCCACTCAATTCACAGGGAGAGAATAGAATAAATAGTAGTGGTATTTCCGCAAGAGATCTGAGCAGGTGTAGCAGTTAACTGGAAAATGTAAAAACAAGGGAGACATGTTTGAAACAGTAAGCGCGAGGAGGAGGATTTACAAGTCCAAGGTCGATGAGATTATCACCCAAGCGAAACGTTAGTTCCAGTTGGCTACGTTTTGATAGTGGTTGTCTGCTATCTGCCGCCCTCCCCCGACCCCCCCTCCCACCGAGGCTCGAGAGAGACAAAAACCGCTGAGAAACTGCCGCGCAACTCTGTATCTAACCAGCATTTCCAAGCGTTTCATTCTACGATGTTGAGTAGTGGAATGTGCAAGTCACTGGTCGCTGCGTGTTAAACGTCAGCTTTCATCACCGATGGTGTTCCGGACGTCACGTTATATATGTATATACGTGGTACCTACGTATTCGTACGTACTACGTGGCTATTATATACCATGAGACGAAGCGCGCCCGAGCTGGCCTGGGTTTGTTCATGCAAACAGTTTTCGAAAGTTTAATCGACACACCCGTCGACCGCGTGCTCTCGGGCGCAGGTACGCTCCCGAGCTCGGAGTTCATGTGAGTGCCGAGACCTACTACTAGAGTGAGTAGAAAAGAGTGTACACCGAGCGTGAGCGAAGCATGGGAGATAAAATGGATAGACGAATGGGCTGAGCTCAGTGGGAAGTGAAAGAAAGGTGTAGAATTAGGGAACGGAAGTAAGCGAGAGAAGGAAAGGGTGCATCCCGCAGGTTGGAGTACAGACAGGGTGAGAGTAAAGTTGTTATCCGGTTTATACAGGTGGCGATAAGACCGCGATTTGTTTCCACGCGTAAACGTAGTATGTTTTCTCTATACTATATATGCGAGGTAGGTACCACTGCTTCAGTTACAGTGGCATAGCGCGAGTTTGGTGGGGGGTGTGGGGGAGGGGGGGGGGGGCAAAAGCAGAGCGAGTGCGAAATCGTTTCGAACCCCGAGCTACTCATGGAGAAGTCGTTTCATGAGAGCCGTTGGTTGAGCAAGCGAGCGCGCGCACAAACCGAACTTTAATCCAACCTCGCTATTTCCTCGCTAACCGCATCAGGCGAGTGCGGCCGTGTACTGCAGTACGAACGATCTCAACCGCTCGTTTAAGCTCTTGCAATATTTTTAACTACCTCATGTGCTACCCAACCCTCTCTACGGTATTGACGCCCTCTTGTCGTTCTATAGCTTTACGAAGAAAACCTTTTTACGCGGTGAACAAAGTTCAATAGCGATTGGCCGTGCACGCTCTCTGGGACGTGACCAACGACAAAAAGCCCACTTTTCCACCTCGCTCTTTCTTTCCTTTATCTGAAGACATGTACATTTAAAAACTCTGCGAAAGCACGAGGCCATTCCAACCTACACTTTGTCCCTGATCACCACCAAACCCTCCACTAACTAGACCTGTCCTCACTACTGAAATTGAACGAAGAATAACCATCCCCATGGGGATAAGAATCGAAGAGCGAATTAGCGCAAATTAGCAGTTACCAGTTGAAACTGCTAAAGATCGGACCACAGGTTCGCTTGTTCTCTCTCTCTGGATTCTCGGCTGCTCTAAATGTCTCACGAATCGTAAGTTACGGATGGTTCGGGACCAGGTAGCAAGGTACGATATTCTATGCACAGCACGCGGGAAGACCATCAGGGATGGGGAAGGGTATTCTCGTTTCTGTTACTGCTTCTGCTACTTCTACTATAGTATTCTGCTCGGCAAGTATTTCAACGCCTCGTTCCGGATGTCCCTAGGTCATGCGTGACCACGCGAAATATCTCGGGATCCGAATCAGTCGCCGTTCTCATTTCAGTCTCGCATTAATAAATCTCGAGAAAATCGACAAAAGAGTGATTGATTATTAAAATCAGCATCTGAAATGAACGGCTTAATGAAAGATGTAATAAATGGTCTCTTTATCTAGATCAAATGTTAAAATGAGGTAAGACTCAAATAACTTGTCCAATTTCATCTTGTTTACAGTAAGGGTGTGTGTATTACTCACTGATAGGCTTAAGTTCTATTTCACTATGAATGATACCATGAGTGCGAGTATCACTAAACTACAGCAATGCCGGCGTGCGAGTGAGCGACGAGGGTTATAAACGCGGAAAACGATAGGAGATCCCGAAATAGTACTTCCAGCCGGATAATTTCAGCCCTTAAACCAACCGCAGTCTACACCTCACTCCCACTCGCGTCCTCCTCCTCCCTACTCGTTCTCCATGTCGTTCTGTCTCACTAACCTCCCCGACTCACACCCCTGAACACCCATTTCCTCAATCAAGGGACCGGAATCGATGCGATGCGCAAGGGAAGTGCCCAATTATCGCTAACTACCGCCGCGGATGCGATGTACTCCGATCGGAATCGCGCGGGCTGCGCGCTCTGAATGTATCTCGAGTTCTCTGCCGATTCTACTGTTGCCAATGCCGTGAACCTCTTGGCGTCCACAGAGGACAGTGCTTCGTACTTCATCATGATTCGGATGAACTGCGATCTGAGCCATTGTATACGCGAAACACGAAACACTCGATTAATTGAAACCTACTTTTACCGCAGAGCTGATTGTACCAGAGGTGCTTAGAGACCTTTGGCATTTGAGCTCGAACAGAGTCAAAGATCGGTTCAAAATCGAACAAACCGTTTTCGTGATCTATGATAAGAGGATTAACGATAGATCTATATTTTGTGAATGCCACAGAGAAGAGATTTCCCAGCTACGTACATTAATTTGCCGATTTACAGGTTGCCAAAGTTTCATCGTATCTCAATCAAAATAACAATACGGGAATAATAAAAGAGGGCGTTCGTGACGCACATATGTTAAAAGATATGGACAGAGAGATCGCACAGAAATGGGTGCGTCCTGCGCGCGACTTTTCCAAAGGACGATAAATCAATTCGAAAACGATTCACCGCTTCCCTCACTTCCTGAAAGCACACACAGAGAGAAGAACAGAAGAGCAATGTGGTTTTCACGATCCTGACATGCGATGTTACAATTACCGCTCTCGGGCCATATTTCCAGCCTAGCAGTGGTGTGGCACCCTACAACTACAGTGCCATACCACCACTATGCCTCGACAGTCTGCTTGCACTCTTCCTATCCTTGTTGATCGCAATAACCATCGTGCGCGCCGGAAGTGCGAAAGTGGGGTGAGAAACTGTATCCATAGGCGAGTGTATATACATATATACCGATACTGTAGGTTACAGCGACCTATACTATACATACGTACAATACTCTCCATAGCACCGAGGCTAACGAATCACTGATACTCGACTGGGGATTCTCGAATCGGCGCGTTTTGAGTGGCAATTTTCGCGAAAGTGTTTCGGAGCCAGAGCGTTCAGCTCGCACGCTATTACTGTACTGTGTACTCTCGAACCCTCACCGCTACTACTATTACTACTACCACTACTACTTTTACTTATGGCATATCGTTACAATTTCACTGAACAGCTTTTCCATACAGCATAAATATTTTATATTATCAAGCATTCTCGCCTGTAATGAAAAATATCGAGAATTTCAGTCACGCCCAATTTCAATTCATATTTTTCATTCGCACGGTATATAGAATGGTAAGCCCTCTCGCGATAATATGCTGCCACTACTCGTTAAAGACCAGCGTTGACGTTTAAAAGTGCCATATGCCTATAAATATAATGATATTCTGTTCTATTGTCACATCATCACTTTCACGGGGACATCAATGTCTCAACCGATAGAACTGGTGACTATTCCAATCCCAAGTGTTAATGCGAGTAGACTAAAGCACGAACTCTATGGGTGTCTTTTTAGGCACTCAATCCCTACCTAAAAACAAACTCAATCATCACCTTAAAATATGAATGTATTCACAAAAAACTCTGTTAAATTAGCTGTTTGCTAATTCATACGCTAATACGTTGTTAAGAGAGTGACTACAAGTAAATTCAAATCATATAGTCAAATCGCACAGCTTGGCGTTGTCCTTTCGTCGGCGCCAGTAGAGACACCACAGAGTTTGTGAAATATTGAATACCCAAGTTGTGCTTTAGTAGCGTCGAGAGGCACATCCCCTATACTCGGTTGGACAGGGCGTCTATCTACGATCAGCGTGCAACATTAATGTGGCATATATAGTAATGGTCTCAAATGGCCGGTGCAGCTCCAGCCTCACTGGTTCCTACCACTAGAGTTCATGCGTCATCGGCTGCATCCGTGTGAGTGGATACCTCGTATTCGCGCGGAAGCACGCTTCATCCATGGCAACCTGATAGTAAAACAATTACTTATCCCTTACACAGCATATTACAATCACTTATTTTCCATATTCGGACTGCTTGTTCTAACATTAAGTTAATTGTAGGAGATGTAGAAGATATGGATTTTCGACATTATGGCTTTTGGAGCGTCATCGTTGACTTCAGCATTTGCATGGCTAACGCGGAGATTTTCATTAATAACAGAACGAGAATAATGAACCCATCGTCTATGCCACAAGTGTTTTCATTCGTCGGTCGCCTCTCTTTTAACTTTTGCATTTTTAAAATTTTCCGGCTACTTTTGTGAAATAAAATGTTACCTTAGCACTCATTCGGATAATCACGTGCATAAGAATACTATAATAAATTCAGAATTCGTGATAAAAACGGCCGGGTAAAAAGAGAATATATAATTTTGTGAAATATATCAAGGATCTTCGGTCAATACATATATACAGTCTCGCTAAGAGCCATATCTGTGGAAGAGATATCAGCAGTACAGTGCGCGGCTTCCCAGTTCCCTCATTTTATTTTTCCTTTTTTTTTTTTTTTATTGTTTCTCTTTTCGAGTGGTTGAGATAAATCTTCAACAACGCAGCGCGTTCATTTTCCATAGCCGCTACTCTTGAGTCGTTTACACTCTCGAGGACTCCGGTAAATAAGCAAGCGGAATTTCAATTATTGCCTAGTTTCTCATATTCGCGTAGAAATGCACGACGAACCCGTTGTATATAAAATCTACTTTTATTTTTAAGCACAGGGCAAAGGGCCTGCATCACAACGGCAAGATCACAGCGCCCCTAACTCGGGCACAGATTTAATTATACAAATCGCTGTGTGCCACTAGACAAAGCCAATATTTACCCGAGTTCTTAGACAGCAGTATAAAACGAGGCGGGGGCGAAGAAGACGGCATGGACGACGAGGGATTGGGAGCTCTCAGTGATCGTAGTGAGAGCAGGGACCATCGTGGAAGGAGGCAGGGACTTAGCGAGTCTCATAATCAAGGAGATTCATTTGCCTCGGTAAATAAAAATGTAATCCCTGGGACCTTCGAGCCCGTACTCCTTCAAGCTTTTCTGGACTCCTTCTCAGCATGCCGCTTCTTTTCAGCACTCTCGGGTACACCCAAGCAGATGATGAGGATCCTTTTTTCTCGTTCTCAGCATCATCTCTGTTCCGATAAATACTTTTCTTTTACGCTTTTCCAGTTCAGGGCAGAGTTATTTCAGCTTAGTATACCTTGAGAGGAATAATAATCCTGGTGTCGTATTATTTGCATCTGATTTCTCTAACTCGTCAGCAAAATTTTTTATAGAATAGTGTAAAATATGTAGTAGCATGATGTAGATTCGCGATATGGCGAATATAAATCTAGATTATACCGTACAGAAACAGGAGCAAGAGCATATCCGGATTTTGTATACCACTAAACTATGTAATGCCTCAAGCCCGATACTCACATCGTATTTTGCCTTGGCGCGTTAAATGCAGCGCGCATCTCTCGACCGCTTATCTCGTACCTCGTTTAATCGGTGGCTTACGCGACTGACGGTTCAATTACGCATCGACAAACGCGATTAACTGCTGGCTGAATAATAACCGCGCGCCCGGTGCAACGCGATGCACGAGATCTTCTCAACGATGTGAGTAAACGACGGGCAGCGTTGGGGAAGCCTTCTTATAAGAAGACAACGCAGTCTTCTCCTACTATCAACAAATTTAAATCGAACGCTTTTGGCAATTCGTTACTATACGTCAAAATACACAATTAAAAGTAATTACCTGCTGAATAATTTCATCGACTTTATAAATGGCTTGGAAGAAGCGACGACTGCGTGATGCAAAATACTCGGTATCGAGAAAAACGTATCTATAATTATAAATACTTTCCCTTAAGTGTATACTCACATGCATTAAAGTCTAAGTTTTAACGATGTTCATTATTTGAAGTTCGATCTTGCCTTTTCTCGATATAAAAGTTGAAAGTGTCGATGTAGTTACAAATGAAAAAAATCGAACGCGCATATATTAAAACTAGTTTTATTATTGCAATAGCTCCGCAAATTAGCCTCAGTCGAGTAGTTGGCGCGAGAGGGTACTCTCATTATTCATTTTATTTCCACACCTGGATACGTAATGTGTCCAGCACTAGCATGTAATCATTGATAATGACGTTAGCGTAGCGCGACGAGTTTAAAATCATTCTGCCTGTAAGTAAAAAGGTGGTGACGTTGGCGTCGAAAAAAGTAAAAATAAATTGCCGTGAAAACGGAGGGAGAGTGGAAGGAGCGTGGAAGCCTGGATGTCGGTAGTGAAGCAGGTAATGTATCCAGTTAAAAGTTTTTGCAGGTTCGCAAGGGTCGGTGCGGCGTAGAAGGGTGGTGACTTGACTGGAAGGGAAGCGCGGATGGTGAGGGAGAGCGGCAAGTCAGGCTAGAGGGTTACTGTGTACTACTGTGCAGATGGAAAACTTTTCCGGGCTGAGGGATCTATATGCAGCAGCGAGGAGAAAGCGAGCTAGCGAGTTCGAGGTGACAGTCGAGATTGTAGATTTGTTATTCATGGGGTCCGGCTGTGTGGGACGGCGCCATAGCCCTTTGCCTTTCAATATTCCATCGTTCGACTATGCTACGTTCCTAAATCGTTGTCGACATCGTATGCATATCTGAATTGCGTTTACGCAGAAAAGGAAGACACTTATACAGTCACGTGTACAATAAATATCGAGCAAGTAGGAGAGCATCAGGGTAGAGTGGAGCGCCGGATATCCGGTTCAAAGCACGCCTCTATCTCTGTAATCTAAATAGAGTACATATTTTGTATTATAGCTCTCGGTGCTTTGTCTTGTTTTTTTACTTATTCTTTATGCCATTGCCTCCACCATTGAACTATAGTCATTTACTTACAACTCGGAAAAATGGCCAAAGAATATTTCTCCGCAGTTGCACTGTTGCCAGTCTCGCGGAGTCGATTATGACTTCTGATTGCATTTTCGGATTAACTCGCGACCCAGATAAACTCGTTACTACAGAGGAGCTTATCCTTTTTATATATATATCCGGTGTATACACAGAGCGTGGAGATTTCTCGCTTTTTCCCATGCTATATATGGACTTTTGCGGTTTTCTGTAATCGCCGTAGATCAGAGCCAGGGGATTTTCGATAAATGTAGTCGCGCCCTCTCGTACGCACTCGAGCAACCTATACAATAGTGTATATGCCACAAACAACATATATATATATATGCCTACAGCTGGAGCTCACGTTTTATACCATACTACCGCTTCGTCCTTATACGCTCGCGTGATTTTTTAATGGACAGTGCCTGTCGATATTCCTCTCGTCCATCACACAGAGTTCACGGGTTTGCGATGTGTAGTGGGTAGTCGAGGTGGGGTATTCCCCACCCCATTCATACGGGGCATCATACACAGCAGGGTGGAATAAACGAGGACCGACGACCGTTCAAGAGTCATGGCAAAAGCAGGACAGGTTTGTCGCTGTTGTTCTCCCTCCAGCACCATCAGCAGTACCGTCAAACGAGAGTGCCGCTTGGGAGGACCCGTTTTCGCGCGATGTATGCGCGCTGTCCACCCCGAACGTATAGGTGTGAGGTCAGTGTAACCAGAATTAACACCGCGGCTTGATTTTTGTCCCATCGATTTGCTGTTGACACGATTGTACTCTGGTGAGGGTCCGAGGGTTAAAATCCCGATCGAGAACGACGCGCAGTTGACGCCTGTCCCGCCCTCACGCATTACCCACCGGCAGTGGTAACGCTACGAAGTCGAGCTCGCCATCCTCTCGAACAACCTCCCGTACACCCCCTTCACTGTCATCGGGCCTTTATATCACGCGAAATCGTGACTTTTGTGTAATGCTAAATTTGTGCTTCGCCCGACAATAAATATTATCGTGCACGATATTCGACACACTCGACAAACGTAACTTGCATCAAGTCCGTGTTTCATTCAGGAACAAAAAAAATCGACGTATTCATACGGTAATCTTTTGATTGCATCTCTATCGGGAATGTCAGCCGCGCGAAACATCAAAACTTCCAATACCACAAGAGAGTTATTGATTTTATCGCATTGAAACGATGGTAAAAATTGTTATACGATCATAAATAAATAAACAATACATTTAAGTGAAGTTAACGGATAAATTGCATCTACTATGTTATTTAAAAGTATCCACACTATTATCTATTAATATTATGTATTACTTGTTTTAATTTAACATATAAATTAAATCAACAAACAAAAGAAAAAATTCATTCAAAAGCGCGATTTATCGAAATAAAATGTCGCCGTCCACGTTGAATTATTTACTTCAGTTTGAGTAAAAGTGACGGGATAATACGGATATAAAGCGTGGCCGAGGTGCTTCCACGCGAAAGTTCTCTTCATTCCGTGCAGGCGGGCACATGACGGGCTGAATTTTTCTCGTTTTATCCTTTCACTCTCACTTCTTTTCCGTCGTCTCGGTATACGCGAGATGTACATTTACTTTTTCTTCTACGAGACACTGACTGGCTCCCTTTCAACGAGAGGCTCTGTAACGGTACTTCACGCAAGCGAGCCTCATACTCACCGTATTCTACTCCCTGACGGCATAGATGCTCAAGCACCTTTTTTTACTGGCTTCCTAAATTTCTCGAGCGACACTTTTTTGCATGCTTACTAGAGAGAAGCAAGCATCGCCCGGTAAACCTATGCTCCGCCGTGCTGTTGCATAACTATACCGCTTTACTATGGAACCGCGCTCTTCTTTCTCGCTATAGGTGTCCTGGGTCCTTGTCAGGAATACCTATATAACCGCGTGCGCGCTCAAGTTCAGCGCACGAAGAGGCCCGGAATATGAAATTCCTCCTTTCCACTGGGCGAACACGGCGTCCTTATCTTTCCGTATATTCCCCGACTGAGTCTCTTCAGGCCCGCCTCTTCGCGCGTCGTCGCCAACTCTCCCGTTCTATCTGTCCATAGATTTTATACCTATGTATAGCACAGCGCTAACCGCCTTCTCTTCTATCCTACTCCGTCTTTCTTTGATAGCAGTTATTTCGTCCTTCATCTACTCTCCGGAGTACCAGGTCGCCCCTATCCGCCCACCGACGCCTCTTTTCTGTTCTTCTCGATCTCCCAGCCCTCTGTCTGCTCGTTTTTCGGCTCTCTTTCCACTAGCCGGCACCACATTGCGCCTATTCTCTCATGCTCTCTCCTCGCGTCTTCTCAATTGGCCTTTCTTGCGTCTCTCATCATTCCTTCTCTCCCTTTACACTCAAATCTCCCGCCATGATCACACTGTCACCTTGGCGGTCGCAAAAATCTACGTCTACATCGAAAGCCAAAGAGCCGATATTGCTTTACGTGATAAAAGTTCGAGTCTGTGGGTATTTTTTGAATGCTTGTCTCCTACTTTTACGCATCTTCCACTGTATTTCTTAATGAAACTAATTGAATGAACCAAACGATTTCACAACTTTTAATAAAAACAATTATAAAAATAATGTAGTTCTATCTCGATAGATCATCAATCTTGAAGTCTGATTTCTTGGAGGAATATAAACTGAGTAAACGTGTAATATTTTTTTAATTTTTTAATTTTTTATAGTTGCTTTTTAAAGATACGCACTTGCGAGAACTTGGGGCGTTATTGGAAAGACGCCCTTCATTGGATGTGTATTCGAACACGAACCTAGCAGCTCTCTATTTTCCTCTGTGGCATCAATCTTACTTATTCACTGACTCATCCCACTAACAAGGCAACCTCCGGCAGTCTATGCGCGTACGTTGAGTATATATAGGCGCAGCCTTCGCCACTTGCACTGTTGGAAACACTCAAAGTCCTCAGGGCACTGAGGTAACAGCAGGTAACTTCACCTGCTGCTTGAAACGTTTCGTGAAGCGTAAACGTGCTGGCGCGAACCTCTATCCCCGATAGATATATACATATATGCTATAAATATACAGCAGATATGGGATACGACGAGATAGGAAGATACAAGGATGCAAGATCTCTTGCTACACTGCCCTCGCGCGCGCTATATAGGCATACACGAAGTTAGTTGTCTCGGTAAGCTCGACGTCTCAACTTTGATGGGTGCTTAATTCTTGCGTTAATTCGTCACAAGAGCGGTGGGTTGGCATCCATTAGTCCAGGGTTGGATGAGGGAGTGTGCATCTCTCGTAGAGAGAGAGACTCGCTTCCAGGTATACCTTCCACCACTTCTACAACACGAACAAGAACACCCGAAGCATGACTCCATAGTCAGACAATCTAGTGTCGAGTAGTGGATGTAACGTACGCCAACCAGCCAACTCATTCTCTTCCTCTTACTCACCTGTTCACAGCTCTCCTTGCATTACACTCTTGTGGGATAGTTGTCGCGTATACTCGGAGGAATGAGAGAGTGGAAGATATACAAGAGACGTTGCGAGTGTCGCAACCGAAGTGCTGTTGCATGTGCAGGTTGAATCGGATGGATGCAAGGAGAGGACACGGAAGAGGCATAACGCAAAGGCGCGACAGGGGGACGGCGCGCAAGAGAGCTCAACCCTCTGCTGGATTAAGCCAAAGTACAACCACCACCTTCGCCCCAGCATACCACCTCCAAGTCGGTCTTATACGTCTTGCTTGAGCTTAACGGATGATTAATCTATCCGCAACGTGTGCAAGCAAACTATATAACCACATAATACTACCTATAATATGTGGGTAGTTGTACATGTACTGTTGATGTATATACGTGTCTATGAAACCGAGTATCACAGCAGCAGTCTACCCTGTGAGGTTTGTCGACAAACCCTACTCGATAGCCTCAGATCTTAGCTTCCCTGATACTGTGAAAGCAAAATAAGGTTATAATACCAACACCCAGAAGCTTTAGTGTCAATTAAAACCTTTATTGAAATTTGCAATCAGACCAGATCTAGGATAGTAGCAGCAATAACCAAACCCGGGTCAATGACAACGGACTAGTATTAGCATAATCGTTATTTGCAAAAATCTATCAGGCCATTATCTGCCATGTCGAAATGCCTGCGACAGTGGGTCGCTATTCACCGGTGTCAACAAATCAACCGGGCCGGTATTGGCCCGACAATTATTCGACTACCAGCCGTAACCGTAGTCACGTTTATAATCAAGATATTGCCTTTATGTACACCAGACGCAAAACAGTTTTCTTTCACCCTACAGCCCTTTATTTCCCTGCCTCGTTAGTTTTCTTAATCATGACTTCGTGAAATCCCGCCTCCCCATTATATCCATTATATCGTCGTATCGCAAAACCGTTCGAGTATATTCGTGACGCAAATGTATACGTGTCATTTGGTCGCTTTTAGATTCCCGGAGAGACCAGGACGGCAAGTCAACGTTGAGATCTCCGCAACGTACCGAGCTCGTTGTTGTCGACACGCACGCACCACCGTATATCCCAACAGTGTGTCCTTCACTGAAATTCCGCCTTTTGTTCGCGCTACCTTGTGCAGATCTATCGTGCAGGGTGTACTCTTTTTAACTTTCAAATCGCGATGCGATTAAGCTCTTTTCGTGGCCAAGGCTGAGCTCGCGGCGTTTCGCTTACAGGACATCGATCATCGGCTTTAGTGACGCGTACGTTGTGCAGTCAACCAGCCGATGGCGCCCACATAGTGGTTGCGAATTTTCCTGGTACCTGTATAGAGCAAAGTACACACGATATAACCGGCAGGACCACCAGGTTGTGTGGTAGCGGTCTGGGTGAAGTTGACTCGCTCTTTCCAAACCTCATCGGATGCACGAAGTGACTGAGATAGAGCATGATTGTACTATATAAGCCACACCCGTAGACAATAAGCTAGAATACATTTAGGTATTTGAGCTAACCAAGCGTGAAATGCCGTTGGGTTGAGCAAGGTACAGAAGAATAGTCAGGGGCAGGATGAAGGAAAGACAGAACGGGAAAGTAAAAAAACTAACAAAAAAAAAAAAAAAGTGAGAAAGATAATGTGCGAGGGAGATAGCAAAGAAGTAGAGGGAAGAGTACGGGTAGCGGCGTAGTAGAAGGTGACTATAGAAGGTGCAAAGGGGTGCACAGTAGGGGCACACCAATGTCTTGGCTTGCGAGCCGCGGGGTCCTCCCGTCACCCAATCACGTCCTGGCAAAGCTCGCCATATTTCGCGGGGCGGAGCACTCTCTCTCTCACCCTCTCTTCATCTCTTGAACGATCCTCTTGTCGACGATTCTCTCTCCTCCGCATCATCTCGCCTTTCTTCCTTCTCACTTTCTCTCTCCTTTTCCCTCGTCTCCCTGATGCACGTGCGATTTTCTCTCTTCTCCGCTTTATTCTCGATTTTCTCGTCTGCTCTACGATTCTCCACGACCACTCCGGTCCACGGGAGGTTAGTGGGTTCAGCCGGTCCCTCGCTCGCTCTCTCTCTCTTCCTCTCTCTCCCTCTCTCTCTCTCTCTCTCTCTCTCTCTCTCTCTCTCCTGTTCCACTATTATTTTAAACCGTTGGCCGCCATCAGCACAACCTGCGACCCTTCTTTCCCTTTGCCTTTCGTCGAAATTCCCTCAAGTTTAGAGCGACGTCAACGAAACTACCACGTGCGCAGCCAGAGTATTCTGGTACATTGACATCGGGGCGATGTAAGGGATAAAAAAAACCTCAGAGTCTGCCCTTTATGCTACTAGAGGGACCTTGAAAGAGCTGAAGTTCGAGTACACTGAATTTAGTACCCGATTTCATTATCACTTTCTGTACTGAGTCACAAGTTGTAACGTTAATGTAAGGTCTCTATAACTATGTATACAATTATTTACTTTATGTTATAGACAATTACGTTGTATGCAAATTTGTGAACCGTTTCTACATAATTCTTTAATATGCTACATGTATGACACTTGGTAAATATTTGCGCAACTACAAATAAATTAATTGTTTTCCGGCTCGCTATAAGAATTAGACAACTCTACATTTTTTTTTACAGCACAGTAACATGATATTGCTCAACGGGTATCAGCAATTTGAACCTAACTCTCTCTCTCTCTCTCTCTCTCTTTAAGAACAAAAGTTGATATTGGACGATCATGAACATACACCGTCGTAGAATCAAATTAAATTCCGTTCGTGATTGTACAACACAATTTCATATGCAAGCCAGGCAAGAGAGCGAACGAAGGAACGAGCTAGGTGCCGGAAGCATTCGCCAGATTCTCTCGTCAACGGAACAGTACTCGCGCGCATCGTCAAAGCGTATATCCTCCTTGTTCCTAGAAATCTTGTCAGAAACAGGATAGAGCGAGTGGCGCTTGTTCATGGATCGAGCAATCGTATTTCTGAATTCACAAGTGAATCCGCAAGCTTCCCAGCATCTCTTACTCGCTTGCATCCGCTGTATAAATTTGATACTCAGAGCTTCAGTCTCAAATACCCTAAGGCAAAAATCGCTCTGCAAATGCCATGTAGATATCTATTATTAAATAGATATCTGTTGTTGTTTTTACAGCGCAAATCTTTATAGAAATATGAATTCAAGTCGTATTTCGGCGAGCACGTAATATTCCAAACGGTAATAGCTTCTTAAGCGTCATCTTCGAGATAATAAGTCTTATTCTCGTGTTCACCGGGAATGGCGCAATCGGGGGTAGGTCATCAAAAGCTTCACTACGTGCAGCTTTGGAAAATATGGAAAATCGTTTGCGGCAAGATGGCTCGGTAGGAGGAGTGGAGACGCAGAGCCGAAGGCGTACCACATCGTTGAGTGTTAAGCGGTAAATATTTTAACGGTAGAGAGAACCAAGTGCGCAGGGTTGAACAGTTCCTCCTCTAGTTTGCCAAGAAAAAAGAAGAAGAAAAAAAAAAACAGACAGGTTTGACGATTCACGAGAAGCGCCCGCTGTCGACAAAGTACCTCATCCTAGAGGCAACAACAGCTCCAAGTATACCAATGGTAGTAGCACTATGGGCACTACACACATTCATATATACAGATATGCAGTGTGTACGACCTCGAAATTCACGTCGTTCCCTCGCATAGGATAATCTGCCATGAAATTAAAAACATTAGGGCCTCGTAAAGATAAAGATATTCTGCGTAACGGTACTGCGGTTACGTTTAAAGACACAGGGGCGGCGTGTGAGGAAGGCGGGAACGGCAATAGGTAGTGCTTGGTACACTATAGTGTGCCGTTGCCGTTGGTTCTGGTTCTAGTGTCGGTAGTGGTGGGTTATAAACGTCGGCTAACCATAACCAGGATCGCGCGGGAATAATATCCACGTCACGTCGAGGCCCCTTTCGCGTGGCCACTATCTCAATTTACGTTTATCGTACAGCTCTGCGACGTGGCAAGTCTCTCCTCCACTACATACACGTACACGGCATGCGAGGAATAACGCATTAGTGGGCGACCTACCCTGACCGCCTTGCCGTTATACAGACAGAGACCATCCTGACCACTTAAACCGGAAAATGAGGAACAACCCCGTCGTGTACTTTTACAGTCGTGTCCATCCTGGTACACGCTGATGGTAGATTTCCGTGTTTTCCCTTTTTCTCCCCCCCTCTAGTATACGCAACGCAGCGACTCTTAACCGCCGGCAGTTTTTGCAGCCACTTTCCAGAGGGCAGAGAGGTTGACGACGCTGCTTCGAGGGATTGAAACGAAACACAAACTCACCTCCTGTATATGTATTCCGCGCTGACGAATATCCCGCCTGCGGATATGCTATTCATTATATTTTTATACTCTCGTAAAACGAGCGACCCTCGATTCTCTCTTGTTATTCTCTTAGTGCTAAGATATCGCGATTGTAAACCAGCTCGTGGAATAAGCAACGTGCTTTCTCGCACACATAGTTAGCTATTGGGAATCGTGTTAACGAGTATCAATTAATTGATGGTTATATAGACGTAATTTGGAAGACTACAATATAATCAGGTAATATATATATATATATATATATCAATGTCGGTTCGATTAATCCGGTAGACAACTATAATTACACATTTGTTGCGTTATTAGTTCGCAACAATAACAATATTTTAGCTAAAAAAGATCATTATTAATTAACCCTTTTGAAGCTTAAGTATCCGGGTATAAAGTTTTTATCGTTACATCTGGGTACGATAGTGCTTTCCTAGAGTTCCACAAATATAAATACGCAATTTGTCAATTTCATATTAACAATGTTTTATTAAAATTTTAAATCATGCGAAATCTGGTCAA
Organism: Perithous albicinctus; assembly: GCA_964016905.1. NCBI lineage: Eukaryota > Metazoa > Arthropoda > Insecta > Hymenoptera > Ichneumonidae > Perithous > Perithous albicinctus. Next base: position 9,538,952 of record OZ024702.1, on the reverse strand, counting down.
AAATATGTGGAATTAATTAATTTTTCGAAAATCCTCAAAGATTCTTCTAATTGATAGCCAACAGGTTAAATCACCGAGCGACATAGACGAACTGCTCTGAAGTGCAGTGTACTGGACAGACAGGAATATACCTCTGCCTACAGTAATTTCACGATACACACATCTTCAAGAGTCGAGCTGTCTGCCAACGATAATACATTGCTAATCGAACGTGAGAGCGACGGCAGTGTATATACGTTTCGGAATACAGATACTATACGTAGGTTGTGGCTCGTGCAATCTCGTATGGAGATATGTGTACCTACTGACGCACACTTTAGAGTTGGTATTACTGCTCGTGGTTATGCCTCGTTATCGATCCCCACCACATTCTCCTTCCCACTTTGTCCTCTCCCTCCCACTGGCTTGATTCTTGTGAGCGCCTACGAGTGCTCATCTACTGTATCATGTGTCCTGTCTACTATAAACAGATACACAAACACAGAGGATCACGTCGAGGGAGAAATTACGAAAGTGTTCTATATGCTGGACGTTCAGCATTTGCTAGTTGCCACTGCCTCCATGTAGAATGCTCACTAGAGGTGGCAAATAGCGTTTTACATCTAGCCAATCGCGCCCGCTGTTCTTGATTCGCAAGTCAAACTACACAGTTCGGAAAGTTCACAAAGGATACACACGTATTGCAAACACTTTGAATGTACGTACCACAGGTTTTGATTACAAGTGATATTATAAATACGTGAGGGAAGAATATTCAAAAAATCATTTGTTCAAATTGTTCGTTAGCCAATAATTCCTAAAATGATTGGAAAAAGCTTTGTTATGGGGTATATTTTAGTAGTTATCGAAATTGGCGTGCATCAGGTGACGTTATTAAACGCTCGGATGTGTATACGAAACACGAAATCACAACCACATTGGAGTATATATCTGCTGTCATCTCTTGCCAATCCAACATCCACATCGAGTAGGTTATAGCGACGATGCAATACAGCACCAGTAGTAGTCGAATTTTATGCTGCCCTCACGGACTCACCCGTCATAAAACGTAAAATCGTCGTTAAAATACGAGAGACCGAGAGTTTTACTAGCGCATTTCGAAGAGTCCGCGCAGCTGAGTGGTTAAGGGTGTTCCTGATCAGATGTGCGGGGTCCCTCGGCCCTTACTGCGTGTCGATGGTGCTGCTGGTCTATTACGTGGATTATCGCGTGCATGCACGTGGGCAATGTGTGCGAAAACCGGAAGGGAAGTGAGCGAGTGAATATTGAAAGCAAATTTGCGGTCACGATGGAACGCCCACCTTCATCACCAGCGACTGAGTGAAATTCGTGTTCTTTTTTTTTTCTTTCTCTTTTGCCCAGCTACCATTTTTCTATCGTTGGTGAAGTTAGAATACAGTCATCAATCCTCCGCCAATCCAGCGTCACGCTTTGTTTGCTACAAGGGTGTGAAAATTTGAATGGTGCAGCGGGACCATAATCGATGAATATCGGAGAAGGCAAGTATGTAGGGAAAAATACACAAAAATGGTTTCCCCATCCTCGAGGATTGTCTTTAAACGAGATTGGAAATCAGTGTCGTGAACGTGACCCGAGGGTTGAACGATGAACGCCCGTAGAACACAGTAACGGAAAAAGGCGAAAAGGATAGTCGCATGGTATAATCGCAGCGAATGGGCTATATGGATTTGATCGCTACGAGCTGAAAGCAGAGGGAAATATCCGAAGCAGGTCACAGTACTACCGGACAGTCCGTAAATAAAATTCCCATGACAATTGGTAACGGGGACAGCGCACGCGAACCGATTATTTATTAGAGTGTATACGTACGAGACGAGTCGAGTCACGAGTGCGGCATTGAAACTAAAAATATCGTTGAGGGTGCTGTTGCAGCTGGACGATGTTCGACGAGCCAGCTCACATAGAAATATAGAGAAAGAACGAAAGCCCGGGCAGGAAACTGCGCGGACTGGAAGGCTGCTGCCGCTCTTTTATAGAGCCCGACGCGGCTTTCTCGCTTTACGGTCGCAGAGCATTCGTAGGATATGTGCAGATAAATACGTGTTGTATAGGTGTACACGGTCGGAGAAGAGCAGCGACAGAGACGTGTGCGAAAAGCCCAACTTTTTATCCCAGTCTACTCTACACATTCCCTGTGGCGTATATGCTCACGCGCATATATAGACCGAATGAGGGACAGAAAGAGGCAAAACCTCCGACGAAATGAGAGGGATTCGTTCGTTGGGGTCGCCAATGGTGAAGGGTGGCCAGCAATGTAGTACAGCCATGAAAGGGAGTGCGGTGTGATAAAACGCTCGCGCGGCAAAGGGGTCGCGCGCGCAACCCCCGTTTCGTCTCTTCACTCCGAATTCGTGCGCTCGAACGAGAGAATGATTACTCGATCATAGCCACGTCTCTCCAGTGTTTATACGTAAAGCGATTTTTTTTTCCTCTATATCCATATGTACTTTCCTAACTGTTGGAAATGTAACAGCGTTAAAAAAGGATTGGAAAATAAAGGCCACTATATACTGTCTGGTAGTCTGTAAAAACGGTCTGAATAAATGAGCGCAGTCCTCTGCCAATTTTTCGTTTCCGGGTAATGGAGGTCAGAGAAATTACTCAATCTCATCTTACAAGGCTCACGAGCTCGACGTGTCCGAACGACAAAATAACGAAATAAATGCTTCAGCCGCTAACTCACCAGTCCGTTGACCAACCGTCACTGATTCCATCAGCGGTAAGACTCTATCTCGAATGAATCATGAATTCCTGGATGCACATCAGACTTACCTGCAACAAAGCGAAAGGCAATATTTCATGAGAATATAGAAAACTTAGAATAAGAAAGACGACGTTTCTTAGCTTATTGCTCATTGATGGAAAATACAAAATTTCGTTAAAAATCCAAAACATTCCAATGAGAACAATTTGAAAAGATGATAAGATGCATTTGATTGAATAAAGTGTAATATGGCATTTCAATATTTCTAAGACTTGTATTGCTTTACAACTTGTCCACTTCGTTTAAATTAATTGATAGAAAACTTTTAAAAAAATATATTTGTGGTATTTCGCTGATAGTCAGACAGTTGTACCAGTGGTTATAGTATATTTTCCAAGCAATATCGTCGAAGCTTCTATCTGGCCTAATGGCTCATACGAGGTTACTGGTGCTGTTGGAAGGAGAAGATGCATTGTCTAGCAGGAGGCGTCAGGCTTGAGAGGGTAAGCGAGTGAATAGGTATGGGGATAGTGCTTTGAACGAAGGAGGACCTGAGTGGACCCCTTGAAGGAAAGAGGATCAGTATAATGCGAAGAAGGAAGCTAAGAGAAGTTATACAGCGAGTGTGTGTCGTACAATATTTCTAAAAGCATACAAAAAGAGCTTCCACGGTGGCCCAGTAGCGGCGGTGTGTTAGCCATAGTAGAAACACCAGCACCAGCGCAGTCTGACAATGACGAATGGCGTTCGCGGACTTGCTTCCACAAATTTTATTATTACTCCGCGCGGGCGTGTGCGGACAGGCAGGCGGCTCTCTTCGCTTATTTTCGCCAAAGCTTCTCGAAAAATTAACGTCCCAGCACCAGCAGCAGCAACACCAGGGGCAAAAGGAACGTAAACGCGGCCTCACGGCCGCTCTTCATAATTCATTACTAAACTTTCAGTTAACTCCTCGACATTTCTGACTGAACGATAAAATCAAGTTTAAAGTTACTGTGATTTTTTTTTACGCTAAAAGAACCAAGGGAAAGCATATTTCAGACCTTTATCTTTTGGTCTGTTAAAAAAATGAAAGCATCGAGTGGGGGGGTAAAGGGAATTAGTGAGAAGAGACGAAACTTGTGATCAATCACGTGTAAGGCACAACATTGCTTGTTGATGTATACTGTAAACGCAATACTGATAGCCTAGTGTACCCAAACGCTCGTGATTGATTCGTTGCGGATTTCGTAATAGATGAACAAATTTACTTCGGTTGGTGGCGTTCGGAAAAGCTGCGTCAGTGCGCACCGAGCTTTAATCGACAACTCATAGCCGTTCCTCAACCAGATTATCAGATAAATAATGATTCGTAGGGGAAAATACTGATAAAGAGTTGTCTCGATCTAAAAGGTTACAGCTCTCTTGCATCTTTAAGTGCGATCTTTAATTGCAGTTTGATGGTCTGTGGAATAACGATATTACGGCGTCGTAATTATTATTTGAAAAGTGATGATTCGAATATCGTGTAAATAGCGGCGTTTTTTTTACTATAGAAAAAAAACCTTCAAGCATCCACTCTGTTCCAGTCGATAGTTGCAAGGTGAATACGAATGGTATAGGATAATGTAGAGATTTAAAGAAGGAGAAACTGAAATACAAACAACTTCTGCGAGTTTTCGCGCAGAAGAAACGATTACGACGAAAACTCGGCTTCTCCTGCTGCTGTTCTCGTCGCAGAGTTTTCTCTCGTACCCTCGCAGACCAAGATATTTCCTCCCCCCTCGCAACGGATTGTCAACTTATAATTGGCACTTCTTAATTATCTCGAATTAAGCTGGTAGTCCTTGCAGCTCTATCCCACTACTCCGCGAAGGCTTGCCATCTGTTCTTTCTCCACCTCCTCGGTTTTTCATTCGTCGCTTCCGCTGATGGTCGACACCGATGAGTTCGTCCAGAGGAAGGAATAACCGGAAAGCAGAAAGTACAAGAGTGACGAAGAAATCCTTCTCTTCCTTACCAGCAGCCCCTCAACCCCTCATTACGCTCACTTCCCAGAACAACGAACTTTTCCCCTACAATTAAGAATATTGTTCGACTTTTTAACGTCGCCCTTATGCTAGCTTCTGGTTATCTGAAGGAGTAGAAAATATACTTTCAATGATATTCCCGTGCTATAAATACAGCTTCGCGAACGAACAAAGAATCGGAGAACGTTTATTATAGTCAATAAAGCGTGCAAAGAGTCACGAACGACTGGATCAATCGCTTCCGCTTGAATTTGTGAGAATTGTTTTCTTATCTATACTTGTATTACAGATTATTTATTTTGAATTATTTTTATCACCTCCTGAAAATAGTAATAGTAAATATTCCCATTTGGCGACAGGACGGTAGCGCGGAAGTGAGCACGATTAATATTTACGCTAGCCGAATGAAATCATTTATCTAGAGCTATCAAGGCGAACCAGCAATCTTTCGTTTTTTCCTCTTTAACCCAACGTCCCTTGATCCACCCCTGGCACCGACCTCCGCGACTCCAGGATGAACGGCCGTGAGCCCAAGCTATTTCGGACTTACGTTATGCGAATATTGTTCTTGGCAATCCCACGGGAGTCTCTCGATTCACCCTCTCATTCCACCCCTTCGCCTGTACAAACCCTACACGCTGGCCAGCAGCGGCAAGGGTAAGGTTTACACGCATACCCTTGCACACAGCTGGGCCACCACGTCCAGAGAATCATCGTGGATACCTGCGAACTAGTGGAGAGAAGGTGCACGTACACGTGTGTGTGTGTGCGTTTTGGTGTACATAGCGAGCCGGCCATAACGCGCCCGAGACGCTCTACTCTCGGGTTTATAAGCGGATAGTCTCAGCCCTCAGCCTCACCGTGAGGACAGAGGTGGTGGAAAGAGATAGAATGTGCGGTAGGCATACCCTGTACCTCTTGGCTACAAAGGATGTAGCAGAATATAGCAGAATATAGTGTGGTATAGGTGGCGAAGCGGCTACCGCCGCAGAAACGGGAGCCCGGGGGCCGCTACAGGGGAGGTATGAATCAAGCTGAGCAAACATCGAACTTCGAGATACGCCGCGGCGACGGTGTCGTCTGGGAGCCCGTGCATGAGGGAGGGTTAACTGTACGCCGGGGGTGACTACCCGGTACCGCCTCTCCGCGTGTGCCACTCTCGTTGCTGCTATTATACGACGAAAGAGGTGAAACGTCGAGCCTTGCACTTCATCCTGAGCTGCATGGCCAATTCTGATACCAGTAACAGTTTTCGAGATGCTTTTTGACTAAACTTTTTAATTGTCTATGATGGTAAAAATCACCTTGATGTCGGCTATTATTTTATCGTTATGAAACTTAAGAACAGTATCGTAATAGATGAGTTGAGGTGATGTTGCTCTTTACGTTAGTTTAATACTTGCGCATTGAATGAATGTTTAATTGTACCATCGATTCACGAGAACATAAAAATCATCGACTGGAAAAAGGTCTGATAACTTAATTTCACAACGAAATAATTGCCTCATCAAAAGGTTTATAAAACTCTGTTATGTTTTTTTGTTTTCTTTTTAAATGGCAAGGTTAAAATATACAAATTCTAAACACCATGTAATTTCGTTAGACGTAACAATAATAAATGTAAAAGCCTCTGTTTACTAGTGTTCACATAGTTATCCGCATTTGTCTCTCAGTAGACTGTGGACAAAGTACGCATGCATATTGGATGAAGTATGTTTCCACAGCGACAATTAAGACCACAAAGAAGCACGAGCGAGCATGGTTAAGATGAATAGGGGAAGCTTGTAGAGAAGTGCCCCAAGGTGGGATAGGAATGACATTGGTAATCACGTAATGGGTTATATGCAAGTTCGAAGGTCGTGTACTTGTCGGGGATTTGCCGGCTGCGAAGACAAAGAGGTATGGTACGGGAGGAGTTTGAGGTCCCCCGTCGTCACGGGTACCAACAGAATAGTCGATGCTGCTGCTGCTGCTGCTACGACGGTGGTTTGGCGCTGGTATGCTACGGTGGATTCGGGCTTCGGGGGATGGCTATCCAAAGATAAGGGTGTTCCCGGTGCCGGTACAGTATAAAGGCAGCGTACGGGGAAAGGGAGGAAAACCGTTGCAGAGCTCGTCTCATCCCAAGGGATATCAGAGAAGAGTGGAGTCCCCTCGTCGGTGCTTCAGCGAAACCCTGCGTCCTGATCTTGTCGCCGTGGCTAGACCAGACAGGAATATCTTAAACGGGAAAAGGACGACTTTTCAAGCAAAAAAAGAAAGAAAGTTTATCGTGAACGGAGTCGAAATTCTCGAGAGAATCAACGAGAAAGATAATTCGAAATAAGTTAGAGAAAATAAAACAGTATCAATGAAGTTGCCAAGGTCCTGGCATTGTCATAAATCGGTAAAATTCTAATTGGCAAAAAAGAGCTCGTGAAAAAAGGAAATACGAGGGAGAGAGGACGTGGCGTATAAATTACAAGCACTCCAGAAATTGACCGTGGAAAAAAAACAAGTGGGAAACGGACACGCAACCATAAAAAGTGGTATACACAGCTAAATATATTTATTTTAACTATATATATCCTTGAGACTAATTTTATTGTTTCTTATCAGTGAAGTGGAGACCATGACTGCTTCCAAGACACGTATAAAGCAACACGTGTAATACATACACGCACAATACTTTATCACTTTCTTTGAAATGTTATTATGTACTCGATCCTCAGTACAGCATCAATAGAAGCAGAAACATAAACTCGATACGAGTACATTATCTATATCGTTCCACAGCTGATCGTTTTTTTTTACATAAATATACCTCCATTGTCTCTTTTGCATAAATATATCTCCAACGGATGCTTGTTCTCGTTCCCCTGTACTCCTTCGGCTTTTCCTCACGGGATAATTCGATCATCGGTTTCCAGGCATGCGAATTTGCAACGCCGTAGCGCGATACTGATGCGACTATACAACGAAACGCAAGCTCCTTTCTGGCATAAGATCTCGTTGCACGGCGGTGTTAGGCGGCAGCTGCCAATTGAAAAGTAGCGGAGGCCGAGGGAGTAACGGGTGGTAATGAAATTTTGTAAAGTTATGCCGAGACGAGGACGACACGACCACCACAACTTCCGTTGTCTTCTTCTTCATTTTCATCTCGTCTTTCGTCGTCTTCTCGTGTCTCATTGAGAAATATGAAACTACGCGGCTTATAGTTCCATCTTTTTCTCAACCCCGAAGCCTACTTGAACGACATATAGACCGCCGCGTCATAAAAACAAGCTCCTGCATATAGTACGAGCACGAACGGTAAGTATACGAAATGAGAGCTCTTAATGTAGGAATGCTGAGGCTTTAAATTTAAGAAAAAGAAAAATACGGAGGACAGTTGAAGCACAGCTTGTATTTCTGTGTACGTAACAGAAAGCTTTACGCTCTAAGACTTATGCTACACACATCTTTCCTCACTGTCGCTATAACGTACCATGTATTTATAGCTCACGGAGCACAGATCTCCGGAGTCGTGTCTCTTATTTTCTAGACCTCGGTTGATGCCTTCGCGGAGATCTCCATGAACTTTGAAGTCTTTTACTCGACTTTTCACCCTGGTATACATGCGTATATCTGTACACATAACAGTACAGGTACAGTGTCTGCACAGTATAATACCCTCGTTCTTTTCGCAGGGCCATCGTCATTCTTCATAACTACGGGGCACTCACCTTCGTGGAGGGAAACATCATAGTTCGTGTGATGCCGCATGGCGGGGCGCCCTGAATGAAGACGCTGAGCGCCCACACAGTGGGACGTGGTACATCACAACCAGAACACGAAGTGCACACACACATTTCTCTTCAGAAACAGTCGAGATGAGTTAAAACTCTCGTTCAGCCATAATAGCGAAAAGTGTTGACAATATACCGCCTGCTGAACATAGTTACACTTTGCGTACATGTAACTGTAGTAGTGAAGAGCTGTAGGAGTATAAACACACTACTGGATCCAGGAGTAGTGGAGACAGAGAAAAGTGAAAGAGCCCTTGATGAAGCATACCTAGAATAAGACTCAAATATAGTTATGCTGCATAGTTTATTCTGTAGCATAATGGAGGAACTAGAGGACACAGCGAGGCAGTGAAGAGTGTGCGAGGGGTTAGGAGAAAGTCATATACAAATCTCGCGAGACATTTAGGATGCACATCCGGTTGGCAAGATGGCGGACCGTCGACATCCGGCGAGCACGACGCTAGGGGTGACTTTTGCAAAAGCTATTGTGTGCCAACTCAGTAGAAAGTGACTCTCGCTATGCCACTACTTTCTAGGTCTCCTATAGCTTTCTCTTGGTTTCACGGCGAAGCTCGTAGGGAACTCCTCATGCTGCTGTTGCTGGCTTTCCTCTATTCTCTTCCACCATCTCTCGCCAACCAGGAGCTATCATCGCCACATCGCGTTATGCTGCGCCTCCGCGCTTGCCCGTGAATTCACGAATAGGGGTGGCTAGGCTTCTATGCCCCGTTCAGTCGGGCTCTCTCTCTCTCTCTATCTCTCTCTTACTCTCTTATTCTCTCACACATTATTCAAGATTCGCCCCGGTGAATACCTCCTTCCCTCCCACTTGCCGAGTTGTGCCCACAGACAACAACAAAAAGCGATTCAAATGCTCGTTCGTACTATTCCGGCTTTACCGAGCGTGCAGACCTCTCTACAGCTCCTTTGCATCATAGATACACTCTGCTTGAATTACGTGGGGTTGCTGAACACAGCGAGATGATTCAGGGATATAGTTCCATTCATTCTGTCTTTGAAATCATCTTCCTCGACCTTATAAATTCATCTTCATACTTTGTTCTGTCTATATTAAACCAAGAAAATTACCCCTACCGTATAATACCTGGACTTCTAATTAACTCTCTATCGTGGAGAATATAGAACTTATTTCGAAATAATTGGAATATTGTCAGTACAAATACATTTTCCTGACAACATTAAACAGTACTTATTATTTTTTATTACGAAAATAGTGGAGCTGTTCTTTTTTATAAGGAAAAAAGTGTAGCTATTGGCGACATAAATGTGAAAACCTCGAGAACATCCGATTCATTGTAACAGAGAAGAATATTGCTTTATACGAGCCGCGAAAGTCATCGCGATGTGGAACTACCACCATGAAGTGGATGAAGATTGGTTGGATTATCTATCTACTCCACATCATGTGGGATACTCGATCGAGGAAACGAGAAGGTGATGCTTCTCCGTTCAAGAAGAGCGCGATAAATCGAACTCGTCTGCAATGTCATCATCGTCGCACGTCGTATTACCCATAACCTGTCTAAACCGTGCAGACAATGTTATCTAGTCTATCGTCATGCAACAGATAGTTACGATGTGGAAAATTCTGAAGATCCACTAGGGTAATATTATTCTACAGTGAGTTTAGTGTGGATGCTGTACCATAGCTGTAACCCTGTGACTTCTGATACCAATGGGAAAACGGTATCGAATGGCACTACTTCGTCATGAAGAGTTGAAAAAATAAGAAGTTTTGAAAGGGTAAAACGGTAATAACGTAAAGCGTACGAAGTGTCCTAAGCTCTGCCATATAGGGAAGTAGGTACTACGCCATTCGAGTAATCACAGTTATCCTGAGTTCATGGTGCGCCAGTGAGCACGGCAAATCCGTGGAATTCTTTGATTTAGTTTTACCAGTAAAAGCTACGAAAAGATTTGCGTTCCTCGTTGCACGGCGTTAACGGTATTGAAATATATCCACATGTATATTGCACTTCACGCTGTATACGTAGAATCCATGCGTGGATAGACAGAGGCCATGAGATCTCAGATGTAGTACGTTTGTGTGTATTATATATAGCTCGCAAATGCAAAGGTAAGCTTCCCAGAAAGGATCACGCTGCGCCTCCTACCGGGATAAGGAACCACTCAGCATTCATAGCATGTTCCATTGTGTTTTCTCTTGCTTCGGATTTTCTGGATGTACTACACGTATGCGAGAATACTTTCTATCATTTGATCTCATTGCCATGCCATTTGCCAAGCTTATTACTATTTAATTACGCACAAGCATATTCAAAGCATAAAAACTTGTTGACGGTGAAAAGACATGTGTCGGTTAAACCAAGTGCGGCAGTTAAAATATTTTTTCTCACGTCAAAGAATCCTTTACCTTTTCCTTAATTCCGGTGCTCTATATAATCAGCTTACTTACTACAATACGAAAAAATGGACATTTGTAAATCTGACTCTTGCGCATGATTTTCGTTTGATCTATAACAACATTTCTTCTGCGATCCACGGAATGCATCGAGACATTTCAGACCCAGCTTAAATTGCCACGCAGATAACACACAGTATAGTAGATGTTAGTGCTCGCGTATCCAAATCCTTGGCACGACCCTTGGTCGTTCTTGTATTCCTCGTCGCCTTGGATCCTCCGACCTTGCCCGAATTAGATTCCAGCTCGTATCGAGATCCTTCCTTTATTTCCCACTTCGTGCGCGTCTCTGTTCTCTCGGTCCGGTAGTCGCTCGGACTTTGGGGTACCCGAACCGAGTTCTCCCGGGAGAGATCTCGGGGAATTCGATTCTCACCCGCTTCTGCTGCTGCCGCTACTCCTGCTCGCTTGCACTTCTCGTTCTTTGATACGCTGACTTTTCTCTATATTTCGAATTCGACGCTCGCCCACGAATATACGATACAGCAATGTCGGCGTCCTCTGTATACTTCACCACTCGTTTCCTCGAGTCTAGCGATCGGTTCAACTAAAGATAAGGAAAGGCGAAGCACACCCGGCCACTTTGCACCTCGTTTCGCGTTACAAGGAATCCAACATGCGCCTGGGGCAAACGATTTCAATATGTATGTGAGATGGCATACCGATTCGAAAGAGTACTATTTGTTTTCAACCCGTAGATACTTGAGAGTGAGCTTTAAAAAAATGTAATCTCAACACAAACATTGTCTGCAATTTCACCTGCTAACTAAAAGTACGAGAATATCATTGTTTGCAATTGAGGTGAGGTGAAAGGTTGAGAAACAACGTAACGGGGACTACTGCTGCGGCTATAGGTCAGAGTGCACCAACCGTTACTCCTTCTGCAAGAGTCTGCATAATGCATTTTCACTTACAATTATCAACAATTACGTATGCCTTAGAATCCAACTTCTCTCGAGACAGCTCATTGCTTGAACTGTCACTTAGATTCTATGGACTCGGTAGACTTTTTATAGGCAATTGTTAAAATTGCCTATAAAGCACAGCATAATTTGTGCGCTGAGGCAGCAAGCCAACGAAAGAAAAGCTATTTTTATTTTTCAGCAAACTATGTCGGTATTTACAGACTGTGGCGACTGATTAGATTTTGTTTTGCGCAACTCGGAACCTGTCGAATTTTTCTCCGCATACGATAAAATACTGCTCACGCTTCGTTGATTTTAGTTCACAATTTACAAGCAAAACAACTGATGCATAGATAAGCTGCATACACAAATGTAATGAGTCAAAGGATCAGGATAAAGGGAAATGGAGATGTAACCACAAGGAAACATTTAAAAAATACTACTGCCGTCGACGTTTTAATGCAAAAAAAAAAAAGAGGACTAAGAATGGCACTCAAAGTGCTGTACGTCACAGACGGGCAAAGACATAATATTTGACGAAAGCACATGGATATAGAGCTTCCAGGCCGACGTCCGTGTTCTCAACGGGTGAAAGAGTAGAGACTAGAGTATAACAGCGGTAGCAGCACGTTGTACCGGGAGGGCCTGTATTGATTATCTTTTAGCGTGCCTCTCCGTTGTTCCTACTCTTCTTCTCATTCCCTTACTTTTATTTTTTTTTTCCTCCGAAACTCTTCACTCTCGGTCGCCCGTTCCCTCGACTCACTCGGTTTCTGCTGCCGCCGCGCAGTTATGAGTTTTTCTTCTTCTGCTCAACGCTTCGACACTCCCGTCGTCGTCGTCGCCGTCGTCGTCGTCGTCGTCGTCGTCGTCGTCGTCGTCGTCGTCGGTTGCGACGTTGAATCGTGCTTGAATGAACTCGAAACGAGGAAAACGAGTTGGCAAGAATAAGAGAGGAAGATTATATTCAACCACGCTCGAGTTTCTTCTACCGTTGTATAGTTTAAATTAGACAACTGTTGTGACTTTTTCCGGGCGATTTTTCTCGTTCTACGAAACGGAAATTGGTGGAGCAATATATTTTCGCCATTTAGATAGCAACAATTACTCATGTTCTTGTCAATGTTTTTTTTTTACCGACATATATTGTAAAATCATCGAAAAGTTTTTGAACTGTCCTATTCCCTAAAAAACACTATACGTAAAAAAAATCTTAGGACATTCATATAAGCATCAGTGCCGATATCTTTTCAGAGCCAGATTTTACTCTCTTTTTGATATTAGGAACTTTACTATTGTACCGTGCTCAAAACGATGCGAATAGCCATATAGTTATTCAATATGGTTTTTGAAAATCGTCTCGGTCGTCAATGTATGTTTCTTTGAAATGATTCGAAGGTAAGCCACGTTCTCCTTAGATCTTTTCCTCTACGGAATAATTTAACACAAGTATAGAGGTGAATTCGCGATAATTCAATCGGGCGTGAGAGGCAGCAGCGACGTGATCATCGTCGTCATCGTGTTGGGTCCCCGAGCGTGGCACACACGGCGACGTGTATAAATTCTCGTTTTCTCTTCTGCTTCGATTCCTCATCCTCCCTCTCCTCTGGCAATATTTCTGCACGCTCGTTTTTCACTCGGGGTGCTTCTCCCCGAGGCGTATATACACGCACACACACACACATACTGCAAGAGGCAATGGAGTACAGATTCTCATCCCGTTCTCTCTCTCTCTCTCTCAAACTCGAATCATAAAACGCGAGACCGTGTATTTTCAATCAAGGCCTTGCGTAAACAAGCGATCGTTCGGGCTCGGTATAGCGCAGGGCTAGTTATATACATCGATCTCACTTGGTCGGAGGCGGCGGAAGGTCGGGAGTAGGAAACGAGCGTACGGGCACACGAGAAAATTGTAAAACGAGATGGGTGGCCTTATCCTCATTGATATTCATCCGGTGTGGCTCTGCTGCGCGATTGGCTAACTACCCTACGCTCGTATAGTATATCTACACCGTGGCCGCTGAGCATTTTATGCCTCAGCTTATACGAATGTAGATGTATATATGGTAGCATGTACTGTTGGTACCACTCACTCTTCTGTTATGGCATTTACTCTGCACCTTTCTTTCTCAGCATACAACGTTCTCCATCTCTATCTCTTGGCTTCTATCATTTCTCGCTGTAATTCTCTATTTCCCTCTCAGCGCTTTTTTCTGCTTTGCCTCCCGGCTAGAGCTTTTGCTCAGGATAATGCATTGATTCGTTCTCCTTGCTCGACCCCTTAACTATCACACGAACTGCGGATAGAACCGAGAATGAACCGAGGTACAAACCAGCCGCTGGCGCTCCGGTACGCTGTGCTGTACTGCCCGCAACCCCTCACTCACTCACTCACTCCCTCACTCTCTCGTCACTTCGGGTTTACTCTTCTTGATTAGGCCTCGGGAATAAAAACCTTTGCCAGCTTCGAGAACGCTCTCGGGGGTTGCGCGCCTGGTACTCTGGCAAAAGCGCGTCAGAGGATAGGGAAAAGGCGAGGTTTCGATGGGACGGGCGAAGAAATTCGCTGAACGACGAGGGATAGAGAGAACGAACGGCGAGGCGTCGAGGGAGAAGACGCGTATAATGTACGTGGCTATATACACGTTTGTGCACCCTCACGAAGCCTCGCAGTCTGATTAATCTCGCCAAGTACAGACACGGGGCACCTTAACTACTCTACTACTATACCCATTTCGTTCAGTATCAAGTCCAATTCAATCCGCTGCATGTTTTTCGAGAAATAAAGCAATTTTATAAGTAGAATAAACTTTTTTTCAGCTTATTCACAATAATAATTTGAATACATTAATTTTTTTCTTTACGTTTGTTACGATGAATTAAAAGAACAACAAAGAATTGTCCCACTAATTTCTGTTATCAAAGTCTGTATTTTCGAGTCCGTCTGTTAACTACTATATTCTATTATTTTCAGTATTAAAAGTTCAAATCAAACCTGTGCGAGTTATAATAGGAAAAAAATATTCCTAAGCATAAAAAGTAATTCCCCGATGAAACCTTAGTCCCTTGTAAAATGAACAAAGTGCTGTGATCATTTACTCGATAAACTTATAAGTGATGTGACAAAGTCAAGGAGGGTTTTTTGTCGTCGACTATGTGTATACGAGATGCTCGGGTAGCACGAGCTTTTTGAGTGATGCATTTGGCATGAAAAGACGCGAATGGAGCGAGGTATACTGAGAGAGAGAAAGAGTAACAGTGACGAAGTGGGGAAGAGGAAGAAAGCCACGAGAGACTATAGTGTTACCATGGTATTCGTATACCTATGCATATGTATTTTTAAGCCGGCGCGAACATTACCCGATGATTTACGTGGCAAAAAGTTGGCCACTTTATTCATACGCCTCGGCTATGTTCATAACCTCCTGGTGAGTATATAAAAAGCAGGGTGCACGGCCCCCCAGACCACCCTGAGAGCGGTAGCGGCTTCCAGCCAGCTACCGTGGCGACCCCATACCCCACTGCGTTCTTTCACTCTTTCCCCTCTCTCTCTCTGTTGCGGTCTGTCGACGTCACGGCCTGTACACCCGAAAGGCTCGTATATATTCTCCCTCCTGGCTTAAATATGTTTAGATTCGGTACTCCGGGAAGGTAACGGTTATTATATTCTCACTAGAGCTTCTTCCTGCATTTTTTAGATATACTTTACTCGGCGCGTTCGTAGAACTTCTTTTCTCATCTCAACGGTGATAAACAGAAACGGCGAGGCCGGGAAAGAGGCTGTAAACGCTAAAGGACGTAAAATTTCCTGTTAGATTCTTAAACTTCGCTGCCATTCGTGATTTTCGAAGCACCCGGAGTGACCCCCTTGCCCCACGGTAGTTGTTAAGCTTGTATCCATCATAAATGATAGTGCCAGGGGTGTTTCCATCCAATGTGCCACCCAAGAGTACACCGTTCGTATCTTTTGCCCGCGGCGACCAACCATCAACCTGGCGACATGGCACAGCGTTGTATCTCGTTAGACCGTGTAATTGAGGGCTTCTTAATCAGTCTAGTTTTAATTTAATTATATTAATCGCCTCTCGACGACGAGAAAGACGAGAACGAGATGGGAGTTCGAGCCCGTGCTCAACGTCCCGCAACCCTGTCTTCTGTCTCACTCCCTACTACTCTCTTTCGCTTAGAGGAAGATTTCTCGTTTCGTTTTACGACCGACGAGACACTTCCGCGGGACATTAGACGCTTGCCAATCACCAGCAGGGCGTTCCAAACAGTTCCCCTCATCCGACTATCCTCATTCGCGTGACAAGATCGTGTTTGGTGCGAGATGTTGGGCCAACACTTTTTGTTAATTTCTCCTTCGTATCTTACTAGTCTCGGTTTTTTAAATCGTATTTTCGTTGACCGTTATAAAGTTATTGTTATGTTTTGCATGTTTTTCCTTGTTTTCGCAGACATTTCTGAGGGTCGATGGTTTTCTGAATAAACAAACGTATGACCTACCGCCCGACAAAGATATACAAATAGGAAACCCCGATACCCACATCAATTTTCAATGCTTTAATCTCACTCTCGAGGTCCGCGTTGGTGCCAATTGCGCGCGAACCTCGAACCGCGTGAGCGAAACATTCGCAGCAGGAATTTCCGATGAACGCGCCTAGTTCCGAGAGAGTATTGAGGTAGGAGTTTTCGTTTGGGTAGTGCACGGGCTGCACCACTTGCGGGTCGAATCGACATAGCGCAAGAGGGCTTGCTGGTTGCTTGTGCTTCTGCCGCTGCTGCTACTGCTACTGCATGTATGCATGCATGCCTCGTCGATGGGGACTCTGTGTGCTGGAGAGAGCGGAGCGAGCTGGCCAACCTGGACTGTTGCACACTGGAGTCGAGACTTCAAAAGCGTGTGATGGTTGAAAACGCGAAAGAGGGTACATGCAGATAGAGACTTGCTCGTGCCTGTACCGTGCAACATTGCGCAGCACAGTACAGAATGGCGGTTGTGCGATGCAAGAGATCTAAAGCCAGAGCCGAATCGAGGTAGCGAGCGTAAAGTACAGAGGGGAAAAAAAGGGAAACAGAGCTGTTCAATCTGCAATCGGGGCATTCGCACGAGAGATGGAAGTCGAAAACTGGGAACCCATAGATAAATCACGATGCGAATTTGCGCTGGTGGTTAAAGAGAGAAAGAGTGGAAAGAACAAAACAGCAAGAGAAACAGATAGAGACCAAGAGACACAAACGTGCGCTCACAGTATAGTGTTGGAGTCAATGACCCTTGGCCGTAGTTGCCCGGGGTTTTTGGTTTTTGCTACGAGGATTCTCCTCTCCTATCCCTCTTTTTCCTCCTTCATCTCTTGCTGCGCTTCTCGTTCTCTCTTTGTCTTCCCATACCCCCTTGTGCAACACTCCGCGCCTCCTCCTCCCGCGTCCCCGAACCTTCTCCGTACCACGGCTCTACTCCGGTTCATCCCTGCCTCCATACTGTCTCGGGTAATGGAGTAGAAGGATAATAATGCTCTGTTTTACAGCTACCGGATAGGTATACTCTAGATATATATACTCACAGAATACACGCCAGTCGTAACTGTGTACCACTTTAACCGTATATCTATATATACGAGTACGTAGAGAAAACGTCCTCGCGCTTCTTCTCTCCGCAGCAACCTGACTGCACACACCGTACTTTGCAAGCACCAAGCGCGGCTACCACTCTTCAGCTCAGTGTATATGAAAACATCGAGCAAAATATATCTACCGGATCTTCAGCCTCGTAAGTTTGAAAGACGAGCTCAGCTCCAACTGAGCGTAGGGCTCTGAGAACCATCGAGAAAGAGTCAGAAGGGACCCATGCTCTTACTCTATTTAGTATACTTCTTCGTTTTCCTCTGTCAGCCCTATATCGCGATATGGCCATTTATCCACAATAGAGAATATACGAAAATAAAAATAAGAGAAATGCAGAGAAACGATAAAAATAAAAACATTTCTGTCCACTCAACGCTGTTACCACTGCGGCTTGCGTATACACTGCAATAGTATCGCATCGCGTTCTCGATTTTCGATCGTACCGTCAGCGAGGCGTGTTCTACGTATCGCTTTTACACGCGACACCAGCGGTAACAGCGCACAACGTATAGATACGGTATACCCTCTAAACGCCTCGTTTCTCGAGCGGCTTCACGTGGCCAACGCGTACACCACCGCGGCGAACGCGAGAGGCAACAATTTATTTTCCGATTAAAAAGTTTGTGTATCGCGGTCAGCGATCGTAATATCGGTTCGTGCCGCGTTCACGGCCTCCAACGTTGCTCGCTCCACCATGTACAAAACAGTGCGCTATAACCACCGTGCAGTTTTATACCAACTGGCGTGTTGGCCTGCGTTTCCTGGGCCAGCACAATTCAGCCTCGACCACCATCGCAACTTTTTTTATATGCCTTCCCAGTCTATGCTACAGGCTACCAGAAAGCAACCTTCCCGATTTCCCCGCAGTGTTGTTCTCTTCGCTCGCTCACCAACTCAACTCCCGAGATCTGCCGTCCACCCGCACGCTTATATACCGTTGTACTTTTAACCGTAACGCCAGATCGAGATATCGGATAAAGATTATATGCTCAAACCCCCCTACCCTCCTTATCAACTCTGCATAAGTCTTTCACCGCTCGATCCTCCTTGTATTACTGACCTATCACGAGATGCCTCTTGTGGCTTTGTATAGCGTACGGTAGATAAAAGAGAAGAAGAACGGCGGAAGAAAGGAAAATTGTGTATTACATTATACTCTAGTGTATCATACATTTATTATATTTATCTCTTCGTATGCACTTACATCCTATCATATTGGAAATAGGGTTGACACCATCCACGCACCAGACACTAGATTTTATTCAAACGAGTCGCGAGTCAAGAAGCAGCGAAGGCGAAAGCCATTGATATAAGTAGGGTCGAGTGGATGCGGCATTTGTGAGAAGTGGAAAAAGCCAGTGAAAGAGCCCAACGCTGAAAGCTCGCAGAGCATCGCGAGGTTTACCGGTGCTTACAGGCAGCAAGGGCGCAGTGAACACGGAATAGTGAAAGGGAGAGAGAGAGAGAGGGGCTCTGGTGCCTCAGCTTTACCTCTTCCGGCCCATTGGTCGAAACCCCATGATTTAACCCCGTCGTCTTTCGTTTTCCCGAACGGTGTGTCCCCTTGGGCTAAGCTTTGCCAGAAGCACGAGAGAGAACGCGGTCGAATTGGAGATATTTCGCAAGCCTGGTTGACTGTTTACCGTTGAAGCTGTGCTATATAGCTGCTACATTTCTCCGTATGCGCCATGAATCGCCGCGGCGCGTCACGGCTGTTGCGATGCGCTTGGCATGCGGAAAGAGGATCGAACTCCCTGGAAGGTATGCGGCAAAGGAGATAAAGGTACATAGATAGTAAAAGAGAAAAGCACGTCTACCGTCCATCGCGGTTGACTGGACTATCTCTACGCGCCGGAGGATGCAACCGACCATCGAGTCTCGCTTTGCAAACCGTAAACCGAGAGCACGAGAGCACGGAAGGTCCTCGTCGTCATGCTATATGCGAACGATTTTCCACAGCGCTTATGATACGGAAGCTCACGTAGGTAAAAGGAGCATGGGAATCTTTCCTATACGATATCCTTATGAATATACACAATACAGGATGCAGAGAGTCAGGTATATGAGTCTGAGCGAGAGAGCATCACAAAGTACAACGACCCTGTGTTGAGATGATACGGAAGTATCGGCGACTGTATATGCGTCCCTTCCTTTACCTCGTTTTCGACGTTTGTGTGTATGTTTACAGGCGAGTATATCGATACTTGCATATCCGTGATGTGCTCCGGGCTATGATAAAGGAAGACGAGACAAGGGCTAGTCTAAACAACAGCGAAAGCACCTGAGGCATGAGAGCTTCTCTCTAACCACGAGGGCAGGGTGTATCCGCACATACAGAGTGAAGAGCTACGTAGCGGGTAGTTTGATATCATGTGGCAAAGGTAGAGAGGAGAGCGAAGCACTCATATGTTCCTGAAGTAGTAGTTACAGTTTTGCCAGAGGGAAAAGGATCAAAAAGTGAAGGAGAAAAAAGAAGAAAACGACCCAGGTCAGAAACCGGAATAAAGGTCGCGGAGGAAGAAGCAGGAGGTGCGGCCAAACCGCGTCTCTCGAGCTATACGCGGAACGCAGGGCTTCTACTTCTTCTTCTTCTTCTTTGCAAAGTGCAATTTCCCGTAAACGTCGCGGGTGCCCCGTGTACGCTTTCTGTGTACACGTATAAACGGGTGGCACTGCCTCGTGTGACTCCCTCCAGGGGCTTTCGTTCGTTGCTTCAGATCCTGGAGGTTGCACATGTTCGATGCTACTTCCTCGTTCCCCAGCACAAGAGGTAGCCCGACAGCTCGCCAGCCCCGAACTACCTACAACGCCGAACTTTACCTATAAAAGTCGACGATTCCGGGAATAAAAGTACCAACGTAACGACCAACGCGTATATGTCGCACCGTGATATGGCATATACGACTCCACAGAATGTACGAAAGTTGGAAAGCGTACACAATACAGTCGACGTGGTCGGACGACATATGTATATATGTTGCGGCACGTCATGTTGTACTGAATTGTTGTCGTATCGTATGCGTGTCGAATATCGTCGATTGCCTTTGAACTTGGTGAAGGATACCTCCTTGCTTGCCAATACAGTGCAGAGTGTAAAAAAGGACAGAAAGAATACAGTATAAATACTGGACTAACCAGACTATTTCTGTATATACGATGCGTAAGTAGTGCTCAGACAAACCCTCCATGATGTTTTTTCTTTGACTTCCTACATGGCTGTTATGACAGACCTTTCAGGAGAAGCAAGTTGAAAAGAGAAACTAAAGAAAAGTCCTAGAAAAATTGCGACTGTTTTGGTGTTTTCATGACGAGATATAAATGCACAAAGCGCTTTATTCTAAAGGTAGAAACGAAAGCAAGGCAAGATTAAAGAGTAGCAGAGACTTGTAGATGGTATAATACATGTAGCAATAGGAATTGCTGAACACCTGTCGTCTATCGCGCCGCTTTCTCTTTTACTTCCAGTCGGTGAAATATTTGGAAAAGGCTTTAGCAGAGCCGCCTGTACAACTCAAACCTATCTGGTTGTTTCCTCGGAAGCTTTGTGTGTACAGGAAGGAAAAGCTAGAACGTTTAACATGGATCCTGTAGTGAAAAGGCATTGCCGCTCATTCCATCCTTTTCCTCACTATGTAACTTCGTGGGTTCGAAGTCCATGGAATTTCGCGTATTTTCTTTGACCGGAGAGCAATTCGAGAGCCCGGCTGAGGCAATGAATGAAATCTAGAGAATAAGACGAAAATGGGATGAGCGAGAAAGATGGCTATTCGACGAGATGAGGAAGAGGATCACGAAGGATTGGCACTGGTATAGGATCACTGTAGGTAGTTTCGAGGGAAGACAAGAGTAGACTGGTCAGAGTGAGACGGGAAAACGCTCTGGTTGGGGGCTGTGTCGTGCCGCGTAGGAAGGGGAAAGTGGCACCGGCCTAAAACAAACAAGGCTTACCACATTGATCGCCGTAATCCCGAACACGTATGTTCGAGCTTCTCCACTCTAACTCTACCGCACCCGCGATGTTTCCGTTCTAGCGTCCGCCTGGTCGCAAAGCGTCGATACCGCTACTCAACCCTCTCTATATCCATCAGAAGCCCCTACCTTTGAACAACCGGCAGGCGAACGTGTCAGCCGTTCCTATCTCTTTCTCTGCGAGGGCTGGAATTGACGACAGCGGGATAGTGGTATGAGGAGTAGAGAGAAGAGAAAGAGGGCCTTGCGCTTGTACCGCGAACGATGCAACCCTCGATTCTTTGTGCCTTCACTCCCAACCACCCTACACCGGTCGCGGGAGCATGCGGATGGATTGTCACAACAAGCGAACGAAATGGTAGACTAAACACTCGAACGTTCGTGAGCACCGAGAGCGAAGGTGAGGGAAAACAGACGTAACAACAACCAGGCAGTTCTGTGTCTACAGCGGTGCGGTATTCTGTTGCATGGTAAATTCAACCGCTGTAGACCTTATACCGTACTTCATATATTTTGCTATCGTAATATATTGCAGCTGTTTAATGTCAGGTTATGAACAACAACAATGCCACATTTTCCACTATGAGAACAACTTTAAATCGCGCATTAATAATTCTATATACTAGAATGATCAGTAGAAAACGTTATTGAGCCAATTCCAATTTCGCTAATTCAATGATATTAAAAGTTTTAGCAATTGAACGTTTCTCTGTTATGAGATTTCTTTGTCATCTTTAGAACATTTCTATATCAAATATATTCTTTGAGATGACAATTATTATGTTAGCATTTTTCGTACATAAATTGGATAACAGTGGTTGATAATTGTGTGTTAAGCTTTATGAAAGTGAAAAGCTTTATGTAAGTGAGCACGAGGGAGAGTGGACACATCGAATGGGGCGCGATTGTTCGGGCGAATACGGTGCGCGCTACGTCGTGGCTGGAAACGGTTAATGAGGAGCAGATTGGTTTAGGGGGGGAGGGCGAGCAGAAACGGGGGAAGGCTGAGCGCGTGAAACGAGGGACTCTCGGTGCCGCGTGTCGAGGAGGGTGCACAAGAGGGAGAATGAGAGAGCCGTACCGTCGGGCCTGGTCGTGCACGAAAAACGGAACGAGTAATTAAGGAATCGGTTAATTTTAGGATCATATTTTACTGTACCCTTGCACACCCGCGCCACCATTTTCTCTTCAACCCCTTCGCTCGCCCGCTTGCTACAAGCTTCCAGCTTCACACCCAAGCGGCGATGAAAGAACGAGAAAGAAAGAATAATGTGCAACGAAAGCGAGAGTAACGAGGAAAACGAGAAGGACTAGAAAGGAGGCAGTACTTTTAAATCGTCTCGTTTTCGCACAACTTTGCTGAATGATTTATATCACGAGGGGCAGATCGAACATGTGCTACGTATTAAAATTTGGTAACCCCTCTTTTATTCTCAGTGCCACCTTCTGGTGACTATCTGTCACATCGAGATCGTAATTAATGAATAGCCGAATACCGGTAACTTTGAATTTCCGAATGTTGAGTGAGGTCGCAGAGCTACTATGCACTCGCTGGCCCTTTGAGCGGCAACGAGACCGGAGTGATTTCCACAATAAAGGTTAAACGGTACGGCCATGCAAGCTCTCACCTAGGGCTTCACAATTTAGTTGGCTCTCTGTGTGGACGCTCTTTTGCCCTCTGTTTCGTTTGTTCCTGTTTCCATGATTTTTATGGTCGTTGCGAAGATTGCCGCTGCGAGTCAAGGTAAAACACGCGGATAATTCGGTTGAAATTTTGTCATAAAAATGTCTTCTAAAAGAAAATGACAACTTATTTACAAAAGAAATTGTGTACATGTTAAAATTTTAAGGGAATACGGGTACTAAAGCATCGTGAATACTCGAGTCTCCATTTTATTTCGCTCTCTTCTACGTTCTGTACGTTTCCATTCTATCTCGCTCTAGCTTGTCACTCTCTGCCCCCGGGTCACATTATGTCTCTTACTCGTTACTCGACGGCGAGCAACTTTTCTCGAGCAGAGACCCCGAGCTTTTGCTCGGATGAGCTTAATTATAATTTTCCACTGAGTTTAAGTTACTCAGGGAGATCTGGGCACGGGTGTGCTCTGCTTCGCGTCCCACCGCTCTGTCGGTGCCCCGTCGAGTGTTCGAAGTGAGTTCTCCTCGGCCTCGGCTCCCACCCTCACGTCGCCTAGCAAACGCCCTACTACCCGGCGTTACCCCTTTATGTTCTTCTCTTTTTCACGTGAATCCACTTGAAAAATAGCGAGCCAACGTATACTATGTGCACGTATCTATACCTTGCTACGCGTTGTCGCCGCTGCGTTATTTTATTTATGCCCCGCAGCCTGGAAAACGACTACGGGTCGTGCCACCCCGATACCCCTCCCTTGCCCTTTAACACTCGCCCGATCGTATCTATGGAATTATCCCTCGAACGAATCCTCGGCTCCCGTATATAGAACTGATGCTTCAG
Source organism: Perithous albicinctus (assembly GCA_964016905.1). Taxonomy (NCBI): domain Eukaryota; kingdom Metazoa; phylum Arthropoda; class Insecta; order Hymenoptera; family Ichneumonidae; genus Perithous; species Perithous albicinctus. The sequence continues at coordinate 9,515,033 of OZ024702.1, read as the reverse complement.
TTATTTTTGTTCGATCCACATGCGGCCATCACGGTGAATAGAAAACATGTCGGTAACACGAGAAAATCCGTTGATATTCACGCCTTGAGGTACTCTACAAAATTCAAATTGAAAAGTGATGCTTCCGTTTTATATCGAAACCGTTTTACATTCAGTAAAGTTAACAATAAACCGTTGACCATTGACCGAATATAGATATTTTTTTACTCGGGAAAAGATTCCATCACGGAATAGAGAAGACATCTGCACGTCTGAACGAACTAACGAAAAAATAAAGTGAGTGAAGGTTCAGGCAACGGTAAAGGACGACTGAAGAGGACGAGGGGAACTGTGACTCGTGGCTGTCTGTTTCATTAGCTCCGGCGACTAGTAGTTAGCCGACAATTTAAACAATTTTTAACTTCAGAACTACCCGTGGTCGATGTACCATACTTCGTAGCCTTCCGGCAACGTCCATCGCACCTGCACGGGATCCAGTGAACGTTTGCAACCCGCAGCCCCCGGGCCGGGCGGGGGAGGGTGGTCTGAATCCCGCGTAGGATACTGGATAAAAGGTTACCTCGCGCACAGTGCTGTTAGCCGTCGAACTAACTTCGCAATATGTAATTAAAAAAATAGTTAAAGTTTTAAATCGATAGGAGTAACAACCTCTTTTTCTCGGGGTGCCTTTCTCGCTCTATCTGTTCGATAAGAGAAGTGGAGCAAAAGTATGTAGACCCTGCGTTTGGCTAACGAAGTCGGAACGACTAGCCAGAAGAAAAGTATTCCAGCTAGATAGGAGTTTGTTGCCTAGAGCTTAAGTAAGCTTGTAGTTTTTTTTAACAGAAAGAGCTTTCGTCACTTAGATTCCCTACCAATTTTCAACCCAGTATCCCTACGATCCATGTGAGCAAAAATTCAATCAGGCCTTCGACGATGGTTCCCCGTGGGAAAGCGATATCTTCACGAGTCGTTTATCGTTCTATCGAAGAGAAATAGCGAAGCACGTACGACTGATCCGTGAACCGTCGTATGCTCACGAACGAGGATGAGATAAAAAAAATTGTCTCGAAGGTATTTACGGAGAGGGTCCGACGATGTAGTAAAACTACGTTGATTGCGTCGTTTTGGCTGTGTGAAAAGAGACAAACGAAGATAACTTTGCGGACTGTAACAAATTCCCTGGTTTGATATTTCGAATGAAATAAATGATATACCGGACAGGTATCGAAATTTAATTACGGATAAAACGCTCTCTTCTTTAATTACAGATATGACCCTTTTAAATAATGTTCCTTTTATTTTGTTCTACTCTCGTGTACCCTTGAAGATAGAATTAATGAAAGAATAAGGCAAGAATTAACATTTTTTCTGCCGGTCACTTCGACGCGATATAATTTACACGTACTTTAGTAAATAATCATAGTGGAATTTCTCTACATCATCTTTCACGTGATTGCGAAAAAAAGCTCTCCATCACTTTCAATTTCGCTTTTTCAACAACCCTTTGACCAGTATTTGATTTTGTAACTTTTGTGTAGTGCTCCCGAGCACGACTATACATAGGTATACATGTCGTTCACAGTACATGTTCATTAAAGAGGTAGGTAAATATTCGGGATCGAGTGTTTCGCGGTTTTTACCTGTATCCGCCAAAATGATGCTGCCGAGAAGAGCCATACCCTTGGGTATGCAATATATGTCCAAGCGATAACAGCGCCGACTGTGACAGTCGGGTATCCGCAGAGGCAGACTGCTCGAATCATCGAAACGCATGGCACGACGAGCGCTATTGAAATTTTTATCATTGGAAATGTGAGATACGTGTTTATATATCCCTTTGCCGAGCAAAAGAGGTATTTCGATAGCCTGTTGCCTAAAGGGAAATCCAGTGAGTTGTCCATATATACGTATCCATTGCATTCTCTTGCACTTTCTATCCCTTTTCCGGGGGCCAGACAGAAAGCTAGAGTTGGGACACCGGGTAATATGCAAATATCGTTGCTGCTGCAATTCTACACTACGTACGAACGGCAGATATATAGCAGTAGCATTACTACTAGAAGCGGAGGCGAGGACGATATGAAACGCGATGGAACGTGACCACGAGAGCTTTCCACTAGGTAGATGCTTCGTCGATCGTAGGTTCTGATGCTTCAGCTGTTGCTGCTGGTATCGAGTGTACATGAGTCCGTGCGTGGTGGCATCGTTCCTGCATCATGCTGGTATCGGCTTTGATCATAACGCTCGAGAGCAGGCCTCGTGTGCATAGAGTGAGCTCGATTAATTAATGAGTCGATGCTGAAGCATCCCTGACATACCGAACTCGTGATGCGAAGAGGAATAGCTTTGTGTCTATCGTGTTTGAAAGATGCGTATGGATGTTCCATGCAATCTCACCCTACTTCGTTGTCTCCGTCGTTTTCATCCGAGCTGGATTATATCTCGTCGTTTCGGCGAGTCTAGGCATCAAAAGGTACTCGTGCCAAAGCTCGTCTTCCATACACTAGAATCTACAGTGCTCAGTCCATAAACCTCCAAGTTACATACACTTTTAATCAAGTATTAGCGTGCTGACAAAAACACAATTTTATATAAGCAGTCACCTGTACTTGCAAATATGTAAAACAAATGAAAACTATGAGATGCATGTTCTGTCAAGTACATGTTGTTTGGTAATTACACTTAGTGGATATTTAAGTATATATTGACATTTAATATAAACTAATAATAGTCTAAGTAGGTGTGTACAACGCGTACGTGTCTAGAGTAAAACGGTAAAACAAGATTGTAACTACGCTGACGATGCTGTAATTAAAATATTTTACTCCTCCTCCCCCAGACTGGGAATGTATATAAAAATAGGAATTGATACGCGAGAGAGGCGAGAAGGCGAAGAATCCCTGGTACAATATATTGTCATATACGTACAACGTAAAATGAGAGAATGTGTAACGAGGCGAGAGAACGCTCTCGAGTGCAAATAAAAAATACACGTTTGTTCGTTAAACGTTATTACCACCACAGTGCGCAGGCTTTATTAATGAGTCGATGGTGATAAGTGTACGTATAGAAGTCGATCGGCACATTGGAGTTGATTCAGCCGAAGACTATCTGGACTCAAGGGTGCGTTGAAAAAGAGGGTGACACCGGAATAAGAGCGTGAGCTTTAAAAAAAAAAAAAAAAAAAAAAAAAACTCACCCCAGCACTCGCCGTCGACGTGGAGGGTGTAGGACGAGCGATCCACAGCCACCGTTAGCGTGGCATATTGTAATGCGTCGAGAAGTTGGCGAATAAATCGAAGAAGCGTTGAGAGTAAAATTAGATAACAACTCCCGTTGGCAGCCTCCCGCTGGTAGAGGCTGTTTGAGCGCTCTCGCTTCTTCCTTCTTATTTTCAGGGCACATCTCTGTTGCTCCGGTGCAAGAGGGCAAGCAATGTGCGATGCTAGGGTTACTGGAGAGAGAGCGACAGCCAGGGATAGGAAGAGAAGAGGGCGCACTTCTCGAACTTTTAAGGACCTTCCTCTTATTCTACGTTCCTCTTTCTCGCCGCCCCTCATTCGGCTCACTCTTTCCCTTCGAGTGAGCCAGCTCGCGGTACCCTCTGCCCAGCCCACCAGGCTCACTCCTGCCTTTTCTGCCTTCTCTACTCGCGTCTGGTTATACCCACCTCCAGCTTCGCGAAGTATCTTCCAACGTCCTTTAACCCCATCCATCCGAGCAAAAAGTCGTCCACCTCTCGGCAGTGCACAGTAGTCTCTACAACGACGCTTGGATGAAAAGGGTCTTACCTTCCTCTTCTGTACGTCGTTCTCTCGCATCCCGACGGTCATTTATCCAGAGCTTACGTTATTAGCCACGAGCTAGTCTGTCTCTTGGAAAAGTAATAGCTAGACAGGGTTAAACATTTTTTTTTTTTTCTTTTTTTTTAAGTCTTGGTTAATAAATTGCGGCACTTTAGTGGTCACTACGTATAGGAAAACGTTTTAACTTAGACAAAAGTTATTAAACTTAGTATAAACGCTAATCTATGACTTTATTACTAATTTGAGATTGAACGAGATTGGCTTATGCTCGAAGGAAGCTTTCGCATACCGAGATAGTCCAGGACGAAACTCAACGGACCGAGACTCAGGTTTCCGTGCCCGAAGATGTTCTAGGAAACGAGAAGAGTGGGCGAGGAGAGTTGGATAGAAGGTGCAGGACCCTGATGATTCTCCTTATGGACGAGCAATGATCAAGGGAGCGAGACAACGATGCTCTGCACCCGTCGGGGACCAGAGAAGAGTGAACAGAGTTTCGTGGATCAAACGACCTATTAGATCCGTGTTACGCCTCCAGACTTCGAGCCTTCGAACCCTCGAGCTTCTGCTTTCGGTACTGGAGAGTCGGTGCTTCTCTTGTTCCTTGGGAGGGAGGCCTTGTCACGCACCAACAAAGGCGACGGTCTGGCCATTACATTCCACTAACACTGTTGCTCATCCCGATCTCTCTTTATCGCATACTGCAAAGCCTCAGCTGCCTTTCACTGTCTCGTAGGAATCGTAAATTTCAAATTCGGTTTCATCTCTTCTGTTTTGTTTTACTCACAAGCTACTTAGATTACCCCATTCTTAATCATAATTTCACTGTTTCTTCGTTCGCTTAGTAGAATTAACGGAAATAGTATATTGCGCAACAACTACGTAAAGTACATTATTTTCGCACGAGTTGCTCATACATTTTTTTGTAATGCCTGCGAGAAAATTGAGTTTTTTCGGGAAGGTTAAGCGGGGCTAAGGTGTGAGTTTTCCGGACTAGGTGGCGGGGCACCCACGGGGAGGTTGCCCCCCCCCCCCCACCCCCCCGCCCAGACACAAAAAATATTAACTTTAACTGACATCAAAAATACTGACTTTTACTTAATACAATAACAATATCGTTCGCTTTTTCTGAACGAAAACATAGTGTACTTTCATATAAATTTCACCACTTCTGAACAAAAAACAGTCTTCTTTAGAAAAACCAGATCTTTAGCGTTATTGCAGGGCACCAACAAAAATAATGTACATTTGTATGAATTCTTTCGTTAAACAAAAAAAAGTAACGTACATTCGTAATAATTATTTCACTTCACAAAGAAAAGGGAGTGCACATCTGTTTATTAATAGTAGGGAAGAGAGCGGCAATGGAATGCTTGTCATCCCTACTATTGGATTATACATCGGTCGACACTCAACAACACAATAACATTTGTTTACATCTCCCAACCGCGCTATCTGTGGGCGCCTGTATCGCCTGTGGTCGTGCGTAAAGTATTTCATTTTACTCGCGGCCTTTTACTTTACGTACGGGCTTTGACTTTACGCACGGTCTTTCAATTTACGCACGACCACAAACGACGCATACGGAAACCGAGCATTTTAGCCCCGCTAAAAACCCCCGAAAAAGCTCACTTTTCGTGCGGTTATTACAAAATAGTATATTGTACAACAAGTGTGTAAAGTACGTTGTTTCCGCACGAATTGCACATGCTATATTTTGTAATAGCGTCGTGAAGCGAGCTCCGGCTCCTCACGCACAGCGCGCTTGCGCGTCATGCGTAAAGTACGCACGACTTCGGAAAACGAGCACTTTGTGCACACGAGACAGCCCCTAAAAAACTCGCTTCACGCACGCTATTGCAAAAACATATTTGCGATTAGTAGAGAATAGATTCATAGATTAGTGGTATACAAAATGCCTCGACAAAATTATAGGAATTTATTTCGCATGTATAGTGAACTATTCACAGTCCCCGTAGCATATCGGGGGAAATAGCATAACGAGATCGAATTCGTCCTCGGGTTTCCAGCAGTTAGCCAGACAAGCTACGAGGGTTGATACCGCTTGAACGAGAGAACTGACGCCAGTGTCCGTCTGTATGTCTGTCTGTCGGTTGGTTTCCCTGCACCGATCCGTTGCAGCGCAGTTCGAAACCAGGGACACCCGATGGAAGAGGGAAACCCCGCACGGTACGTGCGGTTTGCGGCGATCCACGTGCGCGACCAGCTCTCACTCGCGAGATCGACAGAGAGATAGGAATACCAGATAAAGCTGGCTCGACGGCTGGAGATCAGGAATAATCATTCGCAGCACCGAATACATTACCCGTGCAATTTATTTTGGTTTGTTAGTGTTTTGTTTCCATGATTTAGTGAGGTCTCTCGTTTTCCCCGTTCATTCAATTGCAGCCACACTCCGTCTCTTGTCGGTTTACTGCTTCATACATACAGAGACCCTCTTGGTATTAGTAGCTGTGCAATGCTGGCGATGTACCTACTGCAGTACTAACACCGAACCGAGATGTGGAAGGATGACGAACGCGGGGCTGGAGTATACAGAACTGTTATACACAACCTACGAGCAGTTGGGGCTTTGCTCTATTCCATCTCTCTCGATTCCGTTCTCGTTGCTGCTTGTATCCGAACCCCTCGTTGTAGTATATGCGCGTCTATTGATTCTCAACGAGAGAGTAATGTTCTTCCATTAATGATCACGTCCTGAATAAATCATTCGATAAAACGGACCCGATGTTCATACTGCTTCAACTCTGCGGCTGCTGGAGCTCCTGTGTATGCTGTAATGTGTTATGTACGCGACCAACAGGTCAAAGCTCTCCGTTGAACCGAAGACTGTTCTGAAACCCGAAGCCGCTGCCTATCCGTTGGTATGAGTATTTGAGTTAAAGAGCGAAAGCTGTGCAAAAGTGGACAAGCACCAACAAAATGGCATCATTCTGTAAGCTACTCTTAACAACAAGCACAAACGGTATTCATCTACGAATTTGTCGGATGCGCTTGTAAACTGCAGGGCACCGGTTAAGACTTTATAAGGTAGTTGGGGAATTTCAAGTGGCAAGATTCATGGCGCCCTTTTGCTCGGTTTCCATTCTCTCTCTATATCAGTCTATAAGGCCCACTTGGTTGGTACACCCCGCCTACTTTACTCGAGTGTTCTCGCCACTCGATCCACTCGTCGACGATTAAACGTCCGTCCGTATTACTGCTACCCTCAACCACTCGAGTCGAGCGAACTAGAATAACGGTCTGTTGAGGGGGAGGAGCGAAACATCTCTGTATCCACAAGACGTTTTCAGACGTGTGAATGGATTGCTATTCTAGCCTCTTTCCGTTGGAAAACTCAATGTACATGTAGAATTCATTATCTCAAAGTCCTTGAAACTGGTGCAGATTAAGAATTTTATTTTATATTTACCCGATAGCATTCCTAACTTTGTTCGGATCATGCTTAAAATTTGTATGGCAATACCGTATAGACATACGGAAGTTTATACGATATACAAATAACCGATACGTATACAAGAAAAAGTCACATGCTCATGAATCGATCCCATTTCCCTCGTGACATAGAATTGGCGTATATCGACGTCGTAGTCCTCGTCCCCGTTAATACGACTTTAACTTTCGACGCTGAAAGAGGGAGAGCCGTACGGGCGACTCGTCCCGCAGTCCCGAGAGTCGCGATGCATCTCTCCGCAATTGAAATTGCCATCTCCTCCCACACCTACCTTGTTGTGCCATAGATCTAAAGTACATACACCACCACAGAGACCCGCGAGAGAGCTGAGACGAGACGACGATGTTCGGAATGAGACTGCATTGAGACAAATGGTACGGGGGCGATGAATCATCGTAAGTCAGAGGCAGGAACTAGTATACACTGTACACTCAGCCGGTTTCTCCATCACATTCTGGTCTCACGTTCTTCGCCTACACGTTTCACACAGTTTCTCTGACTGACTCACAGTACCAACTTTGTCAGATACTACACGAAACCTGGAGAAACTTGGTCGTAGTACGAACGGAGCCAACAGACGTGAAGGACGTATGCGGCTAGCTTTTTTTTCTTTTTTTTTTTTTTGCTGTTTCAAGAAACAACACATCAACGCTACTTTTTTTCGGATGATCGATGTGGTGGATGATTGAAAAAATTGTATTTAATAGGTTGTGTATGACGAGAACTTTATATGGAGGATTTTGTTAGACACATTCACGGAGAAAAAAATATGCCGCTACAGATAGACAAACAACAAATCACTTTGTTACGGTGACTAAATTCTATCTGTAACATAACTCTTTTATACCGTCTATATTTTTGGGTTATCTACGGAAATAAGGAATTAACAGCATAACTCATTTTAATATGAAGATAAAAACAATTTTTTTCCATGTCGACATAAATTGTATCTACAGTCACCCCAAATTTTGCGGTCAAGTCTAATATACATTTGCATAATATAATATAAAATATCTTATATTATATTATTGAAAAAAATATAACATGATAAATATATCCATGTAAACAGTATGGACAGATACACCGTAATAGTGACCCACACACGTTTGATGCCGATAGAGTCGCAATGGAAAAGAAACAAAACCATCGAGCGCGACATCAGCATTGCAATGCCAACAGAAATAACACAACACAATGGTTCGAGTGAAGGGAGTGCGGAAATACATTGGGCCTAATGGAAGCAAAGGGGTTAGCAGGCATGGGTTAACTATACCGGTACTCTACAGAGAGCACTCTATAGTCTGTACGTGTAGTGTACCGGTATATATAAAAGCGTAAAAAAAAAGGGAGCATCGGATGTGCGGTGAGTATGCGCTTGGTCCAGAGAGAAGCTGAAAATGTGAGATGGCAAGCAAGCGAAGAGCATCAACTTTGCAGAGAAGGATACAAACAGCGAAAGCAGAGGATATGCACTATTTGAATTTTAATTCCGGCAGTAAAGGTACAGAACGCTATGGGCGTTGTAGCAGGCGGGGAGCGAAAAGGGAAGCATTTTCCAATTAGCGTTAAACAAATATACATGCGCGATGCGAGAAGAGAGAGCAGGAGAAAGAGAAAGAGAAGCCCGGGAGCTTTTGCCAGCGTAACGAAAGGCAATATCCGTGGAGGGGTATGGTGAGCTGTTCAGTTGCAGTGGAGAGCTTGCACACGCCAGGCTGACGGCAAGCAGCGCAATGGCGGCGAGAAGGACGAGTAAAGAGAGAGAGAGAGAAAGAGAAAACGAAACAGTGGAAGAAGAGGAATAGCATGATAGAGAAAAAGCGGAGGAGCGCGAGGGGGCAAAGGCAAAAAGGAGCCAAAGCTATAGCTGTAACTCGTTCTTGCGAGGTGAAGCCTCTGCTGTGTATCTCGTGATAGTATTGCCGGGAGGTGGAAGAGCGAGGAACAAGGGGCTGAGTACGAGAAGAGACAGGAAAGGGCGTCGAAGCGCGATCCAGGGCGAAAGTAAAAAGAAAGTAAAGAGCTAGATACTGAGAGCAGCGGCAAGAGTATCCGGGGGTTTGCGGGGTCGCCGGGGCTGCTTGAATCGCGTCCGATGCGAGAAAGAACTGAGCGGAATTTCGCATTTAATTAGGCGAGAAACGAAACTGAGACCCGGAATAACGGGTACCTCCTCTGTAGTGCCGAATAAAGCGCAAACAGTGAAGAACGCTGCCCCGTAAGCTTCGAGTATTCTACTGGTAGAGATATATCGTGCATCTGGTATAGGGCGATGCAGAATGAGAAGCATTCCTTTGCTCCAGTTCCCTCGTGTTCTATAGTGAAGCTCTGAAATCCAAGATATTTCATGAATTCTGAATCACTCTGTATATTATACGATGTTTTATTTTTCTACGAGTTTAGCAAGTCTCGACCGTTTTGTGTTACCCCTCAGATACGAAGGGCACGGAGAGATCGTCGACAACTGGAATGAGGTAACACGCATGAGTGACCCTCTAATTTTTTTCGTTGTGCGAGAACGTATTCGCCCTTGTAGTATATGAGGAGTTTGTAAAGATAACATGTAAGCTTGTGGATTGTGAAGGTAATATTTATTCAAACTAACGAGTACACAGGCGCTCGCTGCGCCGCCTATGTGCAACCGGCCACGCTCGATCATAGATCTAAGATATATTCTCGCTTATGCCATTAACCGCGGGAGGCACCACTTATCGAAGTACCGTAAATCCCCATTATTGCAAATTAAATTCGAATTGGCGTTTCATTATATAACACGATTCACACCTACTTGCACCTGTAGTTCATCTCGGATGAAAAAGGCAAAAACTCTTCACCTAGAGTACCAGATTCCAAAGTGGAATACTGTAAAGAGATGGAAGAAGAGTGGAGGTGGAAAAGGAGAACTGTTGGTGGCGGACTTGGTGTCCTTTCCGGGGAGGTGAAATAAAAAAAAGAAAAAGCGGTGGAAAAGGTGAAAAGAAAGTTGGGAGCCAGTATCAGCATCGAGTACCGGGAAAAGAAAGTAGAGCGAGATTTTATCGCATAGGGAACCGCTTCAACGTCTCTCGATGTATTCTGTTGCCCGACGGAGCGCCCGAGTTTTTAGGTACAATTCTCCAGCATTCCCTCTCTTTCTGCATCTAACGAGGCACGACTTGGCCGAACTCGTTGCAGTTTTTATATTCAAGCGATGCGACGATCCTCTTAAAAAAGTATACGGGTTTTCGTCGTTCACTTCAACAATTCCTTCCTTTCTTTTAGCATTCGCATAGGGGGCAGGGGAGCGAGGTGAGACAAGACATTTTTCGTTTTTGCAACGTGGCTCGTAGCTAGCCGATAATCCTAATTGAATACGAAGCTAAATGTAATTATGGACCCTGGAATTCATGCTCCAGCGGGGCAAATAATTCGATGTTGCATATACGGACCCCAGCTGGCGCTCAGGGGTTGTAGATCTGTCAGGCAGAAAGAAAAACGTGGTCGGAATTCGAATTTCTGTCACTACAGGCATTGTTATTAGGTTAATGACAAATAAAAATACCACCTACGTCCCTCTATATACTAGGAAGTTGATTCCTACAATCAATACGGATCAGAATTACAATATCGATCGCAGAGTTTATGAAACTAAGGCACTTTCTAATTTTTACTTATATTTTTAATTGAAGAAAAAACCTTAATGATTTTCATGTCAGGACGTTTAAAATGGTCGAAAACATTGAGAAAAGCATTTTATAAAAATGTCAGTTTTGCACGTGTAAATAAAAATAAAACCTCTTTTTTCATCGAGCACTTTTCTATTCATTACTTATCATCACGATCGAACAGCCATGATTTTCAGTCCGACATCATCTGGTTCCATTTTCATCGAAAACATTGGCCAACGATTCCCGTATTAGCGGTGGTGCATCGCAGGGTTAAAAGCACTGGAGGTTTCATCGTGCAACGCATGTGTTACGTGCAGTCTGACGCCATCGCTGTTCGCTCAACCTCGATCGAAGAGCCTTTGTTCTTCTCGTTCTAGTATTCGTGCAAGCATCACATTTACATAGAATCAGCCCATACCTTGCACAAACGCACATATATTGCGTCGATACTGAAGCGCTCGCTCTCACAGTGGTGGCGGTTGTGTCGCGATAAAATTATGCTCTTGTTAAATGGATTAGCCACCGACAGATATTACCTACTCCAGTCCTTTGATGAGAATGCAAGTACGTTTATCATTGATTTACAAAGGTATCGATCATCACCACGATATTCCATGATAACATTTTGTTGAAATGCCCCCATAGGCTGGCATTTGTAAATTCGACAGGAATTATATCAATTGTAGAAAGATTAACGCAACCCAAAAACATCAATGATATGAAGAACTTGCGATAATTCCAATAAAGCTGTTTGTCTGCCGCTTTTGAAATTAATAAATATGAATGCAAAACGCTAGTTCATCCCAGGCAAATAAAAATGTTTCGCAAATTAAACGACCAAAAATTAGGTTTACGAAAAAAAAAAAAAAAAACCAATTACGGAACCGACCACGCTTTCCAGTTAAAATGTTACAATTTCAGCGTAATCGATTTTCGAAAGAAGTGCAGAACTGTATTCTGATCGTGTTACAGATGTATCAGTTGAGCGGAAATGGTAGCAGCGAAATCAGCTAATTCCTCTGTGAATTTCCGGTCTCACGTCTCCGAAAGCCTTGATCTCGATAATCGGATTTTGTTTGGAGTCTATATCCTCGAACCCAACCGGTTCGAGCTGCCGTGGCTATTGGAGTGTCGAGATGATAGATGGATAGGAGTGGAGACGAAAGGACGGAGGTGCCGAAGCGGAGCTGAGTCCTACAGGCATCGGTTTTCTCTATAGCTCTTGGTAGTTTTATTTTCTCTCTGTAGAGCCGGGAACACCAGAGTCTGTACCACGACTGTAAAAAAAAAAAAAAAAAAAAAAAAAAACATCGATGCCCGATATCCGAGAGCGCCGGAGCGCACCGGACGCCCTCGTTGCACTTGTTTCCGCTTCGAGGGCACGCCACCTCACGGGATATCCAGTTCCTTCCGAATGCGTGCGTCGCGAAAGAATGTATATCCTGCTTCCTCTCCTCGGTGTACTACCGCCTCAGATGTCTTCGCTTATAGACGCTTGCTTGGCTTGGCTGTTTACGATCGAACAACTTCCAACGAATAACTCGATCGCGACAGATTTTCTGGCTTAGCTTTAACGCTATAAAGCGCGCTATTCTTGTGACGGAAACAATACCAATTCTTCTACTTCTGATTGATTAATTTATAATCGGTGGAATCATAAAAAAAAGCTACAATTGGCAAAGCGAATTAGGTTGAGGTGCGGTAAAGCTGTGTTACTGGATCGTTCAGAACATTTGGCTACACTTTAATTGATCAACCGAGCTCTTGGCATCTCACCGCAGAATAAGTTTCCGGTTGCCTGTTTTAGTGACAAGTTTGCCCGCGCGATAGACTTTATACTGAGATACTCTTGTCATAGTCCTTAGACACACTGATTAAATCCGAACGGAAGCAAGCGATTTCTGAACGTGCGGCTTATCGAGCCGACGACGTACCAGCTTAATCTAACTCCTGGCAGACTTTTTGGCCGCGGGAGTCTGGAGAGAGGGGCGGGAGGGTAGACCATGGTAGACCATTCGCTTCTCCGGTCGGCTGCCTCCATATACCCACCCAGGTCATTCGGTCGTCCTCAACCGAACGTTAGGAAGCCATCCACGAAACTTGTCCTCAGGACCTCCAGTTCGTCCACTCGTCGACGCTTTACCGAAACGGGAAGCATACGTCAACGACAATGAAACTTAGTTCGATGAGAAACCCCGAGGGTGTCGATGCTCTAAAAGCCACTTCATCCATTCTCTCACGAGATTCTCCGTGGTTGGCGGTCTCGGACTTTGGATATTGCTCCGAGACACTGAAGTATAACAAGTCTAACACTTGAGATTCTCGAGATATGTTTAGTTGGACTAGTAAGTTGACTCCGCTTAGAGTCAACTTGCGGCAGTAGCCACCATTGCTATTGTTGTCTATGTGATATCCTGCGGCTTTAATTCAATTGGGAAACGTTTAGACTGGCATTTCAGTTGATGTTTAAAAAAAAAAAAAGATAGAAGTGCCCATCTTTAGTCGTCTAATATAGGAATAATAACTGAGTTACCTTAAACGGAATTTATCTATGAAGTAAAATAAAAATCATCGGAATTATTTGTGTTATAAAATAAGCTAAAATATTATTCACTATTGTATTAGTAGAGTGGTAGTTATTTCATAAGAGAGATATTAACAATATTAACATTGAGTGGAATCAAAGCTGAAGAACCGACGCTTAAACCCTGTCAGCGAATAGCAACACAAAGGATAACTCAAACAACGGAGTTGGCTGTTTATCCCTTCAGGTAAGTGATATATCGATGCAAGCGAACGAGAAGTAAAGGGCTTCTGCTAGTGCACACGTAATAGGAAACCCGTCCGTCTGGACGGCTGCCCACTTCCATGCGCTTCAAAGCGACCGAGTAACTGGGTGATTTTGACAGCCGATGTAAGTTATGTTATAGCTTTGACGTGTGAGACCATGTAAATCAGCAAGACCCCTTGAAAGCGCCGGCGATGCGTGCAATGTATCTGCATTGGTCGAAGAACATTGACGTGAACAAGAGACACAACGATAAATCTATTCAAGCGGATAACAAATGGAATGAAATATATACTGCCCAAAGAAATGCAAACGTATATTTTTCTAGCAAACTAAAAAATTTCGGCGTCAATTTGTAGGTATGATCGAAACAGTTGCATAATTGGAAACCCGCATGTAAGACTACAAGATGACAATTTTTCTTTTAGATCATATTTTTTTAACTCTCTTTCGAGATTGCTGGTTGATCGTTGTTTGTAGGTAATATACAACTGTAGCAAGTTTATGAGCAATTTTTCTCAGTAATTTGTCCCGTCAAGTAACAACACTCGACTAAATATGAAATGGAGACCGGGAGGGGACGAAAAAAAAAATGTCGGAATATAGAAGCACGCGAGAACCGGGAAAATGAAAGCATCTATCGTTGGGAAGACACCAACGACAACGATGAGGGGACGAGGGCAAATAGATAGGTCGCCCGAATGCAATCGGTAAAGTAATTTCAGTTTATTTAGGGGAGCAATGTGAACTGTCGCGAGTATAAGAACTGCCAGCGAGGGAACATGGGCGTAAGAGATCGGAAGAGGATGAAGAAATAGAAACGACGACCTATTCTCTACTTTACGTAGGAACGTAAAGTAGAGAATAGGGAACGCCCTCTCGGAATCTTCTCTCGTGCTGAGAGCGCGTACGTCTCGTATACTTACATACACTGGATACAGTATAACTGTAGTTACAATGAGCATAAATATGCACATATCTATACAATAATGAATAACGTATGCATTCAATCGCATTTTGTTCTTACTTTCATTTTCCTGCCATCCAGCACCCAACTGTCTATTTACATTCCATGAACTGATGGTATTACGCTTGTATGTCTACTTCTTATCCTGGATCCTCGAGCATACATTTGTAAGGATGACGTACATCTTATTGTTCGCAACAATTTAGTCGGTCAGTTTTAGTCAACATATATTTTTTTTTTCTTAATCTGTGTTTAACAAGTGGTATTGTTGATAACGTTTCATGAGTTTATACGTATAAATAGAACACAATTTCATTTTCATGACTTTCAGCTGACTCATTCCTCTTAAAACGTAAATTCAGTGTATTGAGATACTAAGACCGAATATACAAAGTGGTCGAACAGTAGCAGAGCACGAGGACTGAGACTAGAAGAAAAAGCGAAATGGATAAAACCGAGGGAAATTGAGACGAGTGTGCCAGAGTGAACGAGATGGGATGGCTGCAGCAGAAAGAAGGGAGAGCCTCCAAGTAAGAGTACCGTGATAAAGGGATATTGTTCAGCTGGGGCGTGTGTGTACGAAAAGCTAAATGGACGGATAAGCTCAAACGGAGAACTTCTGAGAGGCAGACGGTGTGCTGCTGCTGCTGCTGCTGCACGGTGGTGCACGGCCAGCAGCTCAGCAGAGACCTTCATCCCACCGGCCCACGACGCCGATTCTCGCAGTGCCTGGGCTCCATTTCTCTCTGTCCCTCTTTCGTTAACCTCACCCAGTAGCGCTGGAAGTCTGGAAAGTGTGCTGGGCCGGTGAGAGGGTTGAACGTCGACTACACCAACCCTCCTGCGGGTCAGGGACTTGAGAGTCACTGCCAGGAGCACAGGCTACGTACATCCGAGGGACTTTATTGGCTTTTAAGACGGGCGTAATTAAAATGTAAAGGGTTGTCAGCTTCTCCACCGTCTCGCTTACTCCAACGTCCGACCATCTCGTCTGTCGCTCAATCTCATTCGCCTGCGGCACAGACCGTCCGGAATATAGCTGCCTAGCCGACCCTCCCCCGAGTATACGTCTCGTAGCGGGAGCAAGAGATCTTCAAGTTTCGAAACTGACGAATCTGCTGCTGGGCACAAAACTCTCCCTTTAGACTAACCTGCGGGGATCTATAACTCTCTGTCGTTGACTTCTGGATTCAACTCGAGATGAGCCGGCTAACTACCACTTTCAGTTTACCTTTCTTCATTGATGCACTTTGCAATATTTTGACAAAATTTCGATGGAAAATTATTCAATAACAAAATATAGGCAATGATAATAAAGTTTACTCTTGGTGAGATGTTGGCGTGGATGTATACATGTTTTTGCTCCGAGGTATCGCGGGCAAGATAAATGTAGCACAATGAATGTGGCCAGCGACAGCAGAAGGCGAAGAACTCACAACGGTAACCACTCGTCACGTACACGTCCACAAATGCTTATGTATATTGTATATTGAATACATTCAGAGAAAACCTTGGACTGGAAAAGGCACATTTGGTATAATAACAATAATAATAATAATATATTTTCCGAACAGTCAAGCGGAACGGGCTTGTGCTATGCTTTAGATACACGACATACATACGTAAAGAGAGCGAGAGAATGAAAGGAGTTTCCGATGCTGTGACTGTCGAGGGAAAACGCGAGAACGACCAGCAGTTCTACCTAAAACAAATAAAGATGAGATAAAAGGTAAATAGAATCGAACGATACTAGACCGAGGCAAGAGGAGATAAAGAAATGAAGTGAAAGGCGGACAGAATAATAAGTAAAACATAGGGTGGGAGTTACGGTGGTCGGCAAAATAGTCCCTATGACCTGTAGCTCAGGTATACGTGGCTACAATACCGGATGCCGGTACGAGTCATAAGAGATACCTACGAAAAAAATTTCGTATACGTGTATTTCTTTTTTGTCGAATCAGCTGTCCCTTCACTTCACTTCTTGCTTTCAGAGTGGAGCACGAGATAGCCAACTCTGTTATCCATTGCCCTTGTCCTCCTTTTACTACGATTCTTACAGCTGGGCGACGAGAGAACATCGCTAAAAAAAAAAAGTACAGCCAAAGTATAGAAGAGAAGAGGCGAGTGAGGAGACAAACAATGTCGTCGTTTTACTCGTCGTCGATTCCTCAAACTTTGATGAAAATCCGGTCGGGGCACGCCTACTACGTGCACCACTCGTCTTTTGGAATAGACCACGGCGTGCTCGACTTTCTCTTGCTTTCCGTTCGTGGTCCATTTTTTCGTAACGATCGGACAAGACATGCCTCAAACTCTGAATCCCTCGTTCTTTTACCCCTTCCAATCTATTCAATGTGTGTCGTGACGAGAAACACCACTGAATTTATAGATACCTGCACGATGAAATGGAATATAATGACAATTGACAACCTTTTCACGCCGTGGAAATATGTGAAAAGTATTGAAGTAAATATTATATTAGCTATTTTTTTTCATATTGTTACTAGGGAGGCGGAAGACTCATGCGCGACTTGCGTGTCAAGCGTCCACTTCATTTGTCGTGTGTTCCTCTGCTGATCGGAGCATAGAATGTCCTATCTATCCTACACGGTAGCAGCGAAATATTTTTATTATATAGAAAAATTATGCGATACGAAAAATGTCACGTAGCGAGTCGTTTTTGGAAATGCTCGCAGAACCAATTCCGTCCAAGTCGAATAAACGTGTCGTTTTACGAAAATTGGTTTTCTTCTCGCCGCAACTCGTCACCTGACAGACAGACAGACAGACAGCCAGAAAGAAGTCGTGCCGAATGAAAAGAGTGCACAAGGTGTGGACGCACAGCCAGGATAAGAACAACCGGCGCACGTGAGAAAAGCGAGCGAGAGAAAATAAAATAAGTGGATAAAAGCCTTGAGCACAACGAAGGGGGTACCGAGCGCGGAAAACGCGCGTTCGCTCACGTTCACTCTGAAAAATCTGCGCTTTTAAAGGGCTGTCACGTTACGTTTGCGGAAAGCGTCGTATACAACCATCAAAAGAAGAATGTATTCAAGTTGTACACATTTTTTTTTTTCTTCTTCGTTTTATAAAACTCACGTTATTTGTCCTCGTGCGAGGATTTTTACAGGAAAAAACGGCAGAAAAAGTAGTAGTAGTAGTAATATACGACGACACTTGGGTAGGGACTCGAGCGAAAATGAAATCCTTTCGAGGTAAGCCTCGACAATTTTATAGAGTAAAAATTACAGGAACTTCCAGTCTTTTTTTCCCTCGATATAGACGGACAATACTTTTAAGTGTAGTGCAAAGCTGCATCAGCGGTAGAAGTATATACATAACCTAGGGATCGTTGAAAGGATGCGCTAGAATCGGGACAAGCAGCGATGGTACTTAAATTTATTTTATTTTATTTAACAGGTGAATGAACGGCTTCGAACGAATCTTTGAACCTTTTTTTCTCGTTACCCTGACAGCACGTTCGAGTCTCTGAGTCTGATGTTGCTCGTTTCAAGCCGTATCGCGCTCTTTTATGAAAGGGGCCAGAGCCGCGAATCAACACACTTTTCAGCTCTTTTTTTTGCTCACTTTCTCGTTGCCTACCCATCTTATTGAGAATACTTGTTAATTAAATACAGCCGCTCATTTTCTCTCACTCTTCTTTTCTTTCAATCCTTCAGGAGCTTCTCTGCCAAAGCAGCTACAACTAACTCACTGCATTGGTTACTCTCTTCATTTGAGTGTACCTGCTGGCGCACGGACTTTCTACCCGGTTAGGTACGCGACTTTCAGTAGCAGCGAACGTTATGCGTCCGGCTATATCCAAAGCGTCCGACAAAGACCCGGTTTTTCCCTGGAGCGGGCAGTTTATCCATACATTCGTCGTCTCCACTAAGACAGGAAACGACGAAGATGTTAATGACAAAATATTCAGAGAGCAAAGTCAGTTCTATTAGGTAAAGTGAAAACGGCTTAAATCGATGATTGAAGCGGACTTTTTACGTCTGCCGTTTATAGTCCATTATAGTTGACAGTTTTCGAAGCGAACGGCAATCCTCGCCAATCATCGTGGATACGCCGTAAATCGGTACGTTAATACGGACCCTATACGCGCAATACTGGTGTAGCAATGAGATCTGACAGGAAGAGCCACGACGCAAATGGCCCGTTATACTCATGGACGTGGTAACAACACGATGTCTGCTGCGCCTCTGTCTCTATCCCACGTCCTGTCCCGAAACATACAGTAGGACTAGAAAGGCTAGCATCCATTTATTCATAGTGCTTCATAAATAAATGTATGATAGCTGCTCGCCAGCGAACAACGCCTCGCAACCACAACCAACTCTTCCTCTTCTCTACAACGCTTTTCCCATCCTCCCCCTTCATCCCTCTGAACCCACACCCCATCCCTCGGCTCGTCTGTACACTCTCAAGCCTTCCTATCTTCGCGAGTACCAAAACCCCTTTCCATCCCTATACTGGTGATCCCACAAGCACCTCCCACGGGCATTCGACCACCATTCGCTGCATTCACTTCCATACCACCTGGTGTATGGATGTGTTTATTGGTGATTATACAATACTCTCCAGCGAAAATGAGCATATAAAATACATGGTATTATTCACTTATGGAAATATAGTGGTACGCCGATGTACCGGAAACTTTTATGACAATATTAATATAATGAAATATAATGTTTGATGTTACTGTGGAGTAATTAGGTAAATCAGAAAGGAATTGTAATCACAAACATTTCCGCATATTCTGAAAATACATTTAAAAAAAATGTTATTACCAGATATGCACTGGACGATTTTATGCTAGAATTGTTTTACATGAAACTTTTTTTTAAACTTACTTTAGCGTGAAAGCGTTCTGGGATAACGGAAAATCCTGACGCTATTCGTTTACCATGACAGACACACCGAGCTCCTGGCAAAGTAGAAAGAGGCAGAGAGTATGAGCGAGAAAAGTGCGAGACCCTGTCTTTGTCGTGGAGACGCATGCATGATCCGGGCATAAAAGCATTGAGCTTTTGTTTTTCTGCCTGCGGACGGACTCGCCCTCCGAAAACACACGCCAGCCAGCCAGTGAGCCTGCCAGCTATTCGGGAACGTACGACCACACAACAACGAACGATACACTCGCGCAATAAGTTGCCTTGGTCTATTGGGATTCAGGACGCTTAAAAGCGTCTCGATTGAATCCGTTGGGGGAGAATGATGATAAAGAAAAAAACCAATGAGAGTTTGAATGAAAGCAGAAACGATTCGCTGCTACTGTTGCTGAACGGTCTCCCGAAAAGTATCGACAGATGAAAAGGTTCGCGCGAGGGGCTTACATTTTGTTTTTGTAGCCTTTTTCCATCACACAATTCAAACTTTCAATAATTGACAATGCCACGATGCTCATTATTGAATCATTAGTTCGGTGACTGAAAATTGCTCGAAAATTGTGTATCTCTGTGATACTAGCGAGAATGGAAATTGCAGAAATCGGAGTGAAAAAGATAACAGAGAGTAGGAAGAGACAAGTCTGGTAGAATTTCGAGAGTAAAATCTCGGAGGAGCAAAATAACGCGTACTATTCTAAACAGGAAGAAGAACAGGACTGAGCGAAGTGAAGAGATTTCAGAAAGGGAAAGTAAGGACTCCAAGGGAGGACGAGTGCACGGGTTTCGCGGTACACAGAGGGAATAAAAGACCGAAAAAGCTACGAGTGTCAGTGAAAGCTGAAAATCAGACGAAGAAGCAACTCGAGAATGCGAAAGATACAGAGGGAAACGGTTATTCTGTAGTGGTTGCGGAGCAGCGCTTCTTTAGCAGTGAACAGAGGAAGAAACCGACGCCGGAGAGAAAGTACGGAGAATAGAGAGAAAGCGAAGCTTTTGTTTCATGTTTCAAGTTATTCCCGGGGGACAGATTAGCCCGCACCATTCGAATCTGCGAGAAGAAGAGTGAGAAAGAGAGAAAGAGAGAGAGAGAGAGAGAGAGAGAGGGAGAGAGAGCACACGCAAGAGAAAGGAAAACGGTGAGGCAGAAAGCACAAGGGAGTCCCCCGCGAGGTGGAAAACTTGGATACCGTTGTATGCCGCCTAGTTTACAATACAGGATTAAGCCGACGGTGGCAGCGGCCGCTTGCATACCCTCTCCACTCTCGAAGAACAGGGCGAGCGAGAAACTTAAAGCTCTTGATAAGCTCTCGCGCTCTGTTGGATTCCGTCCTTAGCATGGGACTACCCAGCGCCATTGGGCTGGGCTGGCTCTGCCTTCCCAGACGAGTTTTCATGAGTTTCGCTCAGAAGGTGAAGAGAAAAATATGTTTTAGTCACCAAAGGGCAAAAGTAGATTCCCCGTTTCCTTTCCTGCCATTTGTGTGCTATTTCTTTAGTCTTTTTTACCTTCATCCGTTTAGCAATATACGAAAGGCCGATTCGTCAGCAGCCTGAAGACTGTCTGTTTCGTTGTTTACAAAGTTAATAAAAGCTAAGATCAATTATTGAGAGTCGACGTACACAAAAGAGTGGATGATCACCGGTATCGCTTCGACAAATGTTCGATGCTGAATTCAGTGGAAATGATTTGGTTGGTGAAAATTCGAATACTCTAGCCACCGAGCCATGGTACGAAGAAACCGTTGAGACGTGGAAGTCAAGGCGGCTCACTGATACTGCGTGTTAAATCTTTTTTTTCCACTGAATATTCATGTCCCGAAAAGAATATCGCGCATAGAGGATATGGGATGGATGTAATGTTATGGCACGTTGACCGCCACGGACCATGTGCTAGTCTCAACTCTCGTCGTTCTCTCTTTGCTACCAGAAAGCGACCAGAAAAAAAAGCGGAGTCTGCAGCACTCCGCCACGTTACGCTGAATTTACCTCCTAACATTATCGTGTTTCCTGCTTTCGAGTCTTGTCGTTGCCCTCGAAAGAACATTCTGCAAATAGTGAGAAGCTTGCTCAGGCGCTGAATTAAAATAATTGAAGGTTATCACCTCAAAGTCAAGCTGAAGAACTAGTTTTATATCTAAAATAATGCAACCTTCTAGTATCATTAACATTTTGTTGACCACTCAAAATGACTTCGCCCGATGAGATTATAAAGAAGTATTCGTATATTACAGTTAGCTCTCAAAAGTTAAAGCAGTTTCGCAGTAAGTAGTCTCCTTTTCGTTTTCGAAGAAAGCCATTGTTTCCAGCTTTCCACCCCTTACAGTATTCTGCTCTATATCTACTCATTTCTATCCTTCTCCTTCTATTCCCATCGCAGTCTGCAGGTTGTTTAGACGAGTGGCAGTGGTCGCTATCTTCGACCCTCAGTTTTTCCAGGTCCTTCGAATTTGCATTCCTATGGCACACCCCGTAAAATAAAGGTTATCCCGAGCGCGAGGCACGTTTCGAAACTGGATCCCATCGTCGCGTTGTGCTACACGACACCTTCTACATTGTCGTTCTTTTTCTCCCATGTGAGTTTCCTCGACGACTTCTTAGCTAACTCAGAGATTTTTCTCGAAACGGACGCCAACGAGAACCCGTTATTGCAAATAGACGAAACCGTTCCCACGACTCCTCGCCCGTATACTTTTCTCCACGTATATGGAGATATCATGCGGTCCGCAATATCGCTGGCTGAAGGCGACAACGACCCTTGGGGATAATTTTCCCATAGGAAAGCTGCCCGAATCGGCTTGTCTCTCGAATCTTCCATACAGATCCGCTGTAAAGCCGAGGCAGAATTTTCCCGCTGTGCTCTCAGAATCACGTATTACAGTGAGATTTTTGTCATGTTTAATTTTCATTCACCCATCAGCGTACTATAAGAAAATACTTTAAATAAGATGTTTTTAAACTTCTTTTCATACTTTCAATGATGAACCGAATGGAATTTTTGTTTGCTAATCTTTAATTCGCCAGTTAAAAAATTCCAGTCATGCGACTCGGTAGAGCTGACTGTAACGAGAAGCGAATTGATAAGTTCGTGTATAAGCGGTTCACGATGGAGGAACGAGGTGAGCGCCTGACAAAACAGGCTGAAACAACTCGACCGTCGGGAAGGGTCGTGTTTTTACAGAGGCTTGGTCAATAAGTCTTCTCTCACCAACGTCGCAAGGGCCAACCGTTTCTGATATCCGGACGCTTTTCTCTTATACTCCCTCTGCTCTTATCCTCACGCCCTGCGGCGATGTGGAAGTCTCGAGTCCGTGGACCCGCAGCTGAATCGTTGTATTTCAACCCTTCAGCATAGCTGCGTGTAACTCGAAAAAAAAATGAAGACTGAAACCGGTGCTCTTGCCACAGACATGCGACACTTTGTTCTTATTCACTGTTCACGATTCAAAACCATACACTTTTATCTGAAGAAAGTAATTTGTCGCCCTTAGAATTGGATACTCCTAAAAGATATTACCGTCCCTCGTTCTAGAAAGGATACTTACGGCTTTCACAGTCGAAAAAAGGTGAAAAGTTCGACGTAAAAAAAAAAAGGACGATAAGGACTCGATCACGTCCGACCTCCTATCTGAATAGATTATCGAAGAGTGAGTTCTTCGCCGATGTAGATGTCACCGTAGTGTAATCCTAAATCACGTAAACCCCATTTCGCTTGATGGCCCGCGACCATGCGAGAACTCGTAAGTGGGACTAACGCGATATGTGCGAGAATGAGAAACCAGCAACTGAAGGCTTACTCTGCAAACGTCGAAATACCAGAGGTAGATGGTCAAGAACTGTAGAGGTTGCAAGGACGAGGACAAGAGAAACGACCTACTTTCCAGGATGTAGAGTATGAGAGAAGCAGGGTCTGGACCGAGGGAAGGAAATACCTATGCCTAACGATCGTACGGACTACAGAACGCTCTCACTGGCTTCAGAGTTGTGGAATGGGGCTTTACGGCAGTAGAATCAGTCTACGGGGGTCCAACTCTGTCCGTAAATCTTAAGGGTTGTTGCGCTACCTTGCGCGCCACCTGCCCACCCTCCCACTTTCCATGATTAACATCCTCCTGCCTCAATCCCTCCCACTCCCTGCTCTCCTCCTAGTACCGAATTCCGGTTTGTACATGTACGCCATAGTTATTTCGAAGTCGTCCTCTCTCTCCCAAGTTTTCATTTCTTATACTTACTCTCAGCTCTATCAACTAACATCTTTTTCCCGTTTGTTCGGTTAGTTCAGCAACTAAACCCAGGTTACTTGCTATTCGTGACAACATTTTTAAGCAAAAGATAAGAGCACCCTAACATTCTTTCAAATATACAGAATAGTTTGAACTGCCATGAACAAACAATTCATCATACAAATGTGATCTTTTAAACTATGATAACCCTTGTCACCTCCATTCTATATCCAGAAAATTGTGCGTGCTTCGGCTCAAACATACGTACGTAAATGTAGCTATCATAGTATTTGAAACGATGCGCTTAGTCACTATCATGTGTGTTATATCCATTGTTTCCGCTACGATGAAATTGGAAAACGTGTCCACACGCCATTCACGTGACCTGTCCCATTTGTTCTACCGGTTCATCCCTATACCCACACGAATGACTCGAAACATAGGAACGTAGATTCAGCCATCCGAGGGTATACCTATCTAGCAACGAATGATCACCAGTAGTGCGCTTGCTCGGTTTGATTTCATGATTTTACCGATTCGCCGACGTATTAGGCGCACGCGTACATGACGCTCATTTACTAAGCGCGACTCGAAGCTTCCGAGCTACGATTGAACATGCGTTTTGATCCGCCGACTCCGCGGTGGTCACCGTTTTTTAAAGATTGCGCGCAAGATGAAGAAAAAATGAAGGAGAGCATATGGAATTAGAACACGCGGAGCCGAGAGGATGCGAAAGAGAAGAGAGTGTGTTACGGGTAGTGGAAGGCAACATGCCAAACTGTCAGATAGCTAGCAGACTGCTACTCAGCTCGCAGCTACGCGTGTTCACTAGGTTATGGGAAGGGGGTTCGTAGCCATTGGTATGGCAATGTGATAGTGGTTGCCCCGTCACTATCGCTCTCTTACTCTCACACTCATCCTCTTTCCCCTCCCATGTTTCCTTCGACCGCACGGTTAAGCTATCTGATAACCCTTTAACGTCACTGTGACCTACTAGGCTGCGTTTGCACGCACGCACGCTCGCGATCGCCTTCCAGAGTTCCTGGGCCACCCTGAGCAATTCACAGGCAGGGAGTCGGCAAGCGACCAAGCTATTGTAGCTAACAAGCAAGCGAGCAAGCGAACGAGGGAGTAAAGCAGAAGCGAGCCGAACCACCCCTGTCTTAATCGCCGTCTTACTCCTTCGTCCTCGGTACAGCGAGGTACCATCCACTCTTGTACAATGTGCGGGGTCACTTCCGCCGCCTTCTCCTTGTTTGTTGTGTATAACTCGCACAGTTTAGCTATATAGATAGTTGAATAGTATTGTGCTTGACGCTCTTGTGGTATTAGAAGTTGAATATCAGAACGATTAAGTAGAAAATGGAATTAATCACAGTGGAGCGATATTTTCGTTCATACATCACCAATCCTAGAATGGTAGTTTTGTTTTAGCTACAAGTTTTCTTTTGTGACAGTAGACGATAAGTCCGTCATTCTGCGATTAGCTTGCCAATTTGTCGCGAGCTATTGATTACTCATTATTTCTAGATGACAGTCATTCAGTTTAACCTCACATTGTAAGAAACCGCAGTCTTAATCAGGATGAAAACCAGGAGTGACAATCGTCCAGAAAGAAGTTCTATAATTACTACTGCTACTACGGTGGAAGGATCGATATCGAATTTCAGAACCGTCGTAGCAGTATAACTTGGTAAGGGTCGATGGAGTTACACACATAGCAAACAGTACTCCAGCAGTCTACTTAACTCGCCATATCTCCCCCTCTCCGTCCCTTCTGACGCTGAGATAGAATCGAGAGGTCACACGGTACTCGAGATGGTGGCGCTGTACTGTATAGGGCTGTGGTTGGCAGGGCGAAGGGTAGCATAGTTATTGCTATGCACATAGTGGCGGTCGGGACAATAAAACGGAATAGCCGCGGTGCAGGTTAAGGCGAAGTATGTCGGGCCACCATGGCTCTACCAGAGCCTAGACTACGAGACGCAAGAGGGTTTCGGGGGATTTTAGAGTCGGTTTTAATCGGACTATCGGGTACGGCTCGAGGGATACAGCCAAACGTGGCGAAGCGAAATGCGTTGTTCGCCTACGCCAGGTATCTACGCCACAACCCTCTTGAATTTCTCGTCTTCGTCCTCGACATCCTCCTCGTGGTCTGCAAAACACAGTGAATACTTGTATTCCTTTATCCTTCGTCTAAACCCCGTCTTTAAAACTTTACACTGCAGGAAAAAGCTTCCAACTCAATCGGACAGCTTCGCAGTTACATAGTTCAGAGAATTATCGCAGAATGTGAATATTACGTATTTGGTACAGTCATATCGAGGAATGAACGAAATACCGATCATCGGCAGTTAGAATGACAATCAATTGAGAGGTACAGTTTCAGACGTTAATTTCATAGATCTTGATAAATTCTCGGTACATTTACAACTGAAAAACGAATATTAAAACAATTCGTTGTATCAGAAATGAGTGACGAACGAAAAAAGTATGGGGGAAGAAACGTCTTCAAATTGCTAATTATGAATAGAGCCATTAGACAAGACAAGATCCAATAGAAAAGCTTTAACAGAGTGCGATAACGAATGTGAGTTACAAAGAAAGAAGCGCCTGCGATTTTGCGAACAACCCCTCGTCACCAAAGAACAAGCGGCACGTCCGGAAGGGTCGAGGGTGCCCGTGACGGAAGCGAAGTGAAAAGGGTGCCAGATATTCGGATATAGTAAAAGAGTACCGATGGACGGCGCGAGCTGACGGGTTACAGGGAGTCGCAAATTAAAAACACAAAGAGTCGAGGGCTGAATATAAGAGAGGAAAAACGTTGCTATCTTCGCTCTTCGCGAAACGAAGAAGGAAGAGATAGCGCCGCGTCTATGGGCACTCTGAAGGCGGAAACGTAAAACGTAGAGAAGCTGGTGACGTGAAAATAGAAGTGAGAAGGATGAGCACGGTTGTCGACGAGCGACCAGAAAACCCGAGGAAGGGTAGAATTGAGACAAAGGGTACCGACGACGAACAATGGCTTGTAATCTCGAGCCCTTAGAATAGTGGTGGTAGTCGTCCTGTATTCCGTTGCCGCGCGCGTTGTTACGGCCGGCGATTCGGTGAGGGTCGTCCAGCATCGCGTAGCGTGAAGCTTGACGCTCGTGCTACGAGTCGGTTCGGGACTTGCCCTTCGTCCTCGTGAAACCCGCGATACCGAAACGATGAGGAAGAGAGAAAGAGGAGAGCAATTGAGGGTGAAACACTTCAGCGCCAGTGCAACCTTCAAACCGTAGAGCTCTGCCTGGGCTCTGTTGAGCGAGTTGTCGGATCTCGGAATCACACAATGAGCGGGTTAAACGAATCAATTTTTACCGTACGGTAACTCCACTCAGAAATTCGATTTCCCGTGAGCGACGGATAGGTAGGCCTCAGAGGTACGACGAGTAACGATGTAGACTCGTTCCCGGCAATATCAGATGACAAGAGGTATGTTTGTTTCGTAAGGATGAGAGTAGAAATTCGTACATATTACGAGAGAGGGACACGAGTAATAGGAATCATCCATGATAATACAATAATACGCAATTGGATACGTATTGATGGGGTGGAAGGGCTGGAACGTGAAAAGCCCTTTAAGCGGTATTCGCCGCATCTTCGTGGGGGGGGTCAAGGAGTTTGGTTGTGATTTCGAGGTGACGCGAGAGCGTCTCGTTGACGCCGCTGCTACTTATGCTGCTCCGCGACCCAAAGAAAGAGGATTAAAAAATAATTTACATCGTCAAGTTTCCATTCTACGGCTCTCGGCGCGAGCCTTCGTAGTGAGTGCGAGGTATCTCCACTACTACCCACCTATTTATCTACCCTTTACACACCCTTCTGTCCTCTTCTTTCTTTACTCTCTTTTTTTTTTAGCTTTACCTTGCATTTTCTCTCTGTCTTTCGCTTTCGTGTTACTCCGTCGTCACCTGCTCGCTTTCTCACTG
Organism: Perithous albicinctus; assembly: GCA_964016905.1. Classification (NCBI taxonomy): domain Eukaryota; kingdom Metazoa; phylum Arthropoda; class Insecta; order Hymenoptera; family Ichneumonidae; genus Perithous; species Perithous albicinctus. The sequence goes on along the minus strand of OZ024702.1, from coordinate 9,487,282 downwards.
TATACACTCAACGGGAGTCTCTCACTCTCACTTGCCACAGTCTTTTCATCTCCCTCTCTTTCTCTTTAACTCTCGCCGGGAGAAGAACTTCCGCGGATTACCATCTCACCGCGGGTTCTCGTTAATATTTATTAGACTCCTCGCATCGTGGCGATGTGCACCGAGTCTCCTTTCCTGCTTCCCGCAAACTCCGCTCTCTTGCCCCATTCTCTTTATTTCTGTCTCCCTCGTTCCCGTAAGGGCCAGAGAAAAACTTTCACCCTCTAATTTTGCGAGCGGTTCCTCGGACTAGCAACGGTGCCGCTGCCGAGCTTCTAGTGGTGGAGAATATAAAAAAGAGGATACAAAAAACGAAGGATAGGGGGAAAAAAAAACGAACGGAGTTCTGGCTTAGCGGTGGTTCGAAACGACGTTGAAGTCACAAACGCCTCGCTTCGTTCTTTCGAGGCGTAATACATCCCGTATATGCATAGTCTCAGGCCTCCGCACTCTTTCTCTCACTCCCTTAGATTATTCATGGTTTCACGAGGAAAATATATTTCACTGACTTTCATCCAACCGTGACGCTCGAACCCTGGGGAAAACCGGACGAGAAAACGTGGACGTGGGCGTCCAGTGCTTTACAGGCTATTTTTCTTGTAGGTTAGCTCACACGGCTGCATCGTCCGCACGGAATTATGGATGCATCTCTTGCTCTCTACGCTTCTGCTCTCCATCATCGACACGTTTCACCTTGTATAAAAATGTTCATCTCCTGCTGGTGTTACTAACTAGATATATTACTTCCAGAAACTGAAGGGCTCACTAAGAAGGAATTTTTTGAATACAGACCCCTAAGGTTTGAGCTGGGTTAAAATGATTTTTGACGGGTTCCTCAGTATCTTTTACGCCCGATAAAAGATTGACCGGATTTTAGCTTACAAAGGTATTTGTATGGGTAACTTTTGTAAGCTTTAATCAAGTCGATATATCATCGAAACTAAGCGATCTTGAAGAACCTGTTAAAACACATAAGGAAAGCCCTAAGGAACATAATATTTTTTTTCAGTAAATGGGTGTATTTTTAAATGTTTCGATGTTTTAAGGCTTTTTATATTTTCACCCCTGAAAGGGAAAAAGTGACGGATGTAGAAGGAGGTGGGCCAGGAGCAAACACATTAGGGTAAAATTAAACTTTTTATTGACCTCAAGTTTTCTATTGACCAAAGCGTTAATTAATTTTTTTTTCTACACAATTTTATGAGATTACACTTTTATTGCGAATTTAATCAACTTTTTACTATTGACTTTTCGTTTTTCAAAACTTTTTTGCATTAAAGTTTATACACATTTCATTTTGTTAATAAAAATTTAAAGGTTCAATTATAATCTCTGAACAGTACACCGCCTTCTCTCGGTATGTGTTTGCTATTCTGTGTAAAGCAGTACACGTTGTTCTCGTGCAAATCTCGAATGATTGCTTAGTAAATATTCTATAGTCCATTACATTGTGTAGGTCCGTACAGATAATAAATATTGCAAATATGTGTATTCTCCATAGTATAATACTGAGAACTAGAGGACGGTCCGGTTTATAATAGTTATCTTGTTGAACGACCGGCCTCTTGGTTTTCGGCCCCTCGACCGGGAGGGATGAGGTAGAACGAGATGCCGGTGGCATACACCAAGTATGTATACACGGTTACCTGACAAAGCCCGTACGTCCCGGTTAAACGCTGGTTTGCTCGCCCGCTATCTCTGTACTCGAACGTCCCTCCAATCTGCGTCCGTATTAATTACGGTACTCATTAAGATATCCGGTAATTCGTGGCAGGCGAACGCGCGGCGAGCCACGCTCGGAGTGAGGCAAAGCTGACCCACCATCCAGTATAGTAGCTTGCAACACCCGTGCATGCTACCCTCTCTGTTGGTCGGACGGCCGTTGCACCCCCTCTCTCTCTCTCTCTCTCACTCTCCGAAACGCCCGTATTAATTTAGCAACGGCGTAATTTTCGTTAATTAATTGATAGATTGTCCACCGAGATAGGCAGGTACAACCGTATTCGGGTGCTGTCGTTGGATGCGCGGAGAATTGGTGCGACGGTGTCGTACAGTCAGGAGGAAGTAGGACCGGCAGTGCGTATACGTATATTCTATATATAATGGGTAGTGTACAGTAGTAGAGTCTACATATAGGAGCAGAGAACTCGAGTGCGATAGAACAACGGACGAGACCCAATGTACGTGAATCACTCTCGCTCTCCTACTGTAATCATCTACGGATTAATTAAATTCTATGTAAACGCTCCCGACAGTACGCGCTAGTCGGCCTCTCGCTTTATACCTTGTCTCGCTTCGTCATATCGACGATGGATGCGATTGGACGTCATACCGTCATAATTGACTTGTATGCTTGAATATTTCATGCTTGTTAATCGTGCAAAATCTTCTGCTTTTAAATCTCCAAAATTTTGTGCTAATCCGGTGTATCGGAGTAAAAACATTCGGAGACGCAAAAGTAAATTGTATTTACTAGGCATCAATTAATTGATTGTTTATGAAAAATTTAATTTTCGTATGTTTTTAGAATTCAATAGAATTTTACAACGATTTTAGAATTTTTGAAATAAGGATTAGCTGAGAGGTGTTCAACACTGTTCAATAAGAAGAGGGTAACAGTTAGTATTGAAATTGAAAATATGAAATTTTCATTCCAATTTGGGTTGGTATCAGTAATGCTCCGGTCGCACTTGGATTTCGCAGTGTCTATCTTGCCCCAAGTCTCCCATAGCAGCAGCAGCAGTAGTAAGGGTCCACGTACTAAGCCCTTTTCCACCTATATTCTCCGTAACCCCTCACCCTCGCTCTTTACAGCAGGAGCACCAGCAGCAGCAGCAGCAGCAGCAGCAGCAGCAGCAACGATTCGACCCAGTGTGGTCGACGACGCCAGCAGCAGGCTCCACGCTCGGCCGGCGTCCCGCTTAAATTCATAAGAGCCGCGAAATGTGGTGCGAATTTGCGACTTGCCAAAGTTAATTCCCGTTTTGGCCGGGATTACGCTTGGTCCCTTTTCTCGGCTAACTCATCCCAGTACCACGTTCTTCTAGCGTTTCCAGAGCGGGAGCTTGTTCATGCTGTTCTACTCTGTTTCTCGCCCCTCGACCGAGTCTCTTGCAAAATCTTCTATCTCATCCCTCTTTTCAACCCTTCCTCTTTTCGCAGTAGCTCTCGACCACTTCGACCCCTCTCAAGAAAGGTCGAGCGGTCAGCTCGTCCTCTGTAATAACGTTTCGCGAAAACTCGGATACCACTTTGTGGAATTTCAAGAGGAATAACGTGATGAAAACTTCATTATAGCTTAATACGCACTAAATTGTATTTGCCTTTGAAGAAATTACGAACTTTTCGGATAAAAACAAAATTACAAAATTAAAAAACCGCCGACTACAAAAAGGTGTTTAAAGAACAAATTGACTTAACAAAAAATAATCATTCGCATTTATACTAATCATTTATATTCCTTTCCATTCTTCTGGAATATATCTTGGGAATTTCTGATATTAGAAAAAAAAAACAGTTGACCGAAGTGACGGAGTAATTTGTTCTACATACGTTGAAATAAATTGCTTTATTGACCACGAACTATATATTGATTAGTTGACCTTTTTATTCTCCCGTTAATCTAATCAAGACATATTCGACTCATTTGAAGGAACGTTGGGACAGTGTTCGGGTTTGCATTTCATAATTAGACACGATACACCTCACGAACTACGGGACACGCTGAGGCCTCGTCTCCCGCCACGAACGTTCCTTCGACTGGTGGTTACTAGGATACGCGACACCCCTTACATCTGGTATGTTCGCTGTTCGATCTCATCTCGCTTACTCGTTATATATCTTACACCGCCCGCTTTCCCTCATTTGCCGCTATCTCACTCGCTCTTATCGCCCTAAAGCCGTACGCTGATGTATGATTTAATGTTGGTTTCAAGAGCACACCGAGCAGAGCGTGGAGACAAGTAGACAGGCGGCAGAACGAGCCGCCAGCCAGCCATCGAGCCAAGGGGCGGTGAAGAAGGATGCAAGGGGTGGCGATAGAGAAGGGTAGGTATGCTCCGCCACGGATAGGGAGGATCGGGATGGGGGTGTAGTGTTGCCGATGAGCTCATTAATTTACTACAAAGCGCCAAAGTGTGGCTTAACAAGGCGCTAGCTTCAACCATTTTATTAGATAAAATTCAAGAAGCCCCGATATTATTTCTCGCCACTTGTTACCACACAGCTGTGAGGAATAATAAAAAGTCGAATACTCGCCAGTCATTGGCACATTAACCGAAGTACTTGATTTAAGTTCAATTAAGTTCACAAGAGCAGTCTCAGTAGAAATGCAATTGGATTATAAATCGAGTGCTTACATAATTTATACTAACGAGAGCCATTATTGATTAAATTAATATATAATTGAAAATAAACTTTGTCTGTGAAAATTAATTATTTTTCCTTTGTATACTACGTTACATGATTTCTTAGAATATAATTTAATTTTATTAAAAGTATTATTACATCAGTACCTTATCAAGAGCGGTTATACCGTCTGGGACTGGTAACGGGAACGTTGCAATCAAAATCTCACGTCGAAGTCAAGCGTGATAAATAATTCATGAATTGCCAACACGCTTGGATTAAAAACGTGATTTTTTTTTTTTTTTTTTTCGTTTTCTGTAGTATAACTCTCGTTTCTCTTTGGCACAATGTTGTTTCTCGCTCTCGGCAGAAACGAGCCCCGAGAGTGCCGTTGTTACAGTGGAGTAGTCCAGAAGTACTGGAGAACCTAGAATAAAACGCAACGGCTTCACACGAAGCACACCGTGTGTCCAGTAGTAGTAGAAACAGCAACGAAGCGTAGACATACTCTGTATGGTATATGTACGTAGAAGGGAAACGAGTAAAAGCAGCTTCACGTTCCAGAACAGAGGGGACAGAGGTTGGCTCGGTGGAAAACGACGCCGGGTTTGCATGGAGAGCCGGGCGCGCGGATGGTACAAACAAAAGGGCGAAGAAAAAATAATTAATGTGGGTGTCACGTGGGCGTACTCGGCCAGCAGCAGCAGCAGCAGCAGCAGAAGCAGCAACGCTATAGGGCGCGTTCTTCGTCTCTCTTTTTCTCATTTTTGCAAAAGCGACAAGAGCCAAGGACTACGCGATGAGTGTGAGTAGAAGAGGGTAGAGAAGCACCAGATAAAAAGATAACGAGACGGGAGCAGCAGCAGCAGCAGCAGCAGCAGCAGCGCGAAGCTTGACAGAGACCACTGTGCGGCTGGTACCGAACAGATTTCACTAAAGAAAAGGGCTGTGTTGTACGTTGAAGCACTCTAACTCGTCCGCTCGAAGAAATTACTTAACCGTTTTATACCTAATCTTGTAAACTATGGAAGGAAAATACAAATTTTAGTGAATAAATGGCGCAAATCAACGAATGCAAGCGTAGCGTGATTAAATAGTCTTCTGGCGCTTCATACTAGACTAAAATTTCTTGTCAATTAAACCAAACATAAGTCAGGGCAACCGGTATTATAGACACAATAATAATAATATTGTAATAATTATATTATCTACGATTTGATAACCGATATCGGCGAAATACAATTTTCGAGAGATTTCTGTTAGAGTACTTTTATATATAGAATGTCAGAGGAGTCCTTATGCACACGAGGGAAACAAGTCGCACACCAACAGCAGAGAAATGTGTTATAGAGTAGCCGTACAAACACGGAAGGTGCGTTCTATCTTTCTCAAAGATTTTGTACTCTATACCTTAAACCCTGGATTTTATCCCTATATAACCAGTGGGTACTTTAACCAAACAAGAAAGGGATCCAAGGTGCAACAACAAGATTTACATATTTAACCGAACCGAGGGTCGTCGAAAGCTCGCGCTTCCGGGAACTCTCCCTTGCGTCCAACTTCGGACACAACCCTCCTCCTCTCCCGTCAGCATCTGCGTACAGAATCCCTAGGGAAGACAGCTCTTACCATCACAAACCGCTCAACTACGGTTATCTCTGCCGTCCTTTCATTCTAGCACCGCTATCTCATCCACTGCGTTCTGGACAGTACTTGCAATATATGCTATTAACGATCGATCGACGACAAGCTGATGCAACGTACGACTAATCAGATCCTGCGAGTTTGTCAAATTGATATTTCGCCCGAATTCGATTCGAGTACTTCACGACGCGTTCCACAGACTTCAAGAACTCACGAGACGACGACGACGAGGAGGAATGAAGGCGCTTAGGGAGGACGTAGAAACAACACTTCGAGATACGACATGCCTTCTCAAATTCAAAACTTTTGATCGATTCTACACGAGGTCCCTTGATGTTTCGACACCGTGTGAAACCTCCTGTACCTACCCCACTACATCTCACACAACCTCCATTGCCCACTTGGATTATGCGACGATCTCGTGGGAATGCCGAGAGAATTGGGTCCTTACTCTCATTTTACACATTACGGTATTCGTGTTACACATTTTAGTGGTATAAATCGGAATAAAATAACTGAGACAACGTTGTAACGTTTTTGAGTGAAAGCTAACCATTACATACCATAAACGATGTAATCAAACGACACCGGCTATTATCAAAATAATAATTCCCTGAGTAGGCGAAAGCAAACCAAATGTCGAATTGAATTTGAGCCCTCGTTGAGAATTTCATTATAATGTTCGAAAACGATAACTGGCCTTGGTGACACGCTTCGGGCAATTAAACATCTGCATTCTCATTTTCTCGCAAGCATAAATTCAACGACTCTCCCAAAGGGAGACAAATTGATGATTGGCTTGCGGTTGACAATTGATGATTCGTTTATTGGTGTATCTATCTCTCGTTCTCGTCAATATTCATACGCGCTTCCATTTCGTAAGCGTGTTCATATAACATTACTAGAATGTCAACGAGTTTTATGTTGCTTCAATATTGCCTCTCGCGTATTTTTTTTTTTTTTAATTGCCACTTCCGCAATTCAATGCCATTCTTCTATACAACATTTTATTTATGTGTATATATAAATAATTTTTGCGTTAAGTGAATAAATGGGAGAAATAATGGGAAAACCGCAATTCCGATGGGAATTGTAATCGGGTGGTATACTGAACTACTGACAGCGGTGTGAAAGTGCGTTCAATCATTACAAGTGTTTGCTGAATATATCCAACGAACAAATGGGGATAGGCTGATGCTCTGCTAGGCTCAGCCTACATTGAGCCGCTCGATTACGTTCGTTAGTAACGAGGAAACGGTAATTCGAGGGAGAGAGGAGTTACGAATGTGAGTAGCGATGGGAACGTTGATGAGAGCAGAATGAACGAGAGATAACGTGTATATGTATACGTACATAACTGCTGGGAAATATCGACCTGAATGCAACACGGATCCACGAAATTTAAGCTATCGATGCATGCCATCACCCCGATTATGCTCTGTCGCTCGAAGGGTCAAAGGGAAACATGATGAAATCGATGCTGGAAATTTGACGTCGGAGCATTCGAAACTTCAATAATACCGACCTAGTATAGTACATATTACATACCTAGAGCTGAATGCAAGTTTCACCATTTACCCTTGTCTGCCATGGAACCCTCAACTTTAAGCTACAATGCATTCCGTGTATTCGTACCGAACGCATGTTACTCGTTGTCACGAGAAAATTGCTGTAGAGGAGCGCGTATTAAATACACGCATGTTATATGCGTGCAGTTGTCTATACTGTGCACATTCGAAGGCAGACTTGTATCTATGTATCTATGTTCGTGAGTTCGTGAGTTAGAGGGTCACAGGCTCGTATTAAGGGGGTGAGCGTAAGAGAATAAGAGAAGGAAGGGAAATAGAGAAAGCACACCAGGCGCAAACTCTGTGGATGCTCGCCGGTATCGCGTTACCCGTGGGATTAAAAACCTCGGCAAGAAATACTGCCACTGCGAAAGCTCTCATTTGCAAGCTTACCCGACTCACGCAGCCTCTATCCTCTCCTTCTTTTTTTATATATGTGTATACATATAGCTATCTCCCCGTGTGCTGTACCACCACTTTCTCTTTTCTCCTTTTACCACACTCTCTTTTCTTTTCCACGTCCCTTTAACTCCAGGGCATTTTTTGTTTCTCGTATCTCTCATTATTTTTCTCGTTGGCCACGACGCCTCTTCCTCCTGGTCTCTGTCCTTCGGTTTCTTTTTTTTTTTTTTTTTTTTTTTTTTTTCACCATAGAAAATGCAGGCAGAGGACGCGTCGTGGACCCAAGCACATGCCGTAAAATGTGTAAGGAGGGGAAAAAAAGAATTAAGCATTAACGTGAACAAAAAAAATCTGGTCAGAAATCGCGAGTTGTCACCGACATCCACAAAGGATATGAAGTTGTACTCCTAAGGTTGGTGGCAAGTAGGAGAGAGGCTCGGCTATTCTGTGACAAGCCAAGTTTTTTAGCACTCTATTGGCAGTATTTTCTTAAATTATTTATGGGACTAAATGGCTGATACTGGTAAAGATTAACAGCATTGGCTCCAGTTTAAAAAATATTTCTCATCTCACCTACGCGAAATTAATAATTAATTATGTAAAGTGTATTGCAAAAAATAAAACAAACCGGCCGAAAAAGGAAGTGTCATAAGATCTCATGTATTGGATAAAGTAATTGATAGCAAAGACAAAAAAGCGGTAGAAAAAGCTGGGCAGTGATGTGACTTTATTATATTGACCAGTTTTTTTAAATACAGTATGGTTAAAGTTATCGGCTATACATTTGTATCGCAGAGAACAGCGATTGGGTTAACGACCCTGAATATAGTTAACGGTAGGTGCGTGAGGCCGCAGCTCAGGACCGATTACGGAGCCCCTTTGACGATCACGATCGGCCGACCCGAGCCCCGAGAGCCTCCCGCACATATCGATCGCAACGTTACGAAGAGAGCATCGCCTATACGTTAGTGCTGCTGCAGTTGCTCTTGCTGTTGATGCTCAGCCACTTCGCTACGTACGTATACGTCGTACGCTAGGTCGCTCGCTTTGAGGTGGTCGGCAACCCTCCGAAGGGTTGTCATACCTACGTCTTCTGTCCTTTATGCTTCAAAGTACCCTCTCACACGTCTGGAGACGTAAATAGCGCTACATGCGTCTGTTCAGCTGAAACGCAGTTTATCATATCACCCGATTCACGTGGTAATTGGATGCCTGTCATCTATTATTTATTACGTAGATTTATTATATCTAATAATGTCAAGTTATATACACTGCGAGTCACGTCGATAAATGAAATGACATTCCTAAATAAATGTAGCAGCAATAAAAGTTCTATGCAAAAATAAAATGAGGTCGTCCCTCATGTAACAAAAAATTGTTATTTCTTAGTTATACATTGCAATATTACAATCAAATTATGCATGAAAAATACCATTGCTGTATTTTAATCATTTTTAGTCAATCCAGATGATCTATAAGGTCCATCGGAATTTTTTGGAACGTTTTGCAGTATTCGGTATCGTATATACGATAATGTATAGTTCATGTAAGTAAAGTAGACTATACATGCTACATGCAAGTAAAGTAAAGTAGATAATGCAAAAGGGGAGAGAGGAAGGGCAGACGAGAGAGTCGAGAAGTAGCCGGGCATAATAAAGGTTTCGCGAACGTTCACGTTGGGATTCTCGTTTCGTTTTTGTCCCATAGTGTGGTCGTTTCGTTGCAACAGTCGTCGTCATCGTCGTCGTAGTAGACGGCGAGAGGAGTACCAACGACGCTGGTACGATCGGTCTAGAAATGGTTCGTAGTGGTGGTCGTGGTCGTCGTCGTCGTCGTCGTCGTCGTCGTCGTCGTCGTCGTCGTCGTCGTAGTCGTACCCACGCGGAATCGCCGGGACCCTTGAAATCGTATTTATGTTTGAATCCGCCGTTTGGCAGCAGCGACGACTTTCACGTCGGTGCGGCTACGTCGACAGCAGAAGCAACGTGAAACCCAAGAGCCAGAGAAGCAGAAGCAGCAGGGCGGTGGCGAAGTCTCGCGGAATTGAAATGCAAATCGTGGATCCGGGATGCAAATCTCGTTGCACGGGGTAACGCCAGCCAGCCAGGCCGAATGAACGAGCGGCGAGAAAGGCCTTGGTGCTGCTGTTCTACTGCTGCTGCTGCTGCTGCTGTTGCTGCTACTGCTGCTGTGACCAGAGAGAACGAGGCTTTGCCATCCCTTCCCCCTCGTGTTCTCTTCGTTGCCTACTCGCCTTCCGTAACCACCGCACCCTTCGCATCTATATATATATATATATACAGTATACAACAGATACGTAGGTACGTAGTGCGCCAGGATCATTTCGGGATGGAATGGAACCGAAAAGGAACGGAACCGAGCGGAACCCCAGAGTGGATTGGGCTGGTGCATGGTTGAATCGAGATACGCTATGCGTTTTGCGATATTCGAGAAGGACTGAGAGTGGTACAACCCGCATACACAGCCAGAGTATATTTTATCTCGGTCACCCCACTCAACCATCTCCGTTCTCTTTCTCTTTTCCTATCGTCCATCTTTTTTTCGCACTCTATGTATGCCTCGCAGGCAGCAAAGCCAGCAATAGGGTGTGGGAGACAAAAAATTGATTGCAATTCGGCACCACTCTCGGCGGTACAGGCTGCGAGATAAAAGTAATGCGTTTCGTGCATAACGAGCCGGGATCCACCCATCTGACCCGGTGTTCGGGCACTCGCCCTCTCGCCTCTTTTTCCTTTTCCTCTCTTTGTCTAACTCTTTCTCTTTCTTTTTTTTTTTTTTTTATATATATCTTTCTCTCGTGTACCGCTACTATGCCGCTAGTGGTCTGTCCGTTGGCCCTTTTTTTCGTAACGTTCTCTCATCGCCTCTTTCTTTCTCGTTCTCTCCCGCAGCAACGGCTGCGCCTCATTTTTTATTGTTCAACCTCCAACATCCACGAGAGCACGATGCAGGACTCCACGAAATTTCAAAATTACCCCGACCATCCGGCGGACCAGAGGACGCTCGTTCTGTCGGCCAGAACGACTCGCCCTATCTTTCCCTGTGCCGGTTACGGCAAGGGAGTCTGAGCTTTGCTCCGAAACCCTCGCTTTTATTTACTCGATTTTATTTCCTATTTTTTTTTTCTGTATTCTAGTTTTTTTCTTTTTTTTTTTTTTTTTTTGTAAAACACAGTATGCATATAAATATCGTCAATTTCTTTCGAGATGCGAATAAGACTCAGGGCCAAGCCGGAAGTTAATAGTTGTGACGGCGGCTTTTCGGAATATCTTGCCAAAAAATGCCGCACCGGATGAGAATAAGAATAAGGCACAGCGGCGGTGGTACTGTAAGCAGGGAGCAATATTTAAGAAGGTCTCTCGGGATAGCGGATGCAGTAGATATATACACATTGCAGTTTTATTTTTATGAAAGCAAACGAAGCCGAGATATATATACTTAATAATAATACTGCCCCCCCTCCCCGCCCCGGTACGTAGACGTAACGGGTAACAGAGGAAACGAATTTCCGACTTCATTGCGCTACTATCAGAAAGCAAATGCGAGCATTACCTATAGGGTGGGAAGCCAATTTTAAGTGGACAATTTGTCAAAAGCGAAGCTGTGGGGTGCGCGTCACCGGTTACGGTAACACGAGCGAACGCTACCGGAGACAGTATAGCGCGAAAGCCATAGGAGTGACGGCAGAGCGTGGTCGGCCGCGAACCAGTGGTGACGGTTCAGCGTGGTCGGCCAAGAGCCAGCAGTGACGGTCGAGGCTGGTCGGCCACGAGCGCCAGCAGGCCACGACCACGCGGCCTCTCACAGCCGAGTCTAGCAAAGCGAACGAAACTTTTCGGGTAAGCTCCCCCGAACCCGATGCACTATATGCAGAAGCCAAGCTTGTAACAGAGGCAACTGAGCCGCAGCAGCTACGAACACTGTAGATCGACGTTTACCGCGTACTACGGGACTACAATCTCACTTCTCCTTTATTACAATGGCATATCGAACAATTGCGTATTATCACAGGCAAACCGTGAAACATGGATAAAAATGAGGAAACAAAGTGCAAAATTTTGCTTCCTACAGTGTTTTTAAATTGATGTAGTTAAGGTGTTGAAAAATCTATCGAAGAGAGTACCTGTGAAATTGAAATATTCTCATAAAGAAAGAAACTAAAATAAAGAACTATTTGCAAAATAAATCAATAAAAACAACCGCGATAAAAAATATAAATAACATTGTGATCAAAATGATTTTAAACAATAAGTAGTTGGCGAGAAATTAGTGGAAATAGCCAGGTCAACATTTTTACTCATGGCCAATGACAACAAGTAGTATTTTTCGTAAGAGAATCATGAACCATATTTTCCATGAAAGCTCAACTAGAATAAACGTCTATTAAAGCAATAATACAGAAACAAATTCGTGGCAGCTAGAATACTGCGAATAATAGTGTAAGTTGATGAAGGTTAGAGGGAGGATGAGAGGATAACCGGAGTCAAAGGGCGCGCGAGAGAGCTATATGGCAAGAGGGCCTACCTACGTTCGTAGCAGGCACCACCCTGGCTCGCGCTGCTAAATGTAAATGTCCGACATTTGTTACTTCGCGTGTATAATCCCCCTCCCTCCACCCACACCCTACTTGTTTGTATACACGACCAGCGGAGGTATTTCCAGAACGAGAGAGATGGGAAATTACGGGTTGAAACGAAACTCTCGACCTCTCGCTATCCTCGGGCCACTATTCCTTGCTTCTTTTTGTTGTTCATTTCGTTTTTCTGTTCCGTCTACTCATCCCGCGCTCCATCTCGCTCACACTATTTTTTTACTTTTTTTTTTTGTTATTCCATTAGTTTTTTACATTCGGTGTTTCACTCATCACGAGCACCACGAGCGACCGAGAGGCGAACAAACGCAAGCAAGAAAAGAAGAGAACAGGACACCGTGTAGCGACGTTCCGGGATACTCATTTGTAAAATTTTATGTTGGCTCCGAGTGCGCGTTCTATCCATTACGCCGCGCCCAGTCACTGTTTTTACGAATCTCATTTTAATTACGGGCTCTTTGCCTCTCTTACGCTCCTTCTCTCTCCCATAGTACTTCTCGCTTCTCCTCTCTCCACTGTCTGTTCTAGGTCGGCCGTTAGCCTCGAGGCGACTGGGGTTATGAGGAATGCAACGAACACACATCTACATATTTCACTCTACATTGCACATAGTCGCACACGTGGTGCATATCAAGTTGCGACGAGACGAATACATAGCAAAAAAAGAAGAAAAAAAAAAAAAAACAACGTATTATACAGATGCATGTACACTCAAATACATCGAAACAGACAGGTACCGTAGGAGCCCTCGCATGCATTAAAAATTCTGCATGCAGCTGCTCATTACACATGCGGCATAATACCAGTAAGCCTTATAAATTAAGTACCCAGATGATGAATTTGTAGAATCTTAAGCCGCCCTTATTCAGAGAAAAGAAAAGAGAATCGGGGAAAAGAATATCTTTATTGAGGTTTAACCTCTCCGCCTCCCATTCACACGCATACACACAGACAATGAGATTCTTTTCGCGAAGCTTGTTTCAACAATACGCGGCAGCTTGAGCTAATAATATTCTTTCCTCCGGGCGACGAAGACGAGTCAGTCAACGTTAGTTGTGCTGAGGTCCTTGGAAATCGAGAGAAAGAAGAGGAAAGAAAAAAGAAGATGAAAAAAGCAGAAAAGAAAAACGATGATATAAGAAACAAGCGCTGGAGCTGGTAGCATCGGTGGTAGTTCTTGCCACATTCTCCTTCCTCTCTCTCGCTCTCGCTCTCCCTCTCTCTCTCTCTCTTCAACGCCTATTCTCCTCAATCTCTTCGGCTCCCTTTCTCTTGCACTTGAAAAAGAGCGACGTTGAGAGTATTGTGTGGAAAACCTGCTTCCACCGGCAGCCTGCCGGGCTATTACACTATAGTACACGTAGCTATACTGCTCAGTTCCCTGACGACGACGACGACGACGGCGGCGGCGGCGGCGACGACGACTGCCATACTTGTATGGGGTCTCTGCACTCTTTTGATATTTCAACGTAGCAGACGAGTGGCGTGTCGTAATGAAATCATCTCTCGCGCTTTGATCTTCCCCACTCTATATATCTCTCTCTCCTCTCCGGCTCCTTCCTCGCACTCTCCTCCTCAGCCCCTGTGCATCACCGTCATGCTGCGCGCAGGTTTCGGTGAAACCGTGGAACCAGCATCTACCCGCACCTCTCCACGTCGAGCCATATACTCCTGTTCACTGCGTCTTCCTTTATCGCGTACCCATTCTCAGTACCGCGAGCATCGCCACGAACTCTTTGCGAGCTTACCGCCCGTCGTCTCTCAGCATTGCATCCCGAACGGAGTGGCAACATAACGCTCACAGAGGCAACGCGCACATTTTCCAAGTAATAATATAGGCGCGCGCGCGCGCGCTCTTCCACGGGTTTACTCCAACTCTGCGGCCTTCGGCACAGGCCGGAGGTGCAATTTCCTAATTATGATTCTCAGACGTGCCGACTCGTGTTCTTCCTCATAGTCGCGAGAAGGACCTCCATAGCCATAACAGCGGAGCTAACCGAGCTTTGCTCGCTTGGAGGAAAACCAAGCGAACTTGCGCTTCTCTCTACTGTCACGTCGTTAATCTATTTTCGATTAGCCGGCGCGCCTCTGCCATATAACCGCCGGCGGCTGTGCTGCACGCGATGTTACGTGTATTTCACGTATCTTTCACACTCACTTACGCCCTTACTCTCCTTCTTTATCTGTGTGATCAAATAAATAACGGGCACACGACCTCTGGCGAAAGAGAAGTGACAGGGGAGATGATACGAAAGGGTTGCAGCAATGAAATTTCCTTTTTTTTTTTTTTTTTTTTTTTTTAATCTCTGGTTTGTTACTGAGATTTTAGTTGGCATTACTAATGAGATTTTAGTTGATACAGGCAATTCATTTTACAGATAATGTTTTCCGCCTCTACTATACTTTCAACGAATAAACGCGAGTTGTGTCGAGAGTACAACTGATAACGGCAGATAATAGTACGATTTTATAACGTCCAATTATTGGAGGGACATTACGAAGGGATAAAGAGAGCGATAATCATTAAACGAACGTCTCGTTTAATGAGTACTGTTCAAAAATATTTCCTGTATATTTAATTATATTGCAGTTTTTTTTTTTAAATTATCGACTGATATACACAATTTTATAAAAGGAACTGTACAAAATATAGAAGATATATATTGTACAACTTTTTCTATAAGTGTTGCGATTTTAAGATATGACTTTTCGTAAAAATGTACCTAAATAGACAGTGATGAAGTTCCTGTCGTTGAAATAAATTTGGCTAAAGTGTAATAAATCTTTTAAGCAATATGATAAATAGGCGTTTGCTTACTTCCGCAGTATTGATATTTTAACACGGGATTAAAAGCTAATTTACGGTTATTACTACTAGGAAAAATAAATTTTTAAAAATTCATTAAAGAAATTTTAATATTTTTCACATTGGTTAGCTCTTACATTTACTAGAACAATTGAAATCTTTTTGGTGCAGAGAAAATTTTCCAAATTAATTTATTGTTCGGAACTGTGAGCTTCCTACATAAATTAAGTAATAACAATAATAATAAATGAATGAATCGACGAAAAAAAAAAGATTTCTACGTATATTACTTACAACAATGCAAATCAATTTGACAATTTACCAAGTTAATTAATTGTTAAGAAATGAAATTTTCGAAAATAAATTGTAGAACTATACATAAATCAATCCACGAATAAAAATGTTGCAGCTTGTATGTACCATTTTTCAATTTATCGTTGGCCCAACGATTGGTATACTTGCAGTATCGTAAAACTTTTCAGCACCTGATTGATACATTGTCGTGCTCGAGTTGGTTTGCCACGCGCGTCGCCACGGTGTACGACTTTCAGTGTTTCTCGATGTTGGGAAGAAGTTTTTGGCTCGGACGAGTCGGCGCCAAAGGCCAGCACGAGAACGACAAGAAGAGAGTAGAGGACTTGGATATAAGGGGTACGAAACCGACTGGTATGAGAAAAATACATAGACGCTGAGCAACACAGACATAGAAAGAGGTATAGTGGCCTCACTCGTTCTTCGGTCTGGCAGAAGACTATCCCGGAATTAAGACACAGAGTGCGTGGCCTCGCTTCTGGCAACCACTCTGACGTAGCTGTCGACATCGTGGGACCATGCATACAGGCACAACATGCACACTGTTTGCCCGAAAGAGAAATCCGTGGTCACGAGCAGATCCTGTACTTCTTTTTCTCTCTATGGCCCACGTCCTTCGCGCTGGTGGGTTATGGCTCGCTGAAGAAAATTGACTTGAATCCACGCCAGGATAATAAAAGCCACGCTGTGGCGCGCTCTCGCGATTCTCCCACAGTCGGGTCGAGGCGAGGCGAGAAAAATGAAATGGGAGGATGTCGGTGGCCGGAAAGAGCATCGCAGTATGGGGCAACGTCAACGCAGAATGTTATTCCGCGCGCGCGAAGTAGAGGATGAGTATGTAGTATAGTTTGTGTACGAGGGATGAGACACAGAACAAAACGGGGTTGGTTATGTTAAGCCACCGGGGAGTATAGTGAAATATCCGAGCGAGAACATTGCCACGATCGTCGAGTCATTTGTCGTTGTGTTATTTTCACCTTATGTTTCTTTTCCTCTTATTGCCCCTATCAACGTCTAAGGTTTCTTAGTCGATTTGTTTGTCAAATACACAAAACTCGACATGATAGATTGATAAATGAGTTAAAAATATTTTGTGTTTATTCATTAAAAAAGTCTCCATTTTAAATTTGTTTCTGAAGCTTAAGTGTAAGAATATTTATAATTTCCAATCATCTCAGAATTCCCTGCATTCAATCGAAGTACCATTTAACAATATTATTTTTACACTACCTTATTTGGTGTTGTTGCCTGTTGCTGCTGTTGCTGTTGTTGCTGTTGCTGCTGAGGCGAACAGCTGGTACTGTGTACTGGTGGCTGATTCGTCGTGGCTGATACGATTCCCTGATGATTCAGGTGATTCAGTTGATTGATCTGGCTCAACTGACTGAGCTGGGGCTGCTGTTGCACAGGATTCTGGACCGTGGTACCCAGCTGCTGATGATGCGTCTGATGAGCTGGGTGGGATGTCTGATGCGTCGCGGGGAAGGTGGGCACCGTGAACGGGACGAACAGCATCGGGCTGCCGAGGATGTGCGCACCACCTCCACCCACTGCGCCCGTCTCCTCCCTACACCTTTCGTGGATTTTTTTGTTTTGTTTTTAACCTCTTCAAACTCTCACGCTCGCGCGTCGTTTTTCTATATTATTATATATTATTATATATTTATTTAAATGTATCTCAATTGCAGTTAACTGACGATTTATATAACAAAATTTGATGATAAACAACAGCAGTATTATGTGATATGACTCTGTGGGTACGTCTCCGTTCTCATTTATCGCTTGACAAGCCTTTCGGATAAAAGCAAACTTCTCGACAAACACCGATGTGTATTCTGTCACGCGAACACGTGAAACAACGACCGACCGGATTTACAGTATTTCTTTCTTTTTATAAATTGTATAGTTAATAGTTAAACTCGCACGTAACTAATAAAACTTCATATTGTATGCTGTTATCATTAACGTCATAAATTATAACTGATATATTAAAAACTTTTGTTGTGTGTTAAGTTTGTTGTTATAGTTATTACCTGCACTCCTGCCCCAGCCCCTGGTGCTGGGGATGGGCGTAGGGGGCGGCTCGGACGGAGGTGGTGGACGCCACCCTCGCTACCCTCAGCGATAGACCGGCCCGCTGGCTCGTGAGCTGGACCGCCGGCGGTTGGTGGTTGTTATGCACACAGCAACAGGCACGACAACCCTGATTTTGCTGCTGACTCGGTATCGGAGCCTGGAGCAGGTGCGAAGTGGGGCCCCTGGGCCCCGTGGAGGAGCACGGGTACACCCCAACTAGGCAGCCCACCACCGCAGCCCCGGGGCCCTGTGTGCTCCGAGCCAAGGTGCCTGACGAAGCCACCCCAACCTCCTGCCTCCTCGTGCAACCCCCGCACCACTCCACCCACCCTCGATTATTATTCCCGGCTACCTGATGCTCCTGATCGTACGAATCGTACGAACCGCTGCAAACGACGCGCTCGTCACTCGCTCCGACCCGATGAACACTTCTCTGTATCAACCTCTGGACTTTCTTCCTTGAAGCACAATTACCTACGGGCGGGATTTTGCCTCCTTGCTAATGTACTGTGAATGGATTTCGGCCAAGCTCCCTTCTTTTCTTTCGTTTATCACACGCTTTCTTCTCACCTGATCTTCACGCGTTACCGACGGCACGTGACAGAAGGATTTACTGAACGGACACTTTTAACGTAGTCGGCGATCACGTATCGACAATATAAGCGAGTCTAATGTGTTTACCAAATGTGAAGCGCAAATTTTCACTAACCAGACATTCACTTGAGTTGTAATGCGAACGCTTGTGCCCCTATAGAGTCAACCTTACGTGCACAAACTATGTAAATACTGCATACTTGTACACACAATGAGACTCTTCAACTCCGAAGCGACGATCAAGTCGAGGGAATATAATATATTATGTAAGAAGGCTCCGTCAGACTCTCGAGTATCCTGTGTTAGTATCCTGTTGCACGATGCTTTTCCTCTTGACAAAGTTGAGAGTAGACACAAGCGGTACTTCCGCGCAGACGGTTATGAACTTCGAAGAGGCAGACGATGTACCTCTCGTTTCAGTGGAAACGGCTTGTTTATTCTACCACGTGGTCAACGCGACACCTCTGACACGCGACCCTTACAGTTTTACGCGAAAAGCCCTCAAATCCGGTAAATGATTCGAGACAGACGTGAATTTTTTTTTTTTTTTTTAAACGAAAGGATAAATAACGATGATACCGCAATGGAGCTTGTAGCAGTGAATTCTGATTGAGGGTTGGCTGGGTTCGAAGGGCTTTCACGAAGAATAGCCAGGCGATGGAGACCGATGGTTGCTCGGGCTCAACAAGTACACAAGAGGATGGGAATCGGGTATACGGTGAGTCGCTCGTTTCCGTTGCAACCGCCTCTTGAATGCTTTTCCACGGAGCTTTTATACGGCGGAGTAGAGTATGGAGTGTACACCGTTTGCTCTCGTCTCTTTTCGATCGTGATCCTTTTACGTATCTCTCGCCCGGGGGGGGTGAGGCCAAGTGCATGCACGTACGACCGTCGCACGAGTCTCTAGTACTAGATCCTTTGTCGTCCTATCGTGCAGAGTCCAAACACGTAACACGGCCCCTTTGATATATAAAAAGCGCTGCGGTGACTCTCCTCTCGTTTCTTCCGGTTCTCGGTTAAATCACCCGTGTTCTGGTTTATCCTTTTACAAACATTGAACGCACTGTGTACCCTCAGCAACGTGGTCTACGAGATTCTTATCCGAATTGCCCCGAAGGTATAAACACGCACGAATAATCTTTTTGTGTATCCGTATCGCACGATTTTTTAATTCTCAAAAGGATCACGGAGTCTCACTCGTCTCTCTTTCTCATACTCTCTTGAGGATAACTGACACGAGAAAATAATATTAACAGCGATTTAATTCATCAGCGCAACAATAAAACGTAACACGTGACGATTGTAAAACGTAACAAGATAAAAATGGCACTCTCTTGCAAGAAGATGATACTCAAAGAAAAATACCACACTCTGTATTATATTATTAATAGGTAACGCATCGATCTGCAAGTCGCCGCACAGGATAACTTATTGGTACCGGCTCGAGGAAAAATCACGTGTCGTCAGAAGCACAATCCTTCGTCATTTGTCTTTAAGAATATCACGAAACTTTTTTGGTTTTTCGTTATCGTTGTGTATATCTCGTTATATTATACAAAATATCTGGATGTACGTAGAGATTGCTGAAGAGGGTATACGAGGCACGATCGCTCGTCGATGTTTCTCGAGCGAAGAATGAAAGGATTGTAAGTCGGGATAGACACGAATAACAACTAGAGTGTGTCGAAAATAAAAAATTGTCAGACCACCCTTGGGCTCAGTGCACTCTTCGAGTATCGTTCGTGACTATGGCACCCGGCACTCTTGATGAAATCAACGAATGCCTGTATGTCCCTCCGCACTCATACGCTTAGTCTCTCTTCAGTCTTTCTGTCTATTTGTTTTTTGTTTAAACTATCTATCTATCTTTTAATTCTTCTCACCCTCCTCCGCCTGTCTCTCGCGCGCGCGACAACGTTGATGCCGTGCCGAGAAGACGATCGACGATGGGGGAAGTTAACCCGTGATGTCGGAAGGTCGCTCGCCGACTGACTAGCACTTCCGCTCTGGCTGTTGTGCGATTCAGAGTGGGGGATGCCTCGTTGGGTTGTTGTGTGTAGGGGTTGCTCGCGGCGGCAGCGGCAGCGGCTACGGCGGCTCGGCCCTCGGTTGGGGTGGTCGGTCGCGCGCTGCGCGCGGGAAACCAGGGGGTGCTTTCGCCTGCTGTTTCGTCTCTCTTCGGCTGTTCGGGGCCCTCGTTCCCTCTATATTCTCTGGTTTAATGTGCTTGCAAGCCTCACAGCTTCACGTGGATTGACCCTGTCTTTATATTGTTTTTCCCTGAAACATCTACGCAGCACTGCTTGTAAGTACAAACATCTCCGACTTCTTCTTTAACCTCTTCTACTTCTCTCGGTTTCTACGCAACGACTTTTCGTATATCTTCGATCACTTTGTAAATCGAGTGCCCTTTCCGAAATGCTCTCGCGCTTTCTAAGCACTGAAATCCAAACTAGTGAAATATCCTCGTGACAGTCTTCGGTATTTCGAGTAATGAAATGGCTTCGTCCCGATCGAATGGTCGCAGTAAAGTGGCGCGACTGATTTAAGTGGACAGAGCGTTTGTGTGGTCAGACGGAGACGGTACGATCGCATCAGGCACTCGGAGATTTCATCGCTCGGGCAAGTCTGGCTCTCACTCCGCACGATTTCCCGACCGCTTTCTCACGCGATTGGCGATATCACTGAATGCTTTCCACGACTTTTCGTTGATCGTAAAATCAACCTATGGCTCTTCTAGTAATCGTGAACGATATCCTTAACACTTTTTTTCGAGTAAAACTGATGCGCATTTACGCGTTGTTTTTTTTTTTCTCTTCTTCTCCTTCAACTTTCTTCACCGAATCAGCGTAATAAACGTTTCACTCGGTCATTCAATATTTTGTGGCGATAACAAAAAAAACAAAAAGAAATTCTAGATAAACTGTGACAAAAAGAACAGGGAGATAAATACAAAAGAAAACGGGGTACCCGTGTACTCTACGTCGTCGCAGCGTTTCGCTTTACTCTCGTATTTCCACCTTTTACTTCCTCTTTTTTACTCTCGTATCACAGTGGATTCATCAAACCCGGGGATTCAAGAGAGATTGCAAACCCATTGGTGACGAGGAAACGAGGGTAAACGAGAAATCTGTACCGAAATCGAGAGATAGAAAGTTAAGAGAAAAACAAAACAGAAAGCTAAATAGAGAAACACACATACAAACGACGTAGGCAACGTTGAAAGAGGGTGACGCGCAACGGAACGAGGGTAGGTCACGAAACGGGGTTGCGTATATACTCAACTCGCCACGTTTTCTCTCTCGGGTTCTGCTTGCGACTCGTCGTGGCACTAGTTTCTCGTGTGCGTTGCGTACGTCTCGGGCGAATAAGTGCGTCGTCTGCAAGTGAGAACGAGGGAGAACGCTTGATAAACAGGACAGCCAAGAGCTTGAAGCGAGAAAGAGAAAGCGCGGGAGGAGAACGTGAACGGTGAGAGGTTGTGTATACCGGCGGGTTTGTGTTGTGTATCGTTGTATCGGTGCCGGTGTGGCTGGGAGAGAGAAAGAGAGAGAGAGAGAAAGAGAGAGAAAGAGAGAGGAGGAGAGGTAGTTTACGCGTTTACTGTGCCGTCGGCGCGCTTGCGTACTTGTGTTATCACGTTGTTGTCTCTATAAAGCTCTCTCGCTTTTTCTCCCACTTTTCTTCCTTTTCCTCACGTTCACCGTCTCTCGCTTTTCAGCCTTGTTGTTGATTTCGCCGGCCGGCTTCACAATTTACTCAGGTTCGGATGCTCGATGCGGCGCACACCGTCCGACGGCTCTGAGCAATAGGAAATGCAACGAAGGTCCTGGGCTTGACTCCCAAAAGTTGAATACGACTCGATTGCTATACGCTCTCACTTTTACAGATAACTTAACTTTTGTTGTTGTTGCTCTTGTGTTTCGTTACAAGATAACTTTGGAGATAGGAGTGGTGGTGATCATCGTGAGAATGACTCGCTGATAATGGACACATCGACTTGGTGAAAGATTTGTATTGGTAGCTAGATACTAATGACCGGATATCGAGAGAGAGAGAGTGAGAGAGAGAGAGAGATTTGTTGAACTTCACGAGGACGATCAGATGATCAGCAGGAAGAGGAAACAGCAGCTACGCGGCGCCGGGTATAGAAAACGCGGAGACGTGGAACACCGTGTGTATCGCAATGTATCGCGGCAGCAGCGGGAGCAGCAGAAGCGACGGAGTCGGCGTCGACGTCGGCGTCGGAGGCAGGAGCTTCGTCGCCGTCGGGGTAAAATGGTGGGGACGGCAAGCAGCTTTTGGTGGGGGTGCTGAGGACACTCTCTGCCTCTCTCACTCTTTCCCTCTTTGCCTGGCAAGCGCGTTAGGGGTTGAACAGCACCGACGGTGGCTAAAGCTTGCTCTCGCTCGCACTCGCCTCGCTCTTTACGAACCCCCCCCCCCCTGCCGATAAAAGAGCCAGCGGAGGTGAACGCCGGGCCGACTATCGCGCGGACTTGCGGAGTCGAGCGCGCGAGCCGACAGCACTCTGGACCGCGCTTTGGACTTTCGGAGCCACACGAGAAAAGGCCCGGCATTTCTACCGGCTGACATTGGATCGCAGACCAGCTAAAAATTCCTCTAACATCACCTACGACAGATTCGAGACATTTCATCGGAAATATTTCGTCGCGCTTTCACACACGTTGAGTGTACTTCTTGGTTATTATTTTTGTTAAGCTTCGTTGTATCGACCTAATTTTTATAGACGGAATTTTTGACACGTCGTACTCGGGGTCTGAGTTTTCTGAGTCTTCTTGGTTATAAATTCTGTATTTTACCGATTACATAGATATACTCCTTTGGATTACCTATATCTATATTTTTCAATGTTTACCACGTCCCCAATAATTATCATTTATACTGGATCAATTTTATTCGTCGAATATTCGTTATGGTCTTTCGAGTATTTTGAAATGAAAGTAATCTCAAGATCCAAGTATAAAGAATGATGGTTAGGGTTCCATTTGTTATTAATAAAGAATAAATATAAGATATAATGAGACTAGTGTTTCAGAGTCTAAGACCTAGTGTTTCAGAGTCTAAGACCTAGTGTTTTAGACTCTAGTTTCCATTAATTCAGGCCCCAACACTTCTCAGTGATGATTGAGCGATTGATGTACGAAAAATCTCTGTATAAGTAGGGCTGACAACGTATAAAATTACAACCTATTTAGAGAAGTCGAGAAACAGCCAGTAGTCAATATTTGGTGGAATAATCCAAACATTAGATCAGACATTTAAGTTAATAGCTTCATCGTACATACCCGAATAAATAAACAATTGTTATACTTGGACCAGAAAGAACTTTCTCTGAAATAAAATAAAGCCTTGAAACCTGTAATCTCTTTGCTGGTTTTATTTGCGTTTAACCCGTTGACAGGTTTATTTAGCGACAAGTACAATATGTTAATACAACATTTCTTCTCGCTATATTCTTATGCAAAATTACAGAGTAACGGGGTGCTTGAAATGCATTTTGTAAGCGATTATGTTTCTTTAAATCGATAGTATCACTTAAGAAAATTATTTTTTGATGATCTTTTTTTATGTTTTTATTTTCTCTGCTGTCTTGCAGGAGAAAACTTTATTCCTCGATTACCATCAGTCACCCTAAGTTTATGGAATGTAGCATTGCTTTTCGACGCCCCCCCCCCCCCCCCCCCCCCCACCTCACCGCGTTGTCCAGTCGCCCTCACTGGTGGTAAACGTGGTACGAACCGTGTTAATTAAAAATTGCTCGTGGTCTTGATATACGAAGGGTAGAAGCGTTGGAGGCGATCGGTGAGAGCGGCGCGGTAACCTCGATAATTGAATCTGCGATGGTCTTCCATCCATCGGATTCGTGAGAACCTCCCTCAACCCGCCGTTTTCGCTTTGAACTAGGTATATGTATATACACACTGTATATCGATCATATCTATACGTACACATAGAACTTCTCGCAGAACTCCAAGGCATTTTTTTTTATAAAACATGCGGGCGAGACAGCCATGTGCAATGTGCAGAGCAAGCCTTTGCGAGCTTGTACGAACCTAGCAAACCGCTAGTGCCATCGGCGTTGAGGGGGATAGCACGCGCTCACGCGCTCTTCTCTCTCTCTCTCTCGGAAATATTGTGTTTTCGCAGCTAATGACTGACGAACGAGACGCTAATGTATTCTATGCGCTACGCTTGCCACGAGCGCGCCCGTTAGCATTTGTAATGCCTGTCTACCTCTCTAACCCTGTAGTACAGCTCGGTGGAGAGCGAAATACAGCTGCCCTAGTGCGTTATAACGTTTATGCGAACTCGCCGCTAGCCTGACTCACTCCAATCAATGCTCAAATACACGGAAAATATTGTGGGATAGTTTTAAAAAAAATGAGGGTACAATTCCAGGATGTTTAGCGTTTAAACTATTTCGAATTTGTAACAGAAAACTTTTAATAATGATCCACTATTTAAAATTAATATTTCATGAAAATAAAAAAAATTGTTTATGAAAAACAAAGCTTTGTTATCAACTATTTTTTCTACCTCTAACCGATTATCATTAGTCGCAACCAGTAATTGTTCCGTATGTACGTCAAAATATTCGCGAATTATAAAAATACCTCAGTTATCGCAATTTTTCAAAAACATATTAAAAGCTCAATCAATAAAGCGCACAATTTTTCATGATGATTAACCCGGGGCAACGTAAAACGCCGGCACTCCATCGATCGAAAGCCCCAAGTTTGAGGTACTATTTCGCTGCAACCGCGATGTGCATTCAAACAGCTTTGGCCCCTCTCATATCGCTTTAGATGCACTACGGACACGGGCATTCTACTATTTCATCCTATATCCAACTTCGGCTTTCGCCTCACTTTTCACCATTCTCCGTGTTCATTCGTTAGTGGCTCTTTTAATCCCCGCGAAAACGTTCAGCTGGCGAAAGCTCGTCGAGAGAGCGCGCGTCGGGTCAAGTCTCAAATTTCGGATGGCCGAAAAGGAGAGATGAGTCTCAAACGGTGAGCCGCAATAACGGATAAGCGGGGTTCATCGGCGGGCAGTTCCGCGGTCACGGATTCAGCGAGGTGGAGGAATGGGCGTCGAGCTTGCACTCGCTAGCGCGCGCGCTTTTCTCTCTCTTTCTATCTCCCCCTCTCTCTCTCTCTCTCTCTCTCTCTCTCTCGCTCTCTCTGTTCTGCTTGTGATGGGCCGGATGTTGGAGAGACTGGTGTCCCGCCACACTGGCCGTAGGAACTCTCCGGCCCGGTATATTTATAATGACCCTATATGTATGCAAATGGCTGCATATCGTACAGACCTATTCCACTCGTACGTGACAGAGGGCTCGATTCGTTGCCCCGTGCCACCAGCAACTCCGACCGGTGCCTCCGCGTCTCCGCTATATGTTGGTATATATACGTACGGATAAATGTGAAATCCGGATTCCAGCAACGGTACACGCATCACGCACACTGAACTGGTCGATGCACAGCGTAAACGCATCGATTACACGTAACGCCAGGGATGCGACATACGTATTGGCATCAGAGAGGATTCTAACGCGATTTGCCAAATCTCGATGGCCAACGAACGTCCTGCAGTTACCTACGTGTAGTATATCTCGACCGGCTTTGAACTTGAACGATTTTGCATGCAGATTTCCCAATGGGAGTTTATAGTCATATCGTATGGGATATGCCGCTGTTAACTCAACCAGAGATGAGCTTTCCGAGTCTGAAGTGTTTCTGCTGTTACGTGTTGACAAAAAGTTTATCCACGTGTAAAGTCTATAGACGCTCGGGGGATCAAGATACGAATTTGTGGGGAAACCAACGCTTCGAGATGACATATGTGTGTTATATATTTCCTCATAAGCCGACTAACTGCAACTTCAGATTTAGGTTCACTCA
Organism: Perithous albicinctus; assembly: GCA_964016905.1. NCBI lineage: Eukaryota > Metazoa > Arthropoda > Insecta > Hymenoptera > Ichneumonidae > Perithous > Perithous albicinctus. The sequence goes on along the minus strand of OZ024702.1, from coordinate 9,460,954 downwards.
CTCCATTCCAATCCTTGATGAGCGATACCTTAGCTTTCAAACTGGATATATATATGTGTGTGTACAATTTGTTTAAAAAATTGCGATTGGCGTAATCGCCACACGTGACTTTCTCATCATACTTTAATCGGGGTGGCGTTTTTATCGCGACATGACTAAGGCGGAGTTATGAAAGATATGGACATATACATTGGAATTTCGCGGACTAATGTCACTTTACACGTGTAACGAATTTCTTTTTTATGTTCTTGCCATACAAGCAACTAATTATCAATCCTGTGACAAGATCCATACTTCACCCAATGCATATTTTGCATAAACAATAATTTATATTACACACATTTTCGTCAAAATAAATATAACGTCACGCTGAATGTACATTGTTATCATTTTTGGCGTAGGCACACTACTGCATCCGTCATACAGACCGTCATAACAGTAGTGCGAAGACCTACATTCAGAGTGACAGATTAGTTAATTTCAAAAGGTCTGAATGCAATGATATTACAATAGTGATAGGACAACTAACTCGATATGTATTGCGTACTCTATATCGTTGTCATCGTCGTCCATGCAACCAAAGCTGTTTCCGGCAACAAATCTATTCGCTCTGCTAAAATCGAACTCATTGCAAGTCCGACGAACGATACCAGTGGGGCTACGTGGGGGACGATCGGCGGTACACTCCGCCTGTACCCACGCGTTGGGTCAGGAGTCCACGGCGTGGGGGGGGGGGGGGGGAGGAGTTCGCATAAATTACAACGATAAACATGTTATTTATAGGAGCGGGACATAAATTGGCTATGCTAATTTCTGCTGATCAACGCGAAACCGCGAACGGGCTTACCGCGATCGCTAGCTGGCTAGTTATAGGGACTACCGGTAAAATTCATGGAGCGTCGAGTGCTCCGCTGGCGCTTTGATGCCTCCCGGGTTTTCACCGTATTTTCACGGTTTCTCTTGCGTGCACCCCCTCCCCCTCCCCCTTCCACCCTTGCGACCACTGTGTTCGCCAAGCGAATTTCACCAGTTACGTATATAGCAACAGGGGGCTATATGAGCGACCTATTATTCTCGACGCGTTGTCTCGATGCGGATGGTAAAATTCGTTGCAGCTAGGAAATTGCGACTACCTCCGTTCGTCCTAGCGTACCACTGCGTGTGGCTCGACGATTCGTGCAAAAAAAAAACTACGAACTTGTCATTTGTACTGATGGATCACGTGACCTGGAAAACATGCAAGAAATCGCACGTTTGTTATAATTTGAGGCGAAAAAAAAAGAAAGATATTAGTGTAATGCATAAACATACAAAAGTAGGACATTCCACAGTCATTAACAAGCCGAGTCATAGTCGGTGGTACTAAAATTATTTCACGTTATTATTACTGATCGGTGTATCAGGGACAATCCATTTTTTTCCTCTTTTTCCATAGAATGTGGTGTATTGAAATGGACGTATATTATATTAGAATTTTAAAGTCACTCGTATCCTTCGGAATCGAACGTACGCCAAAGAGGCGGTTTGTTAGACGCTGGCATAAACAGAAATACAGATTCGGTTTCATAGACATTCTCTATCGTAGACGTTGGTACTACGAGAGATGAAGAAAATTGTAAAAGTCGAAGCTGCTTTTCGATTCACTGCAAGGGGAGCGAGTACTGACTCACGGCAACATGGTAACTGGATGAGCAGGATGCTTCGGTGGGGGTGGTGGTTGGCGCAAGGCACGACGAGATATTCGTCTAGGGAAGCTCAATTTCAATTTTGAGCCCCGGGGGTGTCGTTGCAGAACGAATATAATTATACGAAATAATTCTGACGTAGGGTTCTTCTCTCATTCCCTCGCTCCACGTCCCTATACAACCAAACTCTCCGTTGCCCCCGCGGGGTTACTCGGAGATCCGAGTTTCTACCGCGCAAGAAGAACGGAACGAAAGGACGAAAGCGACTAGACTGTTATACGTTTGGCTTACGCACGCCCAAGCCCAGAGTCGAAAGATAGCGAGTGCTTAATGGCTCGAAATTCCTGCGCCCTCAGTGGAATGTCCTGAATGAGAATTAAGTCAAGAGCGCATAGTCTAAGAGGAGTGGTAACGTGTACACCATGACAATGGGAAACTTGAGGTTCGAATCCAAGGTGTGTAACACATTGATACGTCACGTTCGTCGATAACTGAACTTGATTTCCTTTCACACCTCCTGAGCACAGTTATGCTAATGTGCTGAATTCAAATAACCTAGGTTACTAAAATTGGCAAATGTTCGATTGATGAAATGGTTCTTTAATTATTTATTATAAGAAAGTCAAATTTTGTTATTTTTGATCAATGCATTATCGTTATTGCTCTTAAAAGATCAAGTATTTATGAAAAACTTTGGAGCCGCGGAAAAAATAATCTTTAACACTTTTTGTTGATATCTAAATAAATACTATTCAAAAACTTTTTATAAGAAATTGGAATAATTTGTCAAATGCAGAAGACGCACATGGAATATTTGACAGCTTCGATCAACCAACTCAGAATAACTCAATAGCCCTGCCACCCTCTCACGACATTCTACATTAAGTGGTATATCAAGACACAAGGAATAGAGAATGTCTATCACCTCCCCTAATTTGTCGAAGCGTGAATTTATCTTTCAATTATTTTATTCCTCCTTGTCAATTACCTTTCGCGAGTAGTACGCCAAGTAGGTTCACAGCGTGGTGGGTTCGTCGACGAGAGGTTCGAGATCCACGCCCAGTTTCCCTCGCAGCACCCCCTGGAGAATGCTCGTCTTTGCTCACAACGACGGAGACACCCCAATCCTATAACCGCATCCCCCTGTTACTCTCTCGCTTTGGTCACGGCTTCGGTGCCTTGTTCCATACCTACCAAAATCTCAAGTCCCTTTCTCACTCTCTCTCGCTCTCTCTTCTTCCATTATACGGATATTAGCCATCGGGGACCCACGAAATTGCTACAACTTGAATAATTTATTTTAATGCGATCGCGAGGCTAACCGTCAGCTAACGGTTATTGTAACGTTCCCAAAAGCTCCGTTTAAGATTTATTTTTAATTAGAAGCCACAGAAACGCGTGGAATTCTCATATTTTCTATTCACACATCTAACCAGATTTTTAACCCACTTAGACTGACTAATAATACCAAAGAAGGGGCTTTATGGGCCCAGACTGTTATATAGACGTCGATGGAGGCGAATGGAGAAACTGATTTCAAGACGTGTGGCGCAAAATCTCGTTGTTCTTTCACTCTCACGCCCGTATTCCTCCTCACGTCTTCCTGACACTGTTTATGACGACGTCTGCTTACGCCCCGCCAGACGTAAGTAATACGTATATACAGTCGGAAGGTGGGGGGGAATGTTAGTAGCTGCTCTCCGGAGTCGCGTCTTTCAACTTGCAAGCCCGTCTCAGAGGGTAGAAGGTCCCGGGTTTACGGTGGCGTCGGCGTCGTCCTCTTCATTGATATGGAGCCTGAGTGACACCGATACTTGCACGACGACTAATCGTAAACAAAGCACACGCCGAGCATCAAACCAGCGACGGACGGTTACGTGATCTAACGGCCTCGTGACTTGCAATATTTAACAGTGCATGCGCGACGTCACTGAAGCCTCTACGCGTGGTAACGACCGCGCTCTAAAGGGGGAAACTGCTCGTAGAATACTTGCCTGTTTTGTGAGGAATATGTTGCCGCCTACACTTAGCAGCAACGTTGTAGCTTTATTATACCTAACATGTCTTTTAGTAGAAAATAACTATGTCATTGGAAGGTAAAAGAGATGAAAAAGTATTTAATAATCCTTATAAACTCTACTGTATTAACAGTCATAGTTACATCCTCGTTGTGCCAGTAATTTTTATTGTTAAATGTAATTTTGACCGATCACAAGTGAGTCAAGTGATATGCCGACAAAAAGATATACAGAAAGTTCTCAAAAACTCGAATTTCTTATTTTGTCGATTCTAATTGCTTCGCTTAATTCATACAAGAATTGATGAAACTTCTTAAAAAGTATTACGCGAGGAAATAAGGTACGTGAACTTTTCATCGTTGATATCGACGAGTCAATCGCAGACACCAGATGCTCAAGAGTTGAAACTCTCGATCCTCGTTTGCCATACATTTTGGCAAATACTGCATACAGCCTCTCCACAGGGTATATATCACGTCTCTCCCACCCAGTGACAAGTCGGTTTCTGCTGTGCCTATATTCCCCTACCCTTTAACTCTTCCGGTGGCAACCCCGGGAAAGTTCGAGCATTAGACGAGCTTGGAAAATCGGCTGTTGGCTGCAATTGACGTGGCACATCCCGTGTGATATGATTTAGCTGTATGTTTGAGATGCACTCAACCAGACAGGGAATCGCGGTCCCCCGAGCGCACTAGTTTCTCGTTCCATACCGCGAATTCGTATTTCCCTCTCGCTCCATCTCCCCCTCCCGACCACCCCCTCCTCCCGGGCCCTTCTCTCTCTCTTTGGCCTTCCTCAGCCATCGGTGGATGGTTATACGCAAAACCGCGCCAGCAGCCACACGTCACAAATAAAAATATGACACGCGTCCCCAACAGCCAGCCGCTTCCTCCGGTTGGCAGGCCGAAACTTGGTGAAAAGGCCGAGTGAGATACACCCAGAGAGCGAGGCAAAGGCTCCATCTACCCGTCAACGTTGCTAGGGCATCCAACTAGGGTTGCAGCAACCGAATATTCTCTCACTCTCTTGAAATTCCTCTCACTCGCGAGGGATCGCCTTAATATCGACAACGTATACAATATGCATAATGAATTCACAATCATTTTTCAATTCATTTCATTTTTTTCTTTTTTTGTTCACAGCGTGTCTATACGCCGTATAAGATATTCACACAAAGTTCATCAGTGTCTGTTGAAAAGCTTTCAAGAGCAGGGGAAGCTGAAGACAAACTCTGCAAAGGAGCCCCTAGATTTTCTTGTGTTCTTGAACGATTTCGAAGCACTCGAGAAAGTGAGAAAACAACATCCGAGCACTACTCCAGATGTGAAATATGCGCACCGAATGATCGGCTTCTGAAGTTTTGCGACTACAGCAAAATCAAGAACCAGGTTTTACTGTGATAACATTTGCAGCAAAAAAAAAGAGAGGAGTTGGGTATAGTTGAATAATATGAAAGTCGAATGAATCGAATTCAGGCGACGGGGTTAACAGTTGTTAGGGAATATTTCTCTCCTCATTTTCTCAAGTTTTATCGAGAAGTTTTTTTGTTGTTATAAAAAAAAAAGCAGAGGGTCTGGCCCAAGTGTATATGTCGACCATTTCAAGGTATCCACTTCTTCGTAAGTTGAATCAAATCATGGTGGAATCTTGTATCGTCGATTCGAACTAGACGAGGTTGAGTCAAGGAATCACCGTCACTTATTCAAAGACGAGGATGAATCACTCGATTATCTCAGCTAAGCCGACGGCTAGGAGCAAGAAGAAGCAGCTGAAGCAGAAGGAACATTCAATTCGAGGAAACGTTCTTCATTGTGTCTCTCGGAGCTTTAAAGTAGTATGCCTTGCTGCCCCTTCTTTAGCTGCTATACTACTACAGGGGGATGGGGGGGGGGGGGGGGTAGATGGATACCCAAGTAGATTTATATCGTTTGTCGAGGCCACCTATACGTACGTACACTTAAAAGGATGGTGGAGAAAGAAGTGACTCTCCTTACATTTCGGTTGTAAATCGTCCTCGAGTGTCCTCCTCGTGCGCCTTCTTCGCCTTGCCTTCTTCCGCCAGAGTGCCACTGCCTTTCTCTCCGCAGCTCAACATCGTCGCTAGACATTGTACGTTCGCGTGGCAAACCTGCCCCGTTCCCTCGCTTGAAAACCCCCATACAACTAACCATACCCTCAACCTCCACCCCCGCGGGGCGTATATCTCGCTCACTCCCTCGTTCACTCATTGTTTTTCTTACGCGCATGTTCGCCCGGTAATTTCACGGCTCACAAACCACCGGGCGCGCTTTATTATCCCAAGTAAAGTTGCACAGCAAGACCCACCGCCTCTGACCCGCTTCCGGAACGACCTTACTGCCGTTCCTCGCAAACTTGTCTATACGTCTAGACAAAAGAAATTAATTTACATTCAATACATTGTATATTTAAACAGATTCTTTGTTTAATTCGCTTAGGGAGACGAAATTACCTGAAAAGGGACACGAGACATTTTTATTCTTCTGGTGATATTGCTTTTGAAATACTTGCATTGAATTTTCATAAAATACACATGAAGTAAGTCTCCAATTATGTACAGTAGCAGGATTAAAAAAAAAAGAGGATTTTTTTTTATTTTACAGCTACTATATTACAGCGTTATATATCTAGTTCAAATTAGATATAGCCATGGCCCTGTTAGTTATAACTGCCTTGACAGCACCAACGTTAATCAGCACTACGATGCGAGCAGTGATTTAAGAGTCAGCGCCGACATGCTTAGTTCTCTAAACATTTTAGTCGACCTTATTTCGCCTGCATTATTTCAACATTAAGGCTAGAGCTCGTGGGGCTCGTCGCCGACTGAGTGTGCGTTGAGAGGGCTGGAAAGAAGGAACAAGGCATGACGAGGAGAAATGAGGGAAGAGGGTTGACTGCGGTGACTGGAGTGGGAGAAAAAGTACAATGAGAATACCAGGGTAAAAGAGCGTGGGAGAGTGGAGGAGAGAGAGAGAGAGATAGAGAGAGAAAGCAAGAGAGAATTTTCTGCGCTTTTCCTATCCTCGACTCCCCGAAGCTGCAAGCTCAGGATAAAGCGAGCTTTCTCTCCCACCACGTTCTCAGCTCAGGCTGAAGCACCGAGCAGCAGGCTAAGTGGCCCGATACATAAATATGCGATTAATCAAGCTAACTACCCGCCACTCGACTTTCCTTGCTTTTTTTTTATTCTCTGCTTCACTCGCGCTCCATTCTTCTTTCCTTGCCGTATTAGGGTTGACGTTGGTTGGATGACGAGAAGCAGACTTTTTCTCCTTTCGCTGAAAGCTCACATCCCCCGGCTTGCTTTGCGTGCAAGCTTGACGGTCCGACCGTCAAGACTAAACAGGTTCATTTACGTAAACGATCCCGTTGCGGCTCACTAGTCATTTTATCGTCATTATTATCATTATTATTCGATGGAGGGTAAGGCGCTTCGAACGTCGTAGATATAACACATATAATTTATACGTATTTTATCAATGTATAAACGAATAATAGACGAATGTTTTGTAAACGTTCGCGCGCCTTTCCTCTTTCGTAGTCGTAGATAAGCAACATAAATTTCGGGCCATGCTCGGTGGTGGTCGGGAGCACAGAAGCACAGAGAGCGGCACGAGGATGATGGGCCTGGCGTACGCCTCGCACTTTTAATATTGCCTGCGTCAGTCCTGAAGTATTTACGGCTCGAGCCGCATAAAAGCTGCTGCTGCTGCTGCTGCCGCCGTTTCTCCTTCGTCCTGTGCTTTTGCGGGCGGTCGTACCGAACCTCCCGGCAACTCCTACTCTCACCGGCACGAGCTCTACTAAATACAACGACGACGACGACGACGACGACGACGACGACGACGACGGCTACGACGACGATGCCGTTGCCGCCACGACGTCACGTTAACGCGAGAGATCCTTTCTCGAGAATGGTCCGACTCAAACCCCCTTTACCAGCTAACCTCTCGAGCCAGCTACTACCACGTACCGCTGCATTTTAGTTGCCTATATTACGTTGTACGATGAAGTTATAAAATTTACGTCCGGACGGCGACGAGACGGGGAGGCTGAAGATGCGAGTGGAAAATGTCTTTCGTTTGCCTCTTGGTGCCAGCCCACGCATTTATTCTTCATGAAAATGTAAAAAGCTTCTGTGTACAACGATTAACTCAAATCACTTTACAATAAAGTTCAACACTATCGTCATTAGTATATTTCCTAATTGGATAGACGAAAGACTTTTTGATATAACTTTTGGTTTTAAGATCGGAAGTATTAGAACAAAATGTTGAATCATGAGAAATGGTGGCTGTAAGTGGCGAAGAAAAGATATGGATTCATTGTAAGGAATACGTAGTTGACCGAATGATTAGTCGAAATTATGATTAAGTTAAGAGAGGTCTAGTTGTATTAAGATATGACACTTCACATAATTTGTCTTTTCATTTGTTGTTCTGAGTAATTTCATTGAAATATTTTCGGTTCATTTTATTTGCATTTAGCGTTGTAGTTTTTGAATAAAGATATTTTTAGATATTTAAAGATTGTATTTTTATATTTTAACCCTATCACTCACTCATCCCTTTTTTTTTCTTGTCTGAACTCGTTCAATACTAATAGTAGTGGTATAGTTTTGTTGAATTGTATAGAAGTAATGGAATGCATACTACAGTTACAGAATCTGTAAAGGACATTAAATAACATATTGAATGTAATATTTATCTTCAGATAAATAAATAAAGAAATAAGTATTTGAAAGTAACGAGAGGTAAACTTGTTTCGATCATTGGAGGAGTTAAACTTCGGTCATTACGCTTCCGCAACAGAAGATGAAACTAAAAGTACTGTTCCTTTCTTAATTTACACGAACAACTGACAAAACACGCTTCAAGATGTCAGCACTAACTCGAAATAAATGTGTGTAGTTACGAGTCTGATGGTAATTAAAAGTTAAAAATCGATCTTGCCATATACAGTGTCTTCAGTAGACTATCTGTGAGAGGATCGTGACGATGGAACACAGTATGCCTCGAGGGTGTCTCGCGTGGGCACCGGTTTTGCCACGTACGAACGCTGAGGAGCTGGCATAAATATTAATTGCCTGAAATTACATGTAAATACGGGTGGATGAAGCGAAGGAGAAGGAACGCCAGGTGGGTTAAGTCGTTGGTGCTAGAGGAGGCAGAGAGATAGAGAGAGAGAAAGAGGGAGAGAACCAACGAAGGGATAGAAGAGGAAGTGGTAGCGGAGATGCCGAGGGTGAGGATCCTGCGACAGCACGTGCATCCCAAATGGACCATTATTCCATCAGCGACGCAAACTGTTGGGTAACTCGGTCGAAGAGCCGAGAGGGAGGATGTCCTGCCAGTGGTACGCTCCTGTGCTATACGCTTCGACCTTTACTTCTCCGCCGCGCCCGGACACTGTGTGTTCACGACAACGAAGGTTTCCTCTCGCTATGAACCAGAGTAGTATAGTTAGATGTAGTATAGAAATACAGTTACTTGGTCAAGAGACAAGACCCCGTTGCCAAAAGGTTCGACATTGTTTAATTTTTGTGTGGTACCGCTTGCCAGAAATAATTTTCTTCCCTACCTCTCGCGCTGTGTGTGGCTTCCACTTTTTTATTATTTTATTTTCCCGTCATCCTCGTGGCCAACGCGGTCGTTTTTCCGTCAACCACCGCAAATCCCCGGTGCGTTTTGGCCACCCCCCCGCTTCACTACATTTTTACCTCTTCCTCGTTTTCTCTCTTTCTCTCCCTCTCTTTACCTCTAAATCTCTATCCTCCCTTCATTTATCTCGTTGCGGTGTTCTCACTCACCCTCTATCCGTTTCGCCATCTACTATTCTCTCCCCAGTTCAGAGCATCCCCGGCGCGAGCCGGACACGGAAGTCGCTCTCGTCCGGGTAGGGTTGATTGCTTGATTTCGACAAACATTTCCGTCCTTGTTCTCGTCGAGCGCTACGCGCGCGCGCGCTCGCGCGCGTGTGTGTATACGTAACGGCAGCAACAGCAACTACGACGACGACGACGATGAACAGTTACGTTCCACGCTCTCTCCACAACCGGGTGCACCAATGCCCCTCCCCATCCACCTCAAACCCTCTTGAACGTTATACACTCTAACTCGCACGAACGGTGGGCCGCGAATTAGGCTGCAGTCCAACCGGTCGGTTGGTCCTCCATCGTGTCCTGCTTCCGTTGTCGTCGTAGTCGTCGTCCTCATGCGCGTTCTATCTCCACGGCATACCAATTTCCCCGCGCTACCGCTTTCTATCTCTCTGCTGGGTACTCGTACTCGTCGCTTCTTAATCGCATTAAAGCCGCACGACGACCACTCGTGGTGACCGAGCTATACCGGACGTTCTTCGTTCTCTCGATCCCCTCCATACATAGCACTGGACTAGAATGTCCCACTAGTGTTTCCGCTGTTCCTACTCCACTTGTGCAAAAGGGATGAGGATATCGACGCTCAACGAAGACGCGACGACTGCAGACACCGTTTCCACAACGCGTCTAGTTTCGTCGTCGACGGTACAACTTCCTTCGCCCACTCTAATAGTATTGACCGAGTGAACCGTCTTTTTTTTTTTATATATTTCCTACTTCTACTGGGAGGATGAAAATCAGAGTTCCATTGCTGTGGTCGCTGTAACTTTGATTCTACTATGGTATGTTTTTTTTATCCCCCGAAAGGGGATTAAAGAAGGAGGGAAGAAAGTTTTGGATGATAACTGGATTAACAGCAAAAGACTTACGGAAAATTCGGCGTACAAACCGAAACTCGTAATTGCATTTCGTTTTCTTTGGTAGAAATTTAAACGAGAAACAAAGTCGATTGTCATCAGTCATTGTATTAACAATATTGTTTTTCTTTTTTTTTTTTCTTTTTCAATAAATTTTGATCAACATGTCTGAAGAAAGTAAGCAGATAGCTTTAATCTTGAATCAATGAAAACACGGCAACAAATTGATTGGAAATGTCGTACGAGAGGTTCTCCTTTTGCTCTTCTTTTTTTCCCCTTTCTCTTTATTTTTTCTTTCTGTCTGATCGCTAGGGTGTCTCGGTTGATCGAACGACTCGGTAATTTCGAGGAACTTATTTTCATTCGTAGTCGCCAGCCCCTGGTGAGACGAGAATGAGAAAGAGTGAGTCGGGGAAGCGCCTCGACATCCGACCCGTGGGGGCGAACTACCTCGACCCCGGGACACCACTGTGCGCGCTCGGCTCAAGCGGAAAACCGATTATTCACCTGAATTGATACTAATCGACGTGACGGTGCGTACGGATCCTAATCCTTCCTCTCTCTCTCTCTCTACCCATTCCTCCTCCACGCATTTCTCGAATAAAAACATAACGAAATGTAATTCACCATTCGATAGTCTAGTCTGGTTGAATTTATTATCACTAAATAATAATTCGTTATTTATAAAAAACAAAAAGATCAGAAATTATTTTTTTAACACCTAATTAAAAATAAATGCATTTGTCTTTGAAATAAATTTATCGATTTGTTGTATATACAATATATCCCACTAATAAACTATGCAAAATTATTTCGGTGAGTAATAATTCATAAAGCTATTTTAGTCGTGGTTCGTGGACATGCAATCTTGTATGTCAGTGACAGTCGGTAGATTTTTTCAAAAAACTTCATCGAGAACCTTCTTCATAATGAGATGAAGAAAGAAAAAGCGAAAGAACCATTGATTGCCAAATTATTAATCTACAAATAGAATAAAATAATGTTACAGACTCGAATTCGTATATTCGCATGGCCGAGCCCTTTTTACTACTCCGTAAAATTATTCTACAATCCGCGTAGATAAATTACTTTTTAGTCAGCTGTTTTTCTTTTTCCCACATTGTATATAAGCTTTATAAACGAAAGCAAATGGAAATTTATTTCAAAATGCGGATGTACGGACGACAACTATACGAGAGACTTGAGCCGCTGTTGTGAAGTAGAGGGTTCGTTGCCGCGGTGGATGATAGGACAGAACAAGGTAGTCACACCATCTTGACAAGATCGTGGCTTGGGACAGAGGAGAAGAAGCAGGGTTTGAGGATAGTACTGTTAATATGGAAGGCAGAGAGGATGAAGGAGAAACTATCACGGGACGCGCCAGAGGATGTGCTCGGGGCGCATTTCACGCAAAGTTCTCTCGCGAATCCGCCCGTCGAGTACGTAAACTACATATATCCACTGTGTAGTCTAGCTGGGTAGTAGAAGTTTTAGCCGGTGGAATATAGCAAGGAAGCTTTCCCCGTCTTGCCGCGCCGCACCTTAATAGATACCCACTCCAGGGCGCGGGACACACCTCTGCCACTGTGCTTACCCTCTTCACTACTCCTTGAGACTTCCCGATTGCTCAAACCTTTAGCACACGCTCGTGTGCTCCACCCATTCCACTTTATCAGATCTACTGGACGCCTTTCTATCTTGCTGTCACGATTCCCGTGACGAAGTTCCTCCAAGGATTAAGCTTCGATGGAGCGAAGGGCATTTCATTCCTTCGTAAAAGGAAGGAAGCCACCGAGGTCACTGAGCTACTGCTTGATATACTGCCAGAGGGCCAGCGGTGAACGTAATGAACGGTTTTTGCTCAGACGCTGAGCGAATTCGCCCTCTGGGTAAAGGCTTCCATCGTGAGCGACTTTGGCGATACTATGTAACCCCTCCGGCTGTAGAGGCGCCTAACACCGGGCAACGTATAACCCAGCAAGGACTACAAAGATTGCTGTTTCGCCAGGACTTCCGCGTCAAACTTTAACTATATGTGATCAAAAGCCTTAGCTGTCTTAAGTCTTCAGGGAAATTGAGTGGGACATTTATAGACTAAACTTAGATCGGGCAATGAAACATTGAGGCTTTAAATTTTCTCAAGTTCATTACTGCATTTATTTTTGTTATAATATCGGAACTCTTTTAGGTGTAATCATGATTTAAATGATTCGTGATCTCGTAAGCACCGTATCTGGTAATGTAGAAAATAGTAAGTGCAGACAATTAATTTGGAAGAAATGAGAAAGTAATGAGTAAATATAAATTGGAGAATTTTTGTACGCTGCAAAGAAACTTTGAAGCTCGTCCAATTTTACTTTACTATTGATTTATGTTTATTTGTAATCGCATATCCTCATCGTTGAGTTCAAAACGAGGATGATTGCGCTTACACAATGTCTTCGACGAGGGCTCTCGTTAACGTATTCTTAGGAAAGAAAAACTTTTCAACTCGGGAATCTGCATGATTGCGTATTGTTGTAGCAGTGACGAAGACAGCGAGGGTGTTATTCGGAAAGGGGGAGGAAATGAAGAGCAGAGTAAAATCTCTCGCGTTGTGACTCCTAGAAAGGCTGAGACGCATTTAAATAACCGGGTATGCTTCGTACTCTTGAAGCGTCGACTTGTCATTTTTCTTTTTATTCCCCGATTCTCCGTCCACTTTGGTAACATAATGTTAAACAAAAGAAAATGGGAAAGAGTAAGAATCAAAGCGTGAGGGTTTTAGAGTTAGATTACTTATTACATTCCATTTATGTTTTTTATTGTTCAGATTTTGATATATTGTCGAAGGATTTTGTGACGAAATGCTAGAAGTAATAAAATTACAATGAATAAACAAAGACCCGAAACGATAGTGAGAAAAATTTGTGGAAATAAAAGTACATCGCATAAAGGTTCAGCTATTTGCTTCTGCCAGTGCTCCCTCTTCAACCTTGGATTTTTTCAAGTAATAAAAAAAATCGTCAGTCGTTAGGAACACTGTCGATCGATGATTGTTCTATGCAAGCAATGTCCTTCGGGGATTTGTTACGACGGGTCTGGGTGACCATCGTTTTGGCAGATACCGCTTGAAGGGTCATCGTCCCTTCCTTTCGATCGCCACAACAGCTAAGGGACTTCGGCGCCTGATATAAAAAAAAAAGAACGAACATAGCTCGGTACACGGTTAGAGTCTCGACTGTCGGCAACCTCCAGGCACTTGAGTGTGTCAGGAGAGCTATCGAAGAACCATCGAGAATCGCCGATGAAAGACAACAATGAAGGAAAAATGTAGTCGAACGAGAGAAGAAACGAAAATATATGTAAGATAAAAAGGGCAGAAGGGTCGAGAGGACCAAAGTATTCACGTTGGGGTTTTAAATAAAGCAAAGAGTGAAGGGGCGCGAGATGAAACTCTGTATAACAAAGAGTATCCTCGGGTGAACTGATTATTCAGGAAATTATTCGGTGTAATTAAAATGCAGATAAGGCACACAAATCATCGAAATTTTTCCGTGCCCTGAAGGAGCTGGGAAGCCTTGTTATATGTATAAGTAAGGCGCGCAGTTACAGACATATCTGATAGTACGAGGGGAATGAGGTCTGTATTTACCAAGAAAGTTAAGAAATCAAATCTGTCTAGTCTTTTCTTACATACCATATACGTATTCGACAAAAAAAAAGGATGAATACGAAATAAGGGAGTGAGAATCTTAAACCATCAAAACTTCTCATCGGCACATAAACGTTGGTAATGGATTAGAACATGTTTACTGAAAATATAATAGATTCACGTAGCATTGAATATTTAAAATCAATCCACCAGATGAGACCAACTAAAAGAGTACCATCGGGTAGAAAATCATGCAGTGAGAAAGAGGTTCTAAAGATCAACGACCTGATTGAAGGGTGGAGTCACTGTCTGGTTTTAGCAGACCCCTTCATCTTTCACACATATGTAGTCTCTACCACAGACTCAATATACCGTTCTATAGTCAAGCAGGGGCACCCTGCACCACTCGGCGAAATATAAACGGGCGTCCGTCGTCCTGATCGAGCGAATTGATAGTTAATTACCGGGAATCAGGGCTCCCGGTGGCGGTGGCGGTCGTCACGGGATAACGGATGGGACGGCCCGTTGCTGTAATTCACGCCGAACGGATTTTCGTGTTCCCTTTACGATAGAGGGAGGAGTAGAAAACCGGATGGGAGGTATGGCCGACACATCGATAGTATATAGGTAGTATATCAGGATACCGAGGCTGCTGCTGCTGCTGCTGCTGCTGGTGCCACTGCTAGATCGCACAGAGCGTGTTTTAGAATGAGACACGAGGCGAGACAACGAGACCGGAGACCATGCCCTTGCTCGCGATGACGACGCGTCCTTAACCCTCTGTCACTGAATATTTAACCCCGCCAGACGGAGAAGGAGACAAAGTTACGAAGGGGGAAACGATGAGATGCAGAGTGAACCCTGAATAAGAAGGGGAAGAGGATCATGAAAGCGTACACGTTTCAACATCGCACGAGTTTTCCTCTTCCGAGAGGTGGCGGTTGGACTCTACCGACACCCATTCTGTCACATACTCTACCGCCCTTTTTGCCTCCTAGCGTCTCAAGACAAGACGAACATAAACGTGAGATACATCAAGACAAGCTCACTCGATGTGTTTTGTGTTCTCTTTAGACATAAGGTCGATTCGAATCCGCGTGAAATTCCTCTCGTGAAACGTGAGCCACGACAAGTTGAGTACGTTTTTTCCGCGACGCCTTGTTCTATATTGCTGGATATGTGATAGGAGTTTGGTACTGAATTTCCCGTACGACGTCCCACGGGTCTTGATCGTTCGATTCGAGCTACAGCTTTCTGAAGGTGGTACACAAAATATGTCCTATATACAAACGTGTGTCGTTCCTCGCAGCACAACGACAACGAATTTTCGACAAGCGAATATGAACGCGGGATTTCCAACGACGTGGATAATTTGCTCTCGATGCGATCACACTGTGCGGGCTAGGGATAGGTAATTATCTCAACCGTCCCTCCGACCCGATCCTCCGATACACCAGATTCCCATAATCGTCTCTCGTTCTGGCGTGACTAATACACGACGAACTAGCGTTTAATTAATGAACGCGTCAATCGTCGAACACGCTGGGGTGTGAAATCGCTGGTGCTGTTGCTGCCAGTGCTGATGGTGATGTCGATGCGGTGTGTATAACGAGAATCAGGGTGAGAGACAGATATATATATATATATATGCATATAAAGAGGGTGAGAATTTTTTGATAGAAAAAGTTTCGCCAGCCCGAATATCTGTGTACAATGCACGACAAGCTGCCGTACTGTTATAGTGCCACTGAGCAACGGGGTTATAACGGAATTGAACAGGTGAGTTATTACGTTTGTTTAAGAAAAATAGAGAAAATAAAGACAAGGAAGGAGCGAGGAAAAAAAAAGTAAAAATAGAGAACCCTAATTGCAATAGCTTGACTGGTATAGTTGGGTGATGTTGGTATTTCTGCTAGAAGCGATCCAGCCACGTGCGTGACTGGATCGTTTCGTCCTCGGTCGCGCGAAAAGCGAAGAGAGAGAGAGAGAGAGCGAGAGAGCGAGGGGTTGAGAGGTCGGTCTGTTTCCCAGAATTTTCTATATATTTTTCTCATCGTTCGTTGGAGCCTTCACCATCTCTTCCTTCTTCACTCGCCTGGCGGGGGTAGCTTCAGACACGGTTTCCCCGTCGTCCATCACACCGACCCGCGTGAGCCACTGTAAGGAGGCGAGTCCTACCACGTCGTTCTTGAGTATATATACCGGAGGAACAATAATTAATTTTCTTTTAATTCCCGAGATTAATGGATCGCTTCGAGACGCCATCCGGCGCCGCAGAGCGTCCAGTACGAGAGGTTGAGTCCACTGACACTATGCGAACTGGACTTCATTTCGAGGGTTGAAAAAGCGACCATCACAGAAGGAAGAACATTTTTACGTTTCGTGTGTTCGTGAAGAAGGAAAGAGAAGAAAAAAAACGTTTATAGGTTATTCGTCGTTTTCGTCAGTTTCACTGCGGTTTTCGAAGTCTGTGTATTTCACGATAGACTAAATTATAGAAACTACGCCGTAGACAATTTTGCTTCATTAATTCTAAAGAGCGCGTATTTCGGACTTGTAATCTATGAATGATATCCGTTATTGGTAAGTTATAGTCTAGTCTCAAACTGTATATTAACGAAAGGAAAAAAATATGTGACACTTAAGCGGCAAGCGCTAACGAGGAAGCATTGAAAATCTTTCGGTCTTACACGAAAAAGAAAAACCATGTACGACCACATAATACACGTCCTTCTTCCAGATTTGTCAGCCTGGTTGTGCTTAAAGCTATTCCGTTTCTGTTAATTGTAGCATGCACGTGTCTCTCATTTCTCTCAAACTGCTCGTCGGGTACCTAGCATGTCCCGCAATCCTCTTGCCATTCGAAACTCGTTTAATTCATCGCGACATGAGGGTGTCGGCGATCACGCGATTACACTCTCACTTCGCTAAATGCTCTCCTCCGGCATATGTATAGAAGAAAGATATATAGGATGCACCAAAAGTTGAGGGTGCGAACCGAGACGGTATAGCAACGTTTAACAAAAATTCTCGAGAAAGGAGAGAGGCCTGTGTAAATGATTGGATGACTCAAGAGGAGAGACTTGATTTTGCACCGTGAGCCAACGGAGGAACGGTCTTCTTATCGCGTACTTTATGCAAACGAGGGCGCAACGCGTTAAAGCGAGGGTGCGTTCCGAGCGAGAAAGGAATGAAGAGTCGTCGAGGTCGCAAGAGAGATCGTTCGCAAGAGTGTTTGTCTTTAATTCGAGCCCGGAATTCTCCGGCTGAATACGCAAGTCAGCGAGTCCCTCTCACCACTTTCCTCATCCAACAATCATACGGATTTTTGCAAGGACTCAAGGTTTTTCGACAATTCGCATTCCATTCAGCGTGTCAAGTTCGTGTTTAAAAGGCTGTGGCACAGTCTGGTGACGCAATGACTTTACGTTTGGAATTTAGTATAAGGGGTGGAAACAACCGCTTGATTAAAGGGAGCTCGCTCGCACGTGTAAACAACTGTACGAGTCGAGAATAAGAAACTCTTCATAGCCCTTCTTACTTGTATATATACTCTTTTACAACCTTCCTCTTTGTAACGACAGAAAAAAGAAACTGTTGGAAGATTTTTCATCGCGCTCTTCATGCAAACGAGTTACGGGTAAAATTAGAGAAAAAAAAAACTGATACGACATTTGTGTGAAATAAAAAATAAAGCAAAAATTGCATTCCTAAAGAAGAATGTTTTGTAATAAGATTATTGGCTGGAAAATTCGTTCAATGAACACATTCGAAAGCTGTTTGTTTTCACATTTACTCCGAGTACCGCTTGGTGATTTGTTAAAACCATGGGTCGGCGAATAAACGCATTTCAAGTGTCTGAATGAAAATATTTTTAATCCACTTTTCGATTCGTAATGGCAAAAAATTCGATATACCGAAAAAGTTTAATTTTTAAAAACTTCGATTACGAACAGGAATTCGGTACCTAAAATACTGCTTCTTTTTTGTTGTATTAAAGTTTCACCGAATATCAAATTGTTTTTCAATAATAGAAAAACAGATTTCGAATATTGTGTTTCGAAAAATACATCGTTCAGAAAAAATCGCGTTTGATGGGAACTATTTCACGTAATGTTTTTTTCTTTTTTCTTTTTTTTTAAATCGACTATTAAATTCCTCTCAGTGTACTGCGCGGTGATTTGTTGAAATTGTGTGCTGGGGATTAAAAGTCATTCATGTACCTGATTCAAATATCAAAGCAATTCGCTTCCATTTAAATTTTTTTTTATTAAGCTCTTTTCGAATGCCGATTTTGTTTTACCAACAGGAATAGAAAAATGGATTCCAAGTTCGAGTATGCTAGAAGGGTAAAGTACCCCTATATTCGTCGTCATGTGTCAGGAAAGGAAGGTATAACATCGAGAAAGAGAAAAAGAGAGAGAGAGAGAGAGAGAAAGAGACTCCATCCAAATGAAGTGTTGAAGAGCTCTGCCAACAGGAATTGCGAGCGCGGAAAGTAAAACGCGCTTTGAATCGCAAAACTACAAAGGCCTCGGCTGTGCCATTACCGTTCTCGTCGCTGCCGCCGGGCTAATTTGTCTGAATGAGCGAACGATAGACTATGGGGGTTGTTCAGCGGTGATGAGGCGCTCGAGGCAGCAGAGGCTAGCGTTACTAGCTATAGGACAGCTCGACGATGGCGGTTGTAGAAGGGTGTAGTTGGCCGCATTGGTACAGTGGTACACGGCGGCGCTCTCTGGTACTCGGACCTAATTCTAGATAAACACCCTTTCATTATTTCCGGCCCAACCCGCACACACAGTGCCACACCGCATTTCAAGCACACCGGCTCTTTGTTCTCCGCGTCATTCTCTTTTGTCGTAGCCATCCGTATTCTCAAGACTCTCGAATCTCGACAGAGTCCACTCGACATTCGTATTTGAGTCAAACGTATCGACTTTTCTCCCTAACGCAACACGTGTGCGTGCGTCTCTACGGGTGCTCAAGCTGATTTTATCCAATTGCTATACATATTCCAGTCCGAATCGTATGTGTACTTCCCTATACATATATATATATATATATACGTATATAAATGTGAAGCTACCGCTGGAGCGAACTAGTAGAGAACTCTCCCGCGACTCGTGACGAGTTTATCCATCGTGCAACAAGCGAATAATAGGCGAGGTGGGCGCGCATCGTCGAGCAACGAATAATCAATGCACCGGAATAACGGAAATTCTGGGTCTCATGTGATTCCCGGGATTGGAAGCGAGGGAGAGTGCCGCGCCGAGAGGAACAGGGAAAACGCGTATGCCTGGATGCATACAACAAGAATCTCGTTATCGATGTTTGTATGTAATTCGAGGGATAATGATGACACATCGAGCTTCGCGTCCCTCACTAACGAATTAAGCCAATTTCGATGCTGTCCCCGTGTGCTCTCTGTGCTTTGCTTTCCTCTCTGCGTAGGTACAATGTCCGGAGCTCCACGTGAACATATGCCCCACCGAATTATACATCAATACATGCAGATATACGAAATATACGGGGCATTCCATATATTTTGGCCTGGGTCTGACTCACGGCCTCTTGGTTTTGATCTGCGATTTTTTTTTACTTTCCTGTTCCAGCTGCAAAGAGGCAACCAGAATTTTCGTTGAATTTTATTAATTACTTTCACTATAATTACAATACAATTATTTTCAAATCCACTTTTACAAGATAGAAGAAAATAAATTATTGTTTCTTGATTTATTTCAGTAAAATAAAAATATTCTCGTGGTTTCTGAAAAAATTCTTTAAAAAAACAAAGAGAAAGATAGACCTCTGCTTGTAATGTTTTTTTTTTCCTATGTTAATTCGAAAAAATATAGAAATGCGGTTCGACCCATTTTAGGTTGTCTCAGGGCATCCAGAATTTTAATATCTTTATAATTTATACTTACAAACCAGATATAAGTGTTGGAATAACTACATACAAAATCGTGAATTAAATCCAAGAGATCGAGGATCAAAATTCAGAGTTAAATTGGAATGGAATGCCCCATATGTTCATAGAGAAAAGCAGATTTTACACATTGCTACGCTATAGATACTGTTGTGTGCTCTGTTCTCCCAGATCGCTCTATTACGTACGTATACCGGAGGGTTGAGAGCGGGATAAATGGAAAGAGAAAGGGCGATGAAGCGAGATAGACGGTATGGGAAGAGGGCTTGCAATAGCAGAAGGGAATATAAGAGTTGGCGCACGACGGAGGAAGAGTGATCGGTCGCGTGTAAAGTATAGACTGGTGGAGCTTTCAGTGAGCACCGATGAATCAACGCCATTTTTTTCCCCTCACTCCTCTGCCTCGCTCTACGCTTTCCGCTGAGCTCTGTACTGTATATTTCCATCCCTTTTCATTCCAATACAACACAATGTCTTTTATCTGATTTAAATTTATCTTTTAAATTCTCTTTCGAGGTGTTATCATATTTTCAATTCAATCTAGTAACGGAATGGAGTCTCGATATTTAACGTTGAAAGGGCTGAGTCACCTGAAGATCGTGAAAACAAAAATGTGCTTGCAATTGCGAATATGAAATTGTGCAACTTTATTTAAAAAGAAAACATTTAAAGATATATACATTCGTATCTTTTATGAAAGAAAACAAAGTGAGAAAATATATGCACCCATGAACTAATATAACATTTTTCTTCGTGCTTGTTAATCATTACTCTTTTTTAATCAAGTTGCAAGATTTGATATGCTCAATTGCAATGCAATTTAATTTTCATGAATTTCAGGGGATTCAGCTCCCTCAAGATATTCCCTTCTAATTCGATACTGAGAGGGAGATTGTTGAGATAGTAGCAAGACATATACATATATATATATATATAGTTACTACCATTGAATATTCCAGCCTGCATGTCACCATCCGTACGTTTCCGATCCCGTGATATTTCTCTCGATGCACCGCGGCTGACTCTGCAAACCGCGACGCGCAGACAGCTTCTGATCGATATACATCGCGCACGAGGGCCTCTGATTTCATTAACAAGGATCGCGCGCGCGGCCACATATAGGGTGGAGCGCGCGGGCGCGCGCCGGCTACTCGCTCTCGTACACGCTTAATGATGAGAGCCGAGCGGCACGCTGGCGAGCCATGTTTCCTGTTGCACTGTCCGTAATAAACAACCCCCGGGGCCGCTCATCTCTCCGTCTCCCACCCTCTCTCTCTCTCTCTTTCTCTCTCTCTCGAGCAACCCTCGGCTGACTCGCCTACAACGTGCGAGAGAGCATAGGTCGTTGTCGTTGTCGCAGCGCCAGAGATCCTTCGATTTTCGAGCTATGCGCGTCGTACGCGCGGTATGAGCCACTCTCTGACACATCAGAAACATGGCTTGGGTGTATCAAATCCCTCGTTAAATTGCGGCGACGGAAGGGATCACGTGGTTGCTGATACGTGATATTGTTGTCCTTACTGGAGGCAAAACGTGGTTGCGTTTCATTATTTCTCCAAACCGGTATTTTCAAAAGGCCTTTCAGAATTATATGTCATAGAATTTAATGATGAGATTTAAGCCCACTCTAATGACAAAGGATAATAAATTTGTGTATGTTTAGGAATAAGAATAGTTGCGTTTCTTTAAGGAGGATCGTCAGTACGTGCGGGCGGTGAGGAGTGTATAGCGGTAGGCCTGTCCTTATAGACGGGACTAGTGCACGATAGTCAACGGTGTAAATGATATATCTTGATTCGGATTATTGTCAAATTGGGACGAAGAATGTAATTTCAAACGGTTATAACTGTTTTTTCGCAGTATAGAATCACTCGGAACAAATTTGTAATGCTAGAATTGATAGAAATTTGATTTTTTGGTGTCGCGAATTTGTGGAGAACTGTGGCAATGAGGCACGTAATTTGTGCGGTTGGATACCGTGAAGTGTCATGGCGGCGACTATCAACTGATAGTCCAGCAAACGCGTATTTACAATAATGACAAATCGACGTTATAGATGGAAAGGCAAGTTAATAAGTGGAAAACGGTATAAGGCCATTTTGAGAAACCAAAGAGAAGGATTAAAAAAAACGGAAGGAAAATACGAATATTGATAATAAGATACTAAGATACAACAAATATAGTCACCGTTAATTATTTTGATGAAAAAAAGTTTATATTTACAAACATAAAGTTCCTCATATTTATATGTATGTATAAATAATAAAGTGTTATATAAACAGTATTGTTCTAAAAGATTCTTCAATGAATTATATGAAGATAAATAATTGAAACAACAACTACTACTAATACTACAAAATTTCATTATTCAATTAATTAATTCATTCATTCGTTCATAAATGCATTTCTTTAAAAACGTTTCTACACTTACGAAACGACTGAATAAATACTAATGATATTTAAGAAAACATTAATTGGAATAATCCTTCAAGGAAAGTAGGAATTAATACATTAAATAATTATGTTAGTAATTGGTGACTTCATTTACATAAATATTCGATTTTCAATGAAAACGCTGAAACCCATTGTTTAACTACACACGATCGTTTGATTCGCGTTCCTCTCGCGCTTATCCTAACCTCAACTCTCCAACGTTTCTGTACTTCCTGCATGTTTATATCAACGAACTGCAAACAATTACGAAAGTTGTACTTTTACTCAATACTTCTCATAAACAAAGTAGACAATGAATCTGATTTTTTAAGTGGTGCTTGCTACAACTATATATTAGTGATACAACAAGTTTTAAATTTTTTCTCTGCATTTTCCTCTGAGTTATAAAGCGACGAAGCTTTATAACTCAGATTATATTTAATTTTGAGTGAACGGTGTAAGCGAAAATTCCCAAATAATTCAGATAAATTCGTCATAAAGTAGAAAATATGTGATAATAATTTCAGATTTTTCTCTGCATTCGAACGTCGAAGTAGCGTCTGAACTCCGATCTTTATATTCCTGACGAGCCTCCTTACTAAATACTTTAATTTTTAGTCAAGGGTGTAGGTAAAAATTCCCAAATAATTCAGGTGAATTCATCATAAAGTGGAAACTATGTGATAATAATTTCAGATTTTTCTCTACATTTTTATTTTTCTGACGAACCTCCTTAATTTGCTTATTGAAGTAATTAGTGATACAATGGTTTTTAAAATCATTGTATCCGATATTATTTGTACCCTGAAATAATAATCGAGTACAATAAAAAATGGTAACTTTAGCGCAGTCGTGAAAATTGAATACGAAAAGAGCCTATAGATCAGCGCGAATTCGCCGGAAGTAGTGAAACCGACTGTAAAAGAGCCTCGGAACGAGTAAATGCGCGTAGAGATAGGGAAGAAACCAAAGGAGCACGAGAAGCGGGATAATGAAAGGAGATGTGAATGCTTTTCGGTCTCGGCTCTCTTTATTTTTTTTGTTCTTTCCTCAAAAACGGACAGTCGCTTTCCTTTCTACTACCATCTCGCCTCGCTGCCGCCTCGTTCCACTTTTCCTTTCATTCGATCACCTTTGTCTATGTCTCCCATAGCGCCCTTCCACGTGGACTACAACACCGCAGCAGCAGCAGCAGCACCCTCCGCGTAATCGATCAATTGAAAATCGCTTGAACGACAATCGATTTCGAATCAGTTGGAGCCACAGTGTAAAACTAACTGGATACGTATTTCTCTGCCTTTCGCGTTTGTTATCCCTCCTTCTGGTGCTTTCTCCTTTTTACTCCAACCGCTGCGCTCCTCACGCACTCGCTCTCTCTCTCTCTCTCACACACACATACACACATGACTACTAGTTTCCTAAATCGAATCGTCTAGCCTCTCGCCTCGTTCACCAAACTCGACCTCCGCACTTCCAATCACTCGCCTCTTCTCCTCCACATCCACACTCCCTTACGCATTCTCTCACGTTTTCATTTGATTCCCCCCTCTACGATACCCTCCGACACACATTTCGACCTTTCCAAGCCTCCTTTGTTTTCGATCAGTCCAACACTTGCGGTCACAGTTCATTCCATTCGTGTCTCGTTATTTAAATTCTATCAGACAGAGTACCAGCAGCATTTGTAAGTTGCTAACAGGTTATTTTCGTTCCCTCGATCCCTGTAGCTTTAACGTTCAAGCAAATAGAAACTTTCTTTATTTAGGACGTCATTTGTTTTACGCCAAAATCCAAAGTCCACAATTAAACATCAAATCCAGAATAAACCAATACCAGCGCTTAAACTTTGTCTAAACAATGTCAAAACCTGCGAGAAAACGATTGCATTCTGCAGAGTTATAAATATCTACAATAATAAATGTTTTTAAAAAACGTTAGGACACTATGATTTTTTTCTTTTCTATTTGCGCGGAAGTACACGATGCAACAGCTCGTACTGTTCATTTTATGACTTGTCTGTTCGTTCTCGCCTCTCTCAACCTCCCGGCGGTCCTTCTGACTGAACGACTTTTTCACTGCTGTCCACGACCGCACGAGGTTGAGACAACTCACGTCTTCGACCCCATCACTTCTTTTCGTCGTGGCGAAATCAGTGAACGGTAATCCACCCATAAGATCCTGTGATACCATAATAGATTTGTTTCCAAGTAATCTATCAATTTCTCACGAATCCTCATAAGCACTAAACCCCAAAACTGGCGTACAGAAGTTTTTTAATCAAGAAACTCTGAAGTAACATTTGCTCGTGAAATATGAAAGTTTTTCATTTCAATTTGTCAATCAATGGCACGTGAATATAAAAATTGGTCCATTGCGAATTCATTTCGATGCCAAAGAAACATGCCCGAAAAATTAGCCCATAGCGTGTCGATCGAGACATAGACAGAAAGTGTCTCTTTGGTAATCCGCGAAGCAATCGTGGCTCTTGCAAAAGCGTATTGATCGATCTCTTTGGGGCTTTTGTGAGGACCAAACCGGTGCCTTTAGTCTCGTGTAATGGATTTTTACTACAGCGGCTCTCTTCAAAGCCATGGAATAAAATCGTGAATCTAATTGGCTTGGTAACATCGCGTGGGAGCTACGACATACTTTACAAATGCTCACGGAAAATTGTATATACAGCGGCGAAATGAGTACAGATTTCTGTAAAAAAAAAAAAAAATAAAAAAAAATAATTAACGGCGGTATAAATGAGTTTTGTATTTCAGAGCGGAGTGTTGTATTTCGTTTAAATACGTATATTAAAATACTGATAATTTATCAACAGCGCGAATTATTAAAAAAAAAAAAAAAAAAATTAATTGCAAACTATGTATAATATAATACTGCTCCGGGTTATTATCGAGAATATGTTGCACACCCCAGACGATCCGCTATTCGAGAGAGGAAAAGTGTTTCAACGAGCAGATGCAGGTGTGGCACTCACAGGCTGCAGAAGTCTCGGTGGAAAACGAGTACCAACGAGAAACTTCCATCCCGGCTGAGGGCGAGAGATTCATCGCTTAGTTTTCGCGAAAGAGCAAAACTGGAAAGAGTGCGCGGTATTGCGATGAGAAGAGAGGAACCGGGTCTGCTATACCGGTGATGCTGGCACGCTTTCTCGACTGCAAGACCATCGGGCAAAGCCTGGCAAGGCATAAACGTGGGATGGTGGGATACCGGGGTTGAGGAGGAGGAGGGGTGTGCACTAGAACCAGTGATGGTGGGTCGGTGAAAGGGGTATACGCTCCGCTGGGAGGAGAACTTAATGAAACGCGTCTGACGAATAGACCAACTAATTGTATCTGAGGGGAATTAATAAAAACGCCTGACGGTTGGCGTTCAGTCGACCGACGGGACTCTCGCGAGGGGTAAGAGCGAGAAAGATGGGAAAGGTTGGGGGTTCTTCATACCTCATTCGTTTATTTCATTTTTCCTCGAAGAACCGTCACGATTCTTCACTCTATCTCCCTCTCACTCACTCTCTCTCTCTCTCTCTCTCTCTCTCTCTCTCTCTTTCCCGTTTTCCTCTTTGCGAGGAGCAATGAGATGGTGTGAGAGAGGGATCATTTCAAAGGCCCGAGTTTCCCAACAGAGTTATATCCCCCATGAAAATAAAGTATATTCGAGATATGGTATTAATATATTTTGTAGTATTTTTAACTTTCATTTGACTTTTCTTTTTCTTTTCGTATTCCAAGCTTCGTTGACGGAGAAAGAAAAATTCTTGCCTTTTTAAAAATTGGCAAACGTGCTGAATGATCCACACTGCGACTTTCATCCTGGCTCCTAGTTTGGCCCGCAAGTGAAAATTTCCGTCGTGGCTCTCGCAATACTGCAAGGACAATGTCGTTGTATCGTCGGCCTCGTTGTCACACACTGAATTCACCGCGGGAGACCCGTATATACATCGTCGCGACATTTTGTCCCAGCGAGAGGCCAAAAATAATGGCAACCAGAGCGAGACTCTGAAAACCAAAAATAATCGGGCGCCGCCTGGTGCACATCGCTTTAAATCACTGATCGCGAACTGGGCCCCTGGCATCCAAGCATTCAGCATCCAATGACCGATCCTCGTTTTCCCTTCAACACTTTCGTATCCTCGGTATCTGCAATTCTCCACTCGTTCTACGCTCTCTTCGTTTCGGACTGCGAACGCGAGACCACCAACCCTCTAGCTAGCCTTTGCTTCCCTACCTCGCGCGCGAGAGTCAGATAGAGCGCGTGAAAATGCTCTCTCACTCCTCATTATTTACCCTTAATTAGGGGCAATTACCAAATAATTAATTACGAAGCGGAACAGCGCGAGAACGGAGCACGAAATAATTATTTGAAAACCGGCATGTGTGGGGAAATGGCGCTAACCAACCGGGCAACCCGACCAACCACCCACGGGAGTGTTTTGGGTTTGTCCAATTCTATGGCGGACACACTCTACGATCACAGCTGGCTTGGACACAACATAACAATTGATTTGTCGTGATTTTTATGTAATTTATCAAACAAAAGAATATTCTATGCTTAAACAAATGATTTTTTTTTCTTCAAAATAACAAAAAAATTTACTGTTATATTATGGTTAATATTTGAACGAAACAGCGAAAGCAAGGCATGAATGAAATAATAAAAGCATATATAAGCATTATTTTCAGGTATGAAAAAAATGAATCCGAAACAAATTGATTGGAGGTATTTGCATACGTAACAGTAACAACGATAGGAGTGGTAAACTGACCGAATATAAAACATTATGTGAATAAATATACCATTTATACCAATAATAGTTGAAATCACTTGGTTTTTGTCTCTCACTAAATAACATTGATAGATGATACCGAGTTGTCCCAGTCCCCGTGATGTTAAGAATTGGAATGAGGCAACGATCCACAAATGCATCTGTCAGATGACAAAAAAACGGCTGATGAAATGACTTCCCCTTTTGCGAGACCGGTCCGCACGACTCCTCAACATCTCTTTGCCCTTATGGTCCTTATTCAAGCGCAACTCGTTCAGATCATGTTCGCGAATACCACAACCCAGCACAGTACTCCTCAATCCCCTTCCCGCCATTCGACCGCTGTAGATCTCTCTTCCTCACGCCAACGGTCCATTCCAACTCTCGATTTCCCTTCGTCGTCATTTTTCTTTTCTCACTCATGCTCCGTCTCACTCGCGCGCCCTCTCTACGGTTCTTCCCTCTGGCAATTACTATAAATCAGAATCGCAGTCAATATTTAATCCTCGTGGAATGGTGTTCGACGTCGGGATAGAGGATGAGTGGCGAAAAAGGTGGGGGAGAGGGAACGGGGAGGAGTGAGAAACGAGAGAATCGCGAGTGAGAAGGGTGAAAGCAAAGAGAACAGAGAGAGAGAGAGAGAGACAGAGAGACAAAGAGAGAGCATATAGCAGAGACCAAGCGACGACCAGCAGGCATGGCGGCTGCAACAATGCCGGTAATGCGATAAAATATACTACGTGCTGTCTCGATGGAAAGGGTAGATTTCGCTCGAGCGAAAGAGAGAGATAGATAGAGGGTTTGCGGAGGAGGGTGAAAACGGAGCGAGAGAGAGAGAGAGAGAAAGAGAGAGAAGGGTGGCCCCGAAATGTCCACTGTCCGGTGCTGACCATCGTTGGTTCGTTCTCCCATATACTTCGGAACCCCCCCTTCACCATTTTCCAAGCTTCCATCGCTAGTTTCGGCCGGTCGTACCAGATATTCGTTCATTCGCGGAAAAACGATGAAACGTCAAACGACAAGAACGATCGCCTCTCCTCGAGAGCAACCCAACTCTCTGGGCGCGTAATCGCCGTAACCGATTGCAAAATCCCGGGGACCCAATGAACTGAAGGATGTATGAGAAATTGAAAAAGGGAACAGGGGGAAGAGGGAAGATTTTCTGAGAGAAATATAGAAATCGGTAAAGACAAATACATGTAAAGCGTCGGACGATGAATTTTAACGAGTAAATTAAGAAATAGACGGTGAGAACACGTAAATTCAATCTTTTCGCTGAACTTTCGTTCTACATATTTTAATGGGAGAACCGTTTGAGCGTCGTCGACAAATGAGGCAGCAAAATTCAGTTTAGATTCCAAAAAGAGAAAATTCAGTACCGCTCGCTAACGCGTTCTTCCTCATTTAACCCGATAAACCGACGGACCCATTAATTTAATCGTCGACTTGGCTCGATAGTTTCTTTTGCCCTGATTCTCACACCCCCAAGCTATACCTTATTTTTCTTCTTCGCCGTCTTTCACGTTTTACTTCTTCCTTCACTTCCTTTATTATATGTCATTTTTATTTTTATTTTTTTTTTTGGTGTTTCAATCATTTTCCAGCTGACGAACCGAGCAAAAGATACATCGATTTGGCGAAAAGTTGTCATGGTCTTTTTTCCAACAGGTAAATCAAGAAGAAAGCATTAGAAAAGCTGACACAAAAAATGACTATGATGTCTTTAAAGGCGCAAATGTCGTGATACTTGTAGCGAAGGCACCAAGCCTTTCCCGGTTTCTTTTATCTCTTGTTCGTACTTTTTTTTGTACTTTCGCCATTGCAACACTACTTGCTTCAGGTTTTGCTTCTTCTTCCACGATCTCACATGAGGTAAGCAAGTATCAAGTATTTACGATGAGAATCGAGTTACTCGCGTGCCGCCTGGCCATAACCAACGGAATCGCAACAACTTCTGTTTTATTAGAGGAGGCAGGGCAAACGACATGCCCACCACCCTCTTTCGTCTATCCAAGTCCTACAGGAAACGAAGCAGCGGACAACTTATACCGTCGTTATTGCTCCCATTGTGCTTCGTGACATTATTACTGTCATTATTATTGCTATAGGCACGTAATTACGATCACGTATCTGGCATTGATATTTTTAGCAATCGTCGTATACTTCTTGTCGTATTCGTCGTGAAGCTCTAAGACTCGAGTCTATCTCTTGTTGTAGATACAACACCCACTTTGTCACTTTGGCACTTGAAACTTAATAATCATTGGTAAATTATTGTTATTATGAACTGCATTGTTAAAAGCTTAATGTAATTTTTTACTTCCTAATTTCTGGTTACGCACCCTTATCTATCCTTAAAGAGTAATTAAACAAGCCTGCAAAGTAGAAGCTTGCAAATTACTTCCTCACTATTTTACATTTTTTTTTAAATGTTTACATGTATGCAAGTAGAACTTTGCAAATTGTTTTCTCTACAAAGCTTCCACTATGAGGAAGTACGTTTATCTAGATTGGCTTCCTCATAGAGGAAGCTTTGTAGAGAAAACTATTTGCAAAGTTCTACTTGCATACATGTAAACATTTTTAAAAAAATGTAAAATAGTGAGGAAGTAATTTGCAAGGGTCTACTTTGCAGGCTTGTATGTGTGTAATATAAAAAAATATTTAAAAATTTGTCTACTATAAAAATCGCATTCACAAGCTTTTTGTAATTTTAAAATCGTCATGAAATTTAAACCTCTCAACCGATTCTCTTCAAATATGTACTCAAACCTTGCTTCACGGTGCTCAATACGCGAAATAAATGTGAAGCCGGTATCTTGTAATTTGTGTAAGCTAGTGCGCAAACAAGATTTTTCAAAAAATAAAAAATGTTATATAATTCGAATTACTCAACTGATTTGTGCCAAATTTGAATTAAAACCTTGTATTATCATAGTCTAGAAGTAAAACAAATTTAAGCCCGATATCTCGCAATTTGCGCGAATGAATGCTCGAACGACATTTTTCAAAAGTTAAAAAACGTTGAAAAATTTAGACCACTCGACCGATTTTCGTAAAATTTATACCCAGACCTAGTTCTAGGACCATCCACATGTGTGCCAAATTTGATTGAAGTCTGCCTAAAAAAAGTCGAAATTTTGATTGGAATAAAATTGAAATTTATCAACATAGGGACCGTTTCTTAAAATAAATTCATCTTCGATACTCAATAATTGTGAAATCACGTGGTAAATTGCATCAGCCGGTCATCCCAGAATTTAGAAAAGTAGAAGTGTTTACGGACATTTAAAAAAAAAATTAAAGTCGCAATAAAATTTGAACCCCTCCATCGATTCTCGCCAATCTTGGCACCAATCATAGTTCGCTGTAACTTCGTTTGTGTTCAAAATTTCAGCCTGACATATCGTAATTTACAAAAGCTATAGAGTCAAAACAATTTTTTCCAAATTTTCAAATTGCTGCAAAATTTGAATTTATCAACCGATTCGCGTCAACTGCAATCCGATTGGACGGAGTTGTATAATTTTCGCGGTGAAGTTATTCTGAATAGCATTTTATCCGTTCGTATGAAGGTTCTTATGCAACAGTTCAACTCCCCATACATCAATTCCACTTTGTAAAATGAATTCATAATGCTTTCTTTTTTTTTTTCGTGCAACAACGGCACTTCTCCTCCTCCAACGGAAACATATTCTGAAGATTTTAACTCAAGAATATGATATTCCGTTGGAAATCTCGCGAGTTGGAGCATGCTTTCCATATACGTCAATTTCTCATCGGACAGATGCATACCGGCACTTTGAGGCAGTATATGGAAATCTATACTTAGACATGGGTAGAGTGTATGTACACTCGCTGAATAGAGATGAAGAGTTGCGCGAGCGAGCGTGTAGGGAGTCATTGCGGCCGGAAGAATGGTTTCCGGAGGCGGGTTGCCGCGCTCACTCGCGCTGGGGTAGTCATGTCCTGTGGGAAATCAGGAGGCAGTGGGCCTCCCCGGGATAAAGCCAAGCAGTGGCAGCTAGTCCACGAAGATCTCGACGGGGTGGGTTCGCCAAAGTAACTTGTCAATAACTTAAATCTCAATCGTAACTTGGTGCTCCCAACTGATTTCCGTTTCTCCGTCTACATTCTCTCATGTTGCTCCTTCTATGTGCTGTCTTCGTTTCGAACTGTGTGTTCCCTAACGCTCCACAATCACAGTGTTTCGGAATCTCGCACACTCACTTTAGTGACGCCAATGCGACTGTCTTCAAAGTACCGTGCGGTATACTTTCGTACAATTTAGCTTCTGTTACCGTACTCTCAGCTCGACAAAACTGTATTTCCACTTATCTACCTCAAGCCGATGTGATATAATTACTCGGTCGTGAATTTAAAAAAGAAAATTAGAATCCAGGGGAGAATCCATTTTTGCTAATGATTAGATCCGCGAAGAGTCAGAGATTGGTTTGCCACTTTATTTAAAAGAAGAATGAGATGTGAAATTAGAATAATAACAAAAAGAGTTAGGATCAACGAGCGATCCTCGGTCTTATATGATATAATATTGTAGCGGAGTTCCTTAGCGTAGATCTGCGAGGCGAATGGCACAAGTCTTCCCTCCCGGATTTGTGTTTAATTCTGTGGTAGAATTAACTTCACGTGCAGTCAGTCGTATCCGTCTACAGAAATCTAGCAAAGTCTGGGGTGCGACAGAAATTGAGGAAGGCCAATGCTTCCCTTATACACAGATATATATATATATATACACCCGGTTACTCAGTCTCCTCGTGCAGCTGAGACACGGTTTTGAAGGCGAGAGGGATGCTCAGGGAACCCAACATAGACCTTTGCAGGTAGGTAATTTCACGGTGTTGCTCCGCATTAATGCGCGAGAGCGAGTTTAACCCGCGACTACAGATAGCATCGAAGACAAGTACGAAGACAAGAATAAAGACGGGTACAGTGACTCTGAATTGTAACGCAATGTTTTACAGTAAATATCAAGAAAAAGGAAAGATCAATCGATGAGGCTTTATTTTATAAAACAAGCAAATTCTCTTGTCTCATTTCATCATCTCGTCTTATGATATCCTAAAGACTTTAAACATTTTTCCGGCGTATAACATGATCAAAAATGCAATTTTTCACCCCCTACGTTTTTATCCGACGCGTGCTTCCTTCACATTCCGCTCTTTTTCACCGCTCCAGAGTCTTGCAGACTCGCGTTTGCGCTCGTCTACGTTGCACAGTAGGAAAAGCACGAACACGTCTTTTATCCTGTCATCCAACGCCGGATTTCTCTCGGGAAACCATTTTTCTTACTCGCATCTTGTAACTTCTTTTATTCCTGTCTCTCACTGTTGCAATGCTCCTGATGTAGTACAACACTGCTAGTCATGAATTTAGGACATGCTCGTTGTGCTCTTTCGCGTGTACACGCTACTCACGGCTGACTCTGTGCGACGGTTAACAGTGACTTCGATATACTTTTCCTGTCACTCACTGCCTACATCCCCTGTTGCGATCTTAGATAAAGCAACTACATTCCCATTAGATAGCATCACTTAGACAGACTGTCTTGCGAAACGTTTCTCTACAATGTACACGTGGATATTAAAAGTTTTATGGTATTCATATGAATGTTATTACCACAGGTTAAGGACGTAAATTGATTTTACAAATCATTCTCATAAATGAATTATATCAAAAAGTAAAATAATAACATCAATTTAAAGAATACAAATAAGCTACATTCATGTCATACGATACATCTTACGCAAAAATGATTTTTCAATCAGTTCTACAAGCCAAAGTTTCTCTGGATATAAATAGAGAACTTACAAGTGGGCAGCTTTTTATCTAGTCCTAGAAAGAATGGCATATTAAATAGTGACTAGGTGTTAATAGGTATAACCGGCATGTGTTAACGGGTCAAAAGACGATCAGTAAGATAAAAAAATCTAGGAATCTCTGATAAATGTTACAGCCCTTAATGTGGCTCTCTCGCCTCCTCGCTTCTTTCCCTCGTGTGTAATAAACTGCTGTAGTCGCCATGAATTGATAATCCCAACGACCCAACTAACGGCCGAGGGAATATATATAATTTAACCGCGATTGCACGTTACGCCACGAAATAGATGTAGCATCCGAAGAAGTGGGAGAATGGGTTTGAGCTAGAGTAAGTGTATAATTCGGGACTAACGAGCTGCGAGTGCAGAGAAACTGCAGCATAGCACTGCCTTCTTGCGAAGAAACTGCAGCAACCTCTGGCTCTTTCGCGAACACACGTGAGTAGTACGAAGTCAGTCTCTTTGTCGGCATAGCTAGGTTGAAGAGGGGGGGGGGGGCAAGACAGGGCCACAGGACGCGCGTGCCGCGCGGTCTAACTCTCCCTACTACGGTTAATTCCTCTCGTTAGGTTAACGGGGAATCTTGGCGGTGTGTGCCTCGGTCTTTATTCGTTCTCCCTCTTACTCGCCTCTCTTACCTTCTCACGGATTCGGCTTTCGTCGTGCGGCGAGGCCCCATGCGATTCAGCCAACCGCACGCGCGCGGGACTGCATTGCGGAACGTGCGTTTTTTGTTTCACGATGGAAAACGAGCGGCACAAGTATACGCGAGTATTATTATACAATTATATGTATATTTTATGTGCAAGCTGTTCGGTTCGAGGTACAAAACTAGTTGGGTCTCTTACCTTCGTGACGACGACCTCGACGACGCGGCCAAAAATAAGTAAGTACAAGGAAGAAACGGCAGAGCCCCATGCACTTTGCAGGATGAGAAAGTTGAAGAGAAGACGAATAAGAAAGAAAGGAAAAAAAAAGAAAAGATGTATATAGCATAACGGCCCCGCGAGCGAGGAAAGAAATAACGAAAACGCGGACCTCGAATAATTATCGCATGAATTAGCTGACTCGTGCGGGACTCTTGGAACTGTGAAGTCGATGGAAGGAACGAGTCGTGCCAGTCGCGGGCTCACTCGCGTGCACTATATTGGCGAACGGTGGACGTTGGTGTTTGCGAGGATTTGAGGTTGCTCCGTGTCGTTTCCACCTACAATGAAAGGCTTACAGCATGGCGGAAGTATGTATAACCCAGGTACAAGACGCAGAAAGCTAAGTATACGTAAAAACAACCCGGGTTCCCGATGAAACAATCTACGAATTTCATCAGGAGATCTACAATCCATTATATCCTGCAGCGTATATATTATACATAATATACACTCGTTGAAATACCCCAGAACTCGCAGACTCTCTGTCGCCGAAACTGTTAAACTACCGGCAACTTCTCTACAACCAAGCTCGCAATTGATTACATTGGGTTTTCCCGCTATATACGCAGAGACGAAGTAAATGTACAGTGCACCCCAAGCTCTTGTCAGGGATTGGTCATTAGTGCGGATTCCCACGGTTCCTTCCATCGGCGAATGGAGAGAGTGTTCCCGGTGGTTGGGCGGTAGCACTGTAGTGCATTGCTTTAAGTTTGACGCCATCAGTGACGCCCCAGTGTCCCAATGGGGATTGAAAAGTCTTCGAGGTCTCAGAAACGCGGATAGCACCGGATAGTTTGGGATCAGGGCCAACTGGATTTATACTGCCGAGTTCGAGGCGTCGAAGGAGATGATGATTGCGATGAAGTGAAATGCGGCGTGCTTTGCTATATGTTTCACGAGAAACTCGGTACGACTGTGAATGCGACTTTGAGATGACGAACATGATGGGGGACACCGAGGACAGGAGGAGTAGATTCGAGAAAGCATAGAAGCACACGGTAGTGGTGCGGCGACGGTGTCGGGGCGCATTAGCGTTCGCGGGATCTGCAAGTTCTAAGGCATCCAATCTATTACGACCAGTTCGGCATTAGTAATGTGTCGGATACGATGCTACTGTATATATCCTACTGTACATGTGTTTGTGCAAGTTCTACATAATACAAATGCGAAGTGCCACCTAGATTTCCATCTTCGTAGCATATGGGGCATTCTAGACGAAATGAACCTGATTGTGGTCCACATTTTCAAATACGATTCATATATTGTAGAGTACAAAAGAATACGGTAAACAGTTTTTTTTTTCAAACATTAATACGTCATCCCCTTTTTAGCACAAAAATGTTAGATTGATACTTGCAGCTCTCATTAGATTTTTCCAAATATACACAATACATTCTTCCTTGATGAAAAACATTTTGGATTTCTCCCCAAAGATGAGAAATAAGGTAGTCCATGACTTATCCTACAGGTTTTACCTCACATGGAGCGCTCCATATATAGATCAACTGTAAGAGAAAGGTACGCCAGTAGTTATACGGGTTAGAATGTACTACGTATACAGTAAGCAATGCACGTGAGAGTCGTGAGGCGTATTGAATTGGCGTGGGAGACGGTTAGACACAGGGGTATATGAGAGCAATGGTGGTGTGGTCGTGCAAGTGCAACGACAGGGTTGACGAGACGAAGGAGTAAGGATAGGGGATTCGAAGAGAAGGAAGAGGGGCACGGAGGAGGCGGAGAAGAGTGAACTACTACTGCTCGGTGAGCCCGGGGAGGCCGTGCACGACATCAAAACTTGCTTGAGCGAATCTAAACTAACCGAGTAACTCACCGCTCGCGCGTTACCGAGGCCACCGGGGTTATCCCGATGTAGATATACTTCAGTTCACAGTTATACACTGCTACGGTGCTGTATGATTGGCTGTTCGAAAGATTTTAGGAAGTGCAGCAAAGGCAGTTGAATAAAAGCATAAATACCAAAAGTAGCTCTAAAGTGGGATAATCTTCTCTACAAATGATCTTAAATTTAAGAGATGTTTGCGCCAAATCACGTCCCTATACTACAGAACGATTTTCGTAGATTATAAAATGGTACAAATTTCAGTCATATTGTATTCGGAAATAATGGACAGCAAATCACAGGGGCAAAGATTTAAGATTTCGCCCAAATTGATTTACATGATGTTTTTTTTTCTCACAGTTACTTCATGAAGGATGGTCTGGAATAACAATGATTTATATAGTACTCATCGAATCTCATGGTACTGTGATATATATCACTTGAGCATTAGTTATTCGAGTCAGATCTCGAGTGACCTTCCGGCCTCCATTGCACTTATTCACGCCTGTTTGTCCATGTATCATAGCGTGTATAACGTTCCACTAAGGCTGCCCACCTACTCGAAATGAAATTCTGCTCGGCTCCATACCCGCACAATGTTCTAGTGATCTTGGTCGCGGATGCCTAGAACGTTGCCTGAAAGCCGTGAACGAGCGAACTTTAACCGTATATGCACGCGGCTAAACCGGGGAAGGTGAGCTCCGAAGGGGGAGGGCGAACGACCAAACTTACCCCGTCCACAATTCCGGGTGCATGGCTGCATCCACTCTGCCTCCCTGATCCCGTTGCACGAGCGCAACGCTTTGATGTTCCGCGACGGTATTAGGAAACCCGGTAACGTTCTCTCTACACCCCCCCCCCCCCCCCCTTCCGTCACCCCCCGGTGTGGTTCGCTCTATTATGGCCCCCAGTTTGGCGCTTTTGCTTTCTCTTCACTTCTATATACCTCTTCTCTTTTCTCTAACTGCTTTCTTATTATTCGAGCTTTTATTACCGGGCATGTTGTGGCAAATGAAATTGTTTGCTTGAATGATGCTGTGTACTATATGCTATGTTTGCTGTACTACATGATAACACACGCGAAGAGGGGGAACGATTTAAGGACGAAGACGTCGAATGGAACCGAATTATTTGGATGACATATGGCATGCCCACAAATTTATAAACATATCCCAGACGTATTTTCTTCAAGATAGGTGAATTGAATCACCTTAATATGTTTTGATTTAATAACTGCACGTACCTTCCCCAAGAAGAACCTTTGATTGAGCGCTGATAACGAAGCAGATGCACCCATGTGATCAGCGAACTCGACGAACGCGTAGTAGTCATTTCCTCCCTGCAATCATAAAGATAGAAATCGAATAAATATACAATGAATACTCGAAGATATTAGTTTATTACCAATATTAATTTAAGATTGGCACCATAAAAGAGTGAGAAAAATGGAACAATGAAAGGTAAGAATAACAAGAGGGAAGCTCCGGTCGCATCGCATTCTTAAATCACGGATATGATAAAAAAAAATGACACTCCTAACATTCTGACGCTGTTGAGAGTCAAAATGAAATTAAGCCAGCCACTGTCCATTCAAACGGTGAGAATAGGAGCGAGTGGAAACACGAAATTGACCTATTGTTTTACAAAAATTGATATGATGAGCACAATTTAATTCAGTGTGCCTCAGTTTTCAACAACAGCAATTACATTTCCTTTTTTTGCCCAATTTATTATTGCCTTTTTTATTTGAACCTCGACAATTGTGAATGTGTTATAAATTCCATTTGTTTGCTCCATTTGTATGCTCGTCAACGCGAGAGAAACTTTCACAGCTGGACGCAACAAACCAGCAAGTGAATAACGCAAAAAATGTGAGGTTTCAACGGTATGTGCCAGAAAAGCAGAGCGAGGAGAGCAGTCGAGCTGTGGTGTACAGGTACTACCGTCCTGTATGAGCTGTCGCTTTACTGGTAGAAAAATACGTAATAATGGAAAAAAACGCGCAGCTGCTCTCACGTAAGCTAATTGCAAGCAGCTACGGAAGGGCGCTAATTACTTATTGTAACTTTTATTAGCAATTAGCGTGGGCGTTAATTGCTCCCGGTAATTGGACATCGTCGCTCTTCCTCTCTCTCTCTCTCGAGCTTTTGCTCTCGCAACTGGATCAACCCTCTCGTGCGCGAGAACAGCGTAGTCCTACTACAGGTTGTATCGAGTCAATATGCCCGGAAGCTCGGCAGAAACATTTTTTCGATGGGTATCGCTCCGAATCGATTTTGTCCAAATGTCTCGTTATCGCAGTGCAACAGATTAAAGAATCTAAGAAACCTAAAGAACCCAAGGAATCTAAAGAACCTAAGGAACCTAACGAACCTAAGGAACCTAAAGAACCTAAGGAACTTACAGAACCTAAAGAACCTAAGGAACGAAAAATGGCTGCAAACAGATTTGTTAGGGATACTTTCAGTGCGGAAATATACGACTTGGAATGAACAGCGAAGGAAAAAATGCGATATCTCAATTTTTCATTTCAATTTAAAGAACCTTAAGAGGTTCCTTAGGTTCTTTAGGTTCTTTAGGTTAAACACAGTTCTGAATTCTCCGTCCCTTTCTATGAGCTTTCTCCCCGATAATCGATGAAAACAACGCTCCACCGGTGCAACATCGACGGAAGAACTTCAAGAAGAGGCAAAGAAAAGGAAGCTGAAAACCATAATGGAACGTAATGACCCGAAACCGAATTTGCTGTGGTACACGGAAAAGCTGGCATGGCGTGTTCGTGGAATATCCTTTCGCCGAGCAAATAAAATTAATTATATTTACCGGAGAGCGAAGATAGTATTAACCAAAGGTCGTAGAACTTTATCCTCTTTTCGTTCCCAGCTTCCGCAGAGCCTGCTTCCGACTTTTACGCTAGAACCTGTGTATGTAGTCGGTTGCAGTTAAAAAAAAGTGCGTTAAATAAAAGCTCGTTTATAGTAGCAAACGCGACGGGAAGGTGTGCTACTTGCATTCTTTGATCGAGCATTAAATAACCTTATTTCGAGGTACTTATTTTCCGGTACAGGAGGGGGGGGGGAGCACGCGAGCTTCCGGAAGACCAACACCGACCAACTCCTTGACGAAGATTCATATTTTATCGCTAAATTATAAAGCTGCTTCGTCCTCTGCAGCCCGAGAGAAAATTACAGGGCGTAAACGCTGGAGCCGCTTTTATCGAGCATAACACAGCCGAGGATCCTCGGAGTCCACCGCCGGATTGTACCAAGAATTTTTAATGTAATCTATTTAACAGCAATCCCGTTCACCTCTCCCCTCCTGCCCCTCTCTTTACACTCACCCAGTTTCGTACACTTGCTCACTTTGACGCTCGGCTTTTTAACCGCGTGAACTACCCTGCCGTCGTGTCGTGTGCGCGCTTATTATTTACGAGCGTCGACGCATTATGCCGAAAATATGTGATACACCGTGCCGTGTAGCGAGGCGAGAGTGTTAAAGGGGTGGGTGAAGTGGGTGCGCACGCTGTACGTTCGCGCCCGGCAATTAATCTCGTTCGACGAAAATTGGTTTGCGTTTGGAAATCGGCCGCGAAGCTGGGACACCACTGAAAATACGTGTACGATGCGGTGTGTCAGAGCGAACTAACGAACGAACGAACGAACGACTGATAGAGAAAGTGAGTGCGAGGGAGAATTGCACGTGACCACGTGAAATTGTCGTTCTCCGAAATAGAGGCTCCATGCGCTGGACTCTCCAGGCTTTGTGGACGCTGTACTTCAAACACATAGCAATGACGTAATATGTATGCATGTAAGCGTAATCTGTTATACATACCAGTACTAAAAAGTGACTACAAGAGCAGTATATTTTCAGTAAATTATGGACAGTCCCTGCATTTGCATGTCATATCGTTTGCGATTGTATACATTTTTTGTTTTTTTTTTTCCAGCGTTCTGGAATTATGCTGATGGCAATTATAGAGGTAGATGTGCAAAGGAGAACTGTCTGGAAAATGTTCAATAGCATAACAGACAAATTAAATAGACAACATCCGTTTGTGTCATCGATATATTAACAGACTAAATAATATTGAAGCTACTTCTACAAACCTGTCGGATATTTCTAACGACATTTTAAGGTAATAGTTGAATAAAATGCTCTTTCTGTCGAAAAAACTCGATTTAACATTTATTTGAGAAAACAAATGAAGGAGAATGCACGTCATCCATCCTTGGGAAGAAGGTTCGAGGGATGGGCGGGGGTCCGGAGGCTCAGGGGAAATTGGAATCCCTGTGAGGCGATCTGTAACGCAAGTCCAATATAGCAAACGAAAGAAGTTAAACCTAGAGGTTTGAACTGCTGGATCAACGATCGAGATCCAGATTTGTAGCGAGTGTTAGCTCGAGTGAGGGACAGAAACAACACCAATGGAACTGAACGGTCAGTCAAGGGTTAGGTATATCGCGGCGTAAACCTATCGCCCAGTAAACAAACGTCCCAACCGAGCGGAGCAATATCGACAGATATTGACGAAGTGCAAGGCAGTGGACGTTTATACCACTCGCACTCGCATACATAGAGAACAACGGGAGAGGGTTCTGTTCACTACTACGTATTCGAGAAATGAAGGACTGAGAGAAGGGGATGTACGGTAATGCCAGGAGCAAGCGAGAGAGATGAGAGAGCGCATTAGCGTTAGTGTTTGTATTTGAACAGTGGGAAGCGCTGGACATTGTAATTAGGCAGGACACATCGCGCCCCTGGGACGAAGCCGTCTGGGGGTGGTGGAAGTTGGTACCGGCGGCTACCTGTGTTACTCTCATGCTGATGCCGCTAGTACTGTTCACCGGAGAATTTCCCAGTAGTAGGGCCAACAGCAGTAACGTTAATGTTGGTATTAGTATTAGTGATGGCGCTGCGATGATTCGTTGTCGGTAGACACGGCTTATGGCTGTAGTGGTAACAAGCTGCCGTGGCGCAACCCTCCACGCGAATGGCGAATGGATGGAGGACAATGAGCCTCGTATGACCCCCACGGGTTGTACCGGTTGCCCTGCCGATTCGAGAGTGAGAGAGAGAGAGAAACGTGAGTATCCTCCTTCTCATCCACCTCTCTTGTTCTCCTCATATCCCCCCGTTCGCAGGGACGAAATCCCTCGTGCCGCACGCACTGGCCACACCGCACCCAATATGCCCCCGGTGCGCACATACTTCATTTGGCCTGATTATGCCCGGTACGAACCACTGGCCAGTGGCCACACTGCCGAGCCTACCAGCATCGTTTGCGATGCGAGGATCGGGCGACGGACGAGTTAGCATGGTACGTTATCCTCGCTGTCTGATCATACATACGTACTACTAGATGCGCTACCACTATTCCATATACATACACAACGTACATGGTGAAACAGCAACCGTGCTGGTGAGACCCGGACGCGCCGCGGAAAGTGCTTGGGGACCAGGCCGAGTTAAATCACCCCCTAATGGATCGACCCGCTAATCTCTGATAGACTGCGTGCCATCCCACCGCATCGGAAGTACCAGACCCTTGCTCTTCGTCTCTTCGGCAGTTCACTAGTC
Organism: Perithous albicinctus; assembly: GCA_964016905.1. Taxonomy (NCBI): domain Eukaryota; kingdom Metazoa; phylum Arthropoda; class Insecta; order Hymenoptera; family Ichneumonidae; genus Perithous; species Perithous albicinctus. The sequence goes on along the minus strand of OZ024702.1, from coordinate 9,419,539 downwards.
AGACTACCGAGAGATCGTGAAACCTACTACTCTCGTGGAAACCTTGCGTGCGCGAACAGGTCCATCTCCATTTCCTTTGGCTTAGTTGATACGTATCAATTTCAGCTACGCCCTCTAGGTATTTACCACTGCTGATCCTAACGCTTCATTATTGACTAAGATCCTCGGCTTACGTATTAACGTTGCATTGTGGACGTCGATATATATGTATATAGATTGAATTTCAATTGTAACTGAATTTCCGAATGTTCGTGGGGGACAGGCATTGTGGAATTTCATCCGAAGCTTCCCGTTTGAGCATCTCAATCGATATTAATGTTACAACTATTATATATATCGAAGCTGCATACTATTAATTGGTTATACGAATTTACGAATTAATTTCATGTGTATGTATTCCCGAAGCACGTGTGTTATCCTGCTGAACATAACGATGGAGTATATATAGAGCTCGACAGTCCTCTCCCAGGATAATATCGCCCGGACTCTCGCAAATTTGAATAATATATTAATAGCACGCATACCGAATGCACAGCGATTAGCGATCGAAGTACCGATTTGGCCCGGTGGATAGAACTCACGATGGGATCGTAAATTCACCGTAACGTATTAATTCGAAACGCAGCTGCACTCCACTATACTCTCCACTCTCGCTCGGGGTTCCTCGTATATGCATTTTTCATTTCCGGATATGCTCGTGTGGTCCTTTGCCCTTCCGCTTTCTCTCTGGCAAACGGCACACTGTATATATACATAGTATATAGTATAGACTAGCATTACTGTATTTCGCGATGTTCAACATCCAAAACCCCCAAGGCAATATCCATACAGTAATATGTGCCGATATAGCAATATAGCAACGACTAGGTGCATAATTATCGAGCAATCAAAAGCCACGACTGATGTAAGAGAGGCCACATGGCTACTAATATATGCCTAGAAGAGTGGATATCGGAAAAATATAACTACACACTACTCGATCCTCTGTACATATTTGGCAATGTCATGAAATAACGAGATTCAAGAGAAACGCGCATGAAGTATCACTCGATACCCGGATTTCGTCGAAACAGAAATTTTATATTTCGTGTCTTCCGCGTGTCAAAGTTTCAGTTTCTTGTTTTTTTTTGTTTTTTTTTTTTTTGGTGCGATATTCTTTCCCTCATTGATCTTGCTCCTTTTTCTATAAGCCTTGGAATGTAGGGTATGTGCGCATGGCAAGTTCCGTAGGTCGATGTATAGAGGGCGAGGTATTGCGATCTCCTTTCACAGGATTTTCGAGAACTATACGATAGCGTGCCAGGGGGTCGTAAAGCTGCGGGCACTCATCTCAAACGCGAGATAGTATGATCCAGCAAGCTGCCTGATGGTTCTCTGAATAAAATCTCATCGAAAAATCAATTAGTTCGAGGAGAAACCTCGAGGATGATCCGGCGGAAGGAGCTACTGGGTTACGTCAGAAACGCCCGGGTAGGTCACTTCCTGACGGCGGAAGAAGGACTCGTGGGTGCGCTGGCGAAGCTTGCCAGGCTTAAACTGACTCCTAACACCGGACTTCTGGAGTTCTAGCACTGGCGTGTGGGGCTTGTGAACGGGTCGTGAAGTTCGAGAGGCGGGAAGTCCGAGGATGAGTTCGCCTCCTATGTGAGTAAAGCCCCCGCGCGAGAACGAGAACCATCAGCTACCCGCGCGGGCCCAGCACGTCTTCCGACCGACCGATCTCTTCGGACGATCTTTATTGCCGAAAATCCATTATTTTCTCCATTAGATCGCACCGCCCAGATCCTTTCCGTCGATATACCCGCTTCGGGATTTTCGTTTAGCAGTTTTTCTTCCGATTCCACGTCATTTATGACTCTGCCGTCAGACTTGCCTCTCCTTCTCGTCGTCTGGAGGCCGACCTCGATTCAGACCTCTTTGACGTAATTTCAATGAATCCAGGACAATCTATCACACCGTTTTTGCTGAGGATTCTAGCTCGAGAGAATAGAGAATATTTCTTTTTTTGCCCACTTGTGCCGAAATACAGCAAATGAAACATACATTGGTCGCTGAATGAAAATATTACACAATACATATCATGGATGTTTCACGTTCACGGGAAATGGAGGCAAAGGTGGAATCATAAGAAGTTAAAAAAAAGGGTGCAAATGAATTTCCATTTTGCTTCCTCACTGTTCAAGATTGCCCACAGAGCATTGCTCGACGAAATACATTGGTTTGTGTTTGGCTACCTCATAGAGGAAGCTTTGTAAATTATAAATATCAACAAAATTTCCTTTATGAGAAGGCAAAACGAGTAATATTCTTTTTGTAAAAGCATTCCAAACACTAATCCGTTCATAGTCCGTGATCATTTACTGATCATTGAATAACTTCTTCACGCCTCGAAATAATAAACCAGCTGTGTAACGCAAACACACTTTTTTTTTTTTGAAGATTTCAAAATCTCATGTAAACTGAATTTTTCAACAAATTCTAAATCATGCAATTTTTTACGTTAGTCTACCACTGGAGAACATTTTAGCCCGAGAACTCAAAATTTGCGAAAACTAGAGAGCAAACACATGTTTTTTCGGTAAATAAAAAAAAAATCCTTTCCAAATCTTCATGTTTTGACCGATTTTCATAAAAATAAAAAACGTATTTTTTAACCGATCCTCACCATATTCGAACTGATCCATCGTTTGATGTGTTACAATTGGACATTTTTTTTAGCCTCATAACTCTCATATTTGCGGCAGTCAAAACGCGAGCAAACTGTTTTCGAAAAATTCAGTCTCGTAAAATTCGAACGGGAGACCCAATTATTTATAGCCCCAAGTATACGGCATAGAATATATACTATATGCCGTGAGTAATCGCGCTTGCGTTTCTATACACATATTTTCCGCAAACAACGACGATGCAACTATCAATATGTCGTAATACCGACGAGACGATATCGGACCATAAAGATTTTTAAGAAACAACAATGAAAGAAAAAAAGGGAGCATAACACGAGGGACGGATAAAGATAGGAAGTGCAACGCGTGTGATCGCTTCCGGGCAACAAAATCGATGCGACCAGACTATCGCAGGTCCCTGCGGGTTTCACGATGCGATAGGGAACTTAATAAATAAATACATAAATAGGGTTTCCCGTAGGTTACGCGCTTGGGGAGGGACGAGGAGGCCTCCGGAGGACGATGTATCACGAGCTTGGCGAAAGCGGGATACGCTGAGGGAGCGTAAAATATTATGAAAATACATAATGTTTGATGGTGGTTAAGCTGTGCGGCTACGACGCCCGAACGAACCGCGCGTATAGACCAGAGCCCTGTGTGTCGACTATATATATATATATATATATATATAAATACATATATATATATATATATATATATATATCCCGAGAGTGAACATTCCTTTACGGGTTTTTTTTATAACGTCACGTTATACTGGCCCAAAGGTATGATACGTACACGTACACAGGAATATTCTTGGTGTACAGCAAAATGAAAAGAATAGTAAAGCATATATTGCTTCAAGAATTCAACGTTTTCCTCTGAAAAATATTTCCTGATCTTGCAAAGATATTCAAAGCGTTTTTTTCTGCCGTATCACGTTATTTTACGTCGTATCTCGTTATTTAACACACTTTACCTGTAACGATTACCGCTCCTTGAAATTTCTTATATATATTGTATAAATTATCGCGTATAATAAATTGTACATAGGGCATTCCATCACATCTCGATCAAGATCTGGCTATGACATCTCAGATCGGCACCGTATTTTTTTTATACGAAAGTACTTGTCGAAAAGCACGTGCTACATTTTTTTTAGATTTTTTTAAACACTTTTCACTTGAGACAAAAAAGTTCAAAAAATTAAATCTTAGGGGAAAAGTGTTTAAAAAAACTAAAAATAAATTGGCACGTGTTTTTCGACAAGTACTCTTGTATAAAAAATTACTGAGCCGATCTGAGATGTCCTACTATGTACTACTTAGAACCGACTAAATTTTCGAGGTTCTGGCCTTGACATTATAAAATTCGTTATGACGTCAGTACAGCATCTGTGCGTGTATATGTAGACGAAAGCTTCATCCTAGATATATTCAGATACATCTACGTTTGTAAACCAACCAATCTCCATTTTCAGTGTAATTCCCACGCAAATCCTTTTTTGAATGACAGTACTTCAGGCATTTGCGTTACAAAACGACACCATTTATATACCCGTTGACAAATAATAAATGGCATATCACGAAAGTTTCAGGTTACTACAATTGCTCTAAAGTGTCAGTGGATTTGAAAACATGCACCTTAATCGTTTTTCTGATGCATCAACGAGAGGCTCAGATACGGGAGGGGTATATATTGGCAGTTCAAAGTCTTCGTCAGAGGAAATCCTCTATACCCTCCAAGTGTGACACTCCCGGGCCACGGGATACGTTGCAAGTAGAGAGGGAGCCTTGGTATTAAGCTCAGCCAAAGTGATTTTCCTCGTTGCACGGATACTCGAGGCTCTCCCCTCTCGATCGAATCTCGATCCGCGTGCGAGTTTGCTGCGCTGCATGCTCTCTCGTGCATGATGTACGCTCGGTGGATATAGTACCTTGTATACCGAGTGTGGAAGTGAAGTATAGCGTATATGTATACAGTACAGAGGATAAGGGTATACGAGCCACGGGGACAAATAGGCAGAACGACGTCCGAGAACGTAGCTTCTGGTAGTGGTGCTGCTTCTACTGCTACCGCTGCTGCTGCTGCTGCTGCTGCTGCTTGCCGGTCCAGCAAGTGTCTACCCGGAGACCAGAGTGGACCGTTGCTTCTGCTCCTGTTGGATATCTGCTCTTAGCGTGAATACGCTTGGCCGCGACGAAACCGGTGGCTCCCGGCTATGTACGCGAATAAGGGCAACCCGGTGAAGTATAGGTAGCAGAGGAATTTCCAGTGCTAGCTTATGCTCTGGCCTGGTTGTGTAATGTGTATAGCTCCTCTCGCCATAATATATACGTATATATACATACATATATATATATATATATATATATATATATGTATATTTAGTGTACGTCTAGCTCGGTGCTTCGTGCACGACTTGTATATATAGATCGGTATAGCTCAACGACGGCGTACTTGCTTCTGGTGCTAGTGGTTGGTGGTGGTGCTGCTGGAGCTGTTGGAACCCGACAGGAAGCCCAACGGGAGCGGCGCGCTGCACACGATATACGCGGCCGCATGTGCGGGATATATATTTTTCAGCTAGGAGGGCCAGCCAACGCCTCCAATTGCCTCGCCTCTTCCGTGTCGGTGTCCACTGCGATTCATTACCTCTCTATTCATCGACGTTACGGACGTTGGCACCCCCCCGGCCCTGCCGGTCGCAACGCCGTCGAGCCGCACACACCAAAACCCGTTTCTCTCCAACCAACCCCTTCGCAACGCTGTGTATAGCCACGGGACAAACGTCCAGTCGGCTGTCTCGTCCCGTCGCAACTCTTCAACACATCTAGTACAGTAGGTATGCCGTCGTCATACAACTCCAACTTTGAGTGGATTGCATCCACGAAATATGTACGGTATTATGAACAACCTTCTTCTAACGAATCTCGCCGATGATAATACACGAAAATGACGTACCACCTTCTTAATGGCGCGCTCGTGAACGAAAAAATACAAATTGGGCGCAATTTTTTTTTTTTAACATAACTTATGTAACGTAGCAATTTTGTGTTATTGCAATTTTTGTGCAAGCATTTGCAATAAAATTTTCCGAAAAAAATAGGGATTATACTTTACGAATATTGATATATGTTTAATTTAGAAAATACCGCTACAATAATCATCCACCTCTTCTGAAGCAAAACTTTCTTTTCGTTTGGTATACAATTATTGTATTTTGCGTGTCTCTTATACGCGAAAAGGATGAAGATGGATTATCCTTCTTTTTTCCCCCCTTTCCAGTCGAGGTAGAGAATACGATGCCTCGCTCAGTCGCTTCGAGGGTAGGTCGAAGAACAGACGCGGTAATAATCTGACGCGATTGCGTCTACGAGGGTGCCGCGCGCGAGAAAAGGGTAAGCGCGCCGTGTGGCCGGGGCTTTCGAGAAAAGCGCAAACGAGGAAAGAGGTGACTATGCCATGCTCCAGTCCTTTTCTCCTTTCTATTTCCACGCCTCGCTTTTCCGAGGCCGGCGTGTGCGAAGCGACACAATGGACAAATATTAAAAACTATAAATTCATTCATTTCGCTGTTCTCCTTTAAAGCACACTCTCTCACTTTCTCAGCTGCTCCTAGCCCTTTCATTCCCTCTTTCTTACTCACACTCGCTTCGCAGCCGTTCACCACTTCTAATGAAATTCCTACCGACTTTACCCGTACCTCGCTGTTCTCAGTGCCAACCCCTTTTCCGTCAACCCCCTCTCCCCCTCATACTCACAAGCCTTACGAAACTTTAGACTCGTTGACGCTGTTGTTCTTGTTGTTGTTGTTGTTCTTCTTCTTCTTCTTGTTTTGCCTGTTCACCGTGCTGTCGTTATTTTTTCTCATTTAGAAAATCTTCGAAGATTATCGTGTCGTGTGCGAGCTGAAACTCTCGCGCGTCTCCGAGCTTTACCTAAACTCTCTTTTGCCTGCTAGTTTGCGAAAATCTTTTTATGTTTTTGTCCTCAAGGTGAAATTAGCGTTTCACCCGAATGAATAAATGAATGAATGAATAAAATAACGAGCGGGTATAACGAAAATTATTACATCTTGCGCACTGTACCGCGAGATAGGAATGTAATTGTGAGTTCTATATATATGTATGAAGGTACCAGACGTATCAAAGGCGAGCGGCAAAAGCTCACACCCTGGTAAATTCTCAAACTATTATATATTTATATATACCTATAGCGATACAAGAGCAACGACGTAATTTATATCGTCGACGAATTTATCGGCGCCTTTCGGCATTGCTGCTGCTTCGACTGGGGCGGTTGACTGGCTTCCGTGCTTCGGGAAATAGAAAACCGGCCCGACCGCAAGTTCAAAGGAGAAAAGCGTGTGGCACCAGGGCCACCGCGCTCCATGCTCGCCTGCCGGCCTATATAGTACTTAAAATCTCATTTATATTGGCCGCCCTATCTGCAAAAGCATAAATTCACCGTATGCCTCGTACAGCTTATACGAGAGGCGCATTCGTGGTGCGGCAGAGGTGCTGCCCTCATGAAAACATTTATACAGACCATACATACGTAAACAAATATATCAAGTGTATATTTTGTCATATATTGACATATATTTAACATAGACTTTAAATATACCTGAATAGAAATTTTATCCCGCTGGGATGAAGCCCATAACAGGCTAAATAGTAGGGTGGAGACCATTTTGGACTTCAATTTTTTTTATGGCTTCCCAAATCAGAGATTAATGTCAAATACTACAACAAAAAAAATCCTCTACATCATCAGTACGTAAAAACAATATTTAGAGGCCGCTACGGAATTTTGAAGAAAAAAGATTTTAATTTGTTTATTTTTCTTGTTCAGGTTTGTTTAGTTGGAGGATTTTTTGTTCAGTATTTGGCGTTGCTTTTCGAGTTGGAAGATTAAAATTTAAAAAAAATGAAGTTCAAAATGAATCAACCTACAACATATAGGTACTTAAATAAAGATATTTTTTAAATATATAGATTCCCATGGACGTCTACAATATATCTTTTCTCTGACTCCCGAACTTTTCCGTCTCCATGAAAAGCTCGATGCCATTATGATAAAAATAAATGTAAAAGCAATAGAAGAAAAGTTGAAGGTGTTTTGCCATTATTTCCAGAACTTTTTTTTTTTCGGTAACCGAAGCGCATTGAAAAACGAAACCATAGGGGAAAGAGGGATTCTAAATGGCAAGAAGGTTGATAGGTGTATTGAAAGATATAGGCTTGACGGAAAACGAGTGAAGGAAATCGGTAAGAAAAGCGATCGTGCGTAGCTCTGTGAAGCTATATGCCTGTAACTATAGGTATATATTTCACAGCAGTGAGGTGAAGGTGAAGACGAGACTCCAACGGCAGTTGGGGAGAGGAAGGTACAGGGGAAGCTCGATGTCTGGGGGTTCAGGTGGCATCGCGACCAATATCGTAAATCCAGATCGGGTTCGAGGGAGAACAGACCCTGGCCCTTCTCTCGGTGTCGCTTTCCTCTATATATATCTATTTCTCCGTTCAACTGGCACTCCCTATGCTCAGAGACACGCACACGAGACGCACAAGGTATACCTCCTTCGCATGCTGTGCGGCAATATCTTGACGGTATCGCGCGCAAAGAAAGCAAGCGGATCACGTGTGCCCGTGGCTCCTCTCGCGCTTCCACAGAGTTTATATTACGGGTATACAAGGGCGAGATCGAGCAAGCAACCGAGATCCAAACTCTATACTATATGCTTCAACGTATATATTCTAGCATTATATACGTATACGAATATTCCGACCGTATGATTATATTCCTCGCGCGTTTATGCGATTTGAAATTTTTCTTCGTGCGCGAACGTATATACGCGAGAAAAACTGCGGGACTGCTCGCGGAAATGCTACGTGGCAGGGACAAGTCTTTGCAATCTTTTGTAATACAAATACTCGTTCTTTTCTTTGTTCTACTATCATTCTTGAGAATTATAGAATCACAAAGTGAGAACTCCTCACTTACTTTAGGGTGTAATAAAAAAAAATATCAGCATGATAATAAAGACATTGTTGTTAAGGGGGCTGAGTTGGTAAAAAAAGATTTTTTTTTACTACAAGGCCTACTTTTGTTCTTATCGAGAAAAAAATTTGAAGTAATTCTATCATTTTGGGATAAACTCGAAGGGATTTGTTGTTGCAACTGGACAACCCGGGTGGGCCAACCGATTGTATCAAAACCAGATTCAAGAGTTTTATACTGAGCGATCCACTTAGTAATCCAGAGAAAACTAATCGTAGGATTAACCTCCGCTAAGTCACAGTCTCTTCGTAATCACATTATCTGTAGATTGATCGTAGCGATTTTTTTTTAAATTATTCTTAAAGCCATGTTATAGAGCAATTTGTAAAATGTGAAAACGAAGTTGGGATTAGAATCTATTCTAATATCTAATCTAATCACTTATAATATACTATCCGGTTTAATGCGTCGCCGACAAGTGCTGATAACAATTGATAAGACACACGAGTATGTCAATATTTTCCTTTGATCGAATGTCGACCTCGAGGTCGAGCGAATATGACTCTAATCGTTCATAGTACCTTGAAAATTGAAGAAAAACAAGATAAAAACAGAATATTATGAGTGCCCAACCACGGGCTGATATTCTCACAGTGGCGGGTCAAGCGACCAGCGGAAACTACCAAAGCGAATCGTTCGTCTCGTGGAAAAAAAAAAAAAACGCATTCTCGAGTCCCACGATCTATTTGTCCGCACGTAGAATTGCGTTTCGGATTCTAAAGTGCAGATATATATCTGTATCGTGGGTATTATATAGAGCTCTAGCTCGTCCGGGCACACCAGTTATTTTTCAATTCGATCCCCTGTATCGGTATCTCCTGCCATTTTTTTTTATCTCACATGCATTCTGCGTACAGTCATATTCCATGTATATCGCTACGAATGGTGGCAAAATATATCCTAGCGGACATTTTTTTTTTCTCGCGTTCTCGATTAAACGGCAGCAAACGCCACACAGTTACGCAATTACACGAAACGGGAAAAACAGAAAGAATTGCGCCGATGCTATTCGAACTCAAAACTCACATATACACACACACACACACACACACACACACGCACACGGATTTAAATTTTGCGTTTGTGGCTCTGGGCTAGGCCAATTTTTGGGTACGATCCATCCGCATTCGATCGACCGGAGATCGACCGCCTCGAACCCCAGGTCGACAGAATAATCCAACGACGAAAAAGGTTCATCATTTTCCAGGGTGACCCGGGAAATGGGAGAGAGAAAAAATGTAACTTGGAAAATGGTTGTTTCGTTGAAACTCTGGGGAAAAAAATAATATACAATGTCACCCTTAGCGCTCGCCGGTTTTTGGCGTTCAATAGTTTGCGAATGGTATACATAACAGCTATACGGACAGTTTGGGGAGGAGAAAGAGCGAGTGGTGAAACGATAACAGATCGAAATTTAATCGACACCGGTGTGCTCTCTACATTGGATAGCCTCCCTCCGCGATGCTCTGTATATACTCTCGAGAACTCGACTCAATGTTTTCAAGCATACACTTCTCCATTATCCACGTAGCTGTCGTCGGGTCTATTGGAACTCGTAGATTACGTGCGACGAGTATAGAAATACACAGGAAAACTTTGGCCGACAGGTATTCTGAATTCAGTGATGTATACCAATAAAGACGAGAGTACAAAACTGTGTTTTGGTTTTTATTCGATACTAAAGGGATTGCCGATAAGTATTTTTCGATCGTGTTGTAATGATCACAAAAAGTAGGCAGTTATTTAATCAATTGACACATAAATAAAAATTGTGGCTAATTTCAAAAGCGTCAATCACTAGAATTATGAATCATTTTTATAAGAGAAAAAAAAACCTTTTATTAAATACAGTTGTTAATGTTAATCACACAAAAAATTGCGGATCCATTGTGAAAGGTCAAGGGTCAAACCCAGCTCGAAACCAGATGTAATACCGCATATACTTTCTTCAACAGTAACAACGAAATATGATAATTTCACACGACAGTAACAAAACCAAAATGTTGTTTCATATTCACATAGCTTCCCCCACGATAGTTAAATCTTTAATATATATCATGCGTCTGAAGTTGCAGCAGTTGAAAACGTGAAAATCGTGAAATGCCCCCAACATCAAGATATAGATTCGTATATATACTCTCCTGCGGCGCATCGTCTCGTCTGGTTTGCTCGTCTACTCGTTTCACTCACCCGTTTCCGGCATAAGATAGTCTGTAAAACAGTTCCGCACGCCCATCGAGAGTCCTTAGCAATATAACTCTCGACCTCGAAATGACTCGTATATATGAGCTTTCGAAAGGCTGAAAGTACTAACGGAAGGATAAGGAGAAGAAGAGTAAAAGAAAGAAGAAAAAGAAGTAGGCGACTTGCACTGCACATAGTTTTGTGGCTACGTCTAGGTCAGAACGTTACGCCAATTTTGCCCAGTGAAGAGTCCAATTTGCCATTTAGCGAGTTATGCCCCTTAGGTTACGTTGGTCATCGCGGTACCGCGGTCCTTTCTCTCTTTTTTACATTTATTCCGTCTCGCCTCCACTAGATACGACCCTATGTGTCGCACGGTCGCTACAGATATGGGGGATACGCGTAATAATACAGAACATATAGCCTCTCCCACTCTTTTTCATTCTTGATAGCAAGGAAGGTGACGGGAGATACACAAGTACGTATTAAGGCATCTATAGCTAGTGAGTTCCTCTTCTTTTTTTTTTTTTTTTTTTTTTTTTGCGAGTAACGACGTCACTAAAAACCTTGCCTGATGCACTGGAATTCGACCTGCCGCAGTGTATGTGTCTGTGTGTGTGTATGGTGCACATATCTGTGAGTGTGAAGTATGCCGAGATGGCCACATCTAGAGTTTCGATTTCAGCCTCTCCTGTACATCCCACACAGCCTTGATCCAGAAGGCCCGGAAGACTGTGGAGTGAGAAAAACCTAACGGTGAAATACGAAATAAGGCGAGGCAGACAGAGAACGAGAGAACTGAAAAAGAGGCGGCTGAAGAAGAAGAAGAGGAGGAGGAGGAAGAAGGGGAGTCGAGACGCGGAGCTTTCCGCCCGGGAAATTGTTTTCGGTCAAACGGAGCATTTATAAGCCGTAAAAGACCGGCATCGCGTTCGGGCACCGAACGATCTATTAAACTTTTACGAGGCTTCCCTCGAAAAGCTTTAGCCTCGCTGTGCGGTACGTTCGGCTGGTCTTCCCTGGTGCACGCTAGCGCACGAGCTATATACCGTTGGTGGTCTTCCTCTCCGCTGGATCCTTGTATGTCGAACGTCACGTTCTCGCTCCTTTTCCCAACTTGTTCAACACCCCCCCAAAGCCTTCTATTCCCGCAATGCCCGATGTTATACATACGTTATACGGGAATCTATATGTGAATTATTACTATATCATTTTTCGCGCAAATTACGTCATCGCTATAGATGTACATTTAATTGGGTAATCGTAGATAAATCAATAAAATTTATAATGTTGAGGCACTACTAAGAGTTGCGTCAAGTATATTAAAAATGCAGACCCAATTGGAAGGGTCAAGGGCCAGACTCAGCCTTTATTGTCACGTTTTTATTGTGTCGCTAATTTCCAGCAAAGGCAAATATATGTGATCTTTTGATAAGACGTATTTATATTATAAGTTTCTTTCCGCACTCCCGAAATACATGTGATGTCTTCCAGGCAAAAGAAATTTAATATGATAGCACTTTCGGATATATCGGCACTGTAACAATCATTTCCAATAATCGAGAGGTGATCAAATGATATTCCAGTTCTACTCTGCCAATAGCCATGGGATTATATACATTTTATAGACTCCGACCTCGATGCCACGTTGGATACGGTCCCGATACGATATTGCGATAACTAAGAGAAAAGAAAGTACGGAAAGGCAAAAAGAAATCGTCTTATCTCGACTTTTTCGGATGGTCTACCAAGGATATCTGGAAAATAGTTATTCAATTGACTATACTTTATAATAATAATATCATAATATTTCCGCAGATCACAGCGACTTTTTTTTAAACTTTGGATTTCGCTTTAACATTAAAAAATGTGTACACTTAAAAATTGACGCCGTACATGAATTTCCAGCCGTTTTTTTTTAAGACTAATCCTTTGGCGTGAAGCTATTTTCTAGGATAGGGAATAAATCGCTATAAAGGAGCTTAACCAAAAAAACGATTTCTTTCAAGCGATTCACCGTACATTCTGTTATGGCCGTTCATATGAAGGCTTGGTAAATAATATTACAAGGTTAAATGCTGCATTCATTACTATACAAATAAAGATGATAGCGACTTTATCGTGTATTAGTTGGTTGAAATTATATAATTCTTTAGCACCGCAGCAAAATGCTACAACAATAAGTCGAAGGTCAGTCATGCGGATATTCCAATATAAAATTAATAAAAATTTTATGTACTTTTTATTTCTACTTCATGAATTATTAATGACTGTCAGCAAATTAAATGCCTTCTTTTGCTTTCTGTTTCATGAAGGTTTGGTAAACAAGATCACAAGGTCAAACGACGCATTATTTATTACACAAATAAAGATTATAGTCGTTTCGTCACATAAAAGTGATTAGTCGCTAACTTTTTGTAATCTCAGCGAAATACACACTAATAAAATCGAGCGACACTCTTTTTAGGCTACACCAACATAGAACAAGCCAAACTTGATGTACTTTTTGTTTCATCAGCATGAAATATTAGTGGCGAGCGCCAAATTAATTGTGAATTGTAACCTGGATGAAAAGTTACTGAGGTGTTGAGGAAAATGTACGGATTTTTAGTGTTGGCGGCCGCACTGAGAGCGTGCAAAATATTTCACAGCGTCGTCTCTCTCATTCTCTCTCTCTCTCTCTTTCAACCCTCTCGGGTTGTGGCGAGGAGATCCGGTTCCGAGGGCGAGCGAACGCGAGGTCTGCCGCTGCTACTGCTGCTGCTGCTGCTGGTGGTGCTGCTGTTATAGCTAAAGCTCGACGTCGCAGCCGCAGTGAGAAAGCGAGATAGAGAACAACTATAGCGCCGCAGAGAGGAGAGAGCAGAGAGTAGGCGAGTCGAGACCGTCCAACTCTCCGTGCGCGCGTAATGAACTTGTGAATATTTAGAGGGGTAATTGCCCACCACGGCGGCGCGGACCAGAGCAACCACCGACGCCAACGCCGGCACTACTGCCTATATATACTGCTGAGAACTCCTGCCGTCGCGAATCCCCGCGCACACGTTTCTATGGGGTGCTCGCGAAACACGAATCCAAAGCCAATATTGAGCGCAGCCCACCTGTGATTTTGGTCGTACGAATGGAACTTACACGGTGATGTATGGATACAATTACACACTTGTATCATATATCGTTACGATACACCATTTAGCTCCATCTCTTGAGATATCTTGCGAGCTATTTCTCTTTCGTCAAAGCGAGCACCTTGTGTCTTCAGTAGAGTTTATTGTAACAGCAATTTAGCAGCAGAAGCAACAAATCTCTCAACGTAAATCGGGAAGTAGTGGAACCAACGGGCATATGGTAACGGGCCTGTCAATAATTCGATTTTGTTTATGAGGCAAAATGAAAATTGTTTGAGGAACACCGAGAAAAAAATTTGATTGATTCAAATAAATGTATTTTGTTGGTTGGAAATTTTGTTAAATCAACAAAGGATTGTTCAAATTACATATGTCATGGTCCAGTCAACAAAATGAACAGTGCTGGCTCGCCCATCCGCGTTGACTAATCCATTTATGGGAAAGAACAGTCACATGATTGATTAACTTGAACAATAATCCGTCAATTCAAACATATGGTTTTGTTGAATTCATCTAGCCACCAATCGAGTCTGTTCCTTTTATTTGACAAAATATTTTGTTGTAATGAACTTGAAAATAAATTGGGATACAGTTCCGATTTTCTTGAACCATGTAACGATTTATTTTTAAATATTCAATTGTATTGAACTCAATTATTCTGTGTATGAAAGTGTATATTCGTTCGGATGGAAGAGATTCCGTGTTAAGGAGACCGAAAAAGTTGTTCAGAAATTTTCGTGCCTCGACTAAATATTTAGTTGTATCGAAGCCTCCCGTAGTTTGAAAAAAACATATATCAAATTATATTAACATATTATTTTGTCGAATGCAAGGTGGATAGAACGCTGAAATTCACGCTATTTGACTATCAGTAATCTAAATAATTTAGCTTTTTCAAGTGTAAATCCGTTTAGTTAGAATAAAGTTAATCGTCTTCTCAAAATGTCTTAATTCAGAGAATCATATTTATTGTGTACTCAAATATCTCGCGACATTAAATCAACTAAATTTTATTTCGTTCAACGTTGAGCCGTTTAGTTGATCCATTAAATTGCTTATTTCAGAAAATAATTTGACATCCTCGAAGCCACCGCCGCTAGGTGGCTTCGAGGATGAAGCGTTTCTCTCGCAAGCCGTCTGGTATCTAGCAAGTTACTATATAAAAGTCACTATTTTAAGTACGATCTAAGTTAACGAATGATAGGTTGGATGGTTAGGTAGGATAGGTGAGTAGGTAGGATGTATACGGATGGCCACGAAACGTTGGTTCCCGTCACTGCCCGCAATAGAGCGATGCTTTGAGAATTAAGGCATTAATGAATAAGCTTCAAACCCTGTCCAGTTAATTATATAACATTTTTTTTTCTCTGATTAAAAAGCTACAAATAATATAGTTGAATCAACCGATTTTCTTTTCATTGCATGAACAAAATATCTTGTTAATATTACATCGACCTTTAGATGATGCTATCCGAGCGCACCATTTTGTTGAGTCAAATAATTTTTTGTTCGTTAAACAAGTTTTTTTTTTCTCAGTGTATATAATTAATATAATTAAGATTGTATAATAAGGGCGGTTAAAAAAAAACACCCTTTTGACTTGCTCATAGAGGAAGCTTTGCTTTCGTAAAAATTTTTCGTTTTCAAGATTTTCGTGTCAGGATACTCAGAATGGTCCAAAACGTCGAGAAAAGTGGTTTAGGAAAAAATGCGTGGATGGATGTGTGTTTGCGTGTGTGTGGCCGGAATTCAAAATTTAAACCTACGTCATAGAGGAAGCTTTGTTTTCGTGAAGATTTTTCTTTTTCGAGATTTTCATGTCAAGACACTCAGAATATTCCAAAACGTCGAAAAAAGTGGCTTAGAAAAAATGTCGGGATGGATGCGCGTGTGTGTAAGCGTGGCCGACATTCAAAATTTAAACCTACAGATCTCGAGAACGGCTTTGACAATCGGACTGAAATGAGCTCATTAAAGCAATACACAACCTTTTTTTTAACACCCTAGTGTATAAAAAGAAAACAGCGGATTACTATGCTATAGTTGCATAGTTCAGTTCGTGCGTAGTTTATCCTAAGCATATTAAACTTGTATTCGCCATCACACGCGCTGTTTATAAACGTATATATATATATATATATATATATATATATATATATATCTGTAGCGTGTGTTCTCTATTTTCTTTTGCTCTTTATTACACTTTAAAAGAGAAAAGCCACATCAACGAGCAGGAAAAAAAGGGCTATCGCGTTAGTGAGCGGGGGCGGGGGGTTTAAATGAAAGGAAGAGTAAAAAAAGGGGTATAGCGATCGACAAAGGGGCGCAGAGAAGGCATAGCCGCGAACCCCGGGACTAATGCAAAGGCCCGTTAACCGAAGGGGTCGCAATGCACCACAGTGCACTCGTGTTCAAAGCGCCGCGAGCGAACGGGCGGGCTCGCGCTCTCCCACATTTCTCTCTTCGCGTTTGAGCAGCTCTATACCTCGCGAGTGATTAAAACCGATAATATACCCGGCGTGTATAAAAATTACCAGCCGGGTAATAAATGGGCGTGCTTACGAGGAGACACGCAACAAAACTGCAATCGGTGGGGAGGCTAAAGCGTGAGCTTGCCGAGTAGCCAAAGCTCTGATTACTTTTCTCACTCGGTTTCTTTTGGCTCTCTGTTTTCGTGTACGATGCAGTTGTGCATGTATTCTTGCGGCTGTATACTGCTACTGCTGCTGGTGGTGCTGCTGCTGCTGTTCGGTACGTGTCGAGCCGAGTGTAGAACAGGGGCAACTTGTACCGTGTGTGCCCGGCAAAGCTAGTTCTTTGCACGCCATCCGAGCGTTTTATAATCGTCGTGTGGCTACTGTGTGCCGAGGCGCTTGTGTTTCCTCGTTCACGTTTTCTCTCCTTCTCTATCACTCACTGCGGCTTCAAGCCTTGCGGAAAAATGTCTGGCTATTAATTTTCTTCTCGGCCCCTCGACAAGCCCCCGCACGACTAAGCTTGCTGTATGTTGTACGATACAGTGTATTTTAGAAGTCTCGTTGTGCCAGCTTTCGTGCAAGACGAGACTGCATAATTCAGCGAGTCGTTCAGGTCGCAACTTTCAAGTGGTATTTTTTTTTTTTTTTCCTTCTTTTTTTTCGTTGATTCTTGTACGTCGATCTAGACAACTATGGTGCTTCTCTCTATCGTTGTTTGATGGTTTTTTTTTGTCCTTTTTCGGTTGATTTCTCTAGCTTTCCTATTGGCAAATAGTGACACGAACAGACGTTGAGGAATAGAGAGGGTAGACAATTTCGATTGGTTGAGAAATTCCAAAGCTTTGAAGAAGACGTCGAATATAGACAGCATTTTCCATTTATAACGCCCTCTCGCTGTATACCTTATGACAACGAGGCTTCGCAGCAGCCTCTCCGACCAATCGGTTTCCAATTTCCGAGCAGAATGGTATTCCATTAAAATTTTTTCGTGTGCCTCTGAATGCCAGCTGCAACCGTTTACGTGTAACTCTCTCCCTTCAGCGACAGCTCTCGTGCACTATATGTTCTTGCCGGTAACGCATATATACATATATATATATATATATAACACAGATAAGATCTGTATGTGTCGCTTCTTCTTTCGTCAAGAAAACGACACGTAGACGAACGAGAGGGAAAGGTGTGTTATATAGAAGACGAAGAGTACCACGAAACGAGGTAAAAAGTTGTTGCAGAATAAAAAAAAAAAAAAAATAATAAAAAAGGTGGGATAAGGAATTCGAAAGCATTCGTGCGGAGTGAGAGTGCGAGCGAGCCGGACGAAAGCTAGGCAGAGAGCGACTGACTTGTACCGATAAGAAAAGTCCCGATCCGTTTCTCCGCCTCTGCTCTGCTTTCTCTTCTCTCTTCTATCACTTTCGTCCAATCCTTCCCTTCATTTCCTCGCCCTCCGACCCACTACCTCTTTTACACCACTTATACAACGAAACACGTCCTGTTGCCAAGCGCTTTAGCCCCTCTTCCTCTCGTTCTCCATTTACCGCGAGAATGCGACATTAACCGGCGTCGAGCCAAGCACTGGCATAGCATCCCTTACTCTATGTACCAGTAGCAGTGGCCGGGTGAGCGAAGCTCGCGAAACGAAGGATGCAGATACCGACTAGGAGATAGACAGAGAGAGAAAGAGACAGCGAGGAAGAGAGAGAGAGAGAGAGTGAGATACCGAGAACGAACGAGGACGAAACAGAAACGAGGAGAGAAGGCCGTCAGACTGCAACAGCCAGGGCACACCGAGCGAGGCATTGAGCCTCGAACGAAATAGGGAATTTAAGTGTCGCTGCTCTGATGAGATCTCCTCTCGTCCCGGCATCGTCCTCCACAGCTCTCTCGCACAGCGCGCAGCTCCTTCCTCAGACGCCCGCCAACTCCCTTCTCCTACTTTGCGCGTGATACACGCCAATCCCTCGGGAATGCCGAGTCCTCCTTCAACCTCGAGTTGCTTCTCCGCTTTCCTCTGTATCTCGCCCTATACATATATATATATATATATATAGATATATATGTATAGTCTACACAGGATGATCGCGTCGACTGAGCACAGAGTTATTCAGTATACCAAAGCGTTTCGTACAGCTTCAATGTATATTTCTGATAGGGAAAATTTTCATTACGATTTTAATCTTTTCACGTTGATGTCGTGAAAAGATAAATAAATAATTGGATCACGCTACCATTGAAACTGATTTTCCGTGATTACGTTGATTTTTCGTTTACGTGTAACTTCAATCGTGGCACTGAAATATTTCGAATGTATTCTTTTCAAGTATGGCAATATTAACGAACGTAACGTGTGGCTACGTATGTCAATGTTATCCGAGAACATTATGGAATCGATATCGACTCCTGCTTGATTTATATTTTCTTTTTTATAAAACTATTGAAAGACAGGAAAATTGTATGTTGCTTTATGTTCCTTCGGGATAATCACAATTCGAAGAAATCGCTTTAATTAATGCTCTCGGTTCATTGCATCAAACTAGATAATGATATTTTCCAATTTGTTATCGTGAATTACTTGAAATATTCGTAGAAATCAATGAGTCAACGTGATTGTTAAAAATTATCAGATTAGCGCAATATTATACCGGGGATGGCACATTGGCATATCGAGTCACTCGAAGATATATAACACTCATTGCTAGTATGAGCTGCGCTTGTGTCGATTGATTCGAGAACCGAAGTGAATATTCACGGAATCGAACGTACGATCATCAATTGATTTCGTATAGTATCTACTATACGTGTGTATCTCCATGAGTGTCAAGCACTGATCTGGAGTACCGACAATACGTTTGTTGAGTGGTGAATATCAGGGCACTAAACCTCTGATGTCACAAGTATCCACTCGAGTTACGTATTGAAGTCACAAGTTTTGTATGAATATTTGACAGACTTGCTTGACTGCCATAGTAATTTCATAGAGAATTTCTTTTAAAGAATTTCAAGAAAATGTCCAGTGATTGTCAAATTGTACAACACCAAAATTATTCTAAAAATAAAGGAGCATCGTATATAGGATTTTAAAAAAATGCTGGCAATTAATGACACGATAGGTGAAAAGCCTCGAGTGTTCTTTCACATGAGGAAACTGCAAATTATCTCGAATTTTATAGTATGTACAAGAATACATATCTACCGAGATTTCTATGGCGTTCCTTTAACAGATATTCTCCTGTTCTGCATATAACGTACTACATGTATCTGCATATATATACCTAATGCGCCTATGTGCACATACGTTCTGAGTGAGCAAGACAGAGTCAGACTTAACCGAGCGCAACGATACTGCAGAGGCTGCTGCCTGTTAAGCTGTTACGGTTAAATTGCAGTTTGATATATACGGGGCATTCCACCTGGTTTAAGACCTGGGTCTGATTCTTGACCCTTTCTCTTAGGCCCGCAATTTTTTATTATGATTGGCATAACTCTAAGAGGCAATAATTTGAAGAAAAAAAAATTACATATTTTTAGTTATCTACGATTTTTAAAAACAAATGATCGCACACATTTAAAAAATATGAAAAACCTTTTTTTGAAAATAACATTTTCTGGTGACCAAGTGAAAGTGGATCGGAGATTGAATGTAACTTTTTTTTTATGGCCTTTTTTCAACTACAAAAAAATGAAAAAAATTAGAAAAAAATAGTAACTTTAAGATGGACAGCAAAATTTTACCAAAATACAGATTACCAAAATTTTGTTCAGATATTTAAAATGTCTCGTACCGATAATTTGTTTTAAAATATCGTAGATAATTAAAAACGTGTAAAAAAAAATAATTAAATTTATACTTTTCAGACTTATGTCAACCATATAAAAAATTGCGGACCGAATCGGAAGGATCGGGTGTCATACCCAGGCCTGAAACCAGGTGAAATGGCCCATGTAAATAGTCGAGCATCGACGAACTATAGACACGTAAGGGGTATAGCTACGAAGGTACACGCCTCTCGTACCAACAGCAGGAGGATATACGCGCTCTCAGAGCACTTGCCTTCAGCTCGGAGATGCTGGTGCGACGTAGTTCCCTCCATTTTACTCGTAAAGACGGGTTAACGTACGGCTAACTTACGAGTAACATACGGATTATCGTTGCACTGTAGCGCGCACCGCCGAGTGAGAATGCGCACATTCTAATGGCGTTGCATAAATTCTAAGCATAAAGGCGATAAATTCTAAGCATGAAAGAGATGATATTCAGCAAATTTTCAAAACTACAATTTCTAATCATAATCGATCAGTAAAGTTACAATTTATCATAAAGTAGCCTGCAAAGAGATCGTCTCTTTCATTCTTAGAATTTATCAGCAGATTTTCAAAAATACAATTTCTACTCATAATCGATCAGTAAAGTTACAATTTATCATAAGTTAGCCTCCAAAGTAGAAGCAAAGTAATCTGAACGCACCAGCGTATCAAATTTTAGACCAATATTTCAAATAATTCATAAGAAAAACGCTGGACATTTCTTTATGAGTGTGGTTTTCAAATTATGAGATTGCAAAATTCTTTTATCCTTTTTTTCTTACAATCTCTGGTATTATGACCTCAATTCACTTTTTTGCAAGAAGTATAATAAATTGGAAAAAAAAAAGAAACCTGCGAAAATAATCTCATTCGTTCACGTGAAAAATGGAAGAAAAGCGGTACAATGAAAGATAAAAAAGTAATGAAAGCGAGGATGAACGCCGCTCGTGTCGGAGAAAGTGAAAGCAAGGCTGGTCAATGTGAAGAATATAATGAAGGTTCGTCGGCCAAAGCGACTACTACTCGATAAAGGACTCTCTTTTCACTCGGCATGAACGACTTTGCAGAAGCTACGACGCGTAAGGATAATAGGAAAAGCTTATTCGCTCGCGAGTTTATAGCAAAAGGTGATGTGCACCTCGTCTCTAATGTGGTTGGATGGAGATCGAACGAATGGATTCTGAGTGATCGTTCGGAAGACGCTGAAGGATAAAATACACGTCTGAAGGCTTGGAAGGTAGAAATAAAAATATACAATTAAATAAAAATCAATTCACTGTAGATCATTCATTTAATTATCAAATAATTGCGGACAAAAAGTAAAAAATAAATGACAGATCATAGTCAGATTAGATTGCATAATATAAGTTAGTGAACACATGTGTCTAATCAGATATATCCAATTTATGAAAGTTTGCTAGGCTTGCATTCGACTACTTCCGGATAGTCACAGACCGATAGTTTTGGATTGAAGTGAAGACCCTCCGGGCAAACCATGAGGATAGGTAATCCACCGTTGCAGGCGTAATAACTCCCGCAATCCTCTGGATTCGGGACCAGAACAGCCCAGTCATTCTCGTCGGAAGAAACGTCGCAGTCTACCGGAGGTTCCGGTTCTGTCTGAGCCATAACGACGGCGATCAGGCAAAAGAGGGCTACGATAACTGTGAAATGAAATTTATAAAATAACGTTAAACCTCTTTTGAACAATCATAAGATCATGCCATCATGACTCAATACTATGAAACAATTTTTGAAATTTTTTTTTTCGATTCGAATGTAACTCGTAATAAAACAATTCATTAAAAAATCGTCAACCGAAAAAAGTTAGACCCTTTTCGGAAGACGATTTCGTATTATGAATGGTTAGTTTTGACTCTGGGTAATTACTATTTTTGTAGATCAATTCACTCTCCACTAATGTGATTAATTTTCAACTTCATTTCGCAAAATTTCGAACTCACCTTTCATTTTATCGGTTGAGTGATGAGACAGCTCGTACAAAACAATTCACAAGTCACTGATGCTGTGCACTCTGTCGGATTGCTTGAATTGTGCGGTGCAAAAGGTCTTTATATACCTCAGTACGATCGTTCAAAATATATTTATCACTCTAATTTGCTTTGTATCGCGGCGCTTATCTGCGTGACCACTTAACGAATCTTAATCGCAACTTTGTCGTCATCCGGCATTGACTCGTTCTTCGACGTATCGCGTCATTGGCTTGATATGTCCGGTGCATCAAATCGTTTTATCAGACACCCACCGTCATTTTATATCAATTTTTCTTTTTTTAATGTAGAACTTCGGTGCTTCCGGAATGTTTTAAATTATTGATGATGAGACTATCTCTGGTGATTTTGCACTTGCTTTTCCAAGCTTCTCAGTGTCCTCACGCCCCGAAGAGTGTGTGATATGGCGACGATGCCGATTCGGCAATAAGAGAGGACCCTGTCCTGACACTCGGACAATGCGAACCTGCGCTCCGGTGCTGTCGCGTTTGGTTCCTGGTTATGGCGGCTGCACAATGCCTATTGTCGGTCTCCTCCTCCTCCTCCTCCTCCTCTTCACTCTCTCACTCTCTCGGCCCTCAGCCTCTCGCCCTTTCCGAACAACCCTCTGAACCACACGCTTGGCAGCAATTTATATATACATATATACATATATATATCCAATACATGATATAGTACATGTGTGCCATGGCGAAGGTCTTACTGAAGCTCGAATCAGGACCCTCAGCTATCGAATTCCCTGATGAATATCAGAACAAAGAGCAGAGAGGTAGAAGTTGTGAAGAAATTCCGTTGGGTAGAATTTGCTCGCAAGTTTTCGTTAAGAATCTTCAAATTCTTGAACACGATGGAAGCGCGAAACAGTCTGGTATGAATCTTTGAAGGAACTTCCGTGATTCTACGGTTTTCATGAATAAATCCGTGTTTGTAGACAAAAATAATACGTGCTTATAAGGATAATTAAAAAAAAAAAGGAAAAAAGACATGTTTCTGCTCTAACGCGCTGTTCAGTCATATTTGAAACAGGCTTTGACTTATACAGACAACAATGTGTTATTTATTTTGCAAATAGTCATAGATAAGAAAGAGAAATCCGAGACAATTGTACTCGAGACATCGCTTTATTCTCATTCCCTCGGACTCGTTCAGATCCTTCGAACCTCTCGCGTCGTTTTTCTTCCCCGCCGTGAAGAACCTTCACGGAACGGAGAGGTATAATAAATTTGTGTGCGCCGAGCCGCGCGCGGGAAAAGTTTCCAGTTACCAAGACGATGAATATTTTAGCGTCGTGGCCAGAGGTATACCCGTGGAGCCCCGTTGCTCTTCCGCGCTAGGGTCGTATAATTAGCGGTTAAATTCAAATTTTGGATATTACGGAAAAAGTTTTGTAAGCGAGAGAGTTGGCGCGGGATGAAGAGAAAGTATACGAAGAATCTTACGCCGCTAGCGCATAGTGGAAGTACACAGTCTCGGGATACCTTTTTTTTTTCTCTCTTTTTTTTTGCTCAGCGATCCTTGCCTGCGGGTGCAGCTCTATCTATTTCTTTCAAAGCCCTTTGAATGCTCCGAGAAACTTGCAGATGGACCGACGTAATCGTTTTGAAATTTTTTTTTTTTGTCCATACATTCAACATAAAATCCTTGTAATCCCCGGATTTCAGGTATTCGCGTGACACTCTCGAAAAGCGAAAGACGTTCAGCTCGATATCTCCATTATATTCTCAGCATTTCCTTCGGAAATATATACGTGCGCATAGATGTAAGGGCTTCGGCATTTAGCGTTAAGGGGTCGCCCAGATATATATAGATATCGAAAGAGAGAAGTGAAAAGGGTGGCTGGAGAACCTACTACATGCTCGCCATATTGGCACCCACGCCGCCTGCGTTTTACGACCCGTATTTCTGCAATTTTGCATATCCTCGTGTGCGCAGAGCGTGAGGTGATTGGAGCGTTTCATGTGAGTCAAATCAATATTTAATATTAAAAATTGTTTTTCGCGTTTTAATTGACAATAATTGAAGGTGATTCGTATACATCCTAAAAATGGTATTCATGAAAAAAAAAAAAAAAGAAAAATTGAAATTCTTTTTGGAGTGCTTCATAGAATTGGGAGAATATCACAAAAAAATCGCGAACGAAATCCAAGAGCTGAAGGGTCGAAAATGCACTAAAGATTTTCACAATTTTTCGTATTCATGCAATTTTTCCGTTAATCAAACTGTTATTCAGTCAGTAATTTTTGAAAAACACTTTTTTCAAATATTAAGAGCCTTCAGGCTTTTTTGTCTGTTGACTGAATCACGAGCGGAAATAGATTACAAGTTTTATTTTGATGTTTTAAAAAATATGTCCTTATCCACAGATAAGAAAAGTCTTACAATATTAATTAATCTTTCACCAAAGTAGATCTTCCGCATTACAATGCGTCACCATTTATAGGAAAC
This sequence comes from Perithous albicinctus, assembly GCA_964016905.1. NCBI lineage: Eukaryota > Metazoa > Arthropoda > Insecta > Hymenoptera > Ichneumonidae > Perithous > Perithous albicinctus. The sequence continues at coordinate 9,394,757 of OZ024702.1, read as the reverse complement.
ACACACACACACACACACACACCGATACATGCATAAACCCAGGTGCACCCTCTTCTTCCTGCATCGCGATAAGATAGATAGCCTTGCCAGTGTGCTTGGCCCGGAATACGATTTATCTCGGACGACATCCTTGCCCAGAACGCGTATAATGTCGACGTAAAGGGGAGGGGGAGGGGAGGGTCGAGTGAGGCAAACGTGTCATATGCGAAAGGGGGAGAGGAGGAGACAGCTTAGCCCGGAAGGATACAGTCGCGAAACGGAACGAGGCCACGCATGTACGTCGCCCGATTGGAGGTGAACAGTAGAGAGCTCTGCTCTACTGCTGCTGGATAATCGAAGCGATAAGGGAACACGCTCGCACACACGGTCCAACTGGAAGTCCCCCTCCGGCGTAACCGGTGACAGTCGCATCTCTACTCCGCTACTACATCTATACATACATTTACTCGCTACCTATACGGCGCACATACTCACAGTGAAGCTGACTTGCTTAATGCAGTATCAGCCAGGTATGGTACAACAGAAATTGTAGTGAATTGATCAGCTTCAGCGTGCGCACCTCTTTTCCTTGAGTTAGTAGCTACCGTTGTATGTACGCAGTTAGGTAACCAGACTCTACGATATAGGGCGTTTTGATTCTATCCGTTATCTATCCTCTGAAGTTGAGATGGAGATGGAAGACAGACTCGAGAGGCAGTTGAACCTTCTCTCTGCATTGCCAACTCGATTCGATTTTCCATCTCCTGAGTAAGGAGAGGTTATACGGATCGTTATTATGGAATCTCAGCATTATGACACGACTGCGATTTCGCAATGAATTTCATGCCGTTAGTTATGGGTGGGATACAGCAGAATATGTTAATAGTGTAATAAGACTCCGCGTGTTTGACTAGAAATGTCAACTGTTACGTCTGTCAAAGTCTTGACTGATAGTTAAACCCTCAATGTACGTCATAGATGAGGTATTCTTGGCGAATTGAGTAAGGCGTTCAATCCTTGATCCCTTCCTATTTGTATCATATTTTTTTTATACCATTCCATACCTCATACGTATCTGTGAATATTTGAAGCAATTGGAGCAGGTTGAACAAAAGATATACATGGCTTCGTTAAAGGAATATTTATTTTTTAAATTTAGTTGGTTGCAAAGATTTTTTTTCTAAACGAGGATGCAAAATAGAATCTTGCACATTGCTTCTTCATTACTTTTCCATCTTTCACAACTTCCTCTATAGAAGTAATATACAAGAATCTACTCTACAATCTTGTTTTCTTCTTCTTCTTCTTCTTTTTTTTTTGCACAATTTTCGAGAAAGGTTGATTAATTCGTTTTCGTGGTGAATAGACTTTCCAGGTCAAAGCGACACGTTCGCGCGGACTTAACGATAGTGTAAAGAACAACTTTATACGAAAGTTGGGTGATGCTTCGCCGTTTCTTTACGAAGAGAAAACTTTGGAGAAGTCTTTTGGCGTTCCGTTCGTGGTGGGAGGGATGCGAGTGAGAGAGGAAAAAAAAAAAAGGAGAAATAAGGAAGCTCCGGTAGTTGATATTAGAGGGTTGAAGGGAATATAAAGCGAAGAAAGAATGCGAGAGAAAGTCTGTGAAGGATATGAGAGACGCGGCAGCGAAGTATAGAAAAGGACGGAAACCAAGGAATAGAGTTAAGAGGTTGAAGAATATATGAAGAAAAAAAAAGAAGAAAAAAAAAAAAAAAAAAAGCTCGAGTGGTGGAGGGATGAGCTTTGAGAATCAAGTTTCGCCCCGGTGGTGTGGTTGGCCTTTGAGCGCAGAGCATACATAGCCGAAAGCGCGCATGCAGTTTCGCGAATAGGCTAGTGGGGTGGAAGGGAGGGGGAGGGGACGGGGTAGGCAAAAGGAAGTGCAAGAAAGGTGGAAAGATCGCGCGCGGCGTTACAGCCAGCGGAGCCTCCGGATCCAAGAATAAACTCGAAGATAAGCACCGGGGCGAAGACGCGACTGACGAAGAAGAAGATGAAGAGGGGAAGGAAGCCGAGGCTGTGCGCGACAGAGAGGATAAGGGAAAAGCGGAAGCGAGCGAATAAGGTGGAGACTGCGTGGAGGAGGAAGCTATGGTATAGTAAAATATGTATATGTACAAGAAAGAGAGACAGAAAGTACTTTCACCGCGATGAAGACCGGCAGCGCGGGCCGGGCCGGCTTTAAAGTCTTTTGTTTGACTAGCTGCTTCGCCTGCGGCACCCACGGTAATTCCAACAATACTGCGCAGAACCGGGAGGGTTGGGTATAAGGATTCTGAGGGGGTTCAAGAGGAAATTCGAAGACGCTTTCAAGAAGGTTCGGTGTTGGAAATTGTCAACAAACAGGATCATTCCGCGCCCGCCGGAATATGGAAAAAGGTTAATAAATTATTTACGGGGACGGCGATTGACGAGAGAGAGCTTTTATCGACAAAGAAAATAATACTAAGTACACGTAATTTGTTTTTTATTTTGTGAATACTATCACTGAGGAAAATTTTCATTCCATGTATTAAATCATGTATTTGAAAACACATAATTGCTTCCCAACAATATTACGTCAAAATGTTCGAAATATTTCATTGAGCATACTATATAATATGATTTATATTTTAGTATCGGCAAAACAAATTTCAGTCAATAATAATCTGTAATTGCGACGCAAGTATTTATTCTGTCGTGTCAATTAAATAATTAATTGGAAGTATTAAATATATAATTCAATCAGTAGCCATCCCAAAATTGTATATAAATTGACGCTAATTGATTGAATTAAGTGTTTCGTAAAAACAGTAAGATATTTTCATAAAATTATTTCCTCTTTTATAGCTGATTATTCGATGTATATAACAATGCAGAATAATATTTATATTTCAGATTCCATTTCGTTGAGGATGAACTCTGGACGCAATTTTAATGATTAAATTCCCTGTTCGTTTTTAAACATAAAAAAAAAAAAGAAAAAAAGCTAACGGTACCACGAATTCACTAACTATATCAGAAAGCCACACCGGAAACGGTGAGTTAACGGTGTCGCGATTCCAGCAAGTTCGCATTAGCATTCCCACTCGTTGTACACGTTTGGGGATTGGCGGAGGAAAAACGCGATATATCGCGAAGCAGAGGAAGAGCGAAGTAGGCGAGAGCAAGTGAGACAGATGGAAAGTACCTACGGGTTGTGCTGGCACGGCTGGCGCATCCGCGGAAGGCTAACTACTCCACGGGGCTTGTGGGAATTGAAAATAAACCGGGAGCACCGTGAAAGCCCGTAGCGCACGGGGCTATAGGGTTATACTGTATACATAGCTGTGTTCGTACGTACGGTTCTTCGTCCTATACACGTTAACGAGAACGCTAAAGGCACGGAGCAGGCAGTTGGGCGTAGGGCGAACGGTTCACGGGGGGAAAGGAGGGGGGAGGAGATGCAGGGAAGTGTGTCAGCCAACGTAGGGGTAGTAAAGAGTGAACAGGGCAAGTGTGAGTCGACGGCGAGCCAAAAGAGAAGGAGAGGGAGAGAGAGAAAGAGAGAGAGAGAGAGAACGAAAAGTGCAGGAGGTAGAGAAAGAGTGAGCAGTAGATAGGGTTGCACGAGAGTGCTCGGAAAGTTTCTGACCGCAGCACCGCTGCGCGCTCTCGGTGGTCATCAGGTATTTATGAAGAGCCCGTGACGCACGACGACTGCATCCGGCGAGCTAGCTGCTGCTGCTGCTGCTGCTGCTGCATGCTGTGTGCTCCCTATACTGCCACAGGCCCTGCCATGTATCGTTCGAAAATATGACTCTCTCTCTGCTTCTGGTTAACGAGGGGAAAAAAAAGAAGAAGGTAAAGTGAAAAAGGGTGGAAAACGAGGGATAGGGAAGGGTGAGAACGACGGGAGAGCAAAGGCCACGTGAGCGTTGATATAATACTGGGGTATCGTTTTTCAAGAAGCACGAGAGAACCCCCCGAGAGGTCTCGTCCGGTTTTACCAAAAGTCATAATTTCGAGCGGTATATACATGTATGTGTATATATGTATACTTATATAGAAAAATCTCGTCCCTCAGTGTTTGTCCCTAGCAGAGGTACGGAAATTGTGGTTGTATGTGATATGACAGCCCATGTTAACCCATATACGTATTTTCATTATAAAGACGTTCTCTAAAAATATAATTTGTCAGGAGATACTTTTTTGTGAGCCACTTCTTATTTAAATAATGAGAACTTGTAGAAAGAAATAATGAGATCTCATTTTTATTATCCGGCAAGAAAATAATTGTATCTTATTTCTTGCACGAAAGTTACGAATTTTTCAAAAGAATCCGAATTTAAATTGAAAAAGAAAAAAAAAAAAAACGTTTCGCTGGTATTTTTAAAGAATTAATATTATTTAACATGTTTGTCGGAAGATTCATAGACTAAACAAATGTTACAAGTTTGTCTTCTATAAAACTACGTAAAAAGATATCTCTTGGATTATTGACGTAATCACAATTATTTTTCTGTAAATTAATTTTTATACATTATTTTGAAGCTTAAAACTGGAATCCATAAATTAAATTTCACCTTCATTAATACTCAGCTTCCTTTTGATATAATGTACAAAACGATTTTCGAAATATTGCAACTCGTATAGCCTATCTGTACCCCGCTGAAGACTTCTTAAATTTGTCCTTCCCTCAACACAGGGTTCCAAAGTCCCTTTGTGATCTCACCAAGGTACACCAGGACCCTTACTGAATCCCTGTAATGTTCCGAAAATCCAAGAGGGCATGACCGAGGTCTCTATATATGCCGCTTCAACCCTTTCAGCCAAGGCTTTCTCCACTCGCCCGCAGGGCCTCTACCTGCTTGCCTGTCTGTGCTGCATCAAAGAGATCCATTAATATGATTAAGAAAAGATGGGCTTCTAGTTCTGAGGATATCACGAGAAACCATACCGGTATTAAGTAGCAGAGCTACTATTTCGTCGGCAAGAAACGCGTGCTTCTCGCTCTTGTGTGTCAGGACAACTGAACAGAATACACTGCGATGCTCACAGCACGAAAGCCCTTCACTCTCGACAATACGAGCTTTGGATAAATCTTTACAATCGATACATAGAAATCTTTAATACGACAATGCACGTGAAGAATTTCATATTTTCAAATTGGGGCAAAAAGATTAAATTTAAAAAATTCATATTCAGTTTTAAAAAATCTGGAAAAAAATGTAAAAGTGGTTTTTTTTTTTTTCGATGATATAGAATAGTATGAAAAATTATGGAGCAAATTGGAAGGGTTCAGGGTTGAACGCTCACTGAGAGTTGGCCAAGAATACCTCATATACTGCTGTATAGAATAATAGCAATCGAGTTCTCATTCGAATAATTAAAAACGTCACTGGCAGAGAGAGCAGAAGCTCCTCCTGAGCCGCGGCGCTGCTCTCAGCACCAAGCTCTCGAGTGTCGACGGTGTACCCTCTCGAAATTTGCATAGCTGCTTGGTCGATGGTGAGGGCGAGAGCGCTGGCGCACGGTTGAAATATGGGCTTTTATTATTTTCGAAGTAGTTCGGGCCGTTAATCGCCCGCGGGAAAAGGTAGAGCTCTGGAGATGGGGGGGGGGGGGGAGAGAGGGTTTCGTTTCGAGAGAAAGTGCGACGGAGAAACGAGGAGGAGGCGAAAGAGACGGCCCGCCCGAAGATATGCGAAGCACCCGGGCGAAAGGAGAGAAAGGCAATTTGTTCCTAAGGCCGTATGTCTTCTGTTTCGAACGTGGCCGGCGTAAGCACGGAAATGATAAATTTCTTGCCGATCCGCTTTCGGCGTGCCTCAACGTCGCAAATGCGCTTCGCAAAAACCCCTCCTCCACCCACAAATACTATTATTTCGCTCTTTGAATAAAAGCCTCTTTCACATAAAGAGCTACGGTCGGAGGAATTTGAAAGTTCAATTGAAAATTCCCAAGCTAACATAGTACAACTATAGAATTTTTTTTCTTTTTTTTTTGTTAAATGGTTTTAAAAAAAAAGCAACCTTTTAGTCCTTCGGATTGAATTACAAGAAACTTCGATTGAATGTCAGGATGGAATGCCGTGCGGAGGGTGGCAAATTCGACAAATGTGCAGCGCTCGCGTAACTATACGACCGTATACTGGCAATCTCGTTCTGGCAATTTAAAAAATCAGTCTGGTTGCGCACGTGCTGCATCAAAACCCGTCGAGTTTTTGTTCGTTCGTTCGTTCGTTCGTTCGTTCGTTCGTTCGTTCGTTCGCTCGTCCGTCCGTTTGTCGATATTGCCAGGAGAGTCCCGTTTGTATACCGTGCCCGGACTACCAAAGCCGAGATTACAATCGCGAGAGGGAGAGGCGAGCAACGAACGGAGAGCGAGAACAAACGCGGTAGCGGCTCCATAGCCAGTGAGCGCGTGGAAAGCAGAAAGTTTCTAATGGCTCTCGTTCAGCGACGGCTTATCGACATCTCTATCCGGGCGTCTCAGCGTTGGGGAAGCTCCAGCGCACCGGCTACGATCAAACAACAACAAAAACAACAACACAACGTTGCGAGCAACGGGCAAACGACCACAACTACCACCACCACCACCACCACCACCACCACCACCCCAAACCTAACGATCAGCCAACAACTGTTGCTCTTTATCGGCTAACAAAATAGAGCCTCACGACTCATCTGGCTTTCCAATCGCTCTGTCTTTGTTCTATCTATAGACACTTTTGTTGTTTTGTTCTCATTTTAGCCATGGGCTCTCTCTCTCTCTCTCTCTCACACTCTCTATCTCTCGGTTGAGTTCGAACATGGCTTCAATCACCTCGTTTCTATATCTTTTACTTCCTGCTTCCCTTTTATATACATAAACGTTGTGATACCATGATACATACCCGTTTTATATACACGACTCACGCCGAAACAGAGATTTTTTATTTACACACAAATTATTTTATTAAATATTAATTGGATAAATTGACATAGAAAAAAAATGTATTTTATTACATTCAAATATAATTATTTCATATAATTTGAACGAATATTTTGATTGCTTTTTTATCAAATACACTATTCTTTGAATTAACATGAGGCTAGTGAATTTACTGAGGCTAGTTATAGTCTTAGTAAAATGTTAATTTAAAGAATAATGTTTATAATTTTTATTTTAGATTCCATTTTTTAATAAAGATTATTTTCCTGAAATGTTTTTGTATTCGGACCAGCCGATTCTATCACATGTTGAGAATACCGTTACGCACAATTGAGGGGATTGCGTTTTTCATACGACTTCTTTTTCACGAGTAAAATTAAATAAAAAACGATTTCTTGTCTGAAATTGTTGCACCTCCCTTTGATAATACAACTGTATTATTAATGAGTAAAATCAAATAAAAAACGATTATTAATAATAGACTTGTATTATTAAAGGGAGGTGCAACAATTTTAGACAAAAAATCGTTTTTTATTTGATTCTACTCGTGAACAAAAAAAATCGTATGAAAAACGCAATCCCCTCAATTCTACATAACGGTATTCTCAACATGTGATAGAATCGGCTGTTCCGAATACAAAAATATTGTAGGAAAATAATCTTTATCGAAAAATGCTATCTAAAATAAAAACTATGAACATTTTTTGGTGAATATATAAATTCTCGTGATTTGTATTCAAATGTATGTTGAAAAATGCATCTCCTGAGTGAAATTTTATATTCCAGTCGACCTCTTCACACGTGAAAATTTTGATTCTCCTTATAAAAAAAAAGAAAATATAATTCAGCTAAAAATAAAAGAGAAGTACCATTTAAAGCTCACTTTAAAGAGAAGACCCGATGAAGCCATCCGTAAAAGCTTTGTAATCGGTATTGAACGACTCCCTTATCTTCATTTGTAGCAAAATTACAATCTACTTTCCAGATACCTTTCTCTCTGTTTTCATTCAACCTTGACTGCCTACCACGTTCGTGCACCTATACAGTCACCCTCCTCGTGGACAAGGCTCGATATCATGTTATTTCCCCTCGCAGATAGACATACGTTAGTGGGGAAGAGAAACTGAGAGATCGAGAGACAAAAGGCAAGAAATCGCGACCAGAGAGAGGCTGGGATGAACTGTGCCGCGGACACGTGCAGCCTCCAATATGCGCGATATTGGCTGGCCAATGCGAAGAATACACCAGCATTACGAGACGGCTGCCTTCGTCTTCCATATTCCTCAGTTACCACCACTATGTCCTCGGCACTATACTCTCTTCTATGGGAACGAGATATAAAGTAGGGTTTTGATAAAGCGATGGCCGTCTCGAGAGTGGTAAGGCGACGTCTATCGCACGTGTACCATGTGTCGACCTAGCCGCCGCTGCTGCTGCTGCTGCTGCTGCTATGACTTCGACGAGGCTGTACGTGTTTCTTACTCTCTTCCGTTCACTCCCCAACCCTCTCCCTTTCATCCACCGAAACATTTCTCCTGTTCAACGCTGCAACGTCGACGACAGAACACTCGGACAGTCGGACCACTTCTCGTGCCTGACCAAAGCGGAATTTTTCTACTTGCACCCGGTGTCGTCAAACCACTCGAATTGCCGATGTGCACACGACTTCGAAAGAGCTATGGATATCCCATTCTTCTTCATGCTTTTTTCTTCCATTCTTTTTAGGAGGAAATAGCACACGAAAAATCCGCAGAAAATTACAATATCACATGTGTGTGTGTGTGTGTGTGTGTGTGTGAGTGTGTGTGTCTTCCTTTTCTCGGTCAGCGTTTTGCTCTCAGAAATTTGTGCGGATTCCTCGCGGTACCGAACAAGTTTTGTAATATCGACAGCGAATACGTCGTACGAAATTTACTCTGCTCTCTAATAGGACCATACTCGTGCTCCGCAAGCAAAGTTACGAATAGTCCAATTCGCACATTCGCGCCAACGAATGTATATGTTATATATATATATATAACTATTATAAGGGATGGTGCTAGAGCGGTATACGACGGTACGCGACGCCGCGTAGAGCGCAGAACCTCTTCTCTGCAACAAGATTACGAATCAGCGGTTCTGCAGGGATGCACAGCAGAAGCCTGTACGCCTCTTACGAGTCTCTCTCTCTCTCTCTCTCTACTACATTCAACCACGCTTCTACCCCCTGTATATGTACACACATTGTAATATGTACATGCATGCATCTGTGTCTTTCGCGCTATATACGAACCGAGAGTGCGGTCTCTGCGGAGAAACGCGTTACCGCATACCGCCGAGGTACATATACTAGTGCATATGTATATAGTACCGTTGTTCGGTATAATATAGCAGCGTTGGAGAAACTACCAGCGGAGAAAAGTCATTTAACACGAGAAAGACAGAGCACGAAACTCTCGGAATGGCGACTTTGTTCATCAGCCAAATGATTACAAATCTCCTCAGACGGGCGCTGTTGCTACACCGGAGCTAGACGCTCTCTCGCTCTCTCTCTCTCGCGCGGGTCTCTCGCACCTTGAGTGGCAAATATGAACGGATGAGGGTTCCGAGAGTCGCGAAACAGATGAAGCCAAGAGAGGCAGAGCTCACAACCAAATTCTACGCTTTTCGTCCCCACTCACACGACGATCCACATCTCTATCTCTGTTTCTCTCTCTCTCTCTCTCTCTCTCTCTCTCTCTCTCTCTCACGTTCTTATTCACCTAACAATCCAGACAGAGTCTCCTTTTCTCGCTGTATATATCTTGAGCCAACTCGAATCAATCTGGCGTTAGTTTGACACGAAATGCATTACCCGACTATAGTCCGACATACAGACACACATACTTAGCTGCTACATTTCTGGATTACTCTACTTGCAGCTATGTCTATATAGTTGGGCAAATTTCGAGAGTGGAATATGCCTAATTGATTCAACGCGTTAATTACGGAAGACAATTTTTCACAGTGCGCCAATTATGGCAGGTGGCCTGTGAGGACGAAGCGAAATACAAATTAGGTTACTATAAGTGTGTAGTGAACAATCGATGCCCTATTTTGTTTTTAAACTATAATTACTATTAATCACATTAATTATTTTTCGTATTACATACCAATTAAAAGACATAATTGCATTATCTCGTATTTCGTACTTGTCACCGGTTTCGTCAATTAGACGTAATTAGACTCTTCCAGCCTTAATTAGCAGAGTCACCTGATAAAGCACGAAAATAAAATTGGTGAAGCACAAAAAAGTGAAAACATTTACAAATAAATGTTCGCTGATAATCCAATTCATCGGTACAAATATTTGTCCATTTATCAACATCTCGTGGAAAAATACACGCCGGTTTTACAGAAGCTGACTCTACACATCACCGACTCTACACCGCAGCAATGTATACCAACTTATCCATACGTGAGTTGCGCTCGTTGTACGACGATTCAACGGCCGATTGACCCATTCTCCTGGAGTTTGAAAGAGAAATGAACTATTCATATTGCGGTCGAGGCATTCGTTTCTGCTTCCCATGTGAGCTTTCCTGACACTACTGCCTGGTACCCAGCATCTCTGTACCCTTTAATTTCTTCTCACTCGCTTATACTTTCCCTCTCAATCTTCCCCTCCTTACGGTTTCTCTTTTCTCTTCGCTCTCTCGCGTCTAGTAGCAAACGAACGTAATGCATAAATATAGTAATCCAACGAATAAAAGCGAGTCGGCTAGGAGATCTCTCGAGCAAGCTGATCCGGATGCTCGCTGCCAGGAGCTTTCCACTGACTTTCCTCTTAACTTGCAAATGTGTAACCCTTTCATATAACGCTAAATAATTGCATTTAATTACTCGCCCCGTTTACCACCGCGTTTTCATGGCTGTAACATACGCAAACTACCAAAACTATATAATGCTTTCGAGTATATACAGCAACGAGGATGTTATTTTAATAACACAAGCGCCGATCTCTTCTGGGTTTCCATATTAACGCAAGGTGGCACTCGAGCACCATTCAGAAGAGCTCATAGTATACTTTAACGCCGTCCTTCTCTCTGACTAATACGTGGAAACGAGTTAGATCGGAGCTATATATGGGCACCCACACCGGTTGCTTAAGTACCGACAACGGCAACACTATATCCACCAAACTGCTGCTCTCTATATACTCGGTATAATAATTAACGCGTGTATATGGGATATACTTGCGAGACATCGCAGTTAAGTGGAGCAAACGATTTTAATCCGGCACGAGTGCAGCGACGACTGAAACTCGCTGTTTCTACAGCTCGAATCTATATTACGCTACTTTGGGACCGATCCTTCTAACCAAGTTCTAACTTTAACTGGGGGCACTGAGAAGCGGAAAGCATTTTCTCTCTCTCTCACACATATGTACCACCGTAAATATAATATATCTAATGTGCCTCCTCTATGGTAGAGCGTGTAATTTTTCAACGAGCCGTGTATAATCTTCGCTATTAGCTGCTCCTCTGTTCGGATAACTATACGCTGTTGCGGGAATGCACATATGGCTTAATAGCACCAGCATCGGGCAATTGAGGCTATCGGCTTAAAATGGAAAGGGAAGCACGGGGACTCCTGTAGGAAAGCATCTGCTAACTGAGAGGAGTGCGGAACTCTCGACGAGTAATCTCGAAGCAGCAGCAGTAGAGTATAAAACTATATGGAGGAAAGATGTTGGGATGCCTCCTCGTGCAAGGATGCTCCGAGGAGGGTATATCCTTACGAGCGAAGTTGGCGGCGGACGAGAGACCTCACCGAAAGCTTTCACCGTCGCATATGCCAGCCGCTTAGTCGAGCTTAGCGAACTGCCTGCCTGCTACCTCTATTTACATTAATTCCCGATAATCGGACAACAGCTTTGCCCCCCCCCCCCCCCCATCGCCCCCTCTCCGCCCTTCCTCACACAGCCTGTCTACTCGGCATCGCATCAGCTATAGCGCACCACGCCGAGCCCTCTGCTAGAGAAACTTGAAACGCTTAACCCACGGCCATATCGAGAGAGGGGCAGAGGGGACGGGGGGGGGGAGGTTTGAGAGAGGGAGATAGAAGGGGTGAAGTGCGCGAGGGCCACATACCTACCGAGCCAATCCTGAACACCTGAGAGCTCTTCGCATTTCACCATTTGCATATATGGCTCCTGGCGTGCAATACCAACGTAGCTGTAAGATCGTTATGATCGTGGCGGGTTCGGGCATGCAGCAATCACTGTATGAGGCTGAAAGCCTTCTTGCTCGTTTGGTGGCATTATTCCATTACTGATGTGGTATTCAACGTATTATCGATGGATATTATCTTGAAAATTCAATTTTTAGACTTGCTTCCTAAATTAATATTGCTAAATTGCTTTTACAACTATACGTAATCAAAATAAGTATCCGACTGGTTGTTAACATCACGCAGAGAATTTAATTCCTGATAATTTTGATATATGCCTCTTAGGTACGAAGGACACTTTTATTTCTATAGACTGAGGGAGATGAAGGCACGAGGGAAAAGAGTGAGAGTTAAATGCAAAATCGAGAGCAAACGTAGACCCGGCTATGTTAGCACTTTCGGGCAGGCGCGGTGAAATTGGGGGGGGGGGGGGGGAGGGAAGGGGAGGGGGACAATGAGCAAATAACTAGATTTTTCGCGCAACGGAACAATAATGGAACTCGGGGAAATTTTTCACGGACCCATGGGCAAAATAATTTGGCAACAGATGCGCGACGCGTTTTCCGAGCCATCCGACCAAGAATAACCGGCAACGAGGGGCTCTCGGCGACAGGCCGGTGTAGTGCCGGAGAGAGAAAGAGAGAGAGAGAAATAGAGAGCGGTTGCGGGGAGCGCCGAAACGAGAGGAAGAGGAACATATTATATAGAGCGACAGAGTGAACGGGCCGTGCACAGAGTGCGGCATCGGTACACCAGGGATTCCCACCCGGTATATACACAAGTGTGGCGGAGGGGCAGGGGGGGGGGGAGAGGAGAAATAATTTCGAACTTTGGTGCAAGAATAATGCTTCAGCGGCAAATTTTTTATTTGAATTTTTATTGCATCGTAAAATTGGATCATTCCTATTCAATTGCCAAATTGAGCCCTTTCTAACGATTGAAACGCACAGCCCTCGCAGTCGAACACTAAAATAAGTATGATTACGATGTGGAATTAATGAGAAGCTCTTTTTTTAGCGCACGTTAAAGGAGCCGAGTCAAGTAACAAAGAAAAAACGCTGTTAATTCATTGAGGAATATTGCACTAGCTTCGTTGCTGGTATTATTTTTTCAAAATCTTCAAGTCTATCGGTATTTCACTAATTATGCTTCGAACATAAATGGCTACGTTCACGCTAGAAGAAATCACCTTATGCACAACTGAGCATGTATTTGGAATATTTGAAATATTGGTTCTCTTGTAAAATGATGGACAAAATTTACATTTTGAACCATTCTGAGTGTTCTGACATGAAAATCTCGAGGAAAAAAAATGTTGGCGTGACTCGAGCCACCTTGAAAGACTAAATTGGCAGATCGAAATCAGAAAACGTATTCACAACGAGAAAGAATAAGAAAAAGGGTGAAGCAACATTCGCCCTCCTGGGAGTAAAGTCGACTTACGGAAAGACACGTTGGGAAAAGACTAAAATTTCGAAATAGCAAGGTCGAATAGTGGCAGGGGAGGACAGAAGGAAGAAAGCAACAAAATGGAGATGGAAAAAAAAAAGTGAGTGGGGAAATGGGAGCTCCAAGGGACGTTGGAAATCTCGTTTCCTTCGAAGGGTGCTGCTATGCCGTACGGCTATAGGAGCCAGGGCGTAAAGATAAGAGCGCTACGTGAGCGGCTCATTAAGGGATGCAAATTAAGCAGAGGCAACGACGCTGCATGGTGTTCCCTCTCGTTTTCTCTCTCTCTCTCTCTCTCTCTCTCCCTCTCTCTCTCCCTCTGTCTCGACGATGAAACTTCGGAGGCCACGACGGGTAACTCGGCTTAGAGAAACATCGCACGAGCATCATTCCTCTCTCCCTCACTCATTGCACCCCGAAAGTACAGTTTTGTTTGGCAATGTCGATCGAGCCCTTTTGACACTTATTAACATCTTTTCCGAGTCCTTTTTAGAAAATACGGAAAAAAATATACCAGTAAAAAAATGAAAACTCATTAATAGCAAGTGCGCGAGGATGATATTAAAAAAAAAAAAAAAAAAAAAAAAAAAAAATGATAAAAAAAGAGAAAGAAAAATCGTGTCAGGATTGTATGTACAAGCAAAAAGTGGCGAAGGGACATTTAATTTACTTTTAGTCGAGCACGAGAGGAACGAGAGAATTCTGTCGCGAGTCCAGTAAAATCGTCGTCGAGAGTAAAACCATTTAATTACGCGCTAAAACTTGAAACCCTCTCTCACGAGTTTCGTCCCTTTTCGCCAGGGCTATTTCGTTGAGACCTGAACCGGTTCCTTCCCATGTATAGAACTCCCTCCTCTCTCTCTCTCTCTCTCTCTCTCTCTCTCTCTCTCTCTCTCTCTCTCTCTCTCTCTCTCTCTCTCTCTCTAGCTCACACTTTCTCTCGTCGTTTTCCACAAACGACTGCAATCCTCTGGTCTCTGCGTCTATCCTCTTTCTTGGCCTCTTTCTATCCTCTTTCACTCTCGTCAGGCGCCCCCGGTATCGCACGAGACCGTCTCAGCAACTCCCTCGCTTTCCCGTCCGGTCAATTCGCGACTGGCGCATAAAGGTCGCTTGAAGTTTGAAAGCCTCCCTTACAAACGACCGCCGTCCGGCCTTCTTCTGATTTATAAAGGCTTTTAGCTAGCTAGCTGTGCTGCTAAGACTCGCTCGTTCGCTCTCTCGCTCTCTCTCGCGCAAAACCCGGCAAAAAACGACCCCTGGAGCTGCGAACTAACGTACGGAGAAACACGAGGCTGCACCTCGTGAGAGCGCGTTATACTCTCTTCCTCTAAGTCGCCTTCGTCGTCGAGATATCGTGCCGTTGACGTGAGTGAAGCGAGGGAGAAAACTCGGTGAGAAAGACTAAAGGAATAAACGGCACAAGAGAGAAAAGGAGATATATATATATATATATATATGTGTATATATAAGTTAACCCAGAGATAAAATTCAGTGCCAAGAAAAAGTCGGAGAGAGAGAAAGAATTGCAGAAATATGGATAAGTATGAAGATATATCATTCTGTTCTCCTTCTTCTTACTCAAACTTTAAACAATTCAAGAGTTCTCTCTGCGCCAACGCGTTTAATGGTCTCAGTGACCGTCTCACGAAGCCCCCGTCTGAACTATAAAAGTATATATTCTAGTTTCATCGTTCATTGTCAATTACTTCAGAGACGCATGAAAAATTAAGTGGTAGCAAATTCGTATCAGCCACACTGACGTATTCTCCGCAAAGAAAAGCTTTGAATTAATATGTAAATTATAATTATTTTTTTTTTTTTTTTGCAAAGATATACTTTAAATATAAATCAACCGTGCCTGAGAATAAATTTAATATGCGAGCCATTCTTCGTCAGTCCACCGCTTTCTTCTGACCCACTTAGATACGTCGCATAATTAGACAGCTTTAGAAACACTCTTTCGAATACGCAATTTAATTTATTTTTAAATACTTGATGCCTCTTGTTTTAAGCAGTACAAAATGGATACTTTGGATTTTTTTTTCACTAATTAAATAGACCGTCTTTTCTGTAAATTTTACATGTATCCCTGCAAATATTGTAAAATTTGAAATATAATAAAAGGTATTGCGTTGAGCAAAAAAAAAGTGATTATTTTAATACAGAGTAATCAATTATTTTTATTCTATACAAAAATAAAAAGTACATTTTTAAAAAATGTAGATTTTCAACCTTATTTTTTCTTGTGCTATTTATTCATACCAAGATACTAATAGTTTAAAAATAAATACAGCTGTTACATTGTTTAGAAATGACAATCTAGAGAATTGACAGAATATACTTTGAATTGATATTAAAGTCTGACTAATTATGAAAAACATCTAAGATGGGCAGTAAATAGGAGCTATATTGACAGAGAATGTCTCGGACATTTAAAAAGAAATTGCCAAATATAAATAATCTTGTATTTGAGTTGTACAACTTGTTGTCGGGGTTATTGTAAAGTATGTATATATTTACATATATACATATTTCTCCTCTACACATGTCTGCGATAGTGTAAGGTCGTATTAATAAGTAGAACATGCCAGTCATTCCCCTAATGATGTTTGATACATAAAAAAAAAATTAAAAAATAAGATACATGCCAGTAACTAGTGACTGGCAGATTCTTAAGATACCCATTAAATCATTAAATTAAACGAGTGTTGAATATTAATTATATCCCCGCATTTCCAATTATCCATTTGGCTACTATACCGCACAGTGTAATCAGAGCAGAAATTACGTTTCACGAAAGAATTGACTCGATGCGTTAATTTTCCGAGTTAATCAACCTTACCGACCTACACGTGGTGCTATATATACCTCGGTGGAATAGTATTTGTCCTAATTGGAATGAGACTGATGTTAATAGGGAAGAGCCGGTCAGTGAGTTACAAATTCATGGCGAGTGGTCGACGACGGGAACGACGTGAGGCTGACGGTGCTCCATTTGGAAGGGAACTAACTCAGTCATTCGGAGGAGAGTTGCGAATCCGGCGAGGGAATTACTCGAGCATCAGGCTGGGATGTAGAGAGAGCGAGGCAGCGAAGAGAGAGCGAGAGAGAAAGCGAAGGCATCAGACGAGGAAACGGAGGATGGGTTCTACTGCTTATGCTCTACTATACTGCTGCTCTCGGCTCGACTATACCGCTGCTGCCCAATCAAGGAGGAATGTGTTCAGTGTTAGCGCGAGATACGACCTTGGTGTGGTTCGGCGTTCCACGGGTACCAACGCTGGGGGGGTTCTTAGGCGGCATTAGTGACCACTTAGGGGATCAACCGAAGCTAGGCCGAATCCTTAACCCCCAGGACCCCTTCCTCCCACTGTGTTAAGAGTATCGAATCTCCCTTCGTCATGTCTTCGCCTATCTCTCTCCTTCTCTCTCTCTCTCTCTATCTCACTCGGCACTATATGTCTACTAAAGGCCTGTGGGCTTTTTGAGGGTGACGAAGAAACCAGAATCTATCTTAGCGCCGATTTCCTCGTTTATTCATTCACCCCCCCCCGAAACACGAACGTGGTATAACGGAGCGGAGACTACGACCACGAGTACTGAGGGTCGTCGAAAGTATAAGACAGCCTCTGTGATTAACTACATCCACGTAGGAGGTGAACCAAAATAAAAGATCAGCCTCTAGCACACCCTAAGTATTTTCGTAGTACCACTTTACGAATTGAGACAACGTCATCGACTTCATCACTTTTCCAATAAGAAAATCTTTGACAAAAGGCAATGTAATCAAATGCGAAATAAAATCGGTAGTCCGAGTGTCGGGTAAAAGAGTAAATACATTATAATCGAGTATGAATCACTCTTGTGAACCTGTGTATATAAAATTTTACATTTTTTTTTTTAATGACACTTGTATTCGTATTTTTTTAACATCTCCGATGGAAATCGATTGCAATACCGTGCTGAAGATTATAATTGTCAATTTACTCCAGTCTTCTTCCGAAAATATACATATCACAAGTCTAAACATCTTCGTAAATCGTCAATTATGTATTCTAATTATTTATCCTCCCTCGAAATAAATTCCAGAGTGTTTTTAACCCTTCGTTATAATACACAACGTAATACAAAAATTGAAGCGTAAAAGAACAAGAAAAAAGAAAATTACGAAGTTAGACATAAATACCGTGTCTGGTGGTAAGAGCGTTAATGCTAAATGACATTATCTATCGGCATAAGTCGTGGTGACGGTGGGCGGAGTGAGCAAGGGATTGCTATACGTAATTGCTTTAGTTAAAGGACGCGCCTCCCGGTGCTGCGGGCCTCTCGCTCGTAGTGCGAGATGGCTAAAGAGAGACAACCCTGAATGGCAGGAGACGAGGCTGCGCGGGCCGGGGGTGGAGGGGGTAGGGAAAAAAAATTATAGAAAATGTGTGAGGCAAAGGACGCAATGAAAAAGAAAGAGGGGACGGTGAACGAGATGGAAAGCGAGTGAAGCGAGAGAAAAAGAGCGCCAAAGGGAACGAGGTAAAAGAAGGGTAGTAGCAGCAGCAGCAGCAGCAGCAGCAGTAGCATAGCAGCGGTGGACCAACGAGTGAGGGGTAGGTTCAGCGCCGTAGGGTGGCTATGAATTTAAATTTCTCTAATTAGGACGCGAGAGAGGGCGCGCCCGCGCGCATGCCAGAGATGCGGTGACGGTGTGGCGGTAGACTCACCCGTGGAGCGCGACGACCAACCATCCACCCTTTTCCACCTCTGGATGGTATATGGGTACTGGCTGCGCTACTGCTGGTAGGTATCGTGGATACTCTTAACCCCTCTAGCCAGCACCAGTTTCCATTGCCTCGCATATACACCGGGCACGGTCGCCCGTAGTCCTCCGCTGGCATTCCTCTGTTTTACCCCTTTTGCCCTTCAACCCTCCTCTCGACCGCTTGCTCTCCTCTTCCTTTTCCTACTCTTTCATCCTTCGTCCCACAACCGTTCCTCTTCTCTTCTCTTCTTCGTCTCTATATCCATTCTCGACTCGGCGCTCAACAACCACGAAACCTGGGCTGAAGTAACTGAAGTAAGAGAGAGGAGCAGAGAGGCTCGCGTTCATCGAGCGCTTTCGCTTTGCTTATACGTATACGGGGCATTCCAAGTCAACTCACTTTGGTCGTCGGACTTACCAGCCTCGGAATTGGTTGACGAATTACTTTTTTGGGCATATTTTGGTCCAAGAAACTTTTTTCTTAAATTAAAAAAAAAAATGAATATTATTCTCGGCCCACTCTCATACTACGATGGAAATACTTGTTTTTTCGGTCCTAAATTTTATGGAAAAATTTTCAGAATTTTGAACCTGATCGACATTCATTTTTACTCAAAAGTTATGGGGAAAAAAATTATTCTATAGGGTAAAACAAATGGCAGAAAAATTGCAAAAAAAAAATATCCTCTTTTTTTAACCAAAATATGTAAAAAAGAAAAAATTCGTCAACCTAATCCAAGAGGGTCAGGCCGACGACCAAGAGAATCGACTTGGAATACCCCATGTACATATATATGTATATATATATATATGCACCTCTGACACCACCTGACTCAGATTTGTTGCTTCTCACGTTCTAACCAAAATTTATTTAACGCCCCGCGGGTTAATTAACGCGCCCGTTCTCTCCCGCGATGGTCGACGCTCTCGCTCGTCTCCGGTATATATAGCGAACACCCACGTGTGCTTCTGTGCTCACCTCCACAGACTCGTTGATACTGTTGATGCCTTTCGTGTTATAACCACACGGCGAGAACTCTCTCGGTATAGTGAAGAGAGGTACGAGCGGGGGGGAAAAAGCTCGGAGGAAAGTAATCAAATGCTTATGCAACGAGAGATGATTAACGACGACCCAACGAATGAAAAACGTTTTGGTCTGCTGCGCCATTGCTATAGAAATATTTACACGAATATAGTGGAAGTTTCGTTTTAGTTATACTTAAAACTTTGTTAGCACACTCTCGGATTAAATTACCGGTCGTTGGTGAATGGCCGAACGATAGTTGAGTGTGCACGTAACTTTACGGTTGTGAATTTCTACGCGACGCTCATTAGCGAATGGGTCAGGGGGGGAGGAGGAGGGGTAGAAGTGAGGGGGAGAGGAACTAAGACCGCGATTTAAAACTCACTCTGAGGCGCATACATTAGTCGACACGATGAAGATCCGGATGGTAGGGTCGTTGATTCTTAATTCTTGCGCTGTTATCTCGCTACTTCTCCACGATTAACGCTTCGACGGGGGTTAGAGACGTGAAGAGCTAAATTGCCGAGATGACTCAGCAGTACACTAACACTCATTCATGTGACGTTCTCTTGTCATTAGCATAAAATATGGAATATGTTTGAAGATTTAACTTTTTTTCTTTGGTTCTGTGTGGTTGAAGGGTCAGGATATCCACACTGGGCGTCTACAGAATGACCACAAGTTTGATATTTATTTTCCCACGCGTCCACCGGACTTCTTAAAAACCAATTATTTTTTCATTCCCCAATTGGTTGGGGGGAAAGATGTTTAATTTGTGATAATTTTGTGTCTGGTCGTAGAAGCGTGACGCCACTTAAATATCGTGACTTCATCGCCCAGTTCGGTATATTCTTTGTAGTGTTTTCAACAAATCTGGAATGCTCGACAGATTGTTTAAATACATTTTTATATCAACCTTGAAGTAATGTCTTGGCAAATAAATGCACTTTTCTCTTGTTCTTAAGTTTTTTTTTTTTTTTTAGATCTTATTGGTATATTTTAAATATACATTTTATGATGAAAAATGAAAAATCGGAGTAAGCTTTAAAGATATTTTATTTAGTTTTAATAACTAACTGTTGTAATTATCATAAATGAAAATTGGATAATTACATTCTATATTCGATTTGCAACGTAACAATGCAATCTGCATGCATATTCATTTCATATTCATCGTTTGTAAGTTTAATGTTTAAAAGTCATTATAACCTGCAGTCTATATGGGACCTTCCACCTAGTTTCGACCTGAATCTGACCCTTGACCCTTCCGATTGGGTCCACAATTTTTTATATGATTGTCGTAATTCTAAAACGCACTAATTTTTTGATTAATTCTTTTTACACATTTTTAATTATAATGTATAATGAACAAACGGAAGGTGTGCCGGCGTTGATTTTGTCGGCGGACCTCCCTAATGTCAAATATATGAGATTTTTACTTAATTTCGTGCCTTTACAGGCTGCGGACACCTCCCAAATATAGATCTGGATAATCTGGATTTTAAGATCTGGATAAATTCTGGGGTTTTTTTTCGGTGAAATAAATAAACGTAACGGGTGCCAGGGATCAATTTTTTTTTTTTTTTTTTTTTTTTTTTGAGGACTACTCTAATATGTATACATCTATTTTGGGAAGTTCGTTAATTTAACATCGGAAGAAATGAGTATTAGGGGAAAACATGACATGAAAACTCATCATCTCTAATAAATTGTTGTGTTACACAATGAAATTAGCCAAACCGCGTGTTATGTACCACATAATTGGGTAAAAAGGAGCAGCCGCGATGTCACGTCGAGTCTCGTTATTCAATTAAAATTAAACTAACATCCAATTCGTGAGAATTTTTAAAAAATGGGAAAAGAACTACGGTAATTAAAAATATTGATTATCGGGTGTTAAACGGCAAAAGTGAGGGAGAGAAAGAGAGAGAGAGAGGTCACAGTGTTGGCGAGAGGGTTGCCAGAGCGCGAATGCGAGCCCGTACATCTGTTCATTAGGTAATGAACTTATTAAATCAGGACGAGGAAAAGCGGGAAAGGGCAGGGGCCGGCGTCGCATATCGTACACTATGGTTATAGAGCCTATTATATTTATTTCTATATGATGATACAGAATCGGGACATATGCAATTTGCGTAGAGTTATCCGTATGAACACTCTCATATCACCATATTAATGGATAAGATTTTTTTTTTTTTACGTGTATAAAAAAAAAGAAATGTAATTCATCGTTATACTGGCCACAGAACACACAAATCAGAGATACAAATGCGAAGGTATGCGGTAATAATAATTCTAAATCACGCTGTGACTATCAGTTATTTTACGTATCAATATATGTAGGTTGGTATTGGGTTTCCATCGTCGCTGAGCCTTCCGGTCTGTATCGACCGTCTCGTTATTAACCAATCAAAATGTTTAATTTGTAATTTTAAACAATAACAGATTCTAGCAATTAACCGGATAATTGAAATATCTGCGAATATAGGTGGGGCAGAGAATTGCCTCGTTTGGACCGGTGCCTAAGTTGGACCACTATGAAATCTCAAACAATAGTATTTGAAGTAATTGCACTTATTTTCCTATGTTTTTGCAAGCTGAGAAAAAACTGCTTCGTTATATATTTTAAATAGTTGCTGTGAATTTCTCGATGGAAACTTTTGCTAGATATTCATATATTAAAAAATATACTAAAATACATAATATGCTAAGGATTATTTAATATTTCACCTTTTTTTTGCTTATCCAATTCGTTATTTCGTCAAATTCCTTTTCTTCAATCTCGAGATCTTTAATTTTTGTAAACTCATCTTAATTTCGTCCTGTTTTAAAGTAATTAAGTGCTATTACCTCTTTAATATGATTTCTACTTTCAAGTAATTAATACCTCGAAATGAGGCGAATGAAAATATTTGCTGTCATTAATACAGAGCAAACGACAGGTTTGGAAATGGCTAATTGCGCCCTAAATCAATATTTTCATACCGATTGTCTGCAAAAGACATTTATCTTACGAAGCTAAGAATTTATCGTACTGAAATGTGAAATTTAAACAGCGTGCAAATTTTGTGTGATATATTAAATTACGACATAGAAAATCATATCGATTAACTGATCATCATTAAAAGCATGACTCCCGTTTTTTTCGCCCGGCGACCAATCAGGAGTAAAAATAATACATTTTGCTACTTTCTTTCATTCCCAGTCTAAATTTTTTTAAATTCATTCTAAAAGAAACATTAGAAATTATCAGAAAGAAAATGAGTTTTTACATTCAATTAGATGTCTTCAAAATAGTTTATGTAAACGTTGTTAAATTGTGAATTTTAGACGATTCGAAAGTGTACGGAAAGGAGCTTTAATAATGAGCCACGAGAGCAAACCAATTTTAATAGATTCGTTTTGTATTCGTAGTTAAACTTAGGTGGCTCAATGTAGACAATTCTTCCCTATATTACGCAACAGACACCCCTAACTGCAAACAATGTATTTCGCGAAAATTTCACGTTCATAAAGTTAAATTGAGATCCACCATAAACTTCTTTCGCAGATGCATTCTAATTTCAGCCGGAAATTCCATCGCGAAAACCCGTGGAAATCGCGTGCCCGCATAGTCGAGAGTCAACGTCGCGAGAGCTTGAAACAACAGCTTAATCCCCCCGAAGCTTGTGGGGCGTCGCGCGTTGCGATCCTCACCGTGCTCTCTCGTTTGGCCTTACATAGCCCCAGCGCTTAACCATCCTACACTGTCGACGAGCACTCTCTCTCTCTCTCTCTCCCTCTCTCACACGGTGCTTCTGTAAGGGCGTGGAGAACGTAAAATTTAAGAACCAGCACCCGCATTAAAATCACTGCTTGGTAGAATTCCACAGCGTTTCTCATTGTCGTCTTTTGTATATACGTTGCTCTCGCTTCCACTGACTGTAATGCCCCAATAGCCACCCACCAGCACCGCCGCCGGTTTTTGAACGAGGGGCGCGCGGGAGTGTATAAAGGGTTCGCAAAGTGACTCGAATTGCCGCACAGTCGACTTTACGAGTCGGAGTATTGCTAATATCAGGAGCGTAAGGAGCGCCACGAGCATCGCCTTTCAGCCCCCCCAAGCCCCTCGCCCCCGCGTCACTGCGCCAACCAGCCAACGGTAGCTCCCGGAGAGAGTCCGGGAGTCTCTCGGCACCTCGACCCCACCGTCGACGACGTTTCACGGCATCTGCGAGGCTGCTGAGACTCCTTAACCACTCGGGCGACCCTTCGCGACATTTTTAGTGGCCATCAAAAACCAGCCCCGGCTTAATTATGAGGGTAGAGCCGAGTGTACCTACTACCCCCCACCTCCACCCCTCGTACGCCTCCCCTCTCTCTCCTTTGCCGTTGCTACTACTACTAGTACTACTACTACTACTACTACTCGTGCCAGCAGACTCTCAGTTTGCTCTTACGCTTTCGCTTTTCTCTTCTCTCTCTTGAACTCACTTTATATACTCTACAGTGTAATGTCTTTCTCTGTCTACTACCGTCTGTGTGTAGCACACGGGATTTTCCCCGGAAGCTCTGTACCATGAGCCCATGATTCCGAGGGTGCAGAACTGAAAATACAGAGTTGGTGAGAGAGTCGTAGAGAAGCTCTTGCACTACTGTGCGCTGCGCATTCGTTCGTTAAACTTCACTGTTGTACAAGTATTACAAATTAAGTTTTGAATACTTAACTTGGACAAATATATATACTCTCACGTGGTATCACGAGTTTATTGGCGGGACGCATTTTCTTCGTAGTGATTGTTGGTAGTAGTTCATATTATATATCGTAATTAATTACGTTGTAATTGTTAGATGAAGTGGTCAAACCAATCTTCAAAATTATTTTACTCTTTTTGTAGATTAACGATTCTTCAGTAGTGGGAGATTTTTTTTTTTTTAACATTCTTGATTATGAAGACGTTTATTAAATTTACGTTACGAAGTCTCTGAGCTTGTAGCCTCTTTTTCTGAACATCGTTTATACGCTTTTAGGAGCATCACTCCACGAGACGTTCAACGTTCTCGTATCCTGTAGGTACACCAACTTCGATGAGTCCGAGAGACAAGTCTCCAGTAGAGGATGAGAAGGAAGCGAGTGAGCACGAGTCGCGAGTGACGTAGCGACGGACAGGAGACAAACGATGTCCACTAAGCGCACTCGCGGATGATAGATTGTTTTCAACATGTCCGAGAGCTCAAACACCTAGCAACCGTAACTCTGCCAAAAGTCTGCCAGAGAAACTCCAGCGCATTCGTTTACACGCTGTGGTGGTAAACGAAAATATATGGAGCATTCCAAGTCAACTCACTTGGTCATCGGCCTGATCCCCTTGGTTTCAGTTGACAAATTTTTTTTCGCATATTTTGATCTAAAAAAAAGAGGATATTTTTTTTCAGATTTTTATCACTTGCTCAACTCTATAAAATAATTTTTTTTTTTCACAACTTTTGAGTAAAAAATGAATTTGGAAGAGCTTTAAAATTCTGAAATTTTTCCCATAAAATCTAGGACTAAAAACATGTATTTTCATCGTAGTTACAAAGTGGGCCGAAAATAATTTCTATTTTTTTCTCTCTTTTTAATTAAAGAATTTTATATTCCTTAATTTCTGTAGAAAAAATAACCTCTTTTTTGGACGAAAATATGCCCATAAAAAATGCCGATAACCAAGTGAGTTGACTTGAAATGGCCCATACACAGAAGACAAGACAAGCCCTCGTTCGACCTTTGCATTTTCGTCTGCCACTCCAGCGTGAAAATGCTTTGCAAGCTCCCTCTCTCTCTCGATCTCTCGTTTAGGAACAGAAGAAGCAGTTCAAAAGCTACGAGAAACCTAGCGAGAAAGAATGTATCGAACGAAAGGGGAAAGCAGCAGCAGCAGCAGCAGCAGCGGTGTGGGGGGTAAAATCGTAGAAAGAGCTCTCACACTTGTACCGATAGATACAGTTTTGGAAGAAAGCTCAGTAACGCGAACAAGAAATGCTCTTCGTGCTCGTACGCCCGTTGCATATTGCCTAGAGAATGGCTTAGTTTTCCGGCGCAGCCACACCAGCTATTCTTCTACACCTTCACCGTATTCTGCAACTCTTCGAACGAAATTAGATTTCGTTCGAAAAGATGTTCCGAATGTACGCGCGCCCTACACCCTTTCGATCCTTCTCACCTTCGTGTGTCTCTTGGCTTCTCTCTCTTCTTCTCGCTTCTTTTTTCGTTCTTTTTTTCTTTTCTTTGCCTTCCTTCCCTTTATGCCTGCGGAGTCTCTGAGACGCTTTTCTCTTTTCTGCAATACCATCCACCGCTGGGCTTCCACGAGCGCGACGTCAGGATTACAGTGCCCCTAGGGACGTTGAATGTCGCGCAAGACCGACGTGCATTGCCCACTCTCGTTCACTCCTGCCTTTACGTCACTGTGTATGCATATTTCACCGATTTTTATGGAATTCCCTCGTCTCTCTTTTCTCGTTCACCTCTCTATCGCCGCGCGTATGCACAACCTCACACCGACTCGCGGTGAACAGAAGCGGAAGAAGAATAGAAGAAAAAAAAAAAAAAAGAGAAAATTCTGCGTTGGAGTTCGACCGGGGATTTACGGATTAACGCCAGTGAACCGACCGAGATAAAGCTGCCGGAAGAATATTCTAGAGTCGCTCTTGGTACTGCTACATGGATGTGGGAGAAATAAAAAAAAAAAAAGAAAAAGAGTCTGAGTTAACGCGAATAACATTCGAAATCCCGATGGGCAATCCGCGAGGTCTCTTATCGGCTTTCAAATTAATCCTATACCGGTATGAAGAGAGAGTTTACTTTGTTTCATACACAAGAATACTCTACATGGTACAGATTTTATCGTTGTTCGATTCTGAATACTCATCGCACTTCTGTGTCTTTTTCTTTTTTCTTTCAAACCCATTCGAGGCAATACGTTAAAGAGTGTCATGACATACATTTCTATTATTGTCAAGTATATTCGAAATCAATATAATTCAGAATTTATTTTAATGAAAATAGTTATATATGAGACATTCTACACCAATTCAGCCACCCGATTTTTAAAAGCACACCAAAAAAAAAATGTTCAAATTTTGCGGTATTGAAATACTATATTTCTTGACAAAAAGTACCAAATTTCAAGATCCTACGAGTGTTTCGTTTACAAGATGAACCCTTTCCCTATTTTTTGGTTGATTTGGTAATATCGCGATAACCCAAAGCGTGTTGTAAATTTTAAAAACACGAAAACACTTGTTTCTTTACATACTCTTTTTTTTTCTTTTAATCTAAGTTTGCCCCTTCCTGTTTTTTTTTGTTATTAACCCCGACGAAAAAGGGAGAGTATAATACGTTTGACTGGTAAAGTAAAGTTATCAGTTTGTAATAGGAGACATATTAGCATTCAAACGATTAAAAAGATGGATCCCACAGATAAAATATATTAATGCAGCGAGCATGAAGTTGACCTGTGAAGGAGTTAATCGGAGGTATTTTATAGAGGGACTGTATGAAATTAAACAATGGGAAGTTTACAAAGACAGACATGTGTGTGTGTGTGTTAAAGAATGTTTGACGATCGTGGCAAGCACAAGTGGACGTATTCTGTAAAAGGGGATGGTAATAAAGAAGTTAGATGGAAATTACTGGAGGATGATACGAGGGGTTCCCAAAAAAAAAAAGAGTTAAATCTCTGTGGAGATGGTTTTGAATAAAAGGAAAACACTTGATGCTTCACCGTGGAAATAAATGTCTGGAGGATAAGTTTGGTGGTCATGTGGGTGGAAAGAACAAAGTTGCGAAGGTATATATGTATGTGGAATGGGCGACTGTTCGCAAACATACCGGAGACTCGTGTAAAAATTCGTCTGCTGGACGAGCACGGCGAACATAAAGTTATGCAACACAATGTTATGGGGAAAAAAGTTAATTGAAGGTATTTTGTAGTGTAACAAGGGTAAAATCAAATAAATAAAATAATAGCTTTTGTTTATTTTCTTTGGACAGTGTGGAAAATATTTATTAAGGCGGAAACAACATGGCGTTAAGTAGAAAAACAGGTGATCAGACGAAAAAATTCGAATTGTATACTACTGAAAGATACCTGACCTCTTTGTTTTTATATTTAAAAAAAAAATATATATGTACATATTCTTGACACTAGACAAACGTATAAAATCGTGCATTGGAGACTTCTTATACCGAACGAGCAAATATTTTTTGCTAATTATAGTAAATGAGGTCGTAGACCCAGTCGCAATGGCTTTTAAATACAATTCCCGACCTGTTTAATTATTATTATCTCACAGAAGCCTATTATAAACTAGCGGTAATTCTATGGAGGATCCCAATACGAGAAGGTTTGGTGTGTGTGTGTGTGTGTGCGCAATGTAGAGAAGAATAAGTCGAGCATCCCCGTGAGAACCGGCCTCGAATACTGTAGAAAAGCACGACGTCTCGTGCTCCCACACACCTCTCCACTCCTTTCTCCTCAATTATCGCCGATGGCTCAGCACACTGCGCTCGCGCGGCACAGACGCGCACCGCGGGGATAACCCCGCATTTTTCGTTCTACTTACCGTGCGTGACGCGAGCTCGTCTGGCGTTCTACGTGCTTCCACATTATTTTTTTTTCTTTTTTTTTTCCTTTTCTTTCTCGGAAGCGATCTGGATTTCTTGATCCCTTAAACTTTTTATATCCTTTTCTCTTCACTCGTCATATTTGTGGCGGATTGTCACGAAAGTGTCTATGAAATAGTTTTTATAGTTGAAGAAATAAATGTGAAAATATTTTTTGATTATAAAATCAATCTACAAACGTATTTGCGATTAATCCCAGTCAAGCTTTTTTTAACTCTCTCGAATAATACCTTTTTTTTTTGGCTTATTTTCGAGACTCTATAAAGATATGACTAAGATATCATAGAAATTTTGAACGCATTCAAAAACAGTCTCTTTTCTCACGTCAAACTCCTGAAGTAAACATATTTTTCCCCCCGAATTTTGAATCAGCTGAAGCAGTTCCACTTTAGTCCAATTTAATTTTCTACGTGTTGACTTCAAAGCTATGTAAATTGTTTTCGAAAGTTCGCATTACTTTTCTTTTCTTTTTTTTTTTGACTCCTTATGTACAATTATATATGGTGATAAGCCCGATCTCAATGCGGAAAGTATACTTCCGGTTTTCCCCGGAGGGCAAAGAAGAAATTTATCGAGTGTTCCGTTTCAACCTTTCCCTCGGTGAATCTTTCAATGAGACGAACACGTCGAGACAGCTCCAAGTCAAAGGAGTCGAGAGAGGAATATGGAACGTCAGGTTGAAAATCTGCTGGTATAAGCTGTTAAATGCTTGAGATACGCTGCTGGGGTTAAATGATCCTCACGCGCGAAAGTGCTCTTATAACTCCAGCAGAATTAAAACACTCTTTAACTGCATTTGTTCTCCTGGAATGAACTACGTTGAAGACTTGCGGAATAAAGACAGACGGATATACGAGTAGAAAGCATGTATATTTTATGCCATATATACCTTAAAGAGCTCTCCCACCGCTGATGCAGAGGAAACCGCTCTTCACGTACGTATATGTGTTAGTTGCGACTTTGAAAGCCACCACAGTCGTACCTATAGCTATATCCACGAGTCTAGCCGTCCGATAGGCGGGTTCATTTACATAACCGTAATCCTACTTAGAGGCGTACAGCTAATATCCTCTCGTTTCCTCGCTCGTACTACCTTTTCATTTTATTCCTCAACCCGTTCGTATACTTGAATCTCCGTTCTCCGCTCACCGAATGTATATATATAAGCGATATAACTAAGGTATAATACCTGCATACCCGTGAGAAGAACGCCTACATTTAACATCGAAACGTGTACGTTCAATTGTGTCCCTGGGAGAGAGGTAGAATAAAAAAAAAAAGAAAATATTCTCTTTTCTCCCCCCTGTATCGTCCGTTGGGAATATCCGATCGATTTTATTTTTATTGTTTCCACTCGATAGATCAGCAATGCTACGAGAGCATAAACATTATACCGGCGAAAGAGGAGAAGGAGAAATGCGCAGACTGCCAGGTAAATCGTTTAGCGAACGCGATAGAAATTGTCGAACTTCGTCCCTACTATGCTCTATATGCGTAGGTGAGACCGTGGTGCTCTTCTCTTCGGTAAATCTGTTCCGCCGCATCGAGACTCGTCGTCGATTAATTTCTGACGGAACTCTCGTGGTTTAATAGCTTTTTTTTTGTTGTTTTTTTTGTATTCTGCTTTTTTTCTCTATTGCCTCCACGTTTTGTTTTATCCTTTTTTCATTCGTGCCACGCATTCTACTATCGATCCGTGTATGGCTACGAGAGCTGGCAGACGTAATCGTGGGTCGGGAGAGGAGGACCACGACTAAACCAGAATCGAAATAGGTAGCGGCGTCGCATTTACCGTGAAAACTGGATTCAACGAGGGGATTCTGAAGAGGGCCAAGAAATACGGTGCACAGATGGAATAACAACGAATCGTTGTATTTACAAAGTATATCGATGTACATATAATAATAATAATAATAATAATAATAATATATTTATTTACATGGTCCACGTTGAGAGGTACATTGATATAAAGATGGTACAATGTACTGCACACATTATAAGTAAAATATATCTGTGTATATATAAAGCGTTATGGGATGTAATACGAAGGCATACATTGTTGTACAATACACGGATATCGTTATATCCGGTCCGAGATTGAGTCTATCGTACACAGGCGAATATAAACGTCGTGTTGCACGAGAGTTTTACAAAGGGTGCAAAGGGCAGTAGGAGTGCACATGGATTTTCTCAACGCCTGAAGAGTGTACCTCTCGTTCTGAGCGCTTTAACGTACATGTACAAAAAAGTAATAAATTAAATTCAATAAGAAATCTAGACGAGCGCGCTTGTCGGAGCGAGAGGTGCGTGTCTCGCGTGAGAGAGAGAAAGAGGATCGGGGATGGCAATAAGAGTTGGGAAGAAAAGAGGGTTTATATGGCTTGGCATTGACGTCACCGGCACAAAAAAAAAAAAGATTCTTGGATCTTCTTAGCACCATTACACGTAAATCCTGTAGTACTGTTATATTTTTTTCCCTGATGTGTGAAGCTTAAGTACTTTATATTTAATACTAAATTCTTTTTTTTTCTTAATTTCGATTGGTTTGACGGATTTTCTTTTTGTCACGTATTACAAAAAAAAAAAAATATATATATATATATATTTAATTTGAGTCTGTGTGCGAAGATAGCTCTTGCTTTGTGTACTAATGTAAGCAGAACAACGAGCAATTATTATCGTCGATTAATTCGTGTAATGCAGTCACGGCCATCGGTGCAGCAGAGCAGAAAGATACACTGCACGCGCGTTACACTCGGTGGCGATGGTATATAACAACGTATTAGAGAAGCGAAAGAGCGTCGAGACGAAAGATGTGTACAGCGAGGTTGTATACACTGTGCACACAGTGGCTCGAGCGCCTTGAACTTTCACCTCGTCCTCATCGTCGAGCCACGCTTCGTCTCTCTTTAAACCTCGCAAATATCTCTCGGTCTCCTCGCGGGCAAGCATGCATCGCCGGGCTCGCCACTATACCGAGATTCGCGAACCCGTCGTTTAGGCCAGAGCACGTCGTAGCACACACACATGCACACACACATGCACCCACACCCACCCACACACACACACACACACACACACCAGCAAAAAGCAGAAGCAGCACCCAGCACACATTTTCCCCTTCGCCTGAAGACCCGCGAGAAGCGAGTCTCGCCAGCGGCCTATTGACCTAAATGAGCATTTGCATCGACACGGGGACTCTCGAAACAGCTGAAGATGCGAAGTTTTTGCCTCGAAGCAACGGACACGATGCTCTTATACCGTATAGTTTATTGACGTGGTCTGAAGGATATTTTTGCTTTCTGTTACGTTCGTTCAGCCTCAGGGTCTGCAATTTTAAAAAAATCCTTCAATGTGTATCAACCACCATCGATATCAATCACGATTGCACTCTCTCTTTCGTTTTCTGGCTTGACTTCTCTCCTCACTTCGTGCAGTCACCATAAATCGAGCTTGCCGCAAGGCTAATAAAAATAAAAAAATTCCGATGCCGAAGGCACATCAGAATGTAGAAAGGATCCCTCGGATCTCGATCATCTTGTGTCCTCGTTTCGTGCGGTCTCGCCGATCTTCGAAAGGATCCGGATCCTAAAATAGGATCTGCAGAACTTTCATTTGGCTGGGTTGATGATGACCGTGCACGGTTCTGAAACTTTCCACCCGTGAAACTGTGATCTTCAACTGTTGGGGTCCGTGTTCACGCGAACTAAGTAGGCGGCCAGGTAAAGATATACAGTTTTGCCCACCATCGTGCTGGGTTCATCGGAGTTCGCACGCTCGATTACGGTGCTTCGAGAGGAGAGTGGGTCGAAAGTCGGGCACACACATTCACACACGGAACCCGCGTGTAGTTCCGCGGAGAGTAGCGAACGCAGCCTGCGATGGTGAAAGTGGATGATATCGCTCATTGAGCAGTCTCAGCTGGTTCTGAGCCCCGAGCTCATTCTCTCAACACTTCCGCTGACGCAAGACGACTAGATGAGGTGGTGAGCCTACGCGCAAGAGATGAACGCGTGACTTATTTTTCTTTCGACACTCCAACGCGTCTTGTTATTCTTAATTACACGTCCACTGTCCTCAAGGCGACACCTTGCACGAGCTTTCGAGTGTAGACGTGTCAATGGGTAACGAGTACGAGTATACCAATATATAGAACATTGTCGTGAGGATTTTTTTTCTTCTTATCATCAGTCTCTCCTTTTCTTCCACCTTAAGTTACCAAATATTCTTCTATTAAATATTAATTATACGCTTCCTCACGACGTTGCTTTTCATGACGATAATATATATATATATATATATATATATATATATATATGTCTTTTAAATGCAATTACGGATTACCGTTTACGATGACTTTTTGGTTGCCTCGGCTTGACTGCTGCCGTTGCTGACGTTTTCATCTGATTTATCATTTTTATTTAGATTCACTTGAGCTTCGCTGTTCGACGTCGATCTAATTTCCTTTTTCGAATCGTCGTAGCCGTTGTTGTTATTGTTGTAGAAAAGTGCCACCTGATCGTCAGAATTTGTGGGATTGTGAAGATCGATAGATGAGCCATCGTTCGATTGAGCGGCGAGAACTTGTTCCACGAGATCGGAATGACTTCCGGAGGGTCCTTCTTGTAAATTGATGTGATGATGATCGTTAGCAGGGATTCCCTGATCGTAGACTTCCTGCAACTGCTGAGGCTGTGGGGGCCCTTGAATTTCAACTGGACCAGCTCCAGGCTGCTCGATAGCTGCGAGAATATCCTGAAGAAGACCGTTCGACAGGACTTGGTCGTGTCTGATACTTCCATCGGAATTTTCCGTACCTAAACCACCGCCAGCTGCCTGTATTTGCAACATGTAAGTTCCTTTGGATCCCTGAATCTGGAATCCATCGGCACCGTCGGCTTGAAGCGTTTGAGCGAGAGCGATTGCCTCATTGCTGTTGGGCCCGTGAAGATCTGAATAATGATTGCTCGTGTCCTGGGATAGCTCGTTGGATGAGAAATGTTTGCCTTCGCCGTAACCTTGAGCGGTGAGAGCGGCTGTCAACGCCTCGGCTGATACAACATCGCCGTTTAAGAAGTTCGATCCCGAATCAAAAGAGGTCTGTTGCTGATGCGAATGCTGACTCAAATCCTGAGATGTTAATCCGGAAGAAGAGGAACCAGCGGTAGAGTGGATCTCATTCGTTGTCAATGCTGGTGTCTGATCAATATTATCGAAACTAAGACCAATTGGATTACCATAACTGTCCTTCAAATCGCCCTGTTGTTGCTCGTGACTCTCAAGATCTAGTTCGCTGATCGAGGGACCAGCGATGTTTGTAAGCTGCTGCGCATGATCAAGACCAGAATTCACCGAACCAGCGGTACTGAAGACCAAGCTATTTTGCTGTTGCTGCTGTCGATGTCCGTGGTGTCCATGGCTGTGCTGTTGATGCAACTGGCCAGCGTGACTCGAGCTCGATATGCCGCCGGAAGGCTGTAGGGAATTTCCGAAACTTTGGTAACCACCGCCAGTCAGATGTCCGGGGTCTTCCACGAAAGTCGCAAATTGGGCAATGCCTGAAGCTGGAGCTACAGACTTTTGGAAGCCACAGTCGTGGCCACCGCGTAGACTTCCCGCGGGTATCGACGATACCGCACCGTTCAACACAGGAGTTCCGTAGGTCGTGGTAACCGCGTTGGATGCTATGCTGTTGTAGAGATTGTGATTTGCTCCAAAACCTCCGAGTGACGTTGAGACGAACGAAGTTGCTGGACCAAAGTTCGGAGCTCCGTAAGTCAAAACTGGTGCCGGTGTGTTGAAATTATTGAAGGACAAAGGTGTACCGTAGTGCACATTGGGTGCGGCTATTGACACATGATTGTTTTTGGCGAATGAACTACCGGATGTTAACGAATTTCCGAAAAAGTTGGAGCTCGCAGATTGGAAAGACAGTGGTCCATTTAGGGAAGGCAACTGTTGTTCGAGAGGTGCACCATAGTTAATAGTGGGCTTTGATACGGGTGGAAGGTAACGATTGATATTAGCCAAAAGTCCTGAGGGAACCTGTTCTCTAAATTTAATTGGAGCACGATTTCTCGGAGGTATAAAACTACCAGTCAACTGAGCGGGAGGTCCGTGTCTGAATGGCGGTGGTGGTCCATGATTTCTGTGATGATGATGATGATGTCCGTTATTATGCTGCTTGTGGAAATTCGTAGTGCCGAAGAGATTGAACGATGAAAGCCAGGATCCGCCTCGGGGGCTCTGGGAAGGAGGATAAGCGCCACTTAAAGAGTAGGAAGATACAGGAGGTGCGCCGTACGAGTCGACAGGTGGTGGGGGTGGCAGTGAAAGTCCACTATTTATATTGCCATGTCCGCCGAAGGATGCACCTGAGAATGACGGTGCGTTAAGAGGCAATTGTTGCAGCGTTAAGTCGTCACCGCCGACATGAAGACCGTGAGAATCATGATGACCTTCGGAATTCAAAGGAGCTCCAAAATTGTCCAATTGTAGCGCTGGGAGCGATAGAGATGATCCAATATCGCTGTGGAAAGAGTTTGAGGAAGAGCTCGAGGTTGCGAATGAAGATCCGCCACCTTCGGAAAGGCTAAGACCATGCAAATCTCCCGTGAGTGCACCAGATTCGGGCAAAAACTCGAACCCAGGTACCTTCAGATCTCCACCAGATGGCAGACCGTACTGAGTGTCCAACAGAGCGGAATTACCAAACTGATGATTCTGATGATTTTGATGTTTCGACTCGTGATGTTTATGTTGCTCTTGATGACCGGGTAAGCTCGGGGCGGGACCTTGATTATTGTGAAGCGGTTCCGACTGCGGCAACGGTGGTGGCGGAAGACCATGCGAATTTGTTGACTCGTGAACTGAAGATTGAAGGTTATGGGCATCCGGATTATGAATGGGTTCGCCGTACGAATCACTTGGACCGTTGTGCTTTGAGCCGTCATGAATAAGAGTTGATGAGTGACCGCCAGAGTGACTGTTGGAAGATCCATGGGAAACAATGTGTCCGTTACCAGAATCCGGGGGTCCATATGAATCTGAAGGTGGTCCATGTTGATTAGGAGCACCAACGAGGCCAGCAATTGGCTGCCATCCGTCATATTTTATGTCAGGGGGGGTTGGTGGAGCCGGTACTCCGGGTGGAGGTGGCGGTGGAGGTCCGTACAAATCTCCAGCTGGCGGTCCGTGTTGAGTGTGAGGGGCTGGAATAGGAGCTGGCGGATGTCCGTAATCCTGCTGAGGAGCAGTAATAAAGGGCAATGAAGGTCCCTTAGTCGGCGGTCCATACGTCTCCAGGGAAATGGGAATTGGGGGGCCGTGACCACCTGGTTTAGAACCTCCAAATCTTGGAGGTCCGTACTGAAGATTCGGTGGTCCAGAGAATTTCAGCGGTGGTCCATACTGAGGCTTTGGCGGCCTGGAAAATCCAAACGACGGACCACCAAACTGAAGTTTGGGTGGGCCATAACCCGGTTTAGGCCCAAATCCTAAATTTTGATGTCCAAATGATTGTTGTGGCGGTCCGTATTGCGGCTTCGGTTGTCTAGGCAGTCCATACGATTGCGGAGGAGGTGGAAGATGATCCGGTGGAGGAGGTGGAAATACTTGAACAGGACCGTGATTTCCAGTGAGTTCGGGGGGTCCGTAAACTGGTGCAGGACCATTGAAACCTCCTCCACCGTGAACAGGTGGACCGTACTCATTTGACAATTGTGGTGGCGCACCGTAAACATCGCTTATTATCCTATCTTCAGCTGTGGCCTCATCATTTATTTCGGATTTATCTTTTTTGTTGGATGACTGAGCTGGCGATTTGTTCAGTACAGCGAATGCGTGTTGTCCGATCAGCAAAACGCAGAGGAGCGTTGACGCCATCTAGAATCAATAACATCATATCTAATGATCTGAGTAACTTGAATATTTAAGTTGGTTAGTTGGCAACATAATCCCTTCTCTTTATTGCAATCTACGTGTTGCGTAGTCGAGGATTCGTAGGTCAGTGAAAGTGATATAGCCTAAGGAATGTTAATGGACGATGGACCAGATATATACATACATATATCTTGCGAACATATATTTATATATATGTTCGCGTGTTATACAACGGAGAATAGAAGTCTGTATTCATACGCTGAGAGGTACCGAGATGAAGATGTAGATCTTCGAGGAAAGCGAAAGGTTTCTGTCAGAAGAACTACCGTAAACAGATTGATGTTTCGTCAATATTTTAAATGATAATGCTCCTATCTAATCTATGCACTCTATGATTCAGTCTACCACCCAGTTGATTCATATTGCTCCACAAGGATACATTTACCAGACACGGTAATCGAGGACATTCCAAACGCGTATATATATTATGTGTAATACTGTGTGTTGAGCATCGCGAAAGTAGCAGCTTGCCTCGCGGTGCTCTGCACTGCGGATTTTACCTCCCTGATTCTCTCGCTACACCATTGTATGACAGATCATTGAGAGGCCGTGGGACGTGTTACACGGGTACCTACAACATTAGCACAATGTTCATATTCGCACAATGTGGTGTACATAGTAGGTTGGACACGAGATGCGCGCTGGCGTACTCACAGGTTCGCGAAACTCAGAGCTCGAAGCGTGCCCGGGATGGATGTGAGAATTATGTAAAGCCGCGCGGCAACGGCGGGTATAGCACGAGCCGGCTTTAAGCCAAGAGCGCGTGCAGGCGTTGCGTTGGACACGCTGATCGAACAAAGTGGCGCAATCCACGTGGTGTGCGCTACACCGATGCCGGTTGCAGTTGCATTTTTCAGCCGTTTTAGCAATGCGGAGGAGGCGGCGATATAAGTAAAGTGAACGCGCCAAACAGAGGAACAAAAAAGTGCGAGTTTATACATTAAGACTGCTGGTAATGACGAGAGATCGGGCATGCGTCAAGATGCACTAACTGTACAAACTTGCGAGCACGAATCGCGTGTTTCTCGAGACTAACTGATGAAATCTAAAAGAGAAGAGAGGTTTCAGTAGGTTAAGAGAGAAGCATTCTTGAGAACTCTCTTTTCCATTCGTCCCGTCAGTAAATTAGAGACGATTCAAAAGTGATTCAAAATAAATATTGAATATTTTACTTGGGTGGTAATTAGAGGCAATATTATAACTTTTGAACCTATTTTAGTTTATGTATTCCATCAATAATTTGATTTTCATTATTGTTCAGAATATACTGCAATATATAAACACATCTACTGAGTTCAAATTTAATGGAATTGTTATGAATATGATTAAAATTAACCTGTGTAATACTAATTAATTTCTGTTATCACTGATAATGTCTTTATGTTCGATTTTGTTTAGAAAATGTGCATTTTCCAGCTTACGATTAAAAATAGTGCGGAAATGCTTTCCCTCGTTTTTAATGCGTTATAATGTTGAAACCCATTTCAAACTACTCATTATTCATTCTACAATTAAGCCACATTAATGTTGCGTGATGTAATTATAACCCAGACTGAAATATTTTCACTTATTTACGCTAACATAAAAATAGAAACGCAGATCTGTGTCTCGTCTGCAGGTACTTCAAGTTTGAATGTTTAACTTTGTCTTATTATTGGGGCTTTAGAAGCGTTTACAAATGTATAAGGTTACAAATTTAAAAAAAGAGAGCAAGAGACACTCCACGACCACTCAGTAAAAGGTTCGATAAATAATTAAACCCACTATTCATTTCCAAATATACTCCACATTAATCTTGCATGATTTCTATATCTTGATCTAAATCTAAGCCAGACTGAAGTGTCGTTAATCATTTGTACTCAGGCTTGAGTGCGGAGTTAAAGACACAAAAAGCCCTACTTACTTATGCTAGAAATCAGCAAGATTATATTATTAATGTTCGAACTCCTCAAGTCCTTGTCAAAGATCTACGAAGAGATTCAATGACCCCCGCCAATCGCTTGCGGCGTCCTCATCTCTCATCCGCTAATCCATACGACACGAGGCTTCCCCAAAGTGGCACAACGGCCGAGATGCAAGGCCATCATAATAAAGCCCGTAGCTACTTTCACCGAATGGAACAAGCGGGAAAAGTCAAGTCAGCAAAGTATTCGCTGTGAAATATCCAGTCGACGGACGAAGTGGCGTCTCAACATTAAAAATTAAATATCGGAGGAAGCCACTTCAACAAGAGCTCGAAGATACAGGCTTCGTCGATAAAATAGAAACGAGTTAATAGAGGCCAGCCTACGTCGTTGTACGACGTAGTTTTTCAGCGTGTGGTATGTTCACCGGGCCCATTATTGTCGTGACTCGACTATACCGTCTCAAACAATTTTATCAATTGATAGAATAATGGCGCGGATCGTGAGAAAGAGTCTGACTCAACTACGATGTGTAAAGGAATCCTGATCGAGCAATCTATAAGCATCTCTATATACAGGCTTTCACGCGGAAGGTCATTAAAGTTATTTATCTTGATTAATCCTGATCTAATGATCCAAGTAAGATCTATAAAGCACCGCTATTTAATTTACAACGCGTGCGGTGAATGAATTGTACGCGAGTGAACCGCAACCATAAACGTATCCTCCTGCGTCGTGGATAGTGACGCGTTGCCGGACGCACTAACGTGTATCGAACGACCTTCCCACTTGTCTGCGTTTGTTCGTGAAGAGTCGGGGGACCAGTCTTTTTTTTTTCATTTTTTTTTATTGGAGGCTATCTCGAATAGTAGCTATACTAACAGTAGCTATACTATACATAGGACAATGCAGTAGACAACTATAGTACTACTGTAAGATGGAGACAGAACTGAAACACGGTCTGGAAGCCAGTGTCTTCGAAGATCGATCGAGGCGATTGGGCCGCAAGAGCGTGGCCCTTGGGGTCACGTACGACCGTAATCCGAGTACACTCGGTCGTTAGGTCGGCGAGAGATCCCATTAGTCGCTTGGAGCTCCAGCCACCGCCCAGCCTCCTACACTCTTGATTCTATGCTCTAGTCTCTTTTCCCCTTGCATTGTATACGTATGTCAGACACTAAGGTGATCGTAGTTGCCTTCGATTTCCGCCGAGCTCACTGTGGAAGAGAATTTAAAAAAAAAGAAAGGAGTTTTCTCCGACGTCGTCTGATCGAGTACCACTGTGACTACTGACCGAATAGCGTACTATAAGTTGCACAATTGATTGTCACCTATCAGTGATTGGTCCTCGTACACAAGCAAATAAAAATGCATTTAGTTTTCGAGGTTTCTTTTTTGGGGTCTGAAAAAAGTTTCATCATGGAATTTGAATTTTCAAATTTTTGCAGACTCAGTTGACATTAAATGCTTCAAATATCGTTTTCCGAAAGTGAGAGATTTAAAAAAATTCATAACTTGGAAACTATAACCCCGAACGATAAATGTGTAAACACTTTTTATCTTCAAAATTACCTACATTTAAAGGAAAAAAGGTTGAGAACCCTGAGAAATGAGCCACCAAGAATGCAGACGTTCATTTGATAAGCCTTGCATTCATCTACGCGTTAATCAAATGGGAAATCAAAAACGTCGTTGAAATTTATTTTTTACAGCTCTCAAATTTAAACTGAAATTTTTTAAAGATTCAAACTAAACATTTCATGTTAGTGCCGATGAAATTTTTTTTTTTTATAAACACACCCTAATATCTAATCTATATTGTGACAAAAGACTCAACAAGAGCTTCAAAATCCGTGTACAATGCACCACTCTCTTAATTACGATCGCCATTCAAACCTATTACCGTATATTCTGCATCATATTTAACTGGACCGACAAAAAAGTATGCCAATACGTTCTTTTCTTTTTTCTCGACTTCTCAAGTGTAATCACTGATTATACTATTTACCCTAAGAACGAATAACCGAGGCCCTTCGACGTACATCGTTAGCTTTACCAACGACGCCGTTGGTGTTGGTATACTGTCGCGTGCTCAGCAGTTATAACCGTTCGTGCGCAGACCATAGTTAGAGCAGTAGGAAGGACGACGGTGGGCAGCAAAAGCAGCAGCAACGTGCATTATGCACTGGTGGAGCCACGTAGACTAGAGACTCTCGCATGCGTACGTACAAGAGTATATAGTGGGTCGGTAGGTTATTGGTGAGAGCAGCAACATCAAGACCAGGAATAGCAGTGATCGCAATACGTGCTGGTTGTCCCAATCGCCACTAGTCTTTGACGCACACGTGTCTACTTAAACACGAAACAGGGTAGCACACCAGTACATACGCTTTATCCGTAATCGATCCTTCACTTCTACATGTACTGGAATGCCCAGAGATGCTACAAGTACACTGGTATTTGTAGGTTCTGTATTATACCGCAA
The DNA here is from genome assembly GCA_964016905.1 of Perithous albicinctus. Taxonomy (NCBI): domain Eukaryota; kingdom Metazoa; phylum Arthropoda; class Insecta; order Hymenoptera; family Ichneumonidae; genus Perithous; species Perithous albicinctus. The sequence continues at coordinate 9,354,467 of OZ024702.1, read as the reverse complement.
ACGCGAGACTCAATATTATTAATAGTAATTTCCTTCCGCGTTGCCCGCGAGTTCCCGCCGTCCGCTTCCGCCTTTACGATGCCTGCGTCTCTCTGCGCTCAGAGCGCGCTTTCCCATTCGCATCACGCGCCTCCCCACCGACGAACCGAGCTCTCTGCCATCGCGATAAACGAACCGGACGGTAACAAGATCGCTCGCGGCTTGCCAGACTCTCTTCACTCTCGGTTTCAGAATCTACTTATATACACTGGAGATAGATTGATAATTCTGTGGTAATTGGCATGATTATCTATGCGAATGAGATATTTTAATTCATAACGTGAGAATTATTACGGATTATACGTTACATGAAAATGATTAGGAACTAATTATTTTACTTAATCATAAGCCAGTCACTCACAGAATGGGGGGGTTGTTTGAATAAAATATGGAAATTTATTTGAAATGAATACAATTTTATGTAAATAAAATAAAATTTATTTGAACCTAGTAAATTATAACGATAGTGTATTCAAGCTGCGTCTATTAGCGACCATTATATTATGATGGAAATTTAGAAAATCGTTGCCGAAGATTCCGATGTTATTGACTTTTCCCAACATAGGATAATCTCAAACATTTTTCGAATCCTTAATTTTCGTCCACTCTAATTGCTAATAATTCGTAAATTGATGAAGCAATCAGAATGGGCGACTTTTTAACAATTGAAATTAATCATGAAAAAATATCGCCACAGCCTGAGATCGAACTAGTAATCTATAGTTGAATTAAATAAATCTTATTAGGCTGAAATTTTAAGAAGTAACTTTATTTTAATTGAATAAATCTTAAATGACCCGCCTAAATAGGATTTATTTAAATCAACTACAGTTTATTTGTTGCAAATAAATTTCCATATTTTTCATTTTTAAATCAGGACAGACTATATCAATAAACGGAAAGAGGAGTAATTTTTTCCCCCTTCGGAATTTTTTTGCCCAGGAAATTGAGTATTTGAGATATGTTGAGAATTTACCGATATATGATACAAGTCCGATAGTGACCGCACGTGATAAAGCGGAGACGACCCAGCCAACAGAAAAGCAGCGAGAAAGCGTCGAGATTGCGATGGCCCGAGCTCGCGCGCGCGCGCTAAAGCACGAAAAGAGCTTCTGGCGAGCTAAGCGAATGACCATCCTGCGCGGATTAGCAGAGCGGCAGAGAGCCAGGCCAATGCCGAGACGAGAGAGACCATCGGCCGATAGTGGAACCCGGCAATTACTTAATCTCTTGCCCGGAATCGTCGTCGTTCTCGTCGCTGGCAGACCGGAATTATCGGTAATGCATGCTACGTACTCGTTTGCTCGGTGCTCGCTACCTTTTTAGTCTCGAGATTTATTCACCGGTTTATTTATTTTTTTATTGCAAACCTCAAAGGAAAATGTCAGTACATTGTGAAAAAGTTTTGCAAAATTTGGGTGGTTTAAACATTTTTTTAGATAGTGCTCAAGCGACCTTTCGGTTTTTTTTTTTTCTATTTTTCGATGATAATCAGGATATTAATTTTTTTTTGCTCTCATTGCTGAAAGTATTAGTCCAGATGGAACTCTAATTTGTTCACAATTTTGACGTTCTAAAATTTTGTTTAAAAGCTGCCTCAAGTAATGTTTTTGCAATTCTTTAAGTACTTTTGTATTTTCCAATTTAAAATGAATTAATAACTTAGTAATATAGTTACTATATATTAATATAATTATAATATTATTTGATCGTGCTAATGATTTACACAAATATATTTTTCGTCAAATGGAAGAAGTCTGGTGGGTAAGAGATACAAAAATCGAACTTTCGTCAAATAAGGGCCACCCTAATATATGTATACTATGGCGCAACACGGCGTTTTTTCCGCGCTATTTCCAATTAGCACTGCTGATTACACCTGACCATCAAATCAACAAAGCTCCAGACACAAACAATTGATTCTAATACAATTCCTTTTATTGCAATCACATGTAAAAACCTTTCGCCAATCTTTTTCTCTGTGTCCATCGTCATCACATTCCATAAAAATAATCACTCGCGAAGGGATTTTGTCGATGGCAAGAGGGAAGATGATTAATTTTTTTAAATTTAATTTAGTTCACATCATTTACAGATATATCACACCTACCTTAAAATTAGCCATGGCACTTGCAGCTCGGTTTGAGCTCACACTGTAAACACACTGCGACGATTTTCTTTGAATAAATAAAAGGCACTAAATTCGGCTCTTGACGGATGCCGAAGTAAATCGATGAAAATCTATGAAATCTATTTTAACGAATTTCAAATTAATTATTTATAATAAATAATTTTAAAAAATTTCATTACGTCCCGTGCACCATCACGACGTAATACACTTCACGGCCGCGTGTACAAATTTTATCAGTGTGTCGGCGGTAGTACCGCTCGCGTGAATTCACTCAAAAAATGCTGAACCTCGTGATCGTCCTCGGCTTATATAGACTCAGCAGCGTGTGGCGGTCGCGGATCGTGTACCCGTGGTGTGTATACGCGCTCACCGGGGCGCCCGATGAAGCTGCTGTTGACGCCAGGTATGAATCGGGGGACGATACAGAAAGAGAAAGAGCTCCACAAGCGCAGTGCTGTGATGTAGCGACAGAATGCAAGAGAGAGTGGGACACAGATCGAAACTGGCGACACTGGCCACAGCTAAAGTACGAGGCACGTAGATAGTGTGTGAAACGAAGGGGGCGTACAGGGGGGAGGGGAGGGGGGCTGGAAAATAAAAGGGGGAAAACGAGCTTCGAACAGAGTAAGAGGAGGGGGACCTGCTCTCCTCACACATCGGTTAAAAATTCTCTTTGAAGAGAAAGTAGGCTGCTGGCGATCCGAGACACCGCTCAGTGACGCCTGCCGAAGATGCGCGCTCTCTGACGTGGACACACTCAAAAGGAAAATACCCATTTGGGCCGTGTGTTAGTATATTTGTCGCGCATGAATTAAACCAGACATTTTTTTGTCGATACTTTTTTTTTTTTTTTTTTTTTTTAAGCCTTTGCTGTAAAGGGAATCGTAAAACTAGCTTTTCCTGACTCTTAACTATTACGAGATATATGTATCTTTTAAGCATCACGTGAGATACGTCTTCAGCGTCTTCAGGAGAGAATGTACCAAAGGAGTGCATATAGCTAACGAAAGTATATGGTCGAGGGATACATGACTGGTGATTAACATTCTATACGGAAAAGAAAACTCGGTGAATTACAGCATAGAGAATACTTATAGGAATTCTTTCGACAAAATGACTCAAAAAGGATTTTAGAGGGTAAATTCAGTGATGCCATATGCGACTTGAAACGAATGGTGCCGGAAAAAACTCGATATCTCAATTTTTGAGAAAAAAAGTTGTCTCTGACGGACTTTTTCCTCGAAGGTTTGGCCCCGTCCATAGGCCAAAAAATGGGGATTTCGACAAAATGACTCAAAAAGGATTTTAGAGGGTAAATTCAGTGATGCCATATGCGACTTGAAACGAATGGTGCCGGAAAAAACTCGATATCTCAATTTTTGAGAAAAAAAGTTGTCTTTGACGGACTTTTTCCTCGAAGGTTTGGCCCCGTCCATAGGCCAAAAAATGGGGATTTCGACAAAATGACTCAAAAAGGATTTTAGAGGGTAAATTCAGTGATGCCATATGCGACTTGAAACGAATGGTGCCGGAAAAAACTCGATATCTCAATTTTTGAGAAAAAAAGTTGTCTCTGACGGACTTTTTCCTCGAAGGTTTGGCCCCGTCCATAGGCCAAAAAATGGGGATTTCGACAAAATGACTCAAAAAGGATTTTAGAGGGTAAATTCAGTGATGCCATATGCGACTTGAAACGAATGGTGCCGGAAAAAACTCGATATCTCAATTTTTGAGAAAAAAAGTTGTCTTTGACGGACTTTTTCCTCGAAGGTTTGGCCCCGTCCATAGGCCAAAAAATGGGGATTTCGACAAAATGACTCAAAAAGGATTTTAGAGGGTAAATTCAGTGATGCCATATGCGACTTGAAACGAATGGTGCCGGAAAAAACTCGATATCTCAATTTTTGAGAAAAAAAGTTGTCTCTGACGGACTTTTTCCTCGAAGGTTTGGCCCCGTCCATAGGCCAAAAAATGGGGATTTCGACAAAATGACTCAAAAAGGATTTTAGAGGGTAAATTCAGTGATGCCATATGCGACTTGAAACGAATGGTGCCGGAAAAAACTCGATATCTCAATTTTTGAGAAAAAAAGTTGTCTTTGACGGACTTTTTCCTCGAAGGTTTGGCCCCGTCCATAGGCCAAAAAATGGGGATTTCGACAAAATGACTCAAAAAGGATTTTAGAGGGTAAATTCAGTGATGCCATATGCGACTTGAAACGAATGGTGCCGGAAAAAACTCGATATCTCAATTTTTGAGAAAAAAAGTTGTCTTTGACGGACTTTTTCCTCGAAGGTTTGGCCCCGTCCAAATGGGGATTTCGACAAAATGACTCAAAAAGGTGTTTAGGGGGTAAATTCAGTGATGAAATATGCCACTTGGAACGAATGGCGAAGGGAAAAATTCGATATCTCAATTTTTTCGAAAAAAAGTGTCAGTTTACGGAAATTTTTCTCGAAGGTTTGGTACCGACCATCGGCCAAAAAATGGGGGTTTCGAAAAAATATCTCCAAAAGGTGTTTAGGGGGTAGATTCAGTGCGGAAATATGCCACGTGGAACGAATGGCGAAGGGAAAAATTCGATATCTGAATTTTTTCGAAAAAAAATTGATATATTGAGTAAGAAAAGATCAATTTTTTTGCTTTAAATTATGAAAATGTTTTGAAAATGTAAAAAGACATTTAAAGATATAAAAACTGAAAATAATTTACTGTCAGCTGTGACTAGAATATTTTCATATGTATCATAGGTTTTATGAAAACTTTTCCGATTTTTAAATTTTGAACGGTTTTTTATACTAAGACAAGATTAACGTTAAATAAAAAATGAACAAAAACCGCCTATCAAAGAATTTTATATTATTTTCATTAATTCTATGCTCGATATTAGATCTGATTTCTCATAAGAAACTTATGATTTTTGCAAAGTACAATAAAAAAAAATATTCAACAATTGTTTAGGGAAAACTGAATTGTTTCACGGTGAAATCAACAAATTATGATTTCACCGTGTATACGTTTATGGGAGTAAGGACAATATCGATTTTCAATTAATCCTGATGTTGTGTGAACTATTCATGACGATATTGCAGGCTCTGATTGGATCAATTCTCGCAGGTGCCGTGCGAGATTAAGATGACTGATATTGGTGATGCCCGTGAGCGGGCTTCTATTGGGATTAAATGGGGGAGTCCCGGTAACGGAATCACGTGGTAGGATCCACAGTTAATCCTGAATCAATGCCCCTATTCCATGTATAGTAGTAACGGAGAAATGGGGCCTATACTAGCCGAACAGTAGGACGAGTCAGTTTTACGAAAAAACTATAAATTGTGTATAATTATGAGTAACTTAATAGTCATCCTATCAATGCGCTAGAAAATATTTTGGAAAAAAATCAGTGATTAGATAATAAATATTCACCTATTCAAAAAAACTATTAATCGATCGGTCGATCGATTAAAAAATTGTGGATAATCAAAAATGTGTTAATGAGTGCTTTTTAGAACTATGTCAATCATATAAAAAATTGCGGACCAAAATCGAAGGATCAAGGGTCAGACCCAGTTCGAAACCAGGTGGAATGTCCAATATAAATAATACATATAAAAGTTATATGCTGTGCCCGGTGCAAGTAAATTATTTTTCAAACAATACATTAACGGCTACCCTCGATAACCCTACATTTTCAATCAAGCGGCTGGTACACGATTGTCATCACATTGCCATTCCGTGTGTAGTCGAACATTGCAGAGTTCATACACGGACCAACCGCACAAACTACGAGCGTACATACATGTATGTACGAACAGCAGCAGCAGCAGCAGCAGCGGCGGCAGTAGTAGGAGCAACAAACCGGCCGGCTTGCACTTCACGCTCGTGCATACCTGATGCAGTTGCATTTGGGAACAACCCGCTTGCGGTACTGCCCCCCCCCCCTTCCTCCCAACCCACGCCCCCGCCCCACGTGCACTGTGCAGATCCATTAAAGCGGCATCAATAATTCAGCGCTTAAGCGCTGCCCGTGACGGTTTAGCTTTGGTCCGCGCGCCTGCCTTGGCGAACATTCGCCCATAGGCCGCCAATCCAAACCCCCCTCCCTTCCCTGCCCCTCGCCCCGCTGTTTGAAATAACGAGAGACCCGTAAACAGCGTTGTTCGGGGGTACGAACTAACTGGATGGTCGCGTCGACGCTCGTGGATTTCGCCGGGTGCTCACTCTGGCAACAATCGAGGCTGGAACTGGTTCGCAAAATCCCCCCATTTCGCTTGCACGTCCTTTTCCACTCCCTTGGACTCGCGCCGTTAAAGCTGTGATTAATATCCGAACCGACAACGCCTTCGACCCGCCCGTTCGAAGTCCACAAGAAAAGTGCTTGCAAATCCGGCCGGCGTTGCAAAAAAAAAACTGCGGGCACACCTATGTTGATTATTTTTGTTTTTTTTTTTCTTTCTTTTTTTTATGTTGTAACGTCGCAGCAACTGTCGGGATATGGCGATGGTACCGGATGAGTTTTTCCTGTGGTGGTACCCAAGCACTTGCCTAGCAGAAAACCTGTAATGTCATATCCAGTATAAATCTAACACCAGCCAAGGCGACACTAAAAGCAATGTCCGACCTGACAGGACATTGGAATTAATAGCGCTTGAGCCAGATTGCAAAAAATACGATGTTACGTTTTACACCAAAGAAATGCACCTATTCAGATTACATAATGGGTGGAACGGGTCATCATTTGATACTGAATTTGATGAGCATCCAATAAAGAGTTCGTAATTTAGAGAATCTTCAATATGTTTTTTTTTACCAATCTTTCTCTGTGAAGAAGCCAAAATTGATCAACCTACTTTATAGGGAAAAAACTTTGTCAAAGATATAAAATAATGAGGATTTTTTCACCGTTCTACTTAGGAGCGTTTTGTTTGACTTCACTGCACCGAATCTATACACTTCGTGTCAATCATTACTCGTAAATACTCAACTACAGAACCATATCCAACTTAAAATCCAAAAATATCTTCATTTCATCGAATAACTTTCAAATGCGTACACTCTGACACTACTGACACTACGTTTGATAAATTCGCAATTTCATTCCAATCATTGACACGCGGCCCCACTCGAAACGCTTTGCGCAATTCAATAATGTCGTCGAGGTAGCGGCTAGATAAATAAAATAAACGCGGTGAAATTCATTTCTCTTGTGTGTGTATATATGTATATATATAACTTGATCATTCAGGCTGAATTTACTCTGATTAACTAACCTAGGCTTTGTGGGCGTTAGCGGGAGCATCATAGCGCAAGTGGAATGGGCGAACGGTTTGCGGTTTGAATCAACGAGAGGGAGAGATATACAGAGCGAGCTATGTTAGTGACGTTTCGGTTTTCGTTATTATACCGCAGGAGCCAACATTGCAATTGTCCGATGCACGCTGTTCCGTTAGATGTCTGATAATGAGATCCTCCGTATACGACCCTAACTAGTGTAATGCTTGCGTAGACATTAGCTAGTGCATTTTAGCATCCTCTACAATATGTGAAATATCATTCTTAGGCAGGATTTTCATTCGAACGGATGAACCGTGAGACTCGATCAATTTATTATCAGGGAAATACGATTTCACTCGAATGAACTTTAATACCGGTAACCTAAATATGTGTGTCTCTCAAGGACGCCTGCGGCGAGTAGAGGAAAATATGGAACTAAACGTGTGTGAGCTGAGATTCTTGTCGAATAAGCTCTGTATGGGGGATTTCACCTGTATTTCGATCTGGGTTTGACTCTTGACGCTTCCAATTGGATTCGGAATTTTTTTATATAATTGGCATAACTGTAGAAAGCACTAATTTTTTTATTTTATTTTTTTTTACACATGTTTAATTATCTACGATTTTTCAGAACGACGCATTCTAAAAATTTGAAAAACCTTTTTTTTTGGAAAATAAACATTTTTGGTTACCGAGCCGAAGTTTTCTAACTGCTGCCAATCGCAAAGTTACTATTTTTTCCATTCTTTTTTCTTGAATTAAGGCCGAAAAAAATATAAGGAATTGCCGGACCATTTCGGCTCGGTTATCAGCATTTTTTATTTTCGAAAAAAACGTTTTTCAGAATTTTAAAAGAATTTTAAGATGTAGCGATAATATGTTTAAAAAAAATCGTACATAATTAAAAACATGTAAAATTTTGTAGTGTTACTTTTTAAAGTTGTGTAAATCGTATAAAAAATTGCGGAACCGATCGAAAGCGCCGAGGATGAGACCCGGGTGGGGTACAAAATTAGAAACTACTAAAATTTGGTATGATAAATATCTAGACATTCTAGAATTTTGAAAATCACAATAACGACAGACAAGTCGTTTGAAGTTTTTATTCGGATAGACCACTAAGTCGAATAATTGTATGTTTGATAATTTCATTATTCAAACTGTCATTTATTTGAATATATGTTTTCAGAGAGGGTATAAGTTGAATAATCAAAATATTGCATCAATGGGTTATAAGCTGTTCGAACTCTCGTCAATTTGATATTACTCCCCTTGTAGTTTCGTCCATTCCTAAATATGTTCATTCAATATAAAATTCTTTCGACATCTCGAAATAACGAGATGTCGAGATTCTCTCTCCATTTGAACTTTCCTCAATTTCGAAATTCAAAACTTCGGCCATTCAACATTTTTCTCTTTCGCTACTTTGACCACCCTGAGACCCAGGTAGAAATCAGGTGGAATGCCCCATACATACACACTATTAGTAGATAGATGTAAGTATATATCAGATTGAAGATGATACGTCATTATCATGGTCAAGGTGAGCTCACGCTCCTTGTCGAACTCTCAAAGTAGTTTTAAGGTCAGGGAGAGAGGTGTAGAACGGAATGCGCGCAGGTGCGCCTTTTAAGACGTGTGATCCACCGCAGCTCATCTCACTCTTTCTTTCTTGATTATTTTTTTTTTTTTTTTTTTTTTCATTTCATCTCTCTCGCGCTTACTCTCGATAGAGCGCAAAACTTTCTTCTCTCTTATTCATTATCCGCCTTAGACTGAGGTGGACGCAGTATATGACAGCGTTGGTTGGATGCCACGGCTGCTGTTGGACGCTATAAGGTCCCGCCGGCCACGCGGAGAAATCATCGACGAAATTGTACGGCTCTTCACATCCTCGCTCGTCACAACCATCGATGTGTAAAATGTATGCTGGATATAACGCTCATATATGATCTCTCTCGCCGCTTTCGCTGCGTTTTGCATAATTTTTATTCGATCCCCTTCTCTCGACATTTCATTTAACAATCCACTCGTATCAGTCTTCGAATAATGAAATTTAAGAATTTGATTGAAACCAAAAATTGTAATTTTCAGAATTTTTTTTTTTTTTTAATTTTTAAAATGTTTCGTTCGATAATCTGCTTTAAAAAATCGTAGGTAATTAAAAATGTGTTTTAAAAAATTCTTCAAATTAGTGCTTTTTAGAGTTTTGCCAATCATACGAAATTTGGGGAATGCTCCAAATGCATTATTCACTAAATTATACATTTTTTACTCGATTCAAAAAACTTGTTTAATCACATTTAACGATTGTAGCAACGCAATTTGTCCCAACTAAAAACCCAGAAAATGTTCTAAGTTGGTACAAATTAAAAAAAAAACACTTTAACATAAACTTTCATAATTACAAAAAAAAAATATAATAAATAAGCAATCAATGCTAAATTAATATACTTCAAATAAATGATAGATTATGCAACACACCCTGATAATTGTATAATATTCAAAGCAGAAGGTGAAAAAGTTATTTGGAAAGTTACCTGCTGGATATAAATTACTCTTGGAATTAGTAACCATTCGCCAAATGTGGCACGATAATTGCCGGCTAAACACCCGATAATTAACCAAGTTAGTCAGCTATTGCGTTAGAGTATATATTTATCTTGTCTTATCTGTTGTTTTATGCAAAGAAAAATAATCATCCAGTCTCTGCTACATTCCACTGACTATTAATAGATAAATAATGCGCCAATCATCATAATTCAAGAAACAGTTTTCTTCACATAGTGCCGTTTCCTCGTTGGTACCCAATAAAACCTCTCTGAGCCAAGATACTAAATACTGGATGATCCATCGACTTACGATCTCGCAGATATAGCTTATTTTTTCTCCTTTTCACGCATTCGTATCACTGCCACGCCAGAACGATGGCCAGTGCGGAGAATAAAAGTAAGCCCAAGTACCCCATTGCACGGAGTTAGTACGCGAGGTGTGCACTGTGCACTCTCGCAACAGAATTCTCGTCAGAAAAAAAAAAAGGCACGTTATATCGTGCTATACGTTGCGAAGAAATGAACTACGCCAGCAATGGCGGAGATGTATTCCATGTTTCCAACCATAAATCCGCCGTAAAAATAGTGCAGCACTGTGGGTAAAAGAGCGAATTTTCATTACGCAGCACACACACACTGTATATATACGGGCATGAACGAAGGTATACACACCTCTGTATAGCCTGCACAAGGAATACGAATTTTCTGCAAGCTAGTACCCACCGCATATACACGGTGTGCGTATATACAATATAACGATGTGAAATCGGCGAGGCGATGTTCGTTGTTACAGGAACCACTAACGGTCCAAGGAAATAAAAAGGGAAAAAAGAATCTGGAGACAAGAAGAGAAGTACAACGAACGCTGTATCGACAGAAGCTGATGGCTATGACGTTCTGTTAAAGCTATATCCGGAAAAAGCAACAGCAAGATTTTTCTTTGTACTGAAGATATTTTTTGTTTGTTCACAAACGTTCATTTTTTTTATCGAAATTGTAGGTGAGAAATGTTTGCAAGTTGTTCTTTTGGTAACAAGAGAAAAAAATGCTACAAAGTAGAATCTCTACGAGAAATCAATTTTGGCTTTTAAAAAAAATGTTAATATCCTGATAAACAGAGGTACAAAAGTTTGTATTTTCATTTTACAATATATTAATTGCGGTGTTTATATTAAAAAGTAATAATTATTACTGCAGTTACCGGGTTGATAATTGGGCGGAATTAACTTTTCGATCATCCGTTTTGATTAAAAATTATTCGAGCAGGAAATAATACTGACAATGAGTTCATCGTCGATAATTCTATAAGCTTCGAGAGACTTCGCAAATGGAGACGTTAATTGCCTTTTGCGTGCCGGATTGTATTTCTCGTAATGCATACCTAATTGCTTGTTGATTAAATGTTTTCCGTTCTTCTGACATGAAATAAATGTTATACTCGTCATACTAAATTCATTTAACAAAATGTTATTAGTCTAATTTTCAGGTTCAATATTCTCACTGTTAAAAATATTCTGTAAACTTCCATTACAAATGCCTCGAAGATTTAGCCTCTAAAATTACCAGTGATTTAGATAATCAAATAAAAATTGTCTCATGACATTTATCTTGCAGACATGTCAAAATGACAAAAATTTTACGTCCAAAAATGCATGGAAAATGTCTATAGACATGATTTCTAAATCTCCTAAAATTACCAATTTTCTTCTGTCACTTTTCTAGCTTACAAAAAAAGAAATCGTAATTATTAAAATTACTTTTCGTAAAAGTCAAAAACGCATCTGATACTTTATTTCTCATCTTCTGAATTGAATTTAAAAAAATTCGTAAGTCCCAACCGATGTTACCTTGAATTAACATTTTCTTCACAAAACACAGCGTCCCAATTTTACAAATTTATATTTTACTCTGTATGTTAGGACACGTTCCCACTCAATAACAACAGATAAACACCGTAACAATCTCCGAGAGAAAAAAAGTATGAGGAGAAAAACGAAAGAAAAAAAAGGAAAGAGGAAAAAAAAAAAAAGAAAAGAGGATATGTGCGTTACAGCAACGGTGGGCACTCTTCACTGCGGGCGAGCGCGCACACACGGCTTTGAAAATAGACAAGAGTCAGTGAACCGGCGAGAGATCAGGTGGAAAGAGAGATAACTCTCTCGCTGTAGCGGCCTACGAAGGATCAACGCTTCCCGATCCGATCCATCGGCTCTCTCCCAACAACGAAACGCTCTAACGTGTGATTCACGAAATAAAGGGTCATATGACCCTACTACCGGGGTCATGTAACCGTCGAATCATAATTCTAGGCTTCCTAATGTGAGAGCTACCGCCACATAGTCATTATTCTCAATCGATCTTCCTTCAAATTCTCCGACGCCCATATTAATACTGTAATACGCGCTTTTATTGTTATTAATGTGTATATAGCGTGGTCTGCCGTAACAATACGGTATGTATGAGCAAAAGTGTGCCGTATAGCAGCAACCATCTTTATATAGAAGGGAGTGATAGAAAGCCAAAAGGAATTTCGAAGTAACGTCGTGTGTTCTCTCAGGTAATATTGTAACTGCACCTGCTCTGGCGGGAGCCACGACACGTCACCTCGAAAATTCTTGAGAAATAAATTAGCGACTTTATATATTGTACTCGTTGCACCAGAGATACTTCGGAATTTCGCTATTTCGTCATGCATTTATGCATATATGCGAATAACTGTCGCTATTTCGCATATAACGGCGTGTTAATGTTTAACCGGCGAATTCGACAAAAAAAAAAAAAAAAAAAAAAAAAAAGAAAAAATACTCTGCGAGAGTGACGGTAATTGAACGCAGGAGGGGCAAAAATAATGGCAGACTTTGTTTTTTTGCTCGACGTTTTTTACTTCGATTTCTCAACTGTGTCATGCGACGATCATTTTTGCCTCTATGCTTGCACGTCAAACTATCTGTCAATAAATTTAAATGTATGATCCGCGCAACAATGGAACGTATACAGAAGCATATAACTATTATTCTTTTTTTTTTTTTTTTCTTTGCTTTCGGCTCGCGCATACTGAAAGTCTTAAGTAAACGCAACGCTTAACTATAAATTGCTATAACAAGACAGCGATTTACAGAACATGCCTACAAAGAGAAGTTGTTGTAAGGAAATTGGCCTTAATTTTTTTTCTCTTTGATTTACAAGCAATGTTCTACAATATAAAACAAATTAGTCGAATTATTGGAAAAAAGGCTGCTAAGTGGAACATTGCATATACGAGGCACTCCATATCGATTCAATTACTCAAAAAAAAAAAAAAAAAAAAAAAAAAAATCTGAATAAATTCTGAAAATCAGATTTAGTGGTTCGAACACGAATTTCAAATTTTTTAAAATCCTGCCAGATTATACCAATTTTTCCTTTTTTTGTGCGTTTTTTCATGATCCACAAGAGAAAAATATTAATATTAAGAGTTAATTGTTTAATTTTAGGCAACTTTTTACAGAAAAACCCACAAATTTTTTTTTTTTACTATTTGAACATTATAGGACGTCTTTTCTAGACAACTTTTCTCGACGTTTCACACCATTTCGAGTCCACTAATATGAAAAATTACATACTCGATAAAAAAATGTCACGAAAGCAAAGTTTCCTCTATAAGGAAGCAAAATGCTTCAATTTTAATCTGCTACTTTAATTATTTTAATTTTCTCCAATACTTTTTATCGCTCAAGGAATAACGAGACACTATTTTTATTAAAATCAATGACTGCAAAAAAGCAGCAATTGTAAGATAATTAAATGTTTTTCTACATACACAACTTATTTGCCGAAGAACTTTCACATAATAAAACGAATTCGTCAAGTAATTGAAACAAACAATTATTATTTAATTATTTTATCTCACTGCGTCGTTTTATTATTCAAGGAAGCGTTTTTTTTTTTTGCCGTAAATCGGTTCTTACATCCAATTCTACACCTATTTTATAAAACTGCAAGTAATTTATATTATTATTTTAAGATTTACTTTTTATACTTTGCATCAGCAAAAGTTAATCAGTCAATCGTTACCGTTGGCTCAAACACTTTTACCCATGCACGACTTCACATTAGGGCAGAGGCCCTGCGGCAAGAGAGAGAGAGAGAGAGACGAGAGAGCTACTATCGTCGGTAATGACGCGGGTGCGAAATTGGTAGATGTCGAGCCATTATCGGAGAAAGTTCTACACCGTTCGTGTTTTACCGGAGTTTATCAACCGCGCAAATAGTTCGCTACGTGTAGTAACGTCATCCATAGCTACAGCGGAATCGTGGAAGTACACTGGAGCATCGTACAGCAGTGCACTCGTCGTTGGTATGACTGCTATTGCGAATCGTTCATGTTTGATGTTTTAGAGCAATGTCGAATCAGGTTCACGTTTCCGGGTGTCTTTTGTGAGTGAAATCATCAAGTTCCGCGAAAACATGACATTCGTATCCGGATATTCGAATCATTTCGTCTTAGTATCTTCACCTCTTTTTCAACACTACAAACGACTCCAATTTTTCGAAGTGCTCTAAAAAAAAAAAAAAAAAAATCAAGATTGGCTCCAACTTTTCCCGCTTCTTAGCTGGGAAAGAGCGGATGAAACTCGAGTTGATCGTTTCGCAAATGCTCCCGGCGCAAGTGGGCAGGAAGAGACGCTGACGAGAATACTCGTTACAGAAAACATTTCGCAAGGCAAACGTTGCCCTATTGTTGCCATGATGCTCTGAACACTAGCACGGTTCTTCGAAATTGTTGTTAATCAAATGTTTCATGTATTTTAGATTTTAGATTACTCTATGATATTAAAAAATATTTATGAGCTTAATTCATCGAAATGTCAGGATTTACGTACTTTATGTTCTGTTTCGCTTATGGAAAGATTTAAAAAAAAAAAGAAATAAGAGACCAAGATGTTACAACGTATTACGGAAGCGCTTGTGAAGCTGCTCGAAATCTTTGGGCGCAATCTCCGCGAGTCGTGAACCTCTCACACGTAATTTTACTGTAGTAAGCTACTATATGGCTACTCGTACAGCGAAGAGCCCCCTCCGTTACTGTACATTGAGTGGAGTCGAGAGATGTGTAGAAGAAAAGAAGAACAGTCGCGTGACGCAGACGACAGAGAGCGAAGATATGCCATCGTCTCCTGCACTTCTTATGGCTCTACTCAACTGTAACCGACTCGTCTTCCACTATAACGTTACCATACCTCTACTGCTCTATAGATCTCGTAAACCGTCTTAGCACCAGCACAGAGAGATAATATATGTATGTGAGGGACCGTAACGGTTGAGCGCTCGCCGTCGTCTACTATATATACAGTGTATATACACACGTAACTCTGCGGTAACGAAGAGAAGACGTAACGAGCCGATCGTTATTTGCTCGATTTACACTTGCCTTGCTCTCTGCCGGTGAAGCGTCTCAGAGCTAGTCTCGGGTGCTGGTATATACGTACGCCACGCCTCGACGCACGCGACTTCGTTTTGTTTTGTTTTGTTTTGTTTTGTTTTTTTTTTTCTCATCTCTTTCTCTTTCCGTAACTATGAGCAGAGCAGTGAATCCCGGCAACGAGTAGACCGCAAAATAGTATACGAGAGACAGAGAGACCTTCTCGCCGCATCAAGAGAGTGCATCCACCTTGCTATTTTCTAAGTACCATTCGCTTTCTTCTCGATTTCTTCTCGTCTTCTTTCACTGGCTCTATCTCGTAGGTCATTAAAGGTGTAAGATTAATGTCTCATGTTAGTGGGATATTAAGAGGCATTCTTTATTAACTGGGTCACTTTTTTTTGTAATTATGTATATATATATATATTTTTTACTAACTTCCACACTTTTTGTTTTGCTCTTAATCCTTAAACCTAAAGAACGTAAGGAACCTAAGTAACTAAAAATTGCTCCAAAGAGATTTGTTAGGGGTACTTTCAGAGCGAAAATATACGACTTGGAACGAAGGGCGACGGCAAAAATTCGATATCTCAATTTTTTCAAAATAACTTAAAGAACCTAAGGAACCTAAGAAACTTAATATCTACTTTCTTGGCCGAAAAATGTTGGTCTCGAAAAATTACTCTAAAAGGGTTTGCTAGGGGTAGTTTCAGTGCGAAAACATACGACTTAGAACGAAGGGCTTAGAAAAAAATTCGATATCTCATTTTTTTCAAAAGAACCTAAAGAACCTAAGGTTCTACCTAAGGAACCTAAAGGTTCTACCTAAGGAACCTAAGGTTCTTTAGGTCCTTCTTTAGGTACCGTAGGTTCTTTAGGTCAACCTAAAGAATCTAAAGAACCTAAGGAATCTAAAGAACCTAAGGAACCTAAAGAACCTTAGGTTCTTTAGGTAATCCCGACCTGGCAGACATCAGCTCGCCTGATCAGTTATCCCTTTTTCATCCCTTATCTTGCCCCCATCTGGAATAATGCAGCCTGACTGCAATTTCTCCTCGATTAGATTAACTAAACCCGGCAAAGACAGGCTGCCTAATAATTTTTTTTTAGGCAAGCACATCAGCATTATAGCTTTCTTAAAAAAAGATGTGCTGGTCTCCAACATAAACATTTATTTGACAGCCCTTATCCATGGGATTTCGTTAAAACAACCGCGCTGACTTCTCTAAGTGCACTGTGCGAGAGAGCGAAAAATGTACATTAAGAGAATTCATGTCAAGTAGATCTCCACGTAATGAACTATCGTGAGTCGTCCCACTTGGAGACTCTCAAATTCCAAGAGCATCTAGATGTCGTCGTTCTCGTAACGCTTCGAAGTCGAAAGTGCTTTCCCACCGCGGAAATAGTAAAAAGTATAGATAACTCTACATGTGTATATATGTATGCTACCAGGAATTCCTGAATGCACTGAGTGTCGGAACATGCACGTACAGAGAGACTCTTTGCGCGGAAGGCACTTCTTGAATTCGCGATGACTTTCGTGTGTTCTACACTTTTTTTGTCTTTTTTTTTTCTTTAATGTTAAAACAACAGCCCACATTTGACGATAGTTGGCGGCGTTTACGTGCGTAAACTGCGAGAGGCACAACACGCTTCGTATATGTATTGTGCGGGTTACCGGATGCGGAACTACTTGAGCGTACCGGGGGAATTTGCAATTTAAACTCCAACTCTTCATCCAGTCAAGACTTTTCACTGACCGCGTGGACTCTCCTCGTGACTCGGTGTCGCGGACCGATGTTTTGCCATGCCTGGTAAATGTTACGCCACGAAGGATGAATCACGAGGATCTTATAGCAGGAGTGAAACTCTTGATTGACGTAGCCCGAACACCATGACTCTCGCTTAAACTCTCCTGTAACACCAGAAAGTTTAGCTGTGTCGATGATGGCCATTTGGAAACTCCAACCCGGATAAGGATGCAACACCGAATCGAGATTCTTGGTATTTAATCTATAGTTATGCGTTGTTCGTACCCAATTGACCACTATTTTGGAAGGTGACTAATCGCCGTATCGTCAGCAGGAATGCAGCAATTGCATCCTGATTAATGGGTAGAATGTTTTCTTTTTTTCTTTGAATTAGATGACACGTTCGCTCCTTAAGTATATTCAGTAACTAAAATAAATTTATGATAGAGCGCTGAGGTACTAAAATTTCATTATTTCCTGAGTTTAGATTTGGTGTTTTGTAATTTTTTAAAATCCAATTCAAGTGTCAGACAGCACGTCCAAAAATACCCATGACTTGTAGTAATATTTCGTCAAAGTATAATTCTCGTGAACAGGCAATCCATTCTCTTAATGAAATGTGCATAAAATTAACGGGAGAATCTAATATAACAGATTTGAAAAAAAACTTGATTTTTTTTTTGCTTAAATAAAAATAATAAAGGTTAAACAAAATTTTCTGAGAGTTTAATTGTCGAATTCGTAAAAAAAATGCTTATTTCGATCTGTGTCAGGTATAAAGGTTTAAAAACCGATAAATGGTTTTTTTTTTTTTTTTAAACTGCAGTATCCAGGATTGCGTGCAGAATGACTTGTATTTTTCTCCAAAGGATATACCTTCGATTGCAATTTTATCGTTTATTTATAATATTATTATCAACGATAGAAAGTCGAATTTTTTGTTGAAATACTTTCACTTTACTTTCGATCATTGTAACATTTTTTTCAAGTATTATATAATTTTAATTTTAAGATGACTCAGCTTAGGATGAATGCATAAAACCGTCACACGCCATTGATCTCTGTTACAAACTTGTACATCATCTCGATAATAGAAAATTTATAGTTTAAAATATATATTTTTCTTTTCTAAGGCGGTGCGGATGTGAATTACGTTTTTTTTTTTTTCAATGTAAGTTTGCCAAAAGAAAAAAAACAAGTCATAGGAAAATTGTATTTATATTTGTGTTTCAACTTATTCAAATTTCCCAAGTCTAACTAAACTTAAAATCTCAAAAATGATCAATTTTTTCAATACTTAGAATTCAGGAACAAATAATTGCATAATTTGCATAATAATACCCAGTAATTAATCACCTTAACAATAGTTTGTGATTACACAATTTTCTCTCAGAAAACAAAAATCGCTCACAATAGATGCTCCTCTTGAATGATTTAACATAATTTATACAGTTTCGTCAAGAAATTTCGAGATTTCCGTTCGAGAGGACACTATATATACGTGATGACTGAATTGGAGGGCACCGAATCGTTGGAGAGAAAATGTATCGAGGTGAACGATCTTGATTGGAACCTCGAACTTGGGGCGTATGCTCGATCGAGCACGCGGCGATCGAGTAAAGAAGCTGGAAGGAGGTGTGTTCCATGTGCCGAGGCAGACTCGCCGGTTAGTTATACACCCGACGGGTCATTAACATACATTCCTGCGGGCCGGTATAACTTCAGGGCCAACGCGCATCACCGCTTCCTCTCTCGATGTAGTTGTAGTAGTCGTAGTAGTAGTAGTAGTAGTAGTACAGCGTACAGCACTTTCTCCTGCACAGTAGAACCTGAATCTTGGAGCGTGGGAGCCCCTGTTTTCGTTGCCTGAATCCTCTTCATTGTATTATACTAAACTACGTACCACAGCGGCTATACATGGGGCATTCAAAGTCAACTCACTTCGTCATCGGTCTGATCTCTTTGGAATCATTTGACGATTTTTTTTGGGCATATTTTGGTCCAAAAGAAGAGGTTTTTTTTTTTCGGATAAAAAAAAGAAAATTTTTGTTTTTTCTTATTTTTGTTTTAATTAAAATGGCTTTTTTCAATTTTATTTTCATTATTGGGCGAATTTTCATGGTTTTACTCTTAAAATATATTTTCTTTTACCACGACATGTTTTATTATCACTTTTTTCCTACAAGACTCGACCATTGAAGTTTTTAATTTTCAAAGAGAAAAAATGGAGAATTTTTTTTTTTATTAAAAAAAAAGAAATTATTCTTGGCCCACTCTCGGACTACGATGGAAATACTTGATTTTATGGTTCTTTTATGGAAAAAATTTCAGAATTTTAAACCTGATCGTAATTCATTTTCACTCAAGAGTTATGAACAAAAATTATTTTATACGGTAAAACAGGTGATAAAAATCTGAAGTAAAAATCCTCTTTTTTTGGATCAAAATATGTGGAAAAAAAAAAATTCGTCAACTGATTCCGAGAGGATTTCAGTGACCAAGTGAGTTGACTTGGGATGCCCCATATATGCCCAACGCTCGTAGTACGTCGTTCGTACCACATTTCTCATCTTCTTGGCATTCTCGACGCTCCATTGAATTCTTCCATCGAAAGACTCGAAAATTCTCTCGTAACCCCCTCCGACAGAATCATTTTCCAAATTATTTCGACAATAATGAGATCCAGGCCGAGAGCGAGACAAATCTCATCATCGCGCAATTACCCGAAAAAGAAGAAGACAAAAAAAAAACGTAAAAAAAAAAAAAAAAGACTACATAATTCATTATCGTGAGAAACGAGACTATTAATTCTACATAACAATTGCTCATTGTTCATATATACAGTGCTTTAACTTAACGACGCGATCTCGTCATCATAAAACCTCCCCTCATAACTTTTCTTCATAAGAACGCCTATATACGTAATGTTACATATAAACGAATTTTAGTTCTTGCCCCCTCTTATCATCGTTGTTCAAGTGCCTCGTTTTTGTTCCCTAATGCTATTTTTTTTCCTGGCTCTTCGAGTGTATAGCGAGCAGGGATCTATGACAGCGTTGCTTTCATACTTTATCTTCTCACGAACACTAACTCTTCAACCCTTATAAGCGATTTAACGATGACAACGGAGATTAGGATCGTTCGTCGTTGGTGAAAAGATCGGAGCTCCTGTAAAGAATTTTTTTCCTTTTCTTTTTTGTTCTTCGGGATAAGCGAAGATGCTACAAAATATCTGTACAGTACGTAGGTTAGCACCATGGTTGCCACATCAGTGGCTGAAGCGAGTGTGTCACGTTGAAGGCTGCACGCACGCGTGAAAGCGTCCTTGTCTCTTGAACTTGAGTGTACGTTCTGAGCACGTCTCACAAAGAGGCCCGCGCTCATTGCACTTGTACGCGAATGGCCGTTGGCTATTCGTTTCTGACATTCTTCAGAAGTGAGACGGTTCGGGTCATTTCTCTTTTCCCGGAACGACCGATGCATTCAACTCGCCAGGCACTTCTTCATTTCTTGTTGCTTCGCAGAGCCTCTCTTAAGATGGCTTTTGAGCTCTCGTATAGCGAGCGACGTGTCGCTAACTCGACTCGACTCATATGCGGAATACACCTTCTCCTTTACTACTAACGCCGGAACTGTTGTCGTCGCCGTTGCGTCGGTTGCACTTTCTAACTGCAGTTGTCGTTGAAAAAAAAAAAAAAAAATAGAAGACGAAGAAAAAGAAATACGACGATTATAGCGAATTACTAACGTGCAGCTCTGGTGCATCGCCGACAGAATGACCTGCGAAGAGTAGACGTTACCCAGTGATTGTCAACGATGTAGTGAATGGCCTGTTGAAGTCATTGCATGGTAAAGGAAGTAGAAACCTCGGCAACTGTTGTGGCTTGCTTATTCTTAAAGAGGCAATCACTGCTGCATTTTCGCGCTAGAGTCATTCGTCAGGGTGTCTGATCGCGTGATCCACCAGGTTCACATTAGAATTGTGACCCAGTAGCCTCGACGACGAACAATCCACTCCCTAACGATGACCTCAAAGATGCCTCAAAAAGCTGTCGGAGGATGAATCCGAGTGACTGAGACAGAACTGAATAATGGATTGAGGAAAAAGTTGCTTTGCCAATTTTGGAAGGGAATTGATGTGGCACACGCATCTTTTGTATTTTATAGTAATGAAAGTATGTGGGCGTATTTAAGGAGACTAATATATCATTACTAGTTCGTTAAGAATCGACGAAGCAATCAGAATGAACGATTTTTTACAATTCAAGATTAATCGTGAAAAAATATCGCCACAGCCCGAAAGGAAAAATATTGCACTATGCCTACTGAGGCAAGAACGTATACTGTGCGAGTATTTAAAGCTACGAAGAAGAGGATCTCTGGTATGACAATGTCAAAAGGTGTATTCACGTAAATTTATGTAAATGTGTCCTACTATGACTGCTCGTTGAACGACGGAACAGGTATACGACCCAAACGTCAACACTCAAATGAGAAATTCATTGGACAGTGCTATCTACATATCTGTGTAAATAAGTATTTTTATTTCTTTTTTAGAAATTTGAGAAATAAGAAGAGAGAGTGATTGCCTAGACCAGTGCGTTGGTCGTGGAATTTTGTATTGGAGAAAACATTTAATCTATGGGCGGACACGTGCACGAGGCCTATATCATCTCATTACGTTATACCAATACCAACTTTACGATATATATGTATCGATGACCGGTGACTTTCGTTTCCGTTGCCCCGAGGAATTAACAAGTTCTTCCGGTAAACCTCTTGACGACTATTCGTAACGCTAGCGTTATTATTATTATTATATACAATAATTCCGATGTGCGGAAGTTCGAAATTGTTGCATCCCTACACATAACATTTAACAGAATATTTCACTATTACCTTTCATTCTTTCTTTTAATACGCTCGTTATATATTATTGTGAACCGATTTCACTGTCGTCATCATGAGCAGAGCAATTCATCTCTGGACATTTACGTTTAAGCATCGTGGACGTATTAATTTGCAATAAAATATGTTTTCTTGTAAATGGTTTGTATCGAAATATCTTTGTGAAAAAATTAATGTAATCAGGAAGCAATGTGCAAAATTCTACTTTGGATTATTTACATTTTTTTGCTTTTTACAAAATAAATTATTTCGAATCTTATTTAGATTGTCAGGTATAAAGATTTTAAAAAATGATAAATGCTATTTTTTTCTTTTTCGAAGCTACAGTATCCAGAATACGCTTGAGCAACTTGGACGTATTAATTTGCAATAAAATATGTTTTCTTATCAATCTTTTCTATGGAAATATCTTTGTGAAAAAATTAATGTAATCAGGAAGCAATGTGCAAAATTCTACTTTGGATTATTTTATTTTTTTTTGCTTTTTACAAAACAAATAATTTCGAATTTTATTTAAATTGTTGAATAAAACTATTAGTCAGGTATAAAGATTTAAAAACCTGATAAATGCTATTTTTTCTTTTTCGAAGCTACAGTATCCAGAATACGCTTGAGCAATTTGGACGTATTAATTTGCAATAAAATATGTTCTCTTATACATTTTTTCTATCGAAATATCTTTGTGAAAAAATTAATGTAATCAGGAAACAATTTTTCTTTGGAAAATTTTACTTTGGATTATTTCAATTGTTTTGCTTGGTACTATAATTTTTCCATGCTCTTGTGATGAAGATACGAAATAAATTATTTCGAATCTTGTTTAGATTGTTGAATAAAACTATTACAAACGATCTTTTTGTACAGATCCATGATACACGAATGATTTCACTTAAATGTTGATTCACTTGTAATTTTTTTATCCAATGATGACAAATGCATCGATCTATCTGATCTACTCATCGTGAAATCGAATCTCCTCGACCGAGTCTCGAATCTACCCATATATATATATATATTTCACGAGTGAAGGTATACGACGAAGGCGATTCTCTCGATGCACTCGGTAATACCGCGCGGAGATCAGCAATCCACGATTCACGAGGATACCGCGATCGAGTATTACCTTATAGGTCGCGATGATGAGCGCAAAAGCACATGATGTCGCGTCCCGCGGTGGGCCTCTGCAATCGGCTTTCACATACAACCCGAGCATAAAGTTTTTTTTTTTTTTTTCTTATGGGAAGACAGAGGCAAACTTCTCCACTTTGCGTAATCAGCATTGTTTCGCATATTATTTCGCAAGTCCGCGTTAGTTTTGCGCTGGGATCGTTCACTATTATAACGCAAGCAGGTCTCTCCGTTTTGTCTACACGTTTTTTTCCATTACACTGCAACCGATACACGTGCACACATTTATTATACATAGTTGCAACTAACCGAATCGCCGTTTGTATTGCCAATAGCGTATTATTAGCTGAATTATTTTTTTGCTCAATTTTCCTTTAAAGAATTTTAATGCCCGAGATCCTTTGTATGTCTTTTTTGTGTGATGCAAGAAAAAAATATTTAAGAACAAGATAGCTACTCAATTATAGGATAAGTATTGTTGATGGCAATAGTGAATTGTTTTTAATATTATTATGATGCTGTATTCATTTCGGTAGTAAATATCGAAGGCTTGTCTATTCTACACGTTGAATAGTCTTCGCTATTCGGAGAAACACTCGTATAATTGCAAGACTCGTCGACTATATGGGAAGACGATTTCGTGGCTTCCTGTGCACACACGTGGACCACTTTCTCGTCGATCAGCAAGCGTGGCTCACAGCTCTCGTCGCTATATGTAAGTATAATATAGTAACACTATATGTCGAGGCCTCTGACACACTGCCGGCGGCCCTGAAACGGCCCACATGCGCGAACGCGCTCCATCGGCCCAAATATTAACTTGCCACTTTCGGGTGATCGCTTATGTATACGCCAACTCGATTTTCTTTATTTTTGCTTCCTCATCGAGGAAGCTTTGTCTAAAACGTCGAGAAAAGTGGTTTAGAAAAAATGTATGTATGGATGTGTGTGTGTGTATGTGTGTGACCGGCATTTAAAATTCAATCTTGCATATCTCAAGAACAGCTTTAACATTCGGGCTAAAATTTCGCACGCATGTGCGGCAGGTAGACGCCATTGCTTGTGATAATTTTCAAAAAAAAATCAAAAATATGTTCAAATTTTATTTAACTTTGCAATTTTCGAAAAACGTCTGTACGTCCTCTAGCTTACGCAAACTTTTAGCTATAGAGGTAAATAATTTTTTATACATAAAGCAGTCTTAAAGAAGGATCGGTATTGAATTTGGGGCGAATCTATAAATAGGTTCGGTTTTTATGAGATTTTGAATTTTTCAAAAAATTTACGTTTTGCTCTAACTCCTGTAAAATCTCACAAAATCAACTGATATTTTCTACAAATTAAGAATAACATGCAATGCTGCTATGTACCAAATTTGGTGATGATCGGTAAAGGGCTTCGGATTTTATAAGATTTTGAATTTTTTTTTAAATTTATGTTTCGCTCTAACTCACATTAAATATCAACAAAACAACTGAAATTTTCTACAGACTATAAATAATACCCAGCGCTGTTACGTACCAAATTTGGTAATGATCGGTAAAGCGATTAAGATTTTACGTGATTTTGAAATTTTGAAAAAATTATCATTTTCTTATAACTCAGGTCAACTAACAATGAATGAATTAAAACTTTTTCGAAATGAAAAATACAGATGAAAAATATTCACTGTTGCTATGTACGAAATTTGATGACGATCGGTAAATGGGTTTTGATTTTGGAGCAATTTGAGATTTATCATGTTGAAACAGATTACATTTCCATTTTTCACAAAGCTTCCTCTATGAGACAGCCAAAATTAAAAAGATTTTTTTATTTAAAAAAAAATGAAAGAAATAGAATCGTACGCTCAATGTTAAAGAGGTTCGGATCATCTGATAGAGTGATTTATTGGTGTTGAGTTATCTGTATCCACCGAGGGGTATCGTCATCCCTGCAGCTTTTTAATTCCACCTATATCCTCTAGATACATCTCCGTGTACGTTAACAGCCGTCGATTTTATTCTCAACAATCATTCTGACGTCATGATGAGCCTCAGAGCGTACAAATCTTGATTAGTGTCCGCCAAGAAATTGATTTATCATGCGTTGCAACATTTCCGCAATTATAAGAATATTATTTTTTTATGTGCTTTTCAAACTTGTCGATAAAAGTGTCTCGAAATAAAATGGAAAACATGATGATTTCTCCCACGGTTGCCATTTTCAGGCTCACTCTCCATTGAATTAATCATCATATGTAGATACAGGACAGAAAGGGTGTGCTTCCCATGCAATGGCATCTTGTTATGTATAGACAACAACGTGATCGTGATGAAATCCGGATACGGTAGAGAGAAGATGCCATCGAGTTTCTTCTCATCTTTTCAATATACCCCAGCGTCGAGCGTAGACAGGAATCGTGAGAAATCTTCGGAAGCCGGATTAGGTGCTGCGATTCATCCGGCTCTGGGCGCAGGCAAGATATTGAAGGGAAGCCGAGAGCACGAGCACGAGCGCAAGGAAATAAACAGTGAGATGAGGATCCTAATCTTTCATCATTTTTCAAGTGTCTCTATATCTCCTCCTCTTTTTCACACTGAATCTCCTGTATAGTGAAAATAAATATCTGAGAAAACGAGAGTCAAGTGGGGGGAATATAAGTTGGTCGGTGATGAAGTTCCCGTTTACTTATACAGCTGGTTGTGAAATTTAGGAAGTCGCGTGGACGAAACGCGAAACTTTCACCGTGAAGTCGCAAAATCACGCGAGAAACAGAAGACAAACAGAGTAGCAAGATATATAAGTGACAAGTCAGAACGAAAATCCTGTAACGATTTAACGTCAAAACGTCTGTATGATGAAGAGACAAGAATAGGAACAAGACGGTGGGACGATGAGCAATGTATAACACAAGAATAGGACGACGGAATCGACACGAGAGGCAATCGTTTTTGCGGTTTGGTACATCGGGTCTTCGTGGATTACTCGCTTTTTCAAGCTCTGCGGTCGTTTCTTCGACAATCTTTTATTGTCTTAGCGATATAATAGTATCTATATGGGTAGAGAAACGATGGCTCTTACGTCGCGGTTAAATTATATAGTATAATAATAAGTGTAGAATAACGCTATATAATTATTGGCTATATCGAGCGTGGAACCTGTATTTATTCGCAAAATATTTAATATTTATTAAAATATTAATAACAACGAACAACAATAGTAACCAGTAATAGTTTATTATTATTTGTAATTATGAAATATATGAGATATTTCGAGTTAATGGAACAAGACGTAAATGAATCCGTAAAATTATTTAAAAAGAAATCTTTAAATATTATTTAATTGATAAAGAAACATCTATTCTAATATTTTGTCACTGTATTTCTTAACACTTTACCGTAATTATGAAATAGCATGAAGCAAAAATGAAAAATTCTCACTTTGTAATTGCCAGTAATTACGATTTTTTTTTGTACGAAAATATTGTTAGCTCAAAATAAAAAATCTGGATAAAATTCTCAAAAATTCTGTATGAGATATAAACATTTTTAAGCTCGGACAGGGAGTGGGCTAACATTTCCTTCTAATCTTTTTCGAGTTTTTCTCCTTTCCATCATATATGTAACAATAGATTTGCGAAAAACGAAAGATACAAGTATATGAATGATTCGATGGAATAAAAAAATAGTGGCTAATCAGTAAGCAGCATACGTGAGAAGTTTGACTGTGAATGCTTCACCTTTGCGCTATCTAGCTTTCTTGGCACACCAAGGTTTTACAATGTAACTGTACGAAAGAAGCCCAGGCATTTGTTGGTGAATCTCGCTGCGGTCAGGATTCGCTGTGGTTTGACACAAAACATGGAGAAAATAGCGCGTCGAGTTCACGCTTGACTTGATTCAAGTGAAACTCCAGTAGCGAAGACGAGCCCAAGCTTGAGACGAAAATTGTGTAGCAAGTTTTTGCATTTATACCTCTCGTCATTCCCTGCGTCAAATTGCCAATTCAACAACTCGTTCCAACGAGTACACGTTCGTCACGAGAAGTTTTGATGCTCAGAACGATGTGAAATTAGGAAAAAGAGTGTGTAGGATTAGTATAACCACTGTGTAGGAGTTTCTATAGTGCACCGTTGTGTGGGCTGGCGCGGTTAGAAGATTTGTAAAACCGAGAGTGAAGAGCGCAAACAAAAAAGAAAAATACGCGAAGATGAACACGCTCTGTAACGATCAAACACTTATCTGGTCGGCGATATGTAGGTAATCTAGATACTTGGGCTTAGGATCAGACACGATACCTGTACCAGGCCTCACGGATAAGGAATTATCGACGCGACACGATTATACTCGAAAGAAAAGTTGCATAACGCGAAAGCGTGTATAGAAAAACAAATACTTAATAATATTAGCCGAGTCTTCTGAATTTGTCAAAGGAGTATAAAATCGTCTGGCAAACACTTTCGATAATTAGCTTGAACGCAAATGTCAATTAGCAATGTCTTGCGGAAAGAAAAAGTGAGGAAGAGAGATAGTCGTAGCAGCAGCATAATTTCTGTGGTTACGCTTGCAGCTTCTGCTGTGCCGCCTGTGTACTGATGGAGTTATAACACTGTGACGTATTTTAAGAGCGAGGGTGGTCTTTCGGAGGCTTCCTAATAGTCGGATGATGGTGCGCTTTATAGCATCCAAGACATTGGTCGATTGCGGTGTTACCGCCAACGTTGCTCTTGGCAAATCGTTTCGATTTCACGCTTTGAATCTTCCGTTATTCCGCATAGAGCGGTGCGGCAGCGCATCTCCGTGAAGAAAAACCGAAAAATGCAATATACCACGAGAATTGTAAAAGCGAATTGCGTCGGGCTATGAAAGCACCTGTAATAGCAGTTGATTGTCATTACTCATAATTTTTAAACTAATTGACGAACTGCACGCGGCATAATCACGTTTTCTCTCTAATTACTCGAAGTCTTCCTTTTCGACGAATTTTTAGGAAAATCGGGCTGCCGTCATTTACTATTTTTAAGGATGTTTTCAATCGTCAAGAGTGATAGTGAAATATATAATTTAGTGATGATACAAATGGTTACCATGAATATAGAATAAATCGTTGATTGGAAACATAATTGGCTCCATAAGCAAGATGAAAGGGGCTGTTGTAATAGTATCACTGATTAAAAAAATTCTAATTGAATTTATTACATATCCTGATTGAGTCAATACAATCATTGTGTTGTTAATTTGCAAAAGGATATTTATTTGAAACAATTGTGTAAATTTAATTTTATATTTGCTTGCATCACGTGAATTCTTTATTTATTTAATGGAATTTATAACAGTTTTAATTAAACTACCATATTCAATCAATTTAATGTTTTTCTTTATTTTTTCTGATGCCAATAAATATGTATTGCAATGAAAAAAAAAAAAATTGTTCCAGGAATAGCATCTAATTTTTAAAATCAGAATATCGGTTACTAATGATTTTTTATATGCGCTCCTAGCTTAATAAAAATTGTACATGAACTAATATTGGTTTCTGAAGATCTCAAAATGTGAGAAAAAAAATATAACGAGCCTGTATCCCTCGAAATTTAGAGTTTTATTTGTTTATTCTGAAAGTCAAGGTTTATGAGAATACCCGATATACATGTTTAAGCTAAAACACAGCCTATAGCCGACTAATGGCCACGAAATAACTTTGTGCGTTTAATTACATTAGGTATTCCGAAAACGTCTATAAATTTGCGTATTCAAAATTGATTGAATTATATCCCCGATCGCCCCCTGGTATACATAAACCGTATATAGCTGAGCTTCGGGGGCTATAGGTTCAGTATACATCGAGCGCGTCGACGCGGAAAGTGGTTTCGTGAATTCAGCTTGCAGCTTTTCCTGCGTTTCTTTACTCGTAAAACAAAACTATCGCTTTACCAGCACCAGTTCCCTTCATCCTGCCTCATCGCTCTTTTTTTCCTTCCCCTTCTTAATGCTATCTTCAGTTACTTTCTTTCTATATATATACTATATCGCTTTACCCTTTCTCCGTACAAGGCCCAGCGTGCTTTTTCATTCGACATCTACTGGAATCTCGTCCCAAGTCCCTCTCTCTCTCTCTCTCCCTTTCTCATCCCTTTCGCTTCATTTCCCGAGCATCGGTTAACCTCTTCTATCCTTTTCCATTCTCCACACATTGCTTCCAATGTATTGTCCATCTCTTTTTTATTCGCTTCCACTTTCGTCGAGGATAGGTGTGTGTGGTATATGTACCAGCTTCGAGCTTTACCGTGTGGCGCTTTCAAGGGAGAGTTCGCGAAGATACTCAGATGCTCTCGCGAAACGGGAACGAGGGGATAGCTAAGCGGAGCGCAAGTACAGAGGGGAAACGTGCACCAGCGAAATACTAAGGTAAGGAGGATGGAGAAGAAGAAGAAGAAGAAGCTGCTATAGCAGCTTGGAGGGCCCGGGAGGCACTAGCCCGGGATACCAAAGATTCCTTCGGAGATTGCGGACGGAATTTCGCTGCAGTGACGGACGAACTTCGTCCTGTCTTATCTTCCCTGCGAGCACCACCGCTCACCTTACACTCCACCTATACATATATATGTGTGTGTGTGTGTGTGTGTTTAACAGTACCACCGAACCAAGCAGACGCCCTGCAGCCACACACCGCACATCGCACGTTGGCGGCTCCTGTACGCCAGGCATCTCAGTGGGACGTCGACGTCGGATAAAATTCCAACGGCAAGGCGAAGCGTCTTGCGTGAAAGAGAGAAGAAATCCAAAAAAGCCCGGAGATGCTCTTCTGTCCGCCACTGCCAGCCAAGCCTCTTCTCGTAACCGAGTTCAATTGTATCCGTGCGGAACGCGCTTCAGGATCTTACGTACGTACGTCTGTCGGCCTTCGCGGATATCCGCCTGGGCCATGTCTCTAAGCCGGTACTACCTTATGTAGTATAAGAGTGAGCGAGAGCCGCCGCGCGCTTCCGTCGAGAGACTCTAAATCTGCTGGGTATTCTCGTTCTGCTGAGAATTCGTTTTAGGAACATTTTCGTCAAAATTTCCACCCTGCAACTCATACATATTTGATATAAACATTTTCTTTCGCGACGCTAAATTTACTGAAATATATATTTTTTTTTATACGATGACGAGATATTTTTATAATATGGACAGAATAAATGTATTAATATCAACTGAATTTGAATTCAGTTAGCTGAAGAAAAAATTCAGTGGACTATCGTACTAAATCATATATTTTTTTTTCGTTGTAGATTGCTGTGTTTAATTTTTAAGACGTATACGTGATGGGTGATGGGTCGAGTACTTTTTTTTTTTTTAGACGAGAGAGCGGGTCAACGTGATCGTTCGCAGAGAAATCGTCGCGGAACGACCGAAAATATTTCAGTGAAAATTTAAGAGAAACCGGCGGGCTCGTGTCCGTCCAGTGGAATGTGTGTCAATCGCGCTGTTCGTGGAGACGGATGCTCCCTTTTCGTCGATATTAACAAGAAAAAGGATGATCTATTCGAGAGACGAATGAACATCGACTTAAATTAAGACTGCACCTCTACTAAACGTCTAATATTTCACGAGGTTTTATTTATATCCTCAAGGAAATGAAAATATAAGTCATTTATTATAAATGTAAATATTCGTTGTATAAAAAAAAATAACGTTTATATGTGAGCCCTTCCAATTGTGTCCCAAAATTTGTTATATCATTGACATAACTCTAAAAGACACTAACTTTAAAAAAAAAGTTACTACACATTTTTAATTATCTACGATTTTTTTAAAGCAAATTAACTAACGACAGATTTAAAAAATCGGGAGAATATCTGAAAAACCGTTTTTTGTAAATAAACATTTTTGGTAACCGAGCCGAAGTGGGCAGGCGGCAAAAAAAATGGAAAAAAATTAGAAAAAATAGTAACTGTACGTTGGGCAACAGCTAGAAAATGTTTGCATATCACACATGATTTTTGAGAATTTTTAAAAGATTTTTCCAAATAAATGTTGATTTTTTTTTTTTATTGATTCTCAAGTGCCTAAATTTTTTTCAAAAAGGGTCAACGCCCTGAAAAAAGAGTTGTATATTCCAAGTGAACGAACAACACGATAATATGTAGTAATTATTTATTTAAAATTATTTCTTTTAATCCGAGGTAACAGATAAAACCTGATGAAACTCTATGAAGCAAGATTTATAAACACTGTATTCCCACATACAGGGTCACGTATCTAACAACTATGCTCTCCAACTGAATTCCCGTTGCTCCGACACAGCTATACCAAACATATTTCGTTCTTACAGCATCCGAGACACCGATAAAAATCTTGACACAACAGATGTTTAAATTCTCAAACCCCGATATATGTCGTATTTCGAATGAAGAGAGGAAAAAGTGTTGGGTGAGAGTAAAAAAGAAAAAAAAAAGTGAGAGATAAAACGGTACATAAGTGAGATAATTCAAGAAGCCCTTTGGTTTCGTAACCACGTGGAAATTCAAGGACTCTGAGAGACACTGTGTGACACTCTCGTATGCATTTATTTATGAACAATTTGCGGTTGTACGGGATTTACGAGGTGAATCGGAAAACTATAGAGAGGTGACGGCTGGTTTCGGGGTCTCGATCACTAGACAGCAAAAGAACGATTCAACAACGAGTAGAGCGAGACAGAGAGAACAAAAGAACAAGAACCAAACGAGAGGAGGGTGGCGGGAAAGGGAACGTCAGAAAAAGAAGGAAAAGGAGAATTTGAACGGAAGTGAGGAGGAGAAACAGCCGCATATAGGCCACTGCCGCTGCTACTGAGAGGCCCCACCGTTGGCTTCGTTGCACGCCACACGAGCTCTCTGTCTGGCCCAGCTCCAAATCTACTCTACAAGCTTTTTCTATTTCACCCCCTTATTTTTCCGTTCGTCTGATTTATCGTTTTATTGCGCGAACCATGAGCGGCGAGCAGCCCGTGGTTCAGAGAGAGTGAGAGCAAAGCGTGAGGCGAAATATCCGTGGGCACGGGGTTTCTACCTCTATACTCTAGCTGCTAGGTACGGGTATGTATTATATAGGTAGAGGAGGAGGTTACCCTATGCTCCCGGCAGAATCCAGCCACGAAGAAGGCATCTCGTTGTGCAGAGGCTGCGGCGAGAGTGAACTCGCGACAGAGCTAGGGGTTGCCGCGCGCACACGGTAACGACGCTCGTCTCGGTAGCCTCGGCACAACTGCCTCGGAAATAAAACACCCGGGCAAACCGAACGAGCGTATCGAGTAGGGAGAGACAGCACCACCGGTATAAGCAGACTATATATGAGGCATTCTCTGTCAAGAGTCCCGCTGAATGGACACTCGGATTCCAAATGCTTCTGAAAATAAAAATTTGGGTAAAAAATGTACATAGTGAAAAAAAGAAGAAAAAAAAAACAAAAAAGGAGAAATGAATGTACTATCAAAAGCAAGGAAAAATCGAACCGGGAGCTTGGCCACCAAAACATACTCACTGATACAAAAAGCAAAAAAAACAGAGAGGGAAAAAGAAAATGAAACGTCACACAATAAACAGAAACTGAAGAGATACGTGATCAGGGCAGAAACGTCGAAATAAAGATGAAAATTGTGTAATGAAATTTTCAACCAAAGCCACCTGTAGCCCATAACACAACAAACACTCATCATTATTGATTATGGCCACCAGCAAACCCACATTAATATTCTACTTTTTTTAGAAACACACGAATATTTCTTTCCTAAGTCCTGTGTTATTGTGGAAAGTCTAAATATCAAGATTGCGAAGCTTTCTAATTTAATTCGAACTTCATAATATCGCAATCACATTGTTTGAAGCTAGAAATATTCTCCAGGCGCAAAAACGTTTGATAATTTGGATAAAAATTCGTGATACAATAATTCATTATATTTTTTGACTTTGTGAGATAACACTTTTGTTTGAGACTACGTTAGTGCAGTTTATTGTTGTACATTAATAAGCTGCGGTTATTAGCTCCTCCATAACGGCCAATCCTGTAATCATTTCTGAGAAGCAAAGAACATTTTAGCATTTAAACTGGCTACAACTTTAGAGCTAAATAATTTGATGGTTATTTAATTGCACAGAAATGTAGGCTGTACTGTAATTGGTAATACGATACACTGTAAATAATATTCATTTAAAGCCAGAGAAAACCCTCTTGCCGCAAATACGTGTGATTTAGAGTGTAAAAATTTCAAATTCTGTTTTATGATAGGTTTTTATTATATCCGTAATAATACCTTTTTTGATAAATAAATAATGCAATTTCCTAGATACGTTGACTTATTTTTTTTTTTAATACAGCAATTTTCTGAAAAGATTTTAATAAATCTGAAAAATATCACAGAGTAATTGTACCTGATAACTGAAATGTGGCCAATTATGGGACAGAACTGAGAGGTTTTAATCAAGTAAATGACTGCATTGACAGAGAACGCCTTATATACCGGTGCTGTAGTTATACCGCCGGTCGCTATGCAATTCAACAGAAACTGCTTGGAACGCAGTTTCACCTGCGACACAACTCTGCAACCCCTCAATACACAGGCCACACTGTACTCAACGGGAAGCTATGCGAGCGCAAGTGTACTGCACGAAAGTATATGGAGTTCATAAAAGAGACTGCCAATACGAATGAAACAGAGCGAGGGACATCAATTTTGTTCTAGTGCCCTCGAACCTTCCCCTACTACTCTCTGTAGATTTTTATATTTTTCTCTCCGCCTTTTTTTTATTTCGTACACTGACGTATTCGTTGTTGAGATAATCGAGAACAACTTGGAAAACGAAGGCGAAGAAGAAGAAGAAGAAGAAGAGAAAGAAGAAGAAAAGTTGAGGATAGGGCGCAAGTTTTCACCGCGGTTCTATGACGATGGGTTAGCGGTAGGTTCGCGGTGGATAGTGGATATCGGGCCAATAACTTTTGCGAAGGGCCAGCGCACCGGCCACACGGACCAGTGATAACGTATCGCTTTTGGCGTACGCGATCGCGCGCGGCCAACACCGTTTGTGGAGAGGTACCGCGTCGTGCATCATCCGGCCAAATAGCTCGGATGCTTCGGGTTCCGTAACCGAAACTATCTCTCTCTCTCTCTCTTGCTCACCCCCACGGCTTTCTGGCTTCCACCCCTTGGCTTCTGCTACTCCAGGCGTACCTAGAGCTTTGAAGGGGTTCTCCCACCTATAGTACGCTCAATACGTTTGTCTATAAAACACAAACATTGAAACTCTCGTAAATAAACTGTACTATGGTATATACGTAAGTTCAACTTAGACTTGATAAGAGAATTTAGTACGGGCTATTTGAAGCAATTTAGGTTTCGCAATCTTTACCTGCTTTTTTTTCCAATGCTGCTTAAAATGCGATACAAGTGTTTTACGACAGTAAAATTCTACTTCTGTTAAAACTTGTATATTTTAACGTTGTTTCACATTGGCTAAGTTATGAAAGGTAAGCTTATTTTTGTCTCTCATGGAGGAAGCTTTGTTTTTGTGAAAAATTTTCTTTTCAATGTTTTCATGTCAGCACACTCAGAATGGTTCAAAACGTCTAATAATAATTGTTTGTAATAATTTTGATAATAAATTCAAAAATATATTCAAATTTTATTTAACTTTGTAATTTCCGAGAAATGTTTTTTTTTTTTTCTTTTTCAATAAAAAAAACATTTATTACCTTTTCTTAATTAAAAAAAAATTATTACTTTTAACTAGCCGTTTTGAATGTCGATTTTCAAGAACCAATTATCAAGTAGGTCATTGAATTTTGTTATACTCATAAAAAAAAATATGCTAATGCAAGGCCAAGCAACTTTATGCTATCCAGCCGCTTTGATCCCCACAGCAAATGCCCATCGTTCTGGCTGAAAGCGGCAGAAACGAGGGACGACGCCGTAAATCCCGTACTTGAATGCATTTTGAAAAATGGGAGCAAGCGAGAGACACTGCTACACATTGCCGCAGTGCAACAATGCGTACTTTCTTCGACATCCTATATCTCGAACTCGGTCGTTCGCTGCAAGTTTATAGCAAATAAACGCAAATACCCTTGCCCCAGCTTGGGTGCCTATGTGGAATACATAAATAATTGATGCATTAACTGGGAAAAACGATACGTGCATATGGATGAAAGATTTCTATTCGAGATCACGGCGCGAGAAAATGCGCTAGTATTAATTCAATATATGGCTCATTCTGCCAATTATTGTCGAAGGCATAATTTTAAACTCGCCTGAAAATTGTATAGGTCGTTCTAAGAAAAAAATCTATATTCGTTCATATATGATTATTGTTACGTAAAATCTAATACTTTAAGACAATACAAAATTTTCTGCAAAATAAACTTTCTTTTTTTACGCTCAATTGTATCTCTACAAAAATATGTAATATTTATGATGTAATAAAAATCGAAAGAGTAATAAATTAATCTGTCTAAAGTCTGGTTGCTGCATTAATTCTTAATGAATTGGTGAAGCAATCAGAGTCGTCAAAAATTAGGAATTCGAGTATTTTGAGTTGTGACCTGTAAGAATGTAATCCAATAATAAAAATAATCGAAACTAGCGCGACTTAACAAAATTGTTAAACATATACGCACGCAGCTCTAAATAAGTAATTAATTAATTACTATTAATTCGAAATAAAGTCTACGGTTCTAATGTTTGACTGACCCTTATATGTTATCATATACCGAACTTCATGACAAATACATGAAATTAAAATGTTGGGCGTAATAAAATAAATATTGTTAAATGAAATATTCGTAAACGATGAATGATCCACAATCCTGTGTTCATGCACAGAAAAATATTGTAATAGTGACAATAAATATAGTAGTGCAAAATAAACCCAATTAAAGATCAAGTTTATATAGTTATCTTAATTATTTAATAGCAAGAAAAAGCTAATGTAACTGAAAATAATTGTACGGTTTCTTAAAATTGTGAATTATTGCTTCCAATCTATAATTCATCTGTTTTATTACAGAAAAAATAAATAAATGCAATCAACGAAAGAAGCATGAAAACGATTTTTTTCCATCAACTTATGTACCTCTCTACAGAGTGAAGGCAAATAAGAAATAAGGAATAAATCTCTCTCATCTATTCTTTCCCCTTTTTTTTTCTGGTCTGGGGGATTCATCATCGATTCACCTGTAACAGATACGCCATTCAATTCCCCCGACGTTTTCGTTACGAGTACAGGATAATAAAGGCCACTGTTACTTGTGGAGGGAAATACTCAAGCGCTGACGAGAGATGTAGTGCAGAGCAGCAAACGATGGAAGAAGGGCGGAGAGTCGTGTAAAAATGAGAAAAGAGGAAGCGGACCTGTGCTCCGCGCAAGAAGAAACGAACTCTCCGCGTTATGCTTCTGCTGTTTCTCCTCTGCTGTTACCTACCTCTCCCGCACACCTATACACAAAGAAACTCTATCTCTCTCTCCGCGTGCTTCTCTTCTCGCTATAATAAAAGAATAAGTAAGAAAGATATCATAGGTGTTGCGATCCACGTAACCGTGTGTTTGTACGTGTAGCAAAAATTCTGGCGTTCCTCTGGTTGGTTTGCTAGCGTCATGCAATCCAACGAAATGAAAAGAAAAACGAGCTACTGGGTAAAAGAGAAAGAGCTATGGGACTCTTGATTGAGTGAGAAGAAACAGAGACAGAAAGAGAGAGAGAGAGAGAGATAAAGAGAAAAAAGCGAATTTACAGGAGAGCAGAAAAGAAAAATATAGAGCAGAGACGTAAAAGGGTTGAGAGAAAAATACTGGCGCTCGGGCGTTAGATTGAAGAAGAAAAGTGTATACGAACCTGATGCGATCCGTATGCTGTCTCTGTTCACTGTACGCGTATAAACACGCTGCTGACGTTATGTACGCGAAATATCTTCGAGCCCTTATCTTTCTCTCTTATCATCGTTGTTGCATCATCGCTTGAGAGAAAACTCTGTGTTTCTCGCTGTATCTGTTTTTCGCTCGCTCTTATCACACGCCCACTTTTTTCGGCTCTCTTTTTTCACGAGCACCGGTCAAATTCGAATGGCACAAATGCGCTCTCGGTGCTCTTCAGTTTTATCCCTTACCTCTCTGATGATCTTGCAGCCCTTGACATTTCCAAGCTGGGAAAACAACGCGCAAAGCAAATCCTCCGAAACACTCGAGTCCAAATTTCCCACGTACCTGTATTAA
Source organism: Perithous albicinctus (assembly GCA_964016905.1). NCBI lineage: Eukaryota > Metazoa > Arthropoda > Insecta > Hymenoptera > Ichneumonidae > Perithous > Perithous albicinctus. The sequence goes on along the minus strand of OZ024702.1, from coordinate 9,317,083 downwards.
ATAAATATTTATTGTAAATAACAGAATTTTAGTACAAAAGGAATGTTATATTTTTGAATTTTTTCAGTAAAACAACGGAATTTTTTTCAAGTCAGAAAATTCTTCACTTTGAGAATTTTTTACAAGGCTTAAATTTAATTTTTTCTCAAATAATCAATTGGAAACCATTTTTGAGATGATACAGTATTACCAGGAATTTTTTCATGATGAAACTTTCAATGGAATTAGTGTGACCATTTTTTTAAGTTGGCTGGGGTCAGAGTGACCCCATGTAAGTAATATGGAAGTTTTTTATTTTTTTTTTTATTTTTTTTTATTTTATTTTATTTTTTTTTTTTAAGATTTTCATATCAGATGTCCAGCCTAAATCAATAATGTATGCTTCTCTGGTATAATTTTTAAAAACTGTGATTCATGAGTTTTGTTTTTATAAGGTTTTGAATATTGCAGTAATTTTTTTCAAAAACATGGAAGCTGAAAAAAAAAAACATTCATTTATTTCTGTCTGTGTTGTCCAAAAGCACAATAACTTTTGAAAGAAGCAGCAAACTGTACAAAATTATCTGTGTATCTTCTGTTATTGAAATATAATTTTGGTATTGAAAAAAAAAAAGAAAAAAAAAAAAAAAAAAAAAAAAAAAAAACCATTGTTTTCAGTACTTTACCTTAAATGGGAAAACAAAAAACTTTGCATTTCAGGTAAACTACCAAAAGTCATTGATGTTTTATTTTCAACTTTAATACCAAAACTATATTTTATTCCTCGAAGATACACACAAAAAATTTTGAAGCGTTCCGTAGTTTCTAGCAAAAATTATTACTTCATCATTGCATATAAAATATGCAAAGGAGAATTTTGTCCAAAACACAAAATCTATTTACGGCGTAATTTAACACAAAATTACCAACTCCATCGTTACATTACCTGAAACATAAAAAAAAAAAAAAAAATGATTGTAAAATGCATATTTTTTATTTACAGACTGATGAAAAAAAGTTATTACGCTTTGGTTCGAAATGTACATACATGGAAATTGCAATAAAATAAACAAATGCAAATTTAAATAAACAATAAAAATTCGGTACAACAATGCTTTCTTTACCTTTTATTGTTAGAAGACCCTCGAATGAGATGAAAAAAATACTCTGGCTTGTAAAAAATATGCAGCAGGTGAAATATGGATCTTCTTGAATATTAAAAAAAAAATTATAACCACTGAAGCGACTTGATAACTATTCACACTGAACGAAAAACACGAAAAATTTTAATAGAAACAGATTTGACACCGAAGTTATAAAAACACACTTTATACACTTATAATCGTTATTCCGCTTATAATTGTTATTAGTAATATTCGCGCTTTAACTTCCGATAACTTTGATACGAAAAATGTCGAGAAGAATATAAATACTCGTCAAACTATTGGCAACATTCGGCAGGACGCTGTGAAGACAGCCATTAACACACAAAAGAGTTGATAGCTAAACAAAGACTTCTTTTTTTGTTCATAGAAAACGACAGTTGCACATTACTGCGCAACATTACCTGCGCAGGTCTCGCACGTTTTTGTTTAGAGAACGATAAATTCTAATGATATGCAGATTACGATTATTCAACGAAATTCGAAAATTTACCGATATTTCTCGTCACTTTGAAGTATTAATTTCACGATAAAATCACACCGGTTAGCAAAATACATGATGAAAAGCGTCACGTATATCAAGAATCGCGCGCGGTAACGACTCGACGCCATTACATATAAGAAAATTAATTCGAATGAAAACGTCCGTTTATTGCGACTGCGCAACTCTCGCAACTGTTTTTTTTTTTTTTTTTTTTCCTTCTTTCTTTTTTTTTCCGAAATCTTCGAGTGGCGATAATTCACAAAGTTAAAAGAAAAAAAAAATTATGACCACTGAAGCGATTTTAACCGATTTCCAATTAGAAATTTTTAAATTGAAACAGATTTGACGCCGAGATTATAAAACACACTTTATGCACTAATATTTGTTATTCCACTTATAATTATTATTCCTAATCTTCGCGCTTCAACTTCCGATAACTTTGATACGAAAAATTTCGAGAAGAATGCAAATACTCTTCAAACTATTGACAAATGCATTCGTACATTCGGCAGGACGCTGAGCAGACTACAACAACGCACAAAAGAGATGATAGCTAAACAAAGACTGGCTAATTTTTTTTATTCGTAGCAAACGACAGTTGCATTAATGCGCAACATTACCTGCGCAGGTCTCGCATTTTTTCGTTTACACAACGAAAATTCTAATGACAATTATATGCAGATTACGATTATTCAACGAAGTAAAAAAATTTGTCTATTTTTCTCCTAACTTTGCCCTATTAATTTCGCGATAACACCACACTAATTAGCAAAATATATGAAGAAAGTCACGTGCATCAAGAGTCTCGCGCGCGGTAACGACTCGACGCCATCAAGCATAAGAAAATTAATTCGAATGAAAATGTCCGTTTATTGCGACTGCGCAATTCCCGCAACTGTTTTTTTTTTTCATTTGTTTTTTTTTTTTTTTTTTTTTTCTCAGAAATCTTCGAATGCCGATAATTCGCGAAGTTAAAAAAAAGATTATGACCACTGAAGCGATTTTAACCGATTTTCAATTAGTAATGTACTATTCCCACTGAACGACAAACTCGAAAAATTTTGGTTGAAAGAGATTTGACACCGAGATTATAAAACACACTTTATGCACTTATATTTGTTATTCCACTTATAATTGTTATTGATAATCGTCGCGTTTTAACTTCCGATAACTTTGATACGAAAAATGTCGAGAAGAATGCAAATACTCTTCAAACTATTGACAAATGCATTCGTACATTCGGCAGGACGCTGAGAAGACTACAATAACGCACAAAACAGTTGATAGCTAAACAAAGACTGACGAATTTTCTTTATGCATAGACGACAGTTACATTAATGCGCAATATTAACTGCGCAGGTCTCGCATTTTTTTGTTTACACAACGATAAATTCTAATGACAATTATATGCAAATTACGATTATTTAACGAAATTAAAAAATTGGCCGATTTTTCTCGTAACTTTGCCGTATTAATTTCACGATAACATCACATCAGTTAGCAAAATATATGATAAAGAAAGTCACGTGACTCGACGCCATCAAGTATACAAAGAAAATTAATTTGAATAAAAACGTCCGTTTATTGCGACTGCGCAATTATTATTTTTTTTTTTTTTTTTTTTTTTTTTAAATCTTTGAATGCCGATCATTTACAAAGTTATAGTAACGAAGTATTCAATCATGGCTGACTAAAGAGAGGCGTCGAACCGCGAAAAGCATCGAATGGCGTGACTTCCAAAGATCTGCTACAGGAATTACGGTAAAGGAGAGAAAGATAAAAGATATATACGCGTGGAAAGGAGCAAAGAATAACGAAAAATACGGATACGTCTAATAGAGTCAGTGCGGCGCGTGCCAAAAGGCCCCCAGGATATTTGGAATTCGAACTCGATCGTTCGTACCGATAGCGGAAGAGGTATGGTGGATTGCGAACCGGATAGGGCGGATTGTGTATATAGGGGTGAGGGGGGTTATAGAAACCACAGAGCGGCCGCGGGCGCATGCATGTGAGAACATCGGAGAACGTGCAGAGATCGGCTTTCTCTCTCCACTACCCACCGGTCGGTGTGCATATAAGAAAGGCACATGGATAGAAGCCAAAAGTTCACCCGCATTCGTCGAGGCAAACGCCCAAACGGATGAATAAGCCAGAAGGAAAAGAAAACAATCTGTAGAAAAAAATGTATCATTCTTTGCGAAACCGATATACCAACAGCATCGGTTTTTCAATTAACATTTTTCGGGTCATCTAATAAATAAAAACAAAAATTAAATTTATTCCAAGACATTAAAATTCTTATAATGTGAAAATTGATATGAAAAAAAAAGATATTTAATACAATTTAGCTACATTTGTGATTATTATTATTATTATTATTCCTCTTTTTTATATGCTTACCAAAAAGAAAAAGATGATCGACAATGTTAGAGTGATTCGAAATAAACAAATAAAAAACCACACGTGAAATAAAATCCATTATTTCAATAAATGTCTCATTTAAAGAACGAGGCAGCGCAATTAAAAAAAAAATGTTGAAAGATATAAAAGAAAATTGCAGGTGGGCTATAAATATAGAGAAAAATCCACGTGTGGTCCATTAATTCATTGATATATCTAGAATACACCTGCGAAAGCGAGTCGGGGAACAAAGAACGACGCGAAAGTCTCGTTCATCAATGTCAAGGACGCGCCTTGTATATATGGCAAAAGCGAATGACTAACAGTGGAGCAGTAATAGCAGAGAGAACCCAGTGACCACTGAAGAATATCGTCTCTGCTCTCTTGTGGGCTGGGGCCACACAAACTGGCGTCCGGTTGTCGGACTAAATTCGCGAAACAGGTTTGACCCGTATTACTCTAGGTGATGTGTCGGACACGCTCACGCGGATACGTAAAGTTATACGGACGTGCACGAGGAGAGTCGTCGCAAGGCTATCTCTAACCAAACGAAATTACGCAGCGAACTGTATATAGATATACAGAATCCACGATGCATGACAGCTTGCGAGACTGTATATGAGCTTTGTAGGCATTAAGGATATTATACAGAGGTTAATACGCGGGAGAGGGATGGACACGGTGGCGCACGACGGGAAATGGAGGTACTGTTCGAACGGCGTGCAACGGAGAGAGAGAAAGAATAGAGAATTTTTTTTGCTTTTAACGTAATATCTTTCGTAAAATGTAGGCATACACGAATTTTTCAGTTTTAACGTGAAGCTACGACTTCAATGTACAAAAGAAAGTGCATATTTGTCATAGTAAGTTTTCTGTAAACCTGCCTTTTGCCGAATACACTATATACGATTGTCCTCACGTTCCACACCGTATACTGACCATGTTAAATGAAATTTTGTTGATTTACATCTCGACAATCGTGTGGGTAAAAATTTAAGAAAATAAATGTAAAAAATTGACGTGATTTTCTCTGCAGCATGAAGAAATTTCGAGATCTTCAAAATTGCTTTACTTGTATATAAAATCCCTAATTCTGGATCTGGACAACAACGAACTTTTGTCAAGCAATGAATATATATCAGCGAGCTGTCACGAAGAAGTAGAACAGCGACGTGTGCGAGAGATGCGAACGATCAAAGTCAAGGCCACCGTAGAAGCTTTATTCGGCATTTAAGATTGCGAGAGACGCGTAGAGCATAACCTGCTTTTCATTTTGAGCTACACAGCGTGAACTATATACGCACAAAGTGAGCAACGAAATAAATTTCACGTATATGCGTAAGTGTACGTTAGCGTAGTGTATAGCTAGTATGTGAGTCAGTAATTAACCGGATGTATATATCCGGAAAATAATCCGGTTAATTAACCGCGGTTAGTTTATTATATTTTACCCGCGGGTAAAATATAATAACATGCATAATAATATAATAAAATATAATAACATAATATAGTAAACAGTGGCGATATTATCTTGTGGCATTGCACGTATACTCGACCGAGTATATATGGGCCATTTCATATGGTTTCGACTTGGCTCGAAAAAAGCACTAGATTATTAAAAAAAAAAAAAAAATGTACACAGTTTTTAATTACCTACAATTTTTTTGAATAAATTATCGAACGAGGCGTTTGAAAAATCTTCAAAAATTCTGAAAAATCTTTTTAGGAAAATACAAATGTTTGGTAACAAAAATTGATAAGAAAAAAATGGAAAAAATTAGAAGTAGTAACTATTTTTATTTTCCAACATTATTTGTATTTTAACAAACAACAAAAAAAGTTTAAAGTTATCAACTTTACAATTCAAACAATTTTTTTGTTAATGCAACAGATTTTTAATTTATTCAAGAAAATTTTGATTTACTCTATACTTGATGTCTTCGTGACGACAATCTATATAAATTGTTCGATCTAAAGATCAGCATGTTGAGATACAACGACAAGTGATTTAACAATAAATTAAAGATCAGAATTTAATAATGATCTATCGCTCTTTATTTATTTAATTTTTTTTTTTTTTTCTGTACTCCGTAGGTACATAATATCGATTGGAGGGTTCTCCACTCAAGCCTCCCGTTCACGATATCATTTCAGCCAGGTCGCGTGCTAGCTTGAAGCACGCGTGGCGGAAGCGGAGCGCTCGTTCGGCGAGCTGGATGAGGTAGAGAGGCCGTAGGAAAAGGAGCTGAACGAGTGGTGGAAGGAAGGAGGAAGGAAAAGAAGGAAAGAAAAAAAACGGTTGCTCTCCAGGGGCTCGAAGGTGAAAAAAGAAAGAAAGAAAAAGAAAAAAGTCGATGGTTGGGAGGGCAAAAGGGTGGCAGAGAAGGCCCTGTGTGTATTGTATATACTCACAGCGTCTTAGGCGCTACAAACTCGTCCGCGGCTGACATAATGCGATGCAGCTTAGACTGCAGCCGCCGCCACTACGGTTTAAAGCCACGACGCACACTGCTCTCGTGGCAGAGGCGTGCTCGAAAACGCTCACGCCACCCACCGAGAGGAACTTAGATTTGTGAGAGCTTGCCCTCTGTTACATAAAGTAATTTTATTTAAATACACCTTTGTGCGCGCCTCCTCTTCTTCTGACTACACCAGCATCAGCCTCGCTGTTGGTGTGTGCTCGCCAGAATGCAAGCTTGATGCACTTTGAGTGCATAACAGAGCGAGGGACGATGCCACGCGAAGAAAAAAAAAAAAAAATAAAGACGAAGAGAGTGGCACATGCAGCGCGATCTCTTGAATCGAGAACGCGAACGCTCAAGCCAGTCTCTCTCCTCTCTGATGTTCTCTCGGGCGATAAAGAATTGACATCCGGCGCGTGATTTTTTGCTTTCTGCAATAAGTCGAGGCGATGGAACTATTGGACAGATTTTGAGGAAGGATTTTTAGGAAATCAATATGTAAATTGGTAGATATGGGAGTCGGGATATTTGAAGTGGAAATCCTGGTGGAAAAAATGTACAACTCACAACTACAACAAGAAAATAGTTGTACTTTTTCATACAAGTACTTTAACTGTTTGTTACATAGAAAATTGTATAAGTTTCCAAAACAATTGATGGAATTAGAAGAGGTGGGTTCCTGAAGAATTATTTGTTGTAATTTTTTGTAGAAGCTACAATTTACAAGAGTGTGTAACCACTTTTTACAACTCAGTCGAAGTATCAATTTAGCTAAAAGAAAATCTTTTCAATGAACTCTCTATGATAAACCGCGAGATTTCGAGTTTCGGCACTGACCCGCTAGATGGCCAATTGGCGACACCTTTCTCGCAAGTGAACTACACCAGACTAGCCTATGAAGCTCCCAGCTCCTTTGCGTTAATCGAGATCTTGATCTAATGGAATTTTTCCTACAGTTTGGTATATACTGATAATTGTCATCAGAATAGCATTTTAATATTACAAATAATCAAGGAAATGGGATTTGTATACTATTTATTTTAGGATAAAAAAGTACCCTTAATATAAAATCCATTACTGCGAATATAAGCTGTATGACTTTGATGTGGCAAATAATTCTGTTGGCGAGTCATTAATTCATTATATTTCTATATCCATAACGACGTGAATTAAAGCGAACGAAAGAAACCTCTAAAACAGAATATATGATTCCTTATCCAACTGTCTGGCTCAGTGTCCGAGTATTATTCCGTTTTACATAATGCAATAAAGAAACAAATGTGTAGGTGTTAGTTAGAGGGTTGGCTCGTTAAATGCCGAAACAACCGTGTTTTTAATGCTTCGCGATTCTCTTGCCTTTTTTTTTTCTTTTTTTTTTCTCTTTATCTTCAAAGTAGCCGGTGGTGTTAAGTAGTTTCACCCTGGGGGCGTCAGAGATTTGATTCATGGCCTTGCTCAACGAAAGGCTTGGTGTATGTTTTGTTCAACGATGAGAAACATCTCTTTTCTTCGTCTCTCTCTCGCGTATCGAAAAACTTGTAAATCGTGTGCTCCAAGGTACTCTACACAGCGTGCATGTGTACATAACACCCCATTGTAGGGAGGGGGGGGGGGGGGGGGGGGCGAAACCTGATGAGAGAATTTCGAGAGTGCTGCACGAAAGATCGTGAGCGACTCTTTGGAGCAAAGGAGGAACTCACCCTGTTGTTGCTGCTTTTGTTGCTGCTGCTGCTGCTTCTGCTGCTGCTACTGCTTTTGCTCTAGCTATGCTATGGTGGGGTGGTATAGCTAAAGTCGACCAGACACTGTAAATAATTCGCAAGAATCGTAAACGTCCCGCGTTTTTCCGTGATATAAATCACTCAGACGATGGCCCTGCAGTAAAAGCTCGACACCGCACCAACGGAACGGCCACTATGGCATCACCATCAGAACTTATAGCAACCCCTTCGTCCCACTGTCCCAACGCCGCACCCACGTTAAGGGTGTAAACGTCCGTTTCCGTAACGGGGCACTCGAAGCTTATCCCGCAGCATTCCAACGTAATACTTTTACTTTACCCTATATCTTAGCTTGCACATTATCTCAGTACCGAGATTATTGGAACCACAGATTTTTTATCGGTACGAAAAGTAATATGAATTGAGATAGGGAATTTGTATTATTTATAACGTAAAATGTTGTTACTTGTTAAAACCCTTTAAAAAAAATTTCAAAATGCTCTTTTTTTTTAAATTCTACTACTAAATACATGTATTTTAAGAATTAAATTTAAAATCCGTTCGCCATTCCATTATTTGTCCATTTTTGCTTTCTCATAGACGAAGCTTTCTTTTGAGGATACTCAGAGTGGCCCAAAACGTTGAGAAAAGTGGTTTCGAAAAGATGTCATATAAAAACTTACACATTATCGTCATTTTTCTCATAATTTTTCCCTCATTATTATTAATTTTTTTTTTTTTTTGCGAATAACATGATAATTCTACTTATGCATTGATTTCTAGTGTCAATTCTCGGTTTATGACAAAGCGCAAGTTTATTTTTTATTTGACAACTTAGCGAAAAGTCGTAACCGGTCTCCGGCGACAGAAAAGAGCGAAGGACTCGGTGGTTTCAATTGCATGTAGACGATAGAAGGGTTCAAACAAGGGCGTCACGAGTCTTCGTCGCCGTCGCTGACTCGTGACCCGCCAAGTATCGGCGAAAAAGTTACTTTTCCAAAGGTGATAAATCATCTTGAAATTCGCCGAGGCTGACAGGCTCGGTAGTTTTACGAGGGACCGCACGCAAAATGCAAATGCCCCCGCGAGAGGGGCGCGCGAGAGAGAGAGGGTCAAAAGGGGTGGGCTTGGTGCACTGCAATTAATTAGCGTTTCGTGATATACCGGTGCATGCACTGGGGCATTTTTTTTCCGCTGCCTACCGTGTGGCATAGTAGGCAGTGGGGAGAACCCCCGTCCCTTTAAAACCTCGCGTATAGGCCACACAGAGTAACTAAACAACCCGTGCGCGATAAGCTGACGCCATTCGACGATCCCCACGGACACGTAATGCGACTCCAAAACAATGCGAAATAAATGAGACCCTGCCACACGGACGGTCCGTTGCAAATTTGTTTTTTTTTTACTCTATCTATATCTCTCTCTCTTTCGACCTCCCGAGTTGCTGCCTCGGTGGCTTTTACAGTAAAGCAGTAATGTACTACACTCGAAACACGATGTTTCGGGCGAGTTATGTGCGCCACGTTATAATCAATGGAAATGGGGGTGACTCGTGAGTGATAAAACACCGTATAACGATAATCAATGATGTACAGAGATTTATTCATTATTGTAAGAATATAAATATACTCATGTAGAAATCAACATTCGCCGCTCATTTTTTAATCTTTTTTTCTTTTTTTTTCCTTTTTTCCGCACGAGCATCATGTAAATCATTCGTGGCAGCACGAAATTGTCAAAACGTAATCACTTTAATATTGAAAAAAAATTCGAGGCACCCGAGAACACTCACACAGTGTGTTTCGATGATTTGATTATTCACGCACTTGTCACTGCTCATTCTATTTTACAATTTTATAACAATTTATTTGCCCTCTATCGCAAAACGGTCCACTTTTCGATTCTATTGATTTTTGTTAAAACGCGACTGTACAACGCTCTAGTTTCACTTTTCACGGATTCATCAACGCGCTAAATAAAACTTCAATATTCCGAATGTCATCGTGTCAATGTCATATTTAACATCTCTATTTCGTTTACATTTTTTAAAAATTGTATTTTTGTCTTCGCTTACATTGAATTTTGTCAATGCAATTTGAGGGTGCGACAGGTCCTTTTTTTTTATCGATTTACACACGGATTTTATGGCGCCTTGTTTCCTCTTCACAGCTGAAACGTTCGTGCTTTCTCGTTGGATCACGATTTTCTCACAAAACCAGAGATCGGAGGCGGACCGACCGGTTTACTGCTCGCTATCGGCGATGTTGGATCCATTCCTAAGGGAATTGTCGCACCGGAAGGACGCGATGTCGAGGCTCCTGACATCGACGGGATTGAGGGCGACGGTGAAATCCTCTCTATTGTCATCGTTTGCGGTGGCAATTGAGCGTCAGCCTGAATACCATTCGTTCCGTAAATTTCTTTCAACATCATCAGCATCGTATCTTCCGATTCCCTGGAAAGTACAATTCTTATGACTTTTGCTGCAGAAAATATTAATTAATATTTTTAATAACTTAATCCTAAGTTATTAAGAAAGATCTGAGTAGATTTTTTGTCAATGACAGTTTTAAAAATTATCAATAAAACATAAAAGTTGAAACCAAATTCAGAAAAAATGTTCCCAACAAAAATGTAACTTTTACAAAAACGTTGCCATCCTCTTCATTTTTTAAATATGATATAGAAAATAATTGACTAACACGCTTTGCATATTTTATTTGAAATCGGTCAAGTCATCCCTTAAAACTTTTTTTTTAGAGCGAAAGTAATGAATAAGCATAAATACGTACCAGTAACAAACATGACTGGTCAACGCGAAAATATACTCGTTGATGTATTCGAATGGTGCCTCCTGAAGAACGTAATCAATTCTTCGACCACCGTTCAACTTCCCGATCCGGAAGTCCGCACCGCCGTCATCGTCGTTTTGCTGTTCGTGCACGCTCGGCGATTTTTGCAGCTGTTCCTCCACCACCTTCTCTATTTCCTGCTCGAGCGACTGATTGTCCGGTCGATGAAACATCGCAAGCTGATACACAGAGTTCCAAGTGCTTCTTACAGAATCCAGTAGTTTTTGTTTCAGGTCCGCGCCAACTCGAGCCATCGTTTCTTTCAATTCTAATTTGAAAAACAAAAAAAAATTAAACACTCATTATCACGTCAGCAATATTTTCCTTATAATTACAGTAATAAAAATATTATGACAACCTAAGTGCATTCGCTTTCGGCCTTTATGATGAGGTATTAACATAGGCCGATATTTATGAGCGTCCGGATTGATCAGAGACTCGACTCTGTAAGCGACGGGATCGAAGGGATGAAAAACATTGAAGAACGCCGGACATGTTGGCAAAGTAAAATCATCGCCCAGCGTGTCGATCCCTCGAACAGTCACGAACATTCCGATTGGACTGCCGAGAGCAAAGAAGGCTTGAGGGAGAAAACTCAGTTGCGGATAGTTTATGAAGGGCTGACCGGTACCAGCTGCGCCCATCATGTAACTGACTTTCTTGCTTAGACGACGTTTCAACACCGGAGGCGTCATCTTGTTTATGGAAGATACTGTATCGTCGTCCTGGAATTTTTCGAAACGGATGTTAAATTGTAAGTAATTTAAATATTTCGTGGATAATTTAATAATTCATTGACCGTTTGTACCCTCGAAAATCGAGTACATACGAATATTGTATTTACAATCAAAATGTGTTGTGATTTTTTTATTTTTTTTTTTATTATGCTCATAGAATAATATAACTATATAGAATAATGTTTAAAAAGTATTTGAAGCTTTGACAATTTTGGCATTACTTTAGTTTTACTCAAAACCAAATAACCCTCTTAACTTTTTAAATTTTAAAATCAGACTTGCATTCAAATATTTTTAGATCAATTTATCAAAAAAATATTTTTTAAATGTCCAAGTTAGTTTTTTTTCGAGTATAACTTCTTTAAAAGGAGTCTCATGATCACAATCAGAAAAATAACAAAATAACAAAAAAACGTACGGATTTGCTTTCGGGATTTAGTAGCGTCGGGTCCGTTTCATCTCTGGACTCCTCGGCCGGTGGTTTCTGATGGCATAGCAGATCAAAGAGTATCAAACTGCCGAGCGAATGACCACCGAGATAAACGGATCCACCGAAACTCGTATTTCGCTCCTTGAAGAGCGAATAAAGCCTATTCATCTCGTTGCCAACTGTTTGCATTATTGTCTGACAGTATATTGGACTCGTGTAGAAGAGAATGTCGAGCAATGTGTCGTTAGTGAAGTGACGCAACTTTGGTATACTCTCGAGCGTTATAGCTTGAAGTTTCTTGTCAATACCCGTGTCCTCCGAGTGTAGAGTCGTGTGCCAAGATATCGGCAGTACTTCAATCCTGTTGACGACTCCATGCATACTGGCAGTGCGATAATGTGACTGGACCAATTGAAGTGATATGCTTCTAAATTCATCCACTGTTCAAAAAAATTTCAAGTCAGTGTCAATAAAAATAGAAAAAAAATAGAACACAATAGTAACTTTACGATGGACAACATCTTAGAAAATTTTTGTATGCAACACATGATTTCCGTGAATTTTTTTTTCAGATTTTTCCAAACAGAAGTTGAGATTTTGCGTAAATAATCTCAAATCAGACCTTTTTATTAATCGTTATTTAACGTTCATTGTGAAATAAAATATATAATTGGAAAAATCATGTGTTGCATACAACAATTTTCTAACTGCTGCCTATCGTAAAGTTATTATTTTTTTTTTGTTGAAATGCCTCACACGCAACTTCCGTATAATTTATATTTTTGTACTGTATCAAAATCCCGTCAAATACAGTATCATTATTTTTAGAAAATTGTTAAAGAAGAAAAGAGATTCGATTGACGTACCAACTTCTTCGACGGTCCTAAATTTCAAGTCGCACACACTTCCAATACCGTGAACGAGGAACAGAAGATGATCGACCTTCTCAGGTTCACCCTCGTCGATGTTGAATTCATCGACACCTCGCTTGACGACCTTCGGTCTGCTTGAAGCACCCTGTAAATATGTACCGGTCTCTGAACCCTGAAAATGTCAGGATTCCAACAAAACCACGCACAACGGCAATTAAAAAACAGGTACATACGCACTTGCGTTAGTAGGGCGTATGCTGTTCTTAACGGATTAACGAAGTTATTAAGCGTGTCATTAGGACGTATTGGAAGAAGCAACGATGCAGACGTTGTATTTACGATCGCGGGACTTACAGCACTGTTGCCCCAGGAAGCCGCGAGTTCCGGCGACGTTGCCGGCACGTAATGCACTTGTATCGTTGCACTGTGGAAAATGATGTATTCGCCGTTGTTTAACTCAATTCTACGATTCCAATTGTCGGCTGTACATGCGTGCTTGTATTCATCCTCGAGACGAGCCGCAATACTCTCCTCGTATGGAATGTAACGCGATTCCGTGGAACCTTTGAAGAACCACGAGGAACGTCGGACTTCCGTTGGATTTCCGGTCCAGTAAACTGGCGTACGTCGGCGACGAAGTATATCGACATCGTAACGACCACCGTCAGTAGCTACCGTTGTCTCTGGCGTTATTTCCGATGAATTGTGCACTTCCTCGAGACTCAGACTGTCGTGCATGGAGAACGGTAACCAAAGGACTTTGTTCTCCACTTCTTTGCGATAGAACCAGTGGTGATAGACCGGCCGGTAATGCATTCTGCGGTCGGTTTGTCCTGCTGCCTGTAAAGAGCATTTCAACGGTTATAACTTTATATTTATGATTCAGAATTTTTTACTCCAATTATAATGTTGTCATGTAGGAAATTTACTTAAGAAGACTGAAATAATTGCGCGCGTTGGATGTAAGTTTTTCAATGAAAAGAAAAACGTTTTGAGGCAAATTAACTTACCAAATTCTGAAGACTCGGTGGTACCATTTCCGGATTCGAACGACCGTGTCCCGGATTAACGGACATTTGTACAGGATTTAAAGTAGCCGATCCAGTTGGTTCTGGCATTGCAGTTGCCATAAAGGCATCGTTAGTTGGAAAACTCGGAGGACTCGAAGCCCGCGCGGCGGAGAAGGGGTTTGGTACAGAAGGTCGACTTGCGGAAACTTGCGGCGTAAACACTGAATACGGTGAATTCTGTGACGTTGCCGGGAAACTCTCAGGATTGTAAAACGTAGGTATCAGCTGCTCGGTTGTAGCTGTCGGAATTTGTTGAGAATTCGTTGAAGATTTTAAAAACGACGATGTCGCATAGGACGCCACTGTTGGAGGTACTGAATTAAAGTACGAACTAGGATTTTGTTGAGATGCAACCGACTGCTGCGGACTATAAAACGCAGATGGTACTTCGCTGTTTGTCGACAAATAATTCAATTCAGTCTTTTGTCCCGGATTTGTGACACTGAAAAAATTCGTAGCTGACGCCACGGGTTCGATTGTTTGATTTTGTGCAAAAATGTCGGCGATGGAACTCGATTTTGACAATACATTAGTCTCGGCTGGTGTCGACAAGTGACTTGCGGATCTCGCGAAGCTCTCGCTTACCAATGCAGGTGCAAAATCTAATCCAGCGGCAATTTGGGACGTTGCATTATTACCCTGCGTTGGCGATGAATTTGAAAAAGAATCATTTGCCGTTAAATCAATCTCGGCCAGTACCTCGTTTTCGTCACTTTTTTGGACTTTCTTATTTAGGTCCAAATTTGTGGTGATCGATTGTTGGTGCGGAAAATTTCCCAAAGATTTGATTTCTTCTGTGGAAGCAACAGACGTCTCGAATGTCGATTTAACGGTTGAAGAATCTTCATCCCTCTCAGCGAGTAGATGTTCCAACTTGGCAGTGACTTTAGCAGCGGAAATAGGAGTGAAACTCTTGTCCTCAACGGTCACAGATGACGACGGTGTGTCTTCCGTTGACGACGAGATATTTGGCTCTATTATAGCACCGGATATCGGGCCAATGTTCGATCTCGCGAAAGCCGAACTCGGTACATCAAAAGTCAGTCCCTCGGAAAACTTTGTTACTGATGCTGCCGGTGGTGAGCTTGTGAAACCCGCGGAAACTCGAACATCGGCACGTCCACTTGATATCAAAGTTGCCGGTGGTGCAGCAGCTACGTAAGACGAGGTGAAACCAGCGAACGTTGCATTCGCAGGTGTATTCTGCGGTGTTGCGGTTTCGGGGAATCTCGAAGGAATTTCCTGCGGCGCTGAAGCTAAACTGTTTGGCGGTCCTGACGGCCCGGAAATTACGGGATTGTACTGGCTAGTCAACTGACGAGCTTGCGAGGAATTTTGTATTTTAGACGGAGGGGACGGAGGTCCACGCTGCTTTACATCGGGTACCGAAGGCGCTGAGAAGCTTGACGAAAGTGTCTGAGAACTCGGAACACTATCAATTTGTCCGGAATACAAATTTGGACTTGAGATGGAACTAGAAGAGGCGTAATTGCCGGAAATAGACGGTAAAGTGGTGCTTGGAATTAAAAAATCCGAGGCTAATGGTGCGGGTGTCTGTTGCTGAGTCGGTGGGAGAAAATTTGGAACTGGTGGTGCCGAATATTGCTTCGGCGTGTTTGAAGTCAAATCAGGTGGCGGAGCGTATTTTAGACGACGTTGGTTACCCAATCGATAGAATCCTGGTCCTGAAAATCGATTTATTTGAATTAGTATCTTATCATCCCAAATTTCGAGTAGTCTGTTGAATGTTGAAGATTTTTTTTCCGCAATGAATCATCATCAATATACAGGGAATTGGAATGAAAAAAATGGAGATAAATCGGTATTTAATTTTAGGTAAAATATTTGTTTTAAAAATCCAAAATAATTTGTAAATCTTCTCAACACTCGAAAAATTCAATTTAAATATTGAGCGGTTTTGGGTTAAATGATCTCATCAAAATATCGAACTTTTTGGACAACTTACCACCCGACGGTGGCAGAGTCGATGCAGTTGGTGGTAGACGAGGCGATGGCGAATTTGTTGGCGGAGCACCGACACTAATATCGCCAAAACCTTGAGGATATTGTCCTGAAGAATCTCCTCGCGGCTGATTTGCCGCTACAAACGGCACGGATGATGTCGGTGGCGGGCCATATGGATTCTGTCCGAATCCGTATGGACTCGATTCCCGAAATCCGCCAGGATTTGGCGGTACCGCTTGCTGTTGAAGAGGCGGTGTCGGTGCTACAACCGGCGCCTCACCCGTTATTGTCGACAACGATAGATTCGGCAGCGATGACAGGATTGACGTGAAGTAACCATGTCGCTGTGGCTGATTTGGTGGTGGCTCTCTGTGAAGCGGTTCCGTTTGTTGAGGTACCGTTCCAAAATCCACGATACTCGGGTTACCAATTTCTGTGCTTATTCCTGTCTGAGGCAGGATGCCGGCAGCCGGCTCTCGGACCAACGAAACCTCCTCCGAATTATCTGTGAATTTATTAGAGAAAAAAGAAACAAAAATTAATTGGTGATTGTCAAAACTGTGTTCAATTCTTTTTTTTTATAATCGATTGGTATATTTTTTTCTTAAGTGCTTTTCTCAATGTTCAAAACGCAGTTTAGAAATTTACACTCGTGAGTCCGTTTCGAGATTAAACTGTCAATTTATGAGGAATTGTAATCTCATTCAGAAAAGTTGAATTTAAAAATCGCTCTGTTATAAATGCCTATTTTTTTTTTTTCATTTCTTCATCAACAACTGTTTCAATTTTGTACCCCATTTTCATCCGTCAAAAACTGTATTAATGAGCCAAACTCTATGCGCTAACTATCGTAATTGTTACTACAAAAAAAAAAACCCCCCATTCCTGAAGAGAAGAATCCCTGATGTGTGTGATACACGTTTTTCCACGAAATCTACTGTACAACGTGTATAGGTGAGCACTTGTTGCCTGATTTCCCGACAAGACCTATTGATGTATAGCAAATGTTTGACAGGATACTGTGAGTCCCCAATTCGAAAGATAACACTGGTTGTAATCTCCGTGATATTTTCTTTGCCTTTCATGGACGTTTCATCGAGGATCGTTATATAGCTCTGTCTGGCATGTATGCCCCGCGTCCTGTCTCGTCTTACGTGTGTGTTACACACTCCGGAGTTGTTATATTTCTTAGCACGTGCGCCCTCGCGAGAATCCGACACTTAGTGTCGATACACGCGTATATAACATTTGGGAAACAAACGTCGTTTTCCCGACTCCTCCTTATGGCGTAATTTGTCAAACGAAATAAGACGACGCCCAAGGTTTACCTGAGAACGTGCCTTCGTCATCATGTAGATCGAAACGTGACGCGTTCTGTAAACCGGAAACCCTGCCTTTATAAGTAGGCGAGTACTTGCACGACTATTCGTCAGTACGTCTATTAACCATTACGTTGAGTGCACGAAAGTATTAACAGAGTTGTAGTGAAAAAAATTCAGTTGAATGGCTTTTGAGGAATATTAGAATTATATAATAATAATAAATAAATTGTAATATTAAAATAAGTTCTTTTCAAATTTAAAAAATCAAAAAAACTGAGTTGAAGGGCTTTTGAGGAATAAGAGAACTGTTTAATAATAATAATAATAATAATAATAATAATAATAATAATAATATAAATAATAAATGAACAAATTATAATATAAAAAAAAGATTTTTTTTTAAATTATAATGGCAGGATATTTTTCGTTCGCGAGCTTATGCGTTGTGATGTGCGTGACTCCCTCAATGTGCCAATTCCAGGACATGAGTAAAATTGACAGTGATACAAATTTGAGTAATAATGATGCGAGTGATTTTCAATTTGGACAAATGGTTTGGAAACGTGATGCGAGCTCTTCGCGACGTGTAATCGATTGGAATAGGGCTAGCTGTTCAAGGTACTGCGTACAAAAGACGGGAGATCAGGGAAATGATTCGATAAATCGTATCAATGTCATGTGGAAGATCTTGGACGACTCCAGAGTGATATTCATTGCAGAATCGTTCAATAAACGTGGTCAGTATTGATTGGAAATGGATTTTGTTATTAGATGCAGAAAAAAATGTTGGCAAAAAAAAATCTCAACTATATTCTTCATGTTATAGAATTGTTAATTTTTTTGTAAAGAATAATAACATAAAAATCGGTTGTTATTTTACAATTTTTCTTTATTCGAGTACTAATGTGACAATTTTTTTTTTTAATTTCATCTACATCGAATATGCATCTTTGTTAAATTAGGAATGTGATAAAAAAGGAATTTTACATTTACCAAATTACAAATATATTTTTTTTTTGAACGATAAAAAATGTTTTCTAAAATTAAATACCGAGCTTTGATAATTCTCTTTTGTAATGTTGTGTTTAAAAAATTTGAAACTTACAAACGCATGGGTTTCGTTAACCGGAAGACGTTCAATAGTTCATGGCCACAATACATCCATGGTTGCGAGAATTTATTGCGCTATCGACGTTTGCATTGACGTATTTGATATCGGGAGAATGCTGTATAAACAAATAATGCTCGAAAACAACGGTCCCAGCCGAGACTATTGAGAGCTGATCGATGACGTCCATATATAACGTATAATTATTGCTGTTTGAAGTCATAATTTTTTTTTTCTATGTTTATATCGATGAGTCAGTCTTTCAATAGCGATAAAGAACGAATTTTAGATAAAATGAAATCGTACGCAAGTAGACAAATGATTAAAAAAAGGAGAAGATAATCGATCCTACAAATTTCTTCCATATTTTCTTTGTACAGAAACATTCGGATCTGCGACTGAAGAAAAGGACTTTCGATGGGAAACAACGAGAATATTCGACAACTCAAATATTTATAGCGATAACAATTCAAAGTGCAAATTGTACCTGGAAATCAGCTGTGAGACTAACAAATTGAATATCAGTACCTATACACTTGAAAATGAATTTTTACATCCCTATGTGGTGAGTTGATAAATTATATTCCACTTCAGAACGCAGAAAACAACATTTTTGTGATATAAACCTTGAAATTGTTTTATTGACTGTTTTTTTTGTTCTGCAGAAAAAACTTGTGACGGTGAATCTCACGGAAGGCTACGCCGAGAGAGAATTCAAAGTCGTGGAATTTACCGAGGAATTACGAATTTTTGCGTTGGGAAATTTATCTCAGGCGATACTTGAAATTCCTATCGGTAAGTTGTAGACGAGAGTGAATATTACATTGGCTCAAAATAACAATGATTTTTTTTTGCCCTGAAAAAAAAAAATTCTTAAAATCATGTGTTGCCTACAAAAACTTTTATTTTCCAAAAAAGCTTTTTTAGAATTTTTTTAGATTTTGAGAGTTTCGAGAGTGAATATTAAGTTGGCCCAAAAAAATAACACAATGATTTTTTTGCTCTGAAAAAAAATTCTAAAAATCATGTGTTGCATAAAAAAGTTTTTATTTTCCAAAAAAGCCTTTTCGGAATTTTTTCAGGTCTTTTAAATGCGTCGGTCGATAATTTGTTTAAAAAAATCGTAGATAATTAGAAATATGTAAAAAAAAAATTATTTCTTTTAAAAGTTGTGTCAATCATATAAAAAAATTCTTAACAACTTTTCTCGGCGTGTATTGACTACTCCGAGTGTCCTGATTTTTCCCGAAACAATCTCGAAGCAAAATTTTGTTTTCATGAAAATAAAGCTTCCTCTATAAGAAAGCCACGAAGAAAGCAAAACCCCCAAAATTTTCGTTCCCGAAATAAATCTTTATTTCACAGCTCGTAAATCCGAATTTATAGTTGAAGCAACTTTGAGTCTCGCTTTTTCGCACTGGCATAAAATCGCGGATAAGACGTCTTAGCTGCTTAGGTCACAAGCGTGTTAGCCTGTTGTCTCGAACGAGATGTATATAGATGGAAAATAGTTGTATTAATAGCGTCCGAGTAAAACGATAACAGTCCTGAGCTCTGTGACGTCAAAATAGTGGGGCTGTCGAGAATAGAAGAATAACTTTTGCATTGAAACTGAAACATTTATAATGATCACAAGAATAATATTAAATAATTAAAGCGATCAGAACGCAGTTGTAAAAATTGATTTTTTTTAAATTTTCGATTATTAATTCGATCAAGGCCACACGTTTAACACGTGCGTTTATTATACAAGTTAGTCTCTGCACGAAGCTCGGAAATAACTGTAGCTCGCGAATCGCTATAATCACACCGAACCTATTCTCTCCCTTTTCGTCGATGATGAGACTTAATATATTCTCCAAATGTCGAGACGATCGGTACACATAAAGTGCAACAGAGCCAAGAAACACTTGTCGATTGTCAGAGCTTTTACACGTCTACTGTGTTGCCGCTTGTCACGAGAACCACCACTTGCACTTTTGCTTGTCAATCATTATAATGTAATCACCAATTTTAAACATACGGAAATAAACTGCACTTTGCAATTCGGTGACGAAAATAGAGTTTAAGCTCCGTTTCTATAACATGAAATATTTATATGCACGACACGGTACAAATTTATGGCTGAAAAATATATGAAATATATATTTTTGAGCAAGTGAGATTTATACGAGGTATTCTTGATGAACTCAGTAAGCGTTGAAACCCCTTCCAATTCGCACCATAATTTTTTATGCAACTGCATATGCTCGAAAAAACACTTTCAATTTTTTTTACAGAAACTTTTTTTTCATGAATTTTTTTAATTTACATTTTCTGCCCGAATTTAAAAATATGAAATTTTTCTTCCAAAAATTCTATATTAGGTATCAAAATATTTGAGATTTGATCCAGACTCAGCAGACTTTTGCGTTGAATTTTTTTGAGCTATTTTTTTTCGAAAGAAAAGCCATTAGAAAATAGGAAAGAAATGAAACGATATATCAGTTAATGATCGATTGTTGCGTAAATATTTTATGCAGAAAGCAAGATTATTTTCGAATTTTCAAAAATTATTTAAGACGATTTTTTTGTCAATATTTGGCACTGATTTTTGAGACGGTAGATTAAAATTGAAAAAATGAAGTTCAAAATGAACCATTTCGGGATTATATTGCCAGTTAAATACAATCAGATTGTTGATTCAAAAGTAACATGACGAACCTCCTTTAAAAAATTTGAAATTGTGCCGGTAATTTCGAGAACGTGGATATTCCTGCCTCTCCGATGATAACGAATCTTATCGACCGCCCGACGTCCAACTTTGTATTTTTTTTAACTTCCTTTCCGCTTGATTAATCACAAAGATCACCAGTTCTTTAAGATTTAAAAATTGCGACAAATTGGACAAATTTTAAGCTGAAAAATATTGCACGGAACTAAAAGATAGATAAGGCGAATTTCAGGAGTAGAAACGAGTTTTGAGTCGATGTCGCGATGGTCACACTGGGTATATTTCCGTTCGATCCGCTTCGCACTCGCTGTTTCACGCTATACAGTTCCGCTGGATTAATAGATGCCGGTATATTATTAATGCCTTATAAATAATTGCATAAGCGTATTGTCGTCGCGCACTATACAAAATTGCGATCTTTTCGCTGTTGCGAATCAAAAATATATATATGTTATTTTTGTTATTTAATTTTTTTCAAAGCGAGTCGAGGAGGAGATTCCACAGATGCGAGGACACCGAGACCAACTTTGTCGTTATCGCGCACGAGTGACGGAAAGGGGCTGCGTCTCGACGCGCGCAACCCTCCGTCGGGGTTATGGCGGCTTAAACTGTTGGGGGTGGAAAATTCGAAATACAGTTTTATCATCGTTTTTATGAATACCACATCGAAGACCGAGGGTGAGTGATATATTCTTCGCCTGTAATTGTTTTTCATTAAAGTAATGAATTGTATCGCTTGGAAATTTTTAAAAAGTTCAAATACATTAAACAAAAAATATTTATTGTTTAATATATTTTAATTTTCAATTTTTAAGAAAATTAATTACGATTTTTTTATATGAAAATATTCTTAGCCCGAATTGAAAAATCGGATAAAATTCTCAAAAATCTCGTATCAGATATAAACATTTTTAAGTCTAGACTCAGAGTGGGCTGACATTTGCTTCTATTCTTTTTCGGAGTTTTTCTCGGAAAAAAAAATCACAAAAATTTATTTAAATATGAAAAGATATTTAAAGATATAAAAACTGAAAATAATTCAGCATCAGCTGTGGCTAGAATATTTTCACATGTATCCCAGCTTTTTAAACAATTTTTTCGATTTTTTTTTAGTCGTTTTTTGATACTAACAAAAAATCAACATTAAATAAAAATAAAGGAAAACCATAAATTAAAGATATTAATTCCGCTTAATCATAAGAAAGTTATGTTTTTGCAAAGAAAAATAAAAATATATATATGCGAGATTTCAGGGTCAGTTTACATTGTCCAAATGGTCGGAAAAAAGTGATATTTTTTTAGCTCGTTCCCAGATCAGTGAAAGAACATAACTTTCTTACCAAAAAATTCAATCAAAGTACTTTTTTTTTCTTCTATAGTTGTTGATTTCGATGATATTCGTAAAAATCGCGAGCGATCTGCAAACGCGGGATAAAACAAACTTCCTCGTGGCGCGAAGACCCACTGACAACTGGCAAAGCGGTTGGCTTCTCGCCCATGGACGCGCGCCTCTTTAACCACTAGTTATATACTAGTATTGTGCAATATACCGACGTATTGGCCTTTGGCCGTGGCTCGTGTTCGCCAAGCTGACGCACTATCCTCTTTGTCAAGTTGTTCATTCGCCGCTTTTCTCTCTCGATCTTCTTCTTTCTAAAAATGCAACGCGTCAGTTTTAATCCCTTTGTATCTTGTATTTTATTCTGTATATGTGAAAAACGCTGTTTTCGTTGCGAATGCAAAATTAGAAGAATATAAATCACAGTAGTTTCTCTGTTTCGTCAGACGTCACGAATTCAAACGCAATACTATCAACGCCAGAATATGCGGCCTATCTGAAGATCAATCACGGCAATGCTGGAGGCCAAGCCATTAAACCCGATGATCAACAGGTTTGTTTCGAAGATGATTTTCTTAAGTCTCAGATATTCGGATTAAGATGTACCTTTTTACATCAAATGAATGCTGAACTTTATATTATTTATGCAACATTAAATTAATTCATTCATTCATTAAACGTTGCATAAATCATTGTAGTAATTCTGCTACTTTTGTGGAGGAATTTTTAAATTTATTTTAAAGTCTACAATTTCTTTTTTAAATCAATATTGCAATAATTGTACGGTGTAAATTAATAGATCATCATAATATCATGAAAAAAGTAATAATTTTTTACTTAGTTGGACAAACAATTTTTTTTCTCTTGTCCGATGATCGAACGACTAGAAACTTCTCTAAGTTAATGCATCAATAACTGTTAACTTTACATAAACAATTTAAAAAAAATGTGACACTCATTTAAATAATATAAAGCTACTTTGAATCAACAACTTGAGAGAAAAAAATGTAGCATACGTTCGCGATGATTGCAGATTGGTGAATTGCTAATTCAAGAGCAATCAGTCGATGAGCCAGAAATGTTAGAATTCTCAACGACAAAAAACTCCTTCGTAAGAGCAGAAGCTGCAGTGTTGGACGAGAGAAGATTTAGTAAAAAAATTCCAAGAGAAATAAATCTTGACGCCGAGATGATGGAATCTCAGGAGGATGATAAAATGATTTTGGGAAGAACGGCAGATGAGAGTTCGGTTGAAATGGGAAAGATTGTCGAAAGCTCGGAGCTGGAGGAGCTCTCGAGATTCGCTGGTGAAATTCAAACGAAAACGAAAAAGACAGTGGTGGATCTTAGTCCTGATGCACAACTCATTGCCAGACCGGGTTTTCACGATGTCGTTTTTACTGTGAAAAACAATCAACCTCTGGAAATAAGGCACACACTACGAGGACGGAGCACACAGTTTCCATTCGTTGCCATTTTACCCAGCAATTCGTGAGTATTTGACAAATGATATCTAATTTTTTATATGTCCGTCTCATTGTATTAAAGTTTTTTCATTGATTTGGCCCTCTAAATATAATATTGATATTCTTATATACCTAATCAATTAATATCTATGATAATCTCATTTTTGTATTTTTTTTTTTTTTTTTTTTTCATCGGCAGTTTATGGATCAGACCGGGTGAGACGTTACAGGTTGCAATTCGAATTCAAGTGCCCAATACCCAAGATCCTGCACCAAGTATAGTAACACTTTCCGTTGGTGGCAACGAGAATTTGGAGGCCGCAGAAAAATCGACTTACATCTACGTCCAAGGTTCCAGTCAGGTACCGGTACGCGTTCATTTTATATTAATCGATACCGATATGCAAATATACATATATCTGTGGATTTCAAGAAGCGTATGAATATTTTACTGAATTTGTGAAACAGACCACGGACAACGATAAGCCGAGCATTGATTATTCCTTTAACGACAATTGTAACGGGAAGCTCAACCGTGATCGATGCAACAGGAGTCTATGGAGCGTCGAGGTCACCGTAAAAGATTCAGATTCTGGTAATATTTTTGTTGGTTTTTCAAATTAAATATATAAAAACAAGGCTGGAAAAAACAAAGAAATTGCTCTCTCTCATTACTTTTGTACGTTTTCACAAATCCACTTTTGTGAGACCCCCTTTCAGGGCCTCATGAGTTCGAAGTCCCCTATAACGCTCCCTTTCAGGGCCTCATGAGTTCGAAGTCTCCTATAAGGCCTCTTCCAGGGCCCGATTTTTCCAAATCCCCATAAGGCCCTTTTCCTGGGCCTAAATCCGATTGCCACAGGCATTAAAAAACATTTTCGAAAAAAATATAAAACTAAAATAATAATTGTAAAACAGACGTTTTTCATAAGAATCTTTTTCTCTTTCAGGTCTGAAGACAGTTACATCACTACCAACGGGCATCGAGCCCCTTACGGAGTTTATCGCTGGTACGAAAAACTCCGTGAGGTTTTATTATGTTTCAACCTGCTGTTACCAAACAGTCGATATCAAAGCGACAGACGTCCAGGGAAATATTCATACGCGCACCGTAGATGTAACAGGTACCGAGAATCGAATATAGATTTATCGGTATTATACCGTTTATTTATCATCGTTTATCGAGTGATTTATGGTAATTTTTGCTTTTATTACAGAGTGGGACAATCTTTCGCAAGGTGAAATTGCCGCTATCGTCGTAGGAGCACTGTTTATTCTACTACTGATAATCCTGATTATTCTACTTATAATATATTGCGTTCGTACGAGAAAGAGTCACGATTTATCGTACTCGCAACGATACGGATCGAGAACTCCGGCCAGCGCCGAGAGAACGAATTTTTGATAAGAACTGCTATGCTACGACGAATCTAGTTTACCGTCCATTTTTCATTAGATTCTTTTTTTAATTTATTCAATAAGTGAAACGAATGTTTTTGACAATTGGCACAACGAGATTGGAGAAAAAAAAGAATATGATCAAGCGTGTATTATTAATACCCTCGCGTTCCGTTTAACGTGTTAAAAATTAAGAGCCAGTGATACATCGCTAGTAATTTCTTCGACCCTATGCTAAATGCCTGTAGGAGTATTTCTCTTGCAACGAACAGAGCCGGAAGCTTAGTCCAATTTTACTATCCTTGAGCGCATTTTCTCAAAATTTGAGCACAATCTTTGGAGTTATTTGCGAGAAAATTGCTTTCTAAATTTTGGAAGTCGTGGTGAAAGTTACATTGCCACTTAAAAACTGTCTTAACATATGGGGCAAAACACGTCAAGTCGCAGCCACCCCAATTTTTCATGTCAATAAAACGTCCTCACATTTCTTCAGAATCTTGGTGTAGTTGAAGAAAAAACGTAGGAATTTTTTCAAATTTTTTGTCGCATATTGCTGCCATTGAAAATCGCTGAAAATAATTATTGTTTATTTTTTAACCCCAAAACTACGGCTCGCGAAAAAAAACATAAGAACATCAAATTTTGGATTTTCAGCATACTTTCCAACAACATTTATTGTAAAATTCTCCGATTTCATTTTATGCTATTTTTCAATTAAATAAAGTTGTCACTTTTTTTCCCTCCGAAACGGCATTTCCGGTTTAGTTGAAATTTTCACATTTTGTTCGTTGAAATGCCTAGAATCTTAGAAAAAATTGGCGAGATAGGCGGCAATTTCGCTCCAGTGTTACAGCTCTTCGAACGATCAAACAACGCGGTAATCTAATACAAAAAACAAGAATTACGTAATAAAAACATGTAATGCGAAAAACATGTAAACATGTAACACATTAGATTATCACGATGTTCCATCGTTCGAAGAGCTGTTTCTAGATATTTCAAAGAACAAAATGTGAAAATTTCAGCTAAACCGGAAATGCAGTTTCGGAGGGAAAAAAGTGGCAACTTTATTTAATTGAAAAATAGCATAAAATAAAATCGAAGAATTTTACAAAAAATACTGTTGTAAAGTACGCTTAAAATCCAAAATTTGATGTTCTTATGATTTTTTTGTGTGAGCCGTAGTATCGGCGTTAAAAAATAAACAATGATTATTTTCAGAAATGTATAGCTCAATAGCTGGCATGTGCAATAAAAAATCTGAAAAAACTCCTACGTTTTTTCTTCAACCAGACCAACATTCTGAATAAATTTGAGGTTGTTTTGTTGACATGAAAAATTGGGGTGATCGACATGACGATTTTTGCCTCATATGTGATTCTAAATACCCAGTTCATGTATTTCCAGTATATTATGCAAACGTTTTTCCTATACGCAACAACCACTCGGAATTCCGATAGAGATCTGCGCATCAGCGCGCGCATTCTGTTTGCTCTCGTCGCATTCGCCACCAAACAGCTGTTTCATTCGGTGTGCAAGATGCGCCTAGTCGACACACAGAGCAACCAGTGATTCGTCGCGCGAATGAAGCACCGAATCAAGTGAAGAAACGCGAGATGCTAATATAATACAAGCGAAACGTTTGGAATCACCGAAATCTATGGAGCATGTTTGAAGGAAAATGAGACACAGCGTGAAATATATAAAAGCAGCTAACAGCAGGAGAGCAGCCAACACGTCAAGCCCCACCCAATAAAATTCGCGCTTATAAACTCACCGTCGGGCAGTATTGCAGGTGTAGCAGGTGTTACGGGCATCAATAGAGCGCTTGACGAATAACCCTCAAAGGGAAAACCCTGACCAGCCGCTGTCAGCAGCGGATTTTTAACCTTACGCGATTGTTCGCTCATCTTCTTAGAGCGACAAGTAGAAACACCGCACTACGGCCAATCGACACGGCCATTACTGACCGTACGGAACACAGTTTTCCCCACGACGTGAATGTCGCAAGAGAGAGCTACTACGCGCGCGTAGACCCACCATTCATACGTTCCACGTAGGCACGTGTGCTACCAACACACGTAAATAAATGCTTTCACCAGCCAACGCCGGTTTTTCTGCTCGATTGGTAAGTTAGGAGGTTCTTTTTTTAATTTGATATTGCAGATGGAATAAAAAACGTATGTGTCCTCGTTTTGCGAAACAAGCTCGGACATGCATGAACAGCGGAACGACAATCGGGTTTCCTCGTATTTTGGAAAGAAAAAAACGAGAAAATTTACTTTCTTATTATTGATTCACAATAATAGGAAGCATTTATAACGTTTTTATCATTTTTTTTTGTTATTTGTATGTACGAAATACCAGTTTAAATAGAATGCAAATTCAAATTTTTTCGTGAAATCCGAAATCGAACGCGGCAGGCTATGACCGTTATTTTCAAACCCAAATCTTTTGCTGTGTAGGATTGGATTCTTTGAGTATTAAAGAAAAAAAGTGTCTACAATTGAAGGCGGTCCTTAAATAAGTTTACAGTCGGTAATTTTCATTTTCTGCTGCAAAAAAAGACATGGGCAATCGAAATGAAAGTTCGAGAAGTTTTTGTAGCCGTTATTTATTCGTTATTTATTCGCAATCATATTCCTGCGTTATGATTGGTCAGTAGTGGCAATGACGTTGCGCATGCGCGCTTTTGCCGACAAGCTATAACGGTCATTTTGAAATCCAATTCTTTTGCGGTTTACGATTGGATTCTTTTAGAATAAAAAAATGTGTGTACGATTGAAGGCGACTTAAATAAGATTACAATCGGCAAAAAAAATAAGAACAAAGAGCGCGCGCGTTGTTACTACTCAGAAAGAAAAAGAGACGTTGAAACGAGCGTAACAGTCAAGTTTCAACTGTCTCTAGCTCAATGGGTACAGTAGCGCCAGAATTTTCAAATTGTAAACATTACAACATAACCCTAAATCAAGATTTTTAACGCAAATAAAAAGCGTCGCGACGTTTCGACGTAAAAGTGTTTCGTGTTTACGATGGGTGTGAAAGATTTGTGGAACATTGTGTCGCCTTCTTGCGAACGAAAGCCATTGTTCGAACTTCAGGGCAAGACCATCGCGATCGATCTCAGCTGTTGGGTCGTTGACAGTCAATCTGTCGTCGACAATGCCACACAGCCAAAAATGTATCTGCGGTAAGTATTTTTTTACCTTGTTTCCTTATTCCTATTTTTGTATGATTTTTTTTACATTATTAAGAATTAATTTGCTTTTTTTATCTATTTTTTTTTTTTTTACTAATATCTATTACTTGATAATTTTTTTTTTACTGTGAATCGACGTAGGAATCTCTACTTTCGCACTGTGAACTTGCTCATGCAAGAGACCTTTCCGGTTTTTGTATTAGAAGGCAAAGCGCCGGATCTCAAACACAAAGAAATGGATCGTAGGAATAAGCTTAGAACAGGCGTCAATGAGAAGAAGACAACCAAGAAGGGAGGACGCAATCGCTTAAATAACATACTCAAGGAATGCGAAAAGATGCTGTCGCTTATGGGACTAAAGTGCGTTAGAGGATACGGCGAGGCTGAGGCAATGTGCGCATACTTGAATGAGGATGGGGTAAGGATCACAGGATAATTAAGGCAAAACTGAATAATGTAAAACGATTGAATGCAGAACTCTGCAACATTGCTTCCTCGTTTTAATTTCATTTTTCACAAAGCCAATCTCTGTGAGAGAATTTATTTAATAACTTTTACTACTGATGAGTTAATGGAATGTCCTAAAAAAATGGAAGATATCCAATTTTTTTTTATTAAACAGTTTCATATAGTGAAAAAAATTCAATGCTGTATCAGAAATAATCTCATCAGGACATTCCTCATTTTTTTTTTTTTTTTACTGTTACTATTTATAAATTAGGTACATCTAAAAATAATTTTGTATTTTCATTGTGAAAGCATGATATCGTTTATTCATTGCTCGATCTTTCATAATATACACTTAAGCCTGTATACTGATTAAAAATCTACTACAATTTTTGTTCAGTTGGTGGATGGCTGCATCAGTCAAGACAGCGACTGTTTCCTGTATGGAGCTAAAACAGTGTACAGAAATTTTTGCACAAGCGTGCAAGGCAATCGCGGCGGTTCCGGTGGCTCTATTGATGAATATACAATGGAAAAGATTCAGCGGCTCTTTAATTTGGATAGGAATAAGATGATAGCATTGGCTCTACTCTGCGGCTGTGATTATGACGATGGGATAAACGGAGTCGGCAAGGAAGCTGTTATGAAGCTTTTTAAAATTATCGAGGGTGAGGATGTCTTGGAGAGGTATTTTAATCACTTCATTCCCTTTATTTCATCTTGATTTATGAAAAATATTCGAATTTTGGATTATCATTGATGACGCAATGAAATTGTACATATAAACGATTTTTTTAAGGCTCAAGAGTTGGCGGAGCCATTCGAAGTTCAAGCGAATGGAGATGAAACTAAATGATCCTAATATATGCACTTCCTGTGGTCATCGTGGGAAGGTAAGAATTCATACAAAATCGGGTTGCGAAGATTGCGGTACCGTTACGAGCTGCGATGATGCATACAAGCAAGTATCTCCAGAAAAAAGCTGCACTTTACTAGTATCTTTTCATTTGCGAATGCAATTATACTTAATCCTTTACTTTAGGGACTTGAGACCACTCATTAAACACGAGATAAATTTGCGAGAAAAAGCTCTCGCCGTTGAAGGCTTTCCAAGCCAAGAGCTCATCGATGAATTTCTAGTGAGGAAGGGTCCGATGCCGTCCAGTCTCGATCTCCAGTGGAGACAGCCACAAATTGTCGAGTTTGTGGTGAGTTTCCTACATTCAATACGAATTTGCATAATTTCTTTTCAATTTTTCTAATTTACAAATTTGAGTTAGCTGAAAGTTTGATTACATGAGAATTTTGGATTGGAAAAAAACTGGTCAGAACGATATTTAAAATGCAAGGAAATTTGAATTTTAATAATAATTATGTGAAAAAGTTATTGATATATTAGTTTGATAAAGAAATTGACCTATTTTCAGATACATTTTTTTTTAATCTTGTGACATGAATTTGCCGATATTTGCCCATACTTATAATTTCGTAAATAATTTTCTAAGATTTTCTTTTTGATCCTGTTTTGGAGCGCGTTTTAAGACTGTTTTAATATTCTATTAATTTTTGCTTCCTCATAGAGGAATCTTTGTCTTCGTGAAAATCTTTTTTTTCGGGATTTTCATGTCACTATGCTTAAAATTGTCTAAAATGTCGAGAAAAGTGGTTTACAAAAAATGTATCTGTGTGACCGGCATTCGAAATTTAAATTTGCATATCTCAAGGTTTTAACATTCGGGCTAAAATTTGGCACGCATGTGCGGCAGGTAGGCGCCATTGCTTGCGATAATTTTCAAAAAAATTGAAAAGTGTGTTCAAATTTTATTTAACTTTGCAATTTTCGAAAAATGTTTGTACGCGCTCTAGCTTCCGCAAATTTTTATTTATAGACAAATTAATTTTTAATACATAAAGCAGTCTTAAAGAAGGATCGGTATTAAATTTGGGGCGAACCTATAAACAAGTTCGGTTTTTATGAGATTTTGAATTTTTAAAAAAAATTACGTTTTGCTCTAACTCCCTGAAAGTCTCACGAAATCGACTGACATTTTCTACAGATGAAGATTAACATACAATGCTGCTATGTACCAAATTTGGTGATGATCGGTAAAGAGGTTCGGATTTTATAAGATTTTGAATTTTTTTTTAAATTTATGTTTCGCTCTAACTCACGTTAAATATCAACAAATCAACTGAAGTTTTCTACAGACGATAAATAATATTCAGCGCCGCTACGTATCAAATTTGGTAATGATCGGTAAAGCGATTAAGATTTTACGCGATTTTGAAATTTTGAAAAAATTATCATTTTCTACTTTGCACATTGCTTCCCTATTAATTTCCATTTTTTACACAGCATCCTCTATGAGAAAGCCAAAAATAATAAATAAGCTTCCTTATAGACGCGGCTTTGTCGAAAATGGAAATTAATGAGGAAGCAATGAGCAAAGTTCTACTTTAAAACTGATTTATGAGTATTGAAATTCCTATAGAATTAAACTTTTGGCTGAAAATACATACATGACACATCTACAAATTAATTAATGAAATAAGTTTGTCAATCTAAATCTTGTTGTCTTGGCATCGCAACAGAATTTTATGTATCACCATGTATGCTGGGAGCCTGAGTACGCATTCGCAAAGATATTTTCTCTCGCAACGCGATGGCAACTTCGACACTTTGCGGACATTCCTCGAGAGAATCGGATACTCATGCATGGCGTAATGATACCGGATAGAATAAAAAAAATTCGGAGGCTCAGGTGTGTCGAGAGCTATGAAATTGTCTGGATAGACAAAGACGGTGTTTTGGAAGGTTTGATGCTTGGTAAAATGTCAGACGACGAGGACGACGATGATGAGGATGACAATAAATCGCCCGATGAGTTGGTGTCGATCGAACCACAGGACGCGGTTCGCAAATGTTATCCCGAGTTGGTTGAGGAATTTGAAAAAGCAAGATTGGCGAAAAACAAGAAACCAGCAAAGCCTCGGGTGAGAAAGAAAAAGGCAGTGGCTCCGGAAAAGGAGAATGAACCTCCGGAAGCAACAGGCGAAACGAAGAAACCGGCAACAAAGAGAAATAGAAAAAAAGCGATAATTACAGCTGATAGAAAGATCGACGAATTTGTTAAAGAAACAGCAGTTCCACCGACGTTGGAAGATTCGTTCGAGGCTATGACTCTCGCACCAAAACGACCGAAACCCATTGATTTTGCAGATTTTGGAAAGCCAAAAGCGTCAGGCACGCCTAAACGTGGCCCTCAATTCGATAGAGTATTGGCAACCGAACGAATTTCATCTGTGCTGGACGGAAGTCTCGGCAGAATGTTCGATGAACTAACGCCCGATGATTTTGCCAGCGAAATGGAGGACGAAAGTTTGATAATGTGCGAAGTCATCGAACGAATGTGCAATAAACAACCGGCGGAACTTGACGTCGCAGGTACTATTTCATCCGCGGATTGCATTGAGAATAGTCCTAAAGCTGCTGTTTCGAAAAATCTGAAGGTGGAAAATGTTTTCGAGAAATATCGCGAGCCTCCAAAAACCGTGGCGCATGAGAGTTCCGACGAATTTGACGAATATGATTTGATTTACGTGCCCATTAGCCAAAGAGTGAAATTAAACGATAAACGTGAAACTGACAATAGAAAAGTCAAGCTGCAGGATAAGTTCAGTCTGGGAGTGGACGAACTCATGAATGATAGCGAATAATCACCGACGAACTTTCTGAGACTTGTAATTTTTTTGTACATATGCATGAACTGATTTTTATTAAAGAAACAATTTATAACGATAAAATATTGTCGCATATTTTAGTTTTACCAAAAAACGTTCAAATCTGTAGTAGTACTACATCTGTCTGGATGTAGTAGTATTTTAAGACATTCGCTTGCATACGGTTCGCGCTGCCTCTGCTAAGTAATTGTTTTAATATACTGTTTTCTACTATTTAAATATGGAATGTTACGACAACACGCCAAAATATCAAAAATAAAATATGTCGAAGAAATGTGACCCACATATGAAGTATTCTCTGGCAATTTACTCACTTTTTGTAACTCTCGGATATTTTTCATAACTCGCCAGATTTTACTGCTATTTTTCTGGACCACTGATCTTTGAACGTTAAGCAATTACAGTAATTCGAAAATGCCACCAAAAACGTGGATATCAGCGCTATCGCAAATTCATCTCCCCTTAATATTTATCGATTTAATAGAGTTTTACGCTCGTCGATATAATTCTGCATGAGATTAATCGCGTTCTCCAGCGACAGCGAGTCTTTCTGTCTCTGAATTTTGCGTTTTTCTTCTCGTAATTCTTCGTCTGCCAGCCGGGCTTCGCGTTTTTGAACTATTTCCTCGATTTTTTTCTGCGTAAATTTAAACGGGTCATACATAAGTCGAATTAATCTTCACAAAAGCTCAGCTCACCTTGCATAGTGCTCTTTCTTCATCCTCTAACATTTCCATTTTTTCTTGCTCTTTCTTTTCGATTGCTCTTTGCGCTTTTCTGAAATTTTCCATTCGCCCGCCCGGCAACCAATCTTTTAATAAATCTTCAACCTCGTTCATGCGTTTCCAAGTTCTGTCGACCTATAAAAAAAAAATTAAATCAATCTCAAAAATTAAACGTAAAAAAAATAATCTTACGCTGTCAACAATGGCAACGATTTCTCTCTTCCGAACTGCAAGCTTCTCATTTACTTCTTGCCACATGTCCATCAATTCTCGCATCTCAGCTCTTCGGCTTTGTGTTTCACCTATCATAACGTTGCACATCTTCGTGTCCTCATTGAAAAAATTAATTTCGCTGCTGGTCATCCGAAATTTGCAGTGTTTCCTATCATCGCCAATTTTAATAGCTTCCTCTGAAAGAAATTTCGCCTCGTGATAGATGTTAATCAGTTCCTGCGTGAATTTGCATGGACAGTCTCTCGAACATTCGTGAGATCGTTTGGGCTTCGTTATTCGTCGAATTTCGTCCATCACCTTCCAATTACATTTTTTTTTA
Organism: Perithous albicinctus; assembly: GCA_964016905.1. Lineage (NCBI taxonomy): Eukaryota > Metazoa > Arthropoda > Insecta > Hymenoptera > Ichneumonidae > Perithous > Perithous albicinctus. Next base: position 9,282,934 of record OZ024702.1, on the reverse strand, counting down.
CATTCATATCATTTATTTATTTACTTTTTATTTTCGTATACGTATTTTTTTTTTACCGGACTAGGAATTCCTTTCCACTCTTCGCCAGGATCATCGGTTTGCATATCCGGGAGAAGATTTTTGTGATCGATTTTTATAATTTTTCGGACATCCTTATCTCGCTCTATATTGACAAATTCTTTTCTCGAAATATTTTTTATTTCGAATTCTACAGGTTTTTCTTTTTCAATAACAGCTTCAAAATCTACAATTGGTGGAAGTTTTGATTCCCTTTCCAACTCTTTACGCTCTTCTATTCCACCCAAAGACTCGATTTTTTCATCATTGATTTCTTGAATTTTCGGTGAAACTATATTGGCATCAATTTCAGCAATTGGTTCCATCGGTTCTACTGGCAATGAGAGACTTGTACGCTGAGCTTAAGAATAGAATGGAAATTGTAAGCATTTGTGATGACATAACAGATTTATGGGACTTAGACATGAGTAATCACATTTTATCGAGGATTTTCTATCTTCTTCAAGACTCTGACGTCTTTCTGGTGAACGTGACATTGCATCGCTTTCCGGCTTCGCGGGCTCAGCAAATATTCCACTGATCTTTGAAATCCCAGACAATCTTTCGGAAATTCGATCCGGGTCATTTAACAAATTGGATTCTTCTATGCCAGCTGCGCCTGAATTTTCTGCTTGAAGACTTGACAATCTCGATTGATTCTGAATGTCTTTTGAAGTCCTCGACAATAATCTTTCGCTATTTCGCTCAGGGTCATTTGAGAAATTTAGTTCTTTTTCTGCTAGCGAATTATCTGCTTGAAAACTTGACAATCTCGATTGATTCTGAATGTCTTTTGAAGTCCCCGACAATAACCTTTCGCTACTTTGCTCAGGGTCATTTGAGAAATTTAATTCTTTATCTGCTAGCGAATTATCTGCTTGAAAACTTGACAATATCGATTGATTTTCTCTGCCTTTAGAAATCCTCGACGATGTTTCGGGATTCAGCTCAGGGTCACTTGAAACATTTAATTCTTTCATAGCTGTTTCATTTTCTGTTCGAGGACTTATTGTCTCTGATAGGATTTTAACATTTTCAATATCCGGAATTTTGGTAATGCTTGAAACGCGTTTTTTTCTTAACGCGAAGCGAGTCATTGACCCAATATCGTTGATCCTTGATCGCCATCTGCTCGAATCGATACATTTTAAAAATCTGAGAAAAATGTTAAAGAACCTTTTATTGGAAAATAAAAATTTTTGGTAACCGAGCCGAAGTGAGTGGAAATGTCCGGAGACCACTTTTGCTCGCAAAACAGAGTGAGAAACAAATTAAAGGGTTAACGGAGACAGGATAGGAAAAATAGGAATTATAAGTGTACGAAAAAAAATATGAATGAGAAACTGACTGTGGTTTTGGCTTATCGCAAAGGCATCGCTTAGGTCTGTCTATCGAACGATCGACGTTTTCAAGATCCGTTCTCTCATTCTCAATACTCTCTTTTTCCTCAGCAAATTCTCCATCAAATTTGTATTTCATTGAATGCAAGAGTTGCACTCCTCTTTTCCTCAAGCTTGAACATTTCTTGACCAATTGTCTTGAACAAATAATTTCTTTATCCCTAAACGATTTAGACACATTACCAAGGTTAAGAAGACCGAAATTGTTTGTCATCTTAAAACGTCATGATCTCTCGTCGGGTACAAAATATCCTAGATTTTTTCTTTTCTTTTTTTTTTTACAATATTAATCGACAGACAATAAATAATGAAAAAATTACAGTAACACAAATATACTTTATTTTTTTAATTCAAAAACAATGTAGATAATTAACGACCATATTTTCCGAACAAACGAAAAATCGGTAGATAAATATATAATATTAACGGTGCGAGTTAAGTCGAGACGGTCAATGTCGCTGAGACGGTATATAGACGCAGAATTGTAATTATAGGTATTATCGACAAACACGATAACTAAATTGTACAATATGCACGGAATACTGTTCGAGCTGTCGGAAATACATCACCATCGTCATCATCATCATGATTGAAACACCCTGTGAATAATGGATCGCGGGATTTTTTTTTGCGCAGCATTCATATAGGCCGGTAATTCGTTAGTACTCGACCACTAACGACTCTAGTCACTCTTAATCTCGAAACTAATAAATCAATCACATAGAATTGCCAGGTGCAAATCCAAAATTAAAAAAAAAAAGTACGCGATCAATCAAAATAAGTGAATCCTGGTCTTTTTTGTAAACCACAAATATCGATGAATTTAAACATACTTCTTTTTTTTCTAAATCAACAAACGAATTTTTGAAAATCAAGAATTGCAACGTATAACACGACCGTCACATTTTTTTCTATTTTTATATTTCTAATTGCAACCTGCATATTTTTTTATTTCTTTTCTACCACAAATTCTTCATCATCAAAACACAATTTTCTCGACGATCTCGTAATTAAAAATAAAAAAATGAACTCTTTTTGAGATACAATAAAATTGTTTCAACGCTAATAGGTACATGGTGTATACTTGTATACATAAAGATAATATATATATAATATAATTAATCTCAATTCTCAATGGCCAAGTCAATTGGACTGTAATTAAAAATTCTCTACATTTTTCTTTTACATTTTTTTTCTTCTTAACTCCGTTTCTCCCACGCGCGTTTTGCTTACGTTCTACGTGAAATTTCTGTATAAACCCTGCTAATGGTGCATCCGAGCTCGAGAATAACCGGTGTGTCACATTTCGTGTACACGTATTTTTTTATTTTTTTTTTTTTTACTGTAGACTCGGTTTTCTCGAAAACAAAATGACACGTTGTCCCGTGACGAGCCAAAAGACTTTAACTCTTGCGATTGAATATTCACGAAGTCGACGAGCAATTTATCAAACAGACGCCAAGGCGCTCGTCGTCGTCGTCGTCGTCGTCGGCAGCTTCGAAATATAATCTAGGACGAACGAGGCATCAGGAAAATACTCCAAGGTCTAGTTCCGGCGAACTGTGTGTGTACTATAGTATTACAATACAAATAGGCAACGATTTCGTGACGCAAAGTCGTTTCCACTTACTAAGCAGTGGCATACGCGAGCATCGAGCCATCATATTGCAGCATAAACTCGCATAATAGCAAACCCTATATTTCTCACAATTTTCTTCGAAAAACTTATTAGTCAGGATAACGTAAAAATAAAACGTAGTTCTATTTTCCATTCGTTGCCAGAAATTTTGTTGGTTTTATTATAAACAAAATTGTCGGCGTAGTCATTTAAAAAAAAACCAAACTAAAAATATTTTTGTCGTCACTCATAGACTTTTTTCTTTTATTTGAATTTAAAAAATGTTTGTATTAAACTTTTACTTATATGCTTTGGGTAACTTCAACTGTTATTGCTGTTCAAAAAAAATGTACGGCAAATTTACAGTACAAGACTGAAAGATTTTATTCATAAACTGGTATATTAAATTTGACACAGAAGTGCAATGTAAAATTACAGTACAGCATAAGAAAATTATGAAAATTTGAGAATTTTATATAGCACCACTGTAATTTTATAAGAAAATTTGAAAATTTCGTATAAAAATACTTGTAATTTTACATCGTACGTGTATTTTTGTATTTAAAACATGCCAGCTTGTGAATGAAAACTTCCAAAATTCTTACTGCAATTATTCCAACATTTTTTCCCAAAAATTTGTGAGACATCCTAATACAAATCTTGCTAAAGAATTTACAACATTTGTCGTTGCGACAAAATACTTGTTTGACCAGTCAAATTATAAAAAGCAATGTAGTAGCAGAAACTATTAAATCCATTTGTACAAAATCAACAATTTTGATCTTTTTCAGTGACATCTAAATATTTTTAGTTTTGTCCCTTTATTATTTAAATATAAAATATTTTCAGCTGTCCCGAACACACTTTTTTTATACTAAAAGCAACGAAATTTGTTAATAGGCTAAAGAATTTAAAAAAAAAACCCCGCCTTATTTTTGCGCTACCCTAATATTCACGTACGTATTTCGACGATATTAATCAAGCAGATGAATTGATATCATCGCAATCGTCGTGCCTAAGAGCTTTACAAGGTGTACAAACGTTTATTCGATCACGCTCATTTACGCAAAGTGCAAATATAGCCAGTCTACGTTTTAGTTGTTGTTGTCGTTTCGGTTGTTGTTATTTATTATTTAATTCTATGGATTGCATAAGTATCGTAATATCAATGATCAGTACGTGGCCTCCTATATTGGGCTATCAAAGTATAGCTAAATTACCATTTAATTAGGCTTCGATCGCTTCTTGTCGCTAATAGGCCACTTAAATATAGATTTATATATACATAATACCGTAATTACACGAGAGCTTTAATCTCGATCACAAAAAATTCGTGGACATATATATACATATATATCCACGTCGTGGAAATATTCCGCATCTCGCTTAAATTGCAATGTCTTGCGCGAAATAGAAAATCGGCTGATCGTAGAAAAATATCGTTCGTCCTAGTGCGCGAGTTTCGCGTCCTCGCGAAACAAGAAAAAACATCGTACACGTTTTTTTTTTTTTTCATTTTTTTTTTGACGAATGCGTGTGTGCGTATTTGTTGAACGACGTTCAATTTAAAAAGTGCGTTTAATTGCCCGAGTTATTGCAAAATCACCACCTACGACAGATTTTTTTTTTTTTACTATTTTTAGACTCGTGCGGAACTTTACACTTTTTATCTTTTATTTTTTTTTAAAGAGACTTTTCACGACGATTGCTATAATGCAGTATAGGCTATCTCTGATATCATTGCTAAATCGTTACATTTTGAATAGTACATCGAGGAACTTGCGAGGTGGCAATTGGATTTTCCGTTCGTCAAGCCCTGACGAGTTCGGATATTACGAGGAGAAAAATAAAACAATCATGTAGCTCTGCGTTGAGTTCTAAGGCTGCGACCATCGAACTTGCGATACTCTCATTACTTTTCAAAGCACTCTATTCGTATTTGTTCCATACATTTTTTTTATATTTTTCATCTTTTCAAATCTCCAATTGACAACAAAAATTATATGAACATTTCGTTTAAAAAATAATGATTATTTACCCTGGAAATTTATTTGCAAAAAGCTACAGAAACTAAAGTGCCATTTATTCGTATCGATTTTTTTTTCATGAATTTTCGTTAAGAAACTTTTTTTTCATGAATAAAAAAATGTGAAAAATATTTATGAATAAGATAAATAAAATGTGTTTCAAATGTAATGGAAGGTCGCAGACTCTCATCTTAAAGGCAGCATTTTTGCGCCGCGTTTCCGATGAGTTTTACAGCGAGAGAACAAAATATGCAACATATTCGATTCTCCCTTTTTGTCTATCTGTTTTACTCGCACGGGCGCAAAGAAAAAATAATACTGAGCGCCAGAATGAGAATCCAGGACTAAGAATTTGAGAACCGTGGATCTCCTTCTCGTGGAGGAAATTTTTAAATCAAAGTCACCTGGTCTTCATCGCACCTGGTTCCTTTTTTTTGGAACAGGAAGAGCTGGGAAGTACCCGGGGTATTAGACGTGCGTGTCGAGGCAAAACGTCAAACTACCAACGCATGACGCGGCTCGATTACACGCTTTTTTAAGACAATGGCCTGAGTCCTCGGTTTTTGGACTTTTCCACCGCGGGAATCGATTTACTCCGAGGACATTAGCTGCACGCTGTCGTCCGCCGATCTGTGCAGTCGTCGCACCTCCGATAGAGTCCTTATTGGCGTTGGATGCAGCAGTGAAAATGGGTGTGGGTGTCTATCTGAAAAGAATAAACGGGGAAAAATAAACTTCGGTCACACTCAATTATTCCAGTCATAAATATTAATGTCGGTGGCGGCGCAATTTTCTCTCGCTCTCCTTCCCTTTTAGCCCAGTTTTTATTCGATTGCAGTGTTATAATTTACATAATAAAAGGTATATGCTGAATGGAATTCGCAATGCGTCTACTTGTCGCGGTATAATATAATCAATCACTGACGTTTACGAACGCTATGGTTTATTGAGGGGAGATTTTTAAGGGAGACATGGGGCAAGATGGTACTCCTAAGATAATAATGCTGCTAGAAATTTACCGATAACGAAATTTAATTGGCTTTCAATTTTAAAAAATGAACTTTATAAAATTTATACCCATTTTTCCCGGGTACCTGGATTTTTTTATTTTCTCTAATATCGAAAATTCTGCTTCTAATATTCCAAGAAAAGGGTGCAAGTGAATTTTCATTTTGCTTCCTCATTGTTGAAGATTGCCCATAGAGCATTGCTCGATGAAGTACATTGGTTTGTGTTTGGCTTTCTCATAGAGGAAGCTTTGTAAATTATAAATATCAACAAAATTTCCTTTATGAGAAAGCAAAAGGAGTAATTTTTTTTTTGTAAAATTGTTCCAAAGACTAATCTGTTCACATAGAAACATTTACTGATAATTGAATAACTTCTTTACTCCTCGAAATAATAAACCAGCTGTGCAACGCAAACACACTTTTTTTGAGGATTTCAAAATATCCTATAAACTGGATTTTTCAAACAATCCTTGCCAAATTCTAAATCATACATTTCTTTTTTCGGTAAATAAAAAAAAATCCTTGCCAAATCTTCATCTGTTGACCGATTCTCACCAAATTTGGTACCGAAAGTTGTTCGATGTTAGTCCACTTGTATTTGAAATTTCAACCCGACACCTTGAAATTTGCGGCAGCTATAACGCAAACACACTTTTTTTGAAAAATTCAAAACGTCATAAAAATCGTATTTTTCAACCGATCCTCACCATATTCGAACTCATCCATCGTTCGATGTTTTTCTACGATTGGACATTTTTTTAGCCTCATAACTCAAAATATGCGGCAGCTAGAGCGCGAACAAAAACGTTTTTCGAAAAATTCAAAGCCTCGTAAAATTTGAACGGGAGTCCTAAATATTTTGTAAATTGTCCTAAATATAGAGGCCCAACCACTCTAATTGTATGCCAAATATTAACCCGTTCGGTCTAATCATCCTTGAGTTATAAGGGTTTGAATTTTGGAGGCCTGACCACACATACACACATACATCCGGACATTTTTTCTGAATATGTTTTGTAGACGTTTTCGAACATTCTCAACACGTTTTCATGAAAATCTAAAAAAAAAAAAAAACATTTTTCACCATAAGAAAGCTTCCTCTATGAAGAAACAATAAAGTAGACAAATTATCGCTAATAAATATAATCGATTTCGTAAGTTTGAAAAAAATGTTTGTTCAGGGCAAAATTATTATTATTATTATCATTTACTCGTAAAACTGAACTAATTTTTTTGATTAAATTAAGTAAATTGTCTTAAAAAATAGATGCTCCTCCAACGTAAAAAGTGTGCAAATTTGATGAAAAATGCTTGACAAGAAAAAAGGAAAAAAGTGTCTTCGATGCAATTTAATTTTTGTTACTCTTGACGTGAAGCTATTATCGCGTCCTGTCGATAGAGAAACATTCCACAGATCAGTTATTCGTACGACGATAAATATTAACACTGAGCTTGTCGAGCGTGAAATTTATTCTCGTGCAGTCTATAGTGCCAGTTTGAAGAGTCAAGAGATCGATGCATCGATCTCGCGTGCAATAGCGCGCTGTATACATAATATCGTTGAAACGACAGTGGATATAGGTGCATCGATAAGTGCATGTACACGCCAAGTGTAGACAAGAAGCACACAACGTACATACACTGCATATATACATATATATATATATATATATGCATAATATAGAAACTAAAGTGATGTACAGAAGAGTACATTAAGCGGGAATACCGAAGGGGGTGAGAGAAAATCGAACATCCGTTGACCGGTAATAGAGCCAGAGTGGCACTCCCCGTTCGCCAAACTTGGATATGTATATAACACTGAGACTCTGTGGAGCCCGGGATTAATTTATTCGTGATAAAAATACGATGATCGATCGGACGTCTGCGTTGCGGCAAGGTCGAGGGCATCCACTGACATATAGCCGGGACAAACACAGAGGGCAACCAAGTTTTCGTCCGCAATCCGATGCAAAGCTAGAGTCTATGTACTAAAGTTCTATACGTACTATGTACCACTTGAAACTGGGTCTATATATACCTATATATCTATATAGAGATATATATATATATGTATAAAAGCGGCCTTTTAGCAAGCCCACTCATCCCACTCATCTCCCTTTTGCCTACCTCTGATGTCGGTCGAGGGCTCGCTCCTGGACAACTCGTTATCCGTGCCTCGGTGCAAAGGGCTCTTCGAGGGACTCTTGTAGTGGCCTCCTACCACGGTCTCGACCTTGCCGGAAGTAGGGTTCCGATGTGGGAAATGAAATGCCGGTGTGTGGGGCCAGGACGCCGGTGGCGGACTTCGCACTAGGTGCTCGTGAACCTGAGCAAGGGTCAACGGATCCGCTTCCCCTAATTCCTGTGATCGATTATTATCCATTAACTCTTGGCAATCGATGTTACAAAATTAGACAATACAGCGGTTCTACAGAATCCGACTCTACACATCAACGACTCTACACTAGCTCTATATAATTTTTTTTAAATTGAATAAATTTTATTTGGTGGACTAAATAGAATTTATTTTTAATTCAATTATATTTCATCTGATTTGAAATACTTTTTATTTAAATCGAATTTTACTCGATTCAAATGAATTTCCATATTTTATTGAAACAAACCCATTTACCCCCTTTCTCTGAATTTAATTGATACTGAGCTGAAACCCTCTGAAAGATTATGCATTCAAGAAGCATTTGGTGAAAGTGTTTAAGATATTTAGTAAACATAAAAAAAAATTGAGATAAAACTGTTTAAGAATCTATAAAAATCATTAAAACATGAAAAAAAAAACTTCTTTTCTTTTCTGTTTCCCTCGGCTACAAAAGTATCTCATGAGTCGAAGCATATTTTATCAATTAAATTCCATTTTACCGTAGAATTTATCGCCTTAATTAAAATTTCGTGTATGCGATATAAAAAAAAATGCTTGCCTGAGACATGAGAATAGCGTCATCAGATTCCGATTCTTCGATCGATTCCACAAGACTCTCTCGACTGGCCAGAACCTGGCAAATAAAAAATCATTATTTGCTATCCCGTTTATTACACATCGAACAGGGTGCATCGAGATAGCAATATTATTGTGAAATTTGTACCTGGAGGAAGGGATTATCCTGGCGACTGAGCCTAAGGGCCTCCATGTCCTGGTCAATGTTTCTGGTCCTTCCGGGGGTCAGTGTGAGTACGGAATGCGAGGGCGAGGGATGACATGCAGCAGGCGCGACGACAACGTCAACAGCGGCTACGCTCAATGTGGAGGGTATCCTCGTAACAGCATTCTCAATATCGTGACCGCTCCGCCGGCAACTATTCGTCACCTGAGCTGTAAACATTATTTTTTTATTGTACTTTTACTTTTTTTTACTGTCTCATCACGTCACGGAGTATGTAAAAGAGAACGTATTGCAATTGAAAAAAATGTCTTCTTCCAGATTTCAATTAGGCGTTCTGAGAGTCCCAGATTTGAAAAAAGCATTCATTCGTTCATTCGTGGCTGACCGAGAACACAATAACTTTTGTAAAAACTTGTCGAACGTGGTGAAATTTTGTGTGTGTCTTCTATGTATAAAATGCAGTTTTGGTATTGAAATCCAATCCAAAATATTCATTCCTTTTGGCACTTTACCTGAAACATGAAAAAAACGAAAAAAAAACTTCAGATAAAGTACCAAAAGGCATTGGTGTTTCGTTTTCAACTCTAATACCAAAACTATATTTTATTCATCGAAGAAACGCAAACAGTTTTTTTTTCCCCCTCGGGCCATTATATTCTTCTCCAGAAGTAACAGAAAATATTCATGAAACTTTTCATGACGCAGACTGGGCGGAGATTGCATTTTGAGATTGCCAAAGTTTTCGCTTTAAATCAAAGTAACAGGGAAAGCACTATACGAAAAGTGCGAAGTAGAAAAAGCGAATTGGAAGTTGGGAAGAGAGTGCCCGTGACTGGTCAAACGAACTTTTTTTTCTTCTTCTACTTTCCATTTGCTGAAAGGGAGATCTCTGCGAATTAGCCACCCCGACTTTGGCAGGAAAATCTCCCGTCGTCTACCTGCTCTGTTTTGCAACTTTCCTATTCCCTTGGAAATTTCATCTCGGTTCGATTAAACAGCAATCCGCCATAACGATGCAGGTAGTGGTGACGTAAATACGATGTTAAAGCCGGGCTGATTAGTTGATTACTTCGAGGATAACGAAGGGGAGTCTCTCCCTATCGGCTGCCTCTCTCCGAGAGAGAGAGACGGAGAGAGGCAACCTTGTGGGGTATAAATCGGGAGCGAGTACTCCGATAATTATCGAGAGGGGGTTGATGTAGACGAAGATTTGAGGTCCAAGTTCAATCGAGCTTTTAATTTATCAGTATATACACGTAAAAAAATTATTATTGATAATTCATGCCATAGAAAAACAATTGTTTATGACTGAGTGACAATTGTAATTATTTCAGTAAATTCAATGTTGTGCGAATTTTTCTCAGGGAAACGATATAATTGATTTTAATAAATTTATTTTAATCAAATCAGAATATATTTACTAGAAATAAATTTCAATTTCATTCGAATAAATTTGTTTATATTGACTAAATCAGTGTACTCGAAACATCAGTCAAAATAAAACCTATTAACATGTGTGTTACCAGCCAAAATTACTGATATATTCGACTAAAATTTATATTCTTAATCTATTACACTTTTAGACATTTTTGAAAAATTAATACACTTGTATGAGATGTTTAGTGCATTCAATTAATTACAGAAACTAATATTAAAATTCTTGTACATTATGAATGCATATTCAGCTTGACTTGATGGAAATATTAGTACTTTAAGTTCTAAACATTTCTGAATACTACGAATTTTTTTTTAATACATATGATTTTTTTAAATAATTTACATACAATTGCATTATCAACATTGTTAAGGCTGTTTTGAGGAAACTACTCATCAATTATCTTGAATATAAAAATTGACAACAAAAATCACGTATTCTAAAAAATCAGGGAGAGCATTGAATATAAAAAAAAAAAAGTTTTCCATCGAAATTATTAAACAATTTACATTTCATTGCCAATTAATTAACGATTTTTTGACATTGTTATTATTATTCAAAATCAAGGTTGAAGACACTAAACATCTTCAGTGATGATAATTTTTTTTTTTTTTCAAATTTATCTCATGTCGCAAAATCCACTAATTTTAATAAAATCAACTTTTTCATTTAAAATGTTATAAAAAAAATTCTGTTTTCTTTCCGGGCGTACAATTAACGTGAGTTCCGCTATAATGTAGTTGGAAAATAGTTCGGATCATCATTATTAATTAATCTTACTGTGAAATCATTAATCCGTTAACTTACCGGGTGTCTCGATCCTCCCTCCACGTTCCATCTCGTCCTCATCATCCATCTTCATCCCAACAACGAGTCTCTTGGTCCTGAAAAGTCCAGCGAGAAAAGCGACACCCTTACGCTTAACACGATCGTATCTCTGCGCGTTTTCCGAGGACACGTGTATCATAATTCACCAAACAAAATCCTGACGATCCAAAAAAAAACGAAAATGGAAAAAACGTCTCTTAATATATCACAAAATCCTGTGCAAAACCCTCTTCGCACCTTAAGGATCCCTTCTTTCAATCTCTCAAATGCGTCGGTCGCCAAAAAAAAGAAGCTTATTCAACCTAGCCGGTACTTAAGAAAGAAAAAAAAAAAAAAAACTAAATCCTCAAAGAGTAACCAACATATCCGCAACCATATGGATTTATAGTAACTGCATCGACAGCCATTGACGAGGTTTCAAAAGTTCCTCATTCTATCCCGGTTCCGACATCCCAATTGCACAAATTATAATTCTCCTCTCCTCTTCTTATCTTTGCCACTCCTGTATTACTTCGATCGATCAATTAGTCCCTCTTTCAAGGTCGACGAATGCAACCAAAAAAACAAAAAGTGCATTTCTCGAAAGAAAAGAAAAAAAAATGTTTTCCCCTTCGTTGAAGTAATTTCCTATTTTCGAGGAAATAATTTGTGGACGACCAGCGACGTCGGCTCGCGAGGTTGGTGAAATTAGACGAGCGCGTGTTACGTGTCGGTGCGGAGGGTCGAAAAGACACTGCAACCCTCGGGGCGCAGAGCCTCCTGGTATCGCAATATTGGTGACGATGCTGATGGTGGTGGTGGTGGTGGTGGTAGAGGTGGTCCGTCGTTCCCTCGTTCGTTTCCTCTTTCTCTTATGTATCTCTGTCCCGTATATGTGTATATATAAAGCTCCCTAGTAGAATCACATTGGGGTTGTCGACTATGCGCAGCTGCGTGGCTCTCGTGGTAGACGCGACCACGCGTCGCTTCCTCGTGGCGGACGACCGCCACCGTGATAAAAACCAGGTAGTTCGGACTTTCGATGTGACGACGGTACAACCGAGCTACTGTTGCTGCTTTGGGTTTCACCCTCTGACCTATATTGGCCACGATTTATCCCGTAACACGCTCCCATTCGTGGATATGGTATTCTTTGATGGGCGACGATGGTGAACCAGCGAGCTTTACCCAATCGCGCGAATATAAGACTGGCCCTGCCCTGTTATTCCGCACGCCGGTGGTGCGAAAGCTTTTGTAATATATATATATATATATAGACTATATATATATAGACTAGCTATGCACTAACAGAGTACAGAATGTATATATAGAGATAGAAGATTAAGACGATATTACTATAGAGACAGAGCTACGACTGAATCTACTGATAATGAGGAAGAGAAAGAGAGAGTGAGAATATAACGAAGGTATAAAAAGAGGACGAGTGCTGCTGCTGCTGCTGCTGCTGCTGCTCTCTTTCCTGTGTACTCTGAGGGTTGCAGGGTGCGATGCGCACGCGGGTGGGGTTCGCGTGCGTATGCGCCATGCAAGAGCCCTCCTCTCGCTGTATACGTTCACCGACGCCCTGCGGAAAAGGGTGTAAGGGCGAGACCACCACCCTCGCTCTCCCGGCGTGCAAACGACCGACGCACGGGCACCAGCCCTCATCGATCCAAAGAGGAGCAAAGCCAGTTGGATTGCTGGCCCACGACGTCGTCGACGTCACTCACTCTCACTCTATGTTGTGTGTGCTTCTGACACTCACGATTGAGATTCCCAGAGATTCGGAGGCGCATATTCTGTTGTCTCTATTATAGGCTTTATTGCGACTATCGAGACGGTCGAGACTAATGATGGGGCGATAAGAAGAAAAAGAGGATGCTTCATTTTTTGGTCTTGCTGCAACGCGACTCTTCTTACTTTATAAATGCATTCAACCTCTGGTTTCTATTTTTTGTATGATTGGCATAACTAAAATACTAACTTGAATTTAGAAAATTTTTACTCATTTTTAATTATCTACGAAACGCTAAATAATCATTAATAAAAAAAGCCTTACTTGAGATCATTTAAGCAAAATCTCCAAATTTGGAAGAATCTCAAAAAATTCTTCAGGTGGAATGACCCATATGTTTATTGATTGCGAGAAGGAAACCAATGTTTTTGGCAATGCCTGAATGTGGGACAACCTTTTTTTTCTATCTCTTTTCAATTTCTTTTTTATCATCTACAGAATAGTGCATTTTTTAATTGAACGCCTTCAGTCATTCTTCAATCTTGTTATATTTTATTTAAAAATACTTCTCATGTGAAACTTCGCTTATTCGACAATTTTGCATATGCATTAATTTAATCGATAACAAAAAGTACATGAAACAATTTTTGTCATTAATTCATTAAAAGTTTAGCGAATGCTTGTTGGAAATTTTGAATATTTACGCGTCTATAGTTAATTTTTTTTTAAGGTCCTTTTGCGTAAATCTGTATTTTATGACCAAGAATGAAAATTTAGACGATTCGATCGACCAACAAAAAAAAAAAATTTCTCACCATCCAAATGACGTACACAATACATAACATCGCCAACAATGGAATTAAAGCACGACCTACATTTCCGGCTTTTGTACTTATTATTCTTCCTGACATTTCTTCATAAATTACTGCGAAGCCCCAGGGAATGTAGATGGAAGTAAAATATTCTGTAGGGGAACGAAAAGAGTGAAATTCAAGATGCTTGTAAACGTATACGCAGAGAGGGTTTTAAGATTAATTGAATCAAGGCGTATACTGAAGTTATGAAGAAAAGTATATTTTTGTTATTTTATACAAATCGAAATCGTCGTATAGGCTCTTAACCGTTATGTTTATTACATATTCGGTACATTTGTTACAGTATACGCGATGGAATTTAGTGATACAAAAGAAAGAACAAACGAGAGCCTTTATTTGTATTTTTCATTCAGAGAGAAGAGGTTTTCGCGCGCTGGCGAGAACACATTTTTCTTTTTTTTTCCTCAATCTTATTTCGTTTGCGTGTGAGAAATCCTTGGAGCGTATAATAATATTCTCGAGATGCACGCACGCAAGAAAACGCATGCGAACACATGCGAAAATTTGGATGTTTCACACGGTCGTTATGTGTTTTTTTTTTTTTTTTTTCTTTTTGTTTTGTTTTGTTTTTGCTAGAATATTGTTCTAAATGGAAGACGGTATGGCGATCGGCGATATCCGTCGTATAATTCGAAAATCGGTACACGGAATATCGATATACAATTGTGATTCGCACATGGCATCGGTGTGATTCGCAAAGCTCTCCATTCGCCGCTCTTTAACGCGAGACTCGTCATGGAGTTTCTAGCGGCGAAATGGCCCCTCGCGAATCATTTACGGGAGTGGTACAGAGGTATTGTAAAAAAATTATACACCGTTTAGTGTAGGCTATTTTCACAAGTGTCCTTAAAGGATGAGTGAGTCGTTCTCTCATTTACTTAAGACGCACTTAATATTAGGATCGCTTCATTTCTATTTTCTTTTTCTTATAGTACATCACTGTATATACAGGGTGTAACCATTTTAATATTTCACTTGATTTATCTCGAAAAATACTGTACAAATCAAGTTTTGAGGGTAATAAAACTTTTAGGGTTCCAAGGGGGACTTTAAAAAAAAAAAATTCGCTCTCCGTTCAAAATGATGGAGTTACGACGATCGACATGGTTTTTTTTTAAAATGGTACCATGACTTTTTCTTTCTACCAAAAAATTCATATCAAAACTAACAATTTTAGTAGAAGACTTTTTTTTTATAAACTCCATATTTGTTAGATTAGAAGACCATTTTTTACACTTTTTCTTTTTTTAAATGCTCCCATCGAAGCCTGAAAGTTTCATTATGCTCAAAAATTGATCTGGGCGGTATTTTTCGAGATAAATCTATTGGAAGATTAAAATGGGATACCTTGTACACATATACATATATATATGTATATATATGTTTATATATATGGGGCACAACATCCGGTTTCCACCTGGGTCTGAGCCTTGACCCTTCCAATTGGGTCCGCGATTTTTTATATGATTTATCTAAGTCTAAAAAGCACGAATTTTCATTTATACATCTTTAATTATCTACGTTTTTTAAAGAAATTATCGCCACGACAACTTTTAAACATCTGAACAAATTCTGAAACAAATTTTTTTTTTTAAATAAAAATTTTTGGTAACGTAGCCTAAGTGGATCGGCGATTACATCTATTTATTTCGACATTTTTCAACTCAAATGTTCAACTAGAAAATGTTTGTATGCAACACACGATTTTTGCAGATTTTTACAAATAAATGTCGAGATTTTGCTTAAATAATCTCAAATTAGGCCTTTTTATTAATATTTATTTAACGTTCACCTGAAAAAAATTGTAAAAAATCATGTGTTACATACAAACATTTTCTAGCTGCGGCCCATCGTAAAGTTAATATTTTTTCCATTTCTTTTTTTCTATTTTTGTTTACTGATAAAAGGCCGAAAAAATAGAAGGAATCGACGGGCATCTTCGACTCGGTTACCAAAAATGTTTATTTTCCAAAAAAAGTTTTTCCGAATTTTTTCAGATTTTAAAAATGTGTCGTTCGATAATTTGTTGTAAAAAATCATAGACAATTAAAAATGGGTAAAAAAAATTGCGGACCCAATCGGAAGATTCAAGGATCAAACCCAGATGGAAACCAGTTGAAATGGCCCATATGTGTGTGGTGATCGCGGCTTTGTACACGCCTAATTATATAGTATATTATATATAAATATAGCGTATGGTTGTTTGTGTGTATTGTACACGTACACTTCCAAAGTGCCGGATGATTCACGTCCGAGCACTTTATTCGGGAGAGATAAGAAAATCCGTCCCTCTTCTTTCATTCCAAGTTTATATAAAATTTAAATAATCGTCACGTAGAACAGAAAAATCGAGGGGAACTATACAATGTTCCGAACCAGTCGTGACATTTAATTTATGAACTTCACGGTTTTATACCGGTTTATAAACCCGCGCATAGCATGTAGGAACAAGAAATTTTTCTTTTTTTTCTCTCTTTTTTTACTACTCTCGATGGAAATTACAAGTGCGTGCTTGGGGGGGGGGGGGCTCGATCGTCCAATTATCAGACAAGCGAGACGATATCGAACTCTCCGTGTTACTAGCACACAGACAAATACGCGTGTGTCTTTTTGAGTATACTAATTAAAATTAACATCCATCTGCGCCACCGATATGTTAATTAAATAAAATAAAAAAGAAAAAAAATAAAATGGTGAAAGCTTTGCACACTTTCTCTCTCTTTTTCTCCGTACGAACCATAAGTGACACTTAAACAAAAAAATCGCCATTAATTACACATACAAATTAATCAATAATTAATTTTTATAATAATATAATAATAATAATAATAATAATAAATCTATTTATATAAATCTATATATGTATAATATAAAACAGTTGAAAAAATCACAGTTACTCAAAACAGTTTTTCGTTTTTTTTTTATCAAGGATGCTTCAAATCTTAGCGTAATGTCGGAGCTGTGTATTTCAATGTTCTTGCGAAGAACTTGTTGGGTCGACCTTCTCAATCTCTCTCTCTCTCTGTCACGATTTACACTCAGTAGAGTTAACGGCAGTCGGTTTTTTTACCTTTTGGGGATGTCGTGTGAAGGCTTGCAGAGTCCAAGCTCGATGTCATCAATCAACGATTTTTTAAATTTCATTTAGTGTACTTTCGTGAGACTGACTTGACATGTATAATCCGAACGTGCTGCATATGTATTGCGATGCAGAGCGACTACTATACTTAGTGATAGAGCGGTCGAGCAAAAGGTGTTTACTGCTTTTTTTCAGGTTTATGATAGCATTAGCAGAATCGATAGCAGATCGCGATCTTGGATATTGATGAGGATCACAATGATCGATATCGCCACGAAAAATAGGAAACACTTATCGTGTATCTAAAAGTGAATTCTCACAAATCCCGTTTCCTTCTTTCACCCGTTTAACAGTCATTTACTCCGTAGTCCGACCAAATTTGTAGGATGACAATATTTTGACCTACATTTTTTTTTTAATTTTATTAGTAGAACTTAAAATTTGTAGTACTTCGTGGTCAACCAATGGCGCGAATTATTTAGACCGACATTTAATTCAATGGGAGGTTTACTAATTAGTATATTGTATAACCGAATTTTCAAAGGTTTTTCGGACTGCTTCAACTTCTCTACTTAATGTCAATAATTTCACTTGGAATTTTATATATTGAGTGTCGAGCAATAAAATAAACTAGTTTCAAAGATACTGCAAATTAAAAAAAAGACAATAAATCATCGTCCTTACAATTTTACAATTTGTCGTCTAAGCTTTAAATTCTTTTCTTTTGTCAGGTACAATTCTTCACGAGTTTGATTCTATAAAGAAAACGAAAAACAACTTTGCGTACCGCGCTAAAAATAGAAAAAAAGGTCGGAGATCAAAATATTTTCACCCTAAATATCCTATGTGGAAATTTCGACACTGCGAACACTGTGTTGGACACTACAGGTTCAAGCAGAAGTACGAAAAAAGAAGTAAATAGAAGTACAAGTCTTTTTGAAGCCGCAGTCTTTGGATTGCCGTCGAGATCGGAAAAAAAATATCCCAATTTTCGGTACTTAATCGATCGTAAAATTGTATATATATATATATGTATATGCTGTTTGTGAGATCGATTAGCAACGAGATTGGTGAGCGTTATCTGCAGCGATCTCCATTTAATGAATCAGCTATGATTCACACTTGGGCGAATGCGTGATTCGCCTCATCACATTTAACTCGGCAGTGCGTTTTGCTTTCGCGTGTTGCGCAGCAGAGGGGGGAAAACTAAATTGTTCTCGAATTGTGCTGGACACGAACGCAATCCATATTGCGCAACAAGAGCCTTAACGTGAACCCATGAATATAATACGATGGAATAAAAAAAAAACAATAAAAATAAAGAAGAAAACGACTCCGGCGCAATAGAGTAGATCGTGCGTGAACTCTCGCGAACGCCGCGGCTTTGTATGTAAAAAAAAAAAAAAAAAGAATAAAGAGTAGAACAAAAGAGAAATAAAGAAATGAGGATTAGAGAAGCATTCGTAAGCGAGAGTCGCGCGTTGACAAACTCCCCGCCCTCGATCGTAACTTCGGTGACTCTTTTTCTTTTTTTTGTCCGTCACGATCGTTATAGTTTTAATCCTAACCGCGTTATGTACAACTTTTTTTTCTTTTTTTTTAATATATGTTACATTACAATTCCAAACCGGCATTTCCGCTTCGTGTATTTTTTTCCTTCTCTTTCTTCTTTTTTTCGCTCGTACGAGAGCAGGAAACGTGTTATCACGGCAGTGAGGAATAGATGCGTCTGCTGCTTCTTCGGCGACTGCTGCGTCGTGTTTTTCGCCCTCAGGAAAGTACGTTTACCTCTCGTGGCGAGCCGCAAACACCGAGGACACCGCTCGTTGTTGAGTTCGGAGCAATCTGACTCCGGGCTTCCGATTGCGCCTGTCTTATCGCCTCTTTGTAAGGACCACGTTTTTTCTTGTTGTAACGCGCCTGATAAATAAAAATAACGAGTCAAGAAAAATGGAGATTTACGTACGGAAATCGACAAATGCAAAATACCAAAATTAAGGCTAAAATAGCGGAAATTTAGCTATTTTTCGGCTCGTTACACCGGGCCCCGTAAATGGTGATTAAAGTGTAAAAAGCTTCTCACCTTGAATGATTCGAGAAACGGGCTCAATCGATCGCACGACATCAACGAGCACGTTGACGAGCCGTACCAAGCTACATGAGCTTGAGCACCCGACGAAGAACCCTCTTCGTTGCAAGACACGGATATACTTAAAACCTGCAAAATTAACGCAGTGTTAAATCGACCAGACGTCTTGTATTATACAAATATTTCTATCCACTCTAAAGTAGCGCGATCTCAATAATTTCGTAATATATATTTTATTTAAATATATTTACCCAAAAAATTAGAATGCATTTTATTATGTCAGTGGCTACAGTTTGTTGTTGTTTTGGTGAAAAAAATTATTAAAAAAATTTCATTAGAAATAATCGCTCACCTTTCCCGGCCACCAAGGGAACCCGTGAATTTTTCCCCAAACAACATCACCAACGTCCATTCGCCTTCCGCTCGCTGTCAGACAGTGAGCAACCGGCGTAGCGGCTAAGCGAATCGCCAGGGGATGCGAAGGTGGCGGAAAATCCGGTGCCGTTTCAGCAGCGTCAACTTCCGGCTCGGGTTCGCTAAGTTCGTCGCTACTCGCACCAGGACTTTTACAACCCGAGGAAGCGTTGCTCACGGGATAATCGCATCTCGCCGCGTAAGCATTCGTATTCAATCTCTTGAGGGAAATTGACAGTTTCTGTTTGAGGCACTGTTCTTTGATAGCCGTGTAAGATTCACCACCGGGACGAACATTCCAGTCTGGTGTGTGATCGTCACCGTTTACCGTCAGCCCCGATTCTTGAGCCTCCACTTTGCGAGACTCGTCGCTGTGCTCGGGCTCGTGAGACGGGGCTGCTGGTGGCTGCAAACTTTTGTGCTTTCTCTCCTCTTTGTGCTTCTTCTTATGCTTGACTTTGTGCTTTCGGCGGTGATACGATATTGGATCGAATGTTGAATTATATCTGGCGAATGAGAAGAGAAAGGGCATGAAGATAAAGGTACGAAATATGATAGAAAATTTCCGAAAACGCGATAGAAGTTACACATTTTCTTTTTTTTTTTTTTGCATTTACCTTGGTGATACATTACAGGGTGATCTTGCAGGCGAAAGTCCACCGAGCATCTTTCTTCTCGCTTCCTTTTTCGCTTTTTTCAACGCCCTCTTTGCTGCCTTCGCACTTGCGTCTTTACCGTTCTGTTTTTGCGGATCCAATTGCTCCTGAAGACCTTCCTCGTCTTCGCCAACCTGCGGTGCTTTGTCAGAGTCAAAATTCGCCGGTAATTCGAGTGGATCTCGCTCTGTCTCCGGTTGTGTGTCTTCTGTGTCAGTGTCAGCCTCGTTCACGTAAGGATCTTGAATCTTCGACGGTATCTTCAGCACAGTACCCTCGCCCTGAGCTCCAAACGAAATTTTGATGACCGGTGTTGCTCTCGCCGTTCTCGATGGATCCTCGAAAACCGGCTCGTCCCACAGATCATCCAGAGAAGCAACTGATCGCTTCTTTCTCGGTACACGCGAAGCCTTTGGCCTGATTACTGTGGAGTCCGCCGCTGCTAGAGTCTTTTTCTCGTCCTCGTCCGGCACCTTTGCACTCTCCACCGACGAACTACTCAAGCGTCTTGGCGTTGCGCAATACGCTGTCGAAGGATTTATGCTGTCGAGCTCGCTTGGCTCCGCTTGAATCTCTCCTGACACGCCAGCCGGATTCCACGAGGCTTCTTCAACGCCGTTTGAACACGCCCAGTACGATGCTTCGTGAATGTTCGATGCTAGCTGAGCCTTACCTGCAACAATTGCAAATGTGAATAGAATGTAGAAGAAGATCGTATAGATATATTATATCTATAGTATACTATGCTATAAACATCTATATTGTATTTTATATATATTTTTTAAACAACAACAAATATGTCAGTCTCTTGAATAATCGAACGCGTTAACCTCGAAGTCTATACTGAATCGCAACAAGCATCGAGAACACAAAAATTCGCCTTCACTTGTATTAATCTCACCTGTACTTTGCATCGCGTCATCGATCTCGTTCGGTTGTAATCGCGCCGAGATTTTCAGCGCTACAAGTGATTCGGACGGTTTCGTTGACGAGTCCACAGTATCCGGACTCAGAGGATCCTTCTCTTCGGCCGCACGTCTCGCGCTCGAGTTCTTAGCCCGATACTCAGGAAACAGACTTCTCTGATTTTTCTGAGGTGGCTGACTCAATCGTCGATCGCTTCTCCTCACCGGTGGTGTCTGTTCCGCAGTATCAAGCTTTCTTTTTCTGCTGCTACTCACATCCACGTTTTCGCTGTTCTCGTTACATATCGATCTGCACTTGCTGCATAAAACTTGACGCGGTCGCAGCCTCACCGTTGGTCGTGCGTGTTTGTATCTTGCTGGTGGATTGATGTTACGTCGAAGATCGATTTTGTTCGATCCCATCGGAGCCGCCTTCTTCTCCTGGAAGTAACTGAAACGGGCGGCGATCGTCGCCAATTTGTCCGCATCAGGTCCAGGCACTGGTTCCGGTGGCTGAACCCCGCAGGGAAGACCTCTGCAAGCAAACAATTAAAAATAAAACATTGATTATACCAAATTGGAAATAGGATACAGAAAGACAATTTGTAACGAAATACAAAATTCCAACGAGTACATTTCCTGGAATTTCGCAGAGAGCAATATATGAGGCATTCCATGTCAATTCAGCCACCCAAAAAAAAAATGCTAAAAATCAGGTTCAGTGGTTCCAATTCCAAAATCATAATTTTTCTTTTTTCATTGTCCTATATATTTGCGTATCCTATATATTTGAGCACAATTCTACAATGGAGAACGCTACTTTATCGCATTATTAGATTGTCGAGGCTCAAGCACTGCTCGCCCTTGAGTCTCTCTCGAGTATAAAAATTCTGGATTCAATGAGAATTAGTTCAACTCGTAGCCTTTCGTCAGTTTCAAATGAATAAAGATTCCTTCACACATTTTAATTAACAGCTTTGTCCCGCAGGCCTCAAATGCAAATTCATATACTCAGAGAAGAAAAATACATTGTCTTAAATAAGAAAAAGCTGAAACATGTGATAAGCGAACAATTTTATACTTATTTACAGAGCATTCTGGTGAACGATGATATTGATATCTATAATATTGACATAGAGGAATATTATTGTTATTTGTTACAAGTAAAACATGTTTTTTAACCCGATAGTACTTAAATTATTGAGTTCAACGTTTGCTTCCAGTTCTCATTTCATGATTTAGTGCTGATGAATGAGAATTTCGAAGAATTCTCAATGGAACAAAAAAACTGAAAAAAATCAAACATATTGTTGCTGAAAATATTGATTCTGCATAATTATTATAATAATTCTAAAATGTTATTAACAAAATACTGAAATAAAGAATTGTTTAACAAATCACCCGTCAAACTAACTTTTTCTAAAAATTAATATATTATAATCTATATTTTTTTAAATATACTACATTCATGTCAATATTAATATTTTGCCCTTCGCAAAAAAAGCATTAAAGGCTTAGGTGCTCCGAATTGTTCCTCTCTCCATCCTACTCTGAGAAAAAGGCTTGGTTGGAAAAACCAAGAACTTGGTTAAAAGTGCTCCACGTAATACGTAATACTTGGTTAAACCCAACTAATTAATTTAGTTAACACAACAAGTAATTGGTTTTGTTAACCAATAACTTGACTGGACTCATCAAGTATTTCTTGGTAACATTTTTAACCGAGTTCATGGTTTTTTACTAACCAAGCCCTGTTTCTCTGTACATTTGATGTGACAATTTTTTTAATTATTTTTAAAATCTTGTTTTTATTTAAATTTTGTTTAGCTTACAAAAAAAATTTGTAAGTTTTACAAAACGAAATGTACAAGAGAAAATTGTTAAAAGTATGTATTTTTATTAAGCAAAATAAATCGAGTCAGATTTACAACAAAAAATTAGAAATATCGCTGCATTTACTGTCGATTTTCTAGTTTATAAAAAATCATATCATTCAAAAGAAAGATTCGGCTTGTATGAAAAAGCAGATTACAGTTTTTTTTTCTACGTACTGATGAAGGATTGGACTGGTTGAGTAGGAGACTTGGTTAAACCCAACTAATTAATTAGTTAACATAACAAGTAATTGGTTTTGTTAACCAATAACTTGGCTGGACTTATCAAGAACTTCTTGGTAACATTTTTAACCGAGTTCGTGGTTGTTACTAACCAAGCCCTGTTTCTCTGTACATTTGATGAGACAATTTTTTTTAATTATTTTTAAAATCTTGGTTTTATCTAAATTTTGTTTAGCTTACAAAAAAAATTTGTAAGCTTTACAAAACGAAATGTACAAGTGAAAATTGTTAAAAGTATGTATTTTTATTAAGCAAAATAATTCGAGTCAGTTTTACAGCAACAAAAAATGAGAAATATCGCTACATTTGCTGTCGATTTTCCAGTTTATAAAAAATCATATCATTCAAAAGAAAGATTCGGCTTGTTTGAAAAAGTAGATTACACTTTTTTTTCTACGTACTGATGAAGGATTGGACAGGTTGAGTACGAGACAAAGAGTGTATCAAATCACCTTAAACATAATCGTCCCCCCCGGTGGCTATCTGACTGATATACTCTCAGTGATATAGTATCTTATGACATTGGAATGTGCGTGCAGGACATCTCAGGCTCAATAATAAAACCGCACCCACCTTCGCGTTCCCGTCATATTTATTCATGTATAACTCAGTATAACGCTGCTCTTGTGTAAAAGCCCGCTAGATGAGTGCGAAGCACTGTGACACGAGGAGAATTTCGCCGTTTCCTATTCGCATATATGTTCGTGCATGCGAGCAAAAGCGCGAATCGCACGCTACCAGCGAATACAAGATAACTGGGTATGTCGTTGGTGGTATCGATTCGACAGGGTAGAATTCCCTTCCTCCGCACCACGAACACGGTAATTTATGCTATCCATCATATTCCTATTTTATGTCATTCTGTCACATGTATAAATTAAGATAAAGAATTCAAGAAGGCACTCAACGCTCGATCTATACTTTTGCGTGCTTTGCCGTTGGTTTCGTGACACAACGAAAAAAAAGTAATAGTTTTTTTGAACTAATTATTAAATTGGTTCAATTATTACTTGAACAAGAAAAATCGTTTGTAACTTTACGAAATCAAAAAGAAAAGTCATCGTAAGCGTTCGTGGAGATTTTTCTTTTCAAAGTACAAAAATATAATCTTTGCTTTTACTGCGTAGTTCGATCGGAACCATTCGTTCAATATGAGTAACAAATTCCAGGGCTGGTCGACCTTTCCTTACGGTTGAAGAATTCAACCGCGAGTGGAAGAGCGCCTCTCGCCAGAGTTGCAGACGTAGCTCTTACACGGGGCTTTTGTTGCGCTCCAGTTTATAGAAAGAAACGAAGGTGCGCCCTACAGAGAGAGTGAGAGAGAGAGAGAGAGAGAAAGAGAGAGAAAAAGAGATCAACGATGGCAGAGGTTGGGTTCGGAACGTTCCATCAGGAAAGTAAACCATTAATCCATATGCCAAAAAAAAAAAAAAAAAAAAAGGTTTTGCCGTAGAGAGCGAAGACCAAAGTTCGGTATATAGAATGCTGGACAACAGAGCCGACGCCCAGGCTAGACTCGCTCACTGTCGACTCTAACCTGAGTGTCTGGCGCTACCCTTACCTTCCAATTTTGCCAACGAATCAGCAAGCAATGTCGTACAGAAAAATCTGCAGATATCGATTTTATTTGGCTTGCTTGTGACATTGAAGTGCGATTACTCATACAGGAATCGCGGAAAGTTGAAATCGTTAGTCATTTCTTCCAAGAAAGGCAAACATCGCTGGCTGTTTCAACATATAACTCTGTTGTCCAGATTTGAGTGGGTCCAAAAGATCAAGAATTTAAGCCATGCTAAAGTAAAAATTCCAGAACGATGAAATCGAGTTTCGTACAGTAGAAAACAGATTTTAGTTTAGTAGCAGAAAAATCTGCATATTTATATTCATAGGAAAGAGCAAAATTGGAATAATCAATCATCAAAAATATTAAAAAAAAAATAATAATTAACAAATTATGATTAATTAGAATAGAATAGAATAGAAGTTTATTTGCTTTTTCAGTGATTACAATCTCTCATAGCACAGGGGAGGGGGGATACAATGCGTACAGTATGAAATACATGTTCTTCTCTCTTTTTGTTTTATATGTACAATTCATTTGTTTGTTGAGGACTTATTCTACCTTATTCGTTAAAAATGAGCGCCCGAAATATTATTAATTATTGCCGGGGAAAAACATTTCTTTTTACACTCTTCTAATAATAATTTTTCTTTAGATAATAATTTTTTCAAAAATGTGTTTAAAAATGTGTGAAAAATCTAAGTGAATTTATTCGTATTGAGAGTCCTGTGAAATGGAATTGTTAGATGATTGCGAAATAGCTTCGAGCCAGATAGAGAAGAATGAAAAAAACAAGACCGTTTGTTTTATCATGTATCATATCTTATTTGACGTGCCGAAGGTGAGAGGAAGTGATATCGCTGTTAGCCACTATAATATGCAGTGAGGCTAAGATGGCTGCTGAATGAAAAACGTGCCCCTCCCGAGGAGCGTTGCGTAATCCCGGCTGTAAAAAGACAGGATTCTCAGGTCCGGGCCATATTCTCTCGTTGCACACGCCTTCTCATCCGCGTTACTGCCAGAGTGATCTGACGTCAGGCTCTCTTTGTGACGCCAGAAAAGACGGAAAGAAGAGACGACAGGGAAGCCGATTTGCTAAACACTTACTGGAAGTCCACTTGCGGTAGCAAAGATGGAAATTTAGTACATCTGTATACGATTTTTTTTTGCAGAGTTTAAGAAAATCCACGATTTTCGACTAAGATTCTGATTTTTTAAAAGTTAGTTTGCAACAGAGTCGTAAAATCTTTACTTTCAAACTCGCTCTTCTTGATTAATCCAAAATAGCCCAATTTTGCGTTTCATTTTTTCTCTATTGAAAATTTAAGGTGCTTTCGCAATTTGCAGTCATCTGCATAACGGAATTGTCAATTTTTAAGCTAAAAAATGTAGTTTCATTTGCAGCAAGAGTTGTGACTAAAATCTCAACAAATGTTTTTGGAGTAATCGTAAATACGGAGGCATTAATCGAGCTTTAATGATCCATAAAAAAAAAAGAATCTTAGCTTAGAAATTAGACGTCAAGTCAATTAGACACAATAATTTCATAATTGTGCGCGAAATAAGCAAGTAATTCGGGATTCTGGGTAATGTACTAATGTTTTCTGGATTTTAATCAAGCAGAAGTGTTTTCTCGAATAAAATTTAATGGCAGAGTTATAAATGTGACGACTTTGCCACGAACCGCGATAAAAACCCAGGAAAAGGTGCGAAACCTTGCGTTGCCAGCCTGGGCATTGTATATATAGGAATGCATAGGTCTCTCACACCGTTTCATCGAAATGATCTCGTACGTTTCCGTCGTGTCGGAAAACCGGAGTGAGAGAGCCGCGAACCATCGCGCATCTCGTCGGTATCGACCGGCCTGAATTTACGAGAGGGGTTTCTATACGCGACTGTATATATACGATTGGCCACGAATATTAAATGTTGATGGTTACGGGTTCACTTCAAGAATACAGCATAGGCTCTTCTCCTCGTGTATAGAATACACCAGAGACATTATAACTGCTGTTCTGTATATCGACGACTACGCAACCGACGTATACTATCTTTAGAATCGTTATGCCGTAGAAAAGTTTATTTTGTAAAATTAGACTACTTTCGATTAAAAAAAAGGTTGCAAAGTAGAACCTTGCAAATTGCATCCTCATTATTTTACATTTTTTAAAAATGTTTCAGCACTAGTTTGCACAAATTAAAAGATACCGGCTTCAAATTTATTTCATGTATTGAGCACCGTGGTTTGAGTACAAATTTGAAGAAAATCGGTTGAGAGGTTTCAATTTCATGACGATTTTAAAATTTCAAAAAGCTCGTGAATGCGATTTTTATAGTAGACAAATTTTTTAATATTTTTTTTATATTACACACAAACAAGCCTGCAAAGTAGAAAAATGTTTCCTCATTATTTTACATTTTTTAAAAATGTTTACATGTATGCATTCTCTACAAAGTTTCTTCTATGAGGAAGCCAAAGTAGATAAACGTACTTTCTCATAGAGGAAGCTTACTAAAAAAAAAGACTATTAAAAATTCTCTAAATTATGAACCCTTTGTTGGATGCTCACCAAATTCAGTATCGTTTTCTGCTAAATCGAATCAGCTGCTTGAAACGTTCTCATTAAAAAAAAAAAAATGATGTAAATGGAAATTTGTATGAAATCTTAATTCATGTAAAAGATACGAATCATTTCTGCTAAACGCTACAAATAACTCCCCATACTTTCATACAAAGCGTAGCTTCTATAGCTATCCAGGAAAGAAAAAGACAAAAGAGAGACAAGAGATGAATATACATCTACTTCCTGCATATACAGTAGCTTATACATTCAGACTTCCATTTACATGGAACACGTGTACTCGAGCTGTGTACATCCTACGCGGTAAGCCACCCGAGACACGCTCTGGGCGAATATAATGACGCGCGCTCGGCGCGTCACCGAGAAAAATGGAAACGTCGATATCGAAATTGCAAATTTCTCGTTGGTTGTAAACATAGAACCTTTCGTCAACCAATACGTACAAGCGTGAATTATAAAAAAAAAAGTGGAGGCTAACGGCTGTTTATATCGCGAGTCGTGTGAATCAGTTTTGCAATCCGCTTTGGATTTTACTTCTGCCGATGTTGATAGCGAAACAGAACAAACCGTCAAGCTATATTTGAGGCAATAATTATTCTTACTAGTTTTTTGCTTCCTTACAGAATAAGCTGTGTTTTCGTAAAAAAAAAAAAATTAGTTTAAAACGTCGAAGAATGCCTATTTTAGCCGGCATCCGAAGCATTTAACATTTATTCCATAATTCTATTTATTTTTTTTTTATACAAAAAAGGGAGTTTCATGTGGGACTTAAAAGAGTCAGGGTCTTGGTGTTTCATTTGACCCCAGCCAGTGAGGTATTTTTGTAATACAGATACAAAAATTAATATGAGTAATTAGAAAAATTTGTTTTGCGAATATTTAAGCGTGATTTTTTTTTGGCTATATTTTTATACCGGATATATCGACGTGGGATTGATTTACGTGCTTCCCATATTTTCAACATGAAAACGTCGAAAAATGCTAGAAGTCTGTTATATATTATTTTTAAATATTATTTCTTAAGGGGGTTGCCCGCAAAGTAAAATCACAGAAATGCTTCTTCCTCATTTCTCCCGGCCATAGCAAAACCGACCCGCGGTCAGTACTCGCAATTTTATACAATACAGAGTGTATAATATAATATTCCGTAGGCCAACGTGGAGGCGGCGAGATAGGAATGTGTCCATACGGCCATTTTCATTCGCCCGTCGGGGCTTTCACGGATAGAACAATGGTACGTGCTTCGCCCGATAACGT
Source organism: Perithous albicinctus (assembly GCA_964016905.1). Taxonomy (NCBI): domain Eukaryota; kingdom Metazoa; phylum Arthropoda; class Insecta; order Hymenoptera; family Ichneumonidae; genus Perithous; species Perithous albicinctus. The sequence goes on along the minus strand of OZ024702.1, from coordinate 9,254,191 downwards.
AATGAGCATTTAAAAAGTTAAAGTTTCACTTTAATATCGCTCTATAGAAATAATTCAGCGAATGGTCACGTATGGCAAATTGCAACCGTGATTTTCTCACTTACTTCCGCTTACGAACAATTAAAAAAAAAAGAAAAAGATAAATTTCATTCTTTTGCAGACACAATGCCTGATAGACGTTATCAAATTTTCGACGCTATTCATATAATTTCTATTACAAATGCCTCTGCGACAAAGATCATTGGAATCTCGATTGTCCGCCGATCACGATGCCGAGGTCAGCGCCGCGCCTACGGAACTCACTTTTTCCGCTTTAACTATATATCAAACCACAAGATCTCGCAGCTAGATCGACGAGTCGGACTAGTCGGGTCGGGCCTTGAAGCGCCCAGATTTTTCTGGGTTAACAAAAATACGCTGCTCTCACACTCGTTCGACTATCTGTGGCGTTAGCATTTAAAAAAAAAAAAAGGAATTTACTATTGTCGAGTAAAATTGCTCGACCAATTCTTAGCAGGAGTTGCAATAATCAATAATAATAATAATAATAATGAAACTAATAATTTAATATCTGGCTGTATTACAGCTCAGTATATACTATCAGTGAATTTATCGCACTGGCATTGATGGCTTGAATACGAAGTAAATTCGCTGCTGAGACGAGAATCAGAGAATCCAATTGGCAACGAGAGTAGAGAACGAGGGCTATAGCTTCAGAGAAATTCGATTGCCGGGGATTGACGACCCGTCTGTGCGGGCAAATCCACGCCTCATGACGAAGCAAACGACATTAAGAATAGAGAACATTGGGAAATGGGTGCGCGTTTTCATTATACATACTGGTAGTATATATGAAATTACAGTAATTACGGACGATATAGAGACACTGTAGGCTGAGTCAAGATTATGTCTGGGCCTCTCACTGATTGGCTTCGATTTGGCCAATGAAAGTATGTAACACGAATGTCACAGTGTATATATACAAGTGACCATATGTCGTTGTATACAGCGTGTAAATGACTCCTAGTGGATTGTCTTGATTCTGAGTACAAGGAATCTATATCTGATGAGTGACGTGCGCGTCTCATTGTGTGCGAGTATCGCAACTAATAGATGTATTTTCTGAGGCTCTGTAATATAATAAAGGGCGTTGTGTTTCCTTGGACACTCATAAGACACTCATACAGACATTCACAGATAGTCGCACGGGCACTTACAGAACACTTACAGAACACTCACAAATACTCTTAGAGACTCATAGATACTCATAGACACTCACAGATATTCGCACATAGAGACACATTGACACTTACAGATAGCCAGAGATACTCTTAGAGACTCATATACATTTACAGACACTCACGCAGCCATTCACAGACACTCTTAGAGACTCATGAACACTCACGGACACTGTTAGAAACTCATAGATACTCATAAACACACACAGATACTCTTAGAGACACGTAGACACTTACAGATACTCACAGATACTGTTAGAGACTCATATACATTCACAGACATTCACAGGCACTGTCAGAACACTCACACAGACGCTTACAAACACTCACAAATACACTTAAAGACTCATAGATACTCATAGGCACTCACAAACATTCTGAAACACTTACAGACACTCTTAGAGACTTATGAACACTCACGGACACTCTTATAAACTCATAGATACTCATCAACACTCACAAATACTCTTAGAGACACGTAGGCACTTACAGATACTCACAGATACTCTTAGAGACTCATATACATTCACAGACATTCACAGGCACTGTCAGAACACTCACACAGACGCTTACAAACACTCACAAATACACTTAAAGACTCATAGATACTCATAGGCACTCACAAACATTCTGAAACACTTACAGACACTCTTAGAGACTCATGAACACTCACGGACACTCTTATAAACTCATAGATACTCATCAACACTCACAAATACTCTTAAAGACACATAGCCACTTACAGATACTCACAGATACTCTAGAGACTCATATACATTCACAGATACTCACGCATTCATTCACAAACTCTCACAGATACTCACGCATTCATTCACAAACACTCACAGATACTCACGCATTCATTGACAAATACTCACAGATACTGTTAGAGACTCATATACACTCACAGATACTCACACAGACATTCACAAAGCACAATAAAAGATGGATAAAAAGAATTAAAAAATTCTGAAACCCGCAGCTTGAAGCATTAAACACATAGAGGAGATGACGTGGGTGAACGCTGTGATGTGGACACCGCTGTGGATGACAAACGGGAAGCCGCTAAAGCGTCGCTATCTGTTTACGGTATCGTTGCATTACTCACGAATGAGTCGAAGTGACTATGGCTATTCCGTCGAGCCGTTAATATTCCCGCATTGGCTTCGTTACTCCCTATCAGCTTATTGTTGAGAATCGAGGATCCCGGAATGTTATGAGTAGATTCGTTTCATTCGGGACTGCTGAAATATACGTTTAAGGGGAGGCGAAATCTACTCAGCCGGTAATAAAAAGGGTAAACAGCTTTTTCAAGGTTTTTCGAGCATTTATGGAATAAAGAAAGATCTCTTTTGCATACTTCGTCTCTCAATTTTGCAGTATGTGAGAGACTTTTTATTTTCGTGAAAACCATCAAGATTCCGTATAATTCTTGTTCCGAAAAATGATATCCACAATCTTTTTTGCACTCGAGGAGGGTTCGTCGCCTCTTAAGGAGAAAAAATTGTGGTGCTTTGCGAATAGATCCAAGTCTCGTTGAACTTCGATCGTGTTCCGACGGCAAACGCGCTTCTACGGAAGAACCGTAATTCACATATAGGTATCAGCTTTTCGTCGGTTCTCTCGTGTGCTGATTGACGAACAAGTTCGGCGAATTTTGATAAATAACTTGAGGAGGTATTGCAAGCGCCGCCAACTCTTCCATCTCTTTGAAAAATTCAACTTTTGATGGACTTTAAAAAATCCAACTGTCGATGGTGTTTAAAAAATCCAACTGTTGATGGACTTTAAAAAATCCAACTGTTGATGGACTTTAAAAAATCCAACTGTTGATGGACTTTAAAAATCCAACTGTTGACGGACTTTGAAAAGTCCAACTTTTGATGTACTCCAAAAAGTCCAACTTTTGGTGGACTTCAAAAAGTTAAACTTTTCATAAACTTCAAAAAGTTGAACTTCTCATGAACTTCAAAAAGTCTGAAAAATAGATTCAGTATCATTTTGAAGTTGGATCACAAGCATTATAATTCGAACTTATAACACCAGATAGTACAGAAAATAGGATGTAGCTCACGAGCGTCAAGAAAATTCTTGAAGAAGAATGTTTCTTTCCGAATACCGAACGAACACGTCGTATTAGAATTCGTAAGTAACGATAAAAGATCGCCGTTCTGCGTATAACATTAAACCAAAAACACTCGACAGGCAAAGGACAAAGAGTGACGAAAGCCACTCACGATTTTTGGATCATTATATTGAAGAATACAGAGAGTAAAATGCATGTGAAGCTCTGATAAGTAGACGACGGTCACGCTCAGACATCAGACAAGAATTCACGCACGCAACTTCGTTCGTGTTTGAGCGATGAGGAGACAAAGTCATTCTGTCGGTTGTGAAACTTATATAAGGCACTATAAGCAATATAGCTTGCGAGTATTGCAGAGAAATTGTGGAACAAGACGGAGAAGTAGAGGATCTCAGGTAAAAGGGCCGACATCCGGCGATGACACTCGATACGCTAAGACAAAGAGACCCGTCGGCCAAGCATAAGAGTTTTCTCTCTCGCAGTCTCTCATTCTCGCTCCCCTGCCCCCTTTTTTTCTTTTTTCTCTTTACTCTCTTTGCGACGATCATTCGAGTGGGTGAGCGAAAAAAAAAAAAAAGCGAGAGTATATAGAGAGCGATGAGATTGCGCTAGTAGACGCGAAAAATCTGCACGCAACTTCTTCGTCTTGTTCTTGTATATTCGTCCCTTTTTACTTGCTCGTGGTTGAGCTCAAAAGCAACAAAGTCATCCAGTCGACTGGTGCACTGGACGTGGGTTTTGTACGCTCAGTACTCAAAAGCACTTGAAGGGAGGGGTGGAGAAACGAGACGAGAAATAAAAGGCTCACATCCGGTGATGATACTCGAAAAGACAAAACTACAGGCTGTGGAGAAAGAAGAGTCCTTAATGGCAAATTTAAAAAGAAAAAAAAAGATCTTCGCGTTTTTGATACTTCTTTTTACTTCTAAATCGGATATTATTTTAATGCTGTGCATTAAAGTCCAAGAGGCACCATCGCACGAAGGGCTCTGCTTCGAAACGCCGCAAAAAAAGAAAGTTCAACATTTTTTTCAGAGTATTTCAGAGTGTCTAGAATATGAGCAAATTGTTTTAGATTTTTCAATCTTATATTTCATCCAGAATTAAATACCGATTTTTTTTATTTTTTAAATAAATTTTTAAATAAAATCTAGGTTTTTGATTGTGGTTTCCACTGTTTTTTTTTCTTCCTCATAGAGGACGCTTTGTTATGGTGAACATTTTTTTTCTCTCGAGATTTTCATGAAAACGTGTTCAGAATGTCCCAAAACGTCTAGAAAACATATTCAGAAAAAATGTCCGGATGTGTGTGTATGTGTGTGTGTGTGTGTCAGGCCTCCAAAATTCAAACCCCTACAACTCGAGGATGATTAGACCGATCGGTCTGAAATTTGACATGCAAGTAGAGTGGTTGGGTCTCTATATTTAGGAAAATTTTTCAAAATAATTGGAACTCCCGTTCAAATTTTACGAGACTTTGAATTTTTCGGAAAAAGTTTGTACGCGCTCTAGCTGCCGGAAATATTGAGTTATGGGGCTAAAAAATTGTACAATCGTAGGCAAACATCAAACGATGAATGAGTTCGTAAATGGTGAGGATCGGTTGAAAAATATTATTTTTATGACATTTTAAATTTTTCAAAAAAAGTGTGTTTGCGTTATAGCTGCCGCAAATTTCAAGGTGTCGGGTTGAAATTTCTCATACAAGTGGACTAATATCGAACAACTTTCGGTAACAAATTTGGTGACAATCGGTCAACAGATGAAGATTGGCAAGGATTTTTTTTTATTTACCGAAAAAACGTGTGTTTGCTCTCTAGCTTTTGCAAATTTTGAGTTCTCGGACTAAAATGTTCTCCAATGGTAGACTAACATAAAAAAATGTACGATTTAGAATTTGATGAGGCTTGGTTGAAAAATCCAGTTTACACGACATTCTGAAATCTTCGAAAAAAAGTGTGTTTGCGTTGCACCGCAGGTTTATTATTTCGAGGAGTGAAGAAGAATTCAATGATCAGTAAATGATCATGGACTATGAACGGATTAGTCTTTGGAACGCTTTTACAAAAAAAAAAAATTACTCGTTTTGCTTTTTCATAAAGGAAATTTTGTCGGTATTTATAATTTACAAAGCTTCCTCTATGAGGAAGCCAAACACAAACCAATGTACTTCGTCGAGCAATGCTCTATGAGCAATCTTGAACAATGAGGAAGCAATGAAGAAGCAAAATGCAAATTCATTTGCACCCTTTTTTCATAGTTGCGCAGAATAAATATCATACATTTTCGAGAAGAACAAGAAGTGAACAGTTATTTTCATTTGTTTTTTTCATTTTTGTCGAGAAAGACGATCTTGATTTTACTCCAAATTTTACAAAGTTAGGGCTCTAAAAAAAAGAAAAAATTGACATCGTCCAAATGAATCGCGACATAATTGCGACGCTTAAAAAAAAAATCTCAAAGCTCTCAACTAAAACACACAAAAGCGTCTTTCACGAATCTTATATCAAGCAAAAAAAAAGAAATCTTCCATTCACATATTTTTCACGTTATTTAAAAAGATAATAATAATAATAATAATAACAATATTATTAAAAAGCATACATTAAAAGCCGCCAGTGACTTAAACGCCAAACAGACTTATCAAACCGGATTGTAAATCCGGAAAAATAACACAACAACACAACGTCACTGGAAAGTTTCGTAAACCTTTGATAGCCAAAGTACGAGCATAGAAGCATGTACCGTGTGCTCGTCGGATTGCCGTCGGCAAGCTTCCCGCAACAAAATTTTTCCCTTCTTTCACAATGCTGCTTACGAATTTCACCACTTACATTGAAAATAAAAAAAAAAAAAAGCTCTGCATATTAATTGACAAAATTACGAAGACAACTGTGCTAAGTAAGCTCGTTAAAAATAGTCCACAATCGTTTTTCCTCCAACTTGAAGCAAACATCTTCAATCCACAGCAGCGTCGCTCAGACGAAAAATAATTCTCTTCGAAAATCTTCTCTCCGCCTTCCAGCGTTTATTATGTACATCAACGTGCGTCAAAAACGTAGCAATCGTGTATTACATATTACAGCGAAATCATCAACCCCCTTCGTGGCAATCGCGAACTTAAAAACTCGGCACACGCGGTTTTGCAGACGACTCTCAATCTCACCAAGGAAAACATTCCTTGGATTTCTTCTAACATTGAAGATGGTCTCTGCGAGACGAGTTTATACTAGTTTCGTGAAACAAGCCAATAAATACACAACCGAGGGCAAGAAGGTCACAAGAACATTATAAACAGTTTACTGCGTGTGTGTGTGTTTTGTTTTCATTTCTTTTTTCTTTTTCTACGTGTGTTCTAAGTAGCTGTTTTTATTTTTTTTTTCCTCTCTTTTTCTCTATTTTCATTTCTTTTTTTTTCAGTGAACACGCGAGACAGAGCGCTCAGAGTCTTACCTCTTGGTGGCATCGAGCAGGGCACCTTGAAAGGACTTGGCTCCGTGTGCAAATACGACGACGATGATGTCCGGGAGGCAGGACTCGAGAACGGTTACGGTGATCTTGTCGCCCCTCACAATATTAGCCAGGGCGGACGGCACCTCCGTGTCCGCCATATTGGTTAGTTAGAAATTATTGCTTCTCTCCGACTATGTACTATGTGCGGTGGTTCGTCTGGATGACGTGGGAGCGGCTGCGGCGGGCCGTCGAGGCGCGGGGCGCAGGGCAAACGGGCCTCCGTCGTTGCCGCACGCACAGCTGGCACTGTCTCGCTAACAGCGCAAGCGTCGAACTTCCCGACACTTCAGGTAAGTAACACTTTAACATAGAACCCGTAGCTTCAACGATCGACATACGTACGTGAATAACACGCTGAATTCTACTATTTATTCTGTCGCGAATATGCTAGGTTTTTTGTTTTTTTTTTTTTTTTTTTTTTGCTTTTTTTCAGTTTCTCGGTAATATTTTATTTGCTTTATTTAATAATTCACTGATTTTGAAAAATAAGTGGGTAGAGTTAATTACAGTTTTGTATGGAACCCTTGATTTTATTTTCGATACTTTTGTGAAAAAGTTATTGGTTTTTTTTTTCTTTAGATCTTGGTTATATTGAATTACATTTTTTGTGGCTTTTTATTTTTTTTTTTAAATAGAATTATTAGTTTCGCGATATTCACCTTCAAAGTTTGTGATAATTTACTTTTTGTCTTTTTATTAACATTTTTATTTTTTCAATTATCCACTAATTTTGAAATATTTGCCAACAAATTTGATAAAAATATAATACAGAATTTACCTCTAACAGCTTCGTAAAAAAATTGAATGTTTTTGTTGTTTTTTTTTTTTGTATTACTTCACTTTTTGCCATGAATTTCAATTTACGATCAAAGATTGCTTTTGATTTATTCTCTACAATACAAATTCATAAAATTACATTTGTTTAAAAATTGAAGAAATAAAAGACTTTTAGAAAAGCGTGATTCAAATTTCCGACCGTTTTACTATTATCTGCTTTTCTATTTTTATGAAAGTTTAATGACGATATGCTTTTAATCGTGCTCTCTTGAAATCACAAAGTTGTAGTCTTCCTTCTTCGCTCACTGCCGCCTCCAGCAACCAAGAGACAACTAACTTCCCGCTCCACTGAGAAGTAATGAGAAGCGATCGAACTAATTCACATTAAAATTGTGTTTAAGGGACGACGTAGTGGCAAATACTGAATTACTGAAAGTATTCTCGTTCTGTGAGAAAATAGGGGTTGTATCTTCGCGTTAAATCGGTTTGTGGGACCTTGCAGGATTTTTCTTCGTATCAAATAGGAGTTTCAGGCTCCCCACTCTACTATCACTTGTCTCGCTTTCTCCGAGTCTTGATTCTGTTCTTCTCGCGCTAGAGACTCTATCTGTCGTAATGCAGCCGGTCTCCCTTCGAATAGCGTGTAACCTTGTATGGATAATATAAATCGCAGTGCTGCCCTTTCCTGCTAGTCGAGTTTTTGATTTTTTTTTTTTTATAAATTTTAGCCAGGAATCTTTGGGGTAGGATTTTTTTTTTTTTTTTTTTTTTAGGGAAAGTGTAATAGTGACGGTGCTGAGCTCTGTGGGCAGATGGAGGGGATTGAAGCAACTTTATTGGCGCCTACAGGGGTTGCACTACAGGGGTTGGCTCCGTGCTCGGTGTGGAACTGACCTGGCGCAACAGATGGACACCGTCCGTTTCTGTACTCGAATATTGTAATACATTTTTATCGCTATAAACTATTTTTTTCGTTTTTTTTTTAAATTATCGAATATTTTATCATTTTTCGCTGACTCGAGGCACACATGATTTTTAGAATTTTTTTTTTTGATTTTTCTAATGTATATGGGACATTCCAAGTCAACTCTCTTGCTCATCGGTCTGATCCTCTCGGATTTTGGTGACGAATTTTTGTTTTTTTTTTCGCATATTTAGGTCTAAAAACAGAATGTTTTTTTTTTAGGTTTTTATCTTTTTTTTAGCCTATAAAATAATTTTTTGTTTTTAAAAATCGTAGATAATTTAAAATGTGTAAAATTTGTCTTTTTTTTTTTTTTAATTATCTAATATTTTATAATTTTTCGCTGACTCCAGGCACACATGATTTTTAGAATTTTTTTTTTCTTTTTCTAATATATATGAGACATTCCAAGTCAACTCTCTTGCTGATCTGATCCCCTCGGATTTAGGTGACGAATTTTTGTTTTTTTTCCCGCATATTTAGGTCTAAAAAAGAGAATGTTTTCTTTTCAGGTTTGTATCTTTTTTTTTAGCTTCTAAAATAATTTTTTGTTTTTAAAAATCGTAGATAATTTAAAATGTGTAAAGTTTTTCTTTTTTTTAAATTAGTGCTTTTTAGAGTTATGTGAATAATATTAAAAATTGCAGACCCAATCGGAAGGGTCAAGAGATTCAGATCGAAACCAGGTGAAATGCCCCATATACCTTTTTTAATCAATAAAAAGAATCGTATAAAAATGTTCTGAATTGTTTGTAACTGATGTTAAAAATTTGTGAAAAGTTTTGACGCTCCGAAAAAGAGCATTAAAATTGACACGCTTTGAATGTATACAAGAAAGATAATTTATTTTTCTTTACATTCACTTTTGAACGGAAAGTTCCGAAGTGAATATCTCAATGATGTGTTCAGATAGCTTGAAGCAATCTTCGATTGACTATATCTTGTAAAACCGTCAATGATGTATCGATTATATTAAATTCAGATCGAAGCCAGGTGAAATGCTCCATATACTTTTTTAAAATCAATAACAAAAATCTTATAAAAAATTCCATGAATTGTTTGTAACTAATGTTAAAAATTTGTGAAAAGTTTTGACGCTCCGAAAAAGAGCATTAAAATTTAAACGCTTTGAATGTATACAAGAAAGATAATTTATTTTTCTTTACATTCACTTTCGAATGGAAAGTTCCAAAGTGAATATCTCAATCATGCGTTCAGATAGCCTGAAACAATCTCCGATTGACTATATTTTGTAAAACCGTCGATGATGTATCGATTATATTATCAATTTTAATTAATCAAGCCCAAATTATTGTATTCTTTATTCCGATAACACACTTTGTATCACAACAAACACAGGACAAAAAAACTAAACGAAAAATGCTGTCTTAAAAAAAAATGAATCTTAATAATTTAGGAATTATTCTATTCGTTCGACTAATTCATCCCCAAATTTACGGCCCTAAAAACAAAAACAATAAAAAGTGGCAAAAAATTTTAACAATATTTCTGCTGATAATTTATATTTATAAGCTTACAAGTTTCAAAAGCATAATTTATCTTTTATTTAAGTGCGGAGTTTTAAAAGGAAAGTCCGTCGCAAGCACGTATTCACACAGTTTTTAAATTCATTTTCATTGAATCACGCATAAAACCGTCGATATATCTTATCTTTTCAGAACATATACAGTAGACTCTCGAATGCCTACATATTCTGCTCACATACCACTGTATATTTTATACAGAAAATTTGCAGTGGTAAAGCACGTTCGATTATTCCCCATTTATCAATCGAAATGCTTTGCCATGAGTGGAATTCTACTCTTCAAATTAATTTCCTCAATTTCTTTTTTATTCAGCTCATTCACAGAGACGATTTTTGATTTTTTTTTTTCATTTACGAGAAAATAAAAATTTTATACTTTTTCTGTAAAACTAGAAACAGACAGAAACATTTGTATCAAATTAACACAAAATTTCTGCTCAAAATACAAAATGACAAAATGAAAGTTTTTGAAAAATAAAAACGAGGTTCTACTGTATACTGAAATATACTCTCTGCCATGATAAACTGGAAAGATATCTTCAAAGTCAGCCAGTCTTTGTACAATAGCACGATGTCACCAAAGTCTTGAACTGCAATGACCCTGAAAATAATTAGCGATTCCCCATCGCCAATATAGCATCGTTTCAATAACGAATGTGACAATATATCTAAAATCCCAAATATTAAAATATTCTGGGCAAATTTTATTCCCGAAATATTTGAAAAAAAAAACAAAAATTAAATTCATAGGGTTTATCGACATCAACATGTTCAATGACACAAGCTTTAGTGTTTAAATAAAGTAATATAAAAAAATGTCTAAAATTCCAAATATTTAAGTATTCTTAGCAAATTTTATTCTGGAGAAATTAAAAAACAAAAAAAAATAAATTCATGGGGTTGGTTCATCGATATGAACGTGTTCAAAGGCACAATCATTAATGTTTCCATATAGAAATATACTAAAATATCTAAAATCCGAAATATTTAAGTATCCTAAGAAAATTATATTCTTGAAAAATTAAAAAAAAAAAAGAAAAAAAAATTGAATTCAGGGGATCAACATATTCAACGACACAGGCTTTAGTGTTTAAATAAAGTAATATAAAAAAAATGTCTAAAATCCTAAATATTTAAGTATCCTAAGCAAATTATATTCTCGAAAAATTCGAAAAAAAAAAAAAAACAAGAAATTTGAATTCATGGGAGTCATCAATATCAATATATGTTCGATGACACCAGCATTTATGTATGTCTGGTCGAGAGACATTGGCGCAACGACGATGGCGCTTACAGATAATCCTAGAGAATCCGCAATAACAACAACAACAACGCTAATAGAAGTGTCTGAAAGCGTGGTCTGTATCAGTAGCGTAAGTTGAAATCGCAGGCCACGAGGCATCTAAAATCGTGGAGCACTGGTGAGTTTTCGGTGAACGTTGCTCGTGTCGCGTGTGCGCTCTGTCGACAGCAGCAGCAGCAGCAGCAGCAGCAGCAGCAAGAGAGCCCCGAAGAGGAGCCTCCGCAAATTATACGGGTAAGCGTCTTTTTTTCCCCTCTACAACGTTCGATATAATTCATTTCTTTTACATAATTCATTGCGCAATTAATCGAGAATTATTACGAAGCAATTCGGCTAATAAATTTCACTGTGAATTACGTTAATATTAATGCCCATTCGTCTCATTGCAAGCAAGTAAAATTCGGATAATGTGCCAGGAAAGGAGAGTCTCACACAGCCGGCTCCTGTGGCGCGAACTGGGTCGCCTCCACGGGCCAAACGCTACCACACACGGTCGATACCTGGCTTTTGCCTGATACCAACCACACACATCGCTTTATTTTTATGTGTTAATTTAATTTTTCACTTGGAAATAATTGATCGATATTTTAAGAGGCGTTACACAGAATTAAGTACACATATTTTTTTTTTGTCGATTAGAAAATTGTATTAAAAATCCTACGCGCTCAATTTTTCGTCACGGGGTTCTGTGATCGTGTAAAGAAATTCTCATATGCGAATATAATTTTTTTTTTTTTGTTGAGAATTTCCTTTCTTTTAAAATAGAAAGTAATATTTTTTGGGAGATATTTTTTTGAATCCCTAAATTCAGAACTGAGGATTTAAAAAATGATTCAGAAAAAAAGAGATTATTCAATTCCTTTAGGTTACACCGAATCCTTTTCTTTTTTTTCTTCAAATTGTATTCAAAATTTCATTTAATGTTTTATAACAATATTCTGATGAAATTTAAAAAAATCAGGAATATAAAAGATTGTGGAAGGTATTTAACTTATTTTAAATACAAAATAATATTTTTAAAAACCTCTACAAATTTGTTGTATCCAGAACTGAGGATTTTTAATACAATTTGCCGACAAAAAAGATAAACATTTTTTTTATTACTTTATTCGCCTCTCCTTTCCCTAAATGCTCTTTTTATCAATTTGACCTCGTGAAATCTGTAAAAGTATTAAATTACTTAAGAAAACTCATATCGCATCCCTATAGAGCTTTGTCGGCGCGATACTCGAGAATATCGTCGGAATTTTAGACGTCGCAATTTTTTTTTCTTATCAGTTTCCATTCGTTTTACGTGCTTGCAGCGTGCTGTCGGTATATGAACAATGGGACTGCCATTCCCATTAAATCATTGAATTTACTCAATAAGATACAAACTTTTGTCATACACAACAAAAACTAAGTTTTAACAGAAAAATTTTGTCACCAGATGTTCACAAAAAAATTCTATTAATTTTCCACCACTTTTTGTTCTGTTTCTTGTTTTACCGAAAAAACGTCGATAAATAATGTGTTTTCATTTCGCACAAATTTTGTGTCATTTTTGCATAAAAATATAATTTTATATTTTACAAAGAAAAAAAAAGACAAATGAAAAATTTACAAAATTATTATCTTTTTATTTTTTGTAAATTCGATAAATTTACACAATTTTTTTAAATTTAACAAAAAAATTCGTGTAATACACAAAATTTCTGTGAAAAATAATAAAAAATAATAGTAACCAGAAATAATTTTACACACAAATTTACTGTGTATAGCAACAGCCTCGACAGGACAGACGAAAGGATTTTACGAGTCTTGTATCGACGTTCTCAGACGCCCCAAAAACAAATAAAGGGTTTCACTGTTTGTCACTGTTGTCTAGCTTAGTTACCGGGGGAGCGTATTACCAATAGGCCCTGGCACACGAGAATCGGAATGGCCAACGAGCGGATTGACTTGTCAAAGCCACTCTGGGATCAGAGCACATTTATTGGACGATGGAAACACTTTGCCTGGGTCACCGATCCCAGATCTTGTCTCGTTTCGGAAGAAGAACTTTTGGCTGCCAAAAGATTGGTCGAAAATTATAGGTGAGATATGAAATAAGATAACAATAAAAAATACATTTTTTCCTTTGTATTACATACTAAAATATAATAATTTACAGATAAATCGCGACGGCAATGAAATTGCATTTAGAGTGGCATTGCTTTTTGCTTCACGAGCCTTGGAGACACTAAAGACCACAGTTTATACTTTATGCGATAATAGTTACTCGACATTTTTTGTTTGTACACTAAAGTGCAAGATTTATAGTTTCATCGAGGACGCAATAAATATCCGTTTGAACGATCTTGCCTCTCGAGTGTCGAGTGACACTATTAGTTGGATATATATCTATTGCACGGTATTGAGAAACAATTTAGCGAGCTTTTAGCACGACAGATACATCAGAGAGAGAGAGAGAAAGAAAAGGGGCATCGGGAACGTCCAAGGTGGCGTATCTAATCTTAACTCGAAGTCTCTCTCTATTGTCTTGGGACATTTGCTAACAATAAGTGCATCTGTTTCGAGCTAGTTTTGCAGTATTTTGCTATCACTCGAGGCAATAAAGTGCCAGAAGGGAAACTGTAAAAATTCAACCAATTTACAGTGTATATTGTCATGGAATTTAATGCTATGACTTCGTATACAAGTCCGAGTAAATTAATATTTTACGAAACGTCATCGAAATATTTTTCGAATATTTTTGTAAATAAGGATTACAAAAATGACGGAGAATATTTTATTTTCGAATTTGAGAATAATAATTATTGAAATGACTGTGAAAATTTTTAGTTTCGAATTTTTGAGTATAAATTTCTGTTTATGAGAACGAATAAAAATTATTAGAATGACACTGATACATTTTTTTTCGAATTTGTGAATAACAATTATTGGAATGACATTGTGAAATTCACTTTAATTTGTACATTTTCCTTATAAAATAATTTGTTATTGCTCTTTGATAAGAATCATTTACATTTATTCAAACTAAAAAAAATGTTCAATACATTTTTTTTAAATATTGATCATTCCTGCTTAGTACTAAAAATTGTCCTCCTTGTGGTTTCGTAAATGTACACAGACTTTGTGGTGACGAATAGGCAACACGTAATGACGTAACGTGTTTCATAATAAACTTAACAAAAATACAACAGTCTCGCAGACACTTTGCGAGGAATCCAAACGAGGGAAAGTAGGTTTCTCGGTCAAAGTAAAAAAAAAAAAAAAATAATGGCAATGGTGTTAGATAATTCCATTTCCGCGAGATGCATCTCTACCGCAATGCGCTTACCCTTCATCTTTTATTTCTTTTACTCCAATATGGATTTTTTTCTAAAATATGGAGATTCTTCTAAAATATTTCTTAGATCGCCAGCGCGCCAAGTTTTTTCAGTTCATTTCGGTCCACTAACGAAGCGTTTTACTTGGCTAATATGTTGGTATCAATTTGTTTTTGCAAAAGACTTTTGTGCTGGAAATTTTTTTTTTTAAGATTTTTTTGCAAGCAATTTTTTTTTAAAGATTTTTTGCAAGCATTTCACAATGCCACCTCTATGAGGTAGTTTATTTATTAATTTTGTCTTTTGAATGTTCTGACAAACACAGAAAAAAATAAAATTAATGATTACAAAGCTTCCTACGAGGAAGCAAAAAAATAATTCAACCGCAGAAATTCGACGACGAAATTCGTTACTTAATGACAATCAATGCAGACAGACAGACAACAATATAAAAAAAAGCTAATGTTGGTGTCTCGATTCACACGACTTCAGGTTTCATTGACCTTGTCGATGACTCACGTACGTGTCTCGCATTGCAGGCTTGGTAAAGAGCCAGCGGGAACGACCTGGGAGCAACTAAAGCACGCCAAGCATCTTTACGAGTCCGCTTTTCATCCGGACACCGGTGAGCTGCAGAATGTCTTTGGAAGAATGTCGTTTCAGGTGCCCGGTGGAATGGCCATTACCGGTGCCATGCTACAATTTTACAGGTAATATTAATCGATCGTGTATATTATTGATTTAAGCAAAAAAAAACGTATAATTTCAATCATTCGTTTAATCGTTAGCGCAGAATTTTTGCATTTCATTAATTTGTCAGGACAACAACAGCTGTCGTTTTTTGGCAATGGGTCAATCAGTCATTCAATGCACTCGTGAATTACACGAATAGAAATGCCAACAGCCCGGTTACTACAACGCAACTCGGCACGGCTTATGCGAGCGCAACGACCGCCGCTATGCTCACTGCAATTGGATGCAAGAGCTTTTGGCAGAAGCGTGCCAATCCCTTGATGGCCGTAAGTCTATCGATAATCAACAGGAGATTTATTTTACAACTGGGAACTGAAATGATGTTTTTTTTTTTTTTTTTTTTTTTTTCGTTAGAGGTACGTGCCTTTTGCTGCTGTGGCTGCTGCAAATTGCGTCAATATACCTCTGATGCGGAAAAACGAGATCGAACAGGGTATCGACGTCGTTGATGAAAATGGCAATAAAGTCACAAAATCCAAGGTATTATTGTATATGAGGCCAATTCTTTGGCCAACTCAGTAAGGGTTCAATCCTGATCCCTTCCAATTGGCTCCAAAATGTTTCATGCTTTAGTATGAAACATTTTGTATGTTTCATACAATAGTATGAAATATTGAAACAATATAAAAATCTTACAGAAATTTTTTTTTGATTAATTTAAAAAAATTTTCAACCCAGTCTAAAAGTATGAAATTGTTCTCAAATGTATTAGATATCAACAGTTTTGGATTTGTAAATTTCACAAATTCAACCATCAACTAACTGTTCTTGATCATGATGAAATGGTCGTTTACGGTCAGTTCTGAAAAATCAACTAAAACCCAACCATCACTGTTCTTAGCTCAAAGTTGGAATTAGGATGATTTTGTCTTATTAAATCCTAAAAATAAAAGCTACATTTACGCTTCATTAAGTTGCAATTATATCAATTCCTTGAACAAATTATTCTAATCGAGTAAACCGATATTGTAGACAATGTAATTGATTGAATGAGCAAAACTACCAAAATCTGTTCTTTTTTTTAGCTCGCAGCAGTGAAAGGCATCAGTCAAGTTGTCGTATCGCGAATCGTTATGTGCGCACCTGGCATGCGTAAGTTGCCGTACTAGTTATATCACGGTATCTTGTAATTAGCGAGGACTCGTTGAGCGGCGATATCATCGCGTGACGCAGTTTCGTCAATGACATTAGTCACTGACAAAACGTTCCCTATTTTTGTTTTTAAATTAGTGATTCTTCCTCCAATAATGGAGAGACTCGAGAGGTATCATTGGATGCAAAGGATCACGTTTCTTCATGGCCCAATTCAGGTTCTGCTGGTCGGTTGCTTGTGAGTATCTGATATTTGATGATGAGAGATCTCACGATTTTTTTAGTTAATAAAAATAAATCATTCGTAATAGAATTTTTTTTTTAAATGAGGAGACATTCCCAGATCCGAAAATAACGCAAAAATGCGGTGTGAAACATTTAAATTTTAAACAAAATACCTTCTATAATTTGTTATATTCGAGTCTGGTGATTTTTTTTAACTGATTAAAAATACCGATAAAATAATAAAATAAAATTCGCTCTTTTTGTCTTCACCAGAAAAAAAAATTATCTACTCAACAAAAAAAAAATTGTAAATAAAATAATATTATTTCAGCCTTTCGTTCATGGTGCCAACGGGATGCGCGTTGTTTCCACAAAATTGGTAAGCAAACGTGCGTCACGCGACTGAATAATAAATTTGTTTAATTTGAAATTAAATTTTTTTTGCAGCTCAATTTCCACAAGTACTCTGCAGCGCTGGGAGCCAGAAAATTACGACATGCTCGTGAAAAATAGTCCGAAAGGTAAAATACCGGAGTTACTTTACTTCAACAAGGGCTTGTAAAATATTCGTCGAAGCTTCAGGGTCGATAGTTGTTAAAAAAAAAAGTTCCAAAACGGACAAATATCTGCATTTCACGCGAGCGTCTCGTATATATTTCGACTAAAAGACGAAGAGAAAATACGTAAGAGCGCGAGCTTAGCACAGACAAAATTTGACTGTTAGACAGAGAGAATGAGAGAGTGCGAGAAAGGGAGAGAAATACGTTTGTATTTGTAGTATTCGATAATAATGTGCTGTGAAGTTAACTTATTGAATTAACTAAATGGGTAATCTCAATAATGGGTTAATTTATAATATGACAATATCAAAGGGTTGTTTACGTAGGAGAAATGAGGCTTTATCTTCGTTTTCCTGTTATCAAATACATAGCAATAATTTTCTCAAAACTCGCTCACCTCCAATTTATACGTTTATGCGTAATGTCGAATTTTTAATTGCATTCGCACATCGCCAATAATCAATTGCTAAACTGCATACTACATTTTTTTTATATTATTCTGTAGGATATTTATTTGCCGAAAGAGATCCTCAAACCTTTATGAAGTCTAATTATTTTAAGGGTACTGCAGTGTATATTTTAGTAAAGTATTAAAAAAAAAAAGAAAAAGATATACAAAAAATCATCCTACGATGTAATTTATTTTATTCTTCGTATAATATTTATCCTAAATGTTTGGCCTTGACTGGCTTGGTTGAGTCATTTGAGGCACGTAACCGATTCTCTCCTGGATATCGCCTTGAGGAATCTTTCCACCCCATGATGGGGGCGTGAAACCCGGTTTTTCCGCTGCTTTCTTCCCATCTCGCTCCTTTCTTATAACTTCATATTCTTGGAGATCATCGAGACGCAACTCTATTCTGGTTGGACTGCGTCTTATCATCTTTCTGTAAAATTAATAACAAAGATCTATAGATTTTCATAATAGGGCCGTTTTTTAAACGACTAAATTTTCTTTTTAATTTGGTAACCGAGCCAAAGTGGACCGGCGATTCCATCTATTTTTTTCGGCCATTTATCAACAACGAAAAAATGGAAAAAAAATTAACAGCAAGAACATTTTTGTATGCAATACATGATTTTTCAGAATTTTTAAAAAGATATTCCTGCAGATTTATATTGACAAAAAAAAACTCTTCATTTATCTTCTTGGACAATATTTTGTAATCCCTAAATTTGTTTAAATTTGTATCTTCTTGGTTGTACAGTAATAAAATAATATATACATTATTGCTACAGTGCAAAGGTGTATTTTATTTTTTTACCGTACAACTAGTGCCAGTTTTTAAAAAAATTTAAGAATTATGTAAAAAATTTCAATAAGAATATTATAAGTTCTTTTGTATTTTCTTGAGATTGTTATTACTTTCTAGAATTATAATCAAATAAATAATATACTAGAAAAAGGAGATTTCATCTTTTAAGTTTTTATTTTATTTTGGCTACATAATGAAATACATGTTTTAAAGCATATATATATATATATATATTTTTTTTAGAAAAAAATAATGATGCCTCAATACTGTAATAAACATATTCCCAATTTGATGATAATTCTATAAGATAATGAAATAATACAAAAAAAATTGAATTTTTACACATTAGAATGAATTTTTCACTTTAAAAAATGTATCAATTATGGTTAAAATAATTTCAAAATATGTTACAAAAATGAAGTATAAACATCTTTAAAAGAAGCCACAAATCTCTTTTTATTTAAAAAAATGATAAATAAAAAAAAATGTGTCTCGCAAAGCTCCATGTGGATCCGTCCCTGAGCTACGAAGCAACATGGCGGCCCCCACCCCGAATAGAACGAAATGCACAGAAAATGTTTATCGAATTTATTGGTTTAACAATAAATAGGGTTAGCATTAGACGAGTGATCGTACGAATATAAATAATAGCCGTAAATGCGACGATATTGGGGGAAATGAGAAAGAAATCAAAGCGCAATCGATAAATACGGAGGAAAACGTGGGTTCGAACGGGGTATTTTAGTCGCTGTAAACACGCATCCGATCGTACGCTTATATTTTCATTAAAATTTGACGTTACAGCGGTCACCCACCTTCGGTTAATTGTATATATTAGATCTCCGATATTAGGAATAACAAGATATCCGACGAGGATACGACGACACGACGAGGATGCTTTACTTGGAAGATTATGTCGAAAGTACGTAAAAAAAACGGGTAGCGAGCTATTTGCCAAGGAGTCCATGCACTTCCCTTCACGGGGATACTAACCTTACTGCTATTCAATATCCGAACGCGAGACAAATTTTACAATCAAAATTTCATTCACAATTATGCACGAACAATCGAGTCACACTGGCATGCATCTAACAAGAAAAATGATTATTCTCTTGATATATGAATTTTACTTCACGAAGCGTGTAAACACGATTTACACGCGTGGAATGCCAATTTTTAGGTTAAGTGAATGTTTTTCATGCGACTAGTATATGAATTTGTCGTTTATTATTTCTTAGCATTCTTCACGTTTTTAACGCATTTTTTTTCGTCTAATTTTTATGATTTTCCGAGAGACAGTTTTTTTTGTGTCTTAAGCTTTTTCATTATTCGTTACGCCG
Source organism: Perithous albicinctus (assembly GCA_964016905.1). NCBI lineage: Eukaryota > Metazoa > Arthropoda > Insecta > Hymenoptera > Ichneumonidae > Perithous > Perithous albicinctus. The sequence continues at coordinate 9,234,227 of OZ024702.1, read as the reverse complement.
TCACAAATTGAACTTTTTCTTTTTATACTTACGTTCGATGCTTACATTTTTTTGTTTCTTTTTTCAGTGATCGAGCACCTCCCACAAGAGTTGAGGGACCGTTTCACAGAAATGAGAGAAATGGACTTGGGCGTACAGAGTACGAATGAATTCTTACCATTATTATTATTATATTGATAGTTATGATAATAAGTTGGAACGTGCGTAAATGTTTGTCGTAATTGTGTTTTATTATTTTTTGTCTTATCTAGATTCGATGGACAGTTTGGAGAAAAAAGTTAAGACATTTTTCTCCAATGCCAAGAAAATGAAACCCAGCGATAAGGAGGCTGAGTACGAAACTATAAGAAAAGAGTATTACAAGACGCTGGAGGACGCGGATGAAAAAGTACATCTGGCCAATCAGATGTACGATCTAGTCGATAGGTATTTGAGGCGATTGGATCAGGAGTTGCACAAATTCAAGATGGAACTCGAGGCTGACAACAAGGGAATTACGGAAATTTTAGAAAAACGATCATTGGAACTCGATCAACCGCCTACGAACAGTAGTCAAAAGGAGAATCGTTATAGTTTTACGTCTAGCAGATCTCGGGACAATCACAGTCACTGTAAGACCTTTTTTTTCTTTTTTGCAAATTGTTCTTTATTTTTTGTTTTTTCACAAACAGAGAATCACTTTTTTGGCTGAAATTACTATTCTGTGAATGTTAATGATGAGTAATCCTTTGAAAAGTCTTTTTTACTTTTTTAAAGTATTTTTGAATAACTTGGTGTTAGTGTTGCTTTAAGATTGTTAGGTATTTGAATATATTATTCATCTTGTTTCCTCATGAAGGAAGCTTTGTTTTCGTGAAATTTTTTGTTTTCGGGATTTTCATGTCAGCATACTCAGAATGGTCCAAAACGTCGAGAAAAGTGATTTGTACGAAATGTCTATATGTGTGTTTGTGTATGTGCAAATTGCCTTGTTAGCACGATAACTGCCGCAATTTTTCATGTATTTTCCTTAAATTTGGTACGCAAGTGAGCTATCATACAACAACTTTTGGGACTGCAGTTGATGCGAATCGGTTGATAAATTCAAATTTCACAGCATTTTGAAAATTGTGAACAAAACGTTTTCACGCTATAACTTTTGTAAATTACGATATGTCAGGCTAAAATTTTGAACACAAACGAACTTACAGTGAACCATGATTGGTGCCAAGTTTGGCGAGAATCGATAAAGTGCTTCAAATTTTATTGCAATTTTAATTTTTTTTTTAAATGTCCGTAAACACTTCTACTTTTCCAAATTCTGGGATGACCGGCTGCAATTTACCACGTGATTTCACAATTATTGAGTATCGAAGACGAATTTATTTTAACGAACGGTCGCTATGTTGATAAATTTCGATTATATTAAAAAAAAAAGCAAAACATTGCTGTCGCGAAAAAAAAAATGTCGACTTTTTTAGGCAGATTTCAATCATGTTTGGCACACATGTGGATTGTTCTAGAACTAGGTCTGGGTATACATTTTTCGGATATCGGTTGAGAGGTTTAAATTTCGTGCCGATTTTAAAATTTCAAAAAGCTTGTGAATGCGATTTTTATATTAGACAATTTTTTAAACATTTTTATATAACACAGAAACAAGCCTGCGAAGTAGAACCTTGCAAATTGATTCCTCATTATTTTACATTTTTTTTTTAATGTTTACATGTATGCAAAGTAGAACTTTGCAAATTGTTTTCTCTATAAAGCTTCCTCTATGAGGAAGTCAAAGTAGATAAACGTACTTCCTCATAGTGGAAGCTTTGTAGAGAAAACAATTTGCTAAGTTGTACTTTACATACTTGTAAATATTTTTTAAAAATGTAAAATAATGAGGAAGCAATTTGCAGGCTTTTTTATACTACCAGAATAGAATATTTAAATCATTTTAAATTCAAATATTCTACTATGGCAATGCAAAAATCAACAATTTGTTCAAATAATCAATTCTAAAGAAATAGAAAGAAGAAAAGCTTGATGAAGAATTACATTTTTTTAAAATAAAATATTTAATTGTCCTATTATTCGTAATTATTTTGTAACTCCAATAGTGGTTTCTTTTTTTGAAAACTTCAACTCTTCCTTTTGTTCAATTTCGACCCATTGATTTAAAGTATGTACTTTTTTTTTAAATTGCAGCACGAGCGGAAAAACGAAGAGATTCGAATGCTTCCTCAGCGTCGGTGGAGAAGCGATTAGCTATAGAAAAAGTACCGTCGAATCTTCCAGAGTCACGACCGGCCTCGGCCAATTCGGGACCGATAATAGCGCCGACGAGTATGCCACCGACACCGACCGCAATCGCGAATTCCGTCGGTTCGGTGAGCTACAATCTCGGCCACATTGGAGCAGGTGGTAATGCAATTGCAGCCGCTGCGTCGCAAGCTATAGCAGCCACGCAACAGATGCAACAGGGTAGACGTACGGCGTCACTCAAAGCCAGCTACGAGGCTATTAATACCGTTGGTGTTCATGCGACCGAATTCAGTCGCGAATTGGCTGGTGCCGCCCAAACCGCTATCGCAGCCATTCAAGAAACTACGAAGAAACATAAGAAGTGAGGCGTTTTTTTTTCGAAATTTACGGTGTTTTTTTTGCATGTATTTTGTATTGAAATCATCGATTGTACGATGAATTCTTAACAGGAAACAACTCACGACTGCCGTCCCGAGCTCGAGTGTCGTGAGTACTGCGGTACAACAGCCGGTTTCGCCACCAGTTGTGGCAACCACCGCAACTGTCACGGATCCTGACAATCCGGATTGGACCTACGATCCTAATGAACCAAGATATTGCATATGCAATCAAGTATCATATGGTGATATGGTTGCTTGCGATAATTCAGATGTAAGGGAAATTAATTTTAATGCTGCACATGAAAATGCTTTGAAATGAGTCGTTTTTTTCTGATTTGTATAATTTCTTTCGCAGTGTCCATTCGAATGGTTCCATTATCCCTGTGTGGGAATCACAGCGCCACCGAAAGGCAAATGGTATTGTCCCCAATGTACATCTTCTATGAAGAGACGCGGGGGACGAAAAAACTAATTAGGTCGACCGATAAGTTGAAAAAAAAAAGAAAAAAGGGGGAGAAAAGAAAAACAAAAAAAAAGTAATTAATACGAGGAAGCAGCATCGCCACTACCTCCCTAGGAATCGACTGTCTATTGAGTGTCAACTTAGTTAGGGCGCCGTAAACTCTGATTTTATATGAATTTTTAATTGTGTTATATATATATATTAGTTTAAGCCGGTTGCGAACTCGATGTTTTCTTGTCACGTCGAGAATCCGTCGCGTAATCGCGCGATTTCGAAATTCACCTTTTTGAAAAACGCGCGATCGTCAGGCAAAAGGGGAAACGGAAATTATTATTTTTTTTTGTTTTTTTTTTCCTTTTTTTCCGAGCAAATATTCGATTTGTCGCGAATTTTTTAAAACCACGTTTTAGATGGAGAAGCGACATATATTAGCGAGATTATAGGCCAAAATGTGGTATCGTAACGTTTTGCCGCGAAATATAAATATTCGAAACACGAGTTTCAGAAACGCGCGGGTTTAGCAAAACGCGGAGAGGAGACTCGATTTTGGTCTTCGCTGGATGCTCCGATGAACTTTTAGCTAGTTTACTATGGTTTACTTCTTTTTTTTTGGCACGGAACAATGAGTAATTACAAAATGATTACGATAATTCGCGATCGCCTAATTGTTGGAATAAACTTTTACTCTCGTTCTTTCCTATCTCTCTCTCTCTCTCTCTTTCTCTTTCTCGCGGAATATCGTCATGTCGGTAAAAGAGATTAATGGCATCGTCTTAATGGAATACGTGTTTTCTTTTTTTTTTTTCTTTTTTTTTTCTTCATCGTTCGTCATCACTTCGGACGCGCTTAGATAATATCCTCTCGAAGGACGAACGATTCGAGTAATGAATCAAAGTCTCCGAGTATCGCAAAAGCTTTCACAAACCGAGTGAATAAAGGAGGAGAAAAAAAGAAAGCATATACGCGGAAAATGCGATACTTATCGAAAATCGAAGAAATGTAATCCACGTCAATGTATAATAAAGCAAACGATGCTGAGGCACTTAAACTTCGTTTTTTTTTTTTTTTTAATTTTTTTTTTAATTCAATTCTTGCAACCATTTCGACTCTTCGTCGAAAAAGTTTAGTGAATTAGTCGCGTTTACCGAATTATTATTATTTATTGATTTTGTTAATTGGCGATAGATAACAATGACTTTATGTTTGTGCAAGCCATTCATACGTCGACATAGCGTCAATCAATCCGATCTATATAAGACCTCGTACACTCGAACTCATTTCTACGAAAATGTAGTTGATCATCCGTTAATTCATGTTCGGACTAAACAAGAAGTCAAGGATGATTTCGACGTACGAGATTCGATGGCGTTGAAGACACTGAAGTCTGTTAGCAGCAGCACATTTGTGCCAAAGTATTGGGAGAACCGGAAATCTACGGATTTTTTTCCAAGATCCTCGTCGGCAGCGAAATCTACTCTAAAAAGATTGGATGAGAAGTACGTAGCTGATCCTCCAAGACCACTCAAATGGGGCTCCACAACTACTGGTATTTTTTGAGCAGTCTCGTATTTCTTACATATAGGTTTTTTTTTACTCAACATTGCCACTTTTAGGCTTAAAAATATTATAATTATTCAACAATGCTTAGTTGTGACAATACGATTTTTGGGCTGCGTTACAAAAACATTTTATTTTTTGTTTAAGCCGTTCATCCGGATTTTTGTTCCATATCACAAAAACGAGATTGACACAAGTTGCATTTTTGCCCCGAAAGTTCAAAACTTGAAACATCATTTTTTTCCGCCTTAAACAAACATACCTTTAAAATAGTTTTACTAATAATTTTCTTATTTTTTATTGAATACTAATTATTTATTTGATTGATTACCAATTATTTCAAGGATCAACGTACATTTTACCAAAAAAAAATCACGAGCCCAAAGCCTGGATACATGCAAGTCCTATAGAAGAAACCACTTGCGTTGTTTCTCCCTGCAGAGAAGGATTGCCGTCGTTTTTGCCCAACGAATCTGGTTACATTAAATACCAGGATCCCTACAATAGTACCTCGCAGTTGACGCACTGTAATTTCAGCGTGGATCAGCAAAACGGCGTGGCTAGAAAAAAAATTATAACTTTCTGGGACACGCTCGGTTTGCCAAAGAGTCGAGGCTTTGGAGCGAAGAAATTGGAAGTATTTGGCTCGTATTTCCATCGGGACAAAATTACGCCATATCGTGTTCAGACTAAGCCGGAATCAAGAGTTCCTTTTTCTGGAAACACAAGCACTTATGACGACAGCTATCATTTTATTCCAACCAATTTGATGCATCAAGAACAAGTTATCAGTTATCCTGCTGTTTATAGACCCATCGACACCGCGTCTTATTGTACCGAACAATGTCATGTGGGAACTGGATGGCCAGTTCGAGGATCGGTAGACATTGGTACCGTTCGAGGAACCTACTAAAATACTTTTACTGTGTCTCTTCTTTGTGCAGCCTATTGAAAAAATAAAATGCCGACGTCATTCCATCACGTTAACACTTGCTGTTTGACCATCAAGTAGCTTTCACCTTGACAAAACGTTTTTCAAGTCGATGAACTATTTTTTAGATCCTGGTAAAAAATATTTCTAATAATTAAGTATTACAATCTTTTTTCCCTGTTTTACATGCTGATGAATTTTTCAGCTTTTTCATTTATCATTTTTTATACAAGTTATTTTATATCCTCGTATTTGGTTCGCCAATTTTTTCCGACGTTTTTTATTAAGTAGAAAAAAATCGCTTCGGAAAAATCTGAGAATATTCTTCAAAATCCGGTTGTAGTCTTATTCCCTTATTTATTCCAGTTCTTCAGCCCCTTTTCCATCAGAAACGATTGTCCTTCTTTGTCGTAGCACAAGCATTCGATGCGGAAAAAAACAGCAATCATGAACTCTCATCGATGGTCTGTTAACAAGGCCATCTCCGAGTGCGTCAACAGCGAAAATCGCAAATTGCTGCATCGTGAAATGCCTCTTATTCCCGTTATAATGCGACGATTCGAATCTTACTGTTTCCATCGATCGTGGCTTTGCGGATAGGGCCACAAATCTAAATTGGCACGGTCGCGCATTGTTGTAAAACTCTAAAATGACTGATTTCTCTCGGTGTCCTCGTTTCTGTATTGAGTGTTTTATCCTCGCTAAACAAACAATTCTACTTACCTCTCTAACTTCACGAATTCGACGACGTTGTTCATATATATACGCAAAGAAAGTAAGGGAACTTTTTTTTATGAACGTTTTTTTGTTGTCAAACATCTAATATTCAGGTTTCTCTTTGCGAGTCCGATGAACCCGGATCTCTTGAGACTAAAAAACAGTAGGTAGCGTCCAATGAGTGCAAAGATAAGTTTTCAGACCCGGATTGACCGTGAACAAAAAAATTCGAGACTTTTTGTCTATGTATTTAAATATGTAAATTGTTTATTTCTTGTCTATAAAAAAAATGTAAATGTCAATTATATAAATATTATTTATAATGATGTGTATGTAATTATATACATGATTGCGTCACCGTAATTTAATTTACCCTACAAATCTACAATCGCACCGAATTTAATTAAAAAAAAAAAAAAACAAGTTATTTTAATTGAGCATAAGACTTCGATCGACGAATTTTTTTCTTCGTTAGAAAGCAAATATAGAGAGATTTTTTTTTATCGAGACTCGAGAGATTTGATCTTTAAGGATCGAGAAATAACGCGACAATATATCCTGTCGCCGATACGTAAAAAATGGCAACTCCGACCAGTTTTCTTTAGCTTTAACTCTGTGTCGCGGGTATCCGTAAGCCAAACAGCTTCCATTGATTAATAATAGCTCGATCTCAATTCGATCGAATAGAGTCAACGCGCTGCTGTTGCTCGTCCAGTAAGACAGATGCCTCGCACATCATTCGCGCACTTGTACGGACTAGAAACATTAGTTGATACTCGTCGGTGACGGTGAGAGGTGCCCTCGTTCTGACCAACGCGTGAAGTACGTTCGCCCTCTCGAGATCGAGCCATCTCTGGAGCACGACTTCCCTCTCTCTTACGACACCGAGCGTTGCGTCCGATGGTCCCCACAGTGAAAATTCCAGAACGGATTTTACCTATCGAAGAAAATGTGAAATTAAACATTTTAGAATTTTTTTTACTGGGAATAATGTTTTTTTTTGTCACAAGTTGTAACAGGGAAAACACGAATTTTGGCAAAAAAAAAACGAATTTTGCTTGACTTTTTCCTGTTTAACATTGTAGTTGTACGATCAATATTTATTTTAAATTGAAGAAAAGCATTATTTTTACACTAATTGAGCACCTAATTTTTTTCTTTTCAGATTTGAATATCCAGATATTCTCCGTGATTCGAAAAATCCACTTTTTTCTGTTTTTCTTGATTAAATAAAAATCTGATATTTTTTTGATTTTTGGAATTCTCAGAAAGACGAAATAATTTGGAATTTTTGGATCTTTACCTGGGAGAGTGTGACGGCTCGTTCCCGCATCAGTAGTTCCCGAATTACGGGCAGTTTGCCGGCAAGCCCCAGTTCTTGAAGAGCCACCAGAGCGCATTGGCATAGTGAGACACGTTCCTCGTCTCGATCATCACCTGTGTCGACGTTTAGTCTGAAAGTATACAATAGATTTTATTATTGAAATGCTAATAAACCAAGAGGATGAATGTTTAATTAAGACTGTTAAAAAAAACACCTATTTCTAAACACGATTTCGGGTTTTTTTTTACTTTTACATCTTGTCACTTTTGCGGCAAAATGAAATTTGCGTTTCTTGAAGAAAAAAAAAATCTCAATGTTTTTCTTTGGCAGAAAATCTATTTATAAGAATAGAAGTTTTCTGGTCAGATAATTACTTTTTCGATTTATTTTTTGAAATGTTAAATTCTAAAATTTGAAGAAAAAATGCACAGAAATTTTTTTTCGACTTGTACTCAAATCTAAAAGTCGCTGAATTGACTAATCATGCCTTAGATGAATTTAAAATTGGTTGAATCTCATTCTTTTTTCAATTTTTAGAAATTCGTCCGACAGGAATAGAATTTTTTAAAAAAATGGGTCTTTCGCGTGAACCTGTTTTTCGTGTCAAAGAAAAAAGTCTCAATGAGCAGCTAAAAAAATGAAGCAATTTGTTGACCGATTTAATGTTAAATCTATGTTGATCTTAATCATTTTTACCCTTGAAGCAGGTACAGCCTATAACAGGCGTCTTTATCTTCACGGCAGAGCACTACGTTGCCGAGACTCCTCGACGCCTCTTCGATTCCACGCGCCTGAAGATTCTTCAGAGCATTAACAAACTGTAGAAGAACGAAACATGATTCTCGTGTCCAGCCATCAGTTTTTTGGTCTCTCGAGATCTCTGCGGCGAACGATTGCACCGTGTTCACTTGCATACGTGGGAAAATTGAAACGGACGCTGTAAATTAAAAAAAAAAATTTAATTAATTTGCAGAAGAGCCCATAAAAATGGGAAAAAATCGTGTTTTGGTGTTTAACGTCTAATTACCGTCTACGTCTTTTCTTCCAGCGAAGCATTTCAACGATATTTTCTCGGGCACGACATCGACAAATTCAACGATCGGCGTTAAGCAGAATTCCTTTCGTGATACAGGCATGGCAATGTCGAGTGCGAGGCAAAGCGTCACTGCGTGCTCGTTCCACACAGCAGAACAGAAAACTTTTTTTCCGGTCACCAGAAAACTATCGGAATCCACGTCGAAGTCGTTCAAACGTGAATTAGCTGTTTTGAGAATTCGCAAATGAGCCGGAACTGACGAGGGTTGATTCAACTGCAATATAATATATAAAATCGGTAAATTCAATTTTATTAATTACAAAGCAAATCGGAAGATATATTAATTATCGCCAATAAAAATTGGTTACCCTTTCGAGTAACTGGGCGAGGGCCTCGTGATTCGCGACGATTACTGCTCCATAATTATCCTCGAGGCTTCGATGAACGATGCTTCTTCCTCTTCGCTGTCGCACGCGATTCATGCCAAATTCCTCTTCCTTCGCCTTCCAGTCCTGATCGTCTTCAGGACCCTGCGATTTTACATTCGGTATTAATTATAGAAATGTTTGTAAAATCATAAAATATTATAGATGAGCTCTAACAACTTTGGGAAGACATTTTTCGGTTTCTGTAAGAAAAAAAAAATCTCTAGATGCCAATGTAACAAATTACTGGGGTTACGTTTATACCAATATATAGTTTTCTACAAATTCATTTTTTTTACAATCTGCCCAATTTACAAACTGCACCAATGTACTTCGTCGAGCATTGCCCTATGAAAAATCTTGAACAATGAGGAAGCAAAAAGCCAATTCTTTTGCACCCTTTTTTTTTTACTGAAATCGATGAGACCCCTTTAAAAAGAATTACTGTAAATTGGAGAAAAATTACCTCATCACCAGTATAGAAGCTGTAAGGCGCGTACAATTCGCTCTCGGTCTCGCTGCCGCAGTAGGGAAGTGACGTTGATCTTGTAAACGTCGGTTGATGATACTTAAAATCAGCACCGCAAGGATCTAATGCACTGCTGTCGGACTTCCTCTTACAATTGGAACGATTACTTCCACCGACAGCGTGTCGAAGCTCCAAATTCGAGTCGCACTCCGGTGAACTCGAGAGGCACTCGTAAACATGACTGTCGTTTGATGTCTATTAAATAGAAAAATAAAACAAATATTTAAGGATTAATATAACAATTAATTTCCAATTATTAAAAAAAAAAAACAAAAAACAAAAAACAAATGTATTTATTAAAATTTACCGGTGAGTCTGAAGACGGTGGTCTCACAAGATCCTGTTTCTCATAATCCCGATTGTCAAGCTCACACGGTGCGTTACGCTTTTTTAGGGGCGGCTGGATAATCGCCTGGTCCCTCATGCTCGCTGTCCTCTGTGGCTTCGAGGGTGCCAATGCGCTTCTCACCTCACCTGCAACATCCTCCGCTGCTGCAGGCCCATACGCCATTCGTCAAGCGCCAGTGTTAGTACCACAAGACACAAGGCATTTCACAGGCGAGCTACTTTATTACTTTACAGCTGTTGTTTTATTATTATTAATTCTTGTTTTCTTTGCGTTTTCAGCATTCCTTTTTTTTTTATTTTTTATTTTTTATTAAACATTTAACGTGCTGTAATTGACTAACGCTTGATAGAGTGTTACGTACCTAAGCGTACGTACAACGCTGGGGGACATTGCAGAGCAAACAAGCCGGCGTTCAAGCGCACTCGCGATAGATTTCGACGGTAGAACTTATGCTTCAATGATTTATTCGCGATCAATAAACGTCGAAACTCCTCTGGGTAAGTACGAATAAAGTAGCTAACAATGAAATATTTTTGAGATTACATTTAGCGCGATCAAATATCTGCAGAAAAAAAAATGTTAATAAACATTTTTTAAATTAATTTAAAAAAATTAAATTTCTACATTAATTTTTTTTTTTTTATTGTCTTACGTTCGTACCGCCGGATAAACGTGTCGGATATCCTGACTCGAGCATCGGCACGCAGCAAGAATATCGATATAAAGGATATAATCTCACGTTACAAAAATAATAGTATGCATTGCATATATATATTTGATGCATGCAGCGTTAGTCGCGCGCTTTTACCCAATAGCTGCAGCGAATTTTGATGCGCGGATCGAACGAGCCAGCGATAAACGTGTCTACTTCGATAAACGATATTTCGTATTCATCGTCGCGACAGGAGTAAGGGAGCAAACGAAAAAAAAAAGAAATAAAAAATGACAAATATTATTTACGTGGCCAAAAAAGACAGGAATGTACTTCAACGTTTTCATTTCAGGCAATAATTTTTTATTTCAGAACATTGGGTCTGGATTACAGGCGTTTTGTTGCAGTTTTCTCGTTTGTTTGTTTGTTTTTTTTTCTATATTTTATGTACATTACGATTGTCTAAAGTATAGCTGGTAAAATAGTCAGACGCAGGCGAGTCGGGTTCACCCGTTGGCCCAGCAATCCCTCGGGCCGAGACCTCTAATAGACTAAGCTAAAATTCTGAATCGTATGATAAAAGACTTTAAAGATATTATATCGCTTCGTCGAACGAGTATGAAACAACGAATTCGGAAGCAGTGCGAGCACGGCGTATCACAGGATGACGCGAGAGGCTCGTTGACAGTCCTCGACGTCCGTTTATTAATAGAAAAAAAAAAATTAAAAATAAAACGTAAAACTATATTTTTAAGCAATAAAAAGAAACCAACAAGTGGTATCGTGATACAGAGTTGCTACTCTAGCATTAATTTTCAGCTCACTTTGCTCTTGACTTAAGAATCTTAAAGAAAAAATGATTTTCTTAGAGATAATTTAAAAAAAAAAATTAAATGAATGGAGAAAATAATGGCAATTACTTTTCTTTGATCCAATTTTTCTACAAATTTGTACAGAAATTTGTTCGATTTTTTTCATTTTTTAAAAATAAAGTGTCTAGATATTTTATAGTCGATTTTTGTTAGCTATAATTAATATTGAAGCATTTATGGAAGTAAAAAAGTAGCGAGCTTGAAAATGTAAGGAAAGAGTGGCAAGTCTGTCGTGAAAGCAAAACGATTTTTAGTGGAAATAAATCTATCAGTGATACGAAGAAAAAAAGTAATCTTTAAAAGCGATATATGGCTCTGCGAATCGTTTGTCGAGACACTGTGTCAACGCTCCGGCATTATTAGTACAAAATCACACAACGGGTACAATATAATAGTAAAAAAAAAAAAAAAAAAGAAAAAAAGAGTAAAAATTAAAAGAAAACATAGAGAGAAAAACATACTGTAAGGTTTTATAACTATTAAAAACTAGACTTCGATATCAACGATTATTATGTAGGTATTATTTTATCAGTTCGTCCTGGCTTTCAAGCTTAAGCAGGCGCGAGTATAGTGTGTGAGCATGGCTGTTACATTATGTGGTAAGTATGTAATATGGTATGATGCGCGCGTGGTATGTAACGTCAATGGCCGCTTTTATATATTTTATTTTATTTTTTTATTTTGACTCACTCGTTAATTAGTTACACTGGATGGGCCGGAACTTACCCAGATTCGCGTAAATTGAGTCAGTCGCTGTCGCAGCCGGCTGCCACGTCTTCGAGAATGTTGGTTTTTCCGATCGCGACGGTAGCTTTCCTTCGTTTCGCGGTGGCGGTGGTCGTACCGGTTTATTCGCTTGGTCTGACATTCTCGTCCAATCTTCTTGGGGTTGAAGATTTCTCGGTGGTGGCGGTGGCTTTCCTGGCCTTGATGCTGTTATAAAAAGATATTTAGAAATAAGTGTCTTTTGTAAATGTTCAAAATAAAGCGGAACATCCGAGTCGATATTTGCAAATTTTCGATATTTTTTTTGCTTCATAGTTCAAGAAAGGCAAAAATTCTTTTTCGCTAAAATAAAACTTCTTTCTATCAGGAACCAAAAATTCTCGAAATTCAATGTTCTTTTTCTTCAGTCTACTCGGATGTCCTCCTTTTAAAAAAAGAAAGATCAAATTCAATCAACTAACCGGATGCGTGCTGAGTTCCAGGTGACTGCGGAGGATTTTCCATTTTCGAATCAGTCACGTCTTCCCCGTTTCTGGTGATTCTGTCGTGTCGGAGCACTTCAACTGCCGCACCGTCCAACTCCAGGGGATGAATAATTTCCAGTCTTGGTTTCGGTTGCGGAGTCGTCGGAATTTCATCGAGTCTCGAGCTGGAACCACCTGCGGTTGTCATGTCAACGTCCTTTCTCGAGCCCATTCGTAGCAGTCTCTTCAACGAAAAGCGCGGCCTCTTCTTCTTCTCTTCCGCTTTGTCAGCTGTGGCGAGACTACCCTGGGACAGTGATATCGTTCGCCTTGGCGCAGGTTCCGGTGCTAATTGCGTGCAAGGATCCGGAGTTTCGCACACGGCTTTTCGGAACTTTGGACTGCACGAAGAGGCTCTTTCTCTCTTCTCTTTTTCCCTCACAACTGGACAATCTGACTTTAAATTTGCTGTTGCCGCTGGATTCCTCGCGAATATCGATGCCGGAAGCTCTTCAGTTGGCGTAGCTGGAGGCTTCGGCGCCATTCTTCTTTTATTCGGCGAACGTATGAGTTCAGCAGTCGTATCCGCGGATATTTCACCTCGCAGATCTTCATCCATACTCTGACATCCTTCCTCACTGTCGCTCGGATTAATTACATCCAAATTCAAGGGTTCTGGTTTTTCTCTGGTAATCAGCGACACGCCGCTTGTTCTACGATCCAAAAATTCCGAATTACGGACATTAGAAGTGCCGTTTGTCTTAAAATCACTCGCATTAAGTTCTGCGCTTGCTTCAGAAACTTGATTTACTTCAGACTGATTTTCCATCTGCTCCAGAGAGCTCGGAAATGTTTTCCCTTGAAAACTTTCGCCGATCACTGGTGCCTGGAGAACACAATAATTCGCAATTGGTCGATTTGTGGATTCGCTGCCAGCTGCTTTATCGTTGCTGACGAGCCTCGCAGAGTTTTGACCTTGGATCGAAGCGTTTTTCACCGAAGGAGGCGGAGGAATATAGCCACCAGTGTAATTTTTCATCATATTCATGCCTCCGATGGAATTCGAGCTCTTAGGTGGCAACGTAGGCTTCGAAGGCAATGATATTGGTTTCTGAGGCACAGCTGGTTTTAATTTCGTCTCACCATGAAGAAAGGACGGTCTAGGTTCGGCACCAACGATCGACGATCTCATATCCGACGTAACATTTGCATCAGTGGCACGACTATTTCTCGAGTCAACAGGCGGAAGACTTCTTGGCAAAGCTGGAGGCTCTAAAATTTCTTCTTCATCGGCTTTGCCATCGGGTTCACCGGCATATTCACGACTCTCTTCGAACGAGAATTTACGATTCGACAGTAATACAGGCTCAGGTCCAGCCTCGCCTTCGACCGTTCGTTCGTCAATATTTCCAATGATCTTCGATTGCTCTTCAGCTGCTAGTGCATCGATCTTTTTCACGTTTTTTGCATCAAAATCCTGTTCAGTTTTGACTTCAGCTTTCATTAAATTTTCATTGAGATCGATGCCCGAATCAAATACCGGCGAGTCAACCATTCCCAGCCTTGTTTCCAATCCTGTTACTTTCGTCACTCTCGTAACCGTGTAATCCGATTTTGTCGTGTAACTAGCAGTCTGTAGAACAATTTTCGGTTTCTCGCTTTCGGGCTTTTTAATCGCTGGACATCGAGATATGGATGTAGCTCGTTTTTCGATTTTCGTGCTCTGAGATTGATAATCCATGGTAGCCGTTAGAGCGTCGCTCTTTTGAATAACGGAAATGAGATTGCTGGATGTGATTAGTGGCATATCAACGATTTTCTCCAAACCAACCGCATCGCTATCGTGCTTCGCATCAACAGTGGGCTTAGCATTTAATGCAGTCGTCTTACTTACGGTCTTCAGTGTCGACTCGGTTTTATCAGCTTCCTGTTTGCTCGACAATGACGACGCACTGTCGTCCTGTTTTGCTTTGGTTGAATTCGTCGAACCGTTCAACGGCTTTCTGTCCGTCGGACGTTTCGCTGTTGGCAGAGTGTCGTCAGCGCCAAAAGGCGTCACCGATACCAAAAGCGTTTTCTTCTTGCCATCCGAATCTTTCTGCACTTTACCGAGCATCAGAGACGCAAATGTTTTCGCTGCTTTAGCCTCGGAATTTCCAGCCTCGGTGAGATTCGCCGTGATTGTGTTGAAATTTGTGTTTGCACGTGTTAGATTACCGAGAGCGCGATCTTCCTCGCTGTCCGGTATATCGTCATCCTGATTGCTTGGATCGGAAAGCTCGAAACTATCAGCATCGTCGGACTCGGAATTCTCGTCATTGTCGGAAAAGTCATTTCCACCATAGCCAATCACCTCGGTCAGAACGTCTGGGAATACTACGTTTTTTTGTCTTGTTGCTTGACAGCTTGTCCTCCCTCGAAGGATACTCTGAAACGTAAAACGATTAAATCAATTTTCAAGATGTTTCATCCAGAAATGAACGAAAAAATGGAATCGTAGCTTTCAAAGGTTTTGACAAATAAAATGACAAAACTGTATCGGAGACAGTAAAAAGTCTTTTAAGTGGCACTTTTAATTTACTGTTTCGTAATAATGATGCAGGAATACGAGAATTGTTATTGAAAAAAATAAAATAAACTTCGCTTCATTTGATGAATTTCTTTGGAATATTCTTTGATACAAAAATGCTCGACAATACACTTTTGTAAATTATGAAAAACTCTTATATTACATTGCGTGTTTGACCATGACAAAATGTGACAACAGCTGCAAGATTTCTTAACTTTTAATATAAATTGTTCACTGCAAAATGAGCAAGGGAGACAGAGGAGAAGAAAAATTAAACTTCAACTGTGATTAGCGCAACAACTGTGTATTAAATCATAGGATAATTTCGTTATGCTGTTAATTACAGTATTCTTTTATCGACTGTGTATTATTTTTATGATCTCAAGCAGGTATATTTTACGCAATCTACGTTTATTTCCGAGCTAAAACTTGTTTTCTTATCAGAGTTGATGGAAAAATCGTTGACTTTGACCTTATATTTTAAATGATACGGTCAAGCCCCATTTTAAGGTCAAAATTAAATTAAATTAATAATCCCTTTTGTTTTGCTTTCTCATAAAGGAAACTTTGTACCGGAAAAAAAAATGTTGGCAAATTTTTATGTCAGGATACTCAGAATGGTTTAAAAAAAAAAGTTTATCGAGAAAAGTGGTTTAGAAAAAAATGTCCATATGTATGGGGCATTCCATCTGGTTCGCAATTTTTTAAAAACATATCTTACAAAATTCTAAACACAGGTAGCTTTGCAAAAAAAAAAGTTCGTCGAGAAAAGTGGTTTAGAAAAAAATGTCCATATGTATGGGGCATTCCACCTGGTTCGCAATTTAAAAAAAAATATATCTTACAAAACTTTAAAAAGAAGTAGCATTGTACAAAAAAAAGCTTTGAAATAAGATAGAAAATCATAAGAAAGCAGTTTTCAAGGTTCTGTTGTACAGGCTTTTTTTCGTCAGGTGTTAAAAACAAACAAAAAAACTATCGAGTTACTTTTAATTGCCGTTTGTTCCTGAACTACCTTCAGCAAAAGTGGTCTTCAAGAAAAATGTAAGAAAGTTCAAATACAATGTGTATCCTTCTATCTCGTGTTAAAGCATATATTTAGCCTTGTACCTGGTCAATCGAGGACACGGGAAGTTAAGAGCGTTAACGTGTAAAAATAACAGCGCGTATTACCTACTATTTCGAAAGTGTTTGTGTTTGTAATGTATATATTCTTGACATCGGTGATATCGAGGCCGGGAAGGATGTTGCGAGAGGTACACGTTTTGCTGGGAAAACATTGGAAAAGTTTCAAAGTGGGTTTCAATGATTTCATATGGATTTTACAGCTTGTTGCAGATACGATTGCGGTATCGCAATAAGAATCAGCAAAACTGGGAAAGCGAATGTTTGGAACGAGCCAAGTTTCTTTCACGATTGTTCGTCTCTCAATGAAGAATCACTGCTCTTTTCTATCTTTTTTTATATCTCAGACAAAATACCAGACAATGTACCAAAGCTTGTCATCGCTTTGGTACATTGTCGAGCCGCAATCTTCTCGTAATTTTAAGTTCAGAAGCAATTTCTCACTCGGAACAAAACAAGATGAGTTTCTCACGCAATGACAATTGTATACCGAAGAATATGAGCAAAATGCCTGGCGCGCGACGCGAATATGTACTTCATCTCTTCTTCTCTTCTCTCTATGCGATGAAAGCCAACAATCGTAATCACACAATTATGGAAAGTTAAGTGCGAGAGAATTAGAACACTGATAAAAATCATATACAACTGTTGTTAAGAATTTACTTCTGAATGAAATAATGATATCTCTGATATCGGCAATTTGGTAATCATTTTTTTATTCTCTAATTTATACACGCTTGTATTCAATGCAGAGAAAAAAATCAATGTAAAATTTATAAATATTCTCTAATCTGCAGTTTCTTAATTTTATTAAAACACAAAGGGATATCTTATTTTGAAGTAATTTTTTATTTTTTTATAATTTGACGTGTTTTTTTTTTAACAGAAGAATGTAATTTATTCAAAAAATTTAAAAAATCATATTTAATATATTAATTTCGTATTATTACATTTAAAGACAAATACATTTTTTTTTTTTTGAGCTTAACATTTTTTTTCACTGTTCTCATACCAATTACCAGCATCTCAATTCAATTTCAGTATCAATATTTTAATAATTATTCTCGTGGATATAAAAAATGTATTGCGTACAATAAATTTGAGCTGTTATACCTTTTTTTTTAACAGCGTACCGGCAAAGCTTCGAGCCAAAAGCAGGTTATTGATTTAAACGACAATAAATCATGTAACAAAGTATCGAATATTCTCTAATCTGCAGGTTCTTCATTTTATTAATATATTCTTTGCAAACAGAAATCTTATATCGAAGTAATTTCTTACATTTAAATAATCTGACGCTTTTTTTTATCAGATGAATATAATATATCCAAAAAATTAAAAAAAAACATATTTAACATATAAATTTCATATTATGTTTTAGGTGTTGTGCATGCTGTGTTCTCGCCCGATGCACTATGGAAACAATTCTGGAGAATCTCAGTTACATGCTACGTATATTCGTTAGATTTACGTATATTTGTTTCCGTTAAAGTTCAAACGTGGCTCGAGTCAGAGGGCACTAGCTATGGGACCGAGTAATTTCGGAAATAATAATAATGTTTTGCTATCGAGAATTCCGTATGATAATCAGTCTACCTCGAGACGTCGCCGAGACGACTCGAATTAATTACGCGCTCCCGTGTTGACACTTTTTCTGTCCGGTCACGCTCGGTAGTTCGGTTCTCGTGGTCTATCGTAAGACACTACGTGTGCTCGCGTTACGCGTGAGAGTTCGTGTTTTCGCGCTTCGGATTTTTATTAAACAAAAATTCTTCAGTTTCCGTACGGTGCATTCAAGTGCAGTGTGTGTGTGTGTGTGTCACCGAATAAAGGAATATGTTTCTCGCCTCTCCCAAGGATTGCACATCAATTTGGTGAGTTTTTCGCAATTATTCCGACTGATATAGAATTAAAATAAATTTATTTCGACTGAAATGAAATTAAAATTAATTTATTTCGACTGAAATAAAATTAAAATTAATTTATTTCGACTGATAAAAAATTAAAATAAATTTATTTCGACTGATATAAAATTAAAATAAATTTATTTCGACTGATATAAAATTAAAATAAATTTATTTCGACTGAAATAAAATTAAAATAAATTTATTTCGAATGAAATGAAATTAAAATAAATTTATTTCGACTGAAATAAAATTAAAATTAATTTATTTCGACTGAAATAAAATTAAAATAAATTTATTTCGAATGAAATAAAATTAAAATAAATTTATTTCGAATGAAATAAAATTAAAATAAATTTATTTTGACTGAAATGAAATTAAAATAAATTTATTTCGACTGAAATGAAATTAAAATAAATTTATTTCGACTGAAATGAAATTAAAATAAATTTATTTCGACTGAAATGAAATTAAAATTAATTTATTTCGACTGAAATAAAATTAAAATTAATTTATTTCGACTGAAATAAAATTAAAATTAATTTTTTTCGGAATGATATCGCTCTCGCTGTGACAGCTATGCGCTATCTCTGCTGCAGTTACTGCTGCAGCATCGACACTCCGGTTGCGCGTGAAATATCGGTAATCGATCGAGATGCGCTTTCGCATGTTCTCGCGGCTTTTTTAGCCAACAAATTAATTTTTGCTTTTTCGATATTTTGCCTCTTTTGGAGATTAGAGTTTTTGAGACTCTAATCTCGTGCTTTCGTTGAGAGCTGTCTATTTTATTGACAACCGATCCCGACCCCTCTAACACAATCTGCAGCCTGAGCGGGTGTGCATTTTCGCCACCGTTGCGTTCTCGTTGATGCACTCAGGGCATACCGGTTTACTAATTCCAGTGAAAGAAAAATTGGTATTTTTTTTTTTTTTTTTTTTTTTTTGTGGAGTTGTGAGAGTAGTTGCACTCGAACTCCAGGGCATACCGGTTCGTTAATACCGGTGAAACAAAAATTATCTGGCGTTCACCGGGTTTTGCGAATGCATTAGCGAGGGTGGACGGCCGAAGGTGGCGTCATCGCGATATGTTCTCGTTTAGTAATTACTTTTTGCGTTCTCGTTCGTGGTTTGAGTGTTGCCGAGTTGGTAGAATGAGTAATTGTTCTATGTTACCGAAAAATACGTCACAGAGTATAAAAAATTTATTGCGTACTATAAATTTGAGCTGTTGTACTTTTTTTTTAACAGCGTACTGGCAATGTTTCGAGCCAAAAACAGGTTATTGGTTTAAACGACAATAAATCATGTAACAAAGTATCGAATATTCTTTAATCTGCAGGTTCTCCATTTTATTAAGACACTCTTTGCAAAGAGAAATCTTTTATTGAAGTCATTTTTTACGTTTAAATAATCTGATGGTTTTTTTTTGTTATTAGACGAATGTAATTTATCCAAAAAATAGAAACAATCATTTTTAACATATTAATTTCATATTATTACATTTAAAGACAAGTAACTTTTTTTTTCAGGTTCTTCATTTTATTAAGACATTCTTTGCAAAGAGAAAACTTATATTGAAGTAATTTTGTACGTTTAAATAATCTGACGGTTTTTTTTATCAGATGAATATAATTTATCCAAAAAATAGAAACAATCATTTTTAACATATTAATTTCATATTATTACATTTAAATACAAATAAATTATTTTTTTCCGGTTCTTCATTTTATTAATACATTATTTGCAAAGAGAAATTTTATATTGAAGTAATTTTTTACGTTTAAATAACCTGACGGTTTTTTTTATCAGGTGAATGTAATTTATCCAAAAAATAGAAACAATCATTTTTAACATATTAATTTCATATTATTATATTTAAAGACAAATAAATTTTTTTTTCAGGTTCTTCATTTTTTTAATACGTTCTTTGCAAAGAGAAATCTTATATTGAAGTAATTTTTTACGTTTTAATAATCTGACGCTTTTTTTTATCATATGAATGTAATTTATTCAAGAAATTTAAAAAATCATATTTAACATATTAATTACATATTATTACATTTAAAGACAAATAAATTTTTTTTTCAGGTTCTTCATTTTATTAATACATTCTTTGCAAAGAGAAATCTTATATTGAAGTAATTTTTTACGTTTTAATAATCTGACGTTTTTTTTTATCAGGTGAATGTAATTTATCCAAAAAATAGCAACAATCATTTTTAACATATTAATTTCATATTATTACATTTAAAGACAAATACATATATTTTTTTTAACTTAACATTTTTTTTCACTGTTCTGATACCAATTACCAGCAACTCAATTCAATATCAGTATCAATATTTTAATAATTACTCTCGTGGATATAAAAAATTTATTGCGTACAATAAATTTCAGCTGTTATACCTTTATTTTTAACAGCGTACCGACAGAGCCCTGAGCCAAAAGCAGGTTATATTGATTTAAGCGACAATAAATCATATAACAAAGTATCGAATATTCTCTAATCTGCAGGTTCTTCATTTTACTAATACATTCTTTGCAAAGAGAAATCTTACATCAAAGTAATTTTTTACGTTTAAATAATCTGACGGTTTTTTTTGTTATCAGATGAATGTAATTTATCCAAAAATTTTTTTAAACCATTTTTAACATTCTAATTTCATATTCTTAAATTCTAAGACAAATACATTTTTTTTTTACCCTAACATTTTTTCTCACTGTTCTCATACCAATTACCAGCAACTCAATTCAATATCAGTATCAATATTTTCATAATTACTCTCGTGGATATAAAAAATTTATTGCGTACAATAAATTTCAGCCGCTATACCTTTATTTTTAACAGCGTACCGACAGAGCTCCGAGCCAAAAGCAGGTTATTGATTTAAACGACAATAAATCATGTAACAAAGTATCAAGTCAACCTATAATGGATTAATTCTGGTCGAGATGTCGCTCGACGGGTAAATTGTCAACTCTCGGTTAATCTATCGTCAGGTTTTTATTGTTCAGCATGCATCAATGATCCGTCATTTTCATCATCGATTACGTATATATATATATATATATATATATATTCCGCGGGCTCCTTTATCCCACGATAATACTTATTATCATCGAAGCGTCGATAAGTTTTACGCCAGAGTGTTACGTAACCGATGGCTTTGCCAATAGCTTTCATCTCGTGCCGTCATCATTAACAATCCGAGTATATATGCCGAGTCCGAGGCGACGGGAGTCATCAGGTGCAATTGCAGCTCCGCGGAGTAAGCTCGCTGGTACCGGTGCACCGCGGAGAGCAGCAAGGCTGTCGATCTTTGACTCTCTCGTTTGAAGCTCAACACAGCGAGTCACTTCCGCGTTTGCAAAGCCAGCTAACCTACTTCCGTGAACGTTGCTGCTTAGTCCTCTCGAGGCTGAGGGGGGGTCGTTGACCTTGGTCTACTCGAACGGGAACGCAGCTGATTTTTATATGCGAACATTCGGAAGTGCATCGCGCCATTAATGTGGTTCTTAGTCATTTGAATTCCAGCGCGAACTTCTGGAATTCTTGTACGAGCCACTTTTTTTTTTCCTCTCTGATTGGTGGCTGATTTTATAGCGGTTCATGGTGAATTAACTGCAAAGGAGTCTTCTAGGCCAATTGTATTAACGAGGTGTAGTTTTGTCGGCCAGATTTTTTTTTACTGCGTCGAAGAAATTGTTTTACATTATCCTTCATTTTTCTTTTTTTTTGCAAACATTACTTTTTGTTTTGTTTTTGTTTTTACTGTTACATTAATATTGACATTGAAAATGTCTCACGAGCTGCAGATTTCAATGCACAGTTTTATTTAATTAAATTAGTTTTGTAATTTATTTATTATTTATTTTTCAATGACGCGAACATATAAATTAGAAATGAGGAAACCTCGGATGTAGGATTTTAAATATAATATCTACTCGATATTAAATAGAAATTATTACGTCAATATAGAGAAAGATAAACTTGCATTTCTCGCGAAATACAGACGATTTCTTATCGGAATAATTTAATTTATTAGTGGAAAAAGAATATTAACATTTTACCAGAATCATCTTTTTTTGGTTCTTCATAGAGGAAGCTTTATTTTTATGAAAAAAAAATTTGTTACACACGATTTTTTATCGGAATAATTAAATTTATTAGTGAAAAAAGAATATTAACATTTTGCCAGAATCATCTTTTTTTGCTTCCTCATACAGGAAGCTTTGTTTTCATGATTTTTTTTTTTTTTCGACATTTTCATGTGAGTATACTCAGAATGGTCCAAAACGTCGAGAAAAGTGATTTAGAAAAAATGTCCGTATGTATGTGTGTGCAGGGCTTCGAAAATTCAATCGCCTCTCACTCAGTAACCGTTTGCACGATCAGGCTCAAATTTGGCACGCAAGTAGAGTATTTTTCCTCCTTTGAATGTTGCGATTTTTGACAAAATATATATAGTCATTAAGATTTTATGTAGTTTTTAATTTGTTGAAAAAAGGGCGTGGTCGCCCTAACTTTTGTAAAAGTTCGCCGATTTAGCTAAAAAGTTCTTCATAACTGAAGATACGTTCAATGTTGTTTCGTATTGAATTTGGATAAAATCGGTAAAGCGGTTCGAATTTTACAGCATTTTGAAATTTTTGGAATTTTTTTTGAAAATTCTATAACTCGAGAACGGTTCAAGTAACTAATCTAAAATTTTGCGTAAAACTTAAATGGAGTGTGTCAATGTTTAATACCAAATTTAGGTAAAATCGATAAAGTAGTTCAGATTTTATAGAAATTCGCATTTTCGCAATTTTTTATAAAATGGTACAACTCCAGATCGCTTCAAGCAACTGATCTACATTTATTGCATAAAACTTAAATAGAGTGAATCAATGTGTATGACCCTAGAACAGGGTTCCAGTACAAATTTGACGCAAATTGGTCAAGCGGTTAAAATTTGGTGGGATTTTGAAAAATGTCGATCGGCCAGTAGCTCTCGCAAATTATGGGATATTTTTTTTTTCTAGTGAAAAAGAAGTAAAACAAGGCTGCAAAGTCGAACTTTGGAAATTGCTTCCTCATTTTTCCACTTTTGACGAAGCTTCCTCTATGAGGAAGCCATAAATGATCATCGTACTTCCTCAATAGTTACCTTCGTCAATAGTGGAAAAATGAGGAAGCAATTTGCAAAGTTCGACTTTGCAGCCTTTTTTTTTTACAATGTAATTGATTATCAGAAATTGATTAGAAAAAAACCGATCCACATTGTTAAACACTCAATGTCATAAAAGTAAATGACACTTTTTTTTTTGTAACAAGAACGTGCACCAAATTATTATCGAAGATACAACCAAAAATCGACATGAAAACATCCCTATTATCACCGTTATCTTGACCCTGTAGTTTGCTGATGTATATCAAACGCCTAGCCTCGACCTAACTAAGTGACTGTCGAATATGTTTGCACTCGTGTCTTAGTATAAATAATTATATTCTCGAGGCACTCTTGCACGCAAGAGCCGAATCTATGCCACCAATATGGGTTTATATATAGTTATCGAGTCCTCGATCGAACCTGTTAAATCTACATGTCGATCTGTTTATCTAAGTGTCTGTCAGACTTGATGCTCTGAGCAGTGGCAGAAGCATAACGTCACGGTAGCCTCTGTAGTATGAATCGAAAATTGTGATCTCCGATCTTCAGTGGATTCTGCGATCGGACAGCGATCCAATAATGATCTCTGGATGCTCTGTAGCCTCTCGATAAAAATCGCCTAACTGTCCAAGTACTTCCGTAAAAAGAGACACGCTCTCGGGGCAATCCTTTCTGATATCCACGCACACGTTCTTCATGGTATAACTCTCTCGATGAAACGGTGCTGCTCGATGCTTGGCCTGTAGCACGATGCTGGCTATATCGCTTTTCTCCCCACCACATATAGAATCGTGTGTGAACAAACATATACGAGTTTGCTCTGCACACCCGGTAGTTGACGAAGAATGCTCGTGATCGTTCATACAAGTTTACAGGTCGTTTCAGAATTGGTATAATACATTTGTTCATTTTAACAGCGTAAATTTAAAAAATATATATATGGGCCATTCCATGGCTAATCGACTGGGTCGTGACTCTCATTTTTTTCCTCTTAGGATTTTGTGGGGCAATATGATAGTCTTCTAGAATTTTTTCGAACTCATAGAGGAAGCTTTGTTTTCATGAAATTTTTTTCTTTTCTTTTTTTTTACATTTTCATGTCAGGACTCTCAGAATAGAATGGAAAATCCCTTTTCTCGATTAATCGAAATATAGTGAATGTGTACCTGTAGCTTTTGGACATCAGTCTTCAAGTTGGCCGAGGCTCTGGCGACACTTGGCCTCGTAGTCTCGGCATTGCCGAGGTGTTCCTCTCGTGTCTTAAAGCAGTTCGTGCAGATCTCACGTTTCCAGGCGTGCTGCTCGAAGTATCTGCATTGCGCGGACATCGTCGTTACGCCGCGTTCAAGCATCAAAAAGCTCTCCCGGTTCTTCCTCGACCGAACGTCACGTATTCATCCTGAAACACAAATTCCACGCACAAACCGTTACATAGTAAATCTCATTGAGGATCATCGGTAAAAAAGGGCGAGTTTGGAAAGGGCATTCGAATGAGTTTGCGAGTATGTTGAGACTGACACGGTATAGTCTGCCGGATGGGCGTGACGACGACTTCCCATTACCGTAACCATTTACAAGCATTGTTCTCGAATGACAAGTACCGCCGGACATGAAAACCAACGAATTATCGGTAGTCATTCTACCATCAGTGAAATAATCACGGGAATATATATTGCTGGGTACACATTTATTTTATATTGTGTATTATCGAAGGACGGCCTTCCTATGGCTATACTATTAACATAATATAATTGAACTTGGAAGCGTAGAGTAATAAGACACGTCGACAGGCTTTCTCATGCTCATCGAGTAGAAATTTGTATATACAGCTTTGCCCGTGTCTCGAATCTGTCGTTTCTTTCAGAGTTCCGCTCTTCAAGAATTATTAAATATGTTCTCATCAAGTAGATAAGAGGCAAGAAAGCTCGTTATTCATGAACGATCAGTCACAACGGAGTGGCGAATGGATATTCTCTGCACTGCACACTGGACTCTGTGTCTTTGCTGTATTACTGTAATATAGATATGGGGCATTTCATCTGGTTTCGATCTTGGTCTAACCCTTAACTTCTTGTTCAAAATTTATGAGACTTGTTCAAAATTTATGAAATTTATGAAATTTATGAAATTTATGAAATTTATGAAATTTATGAAATTTATGGAATTTATGGAATTTATGAAATTTACGAAATTTACGAAATTTACGAAATCTACGAAATCTACGAAATTTATGGAATTTATGAAATTTACGAAATTCATGAAATTTACGAAATTCATGAAATTTATGAAATTTACAAAATTTATGAAATTTACAAAATTTATGAAATTTACAAAATTTATGAAATTTACAAAATTTACGAAACTTACGAAATTTACGAAATTTATGAAATTTACGAAATTTACGAAATTTACGAAATTTACGAAATTTACGAAATTTACGAAATTCACGAAATTCACAAAATTTACGAAATTCACAAAATTTACAAAATTTACGAAATTCACAAAATTTACAAAATTTACGAAATTCACAAAATTTACAAAATTTACGAAATTTACGAATTTTTCAAAATTTCGCAGCTGCCCATCGTTAAGTTACAATTTTTTCTAATTTTCTCCATTTTTTGTCGTTGAAAAAAGGTCGAAAAAAAAAACATTGAATCGCTGGCCCACTTCAATTCGATTACCAAAAAAAAAAATATCAAAAAATGGCTTTTCAGAATTTTTTCAGATTTTCAAAATTGACTTTAAAAAATCGCAGATAATTAAATATGTGTAAATTTTTTTTTTAAATTAGTGTTTTTTAGAATTATGTCAATAATATAAAAAATTGCGAACCCAATCGGAAGGGTGAGATATTCAGGTCGAAACGATATGGAATGCCCCATATATATTTCATATACGCTCGACTCTACGTTGTCCCTCCCGTCGACGTCTCGCGGCTACCGTGAACGCAATCAAGACGATTTGCCCGCTCGACTGGATAATTGACTTGACTTCCGGTCCCAGAGAGTCTTTCATTCAAGCGCGACTTTTTCTCAGCCCTTTGTTTCGCTTCTCGGATATTGGACGCTGGCACTGATCGTTTCGAGTGTTAGGTACAACAGCTGGTTAATGCCGCGTGAGCGATAGGCGACGCGATTCGCGATTATCGTGTGGAAAACATACGATGGAGGGAATAAAAGAGCCGTCGCCGTGATTTAACTGTTGGAGAACGGGAGAAGAGGCCGAAGGTCAAGCTCTCTATATACGCGCGAGCGCAAAGTGCCTCACGCTCGTTTCACCGAGTGCACCGTGCCCGGTTTGCCTTCGGGAAGCCGAGTTGTTATACTGGCTGCTGTTGCTGCTGCTGCTTTTCTAGTTCTATACTCGTTCTCCGAGAGCGAAACTCGCAAACGCACGTACTACATGTCTGACGCACAAAGTTCCTCGAAGCCACTGTAAGTTTTGCACCGATCCCGGAAGCATGACAAATTTCCGGTACACGTGAGCAAGGTGTTTTTCAATTAGTATAACGAGAAAAAAAAAAATTCAAGACCCGAAACACTGGGAATAATTAATTACAATATTTAAAGCATTTATAAAAAAAAAAAATGTATTGCATAACATTTATTTGTATGAAAATATTTGACTATTTTTCCTTCCACAAGGATAGCCAGTTTAGTTATCTACCATTTATCAAAAAATGTGAAAAAAACATTTTGGGCCTTTCAAATTTCTGAATTTTTTTTAATCAAGGAATTTATGTTGTAAATTTAAAAAAAATCGATGATGTCAAATTAACACTCCCACTGTGTCAAATTAATAACACTCTTGATCATTACGATTAGAATCATTTGGTGAAAGAATCTTTAAAAACGTTTGCATTATTTTTTTGCGTGTCTTTATAACACAGTCAAAGGAAAGAAGACAATTGAAAAATACCAGTATTTTAGCTAGGTCGAATTGCCATGGAATACTCTATATGCATAATCAGTGACACGAAGAAACGGAGACTGCACATCCCAAGAGTTTGGCCTCATGCAAAAGAGAGCCCACCGTGGCAGAGGGATGCTGACCGAGTGAAACGTTGAACGCACCATCTGATGTAAGCATATTCCGGTTCTACTGACGCACTACTTTTGCTGGCGTGTGTTTAAACGACGGTGCGACAAAACGACGATATAACCGGAATATTCGAAGTCGTGGATTGCACACACGCCTTAAACCTTTAATATGTACACGAGAGAATTCCCAATTGCGTGTTGGTATCCATCAGTACACATATCCCGTATCCAATACACGTTTTACTCGCTCGAGATCGTTTTACCTCATTTTGCCATGAAATAAAGAATTCCCCGAGGACTCCACGGGGGTATCCGCTATCGTAATTGCAAAGGTGGAATGCATGTCAATGCATTCGCGCATAGCTGCATAGTGAACTTTAGCTGTCGATCGAACCTGATGATAGAGCATAGCACGACCTAAATCCTCTCAACGCGTCAATTTATTTCGCAAAAGATCGTAAATATGATTCTTAAAGAGATTTACTCGGTATCGTATACATACACGAGCTCTGATTCTAGATGGAAATGTAGATGCAACTAATTGTAAGTGTGTACATAGGGCATTTCACCCGGTTTCGAATTGGGACCCTTGACGACTCGGATTGGGTCCGCAATTTTTTTGTATGATTGACAAAACTCTAAAAGGCACTAATATTTTAAAAAATAATAATTTCTTACGCGTTTTTAATTATCTACGATTTTTTAAAAGAAATTATTGAACTGTAAGAATTTCTTTTTTTTTTTAATTAGTCCTTTTTAGAGTTATGTCAATCATATAAAAAATTGCGGTACTAATTAGAAGGGTCAAGGGTCAGAGTCAGTTCGAAACCAGGTGGAACGTAAGTGTATATATGGGTTATTCCACCTAATTTCGACTTGGGACCCTTGACCCTTCCGATCGGGTCCACAATTTTTTTATATGATTGACGAAATTCTAAAAGGCACTAATATTTAAAAAAATAATAATTTCTTACGCATTTTTAATTATCTACGATTTTTTAAAAGAAATTATTGAAGTGTAAGAATTTCTTTTTTTAAAATTAGTCCTTTTTAGAGTTATGTCAATCATATAAAAAATTGCGGACCTAATCAGAAGTGTGAAGGGTCGGAGCCAGTTTGAAACCAGGTGGAACGTAAGTGTATATATCGGGCATTCCACCTAATTTCGACTTGGGACCCTTGACCCTTCCGATCGGGTCCCCAATTTTTTTATATGATTGGCATAATTCTAAAAGGCACTACTATTTAAAAAAATAATAATTTCTTACACATTTTTAATTATCTTATAATTAAATATAAAATAAAATAAAAATATACATAAAATATAAAAATTTCTTTTTTTTATTTGATGCTTTTTAGAGTTATTCGAAACATATAAAAAATTGCGGACCTAATTACAAGGGTGAAGGGTTAGAGCCAGTTCGAAACCAGGTGGAACGTAAGTGTGTATACGGGGCATTCCACCTAATTTCGACTTGGGACCCTTGACCCTTCCGATTGGGTCCCCAATTTTATTATATGATCGACGAAACTCTAAAAGGCACTAATATTTTAAAAAATAATAATTTCTTACGCATTTTTAATTATCTTATAATTCAATATAAAATAAAATAAAAATATACATAAAATATAAAAATTTCTTTTTTTTATTTGATGCTTATTAGAGTTATTCGAAACACATAAAAAATTGCGGGCCCGATCGGAAGAATGAAGGATCAGAGCCAGTTTGAAACCAGGAGGAATGCCCCGTATATAATGTACAGTCTACGGTATTATAGGTGCAACCTAATCGCTGCAACGGCCAGGGTGCTTATAATCACGCGAGCGAATTACGCTTCGGCACGCGTGACCCTCTCTCTCTCTCTCTCTCTCTTTCTCTCTCTCTTCTACGTTCCCGCAACTTGCACGCAGCAGCAGAGGCGACGAGCGTGCGTGTGAGGAATATAAGTAAGAGAAGGAACCCTCGCGTTGAGAATATACCGTTTTCGATCTCTGTGTGCTGATGTGAGCTCCGTTATTTGTCCTGTACAGATGGAAGGGGCTATTCTCATCGTGAGGCAGAGTTATTTCTGACTTTTTTTCTTCTCGAAGAATATCGATTGTTGTTAATTATATACACATTGTCATTGATATTATGTTCGTGTCAATGAAGGGCTCTTATCAGTGAATATCAAAAAAAGTCTTTCACAGCCATTTTTTTTTTTTCATAGGTTCGTCGAGTCGCTGATGTTTGGCCAGTTTTACAGAATTGGTGTATTGCATTTAATGCTTGTGGTGTAGAGGATAAATGGAGCTTTGTTTAAAATTGAGAAAATGTTAAATGGTTTAGCGTATATCGACTAATACAGTGTATATCGCTTTATCAGCCATTTTTGGATCAGTAATAACGTCAAGAACTCCTTTCTCAGAATTCTATAAATATAAGCATCGGTGGTTCAGTGGTAGAATGCTCGCCTGCCACGCGGGCGGCCCGGGTTCGATTCCCGGCCGATGCAAAATTTTTTTTTTTTTTTTTTTTTTTTAAGTCGAGATATAAATAGTTGTGTTTTAAATTAAAGGAAGTTATTATCGTCCGCGAAAAATTCGTCTAATAACTGTGTATTGAAAAATAATTTGTAATATTCTTTGCTTTGATAAATCTCCGCTCTTTGCCAAACAGGGAATCAACGATCGAGGACGTGGCGGTTAGCTGATTACATTGTTTGAAAATATTTTTTTGTTTTTATTTTATTTTTTGTTTACAGCTATAGTTAACTGTTATAGTTAACAAATTGTATGGACATTTACGCTATAGTTGACAAACTCCATAGATAATTTTCGCTATAGTAAAAACAAATTGTGGATATTGCCTACTGAAGTTTAAAAAACTCTATAGATATTCTCACTATAGATTAAAAACTGTAGATATTTCCACCGTAGTTGACAAACTGAAAAAGAAATAGAAAGTACAGACGAAAGTATAAAAGTTATATGTGTTGTTTAAGACGGATTATCATTTAGATAAATTGTTTTAGATGAATTGTTTTAGATGAATTGTTTTAGATGAATTGTTTTAGACGAATTGTTTTAGATGAATTGTCTTTTAGACGAATTGTCTTTTAGACGAATTGTCTTTTAGACGAATTGTCTTTTAGACGAATTGTCTTTTAGACGAATTGTCTTTTAGACGAATTGTCTTTTAGACGAATTGTCTTTTAAACGAATTGTCATTTAGACGAATTGTCTTTTAAACAAATTGTCATTTCGACAAATTGTCTTTTAGACGAACTGTCTTTTAGACGAATTATCTTTTAGACGAATTGTCTTTTAGACGAATTGTCTTTTAGACGAATTGTCTTTTAGACGAATTGTCTTTTAGACGAATTGTCTTTTAGACGAATTGTCTTTTAGACGAATTGTCTTTTAGACGAATTGTCTTTTAGACGAATTGTCTTTTAGACGAATTGTCTTTTAGACGAATTGTCTTTTAGACGAATTGTCTTTTAGACGAATTGTCTTTTAGACGAATTGTCTTCTAGACAAATTATCTTTTAGACGAATTGTTTTAGACGAATTGTTTTAGACGAATTGTCTTTTAGACGAATTGTTTTTAGACGAATTGTCTTTTAGACGAATTCTCCGCAAATCGTTATTATCATCATGGTGATAAGATATTCGGTTTATTATTTCCGTTAAATAAAACGGAAAATCGTAAATAAAAAAAAAATCTGTTATGAAAATTTCCTCTCGTTATTTCCGTGATGATTCGGTCCTGTGATTCAGACCCTCTTCAGATTTTTATTTCGCAGCTGTGGTACATAATACAGAAATGCTTTATACACGTCATAGATTAATTTATGTCATTATTGTATATTTCCATTTATTGCGCAAATTTATAACTCTAACATCAATTTCTTGTTCCGTTATCCAGAATTAAAACGTGAATTCCTCTTTTTAAAGGCTCTCTTCTTTTTTTTTCTCTTTTAAAAAAATATACTAATTGTAGAGTCGTAAATATGCCCAATAATGTACAAAATAACGGCCATCCTATGGCTTTTTCATTGGGGTTTAGTAGTCTATACATAAAAGTACGAGATGACGAAATAAAAATTATCCTGATAATTTAAACGCGTTCGAACTGTAATCTATTTATTACTTAAGCGAAAGCGATTTATTTAGGAATTCAACAAGACCGGAGAGGGGTTCGTCGACCTTCGAATGGCCGATTCGATCGAAATTCTCGATGCGCCTCAACGGTACGTGTAACGTTCCTTTCTCACATCGTCGTATCTCGACTTGTTCTTTGATCGAGCTCTCCTCTCGTGGCCACTCGCTCTCGCTATGAGCTTGTGAACTTTTTTTATTTCATTTTTTCTTTTCCTACCCGTGTAATTTCGTATCGCTTTTCCTCGAGAACTCGTAACTCCCTCGAGTGTTGGACACTCCAAACTCGATCCACGAAACGAGAAGCAACGTATACGTGTGTTTTTATAATGCGACTGTACGGCTCTTTGCAGGCTTCGGTTGATGCTCATCGACGTCGTGACGACTTTAACCTTGCTCGCTAAGGCATTCCGCAGAGGTGACGCGTACCACAAGTAGATATGATTGACGTGTATTGCTTCTTCGTTCTACGCACTTTTGTGCTTGCAAATTCTCATATTACACTTTTGCCGTACGTGTGCACGAGCGCACGAACGGAGTGCTGGAAAAATTATGCAATACGACGAAGAAATCTGATCTCGAACGAACGCTTGAAAATCCGCAGTAAAATCAGACGGCAAAATAAATATGTGGAGTTTTGGTAAAAAAAAAAAAAAATCCAGAGTGGAATATGGAGAGAGGGTTACTAAATGGGCGAACGGAGCTCTCGTGTGATTTAACGGTCGAATGATCACGACAAGAAAAATTCTTTGTGCGGTTGAATATAATAATGATTATAATAACGCTGCTTGTATTGCCGGACTATGCCGCGCCTGTTTGGTTGAACGACTTCTGGACACACTCAAGGGAAGGGTTTACAATTGAGGCGAAAAAGCGTGTTTTATTCATTTTTCATGTCTGCAATTTATATTTTTCTTTTTCTTACGATATTTTTACCATAGGTACCTCTATGAGCAAGTATGATCATCAATTTTGGGTTCCTCATAGAGGAAGCTTCGTCAAAAGTGGAAAAATGAGGAAGCAATTTGCAAAGTTCGACTTTGCAGCCTTGTTTTACTTTTTTTTCACTAGAAAATAAAATATCCCGTAAATTGCGAGAGTTACTGCCCCACTGACATTTTTCAAAATGCCACCAAATTTTAATCGCTTGACCGATTTGCGTCAAATTTGTACTGGAGCCCTGTTCTAAGGTCATACACATAAAATCCGAACTACTTTATCGATTTTGCCTAAATTTGGTATTTAACATTGATACACTCCATTTAAGCTTTACACAAAATTTTAGATTACTTACTTGAACCGTTCTCGAGTTATAGAATTTTCAAAAAAATTCCAAAAATTTCAAAATTCCGTAAAATCCGAACCGCTTTACCGATTTCTTCCAAATTCAATTCCAAACAACATTGAACGTATCTCCAGTTACGAAGAAGTATTTAGCTAAATCGGCGAACTTTTATGAAAGTTAGAGCGACCGCGCCCTTTTTTCAACAAATTAAAAACTACATAAAATCTTAATGATTTTATATATTTTGTCAAAAATTGCAACATTCAAAGCGAGACAACTACACTACTTGCATGCTAAATTGGAGCCTGATCGCTCAAACGGTTACTGAATGAGGCGATTCAATTTTCGAAGCCTTGCACACACACACACACACACATCCATACGGACATTTTTTCTAAATCACATTTCTCGACCTTTTGGACCACTCTGAGTATACCGACATGAAAATATCGAAAAAAAAAAATTTCACGCATCAAAGCTTCCTCCATGAGGAAGCAATACGAAGAATCGTACAAAAAAATTGTGACGATATTCCGATTATAGAAAAAAAATCTTCTGGTGTCAATATAAAAAACTGTAAGAGGAAATAACATACATTCGCGACAGAAAGTTTGTTCTGATTAGAATTTTATTCAAAATCAGTATTCTTGGTATCTTCAAAGAATATCTAATATCTTTCAACAGCACTCTCGCAAAGTACTAAAATTCTAATCAAATTCAACTGTTGTTATACACGAAAGCGTCCTTAATCGACGATGAAAAGGAGCCTCGTGTGGACTGCGCGTGCAAACGCCCGTCAATATGCTACTTAATGCGGCACGGTTAAATTGTTTCCCACGACAATGAAACGCAAAATTGTGGCTACGCGAAGCACGTCACAATCGACAGTAAGCTGTTGAATGTCCGCAGCTGAAAAACCGACAAGACGCTTTAATCAAAATCGATGTGCGATGCTATATTCGATAGAGTGACTCGTCAACAGAGATTTCTCGTAATAAACTGTTGCATTGTCTCGGCGAACTTCTCTCTCCGTTTGCGGAGTTGCAGCTTTTGATGGATGCAAAGTGACACGAGAGACAGAGTTCATGGAATACGTGCGGCATATATCATAATGATTCTGTACATGCAACTCACAGAGGGAACAGTCGCGTCGTTCGTCTCTCCATTGCGAATTAAATAATTGAAGCGATTAAACTCTCGCTGCGGCAACACAAGACTCTCTCTCTCTCTCTATGCATATGCTGTTGCTGCTGCTTCTGCGTGTCCTCGCGACTTTATAAGTCTGGCGGTAATTTCCGAGTCACCGCCGCAGAATAAACTCCTCGTGTACACATTTAACAATTTATTTAATAGCGCAAAGAGTAACTGGACATGTGTATGCATCCCGGCGTTTCGGAGCATGAGGCGAAT
The DNA here is from genome assembly GCA_964016905.1 of Perithous albicinctus. Lineage (NCBI taxonomy): Eukaryota > Metazoa > Arthropoda > Insecta > Hymenoptera > Ichneumonidae > Perithous > Perithous albicinctus. The sequence continues at coordinate 9,199,935 of OZ024702.1, read as the reverse complement.
TTATAAAAATACAAAAAAAAATTTGTGAGGCTAAAGAGGCGAGTTTCATCTTTCGTTGAAATTCGCCATGACAGCGCACACACATGCTTCGCATATCCTTCGTCTTGTTATGCGTATGACGTGCCTCACCGAATATCGTCCCCAAGTTCCGTTTAATTCTGTACGTCTGGTCGGCATACCAGGCCATCGAGTCCACTCTTCGGCCGGTCTTCCCGTTAATCGTTAACAGCCCTCTCGTCCTCTGAACCACTTAATCGTGAAACAACCGGCACTGAGAGTTTAGTATATATATATATAATAGGATGCTGTGCTGCGAAGTGATTACGCAATGATCGAGTCCAGATGTTCGTAGGAAAGTCGTCAATAATTCCAACGAGATGCTGTCTCGTTTGATCGCTAATTAATTAAACGATCAGAGTCAGTTTTTTTGTATTCTTCAAAAAAAAGTCGGCTGTGTTGTTTGACATTTTTTTTTTTATGGTAAATTTAATTTGAAGGGATGGAAGTATTTTGAATTGCCGAAGAATAGTAGAGTTTTAATTAATCGAATTGAATCCATTTTGAAATTCTAAATATTGACCTCAAATAATCACAAGTCAAGGACTTGTAATCTTAATTCCAATTCATGAAACGACTGGCTAGAATTTAATATCTTTATAATTCTCATTGTTATGAAATATATATTAAACGTGAGAGAAGGGAACCGGATGGAAGATATTCTTCAAGGCCGTAGGTCTTTATCGCGGTACGTAACAATACCGAGTAATCCGAACTGGTCCGAGAAAGTCTTCGAGGACGACGAGAGCCGGCTGGCACAAGTTCTGAACATTCGCACGCACGATTGGAAGGACAAAATCCTGATCTCGCAGTTTGTTCGCTCTCTCTCCCTCTCTGCTTCGTGGCCTCAAACGTAAAAGCTGAACTCACGAGAACACGTTCACCTCGCGAATCGATGAGAGAATAAAACGAGGGTCCCGCCTCACCGAACCATAAACCCTGTGTTAGTAGTAATACACGAAAGCACCATGGCGTGAAGGACCTCGAGAGTCCCACAAGCCGCGGAGGACTAGAAGGAAAAGAGGCGGATCAATCGCTTCACATCCCGTTCAATTTTTTTCTTACTACGAGTACATCGACTGTGGAAAAGAAAAACAGGACAAAATTATGTAACCTTGAATTATTAATGAATTTTTTTTTAAATTTCTCATCACGTACAGAGTATTTAATAGAGAAATTATTGCAATTGAAAAAAAAAGTGGACTTCCAGATTTTTGTGGAAATTGACGACCTGAGAGTTCTAGATTCCAAAAAATACATTCGCTCATTTCTATCTGCCCGTCTGTCTGTCTGTGCCGTCCGAAAGCACGATAACTTTTGAAAGAAACTGCAGATTGCGCTAAAATTAATTGTGTGCCTTCTATGACTTAAATGTAGTTTTGGTATTGAAATTCAAAATGAATCGCCAATCGCTTGTTCATAAATTTCATTAAATTCGAAGACTGTTCTAATTGACAGTTCTTGAAGACTCTTAGATGTATTGCAAATGATTTCATGTGCTCTTGTCTCCCTTTGTACAAATGACTCCGGTCTGCTTCATACATTGAGTAACACACAGTAGATCGTAGATCCATTCCAACGAACGAATGCTCTCTCGAGGCTGGAGTTCGTTGACGCGTTGAAAGAGCTCACCAAAGCGATGACTGGCAGTTGTCGTAAAATACACACACCGCAGCGTCTCAAGAGTCGTCAGGTTAGTCGAAAAATTTGAATAACGCAGGTGACAATTGGAATGTGGTTAATATGAAAAGAAGCATACCTTCTATGGAAACGTGTTAATGATTTTGGTTCCTCGTAGAGGAAGCTTTGTTTTCGTGAAAAATTCTTTGCTCGAGATTTTTATGTCAGTATGCTTAACATTGTCTAAAATGTCGAGAAGAGTGATTTAGAAAAAATGTATGTATGGATGTGTGTGACCGGCATTCAAAATTCAAACTTGCATATCTCAAGAACGGCTCTAACATTTGGGCTAAAATTTGGCACACATGTGCGGCAGGTAGACTTCATTGCTTGTGATAATTTTCAAAAAAAATTCAAAAATGTGTTCAAATTTTATTTAACTTTGCAATTTTCAATTTTTAGTTACAGAGCTAAATCATTTTTAATACATAAAGCAGTCTTAAAGAAGGATCGGCATTGAATTTGGGGCGAATCTATAAATACCTTCGGTTATTATGAGATTTTGAATTTTCAAAAAATTTACGTTTTGCTCTAACTTCCGTAAAATCTCACGAAATCAACTAATATTTTCTACAGATGAAGAATAACATGCAATGCTGCTATGTACCAAATTTGGTGATGATCGGTAAAGGGATTAAGATTTTACGTGATTTTGAAATTTTGAAAAAATTATCATTTTCTTATAACTCAGGTCAACTTAACAATGAAAGAATTAAAAGTTTTTTGAAAATGAAAAATACAGATGAAAAATATTCACTGTTGCTATGTACCAAATTTGATGACGATCGGTAAATGGCTTTTGATTTTCGAGCAATTTGAGATTTTTCATGCTTTAACAGATTACATTTCCATTTTTCACAAAGCTTCCTCTACGAGGAAGCCAAAATTGATAAATAAGCTTCCTCATAGAGATCGCTTTGTGAAAAGAAATAATTAATGAGCCATCAATGTGCAAAATTTAACTTTGCAACTTTATTTTTTTTTTTGCATCTCCGTAAAGGAAGCTTTGTACTCATGAATTTTTTTTTTTTTTTTTTCTATCTTCAACGCAACGACGGTTTGATTCAAGCTGGGGGAGGCAATGACTCGTGACGAGTCACAGAAGTCTGGCGGAGTCTGGTCAGATGGTGCGCGATTTCTTGAGACGCAGTTCCCAGGGTCTCTCTCTGCCGTCGCGCAAATGGAAACACCAAGAGAACGCGGTGTGTCCTCGTCGTGACTGGATAATTGGGTGCTGGCTCGCGGAACGCCTGGAATTCCGTTGGTTGGTGCTTGCGAGAGGAGGTATTATCGTCGAGTTCGCGCGCTCTCTTCTCTTCCACCTGGTGTGTGTGTGTGTGTGTATGTGTGCTCGTTGCTCCCCTCAGTTAGACCTCACTCCGATCTCAAACTATTCTGTGCCCCTTCGGTTGCCACAAGAATTTATTGAAATCGTGTAGCAACAGTATATATATATATATATATCTGCACATTTATACAGGCGAGGAACGCGGCGATCGATCGTAACAAGATTACCCCTATACAGAATTACATATAGACACCAGAGAATATCCATTCACCTGCAATTTGCCTCGAAACTTTGTAAAACGCTTCAACTACCTCAAGAAGCTGATGGTTGCATCTCGCATTCGCGATACCGTCACGTTCAGTACATTATTAGAGAAATAATCTGTGATCGATGGCGTACCACGTGAAGGTGTATTAATCTGATCTGATTTTATCTTCCGGTAACTCCTCTGCTGATCGAGCGGAAGTGTAACGCCGATTCGTCTACGGTGCTAAAAATATTTGAAAAATTAATTTACACTTTTATCGGTAGTTTTTTTTAATGGTAAATACGGTATACCAAATTTACTACAGAATTGTAAAATTCAATATTAGTATACTCTTTATCTCCACATTTTGCTTCCTCATAGAGGAACCTTTGTTGTGGTGAACATTTTTGTTTTTTTTTCGAGTTTTTCATGAAAACGTGTTCAGAATGTCCCAAAACGTCTGGAAAACATATTCAGAAAAAATGTCCGGATGTATGTGTGTGTCAGGCCTCCAAAATTCAAACCCCTGTAATTCGAGGATGATTAGACCGATCGGGCTGAAATTTGGCATACAAGTAGAGTGGTTGGGCGTCTATATTTAGGATAATTTACAAAATAATTGGGACTCCCGTTCAAATTTTACGAGACTTTGAATTTTTCGAAAAAAAAAACGTTTGTTCGCACTCTAGCTGCTGCAAATATTGAGTTATGGGGCTGAAAAAATGTCCAATCGTAGACAAGCATCAAACGATGGATGGGTTCGAATATGGTGAGGATCTGTTGAAAAATACGATTTTTGTGACATTTTGAATTTTTCAAAAAAAGTCTGCGTTATAGCTGCCGCAAATTTCGAGGTGTCGGGTTGAAATTTCTCATACAAGTGGACTAACATCGAACAATTTTTGGAACCAAATTTGGTGTTTGCTTTCTAGCTTTCGGAAATTTTGAGTTCTCGGGCTAAAATGTTCTCCAGTGGTAGACTAATATAAAAAAATGTATGCTTTAGAATTTGGTGAGGATTGGTTGAATATCCAGTTTATACGACATTTTGAAATCTTCAAAAAAAAAATTGTGTTTTCGTTGCACAGCTGATTTGTTATTTCGAGGAGTGAAGAAGTTATACAATGATCAGTAAATGATCACGGACTATGAACGGATTAGCCTTTGGAACGCTTTACTCGTTTACTTACACTTTACACTTTACTCGTTTTTTGTATCTTCGAATATTGAAACAGGAATAATGATCCAGTAAAACTGGATTAATGATCCAGAAATTCTCCTTTGATTGAAATTACCGATTTCGGTGAAATGCAGTATTATTTCAAATCTAAAAGTGTCATATTCTTCTATTTATAAATGAGCTTTTAGTTGAATAATAAAACTTCTATACATTTTTTTCACACTTAATAATTTTAGTGTCAAATCAGCTTAACTTAAAATCCATTTATTATTCTTCTAATAAATAAATGATCGAAAAAGTGACTTCTATGAGGATGAGGGGCTAAAAAAAATGTGGAAGCCATGTGTAAGATTCCACTTTGCAACTTTTTATCTTCCTTTTGCGTTGCCCTATCGTATTGCCTTGACTAATCGACTGAGGAACAACGAGATAATTACAACGCAATAAAATTATGTATTTATAATTCTAGTAATCTTCGACTACTCTTCTCTATATAAATATAGATATATATATTCATTCAAAAAAAAACAAAGAAAGATGAAGTAATCGTTTGAGAGTGAAGAATTCAGCTCGCTTTATTGCCGCTAAAGTTGAAGGGGGAAGGGGGGGGGGGTGCAGGCGGGGGACATTAAAACCGAACAGACTGAGGAAATACCTACCTACTATGACCATACATGCAGCCCGCAGAAGGCGCGCGCGAGTTTGTGGCCGCGTCGTGTATATCTCTCTTCTACCGGTCCTAAACGAGGTCGACCAGCTTCGCTTGCTCGCGGCCGGCCGGTGTGTAACCACACCTCCTCCACCTTTTACCGAGAGGCAAGCACAGAGAGCCCCGAGAGCTCGTACCTGCTCATGATTCGGGCTGTACGCTTGATTTCGAGACCAGAGCAACCAACGTGCCACTGATGGTGCTGCTGTGACTCGATCCTCGAAAAAAAAACCCACCAGAATTTTGCAGAATTTTTGTTTTTTTTTTTTCAGATTTTTAAAACGAGGTTCGACAATTTCTTTTTTAAAAAAATCGACACTTTCGGTCTTCGAAAAAGTCAGAATTAAAAAAAAAAACCGATTTCCAAAACGTGTCGTTCGTTTGTCTAAAAAAAAACTGTGACTCGATCCTCGAAAAAAAACCCACCAGAATTTTGCAGAATTGTTTTTTTTTTTAGATTTTTAAAACGAGGTTCGACAATTCCTTTTTTTAAAAAATCGACTCTTTCGGTCTTCGAAAAAATCAGAATTAAAAAAAAAAACCGATTTCCAAAACGTGTCGTTCGTTTGTCTAAAAAAAAACTGTGACTCGATCCTCGAAAAAAACCCACCAGAATTTTGCAGAATTTTTTTTTTTTCAGATTTTTAAAACGAGGTTCGACAATTCCTGTTTTTAAAAAATCGACTCTTTCGGTCTTCGAAAAAGTCAGAATTTAAAAAAAAACCGATTTCCAAAACGTGTCGTTCGTTTGTCTAAAAAAAAACTGTGACTCGATCCTCGAAAAAAAACCCACCAGAATTTTGCAGAATTTTTGCTTTTTTTCAGATTTTTAAAACGAGGTTCGACAATTCCTGTTTTTAAAAAATCGACTCTTTCGGTCTTCGAAAAAGTCAGAATTTAAAAAAAAACCGATTTCCAAAACGTGTCGTTCGTTTGTCTAAAAAAAAACTGTGACTCGATCCTCGAAAAAAAACCCACCAGAATTTTGCAGAATTTTTGCTTTTTTTCAGATTTTTAAAACGAGGTTCGACAATTCCTTTTTTATAAAAATCGACTCTTTCGGTCTTCGAAAAAATGAGAATTAAAAAAAAAACCGATTTCCAAAACGTTCGTTTGTCTAAAAAAAATCGTCTAAAATAATTCAAAACGTGTAACAAATTTGGCATTTTCTCTTTTGTTATAAAAGTCGAGCTTAATTTATTTCGAATATTAAATCAATTATTAGCAGTAAAAATATAATCAACCTTGTTTAATATAATAATAATAATAATAATAATAATAATAAAAATAATAATAATAATAAAAATAATGAATCGAGATAGAGGAAAATTTTGTATTACCAATAACTGGCAATAATAGTAAATCGATCCGGCTTTGTGCGGTCTGAATGGTGAGGAGGGGAGAGATCTGTGTAATATTGCGCCTGAGACTGGCGAGCCGATCTATCGATCAGTGCGCAGGCCTCTGCGACCGGGAAGCATTGCGTAACTACCTGCTCGACGATATAAACACACGCAACTGTATTAAAGTGGATAGTTGCCAGTGCCGCAGTCATTGTAATAGAGGTATATTTCATTGTAATCGTGTCGAAGGTCCTAAATATCTATTTCACGATTTTCTCGTTTCTGTTCCTATTGTAAATTATTTGTTGATTCGTTTCTCGATCCTTTCAACAAATGCTTTATATATTTCGCTTTACATTCATCCGTGCAATACAGAGAGTGATCCGGCTCAGGTAAAGTCACGACACTCCGCGGGATGCCTTCACAAAAAAAAAAAAAAAAAAAAAAAAAGAAGAAAAAAATAGAAATGCTCTTTATCTGTTGCTCAAGCTGCATTTCGCTTCTTATCGTCGAAACAAAACGAGAGGCAAACACGGCTGGTTCGCCTCCTTTATTCCTATTCGCTCCTGGCAACTTTCTCCGATCTTGCACTCGCGCGCGCACGATCAGAGAGGCCTCCCTAACTAAAAACCCTCTGCTCTATGCAACTGGCGAACCCACAACTGGTACCGTGATACCACGATGAGTATATATCCAGGGCTTTTGCCTCTGTGTGCAAGAATCCGCGAGCCAGTTTGTATAGACGAGTGAGTTTATTAGAGGAACACGAACAGTAGGAGAGCGAGAGCGCTCAACGAGACGCCAAGATGTAGAAAATCGCGCGGATCGGCTCACCCAACGACTCACGAGGTGAAATTCACTGTGAGTCATATATAGAAATTCACGGCTCGATTGCCTAAACCTCAGTATATCGTTATAAATTAGTGAATCGAAAAGCAAGCATTCGTGAAATTTTTGTGCATCGCTCTCAAACCAAATCAACTTCTATTGCCAGACATTTGAGTGTGCATTTGAATGAATTAAATAATAGGAACATTAATGAACGAGGATATGCAATGCTCGAGACTCTATTGCATATTGCTTCCTCATTATTTTCAACACCTTTCACACGGTCTTTGAGGAAATATCTTTTTTTATTTAATCATCATTGGACGGGACAAGCCCTTGAAAAAATTAGTTATTGGCTTATCAACTGACCAGAATATTATTATTATTATTATTATTAATATCAACAAAATTTCCTTTATGAGAAAGCAAAACGAGTAATTTTTTTTTTGTAAAAGCGATTCAAAGACTAATCCGTTCATAGTCCGTTCACGTAGAAACATTTACAGATCATTAAATAAAGCTTCCTCTGTGAGGAAGCGATAATGATAAGAAGAAGAATCATGTAACCCATCAGTTAGGGCGACGTACTGATTAACCTAACGCAAAAAAAAAAAAATAGAAAAAGGTGGGTTATCTATTGGTGGATTTTTTTGACGCAAGGTAAAAAAGAGAATGAGTAAGCAATTTCCAAAATTCGATTGTATTTGATGACTTTTTTTGTTGTAAATAATACATTTTATATCTCTTAATATTGAATTAAGAGATAATTTTGAAATGATTATTGAAAAAACAAAAAAATGTAATGTTTAAAAATTTGAATGACGTAATCAATTTTATTGAAATTCATGACGATGACTAAACAGCCCAATGTCTACATTGCCAGAGTGCCAAATTTTTCAGTAGATCACTTTTTGCAATCTTGACATCAAAATTCCAACATTTTCTTGTTCTTTTTTTTTTTTTACGTAGACAAAACTTGCTCTCGTGAGAAAGCGAAATAAAATATATTCTATATTTTATTAATATTCGAGCTGGCTTTTACTTTCCAATATTTTGATGATGTAAATTGATGCCTCTTCGAAAGAATACAAGAAAATCGTCGCTGAAAATACGGAGAGGATGCTCGGATCTCTCGTGTATTATGTGAGAGAGAGAGCAAACAAACTTTCCAAGCGAAAGAGACGCGTTTGCCAGTCGTCTTGAATGCCCCACGTGATGTGGGTGTGACCTATTCACGTGCTGCTTTAACATAAATTCTTTTAACACTCAAACCTACGGACGTCCTTTTTGCCATTTTGTTCACGCGTTTATTTTTTTTTTTTTTTTTTTTTTCTATTACGACAGCACTGGAATTTCTGTCGTTTGTCGAATTTAAATCGCGTAAAAGGTATTTTTCAAAGTGACGAGAGGATAAAAGTCAATGATTGCACGCTATATATTTATATTTCGCGACTTGTGAAAGGTAACGAGCGCGGGTAAAACGCTGAGCGAATGCTCGTAATCACCTGCCGATTGTTGCCGATAACGTTAATTGAAATATGATACACGACAACGAGAAAATTATATTTTACGACTTGAATTTGATGATCTACGGCCTGAATAACGAGATTTCAGTATTGCTCGTCACGCTTCGCTGATTTCTATGTTGAAGTTAACAGGGACCACTGGTATCGGATATAAAAAGTGCTTGAATTTTATTTTATCGGTAAAATGAAATGTGTATATGGGGGATTCCACGCCGATTCGACCTGGGTCTGATTATTGACTTCTCGAATTTCCTCCGCAATTTTTTTGTCATGTTCTCCTAACTTTATGCAGCAGTAAAATTATTTAAATTCAATTTAAAAAAAAATTAATTACGATTTTTTGTATGAAAATGTTGTTAGCGCGAATTGAAAAATCTGAAAAAATGATCAAAAATTGTGTATCGGGTATACACATTTATAAGCCTTTTTCTCGCAAAAGAAAAATCGATTTTTTTTTTAATGTGAGGAAACTTTTAATACATGATTTTAAAAACGACTAAAAAAAATCGGAAAATTTCGCAAAAAACCTGTGACACAGTTTTTATGGCTTTAAGTATCTTTTTATATTTTTATAAAATGTCTTAAAAATGTTTATACCCGACACTGAATTTTTTCAATTTTTCAATTCGGGCTAACGATATATTTTCCTATAAAAAATCGGAAAATTTTGCAAAAAACCTGTGACACAGTTTTTATGTCTTTAAACATCTTTTTACATTTTTATAAAATGTCTTAAAAATGTTTATACCCGACACTGAATTTTTCCAGTTTTTTCAATTCGGGCTAACGATATATTTTTCTATAAAAAATCGGAAAATTTTGCAAAAAACCTGTGACACAGTTTTTATGTCTTTAAATATCTTTTTATATTTTTATAAAATGTCTTAAAAATGTTTATACCCGACACTGAATTTTTTCAATTTTTTCAATTCGGGCTAACGATATATTTTTCTATAAAAAATCGGAAAATTTTGCAAAAAACCTGTGACACAGTTTTTATGTCTTTAAATATCTTTTTACATTTTTATAAAATGTCTTAAAAATGTTTATACCCGACACTGAATTTTTCCAGTTTTTTCAATTCGAGCTAACAATATATTTTCCTACAAAAAATCGGAAAATTTCGCAAAAAACCTGTGACACAGTTTTTATGTCTTTAAATATCTTTTTATATTTTTATAAAATGTCTTAAAAATGTTTATACCCGACACTGAATTTCTCCAGTTTTTTCAATTCGGGCTAACAATATATTTTCCTATAGAAAATCTTAATTAAAAAAAAATTGAAATTTTTTTTCACAAATAATCACACAAAAAATTTGATCCATCATTTTTTTTTAAATTAAAAAATATGCTTGTTTTCAGAGATCCTGGTCAATTTCACTGCACGTATTTGATTTAAAAAAAAAAAAAAAGAAGTATCCGCATTGGCGAGCGTTTGTAATCATATGCATGCGTCGGATTTCTTAACACGGCAATGTCTTTCACTTTGAGCGTCAGAATGCACGAAGAATAAAGTGCGCGCGAGCGCGTAGGTGATGCCTGAGTTCAGCCGCACTCTTTATATATATATATATATATATATCCTATGTTCGTAGAGACTTTCTCTGCTAACCTTCCCACTAGTGATCTTCGGATGATAATCACCAATTCAGTAAATTGAGTTTTTCAATGACTAGCACTTTTTTCGTTTTGTTTTTTCAAGTTAATGATAAAAAAAAAAGAAAAATCGATTAACGGAATCAGAACGAATAAGTCGTTAGAGAAAAAAAAAAAAAAAAAAAATAAGGCAATTAAAGTTGACTGATACAATATATGATGATACAGGTGAAACTGTATAGCTGCTAATGAATTATCATCGTACGCGTATACGGCTAAAAGCACACGCGGAGATTAGTTTGGAGAGAAGCAGAACCTTTCACTTAATTACAGCTTTCCGTCTGCAACGCATATATACTCGTACAGTTATATTCTCTCGCTCTGTATATCACCTTTTTAATTATAAAATTACGAGACCGACGGATTGACGTGTATATAGGCGCAGACATATGATTTCGCGGTCGCGTACCATTCGCTCACAAGTCTTGTTAAAAGACATCTGTATCATAAATTTACCGAAACACTGGCACATACATTCTCAAACAAAACTGTGATTTCATTTAGTATTTTAGTGCTTTGTGGTACGAAAAAAATTGCATTGAAAAATTTAAATCATTGAAGACATTGATTAGAATAATAATAATTCCAATAATTTATTAAATAAAAAAAAAAATCGTGTAACAAATTCAATTAAAGCTTTAGTGCTTTATGTGAAATAAATTCTCAAAGCTTTCGAAATACATAAAGTTTCGAAAAATTTAGGATTTTATTTGTTTTTGGAACAAATAGACAATAAATGTAAAGTAAAAAAGGGTTTTTAACGAATTTCTTGCGATCTCCAATGACTTTATTTTTTTTTCTTCAGATTTTGATGTTAATTTATTTCAAGTTCTAATACAATCAAACTTTTGTTTAAGAATGTACGTGCAATTTATTGTTTTAAAAAATTGACTGATTTAAAGTGACAAGTGGAATGTATTAGACGTGGAAAAGGCTTCCCCCTCGTTTCTCCTATGTTTTCTATTGGCACTAAGCCTCGCAGCAGGACATACTCTCTCTATCCACTCTCCTTCTCTCTCTTCTCGTCCGTAAAGAACATATCGGGGCTTTTCTAGTTCTTCAAACTTGAAGGCCAATGCTCTCCACGAGACATCCTTATAGAAAGCCGGTTACTTCTTATACGGCAGCAAAAGTCGACGATATATATCATCGTCTCGAGTGGATCGGAGTGCTATATGGAAGAATCGTGGGCTGGAGGTTGGACGATTTATGTTAAATCTTACCAACACTATATGAGTCACTCTTGACGACACTACATAATATCCTGGAAACCGATCTCAAACTCTCGCCTGCTCACTAATTCCGATTTTATCCCCGAGTCGCTAGGCAACTTGTTATATCAGCACTTGCTGTATGTGTATAATATAGCATTGTGTATAATTCGTCGCGGAGTACAAGAGGAAGTGTAGCTTTTTAATGTATGTTGAATTTCTGGCCAACTCAGTATTCTATATGCTTGGTACTTTTTTTTATAATTTTTTACTGAAACCTTTTTATTCAATTTAAATTTGTTGCCCCAATCAAAAAATTGGAAATTCTACAAAAAAAAGCCTGTACTAATTTTTTATTTTTGAGCCAGAGTGGACAGACGTTTGCATCAATTTTTTTAGCTATTTTTTTTAAGAAAAAATTTTTAAATATTAAAAATTGATACGGGCGGCTGATTTCTAATTGATCGTAAAAGGAGAAAGAGAATTCAAGACGATGGCGGGTAGTAAATGTCCCCGATGTTACAGTGCTGCTATGTACATATATGTGGATGTGTTATCCGCTGTACATGGATTTTGTGCCTTCTCGTAAAAAGAAAATCAAGCGCTGCATATCGCACCCGCGTTGTATATGCAACTCGTTCACTCGCGAGAGCCCATAGCTATACTACCACTTGTTACTCATTCCACATACGGCCATATATCGAGCGCGTGAGCCAACGCGACAAGAATCGAGTTTCTAATTCACGAGACTGTACTGCAGCGGTACTGTCGTAAAGATCAACGTCAGACCCTTGTTTATATCCATTCAGACTTCAACTAACTAGAATTTTCTGTTGTGGTGATCTGAAATATATGTCTGTTTCACGTAACGAAAAACGATTGAGCCGTCAACTTGAATGATTTGCCGCACATCCGGAAGGGGTTTCTACGATCGAGCTTGCCGATGCATCGAGCGATGTTTGATTTAAGAAAATTTCAGTCGATATCACGGGCGGAGGAAATGTTACGAAAAGTCTGAATTTTAAGAGGCCCATAAACTTGTAAATACCAAGATTATTTCTTGAATTTGTAAATCAATTGATATCGTTGGTCTGAGGATCTTTTAAAAAAATTCCTTTCTTTTCAATGGAAAAAAAGATTTCTGATCGGTCTATGCCTCGACAGAGTTTGAAAGTTTTCAACGAAGAAAAAGGTTTTTGATCGGTCTATGCCTCAATGGAGTTTAAAATTTTTCGACGGAAAAAAAGGTTTCTGATCGGTCTATGCCTCAATGGAGTTTTAAATTTTTCGACGGAAAAAAAGATTTTTGATCGGTCTATGCCTCAATGGAGTTTGAAATTTTTCAACGGAAAAAAAGATTTCTGATCGGTCTATGCCTCGACGGAGTTTGAAATTTTTCAGCGGAATAAAATATTTCTGATCGGTCTATGCCTCAATGGAGTTTGAATTTTTTCAACGGAAAAAAATATTTCTGATCGGTCTATGTCTCGACGGAGTTTGAAATTTTTCAACGGAGAAAAAGCTTTCTGATCCGTCTATGCCTCAATGCAGTATGAAATTTTTCAATTGAAAAAAATATTTCTGATCGGTCTATGCCTCGACGGAGTTTGAAATTTTTCAACGGAGAAAAAGCTTTCTGATCCGTCTATGCCTCAATGCAGTATGAAATTTTTCAATTGAAAAAAATATTTCTGATCGGTCTATGCCTCAACGAAGTTTGAAAGTTTTCAACGAAAAAATTTGAATCAGCTCATATTTCAACTTTTCTTAAATAAATTTAAGTCTGCCGAAGATGCGTCGAGGAAGATCAGTAAATTTGATTCATTCATGATTCAATATATTGCAAATTTAATAAATAGATAAACAATTTTTAATACTGTAAAAAATAGTTTTGTGAAAACGAAGCGCTACTTTTCATGAAACATAATTGACTTAAATGGTACAAAAAAAAAATCTTAGTTTCATTTTTACTGTATTCACAGCTTTCTTCTCTAGTTATTTAACTTAGATAAATTACCAGTACTCAATCATTAATTTAGTTACATAATTATACACCTTAAATAGCAATAGTAAAATATTCAATATTGTTCGTAAACCGACCGATTTTCTTTTTTCTTTCACCAGTGAATATATTGGCAACCGGTTGAGGAAGATCGACCCGGAACGAGAATTGAAAAAAAAAAAAACGGAAAATAAAAGAAAATGAGTTCTTTGCAATGTGAGATCGTATATTGAATCAGACGACATCTCCGTAAAGAAAACAAAAAAAAAAAACGAAAATTGTCAGCGTAAATTATTCGAGTTTAGTTCCGAGTCCGTGAAAGGAGACTCCCAGTAGTAGCATCGCTGTCTATTCCGCTTTTTTTAGGCTTCGCTCTCGGCGAGTATGGAGACTCTCTCTCTACCAGACTCTGGTCGCGGTAACACGACAGCGACTCGTCTCGTTCTAGGACAGCCTAACGAGCTGCGAGATGACATCGTTGCGATTCCCACTTTGAGAACAGATCTGCCATATATACACAACCACAGATCCGGCACGACTTTAAGAAACAGAGAATTACGTGCGCGCGAGTTCTGCAATGGTTAAAATGCGACAAAACAAAAACAAAAAAATAGGGACGACATAACAGTCACACATAAGTGTAACTTTAAGAAAGCAGAGTGCAGACACTGACAGCAGCTCTCTCCTTTTTTTTCCCCTCCGTCTAATAGACGGCGCATGCAGGGTTGAACAAGGTCGACCGTGGAACGTCGAGAAAACCAAATCTGTGTCACTGCACTATATTGAGGCTCGCGTATATTACCCTCAATTCGCGATCACATGTGAGTAAAAAAAAATACCTTTATTCCGTGGTTGTTGAACGTGCATTTGCTTTTATGGCTACCTTTTGTGATCTGGTATGCCAAACATGGAAAGAAAAGGTACGTTATGAGCTACATTTTTCTTTTGATAAAGGTCTTTCAACGAATTCAAGCTGATGGATAATCTAGGAATTAAACTCGATTTGCGCAACAAATTATTTGTCGCTTTCATAACAGAGTCAATTTGTAAGAAAATTAGCATAATCGATTAGGTATCTCAACTCATTTTTTTTTTTTTTCGTTATCTCAGCTCAATCTTTTTTCCGTGCACCTGCATCATTGAAAGAAAAAAAAAAAAAAACAAAGTTCTGTTACACGGCGAAACCTTGGTGCACGAGAGTAGTGAGACACGTTTTCTAATACACAGAGATAAATATCGATTGACATTTAGAATTGATAGGTCAACGCTGGTTAAACCATTGGTATAATACGGCTTCGGTTACCGGCTACCCAAGTCACACGTCAGGCGTTCTCCAGCCAACTCGGCCACTTTTTTTCTGAGCTCTTCGTTTCCATGAACTATTTAATGCAATATATATATATATATTTTTTTTTTCAATCATTACACACAATGCAT
Organism: Perithous albicinctus; assembly: GCA_964016905.1. NCBI lineage: Eukaryota > Metazoa > Arthropoda > Insecta > Hymenoptera > Ichneumonidae > Perithous > Perithous albicinctus. Next base: position 9,184,769 of record OZ024702.1, on the reverse strand, counting down.
TAAATAGTTGATTAAAAAAAAGAACACAGATGTATCGCACTCTGTAAAAAATATTTTTTTTTTACTCGTTGAGAATTTCCACGATGCCAATTTTTGAATACCTTCTCAATACAGCCTTTGTCTGAAAATAGCCTTTTTGATGCAATCAAAAAATATTTCCACTTCCGAAACGAGTGAATTAAAAAATCTGAAAAAAACTCACAGAGAGTACCTTTGACTAGTGCTACTGTATGGCCAATTATGGAACTGATCCGAAAGGTTAAAAAAAAAAAGTGTCCGATTTGATGGAGAACGCCTGACATAGCAGTATAAAATACAGTACACAACTCGCCGGACTTGTAGAGCCGGCGAGTTGTTGGCCGTGGCTACTATTATTATTACGGTCGCACGTGCGCTTGCTCGCTCGTATAATCTAATATCGCTCGTCGCATAATTCTGCCGTCGGAGCACGAGGAACTTACACTGGCTCAAGTCATACCGGAGTTGTCGAGTGGATTAACGAGATTTTCAACGGTTGAACACGAGATGCGATCTTGTCGTCACTCTGTGTTCTCTGAGCGTATAATTTGCTTGACTTTGGCTGTATACTGGAGTCAAGAGGAATAGAAAAATTAAAATTTTCACATTTCCCTTTTTTTTCTCTGATCGAAAAAAAAATACTCGACACATGTCCCTAATTTTGCCTGACTAAATATTAGAATATTACGGTACGAGTGCGATCAAATTCATTCTCGACGAGTGTGAGGTTGTTGCAATCACACGAGTTCCGAAAAAGTTTCTCGCACGAGTTTCATAAACGACTGTGTTTCACGAGTGCGAAAAGCGCGACTTTTCGTACCGCGTGGCATAATAGTATATTACGATAAGAGTGCGTTCAAAATTTTTCGCATAAGTTACGTATGCAACTTTATTTCACGAGTGCGAAAAGTGCGACTTCTCGCACGCTAGGTGAAGCGAAGTGTGCGAGAAGCGCGACTTTTCGTACCGCGTGGCATAATAGTATATTACGATACGAGTGCGTTCAAAATTTTTCGCATGAGTTTACGTATGCAACTTTATTTCACGAGTGCAAAAAGTGCGACTTCTGGCACGCTAGGTGAAGCGAAGTGTGCGAGAAGTAGGCACTTCTCGGACCGCGTGACATAACAGTATATTACGATACGAGTGCATTCAAAATTTCTCGCATGAGTTACGTATGCAACTTTATTTCACGAGTGCGAAAAGTCGCACTTTTCGCACGTTTCGCTTCGCTTAGCATCCGAGAAATAGGCACTTCTTGTACCGCGTAGCATAAAAAAATCTTCTAACATTCACCAATTTTTCCCGGCGATGGCAACACCCTGTATAACGTCTCTCTGCAGACAATCGCCGGAGATGATGAGAGGGCGATGGGTAAGAAAATGAGAATGAGGATGAGGCACACGACGATGTCGTGAATCCGTTCATTGCGTTCTCCGTTCATCGTGATTTCAGTACCGGCGGGGCCTCGCCGCCTTTTATTCTCTTTCCTTGCAATTCCGCGCCGAACCGACGATCTAACTGTTAACCGATGCCCTGCGGGGAGGTTGCTGATCCTGTTGCTGCTGCTGCTGCTGCTGCTGTTGCATTCCCCGCAAATAAATATTAATACAGAGCGAAGAGACAAACGCGCGGAGCAGCGGTTCGCGCACAGTTCTCGGGATATACCGCCGGGTAGCTGGCCTTTGCCGCTTAAGTAACAGAGTACCGTTTTCACTCGTCGTCCGCATTCGAACAAAGAAATAACGTGCGTTCTTTTGCATTAATGGGAGGGAACTCGGGTCAAATTCACGGATATTCAAAGACTAATTTATATTACTTACGCTATGACCGCTACAATTATTTGAAAAAAAAAAAAAAAAAAAAAAAATACACGATTGCTATATCGGATAACGGACTTTTTTCGAGGTAGCAGAAAGATATGGGTAATGCGGGTCACATAAATAATTTTCTTAAATAGCATATAACTTTGCCAATTTATAAAAAAAAAAATCTATACAAAAACGAATTTTCGGTGACTACTGCGAAAATCAGTGGGACGTCCAAAACGTGGTGATCATGCCTACAGAAATTTCTCTGAGCAAACATCATTGAACTCCATATTTGTGCAAGTCTCATCAAAGAGTGCATCAGTGAGTCAAATTTCCATTTACGAGTGCATGGCTTAGGAGACTCCACACTTTTGTCGTCGCCATCGTGGTTGGAAGAACCGCGCAGTGTCCTTGCATTCCGTTAGACGCATCGTATTTTGCATTCAGCTGCTACGTGGTATTGTAGATCCAAGTCGTTTCATGACGACTAGTATACAGACACTGCTACTGCCAGAGAACATGGCAAGTTTCAAGCAACTGGAAAACTGCACACGTCTTCTGTCTGAAGTTATATGCAGTCAAAGCACGCGCGTACGTATCGAAAAGGCGTGAATGTAGGTACGTCGACGACAACGACTTGTACTCGTTGTCCGGATGTAGGTGGAGTACTAACATCACAGGGACAAGGCTTGTGATACCTCTCGCGTATGTTATATGACTGATACATCCGCACGAGGAGAGCTCACACGCAAGCGACGCCCTCGAGTTCACATATCTGTGTTTCAAAGTCTTTCGTTAAGGCTCATATTTTGTCGTCGACGGCTTAATCCTCTCAAGTTAAGGCGATAACTAACGACTGCTCCGGAGAATATTCTGCTACACTTAAAAAACAGGGTACAAATGAATTTGCATTTTCCTTCCTCATTGTTCAAGATTGCCCGCAGAGCATTGCTCGACGAAGTACATTGGATTTTGTTTGGTTTGCTCGTAGAAGGAAGCTTTGTAAATTATAAAAAATCAACGAAATTTCCTTTATGAGAAAGCAAAACGAGTAATTTTTTTTTTTGTAAAAGCGTTCCAAAGACTAATACGTTCATGGTCCGTGATCATTTACTGATCATTGAATAACTCCTTCACTCCTCGAAATATTAAACCAGCTGTGCAACGCAAACACGCTTTTTTTTTTAAGTTTTCAAAATGTCGTATAAACTGGATTTTTCAACGAATCCTCACCAAATTTTAAATCGTACACTTTTTTATGTTAGTCTATCATTGGACAACATTTTAGCCCGACAACTCAAAATTTGCGAAAGCTAGAGGAAGTTTTTTCGGATATTTTTTCGGAATATGTTTTCTAGACGTTTTGGCAGATTCTGAACACGTTTTCATGAATATCTCGAAAAAAAAAAAATCTTCACCATAACGAAGTTTCCTCTATGAGGAAGTAAAACGTTATATTTTTTTTCGAACTAACTGGTTGGTGCAACAAAAAAGAAAACTCACTTAACGAGAGCTCTAAATAATAATACTCAGAGGCGACTCAAGCAATTTGTAATTTCCCATTTAAATATCATGGGAAACAAGTTTTTTTTTTATATTCAACACTAATTTTGATTGCTTCCTACAAAAGCATCGCGACGCATATTTAAAAAATCAATGCACGTAACCAGACGATTAAATGAACTAGTTTGCTAAAATATCTATTAAACGTATTCAAATAGCAAAAAAAAATTGTTATCGTGTCTATAATGTTCTCATTGATTTTTGTTACGATTACAATATCATCGATTAATTAAAAAAAAAATATCTCAAGCAATAATTATAAGATATGAATCTGGATTTCTACTTGTATGGACCTAGACTCGAGCGCGCAATTTACTATAAACTATCGACGACAACTACGAGCAACTACTTACCTAACTGCAAGGTAAAAAAAAAAAAAAAAAACTTTATGCCCACCGACTATTACCGTACTGCACTGTAATTATCACAAGCAGCGTGAGCTATTACAGCAGGATATTTTTGCATTCACAAATTGAGCTACAATTGAAACACTTGTAGCATCGGCATAAATGAAATCCCGCAGTATGAATTTATGGGGAATTCCATCTGGTTTCAACTTGGCTCTGAAATTTGACCCTTCCGATTGTGCCCACAATTTTTTCTATGACTGAGATAACTAAAAAATTAAAAAAAAAAATATTTTAAATGATTTTCTTCATTCGGTGTATCAAAATTAATGTTCGATTATCAATGTAGCAATACAATAATGAGCATAAAATTTCATTTTAAATTTCCTTTCTAAATTTCGCAATTTTTCTTTTTTACAATGTGACGAAGTTAGAAAGTCTTTGTCGACAATGGGATTTTGTAAATATTTATAGTTATTTAAATCTTGTCAAATTAGTTTTGTCTTTAAAGCCGAATGTAATTGAATGTAATTCCCGGTTGTTGTGAAAATTTACATTGCATAATGTGTGTAACAATCCACGTGGAGGGGGGGGGTTCGTGAATTAAAAAAAAAAATAATAAAAAAAATTAACGTACACTTATTCGCGTATTATCGCCTTGCCACTTTAATTTTCAAACGTGAAAGGAACATGTAAAGCGAATATCTATAATCGATTTGACCGTGGAGTCGTTAAACTCTTAGTACTCTTTTAGACTGGCGCGATATATCGCTTTAGGTGGCCGCGCTCGAGCTTAATTTCCTTTCTGAATGGCGTCCAACGATTACGACTTTAGCTGTGTGTACATATATCGTAATTGTACATTCTAACATGAACTGTTCTTTGAACAGATTTTGAAAAAAAAGTGGCTTGTTTTGGTTTTTGCCAATGATCGACCAATTAATGGACACGATCCTGCACAAGAGATGCAAAATCAAGAAAATTGTGTGTACATATATCGCAATTGTACATTCTAACATGAAAATCTGTTCTTCAAACAGATTTTGAAAAAAGTGGCTTATTTTGGTTTTTGCCAATGATCGACCAATTAATGGACACGATCCTGCACAAGAGATGGAAAGACAAGAAAAAAATCTTTACATCGATAAATTCTTGGGTTATAATATGGAGGTGTTAGAGGCGTAATCGGCACTCACAATTGCGTAGGTCTGAAGGAAAAGGCTTATAGAGAGCTCTTTCGAGTTTATATACCGATATATAATGTTGAAGCGTTACGAAGGTGTGGAATGCAAACGCCCAGAACCTCCGTGTGCAAGCCAGCCGCGTGTGTTGTTCACGACTGGAAAGTGGGTGAAAGCGTATTTTCCGTAAGAAATTTACGGTAGGGCGAATATGACGTCTGCGACTCAACCCAATCGCTGGTGTTCGCGTTAATTAGCTAACTAATTAACAAAATAAATGGCTATTTGGTATTAGAAGAAATTTAGCTTTTGACACAGTTAAAAAATCTGAAAAAATTCTGAAATACCTTTTTTTTTTTTTTGGGGGAAATAAACCTTTTTGGTAAACGAGTCTAAGTCGACTTTGCCTTTTAAATTTCAAACTGCTGCAACGTATGAACACTTATATTTACTGTTTATTCTCTCATTGTCTATTATTCACTCTTTCATAACGAAAATATAAAAGAAACGTAATTGGACATGTTATGACATTAGTTTTTGTCGTCTACCTCTTAAAGGCCAAAATTCATTATATATCGTAATCCCAAATTAGAGTTGTCATTATAATTTAAATACATTAACTGCCTTCCATCAATATGGCCCTCCAGAAATTGCCAGAATTTTTTTTTTTTTTTTTCATAAGTCTCTACTATGCAACATTGAAGAACACACATTCTCATCCATGTGCCTCTGATGTCTCTCTTCTATCAAAGAGCAATTTCGTTGAATCACCGAGCGACAGAGAGAAGACTAACGTTATGCAGACTCGGTCGCACTCGTCGTCGTCTGATCTCCTCCCAGGCCAATGAACTCAAACCGGAGCCGAGTGAAACTTCCGGTAGGCTTTTCTTTCACCACTTTTCTCGAGGATCTTCTTCTTCTTCTTCTTCTTCTTCTTCATCTTCTTCAACATGCACTGCCTACTACTACACTCTGATATGCGTCTGGCGCTCCAGAGACGCGGCTCGATCTCTCGTCGATGTCTACTCGCGCGTCTACCGTGCCAACCACATTATTACGGGACGATAGTACGTGTAGAGAGAGAGAGAGAGAGAGAGAGAGAGAGAGAGAGAGGGAGCTCTTCCTCTACGTAGGGAGAGGCTGAGGGCACGCGTTGCGCTATTTCCGGCAGGAACGGAGCGCGTGGAACGTCTAGCCGGCAACGTCATCATCATTATAGTCATCGTCATCGAACGGCCGAGAGCGCAGAGAGGGTTTGAGATGCACTATATACTTCGGGCTCTTCCACAGCTCCAGATGTAATCCAACGGGAAAATAAGCCCTCTTCTTGTGTCTAATGCGGGGCTCTGAAATAGATTCACTTCCCGTTATTGGTATATGTATGTATGTATGTGTATATATATATAAATATGTATATATGTATATATATATATATATATAGGTCCCTCGTGTTAAACACAAGCAAGGTACTTTATCGAGGCTTGTGACAACATTTGCTTTACGTATTTTTGGAAGTTTGCGTTAAGTGATTGGTGAAACGAGGGATGAAAGGCGACCCTTCGGCGCCTAAGTGACGCGGGCTCGTGGAAAATATTGTAAGTCGACTTTCTTCAGGACCAGAATGCTTTTAGATACAAGAGTACGGAAATAGGGATTGGAGGGCTTTTATGCTATATTTCCCTTCCGGTATGGATTTCCGAGTCCCGAGTATACCCAAAAATAATGTGTCGAAAATTGTGTGTTTTTATTTTGGGAAATATTTTTGTGTCATTTTTATTTAATATTGCTTCCTCGTAGAGGAAACATTGTTTTTGTAAATTTTTAAAAAATTTTTTTAGGATCTTCATGTCAGAATGGTCCAAAACGTCGAGATAAATAGTCTAGAAAAAATGTCTCTATTTTTGTGTGTTCCAGGGACCAGAAAATTCAATCGTCCATAACTCACGAACGGCACGATGGATCAAGCTCAAATTTGGCACGCAAGTTGAGCATTAACTCCTCTTTAATTGGTGTGATTTTTAACAAATTGTATTTATATATACAGCTTTTATAGAATTTTTAATTTTTCGAAAAATATTTCGTGATCGCTCTAACTTTTGTAAAAGTTCGACGATTTAGCTAAATTGTTCTTCACAACTGAAGACAGGTTCAATGTTGTTTGGTTTTGAATTTCGACGAAATCGGTAAATCGGTTTGGATTTTATAGAATTTTGAATTTTTCGAAAAAAAAAAAAAAAAATTTTGCTCTAAATCACGTCGAATCTCAACAAATCAACTGAAATGTTCTGCAGATGAAAAATAATATACAGCGTTGCTGCGTATCAAATTTGGTGATGATCGGTAAAGTCGTTCGGATTTTACGGCATTTTGAATTTTTCAAAGAATTTAAATTTTCGCTCTATCTTCCGCAAAAGTTAAGAAAGTAAGTAAAAATTTTGTACGAGATGGAAATATGAGGCAACGATATTAATTACGGAATTTTCGTTGTCATGTGTAACATAATTTGTTTTTTTTTTTTTTTTTTTTTTTTTATAGATAATACATTTTTAACTTTTAATTTGTGTTGTTGCACAAGCAGCTACCAAAAATATCCAGGTAACGATTTTTAAAAAATGCTATTTAAAATGAAAAATGATGCAAAGTAGAACTTTGCACGTTGCCTCCTCATTAAATCCCATTTTTCACAAAGCTTCGTCTATGAGGAAGCGAAAATTAATAAATAAACTTTCTCATAGAGGTGGCTTTTTGTGAAAAATGAGATTTAATGAGGAAGCAACGTACTTTGTTTTTTCTGTACATCAGTCAAATTTGTAGTCTTTAAGTTAATTTTCAGATTTAACCGAAAAATCAATGAAATACAGTAAAATTTTGTCAAATAAAAATTTGGTGTAAATTCTAGCAGCCCAAATCAACACACATATTTTTTTCGAAAATCATGTCCGTCTGGCAATGAATTGACACCATTTGAATGACACCATTAAAAATCATATTTCTTCAAAGCGATCATAGAACACATGTTCAAAATATAAAAATTATCAATTCGAAGTACAACATTATTTCGCAATTACTTGAATTTTTTCACTCCAATGATGCTAATCACAGTTGTCGGATTCACAGCTCGAATGAAAAGCCAATAAAATGACTATTTCACCAAATTAATTATAAATACTATCTTTAAAAAAATATTATTCAAATAACATTGTCTCACATTTTTTAGGAATACTATTACTACTTATTTCAAGACACAATTTTATTGACATCCTACAAAAATAAATGCAAAATAATTCTTATTAAAAATGCTAGCTTGGAAAGTGACTCCACTGTAATATTCATTTTTTCAGAACAACAATTTTCTTCATTCAATTGATGTTCACCCCTGCGTGAATCGACCAAGCTCAGTAACATTTTCAGCAAGTTGTGTTTTGTGTTCATATTTTTTTTTTTTTTTTTTTTTTTTTTTTTTTTTCGTTGCTCTTTCAACCGATGCCTTTTATTTACGATCGAGAATTAAATGGGAAATAATTCAAAGAGAGTCTCCTCGGTAGGCTTTTGAAGCCTCGATAGGAGCTCCTTCTTTCCCCAGCCAGTCTGGCATTAATTCTTCGTGCACCGGATGTCGCGGCAACTCGGCAGTCCATTCATTCATGTATACGCGTACACATTCGTGTATAGCATAACGACGGAAGACCGGTGCACCTTCTAGTGCGCGGATATGTACCCTAAGCTCAGAGAGAGGAAACGCTTTTATTTCTGCTGGTTTTCCCTCTCTGAGGTGAACACGCGAAGAACTCCTGCAATGAACGGTACATAACCATCGACGTATGACTCCGTTGGTTCATATTTACGAGCGCCAGACGGAGGCATCACCGGTTATATTATATATACGTACATTTGGTGCGTGATACACCCGCAGTCACGTAACAAAGAATATATTTTGCAATATGTTTAGTAGCGGGTGAGGATACGAAAAAAAAAAAGTGGTAATGAGCCGAATGGCCTTCTGGCGGAAGGTCGATGAAACGAATTGGTGAACGACCAACGCGGTCAGTGTTGGGGTTTTTTTTTTTTTTTTTTTTTTTTTCCTGAGTTACTTTAAATTATGCAAAACATTTTGTGTTTGTAAATGGGGCATTTTTTTGTTGACCTGGGGTAACCCTTGAAGCTTCTGATTTTTTAATAATTTTAAAAAGCATTCAGGTAAAAAAAAAGGTTACACGTTTTTAATTATCTACGATTTTCTAAACAAATTAATCGAACGACACATTTTTTTTTTTAAGCTTGAGAAACTTTTTTGGGATATAATAATTTTTGGTAAGCGAGCCTATTTTTTTGCCCTTTTTCAACAAACAAAAAAAATTGGAAAAATTGTAAATTTACGATGAGAAATAGCTAGAACATTTTTTTATACAACGCATGACTTTTGAGAATTTTTTTAGATTCTTTTTTCATGAAGACAAAGCTTGAAGCAAAAAGTCAAATTTAACTCTATCAGCTTTATCTAATAAATGACAGTTAAATGTTTTTATTATTAAATACAGTTAATATACTTAAATTTAAAAAAACCGTTAACTCATCAATTAAAACCAAGAATTAAAAAAATGTTCAAGATAAAAATGTTGTTTTAATCACATTCAGAATTACAAGCATTAAAAGTACAATTAAAAATGCTAACATATGTTTTTTTGACATGAAAAAATTATTATTTTTCTTTAATAATTATTATTATTTAACTTAATTATTCTATTATTATTATTATTATTATTATTATTATTATTATTATTATTATTTAATTATTAGAAAAAATTATTATTTTTATTAAATAATAATTTTTTATTGAATTCTTGTCACCGTATTGATTAGCTTGTCAATGATTTCCACGATGTGAGCCTTGTGAAACTCCACGTACTTCCGGTGTACTGGCTGTTCTCGTATTAGTCACTTTATGGCTCTTCGTGTCATGAGAAAATCTCGGCGAATGAAAAGAAACATAATAATGCTGAGAGAGCTAAGAGAATAAAAGCGCACTGCTTCCTCCAGAAACTTGTTTCTGATGTATGAATCGAGGGCTTCGTCGGGCGCTTTTCACTTCCCTGTTAAGTCGACGCGTGTGCACTTGAATAGCTACGTGCGCAACGGTGATTAAATAATATTTGCTCGGCAGGAGGGCTTCCGATTGTGAAGCATATTATTTATTTCACGCACACGCGTGAATGCATAGACGCAGTGAAGCTAAACACGAAAGTGAACGCTGAAATTCTACGCGTGCCAACAATTTTTTTCTCAATTATAATAACGACACTTGCAGTTACTTATTATTGAAGATTTCTCGATTAAGAGAGTCATCAGTCATCCAGAAGACACTAATGCAAGAATGTAAATAATTGTCTCTATGCTATATTCGTAGGGAAAAAAAATTCATATTATTTTTTACGATCCCTCGTTGTTTATCAGATTAATGATCATGTAAATCAGCGTAAAAAGGGAATTTAAACGTTTATGATAAAAAAAAAAAAACGACAACGAATGATTAATTACTAAATTGACTAATGAGATAATTTTTTTTAGATATAAACAACCATTTTAATGGCTTCAATAAAATTAGAATTACAATATTAATATTATTTGAGAAATATAAAAACCGAAAGATTTTTAATTAATTCTCGTTTATTGATTTTTACTGTAATTCAATTTTAAAATTCCTTTTAATGATTTCAATAAATATTAGGATAATAATAATATTTATTGGAGCCATTAAAATGAATTTTTATTATTGAAATAACAATCTCATTAGTTAATTATAGTAAAAACCAATAAACGAGAATAAATTAAAAATCTTTTTGTGACAAATATTAAGAATGCCTGCTCAGTTAAGAAATTTAGTTGGAACACTTTTTTTTTCTTCCATTGATAGATACAAGCAGAATAAATTCTTTATCTTTCTTTAGATTCTACCAGTGAAGGAGGTCATTATTTAAATTTGAAGAGCTCAGCGCACAACGCGCCGCACTTTTAAACTCATTTTTGTCTTAAAGTCTTGTTTGAATATCTGAGTGTGCCAACGACTTCAACATCGCAATGCTGAAGGATTGCACTTTTACTGATCGTATTAAGAATACAAATGAATTTTTTAAATCTTTAATTCTTTATTAATTCTTTAATTAATCTTTAATTTTTTAAATCTTCAGTATTCGTTCAACAGAAAGAAATACTGAAATCCAAGAGAAGAATTTCATTTTGTCGATTACTTGAAAAAAAAAGTAAAACATTTAATGGTAGCAAAAATTTATATTATTAAAGCGTATACAGTAAAAACTAAAATTAAATTTATGTAGTTTTAATAGAAAGATTGCTTTTTTTTAGGTTTTATAGAAAAAGTACAAAAATAATATTTCAAAAATAGTGTAATTTTCTGTTATATTTTATCATTAATATTTTGCGTCATTTTTACACAAAAAATGTGTTATTTTACTTTTGCAACTTTTTTTGTCATTTCAGCTTAACCCATTTTTATATAAATTTGACAAATATTAATTTTTTTTTAGGTTTTATAGAAAAAGTACTAAAATAATGTTTCAAAAATAGTGTAATTTTCTTTTATATTTTATCATTAATATTTTGCGTCATTTTTACACAAAAAATGTGTTATTTTACTTTTGCAATTTTTTTTGTCATTTCAGCTTAACCCATTTTTATATAAATTTGACAAATTTTCATTTTTTTTAGGTTTTATAGAAAAAGTACTAAAATAATGTTTCAAGAATAGTGTAATTTTCTTTTATATTTTATCTTTTATTTTTTATATTTGCGTCATTTTTACACAAAAAATGTGTTATTTTACTTTTGCAATTTTTTTTGTCATTTCAGTTTAACCCATTTTTATATAAATTTGACAAATTTATAAAATTTGTGTCACTTCAAATTTGTGTTAATTTTCAAATTTAACAAAAAAATTATAAGCTACTTATTATAAATATTATAATTATTATAATTAATTAAAAATCTAGGAGACCAATTTTACAAAAAAAAACACATTTTTAACCATCAACGATATTAAATTATATACTTATTAATTAATTAAAACAAATTTTCTATAAACTCGAAAATATCCGAATAAAATTTCTACATGTTATTTATAAATTATACTTGCTGGTATACACTGCAAATTTGTGTTAATTTTCAAATTTCACAGAAAAATTATAAGCTACTTATTAAAAATATTATAATTACAATAATTAATTAAAAATCTGGGAAACCCATTTGACCAACAAAAAAAAAAAAAATTGTTAACTATGTACAATAAAATTATTTCTCCACAGGATATCAAGTGTGTGTGTGTGTGTTTATTAGATTGGTGAGCAATCAGGATGACGGGTGCGCCGAAAGTTCAACTTCAAAGTGGGAGAGACACACCTCAACGAGGTCCTGGGAAATGGAGAGCTCGATAGCCTCGAACACACGGTGTGTGAGCCAAAACTGTGTGTGTGTGTTGCTGTTGCTGCTCGTTCAAGTCGAGCTCTCGAGCTTGTACACCGTGTATTATATTGTATTACAACAACGCCGGATTCCTCGTGTACATATACGAAAGTTTTGTTGGGTTGCTGGCAAGCCGGAGCAATTAACTCCTTCATGGGTTCTCGAGCGCCTCACAGCCGCTCTCTTTGGCGTGTTGCATGTTATAGCAAAGTATCGCCCAACGTATACAAACCGCTAATGCACTGGAAGCATGTGTACGTCTCGTGTGCATCGCATTGAAATTCCTATATGCGGCTATTATTCGCGTATGCTTCTTTGTTTCGTGAAAAATATTTGAGAAGAAGGAATACAGTAAAAAAAAAAAAAGAAAAAAAAAATGACAAAAAAGATAAGTAAAAAAAAAAAACGGTTTCCAAGAAGCTTGGCAAGAGTCGTAATGTTGGAACTCGTCGGTATCTTGAATCACGTTTGGTACAATACAAGTATGCACTGTAATCCCTCGACCCCGTTACCGTTTTCCTTTATACGGTGCATCGGTTCGCGTAGTCTGAAAATAAATGGCCACATTCTCGCACGGTTATCAGCCACACACACACACACACACACGCACATAGACACATAATCCTGAGAAAGAAATTGCCTTATTTGCGAGCTTACACTATGGGATCCATCGTTCACAGTGTAAAATGGCCCCCCTCGGTGGAAGTGCTCGCTTTTAAATGCTATCGCACGTGGTGCTGTCGTTGTGCGAATGTCTATAAATTAACGGAAGTGACCCATATATGCGCGCGCGACTAGCTGAAAACATTGTTGAAGCGCTGGCCAAATATGCATACAGTTGTTGTTTCCTTTTTTATCACGACGAATTTGGCAACGATTATTCATTTACGGGCATGAAATGAGAGCGCGATTGTGAGTTTGATGAAATGCGGGCATAAAAGCGTAAAGCAGTTATCGTTGAAGTGTGTCTGTAGACAGAATTATAATTTAGACATGTATATTCAAATTCATCGGATTATTGGATTTAGAGATCGTTACCGAAGCAGATTAAAAAATCGCGTTTAAACTCCATCGATGTTTAGAATTTCTTTGAAATATTTTCAACACTTGTGGGATATTAGAAATATCAGGCCCTGGAAATGGGCCTCATAGAGATTTAGAAGAATCAGGCCCTGGAAGTCGGCCTCATAGATATTTAGAAGAATCAGGCCCTGAAAGTGGGCCTCATGGGGACTTAGAGGAATCAGGCCCTGGAAGTGGGCCTCATGGGGACTTAGAGGAATCAGGCCCTGGAAGAGAGCTTTAAGGGCACTTAAAAGATTCAGGCCTTGGAAGGGGGCCTTCTAGGAACATAGAAGAATCAGGCCCTGGAAGAGAGCCTCATGGGCACTTAAAAGATTCAGGCACTGGATGTGGGCCTCATGGGACTTTGAAAAATGAGGCCCTTATTGAGGCCCATATTGAAAAATGAGGCCGTTATTGAGGCCCATATTGAAAAATGAGGCCATTATTGATGCCCATATTGAAAAATGAGGCCCTTATTGAAAAAATGAGGCCCTTATTGAGGCCCATATTGAAAAATGAGGCCCTTATTGAGGCCCATGTTGAAAAATGAGGCCCTTGTTGCAAAATGAGACCTCATTGAAAACTTTGAAAAAATCGAGGCCTGGGACGGATACTCACAGGGACTTAGAAAAATCAGACCTTGGTAAAGGGCCTTATGTGGGACTTAAAAGTCAAGCCCTGGGAGAGGCCTCATTATTAGAAAAATCAGGCCCTTTGAGGGAGCTCCATTGGTGAATTTCGAAAAAAATTCGAGCCTGTGTCATTTGACCCCGGTCAGCGTCCGAGAATTCTGGATAATCTTCGATTGTCCTACACGGCGGCGTCAGAGACTCGATACTTTTCCTGCATAGTGATCTTCATAAATACAAACTTTAAAGTATTATCCCCTAAATAGTTGCCAAGTCCTGTTGCGGCTTCTCTTAATACATTTATACATCTCCACGCAGAAAATAAGAAAATGCAAGGAGAACGCTTTCAACGTTGGCAACCAGCATTATATGCACTGTCAAAGTCTTCGTCAAAGTAATAGTAGACTCTCGAGTATTCTCAGCAACAGAAAACGAATATTACACTCGTCGGCTCGTATATATGTATATATATATATATATGCACGCACACGCTTGCCCCGAGAGAGGAACGTGAAAAATATACGCATATACGATATGCGAATGCACGTCTGGAGTATCGAAGAGTGTATATAGAGGACCTTGAAGTCCCAAGCACAGATACGCGGAACAGGTACTTCTTTGTGTCCGAGAGCCAACAGAACGTCTCTGCAGGTCTTACTGTCTATATACATGTAGAGACGAGGGGCTGCTGAGAAAATATATATCTCTCTCTCTCTCTCCCCTCTCTCTCTCTCTCTCTCTCGCTCTCTGGTGCACCGAGCTCGCCAGGTCGTGTCAGGGTGGTCAGGGTGTCTCTATGGCATCGGATTTCCCGCTGTTCTTCCAAGCTTACTTATATACTCGAGAGTCCCTCGAGGCTCACCCGCTGGCCTCTTCTGTGTGAATGCATATAAAGAACACACGTGATGTGTGTGTGTGTGTGTGTCTGCAGTAAACGTGTAAGAAATTATGTATACACATTGTATGAAAGGCTTGAAGAACCTCTGTGAGTTGTAGATGTGAGATTTCTGTACACGAAGCGAAAGATTCCACAGAATGCTTGGTCTACAGTCGGTGGAATCAGGAAGCAAAATGCAATGTTTTGTGCACCGTTTTAGTTCGTACATCCACGCGGCTGACAAACGAGGGCTTATGAAACCGGTAGCTCAATTTTTTTCTTTTCTTTCTTTCAGACTGTAAAAAATAGATTGCGAATATATGATTTTCAAGGCGATTCTTCAAAGTCAAATCTAACAATAAAATCTCGACTTGTAGCGTATCTTGTTCATCATCACCAAATTATCGTAAATTACTGCGCAGTTTTCATTGCCACAAAATACACGTATTATTTGTTCTCTTAATTGTAACGGTAAAAAGCCACAATTTTTCTCAATTAATTAAATTCCCCCATTGATTCGTCTCCGGGAGTTTAATTGCATCTCACTGAGAAGCGGAAATTGATAAAATTAGATGCTGCGTTACACTGCCACCTACATATATATATATATATATATATATATATTTACACACATGTGCAATTTAATAATAAAATACCAGATACGTGTGAGCGCTACTTTCTTCGTCACGCTCTCGCGAACGCGCCTCCACGAATTTTCGCGCGAGATTTCTACGAATCTTGTGTTTGCGATAAACCAAACGACGTTACAACGCGCCACACACACACACACACACACACACACACACACACACACACACACACACACACATACACAGGTCTGTGTTTTGAGATCATTAGATACGCGAGGTTGACACGCGAAATATGTTATTTCCGCAAACAAACGAAAAATCCGTAATAAGCACACTTTTTCCGTAGCCGTAATAAACAACGCCTGCCGACACTTATCGATTTCTCGTCAGTCAGTATTTATAAACACAAAGCTTGTGTCAGAAATTGTGCTTGTTTTTGTTTCGTTCCTTTCTTCTGAACGCTAGAAGAAAACTTGGTCTATGAGTCATTCGCCGTCTCTGTGTCAGAAGAGAGACGCCGCAACTTTGTTAACGTCGAGTGTAGCTCACGCATCGAACAGCTCAACGTGTTATATATCTTTGGCACGCCTTTATTTATGAGTATTCCTCAAGCTCACCGATGCCTAGAGAATATCCTCGCGCATTCCTATTGGATGAGAAACAAGGAGTCACACGAGGAAGAAAATTGGAAGAGAGAAAAAAAAAGATAAACACGACTTTACCGAAGGATCGAAGCCTCTCATTAGAGACTCGGAGAGCACAAGGAAACTCAACGTTGCCCGACTCTATGTCAATTCATTTTATTCCCGTTTAACGTGCGCCTCTGCGGAAACTTAATTTCATCAGTTACCGGCTCGTAACCCAGTTAATATATATATATATATATACCACTATCTTATTCACGCCGCTCATGTTGTGTACGCCGAGAATGTAAACACAGCTTTAAGCGCCCTCTCGCCACGGTTTACAGTTCTGTTTTAGTTATCGGTATATCGGAGACTGGTTTAATGTGGCTAAACGCGTAAGCGTCGTCGAGTTGGAATATTGAGATATTGAAAGAGAATGACAATGATTATTGAAAAAAAAAATTGCCGAATCTTTCGTATTTCCATAATCGTCAAATTGGGGAATCGACGAATTAAACGAAATTTAATAATGCCACATTGTTGAGTTTAAGAATGCTTTATTTTTTTCAATTAAATTAGCACACAACATTTTGAAGTTTTGAAAAAAAAAAAAAAACACACACATTTTTAACAGTCAATGATATTAGTTTATCTACTTATTAATTAAAAGTAATTGTTCACAGATTTGCTATAATCCTGGAAAAATATCCGAATCATATTTTTACATGTTACTTATGAATTATACTTGCTGGTAATTTATGTCTATATAGAGAAAAACTAGAATTATTTTCAAGTTTAATCAAGAAAAATACGTTTTTAAATTCGGGCTAAATTACGTTTTCAGCATGTCTGTGCTTTTCGTAAAATAATCCTTTCTTTTTTCAATAAAATTAACACACAAAATTTTGAAGTTTTGAAAAAAAAAAACACACATTTTTAACAGTCAATTATATTAATTTACATACTTATTAATTAAAAGTAATTGTTCACAAATTTGCTATAAACTTGAAAATATCCGAATCAAATTTCTACATGTTATTTATAAATTATACTTGATGGTAATTTATGTCAATATAAAGAAAAACTAGAATTATTTTCAAGTTTAGTAAACAAAAATAAGTTTTTAAATACGGGCCAAATTATGTTTTCAGCATGTGTGTGTGTTTTTCGTAAAATGATCCTTTCTTTTTTCAATAAAATTAGCACACAAAACTTTGAAGTTTTGAAAAAAAAAAACACACATTTTTTTAACTACTTATCAATTAAAAGTAATTGTTCACAAATTTGCTATAAACTTAGAAAAATATCCGAATTCAATAAAATTAGCACACAAAAATTTGAAATTTTGAAGAAAAAAAAAACACACACACATTTTTAACTGTCAACGATATTAATTTACATACTTATTAATTCAAAGTAATTTTTCACAAATTTGCTATAAACTTGGAAAAATATCCGAATCACATTTCTACATGTTACTTATGAATTATACTTGCTGGTAATTTATGTCAATATAAAGAAAACCAAGAATTATTTTCAAGTTGAGTGAACAAAAATAAGTATATTCAGTAAGTAAAATAAGAAGTTTTTAAATTCGGGCTAAATTACGTTTTCAGCATGTCTGTGCTTTTCGTAAAATGATTCTTTCTTTTTTCAATAAAATTAGCACACAAAAATTTGAAATTTTGAAAAAAAAAAACACACACACACATACACACACACTCATTTTTAACAGTCAACGACATTAATTTACATTCTTATTAATTAAAAGTAATTGTTCACAAATTTCAAATCCGAATCACATTTCTACATGCTAGTCATGAATTATACTTGCTGATAATTTATGTGTATATAGAGAAAACCAAGAATTATTTTCAAGTTCAGTAAACAAAAATAAGTTTCTAATTAGCACTTTATCGAGCTAATGAAAACGTATAGAAAGTCATAATTTCTACATTATTCACCTTACCACATTAACTCGCCACGTACAACTACAAAATTTGGTCTCCCAGACCCACATTCCTGTATGTCGTGTACAAAGAATTGTAAACACGAATACAACCGCACTCGGCATCAGCCGGTTGCAGGTTTTCTTTGGTAGTTATCGGTGAATCCTCATGTTACTCTGGCAAAACGAGGCATGCGCCGTAAAGTATTTCATACGGAATTATATTTGTGCACACACAAGCTATCTTATATATCAATATACGATAGCGTGCACGAAGTATTTTCTTATTAAAAAAAAAAAAAGGAAAAAAAAAAGAAAAAAAAAAGAAGAAGCTTGCTTAGCGGTCGCGAATGTTCCCGTGATCCGGATTCCCCGGTTTGCGTGAAACGGAAACGTGACACGCAGGAAACAGGACATGACGACGAATCGCTCGGTTACAAGCTATAGCCAAGTTGGAAAAATCACGCAGCGAAGGAGAAAAGAAAAAAAAAAAAAAAAAAAAAAAAGGAAGAAGAAAAAAGTAGAATCATCGGATATTCCTTTCCGTTTGATTCGTGCTAAAGGTTCTCTGGTTGCGAAATGTTTTAAACGAGAGTTACGAGAAAATTGTTGTAGCGCCTTTGGAAGAGATCGACTCTCCGGAGATGGATATCGGTGTGAGGGTCGAGCGTGTGTACATATATATATACAGAAAGAGAGGAATCGAAGAGAACACGACTCGGCCCGACGCCGATCGTGACCCGAACCGCCGGAGAGCCTTTCACTCGCTTCGACGACCACCATCAGAAATTCTTCTCGATCTAACTGGCAAAAGTAGTTCTCTTAACAATTCGATTCGCAGCTGTGAATAAATGTCTATATTGTTTTTTTCTTAAAAACTAAAAAAAAAAAAACAAAAAAACAAAGAATGAAACGTACCTCGTGTAAAAATTAAGTCGTAAAGCAGCTTTGTTCTTGCAATCGGTAATCCCTGACTTTCTATCACAAATCACAAGGAACAACGTGGGTCGCGTGTGCAAACTGTTAAATTTGTAATTCTTTTGTTTTTTTTTTTTTTTTTCTTACACGCGATGGCTACGATTTAAAATTTGTTTTTTTTTTTTCTTATTTGTGAGACAGCAGAGCTACATCAAAGAATTTTTTTTTTTTTTATTGATGATTCGATTCGACTAAATGAAATAACTGTACGTATACTTTGATAAGAAAAACAATGTTTACTGTAGAGAAATATACGCGTGACGTCCGATGGTTCATCGGGGCCGGTGCCGAGCCGACTGACTGCTATAACTGATTTTACTTACTGACTGACACTCTGCGAGGCAGTCAGTGCTCACTGCGTTTGCATTCAACGTCCACTTCTACCACAGCTTCTCCTTTCCAGCTCCATTCTACCAACAGAGAGTCCCACCACTCGGTTTGCCACCACCACCACCACCACCACCAGCACTCGATCCAGCTGTGGGCTGTGGGAGAGCTCTCTTGGTGCGGCCCAGGTGCGTACATTCGTCGTAGAAAGTCATATACAAGAAAAGGACACGAGTTGTTGAGCATTGGAATTATCGTAAACAAAGAGAACAAACAAAGGATAACACAAAATGCCTGCAGAGATATTGGAAAAACAGGGTTTTTTTGTTTTTTTTTTTTTCAATATTTCTGCAGGCATTTTTGTCTTTATTTTTTTTCTAGCAAAATCGAAAAAAAGGGTGCAGATGAATTTGCATTTTGCTTCCTCATTGTTGAAGACTGACCACAGAGCATTGCTCGACATTGGTTTGTGTTTGGCTTCCTCGTAGAGGAAGCTTTGTGAATTAAAAAATTTTATAATTATAATTTTTTTTGGGACATTCTGAACACGTTTTCATGAAAATCTCGAAAAAAAAAAAAATGTTCACAATAACAAAGCTTCCTCTATGAGGAAGCTGAATAAAGGTGTGAATAATCATAATGCCCAGATATTTATGAAATATATTCTTTGTTATTTATAAATGCAATGTTATTGATTTTTTAGCTTGAATATTATAAAATATTGGCTTTTGTACGTTTTGTATGCACAAAAGACGTGCGCCCTGGCGTGTCAACTTCTTCTTTTTCTTCATGCTATCACGTTTCTGTATTTTTCCTATCATCGAGACGCTAACTAAGTAACTCTTTTCTGGAGGTAACCTTCGTCAACGACTTTTTTCAGTATGTATATGACATGGAGCATGTCAGAGACATCGAGCTATACACAAAGAATCGCCAGTGTGTGTGTGTGTGTGTTGACTGTAGCGAAATTTACAGTGTTATGACACAAGTGATTACCGGTACACCGGTCGGTTACTGGGACGCGTGTTACTTGTACACACGGTGTGTGTTTTCTACCGCACTCTCGTCGACTGATATGAATATACGAGGCCAATGCCTGCAGCTTCGACGAGCACCAGGTCTTCGCTTGAGTTGAACGTGTATACGTGACAAAAAGTTTTATTTCACACAGCTACTTTAAGGCTCTTTGGCGCCTGGCGCATTGGCAACCAGCTGTACACACCGAAAGAGATGGTAAAGCATAGAAAAGGAAATGTATTTTTCAGTGTTAGAAAAGTTAGGGTTATCACAATTTTTTTTGCAATTTTTATAGGAGAAATAATAACACTGTTAAAGGGTGTTAATGACACCACATTTTCAAACGAAAAAAAAAATTCGGCAACGAAAAATTCACGAAATCAAAGCTTCCTTTGTGAGAAGCAAAAATAGAAATAACATTTCTTAAAAATTGGATTCGAAAACTTTTTTTTTAATTAAATGACATTTCTGACTTGTTTTTAACATATGTCATTTTTTTTTTTTACAGAATTATCCTATAATTTTGGAATTTTTTTTTTTTTTAGAAATGGAAAGTTATTGATTTAGAAAAAGTAAAAAGAATAATTATTTTCTTATTCAATATATTTGTAGAAAATTTTAGTTTTTCTTTTAATAGAATTTTTTTCTTTCGTCTTAAAGAAAACAGACTCGATTCAAACTTTTAATTGGGAATTTATGTGTCCAATCTTTGAGAAAAAAAATGATGCAAAGTAGAATTTTGCACGTTGCTTCCTCGTTAAATCTTATTTTTCTCAAAGAGCACACGCACACGCACACGCACACACACACATTTTTTTTCTAGACCATTTTTCTCGACGTTTTGGACCATTCTTAGTATGCTGGCATGGAAGTAATGAAAAAAGAAAATTCACGAAAACAGAGTTTCCTCTATGAGGAAGCAAAAATATAGGCTTAAACTGCAGAGTAGAATAAAGTACGTGGATCCAAATTCATTTCTGATCGATAATATTAACCATCTTCAAGTAGATTGGATTATAGATTCTGTTACCGACCGCAGAGTCACATCAACTTGGTGACACACCGTCGGTAACAGAAACAGCAATCCAATGTTTTCAGGAGTCAAACGCTCTTCAGGAAATTACAAGCGTTATAAAAAGTTGCAAATAATTAGCATTACCTCAGAGACGTTTCGTAATTTTGATAAAAATGAATTTCATTCATTCTCGCCAAAATTAAGTCCTAAGGAAACCGACTCGGTCGGTAACGAAAACTGTAATGAATGCCATTCGCCAATTCATTAATTTAATAATCTATTGATCCATCAATTTATTTAATTATTTATTTATTTATTTATTTATTGAATTATTCACGGGCAAAACTTATTTACAAGCCGATAGACATCTATCGGCCAATACAAGAATTATAGAAACAGTGAAAACGCCGCGGATAAGAAAATAAGTATCTTAACGTGACTAAAAATGATAATAAAAAATGCACACGTATCGTTTTACCATTAGCAACTAAACCTATATTGATGCTTTCCTTCTTTTTTTTAAAAATAATAAATAAAATAAAGTCAAACTGAACTATCAACAACATTTATTACTGTCGATAAGTAAAACATTTTCTTTTTTTATCATACTTTTAATTCACAACTCTCAGCAGTTGGTCGCTAGTATCTTCAAATAAGCGTTGACTATTTCCGAGAGAATAAGGTCCTCCTGTGGCAAGAGTTTATCTACATCTATCGTCTTAGCTTCTTCGGAGATTAGACGAGCGAATGCGTTTCTAGCTTCCACCACTTCGAATAACACATTTTTAAGTTTTTCCTAAAAAATTTAAAAAATCAAAAAAAAAAAAAAATCAGCAGGTAATACTTGAAATTAAGTTTTGCGTTTGCCTTCTTTCAAATACGAACGTACTTCTGCACCGCTGTAATTAGCAATTCCTATGCAGCTTACAAAACCCTTTCCATGGATGTAATAACCGAGTTTCCGTCTGTTAAGTCCAAAGCAATAAGGCACTTCGTATCTCTTGCAAGTCCCGATAAATTTACTGATTGTGTCGTCCAGACCACCTAAAAAAATTTGTATCTTTTTGTTCTTTATCCACTGAATCCCCTTCATGGATCTCTCACAAATCGCAGTATATTCATTTTTTTTTTTTCTTGTTCGTTGAACCACAGCAATACCTTTGATCCTCACTTTCTCGAGATCCGGCGCGATAACGACGAATTTAATTTTCTTCAGTTCAATATGCTTCTGCACCTCCCTGATTCCCGCGTAATATCTTCGTTTGTATTTACCCTTCACGCTGTCTCTCTCGTAAATTTTCTTCTGCAATCGCGAGATTTCAGCTAAAAGCTCCGCTAGATGCTTCTTCAGATCGGGCGTCATTGTGTTTGTGCAATATCTGCAAGGTGGTTAAATGTTCTTTTTTTTTTTTTTGTATTTCTTTCTAGGAAGAATATTATAAATTTTATCTTGTTTAATGCAAGCAATGTCGACGACGATCAACGCCGATCCAAACGTGTTTTTTTTTTGCCCCAAGCTCAAGAAAAAAAAGCAAATTATTATTCTTCCAAAGACTCACTCTCGAAATTTGTTTGAGAAATTAATCCTACCGGTCTCTTCTTTAATTGCAATATTATCCGTGAATTCACCGGTCTCGTCGCATATCTTTAGGCCCACTGCGGCATTTATTATTTCACAGCCGATAGATTCGTCATTGATGCAAAAATTTTCATCATCGTTAGTTGCATCTGCGTGAAATTTACAGTCGTTTGTACTTTCGATGGACAGACACTCCATCTTTTTATGCAAATCTGGATGAAACGTAACAGTATCTTCGATAATGTTGATCTCGCTGTTATCGCGATAATTTGTGCCGATGCAAGAGAGCGCTGCCATTTTATTCACGAGTTCCGGATCATCTCGAGCACCGCTGTTGATCTTTAATCCGTTGAAATTTATCTCAGGAATGTCTTCGGCATTGACATTGTTAATTTGCGGTCTGCTATCGTTCAATTCTTTTCTCGCCATTCTCTCGTACAAAATTAACCATTTTAATCTCGATGGCTTTTTCTTCTTCATAATTAACATTGGACGTCGTTTTGTCTTTGAAATCATCCGTCTACCATCCAGAGGACTTGCAACACTCATGTTTACGTTTAGCTTGCATATGTCGACAGTTATTTTTGTAGGATGTTGAGATTGGAGAAGAAGGGGCCATCGTTGTCTCTGTAAAAAAGAAAAAAAAAAAGTTTTAATGCAAAGCAGAACGCTGCAAATTGGTTCTTCACTATTTGGTATATTTTACAAAGTTGTTTTTTTTTTTACAAAGCTACCTCTACGAGGAAATATGTTGATCGATCGTGAAAAACGCCACAAAAATTGCGGCAGTTATCTTCCAAACGTCCTTTTCGTCACATAAACACTTTTTTAAAGACTACTTCAAGTATCTTGACGTAAAAATCTTGAATTTTCTTTTTTTCGCAAAAACAAAATGTAAATAAAATACAAAACGTGGGATAATTAAATGATTAATCCCTCGACACATACCTCGAGTGTCTTCTGCAGATTTATGTGTATCAAATCGGTACTTTTGTGTTTCCTGAATCTCCGGGCATCTGAATCGACAAAATCTTCGTGAATTTCCACTTGATTTCTCTCAACAGAGCTGTGCTTTCTTTTCAATACAATTTCACCCAATTTTGGATACTCGACTGCGTTTAAACACTCTTGCAAATTGCCGTCTTGCGAATTGCCTGCCAAGTCACGATAATCTCTCGAAATTCGCGGTCGTAAAATCGTTTTTATGTTATGCTTTTCTTGTGCTGTAGGATGCGGCAATTTAGGCCACGTTTTCTCATCATCATCTTTAACTCCTGGTCTTGAATTGCGCCAGCAATGATCATTCATTCTGCTCAGTAAAAAAAAAAAAAATCTCAAAACGAGCAGAGTACTTCGTGAAACTCGTTTTTTAAATTTATTTTCTTGTTTAAATTCTTTACTGCGTAGTTATCGCATAAATTATATTCCCTACTGGATCTCAATATCAATATTAAATTAACGACAAGACACTTCTCGAATTCACGTGTAAACGAACTATTACGTAAACGTTGTGTATTGGAAAAAAAGTGTACAATGGCACACAAGTCAACATTGACGACAGTCAAACGTTTTCACATCAATGAAACTGACACCAGATGTAAAATACACTCTAGTTTACGATCCAATTGACAAAAACCAAGCTGCTAACTGACTTCAACGACGTATTCATGAGATGGGAAACTCAGACACTTGATTTCAAGGTCCAATCGTGGACATATGAATTAAGTTGAATTTTCACAAAAAGTTGAATTGCTTGATGGTAAATTGTTCGCTTTTGAGGGCTTTAGGACATTGGAAAGTGGCGATACTAACGCGCATTTGAATCACTAACAGTGTCAGCGTTTCATCGACTTTTCCAACGTCCGATAAGTAAGGTCGCGAGTATTGCACTCATCGCATTTCTCACAAGATTACAGAAAGTGATCTGTTAGTTGGTTTTGGTAATTATCAGCAACGCTGGTAATCGTAATTAACGACATCAAGGAATGCGCAACATCTTGGGGACTTACATCTGCTAAAACAAGTTTATGTTTCCGTCTCTTCCCACTGCTGTGCCTTAAATTACAATAATTGTCGCCGAAAGTTTAAACCAGACATATAAGCGACTAACGGGTAACGAGTCTCGGTGGGGCACACGGGTTGGCTCGAGTTTGAGGAAACTTGGAGAAACTCTGCAATGAATGTCTCGAGGAATTGTTTATACAGAGGAGCTACGAGCGTTTTACTAGCAGCCACTATTTCACGCCCCTTCCATACGTATGACGCTTGCGGGAGAGTGTCCTGAATTGAGAGATAGAGATGTAGAGACGGTTTGCTCAATGTTGCATCCCCTGTCTTGCTGCTGGGGTTATTTTGAAATCGACGTAGTGCGACTATGTTGTCTTCGTACACGGCGCGGAAATTCAGGACTGTAAACGAGCTTCGCTCCGGGTCCAATTTCCAACGGGATGACAGAATGGTGCTCGAAATTTCGACCTCTGTTCTTGAAGTGTATACCCTGTTGGCCATCAAACGTTCAACAAAATTATTTACGCGTCACATGAGACAAAATAATTGAATGATAATTTTAATCAGACAGATATAAAGATACAAAATAAGGAGGAAGCTATTTGCAACGTTCTACTTTGCAGGCTTGAAAAAAAAAAAAAAAATTGCATTTTTTTTCGTGAAATACTCCGAAAAATAAATGGAAGCAAATGAGAGAATACTCTGATGTGGGGTTTTTGAGCTTTTTTCAGATTTTTCAATTCGGGCTAACAGTATTTTCATATAAAAAATCATAATAAAAAATGTGAAGATTGTGAAATGTGTGAATGTGAAATCCGCGAGGAAGAGGGTCAGACCCAGTTCGAATTGGTGTGGAACCCCCCTTTTAATACTTTTTGGGCTTTGATAGGTCTCTAAACGTGTACATATCAATTGTTGAGCCTGCATAAGATTTTTGTATTTTTTTCCCCATCATTGTGTAATTTATCTCGTTTGTTTTTATCTGTTACTTGCTAATTTGCTCTTTGCCATTATTGTATTATTTTTGTCAAGGTGCTTCCTCCGTTCACTGAACAATAAATAAAGAAAAAAATATATATATCCAACGTCCGTACAACGAACTGAGCAGCGATGATAGCTGTGGTACATTCACATGTTGCACACTCGACGTTCTACGTGTAACTATGAACCCCATATCAAGCATCTTGTTCTATTTACAGTAGAGAAGTATATCTATTTCACGCGTTCTCCTCCCCATTGTGTAGGAAAAGTCAAGAGTTCGTTACACTGGCGAAAGCGTGTGCTGGATGATGGGAAGAAGGGTTGAAACGAGTCGACGGATGATGAAGTTGGGAAAAGGGCGAGACGCCAGAGTGAAGGACCACCTCCACCTCCGGTGGTGATGGTGGTGGTTGTTGGGGTATGTAAAGAAAGAGGTCAGAGGTGGGACAAAGACACGCGAGAGGATAAACACACAGGATGTTCCCGAAGCGAAGCACGAATACTCAGACGAAAGTAAGGGGCTAAAAGAAGCGCAGGGAAAATGAGAATGGGTCGGTGCAGCCGTTGTTTCTATACTGTACTTTATACATAGTATATACTTAGCGGGGAAAAGGGGTTGATGCCGGTACTTGGTGAGAATGTGAGCTGCTGGCAAGGAATACTGGAGGATGAGAGGAAGAAGAAAAAGAAAAAGAAGCATCAGCAGTTAAGAACGTATGGGAGTTCGGCAGCTTGACTATATAGCGCACTGATGCTGGGTGGGCGTACAGGATATTACGAGCTCGTAGAATATGAGTAAACGTTGCTGCACCAAGCAATCCTTTGTTTCACGTAGGTGTGTGTGTGTGTGTGTGTGTGTGTGTGTGTGTGTGTGTGTGTGTGTGTGTGTGTGTGTGTGTTTGTGTGTGTGTGTGTGTGTGTTAGATGTAGATGCAACGATGAAAAATAAAGAAATTAAGAAAGAACGAGGGATATACACTCGCGATATTGCGTGTTGTGTATACAATGTGCGAATAAATATGATAAATACACCCACAATGTAAAAACAAAAGAAACATATTACGTAAACACTCTCCGAATATTAAAATGTCATGCTTTAGTGATCGGAATCTCTAGACAACAAAACAGTTTGTTTTTTTTTTTTAACATACAAAGGTAATCAAGATTCATAGTATTTATCAAAAAATATCCTGTCCAATGTTAAAGACAGCGCTGCACTCTTTTGCCTCTACAACTGAACAACACTTTTTTTTTATATTGGTACTAAAATCCCTGCTTTATTGTGCTCATAAACAATGACTCGTGACTGTTAACTGAACACACTTCAAGAATTGACGAAAGTTTGAGATTTAAAAAAAAATCTTCCAACTTTCATTATTGATCTTTGATCAATTTTATAGATCTTAAACAACACCTTTTTAATATTGGTACTAAAATCCCTGCTTTATTTTGCTCATAAACAATGACTCGTGACTGTTAACTGAACACACTTCAAGAATTGACAAAAGTTTGAGATTTTCTTAAAAATCTTCCTAATTTCCTTATTGATCTTTAATCAATTTTATAGATCCTAAACAACACTTTTTTATATTGGTACTAAAATCCCTGCTTTATTTTGCCCATAAACAATGACTCGTGACTATTAACTGAACAAACTTCACCAAATGACGTAACTTTGAGATTTTTCAAAAATGTTCCAACTTTCCTCATCGATCTTTAATCAATTTTATAGATCCTAAACAACACTTTTTTAATATTGGTACTAAAATCCCCGCTTTATTCTGCCCATGAACAATGTCTCGTGACTCTTAACTGAACAAACTTAAAAAATTTACGAAAGCTTGAGATTAAAAAAAAAAAAAAATCTTCCAACTTTCCTCATCGATTTTTAATCAATTTTATAGATCCTGCTAATAGCCAGAAGCGACCAAGACGGAGTGAGTGCGTTGTAAAAACTCGCGAATTGGCAAGATATAGAGAAGGAAGGAAGGAGAGAGACAAGTTGGTTTGCGCGATCGCGCGTACAGGGTGGAAGAGGGCGCCACGACGAGAAAGAGAGAGACATAGAGAGAGAGAGAGAGAGAGAGAGAAACAGGGCGCACTTGCCAACCCTCTCCACGCTACCCTCCATGAACGCGGCACACACACACACACACACACACACACACACACACACACACACACACACACACACACACACACACACACACACACACACACACACACACACACACACACACACACACACACACACACACACAGGCGCCACTGAGTCCCGTAAGCGTGCCAGACAAAGGCCCGATGAGCCAGCAAACCGGAAGTCGGACAGAGAAGAGGTTAATACACACACACACACACACACATAAAGGTGTTGTACATACATATATATATATCAAACGACTGGTGGAAGGTAAGAAAGGAGGAGAGTACTAGCTCGCGATAGGTAGGAGAGAAACGAAGAAAGAAAGAGAACAGAGACAGCATGTTTGAACGTGGGTTCTGGCGTTGCTGCTGCTACTGCTGCTGCTGCTGATGCTGCTGAAGGTGGAGGGAGTCGTTGTCCTCGGAGTCCTCGTTCACCGGCGGCGGCTGGTTCCAACGACGACGTGAACCAACAGTACTGCGCGAAACGCGGTCTCGTTCGCATCTCTCCCCCGCCCGATCGTACACCTGGGCTTCTCGTTCTGTTTTTTTCCGTTTCTCTTTTTTGCGTTATTCATGCCAGAACCGCGTGAACGCGTTGACGTTGTCGCGTCTACAGACAAACGCGTCATTGACATCGTCGCGTACTCGTGTCGTGAGATATATGTACTTTTCCAAACTTTTGAAGGTCGACGAAGGCAACACGAAAATTTTATGAAGGGGTGGGTTTACCACTCCTGTATCTAAAAAAATAATAATAATAATAATAATAATAATAATAATAATAATAATAATCATATTCACTATGAGAGATACGAAATAAATAAAAAATATATTTTTTAAATAGAACTTATGTCCGAATTTTTTTGTTGCAAGTCACACATGTTTTGTGTGCTGACGAATACACCGAATATTATTCGGTATTCAGTGTTTGTGTAAAAACGTGTATGTGTGTGTGTTTTTTTTTTTTTTTGTAAAAACGTGCTCTCGCTGATTAACCTCGACTAAGTCCAGCCTAGGTGTGCCTCTTTTATATTTTCTCTCTTGATAAATCTACGTACCAAGTGCATTATTTTCCTCTTCATTTTTTGTTTTTTTTTGTTTTTTTTTTTTTTTTTTTTTCACTTTTTCAGTGGAATTTCGTCGCGACTCTTCCTTTCGGTGCTTATTGCCATTGTTAATCAACCGACCACTGTGCGTGTTTACGTGTCCGTTTCGTGCGCACCATATTATATTCGCTCCTTCTCTCGTATTGTGCCTCTCTTGTGTATGGATAATATTATTACTATTATGTATCATTATTATTATTATTATTATTATTATACAGTCTATAGAACTGTGTGTTATGGTTTACCCGCGAGTCCAACTATGTTCTGAGTGTTGTTGCCTGGTCGGTTGCCTGTCTGCCTGCCTGCCTGCCTGCTGCTGCTGCTGCTGCTTATAAACCTGCCCACCTCACTGCCACAGACGGAGAAGAGAATGTAAGTTGCTCCCGACAGCGATGCCAGATCTACCGTGAGGATCTTACCGGTGAATCATGCGACCGCGTGTGATTGCTGCTGCTGCTGCTGTTGCTGCTGCGAGCAGGAGAGCCTGAGGAAAGACGCGGTTACGTGGTTTTCAGATTAGGTATTTATCTCTCGGTCTCTCTCTGTTTCGTGGGTTTGATTCGAGGGTGAGGATATCCATCGGATATCCTGAATAAGTAAAGGATGTCGGTGTGTTAATGTTGCGGGAGAAGTTGTGAGCTTTGAGCGGAAATAGAAGAGTCACGGTTGACGGTTATGCCACACTGGGAATTCACGATGATTATGTTACTTTTATTTTTCTTTGGTGTAATATGGACTTTTAGTCTAATGAGGAAATATTAGTATATTACTATGCGAGTACGATCAAAGTTTTTGGCTTCGGGAAGTGCGAGAAGCGGGCACTTCTCGCACTAGTGCGATAATAGTATATTACGATACGAGGGCGAAAAAGCGTTCCGCACAAGTTTTGTATCAAGTTTTATGCCACAAGTGGCGAAAATGGGGATTTTACACACGCGGGGCGTGCGGAAATACGGTCATTATCGCACTGAGTGAAATGATAGGATATTACGATACGAGGGCGAGAAAAACTTTTTTTGAAACACTTTTTGGAGAAAGCGTTTCGCACGAGTAACGTACTTCTCGCACTAGTGCGATAATAGTGCAGGCACTTCTCGCACTAGTACGATAATAGTGCAGGCACTTCTCGCACTAGTACGATAATAGTGCAGGCACTTCTCGCACTAGTGCGATAATAGTATATTACGATACGAGGGCGAAAAAGTGTTTCGCACAAGTTTTGTACGAAATTTTATTCCGCAAGGTGCGAAAATGGGGAATTAACACACGCGGGGCGTGCAGAAATGTAGTTATTATCGCACTGAGTGAAATAATAGTATATTACGATACGAGGGCGGAAAAATGTTTCGTACAAGTTTTGTACGAAGTTTTATTCCACAAGGTGCGAAAATGGGGATTTTAAACACGCGGGGCGTCCGGAAATGCGGTCATTATTGCACTGAGTGAAATAATAGTATATTACGATACGAGGGCGAAAAATACTTTTTTTAAAAGCTTTTTATAACCACTTTTTCGAAAAAGTGTTTCGCACGAGTAATGTACTTCTCGCACTAGTGCGATAATAGTACATTATGACACGAGGGCGAAAAAGTGTATCGGACAAGTTTTGTACGAAATTTTATTCCACAAGGTGCGAAAATGGGGATTTAACACACGCGTGGCGTGCGGAAATGCAGTTATTATCGCACTGAGTGAACTAATAGTATATTACGATACGAGGGCAAAAAAAACTTTTTATAAACACTTTTTGGAAAAAGCGTTTCGCGCGAGTAATGTACTTCTCGCACTATTGCGATAATAGTGCATTACATTATTTTTCGCTTTGCTTTGCTTTGCTTAGCGTTCGAGAAGTAGGCACTTCTCGCACTAGTGCGATAATAGTACATTTACGATACGAGGGCGAAAAAGTGTTTCGCACAAGTTTTGTACGAAATTTTATGCCACAAGGCGCGAAAATGGGGATTTTACACACGCGGGGCGTGCGGAAATGCAGCCATTATCGCACTGAGTGAAATAATTGCATATTACGATACGAGGACGAAAAAACTTTTTTTTTTAACTTTTTATGAACACTTTTTAGAGAAAGTGTTTCGCACGAGTAATGTACTTCTCGCACCGGTGCGATAATAGTGCATTACGATACGAGGGCGAAAAAGTGTTTCGCACAAAAGTTTTGTACGAAATTTTATTCCGCAAGATGCGATTATGGGAATTATTCGCACGCGGCGCAGGAAAGCAGCCTATCGCGTAAAAAATAAATTTCGACCAGATTTAAAATTCTGAATTTTTTAACTATAAAATCGAGGAATAAAATCAAGTATTTCCATAATAGTTCGAGAGTGAGAATAATTTCAGCCTTTTTATTTAAACAAAAAAACAATTTTCTGTTTAAAAAAAAATCTCAAAAAAGTCGTTTGTGACTGTATTTTTAAATACATTCTTATTAACAATAAACGGCAGCAAAAATGTTGACAACGATAAGCATGCATCAAATAACAACACAAGTAAAATAGTCATCATGTTGCACAACTGAAAATAATTGCAGTAACGCCAGTAACAAAAATGAAAAAAAAGAATTTAGTAACAATAACAATATTATTTTTCTCTGTACACTGACTAAATAATTATAATCGCAGTATTTGCCATTTGGAAAAACCTAAGAATAATTGAATCATCATTTTGTTAGGCTTCAAATGTTTTTAAGTTCTTTATTTATACTCATTCTGAAGAAAAATTAATAGGTACTCTTTTTTTTACATTCTCAAGTAAGATTTACGTAATTCTTCGTGACCCTCCTAACAATAAGTACATAAACAAGAATACTTTTATTCTTACGTAGTGATTCAGAAGATTTTTCGAACGTTACTGTATAATTCCACAAGGTTGCGGCCAACTCGAGATTACGCTTTTAACCGCGATGAATTGTTAATGTTTTCTCGGTTAAATGTTTCACTTCGCATCATCATCGTCGGAGTGGCAAACTCCGCGCTATGTCTTAGGAATTGCGCGCTATCGTTTTATATTCGTCAGCTTGGTTTATTTTCATTGGAAGCGCGGTTGTTGCTGCAAGTACGGATGATTGTCTGTTGCTTCCCACGACGCGTTCACCTTCTCTCTGTGCTCAATCATGAGAAGAAGCGCAAATTCATTGCGTATAATAATGAGTGAACCGTTCTATAACGGATCTGACCTCGAGCATGTGAAATGATTTGCAACTTCGTGCTGCGGAATTTATGCGTGATCTATTTTTCTTTCTTTTTTTCGTTTGATGTGCTTGTGGATCTTGATTGAATGCAAGACATGATTTTTTTTTCTTTTTTCTACTTT
Organism: Perithous albicinctus; assembly: GCA_964016905.1. Taxonomy (NCBI): domain Eukaryota; kingdom Metazoa; phylum Arthropoda; class Insecta; order Hymenoptera; family Ichneumonidae; genus Perithous; species Perithous albicinctus. The sequence continues at coordinate 9,152,159 of OZ024702.1, read as the reverse complement.
TTTCGAACATTAATCTCACTTCTTCCACCAATCATTGATGTTCATCTATCTTTCGGGATTGGATTCCCGCTGATGCTGTCGTCCCGGAGTTTGGGCGCTTGCGCGATAGATCACGATCTTCAGATCTGCGCGCGCGCCTCTCGTGAGACTGAGACTGAGTACAAGAAGTATTATATGGGGCATTCCATGCCAATTCGATGTGGCTAAAACCGTTTCCTTTGTTTCTTCATTTTTTTTTGTCTTCAATGATGTTATAAAGTCACTCAAAAAAATAACCCAATAATGTTTTTCAGTCTTTTTGAAAAAACAATTCTAGCCGTAATGATCGAATGTGTTAATTCCTTCTTTTTTTTAAATTTACAACGTAAATTCTTTGATAAAAAAAACAAAATTATTGGGACTTTGTAACATACTCGAAGGATTTAAAAAAATTGAAAATACGAGGCTTTCAGCTAGATCGAATTGACGTGGAATGCTTCAATATGTATACGCACGTCCTGCCGGTGGACGGACGAGGACGAGCGCGAGTGAGAAGCGAGCGGAGCGTGACTCCCGGCGCGCATGGCGTCATGGCTTCCAGGCTGCTTAGGAAAAAAGTGCGTTTCCAGCACGACCGAGCACAGAACCATTAGAATCAAAAGAAACATCGTGAAAAACACTTGTATCTCCAGGATAACAAAAAAAAAAAAAAAAAAGAAAAGAAAAAAAACTCGTTTCCACGAGTATTAGTTGAGTTTTTCTAGCGCGAATCCGTCTTGCTTATTGTACGTTTAAAATGCATACCGAGAGAGGCGAGAAACCATGAAGATATCGAAGTATAGACTTGAGAAACCAATTAATAAAGCATTTTTTTTTTTTTTACGCTCCTAATACAAATCCACACTTATGTCGCGTAGGATTATTTTTAAACACCGAATAGGAGTACAAAAAACCTGCATCTAACAATATATATATATTTTTTTTTTTCAGGTGTGCATCATCCAGGACGGATTGGCCGATCGATCGATGACGACAATCCCATTGGATTTCATAGAAAAACCCGGTCGTTCCTTCCCGTGCAGCAGCGCTTACGTCAACGAATAAACCTCAAGGTGAAAGGTCGGAGAGAAAATAAGAAAAAAGATAAAAGAAGATTTCTACCGAGCGTGCAAGTTAGGAGAGACGAGAGCGGGTTTCGCAGAGGAGGAGTGACTGGTCTTAGAATAAGAAGAAGAAGAAGAAGAAGAAAGGCAGAGGAAAAGACGAGGGTGGAAGGAAGACTGGGAAAAGGTGTTGGTGGGCAGTGATGCGCCTGGACAGTAGGGTGCCAAGTGCGGTGCTCGATTCGCCGGGCTACAGATAGCGCTAGTGGGGCGCGTGCGCGCGGGTACCGATGCGTGCTACGCTCCTGAGTGAGGCCCGGCAACGGGGGACCGTCGTGGGGCCAGGCACCGCGACGACGATGCCCCTCGTCGGCCCGAGACCGACGAGGGGCCGCCGATTCCGCCAACACGGAATGACCCGACTGGTGGATCTCGCGATCCTCACGCTCTGGCTAATCACGATCGCCGATGCCTCGCCCCTTCCACAGCCTGGCCCACCGCACTCGGGTGAGTCATAATTATCTTCTCTCCATTCCTCGTCGGGTTCTACGAAAAAAAAAAAAAAAAACGAAAAATATTTCGTTCGCCAAACTTTGTTCGACATTTTTTGAACCACCGGAATTTCCATGGAATTCGAGGAACATTCAGGGATTTTTGCTTCCTCGTAGAGGAAGTTTTTGTGAATTTTTTTTCTACGCGAATCGGTTGAGAAATTCACATTTTACAGGATTTTGGAAATTTTGGAAAAATCGTTTTCACGCTATAACTTTTGTAAATTACGATATATCAGGATGAAATTTGGACTATGATCGGTGCCATGTTCGGCGAGAATCGATAGAGTGGTTCAAATTTTATTGCAATTTTTTATTTAATTTTATTGCAATTTTTTATTTAATTTTATTTTTTATTAATTTTTATTGCAATTTTTTATTTAATTTTTTTTTTAAATGTCCGTGAGCACTTCTAATTTTCTAAATTCTGGGATGACCGGCTGCAATTTACCAGGTGATTTCATAATTATTGAGTATCGAAGATGAATTCATTTTAAGGAACGCTCGCTATGTTGATAAATTTCGATTTTATTCCAAAAAAAGCAAAACATTGCTGTCGCGAAAAAAAAATTTCGACTTTTTTAGGCAGATTTCAATGAAATTTGGCACACATGTGGATTGTCCTAGAACTAGGTCTGGGTATAAATTTTACGGAAATCGGTCGAGCGGTTCAAATTTTATAACGTTTTTTAACTTTTGAAAAATGTCGTTCGAGCATTCACTCGTGCAAATTGCGAGATATCGGGTGTTTAAATTTGTTTTACTTCTAGACTATGATAAAACAAGCTTTTAATTCAAATTTGACACAAATCGGTAGAGTAGTTCGAATTTTATAATATTTTTCATTTTTTTGAAAAATCTCGTTTCCGCACTAGCTTGCACTAATTAAAAGATACCGGCTTCAAATTTATTTCACGTATTGAGCATCGTGAAGCAAGGTTTGAGTATAAATTTCAAGAAAATCGGTTGAGAGGTTTAAATTTCATGACAATTTTAAAATTTCAAAAAGTTTGTGAATGCGATTTTGTGATAAAAAAATGCGTGAATCGGTAAAAACGTCGACAAAAATACCTTTCAATTGAAATTTTAAAAAAATGTAAAATAATGAGGAAGCAATTTGCAAGGTTCTACTTTGCAGGTTTGCTTAAATATTGGTTAGGGAGAATGAGTCATGAGATGAGAATAAAAACTTAAGATTTCTTTGAGAAATGAAAAAAATATAGTTTTTTTTTCGACATGCTAGGAATTTTTGATCAATGAAAAATGAAAGTATTGAGAATTGAAGGACATTTACGTGTTTTCAAAGTTCCAAAGATTCTTGTTGATGCTCAGGTTTTGTAGCTCCTATTAAAAGTTCTTGTGTAATATATTGTATCTAGGTAATGTGTATGGGACATTCCACTTGGTTTCGACCTGGGCCTGACTCTTGACCATTCCGATTGGATTGGCAGTTTTTTTTTTATATAATTCATATTACTCGAAAACAATGCTAATTAAAAGAAACCCAAATTTTACACTTTTTAAATTATATACGATTTTTTAAAACAATTTATCGAACGACACATTTTTTAAATCTGAAAAAATCCTGACAAACCTTTTTTCGAAAATAAAAATTAGCTTTGTAATTTTTTTTTTTTTAAATAATGAAGAAGTAAAGCACAAATTTTTACTTCCCATTCTTATTTAGGATATACGTTAGACGTAATAAGCATTGATTTTTACGTGATCTTTGCCCCTGTTAGTTTTTTTCTTTTGCAGACACAATACGACAGAATCCATTGTCTTCTCTCACCGTTAACATGAGTATAGTCCTCAGACCTTCGAACCGAAACTCGATGCACCGTTATCTCGGTAACAGTAGGTAAAATAAGTCGGTACCAGGTCGAGAGAACAAATAAGGAGGTTCTTTTCAAATGCTAGTCTGTAAGAACTGTTTTTGTTGTTGTTGTTAAAATCGTTTAATTTCTTCATGGCTACAAACCAGTGGTGAGTTTGGGTCACAAAAAAATCACAAAAAAGGTCCCTCGGTTTAAATATGTAATTATGACTATTTGGCTGCACGCAAGCAGCTCCCATTCGCAATCGATATCAGAGGACTACAACTTATACATAAGAAAGAATACACATGCATAAAATTATATAAATTTAAAGCACCTCTGTGCTACTATATGAGGCAAAAAAAAAAACAATTTATTCAGGATGTTGGTCTGGTTGAAGAAAAAAACGTAGGAATTTCTTCAGATTTTTTAAATGCATATACCGGGTATTAAAAATTTCTTAAAATAATCATTGTTCATTTTTAATTGAAAAATAGCATAAAATGAAATCGGAGAATGTTACAAAAAAAAATGTTATTGTAAAGTACGCTGAAAATCCAAAATTTGATGTTTTTACGATTTTTTTTTTCCGTAGTATTGGCGTTAAAAAATAAGCAATGATTATTTCCAGCGATTTTCAGTGACTGGAATAATCCAATAAAAAAATCTGAAAAAATTCCTACGTTTTTTCTTCAACTAGACCAACATCCCGAAGAAATGTGAGGACGTTTTCTTGACATGAAAAATTGAGTTGGCCTGACTTGACGTGTTTTGCCCCATATAACAGTGGACAATAGGCATTTGACCGCATGCGGAAAGGATAAAAATACGCAGGCATAAAACCAGAAAAAAAAAAAAAAAAAAACCCATAAGAACAGTCTTTTGCAATCTGTAAGGACTGTCGCCTTCGAAAGGCTGGTACCGTTCATTACCGATGCCATTTGCAACAAAGTCCTCACTACTACTTCTACTACACAAATATACATTTATATATATTACTTGTGTTTCGATGTCGGCTTTATAAGACTTCTTCTGTGTTATCAGCAATACAACCAACTCCAGGCATTTATATATTTTCCAACTGGAAACTCCAAGTGTTTCAACCACTGTAGCAGTACCAGAGGCGGCATAGCGGCTCGATAATATTCATTACGTCGAGAGGGAGACGCGCGTAATCGCCTCGAGAAAGTTCACCGTGCATCGATTCCGCGGCGGTAGAACGCGCGGCCCGCCGAGCAAACCACCGGTATACGGGGTTTTCGAGAGTACCTAGGTAATAGCTAGTGTTTCTCTCGCTCCTTCGTGCGCTTCGGAGCGCCCAATCCTCTTCCCTCTTGGACGCGAAAAGGAGAGAAGCAAAGAGAGAGAGCCAACCCACGAGTCTCCTGTACGTGCAGCTGTAAGTGGAGCTGGATGGAAGGCGAAGCATGGAGCTCACACAGCATCGCAAACGGAGAGAGAGAGAGACCATGGTAGTCGATTAACTCCGTTGGCAATCGAGGTTGAAACGCCGGGCGCGCGCGAGATCGCGGAAACCGCGCGAGCTCTCCCAGCGAGCCGCGCTGTTCAGCAGGGAAATGGAATGCGAGATGAGAACGGAGACAGGTCATTCACGTGATTCCGCGATGCTCCTGTGGACTCTCTACAGCGATACCATTGGAAATGGTATACGATATCGATTGAAAGGATCGATTTGGTATGCCGAGCAAACGACAAGATGAGGCAGTGAAAATAAGGAAAAAAAAAGAAAAGAAAAGTAAAGAAAAGAAACAAGAAGAGGAACGAGGAACAGAGATGAAAATAAAGCGTGGGAAGTGGCTGATCGAGGCCTGCGGAGGACGACCATTTGTATATGGAAATACGAGTGCCGGACGCGACATTATCCTCCGGGGTTATATGTATTATATGTTAAAAAGTCAAGAGCCTTAGTGAGTCAGGTACGAACAATGACTCTTTTCTCTTGTAACGGGATCAGAATTGTAAACTTTACATTAGTTTCGAAGACACTATATTTATCTGTTTGTTTCATAGATAAATTAATCTTTATTTTTTTTTTAGCATACATTTTTGTATGGGACACAGAATTTTTAGGATTTTTTTCAGATTTTTTTCAATGTGTAATAACCATTTATAAAAGAAGGCCTAATTTGAGATTATTTGAACAAAATCTCAAGATTTGAAAAAAAAAATCTGAAATGATTCTTAAAAATCATGTATTGCACACTTCGGATTGGTTACCAAAATTTTGTATTTTTCCGAAAAGGTATTTCAGAATTTTTTTCAGGATTTAAAAAAGTGTGGACATTTAAAAAAAAGTTAGATTAGTGCTTTTTAGAGTTGCATCAGTCATATAAATAATTGCGTATCCAATCTGAAGGGTCAAGGGTTAGACTCAAGTCGAAACCAGGTGGAATGTTCCATCTACATATGTTGTCTCTCCGTACAAGACATCGGTTTGTCTTGTTTGCTCTCTTTGTCATCAACTTGGCAATCAACTTGCTGGCTGTGAAGTTTCAAGATCCGGGTTTTGTTGTACTATATATATATATATCTCGAGAGAAATCCTCTTCTTCGTCTTCCGCTTCCACCGTCTTTCCGCGTCTTACTCTCACTGATTCCACTGTACTTAGCGGAGCTTTCTAGGATGAAAACTTGGGCCGGAAAGGATTCGTACGAGAACCACTACCTCGCTTTACCACCAACCCTTCCTGGCTCTCTCTCTCTCTCTCTCTCACTCTCTCTCTTTCTCTTTCTCTTTCTCTCTCTCTCTCTCTCTTCGTCATTCCTACCTCTCCCTCAAGTAATCCGACCCGGTAAGTGCGCTTACACGCCCGGTTGCATTTAGCCCGGGGGTTACGGGTGGGACACACAGCTACCCCATCGCGAGCGAGCACGCGGCTGTTTCGCTCGCGTATGGCCAGGGTAAACTGGGGGGGAAACTGTTGGGGTCGGTGTCAAGTTCTCTCACTTGGCTTCCGAAAGACTTGGCCTGGCCTATTGTTGCCAACTCGGTCGCCACTAACGCCCCACAGGCTTTGTATTGCATACTCTGGTTCGGATGACAATCAGGCCACCAATCTCTCCAACGTTGTGAACGGAGATTTAAAAAAAGAAAGAAAGAAAAAAAAAAGGTGAAAGGAAATTAAGGAATGTAGAGTAGAACGTTGCACATTGATTCCTCATTATTTTTCATATTTTCTTAACAAAACGGCCCTTTCGACCACTCTGTTATTTCCAGACCTATTCGGTCGCCAATAGGCAACTGTATTTCAAGAGCTTGTCCCATCCAAGTAATAATAAATAAAACCATCTCTATCTACACAAACATTACATTTTTAAGCAATGCGGCTAACGGCATGATCTATTAAAAAACCGCATTGCAGGCCGTTGAAATATACAATGGATCGTACGGCATTGAAATAGAAAAAAAGAAAAACGATGCTGTTTCGACCCTCTATACTGCTCTCAAGTGAAAATCTTGCCTGAGGCAGGTTCTCTTGGGATCTAGGCTTTGTCGCGCAGACTTGTCACACCAACCGGGAATTTATCACCGTACCAGAGGTGTCCCTATATCGATTCGTCTATAGCTTCTTCTCAACAGAAGATTACTTCTCTCTTCCAACAAGGATAATTTCGCGTATCTTCCTCTAGGACATCACTTTATGTGTTGTCAATTTAATAGACAACTTGATTGTTTTATTTGTTCCATTGGAAACGACAGTTTTATTGCTCATGCGGATATTACCGTCAATTTCTAAATTAGGGATTTCACTTGATAAAATTTAAAGGATTTGAAAAATTTGTAAATCTCGCAAAGTTCTAACTTGCTGCCTTTTTTTTTTTTAACTTCAGTATCGTCAGTTTGTGTCTATATGAAATCACCATTCCTGAGAAGGAGCAAAAGAAAAATTGAGCTTTCTTGGACCTAATGACCAATTACTCGAAATACTCTAGTTGCAAATAGAGAAATCATGTTGATTCAAATATTCCTCTAGCGTACCAGTTCATGCTATGCTCTTGTACCCTCGAGAATGGTCCTTTAATTGAATTAAAAAATGTACGACATCCACTCCGGGGTTGACATCGCGACTGTTGTAGTACGAAATGAGTTAGAGCTTTGAAAGGGCAAAAGCTGAATCAACCAGGTATAGAAGTCCGTCGTTATGGCGACGTTCACGAGACGAACGAGTAAACAAGAGATTTTATTGTCTGCTGAGCCAAACGCCACCGGCGTTATATACCACCCTCCATCCTCTTTGCACATACATCCCCGTTTTCTATTTAGACATTGAGTCCCAACTGATGTTCGCCAACTTATAGCTTTTCACATTTCTAAGGGTTCGTCGCTCTTCAGAGTGCACAAAACCCTCGTACTTCCTACATACAGTCCTTCTCATCCTAAACATACATCTACAGATCCTGAGAAGAAAAAAAAAAAAAAAGAAAAAAGAAAAATTGGAAAACTCTTTCGAATGGATTCATATTGGTGTGAAAGCTCTCTATCCAATCCTATTTCGAATCGACGTCACATATTGGTGTTTATGTGGAAGACCAAGTCTTTTTCTTCGGCGGAAGTGCTTTTCCTTGCACTTCGTACACTCTCTTTTCTCGGTGAAAACGGAACTCCAGTCACCCTTTGGTGACTAAAAAAGAGTGGCTCCACTGGGAAGCAGAATGAAAGAGGCTCCGACCAACGTCATTACCGTCACGGGAGAACGAGGAAGAAAAGAGGTAGTGTGTAGTAACGAGCGAGAGATAAAGAGACACACTTCTCAAAGGCAGGAAATTGAAAATCGTCCCGGTGTCGAACTTTTTTTCTACGCCCTCAGGCGTTCGGGAAACAGAGCGATAGAGCAGAAAACGAGATGTCAATTTATCGAAAATTATTTAAATGTTTTGCAATTTTTTTTTAATGGTTTTACACTGAAAAATTTTATTATAAATACGTAAACTTAAAACATAACTTTTCATATTGACTTAGGTTTTACAACAGATTATTACTATAGTAATACCATACAGATATGGGACATTTCATACGAAAATTTAGAAAATAACTTGGATAGAAGATTATTATCGGCTACTGGCGCCCAGGTCATATGAATGAATTATTCTTTCATTTTACGTTTCGACCTTGGTCTAGGTTCTTCTCATATTTATTTTATATCTATACAAGAATTTTAATACAAGCATTATAATATTAAATATTAGGGCTGAAGGACTACGGTCGATGGCCTACATTAACAGTACGGACATTATTAATAAACTCTATAAACAAAAGAAACATTTAAAAAAAAAAAAAAAAAAAAGATGTTCATATATTGCTAATAAATACACTTACTACTACTATTAAATATTATATTATGACACTAAATTGTGTTTTTTTATGTGAATTTAAATTTATAATTTTCTTTTATAATTTTTTTATCAAAAATATTGAAATCACAAAAAAATAAAAGGTAATGAATATACTGTAAAAATAAACAACATAGTAATATTGTCAAATAAAATGTAGGGTTTTTATTTTTTTTAAATTATAAATATTAAAATGTCTGGTAATAAAAATAAAACTGACAGTAATTAAATCAAAATGACCGGTAACTTACAAAATCAATTGCTGAGAATTACAAACAAATCACACGCTGATAAATAAGTAAATAATTGAGTGTCACAATGATAATAAAAATATTAAAAAAAAAATTATAAATTTAAATTCACCTAAAAAAACACAACTTAGTGTCATGATGTAATGTTTAATATTATAAGTCTAATATTATAACGCTTGTATGAAAATTCTTTTACAGATACAAAATAAATTAGTAATTAATTAATATCACTTGGCCGCCAGTAGCCGATAATCTAATATCCAAATTCTTCACATCCGGCCACAGCAATGAAGCAACAACGTTTACGAAATAACTTCTAATAAGTATACAAATAAATAAAATTCTTTTTTACATATTTCTAATTATCCACAATTTTTTTTTCAAACAAACTAACGAACGCAACATTTTGTCAGAATCCAAAAATGAATTCAAAAGTGATGGACGATATTTAAAAAAAAAATTCATTCTATGAAACAGGCAATTAAATTGATTTTCTTTTTTTCAGCCACTTTTTTCGAGAGGCTTTTAATGAACTTTTCGAAAATGTATTTATCGCAAAGCCAGCAGATAAACTGCGAGCGAATGAGTGAGAGTACTCGTGACCAGAGTTGGGGATATCGAGATTTCGAATCACGCTCAATCGACGTTCCAGTCCGCTGTACTGCTACTGCTTCTGGCATCGGTGGGATACTCTGTCGAGGGGAGTTGGGCGTTGGAGTTGGCTAAAATTTCCGGGATTTCGTAGGGTACGTGCCGGGCGCGCGGTCTGCATTGCACCGCCGATGCACCGCACCGCACCACCGCTGCCTAATGACTCCGAATTAACAACGCGGGTAATTTCCCGCCGGCAGCACAGAACGCGAATCGGCGCGCGCGCGCACAGCTCGCTCGCTTCAGCGTTCGCCAACGAAAACGTTACAATCTGTTACCTCGACGTAATGCCAATTATTCCACCGGCTTTCCGGATTCATCGTCGAATCGCAATTCCATTTTATTATTTTTTTTTTTTTTTTTTTTTTTCATTTATTTATTCTATGTTCTTCGATTTATTATATTATTATTCCGCGGATGCACGCAGACGTTTTATGCGCTCTCCACTCATTGCATACACTTTATGTATTTATTATACGTTATTTTCATCTATGGGGCATTTCACCTGGTTTCGAGCCTGGGCCTGACACTCTTCACCCTTCTAATTGGGTACGCAATTTTTTGTATGATTTGCATAAATCTAAAAAGCACGGATTTAAAAAAAAAGAATTTTTATATTTTTTTTTAAATTGAATACGATTTTTTAAGACAATTTATCGAACGACACTTTTTAAAAATGTGAAAATGATCTGAAATACCTTTTTTGGAAAATAACATTTTTTGGTAACTGAGCCGTAGTGGGCCAGCATTTCCATCTATTTTTTTTTTCAGCCATTTTCCAACAAAAAGTGGAAGAAATAGCAACACATGATTTTTGAGAATTTTCTCTAATTTTTCCAAATAAGCTTTGCTTAAAGATTTTGCTTAAATAATCCCAAGTTTGGATTCTCCATTTTTAAAAAATTAAAGTTAGAATTTTTTTTAGTTCCAAAGTTAGTTTCTTAAAACAGAAATTACAGAACGGCATAACTTAATCATAAAACGTTCTTTTCAGTGATATATAAAAAAAAAGAAAATGTCAGGAAAAATTGACGAAGGCTGTTTCATTCTGTGTGAATTCCCATGGAATGTCCCATATTATTATATTTTATTCAGAGCGTATATGTGCGAGACTCAACGACCTTCCTCAAAGCCAGCCACGCGCGCAGAGCTCTCCCGTAAGGCTTAATAACTTTTATATTTGTGTGAAACATTGCGATGAAAGTTGCGCAATAACGAAACATGCAGCAGTGCGTATTATCTCGGATCACTTTAACATGTATGTGAGAGGAATATGTGGACAACATATCTCGATAAACATATACTTGGTAGATTTTTATCTCTAATGTTTTTTTCTTTCTTTTTTCGGAATTTTACAGGAATTACGCGTGGCTCTTACATCGGTCACTACGGTATCGCAAGGTATGACGCGGCGGCCTTGCGACAGCATCGAAATCGAGTGCGTCGAGACGCATCGGCGTCCGTCAGGGATCAACCGCTGGTGCTTAGCCTCCGTGCACTCGACAGGTCAGTAAATTTCTGCTGAATATCACTTTATTTCAAATTAACTTCAACGATTTCAATGACAAATTAAAAAGTTTTTTTTTCGGTCAGTAACATTTTTATTCTAAATCCCATGCATTGTTTCATAACGGTCTTATGATGATGCAAAAAAAAATCGTCCTGAATATAAAACACTGAAGGAGAAGATTTAGTTTAGAAAACAGAAAAAAATAGCACGCAAGACATGAAATTGCTGGCGCAATTCTTTTATATTGAGCCCTGAGGATTTTTTGTTTTAAGATCAGTACACCGGTACTGATCTACCGATCCAGTTTTCCAAAACTTACAAAATTTACGAAATTTACGAAATTTATGAAATTTACACATTTTTTACAAAGTTTACATAATTTACCAAATTTTTACAAAATTTTTACAAAATTTACAAAAATTTTACAAAAATTTTACAAAAATTTTACAAAATTTTTACAAAATTTACAAAAATTTTACAAAATTTACAAAATTTTTACAAAATTTACAAAATTTTTACAAAATTTTTACAAAATTTACAACATTTACAAAATTTACAAAATTTACAAAATTTACAAAATTTACGAAATTTACAAAATTTACGAAATTTACAAAATTTACGAAATTTACAAAATTTACGAAATTTACAAAATTTACGAAATTTACAAAATTTACGAAATTTACAAAATTTACAAAATTTACGAAATTTACAAAATTTACGAAATTTACGAAATTTACAAAATTTACAAAATTTACGAAATTTACGAAATTTACGAAATTTACGAAATTTACAAAATTTACGAAATTTACGAAATTTACGAAATTTACGAAATTTACGAAATTTACGAAATTTACAAAATTTACGAAATTTACGAAATTTACAAAATTTACAAAATTTACAAAATTTACAAAATTTACAAAATTTACAAAATTTACAAAATTTACAAAATTTACAAAATTTACAAAATTTACAAAATTTACAAAATTTACAAAATTTACAAAATTTACAAAATTTACAAAATTTACAAAATTTACAAAATTTACAAAATTTACAAAATTTACAAAATTTACAAAATTTACAAAATTTACAAAATTTACAAAATTTACAAAATTTACAAAATTTACAAAATTTACAAAATTTACAAAATTTACAAAATTTACAAAATTTACAAAATTTACAAAATTTACAAAATATACGAAATTTGCGAAATTTGCAAAGTTACATAGCAGAAACCTGCTGCACAATTCGTGAATGCTTTGAAGAAAGAGAACGAGTTGGGTTGAGAGAGAGGAACGAGACTGTGGCATACCGTCTGTTTCGTATCGACGTCACTCTACGGCATCCCACAAATTTGCACTTTTCTCCCTCGCACCCTCGTCTCGATTCCTTCCTCGTTCTCACAAGCCATGAATACCATCTTTCCGAGATAACCCACAGGAGAACGAGAGTCGTTCTAGCATTCAAATCGCGCCAGTATCATTGTTACCGCAATTTACAACGAGCATCTTAACTCTGGCGAAACAACGAAAAGTTACTCAGTGAGAGAGAGGGAGAGAGCTAGGTACGAATTCGCGGTGCAATTGTTCGTCGGCGGACTGATAAATTTCTTGCTGGTGTTGAACCAGTAGAAACGAGGCAACTTGAACGAAATCACGGTTTGTATATCTGTGTACTGTATGTATGGTCATATATACATATATATATATATATCAGTATTATATTGCTATACTATCTGCACTCACTTGGCAAGTTCGAAACGTCGAAATATCGCGCAGCCGTCTTCTCGTATAACTCTATTCGGGTAACCTCAGAGATATCGCCCATTTCACATGAAAGGACATTTCGGGAAGGATACTAAGACACACCATAACGTCAGAACTGTAACTTATACTGAAACACGAAACGATGTGGTACAGAAGTTTCAGTCTTCATCATGGAGGTGCGTATGCGAGACCTTCTCAGTCAATGCAGACACTTTTTTATCTAACCCTCTCTCAGATATTTCTTATAATTCTAATTTTATTACTACTTGGAAGTAATTTTTTGCGATTTTTTTTTAAATTGTAGGGTTTGCAATTTTTTTTAAATAAGGGGAAAACAGCACAAAGAAGATACTAATTAGAGATAACTAATTCATATATTTTTATATCTGAATTTCTATTTTTATAAATTTTCCTCAAAATCATTTCATTTTTTTTGTTGTTCAGGAAAATAAACTCAATTTTTTTTCTCTCCAAATACAACGCTTTCGATTACACATTAAATTTCAGATAATTTTCAGTAACGTGAATTTGATCTGTAGAAAAATTGACAAGTAGCAATAGAATATGTAAGCAGTAAAAACAAGAATGCAAAATGTTCATTTTATTCTGTTACAGTGTCGTTTTCACCTAATTTTTGTGTACAACGGACGCACCTTCTAAATTCGTACAATCGAATAACAATTTGATGAGTCGTTGCGATTGGTGAAACAGTAGGCAGCCGAAGCGGAGACCCGAGTAACACGTGTACCACCACCCTGGTGCAATGTAACGCGAAACGCGGCCGCGTGGTGAACGTACGGACCACATTATCGAATGGCGAACGTACGGTACAGAGAGGAATATCGGGAAAACTGATAGGAGGGCATGGATGGAGTGCCGTTAACGAGGCACCGAATCGTACTCGAACAGTATATGAAAGCCACGTTCGCGGACCTTCACCAGTGATCCCCTACAGGAACCCCTGCCGCAGCAGCCTGCTGCCCCCTGGTCAGCTGCGAATCGCATAGCCGGATCTCCCTCGGGTATAATTAGCTACCGGTGCACTTCTGCTGGTCTTCCCTTTCTCTCTCACTCTCTCTCTCTCTCTCTCTCTCTCTCTCTTCCTTTCATTAGTTGGATGGACATGTCTTTTCTCTCTCGATCACGGGCTTAATATAGGTGCATCGAGCACATGATCGTTCGATGTTCTCTTCGTCTGCGAGCGATTGCACTATATCAACGAGTATCTGTCGTATCGTTTCGTCTGATACGAGTTGAGTGCACCAATTCCATCCTTCTTAATAGATAATGCACCAGTGGGGTTGCAGAGATAACTATGCGCAATTGCTTTCTAATTATTTTCCATTTTTCCATTTATGATTTTTGGGCTTTCTCATAGAAAAAGCTTTTTGGCTGGTGGAAAATAATGAAGTAATAATGTGCGAGTTTCTACTTTGAGAGATTTTGTTAAATTACTGTTTACACCATCTGATTATTTCCTCGAAATTCAGAAAATAACAAACGTTCGACGTTTTTTTTAACATCAATTTTCGACATTCACCGGATGAAGTAACTGGATGTTTCCTGTAAATTTGAAGTCTTCACGTTGCTCCGCATAAAGTTGTCATGTTGCAAAATGTTGTTTGAAAAAAACGCATTTAAATTGATACGAGTTAGGTGCACCAATTCCATCCTTCTTAATAGATAATGCACCAGTGGGGTTGCAGAGAAAACTATGCGCAATTGCTTTCTAATTATTTTCCATTTTTCCATTTATGATTTTTGGGCTTTCTCATAGAAAAAGCTTTATGAACGGTGGAAAATAATGAAGTAATAATGTGCGAGTTTCTACTTTGAGAGATTTTGTTTAATTACTGTTTACACCATCTGCTGTGGTTCCTAGTCATCCAACTCTCTTATAATCTACATCGACTACAAATTTATTGATTTTTCTTTCTAATCTCTAGCAAATTATGTTACTACAGAAACATATTTTTTAGGTGAACGTTTTTTTTTTTAATTTCATTAGTTTTATGGTCTCTGAAGACGTTTGGAGAGACAAATGAAGCCATTCGGAACTAATATCCAGCGTTAACCGATTCGCCACTCAGTCCTTCGAATACAGGACGCTGGAGCGTCAGAGATACCACTCGCGCGCTCGAGAGACTCCAGTTGATTCTATTGACTACACGCTGTGTGGTGTGTACGCGGTTTCTGTATGCCTGTACTCAATGGTCTGTATCTACTGGCTGTCTGCGGTATTTTCCCAGCTGGATTTCTATTTCGAGTGGGTATATATACACCACAGAGATGGCTAGAACAATTCAAGGGATGATAATGGAATCCATCATGGTTCTCTCCTATTTTCTATGCGGCAGCTCTATACATGTATGCTGTTCATAAAATTCGATTAGTGTCTTATTTGATTTATCATTTATCATACGAATGATGCTTGCGTCGGCGGATGACGGCCTTAATGATGGTACAATTGTTTTTTTTTTTTATGTTTCGCCCCAATCAGGGCCTCTTCAGAACTGGTTTATTAACATGAATCTACAAAAATTATTTTATTTTTACTTCCTCATAGAGGAAGCTTTGTTTACGTGAAAATTTTATTTTTCGAGATTTTCATGTCAGTATGAAGAATAACATGCAATGCTGCTATGTACCAAATTTGTTGATGATCGGTAAAGGGCTTAAGATTTTACGTGATTTTGAAATTTTGAAAAAATTATCATTTTCTTATAACTCAGGTCAACTAACAATGAATGAATTAAAACTTTTTCGAAATGAAAAATACAGATGAAAAATATTCACTGTTGCTATGTACCAAATTTGATGACGATCGGTAAATGGCTTTTGATTTTGGAGCAATTTGAGATTTTTCATGTTTTTAACAGATTACATTTCCATTTTTCACAAAGCTTCCTCTATGAGGAAGCCAAAAATAATAAATAAGCTTCGTCATAGAGATCGCTTTGTGAAGAAAAAAAAATTAATGAGGAATGTGCAAATTAAAAAAAAATTAATGAGCAATGTGCAAACTTCAACTTTGCAACTTTTTTAAATAGCAACAATCTTAAATGTAATTGTAATATTACCAACAGATTTATAATTTCTAAAAAAATTAAATTTTATTAGTGTTAGTATCTATTTCTGTCTTCACCATGTTATGTTTTATTGAAAGAAATTATACAAAACTTGCCTCATTTCCTTTGCTGATCGCCAAAAGTTTATCCAAAAATCTTAAATCGAAGTATAAAATGTGAATTTCATGTAACACAAATACCTCAAATGCACACTTTGTACACTGTACATTTTTTTTTAAATTGTTAACGTTTTTTTAAAAATGAAATATATGTTTAATTTGAAAAGCTTAGTAGACCGGAGAGTCCAGTCAATTCGGAGCTACATGCTGAACTGAATTAATCATTTATCTTTATTTATTATAGTATGGAGTAACAACGCTAAACTTTACGGTGGCAAAAAATTGAAAGCATCGAATTTCAACAGCACTATTGCCATTGGGAGCATCGTTTCAGCGCGGAGTCTCCGTAGGGAAGAGAAAAAAAAAATTCACCTGGTAATTCTCGCGCGTATCCATTAGCTCCGACTCAAGGAGGCACAGAGAGTGCAGAGATGAGGGAGCTAAGATAGACTAGGGGGGGTCTGTTGGATCGTTGGGAACGACGGGCTCTGAGAGGGTAGACGAAAGGGTGTGACGGGAAGAAGGCGGGAAGAACCGAGTGAGAGCGTATACCTATCACGTTTATTTCTAGGTACACTAACGTAAGTACACCTGGGCTATATATACAGACACCCCTCGGTTCACGTCGTGAAAAGGATGCTCTACCAGCTTCACGAGAGATTCCCAGCGTTGCCGCTTCGACGCAGCTCCCTCAAGACGAATAAACTTGTAATTTACACCGCGCTCTAGCGTTTTTCTCGTGGGACAGCAGCCTCGAGGAACAAGGTGGGACTCCCTATATGCCGAGGTGAACGTGTATTAAAAAGAAAAAAAAAAAAGAAAAAAGAGAAGCGATAAAAAAAATATATATGCAGAATATAGGAGTCTAAATCGGGCTACATCGTGTATCCTCTATGGAGGAAAAATCGTGGGATGAATACACTATTTTATTCGAAGTTTTATTTCGAAAACGAAAAAAAAAAGCTGGATTGTTTGTAGAATTCAATAATTTTTTAGAATTTATAGTAGAATACTTTTTTTTTGGTCAAGTAAAGCACAAAAAATGTTCGTGAAAATAATGTTTCCTATATGAGGAACCCAAAAAAGGGTGCAAATGGATTTGCATTTTGTGCTTCCTCATTTTTCTAGATTGCTCATCGAGCATTGCTCGACGAAGTACATTGGTTTGTGTTTGGCTTCCTCGTAGCTTTATAAATTATAAATATCAACAAAATTTTCTTTATGAAAGAGTAAAATGAGTATTTTTTTTTGTTGTAAAAACGTTCCAAAGTCTGATACGTTCATAGTCCGTGATCATTTACCTGATCATTGAACAAACACACTTTTTTTTTGAAGATTTCAAAATGTCGTATAAACTGGATTCTTCAACCAATCCTCACCAAATTCTAAATCATACAATTTTTTATGTTAGTCTACCACTGGACAATATTTTAGCCCGAGAACTCAAAATTTGCGAAAGCTAGAGAGCAAACACACGTTTTTTTCGGTAAATTTAAAAGAATCCTTGCCAAATCTTCATCTGTTGACCGATTCTCACCAAATTCGGTGCTGAAAATTGTTCGATGTTAATCCACTTGCACGAGAAATTTCAACCCGACACCTTGAAATTTGCTGCAGCTGTAACGCAAACACACTTTTTTTGAAAAATTCAAAATGTCATAAAAATCGTATTTTTCAACCGATCCTCACCATATTCGAACTCATCCATCGTTTGATGTTTGTCTACCATTGAACATTTTTTCTAGCCCCATAACTCAATATTTGCAGCAGCTAGAGCGCCAACAAACTTTTTTCAAAAAACTCAAAGTCTCGTAAAATTTGAACGGGAGTCCCAATTATTTTGTAAATTGTCCTAAATATAGAGGCACAACCACTCTACTTTTACGCCAAATTTCAGCTCGATCAGCCTAATCATCCTCGAATTTTAGGGGTTTGAATTTTAGAGGCCTAACACACACACATACATACGGACATTTTTTCTGAACATGTTTTCTGAACGTTTTTGGGATATTCTGAACACCTTTTCATGAAAATCTCAAAAAAAAAAATGTTCACCATAGCAAAGCTTCCTCCACGAGGCGAAGCAAAAAGACGAATTTTGTCGATACTTAAAAACAACTCTGTCATTATTAACCAAAATGTCTCTCCAAAAACGAAAAAAAAAAAAAAAAACAGTCTCTGAGAGAAAAGTTATACTGATGCTTATGCTGAAACACTGTGTGCAGTAAAAGCTGACGAATTCACCGGTCAGACAGTGAATGTGAGACAGAAGGGAGGCTCTCCTTCAGGGAACGATTTAACTTCTTAACCGAGCACTTGGTCCCCGCCGAACCCGGGATTGCGGCGAACCCTTGGTGTCGTTGTCTTCGGCTCCTCTATACATACAACCTGGACCACGGAATCGCCCGCGCGCAAGCGGCGAACAGCCAAGTCCCCGACGACGGCCGGAGGGATTAGTGCTGCCTGTCGGAAACCAGACTCACTCACTGTGTCCTCTGGTTCACGCTTATGCTTCTCCATCCACTCTGTCCCTCGCACACTCTCTCGTCCTCTCTATCACACTCGTTCAAATGGAGCTGAAGAGAGAAGAGGACTCTGATCGTTGGTACGTCTCTCTCTCTCTCTCTCTCTCTCTCTGTGTGTGTGTGTGTGTGTGTGTGTGTGCTTCGGACACACGAGAACTTTCCGGGCTTTCCAACTCTGTATATATTGCGTACTGTCCGCAGTATTCTGGTCTCGATTGGCTCCCCGTCATTCGCAGCTTCGAAAACTCCTTTTCACCTCTAACAAATATACCATGAAGATATATATATATGTATATAAAATCGTGTATAGTGGTACAACAATTTTACAACTGTACACGGACGGATATAATGGAGAACGGTGAAATCTTCGCCGCAAGTGGATAAATCCGCAGTCGTATTCTCTTGATGAATAGCTTAGTGCGGGACTGGTAAACACCTTCAACGGGGAATGAAATCATGCTGAAACGCGTGGAGCTCTATTGTTTCTTCTGTGTGTATATATATATATATATATATATATATTCATTGCAAATGCTATATATAACTGTATCTCTTTTCCACTTTGCCTTTTCTCGCACTGCAGGTGTTCTCGGGCGCACTAACACCTCTGTTCTCAAAATCGTTACCGATAATTGCTCGACGAACTTGGTAAAACGACTGTCTGAAAGAGAGAGAGAGAGAATTGTATATAAAGCTGACTGTGTGTGTCTGTGTATATATATATATAGTTGAGCTCTTGGGAGCGCGGGAAAGATGCTCAAGGAGAACGCTTTATGCTGGATCCGCTCTTTTGCTCTATGGGAGATAGTGAAGGCGAACCGAGAAGCTTAGTAATTGTGCGATTCTTAGTTGTTCACTAACTGGCTTTTCGCTCTCCGCGGGGTTGGGGTCGAGGAGGGGGGGGGGGGGTCTATAAGTGAATCGATCCGGAAAAGGCCAGTGTTTATCTTGCTCCAAAGACACGCTTTAATCGTTTGCCAATTGCATTCTTCGCGCAATCTCAGACTCGACAATGTCTCTTTGTGAAAGTTGTAATTGCTCTACTATCTTCTCAAAGCGTAAATTCTCATTTAGATTTCGTGGACAATGTCATTGGAATACAATTATATAAATTAACATTTTTAAAACTCGTCTTTTGCATGTTTGAATAAAGATGTTTGATTTTTTTTTTTTTTTAAAGGAAAACTCATGAAAAAAATAGAAGCAAATGTCAGACGACTCTCAGTTTGCGCTTAAAAAATGTGCATATACGGGATTATTGAGAATTTTTTTTTTTTTGACATTTTTCCTTCCGCATAGAGGAAGCTTTGCTATGGTGAACATTTTTTTTTTCGCTGAAATTTCGCGTACAATTTACAAAAGAATTGGGACTCACGCTCAAATTTTACGACTTTGAATTTTTTGGAAAAAATTTGTTCGCGATCTAGCTGCCGGAAATATTGAGTTATGGGGCTAAAAAAATGTCCAATCGTAGAGAAACATCAAGCGATGGATGAGTTCGAATGTGGTGAGGATCGGTTGAAAAATACAATTTTTATGACATTTCAAGGTGTTGGATTGAAACTTTCTCATACAAGTGGACTAACATCGAATAATTTTCGGTAGCAAATTTGGTGAGAATCGGTCAGCAGATGAAGATTTGGCAAGGAATTTTTTTTATTTACTGAAAAAACGTGTGTTCGCTCTGTAGCTTTCGCAAATTTTGAGTTCTCGGGCTAAAATGTTCTCCAGTGGTAGACTAACACAATTTAGAATTTGCTGAGGATTGGTTTAAAAATCCAATTTATATATTTTGAAATCTTCAAAAAAAAGTGTGTTTCCTTTGCACAGCTGGTTTATTATTTCGTGGAGTGAAGAAGTTATTCAATGGATCAGTAAATTTATTTATGATATTTGTTGCGAGAGTTTGTGTTCCTCTATAGTGTAGTGAAAATTTTCGTACTCCAATTTTCATTTCTTGCATGGGCCACTCGAATTCAGATTATCTTTCCTTTTCGCGTACGCTCCGTTTACAATTTTTTGAATCACACGACGAAATCTGAAATATAACAAAATTGTTGTGTTTGTGTGTTTCATAATAACAAAAAAATATATATATATCTATATTATCGTTCTAATTCTACAATTTATGGAATTTCTAGGAATATTTTTGAAACAGGAATTCGATTAGATGCTCAACACAGTCTAAGGAAAACCAGCATCGATAATGAAAGAAATATTTATAAAATTTATCAGATATTTCCTGGAAATCCATTGGTCCAATTTTTTCATAAACCGGTCAAATTTTTTCGTATTATTTTCTATGTGAACGGATTAATCTTCGGAACGCTCTTACAAAAAAAAAAAACTCGTTTTGCTTTCTCTTAAAGGAAATTTTGTTGGTATTTATAATTTAAAAAGCTTCCTCTACGAGTAAGCCAAACACAAACTAATGTCGAGCAATGCTCTATGGTCAATCTTGAACAATGTGGAAGCAAAATGCAAAATTCATTTGCACCCTTTTTTTAATTCTGCCAATATTTTCATATAAAAAATCCTAATTAATTTAAAACCAAAAAATTGACAATTCCTCCGTACACTTGAAAGAGTAAAAAAAAAATCGCAGATGGAATTCGAGAATCAGACCCAGTTTGAATTGGTGTAAAATCCCTCGTATATTTCTTTTTCCATACGGCTGACAACCGTGGAAAATTGTGGCATATTTATAACCACCGTTAATTCGTTATCTCGCCCAAACATTTATCTCCATTCATCGTGCAACAGTGTCATAAGGTCAGTTACCTTATTAAACTAAATTCTCATAATTTCCAGCAATATTTCTCACTATCGGGGTTGACTTGATCTCCTCAAGAGCGACAAATAGCCGTTCTCCTACTTCGGTAAATTGATGTTACGATACGTATAAGTCAGAGTACAAAAAATCGTGTGTCTGAGCATCAAGCATTCACAAGGAGTTTAAAAAATTCTTCGTTCGCCCATCTCCTTCCCTCTCTCTCTCTCTCTCTGATTCTCGCCGAATGTTCGACGACCAAGAGGGTTGCATATAGTGCCCAGTTTTCGCGTCACGCAAGGCCTCTCTCGCTCGTCGTTAGTCTCCTTTATGTAAATCTCGGACGGTGTAGAATTGCATACGACCGGTGAGGTAATAAAACTCGAGGGTACTTTCTGGTCCGTCGGTATGTGCTGCACCGGAAAAAGTGAGAAGCAACTAGATCACGCCCGCGGGTTTTCTCCCATTTTTCTTTTTTTTTATTTCTCTCTCTCTCTCTCTTTTGCCTCTCGTCTTCGTTTCCACTCTTTTCTGCATCAAGATCGTAGGACTACCGTGTTCCCTTTTTTATTTTCCTTTTTTTCCTTTTCTTTTTTATTCTCTTCTTTATTTCTGTCGCCTCCGGTGCTTCACCGAGAGAAGTACGAACTCCGAATAGTTCTCGCGCGCTCTCAACGATCGCTATGTTTTTTATGGTTCTTCGGGCACCCCGCGCGCCCTAAGACCGATTCATTTCTTGTGGAGTACATCCCTCCAAGTATACAGGGAAGAGCATCAGCAGGTACGAGTGAACGAGAGTGTCATATATACATTGGAGGTGCAGGGCTAACGTGGGGCCGAATCGCTGCACTCGCTCTCTCGTTTTCTTCTCCACCTCTCTCTCTCTCTCTCTCTCTCGTTCCCTTCTTCTCAGACTCACACTGCTTCACCGACTGCTGGACGCGTCGTTAATCTCCAAGCCTCCCTTGAAGGGGTGGCTCTGGGAAGGGGGTTGAGGGTGTAGAATCGCCGGAACTGCGGCTGCACCGAGGGCCCTCCGATAAAACTTGAAGGAAGCTCTCTCTCTGTCTCTCGTCGTACCTACGTACGTAGGTATTATTGCCGGAATTCTATCCTGAATCTCTCGTGTCTGCGTCATCTGGATGAGAAGCGAGAAAAGCGAATATTAAAAGCTAGATATTAGACATATATATGGTATATATGTATATATACCTAGGGTTTCTACCCTTCGCCAACATCCCCCCGCTTTCCCCACTCGCAGTCCCGAGGCCTCGTAAAGTAATCGGAATAACTGGTATGGTAATAAAGTGCAGGACCACTAACCAACGACCGCTACATCTCCTCTCCCACGGAATATGAAGTAATATAATAAAGTAAGAATAAAATTGAAGAAGAAGAAAAAAAAAGAGGAGACAAAAAAACATTTCATTTGGTTTATCTCGGAGATGAGATCGCGTACTCAGACATTCTGATCTCATGCTGCATTGCAATTCTCGGTCACCTCTCTACCCCTTTTCTTTTTATTTTTACACCCCAGTCTCTGATGCGGTTTGGCTGTGACGCCACTTTGCGACGAAATCACAAAAAATGGCTCAACCAGATTTGGTATATTGATTCGGAAAGTGAATGAGATGGTTATTAGATATATTTCAGGTACGATAAATTAATAATTCGCTGAGATTAAAGGGGGCTTCTTTTTTTTTAAGCCTGTTTGAAGATATTGATTTTGTCGCCATTGTTACTTGTGATTTATTTTCATTGAGTTCAGTGCCTTTGATTTGTACCTTCTCATCTGGAATTTTTCTTCTATGTACTTCTGTTTTTTTTTTTTTTTTCTTTTTCAAAAATATTTTAATGGTTGTCTTCATACTACAAAATTCTCAAAATCAATCATTTTCCACTTTTAAAAACCCTGGAATTATCACAAGAGTACGAATATTTTTTTTCCAATTTTTTTCCCCAAAATAATTCATTCTTTTTCAGATTCAAAAAACTATATTTAAAAAAAATGCAATAAAAAGTACTCAAAATAATAATTTCACTAAAACTTGTGAAACTCTCAACTGAATATAAATTCAATTAACAAACTATTTTTATTCATAATAATAATAATAATAATAATAATAAATATAATAAAGTTCGATTACGACAGATCTTTCAACACCACATTTCTTCTTAATTTGTGAACATACACCGCGAGTGAAATAGACAAGAATTCCGCCATTAGCAAATTGCCGGGAGAGCGAAACCTCGCCGAGGCAAAATGCGCGTATATAATGAAGAGAGTCTCTAGCCTTTGTGCTGACGCAGAGGATTTAGCTTCCGCGAGCATATATACCCGTATGATGTGCTAACTCAACTTATTGGAATGTGTTATAGAAGTAGAAAGGGAAATGGAGGTTGTGTTGCCAATCCTAATTTAATTGTGACGAGTATTCTCCGACATATCCGGAACGTTCGTAACCTTTGGATGTCTAATGTATCTGTTTCAGCATTTCGTTTTCTCCTCTCACGTCGATCATTAATATTCCGGCATTGGAATATGCTGTTTATATAAAAGTATATAAACGTTTTTTTCCGCGTCTTCCACATGGTCCAACTAAATTCCACACTCTACTTTTCCCATTAAAAACCCATGTGTTTTATCGTATAAACACATATCGCAGAATCCAATTTGCAAAGTATATCGACGAAGCGGTTATCTCGCGTGTTCGCCGCTGATCTTAATTCTTCAGAGTCTCCGTGAGAAACTTGACTGAAATATTTACCAACCATGAATGGGTCCTTCGTGGACTTCTTTTTTTTTTTTACGAGGTAATAACGTGCAGCGATTAATCTCTCACTCGCACGAAATGGGAAATGATCGTTTACCCAGGGATTTTTAACGCATTGCAATTCACCGCAGAACGTTTAATTTGAAGAAGAAAAAAGAACAAGTGTCACTGAGAAAAAAACATTGTTGGGAACGAACTAAAAATGATTAGACTCAAGAAAATGGTGCGGTCGGATACCATCAACTAAAGGTCGATGTAATAATAGCAAGATATTTTGTTCTTGCATTGAAGAGAAATTCGGTTGGCTCGAATAAAAATCGGTTGATTCAACTAAATTATTTGTAGTTTTTTTAGTCAAAGAAAAAAAAATATTTTTTGCACTTAACTGGACAGAGATTTTCAACGGGTCGCTCCATTACGGACTGTGACGAGAACCAACGTTTCGTGGCTATCCGTATATATCCTACCTACCTACCTATACTATCTAACTGCCTACCTAAACCATCCTATACCTAACTATCTTACTTAACCATCGTACCTAACCATCGTATCTAACCATCGTATCTAACCATCCTACCTTAACCATCGTACCTAACCGTAATACTTTAACCATCGTACCTAACCGTAATACTTTAACCATCGTACCTAACCATCCTACCTTAACCATCGTACTTAACCATCGTACCTAACCATCGTACATAACCATCGTACCTAACCATCCTACCTTAACCATCGTACGTAATTATCCTACCTTAACCATCGTACCTAACCATCCTACCTTAACTATCCTACCGATCATCCGTTAACTTATATCATACTTAAAAGAGTGACTCTTATATAGTAACTTGCTAGATACCGGACCGCTTGCGAGAGAAACGCTTCATCCTCGAAGCCACCTAGCGGCGGTGGCTTCGAGGATGTCAAATTATTTTCTGAAATAAGCAATTTAATGGATTAACTAAACGGCTCAACGTTGAACGAAATAAAATTTAGTTGATTTAATGTCGCGAGATATTTGTGTACACACTACATATGATTCTCTGAATTAAGACATTTTGAGAGGACGATTAACTTTATCCTAACTAAACGGATTTTCACTTGAAAAAGATAAATTATTTAGATTACTGATAGCAAATAGCATGAATTTCAGCGATCTACCCACCTTGTATTCGACAAAACAATATGTTAATATAATTTGATATACGTTTTTTTCAAACTACGGGAGGCTTCGAAACAACTAAATATTTAGTCGACGCACGAAGATTACCGAACAACTTTTTCGGTCTCCTTAACACGGATTCTCTTCCATACGAACGAATATACACTTTCAAACACAGAATAATTGAGCTCAATACTATCGAATATTTAAAAAAAAATCGTTACACGGTTCAAGAAAATCGGAACTATATCCCAATTTATTTTCAAGTCCATTGCAACAAAATATTTTGTCAAATAAAAGGAACAGACTCAATTGGTGGCTAGATGAAATAAACAAAACCATATGTTTGAATTGACGAATTATTGTTCAAGTTAATCAAACATATGACTGTTATTTCCAATAAATGGATTAGTCAACGCCTATCGGTGAGCCAACACTGTTCATTTTGTTGACTGGACCATGACATATGTAGTTTGAGCAAACCTTTGTTGACTTAACAAAATTTCCAATCAACAAAATACATTTATTTCAATCAAACAATTTTTTTGCTCACTCTACAATTATTGTGCTTTGAGAATTTACATTTATCTGGAAAAACTAACGAATTTTCGGCATCATTAATCATTCAAGCTCTCTATAGAGTTTTCTCTTTCTTTTTTTTGTTCATTTTCTCGCTCTCTCTCTCTCTTTCTCTTGCGAACAACATAATTGTAGTCGACCGCAGGACGAGCGCTCAGCCTGCGGTTATCCGCGTAATAATAATAACGAGAGAGCGCGCGCGCGCGCGCGCTTGTTCGCTCGGGGATCGATCGATCGCGATTATGATAAATTGACGGTGGCCACATTGCTGTCGCTGAATAAATACCAAGCGCAAAATTACAGCCGTGTATAATCTCTCTCTCTCTCTCTCTCTCTCTCTCTCTCTCTCTCTCTCTCTCTCTCTCTCTCTCTCTCTCTCTCTTTCTCTACTGGCTTTTGGCTCTCGGTTCTTCTCTATACAATCGAGGCGTATAACTTATACGCGAAAACGCGAACGAGAAATTTTCTCGTGCCGTTGTAAATGCGCGCAAAACTCGGTTCTGTGTGCATCAACGCTCTATATATGCTTTATACGAAGCCATTCTGGATACCCGGTAGCGAACAGTTTTACTCTGTATATGGCTTCATTGGCCTTCGTCGAACCAGAGAGAGAGAGAGAGAGAGAGAGAGAGAGAGAGAGACAGAGAGAGAGAGAGACAGAGTGCTGCAAAAATCTCTGTTTAAATCCCCGACAACCAGCTCGAGCTTTTCCTCTCCCGTTAAATCATGTTAATTTTATTCAATGTCCAAGCGCTTTAAACTACGCTCCGGCAGTTACTTCATCGCGTTAAACAAGAATTTATTCCGATCCAATAACTTTGGTATTTAAGTCACGTTAGACAAAGAAAAAAAAAAAAAAAGAGAAAAAAACAACACATTAAAATGTTAACCGATGGCAATTAAGCTGAGTGAGTAATCGGAAAATCATGAAAATAAAATTTTCCAATTGAACAAATTTTGCAACTTTGTAGAAAAAAAAAAAAAACACCATTTGACAAGCACAAAAAAAAGTATGATTTTTGTAAGTAAATTTTTCTTCCTCTTGGTGGAGGTTTTTTTTTGTGCATTTTTTTTTAGAATATTTACTCAATTATCGTAAAATTATTTTTGCCGCAAAGATATTTTGCACAAGTTAATTCGAAGTGCTACAGAAGAAACTCAATCGATGCGCTGTATACGGCGAAAATATTCTGGCGTTAAATAACTCGGCGCAAAAATATACCTTTCCCCAAAATATCTTGAAACACTAGAAATAATTTAACCAGTATATTAATAAAAATATCTTCGTAAAAAAGAAAAGAACCAACGACGCAATCAAAATATCTTACCAAAAAAAATATCTTATCATGCTTCTTCAGGATCGAAAAATGGAACAAAAGTGAAGTGACAAAAAAAAGCGTTCACTGTACACTTAATTACGTATTGCTAACATTCGAAAAAATGCAAATGCAAAAGATTCTCTCCTGATCATAAAAAACTTTACTCGTGAACGAAATTATCAGTTTTGATTGCAAATATAATGTATAATTACTTTTTTTTTTTTTTGTAAAATATCTATTCAGAAATATTGTTATTGACAGCGGATAGAAATACTTTCTGTACTGTATGGAAACATTGTGCGTATATTCACGACAATTGACCGCGCTTGTATAATTTTCTATGTTAATTTCGATTACGACTCTTTGTGAAAATTAATTAACAATATATGCTTGAATCCAACAACTAATTGGCTTCAATTGTGAAATATTTTCCATTTTCGTTACGTGTGAGTATGTCACTGAGAAAAAGAAATTGCTTCATTCAAAATAAATGTATTTTGTTAATTGGAAATTTTGTTAAGTCAACAAAGGTTTGCTCAAATTACATATGTCATGGTCCAATCAACAAAATGAACAGTGTTGGCTCACCCATCCGCGTTGACTAATCCATTTATTGGACAGAACAGTCATATGTTTGATTAACTTGAACAATAATTCGTCAATTCAAACATATGGTTTTGTTGATTTCATCGAGCCACCAATTGAGTCAGTTCCTTTTATTTGAAAAAATATTTTGTTGCAATGAACTTGAAAATAAATTGGGATATAGTTCCGATTTTCTTGAACCATGTAACGATTCTTTTTTACATATTCGATAGTATTGAACTCGATTATTCTGTGTATGAAAGTGTATATTCGTTCGGATGGAAGAGATTCCGTGTTAAGGAGACCGAAAAAGTTGTTCGGTAATCTTCGTGCGTCGACTAAATATTTAGATGTTTCGAAGCCTCCCGTAGTTTGAAAAAAACGTATATCAAATTATATTAACATATTATTTTGTCGAATACAAGGTGGGTAGATCGCTGAAATTCATGCTATTTGCTATCAGTAATCTAAATAATTTATCTTTTTCAAGTGAAAATCCGTTTAGTTAGGATAAAGTTAATTGTCTTCTCAAAATGTCTTAATTCAGAGAATCATATGTAGTGTGTACACAAATATCTCGCGACATTAAATCAACTAAATTTTATTTCGTTCAACGTTGAGCCGTTTAGTTGATCCATTAAATTGCTTATTTCAGAAAATAATTCGACATCCTCGAAGCCACCGCCGCTAGGTGGCTTCGAGGATGAAGCGTTTCTCTCGCAAGCGGTCCGGTATCTAACAAGTTACTATATAAGAGTCACTCTTTTAAGTATGATATAAGTTAATGGATGATAGGTAGGATTGTTAGGTATAGAATGGTTTAGGCAGGATGGTTAGGTAGGATTGTTAGGTACAGAATGGTTTAGGTAGGATGGTTAGGTAGGATTGTTAGGTATAGAATGGTTTAGGTAGGATAGGTAGGTAGGTAGGTAGGTAGGTAGGTAGGATAGGTAGGTAGGTAGGTAGGTAGGATATATACAGATAGCCACGAAACGTTGGTTCCCGTCATAGCCCGGAATAGAGCGACCCGTTGAAAATTAAGGCATTAATGAATAAGCTTCAAACCCTGTCCTGTTAAGTGCACAAAATATATTTTTTTCTCTGATTAAAAAACAACAAATAATTTAGTTGAATCAACCGATTTTTTTTCGAACCAATCGAATTTCTTTTCAATGCACGAACAAAATATCTTGCTATTATTACATCGACCTTTAGTTGATGGTATCCGACCGCACCATTTTGTTGAGCCAAATAATTTTTTGTTCCTTCAACAATTATTTTTTCTCAGTCTATGTGTATATATATATATATATGAATTTTTAAGTGTATACATATATATATGAATTTTTAATTTTTCTCTGGTTTTAGGCATTGGACTATGCGATTGGTTCGCGACGGAAACCTATTTGCAAGCGACGCGGCATTTGAGGGAACTGAAGGTCCAATACCATTCGACACTTCACATTCGTACGTCGGGACGATCGACGGTAAGTGACTAATTATAGCACTTAAATTATCCAGTGTCGCATGTCACTTCGATTCTCTCGAGAATTATCGATGCCTCGATATACGTACCCGAGAGCGCGTCTCGTGTTCTACATCTCAGAGTGAACGAGTGGTCGCGCGGGAAATCGGCTCCGTCTTTCGTATGCGACGCATTATTTATGTTGAAAGCTTTGATAAATCGATAAAATTATTTTGCTTATTTATGGAAATTATAATTGGAGCTTTCCATTTTCCTAGATGGAATTCATATTCTGAATCGATTTTATATTATTTCGAAGAAGATACATACACATTTAAATGCATTCGCAGGAAAGATATAATTAATTCAACTTGACAATTTTTCCACAAATTCATACCTTGAAAAAAGGGTATCAATTAATTTTTTTTTTTTAACTCCCAAGTGCAAAAAGAAAAACTATATTTTAAGAAATGCAATAAAAAAAAATTATTTTCCAAAAATGACGAAAACTCTCGACTGAGTAAAAGTTGGATTAATAAATAAATAGGATGAATAAAAAATGATAAAATAATAAATAATCTTTAGCGTATTATAGTCGAGAGGTTCGTTCGTAATGAATACTCATATTTTTCTAAATATGATTTTCTGACAAACTGACATTTTATTGTAAGTACTTTGGCACAAAAATCTGGGGGAAAAAAAATGAATCATTCATCAAGATGCTTCCTCGTAATTTCGTGAATTTAACGAAAGCAAAAGCTTTACCATGAACCACTTTTTTTCCTCTGTAATTCTATACTTTTTGCCAAATTGTCGCGCGCACCCTGTCCACCCCATTTGAGGAATGGCAGATGTCGCGTGGGAAATCAGAGAACGTTCCGTGCAGCGTGCAATGCTAGAGGTGCATCCACAGGCTAAATTGCAATGAGCTGCGGAATAACCGAGAAAAGTTTTCGACAATTCTGTGTAACCCGAGAATTTCGAGTATACACACTGTGCTTCACGTAATTATTATTAGGTTCAATGCGATCGTGGAAAGGACAGTAAAATAAAAGAAATTTAAAATGACTGCAAAGTAGAACTTTGCACATTGCTTCCTCATTAGTTTGGAATTTTTACAAAGCTACCTCTACGACGAAGTATGTTCAACAATTTTGACTGAAAAAAAAATGTCGAAAATGCAAATTTCTATAAAATCTTAAGCACTTTATAGATTTTTATTCCTAGTGTTTTGACATGAAAATCTTGAAAAAAAACGTAATTTCCTGAAAACAATGCTTCCTCTATGAGGAACCGAAAATTCTGCAAATAATTATCGACGTTCAATCCAAGTAATGTGCAAAGTAGAAATTTTGAATTTTTTCAAAGCTACCTCTACGAAGAAGTATGTTCATCAATTTTGACTGAAAAAAAATGTCAAAAAAACAAATTTCTATAAAATCTTAAGCACTTTATAGATTTTCATTCCGAGTGTCTTGACACGACAATCTCGAGAAAAAAAGTAATTTCCTAAAAACAATGCTTCCTCTATGAGGAACTGAAAATTCTGCAAATAATTATCGACGTTCAATCCAAGTAATGTGCAAAGTAGAAATTTTGAATTTTTTCAAAGCTTCCTCTACGACGAAGTATGTTCATCAATTTTGACTGAAAAAAAATGTCGAAAAAAACAAATTTCTATAAAATTCTAAGCACTTTATAGATTTTCATTCCGAGTGTCTTGACACGACAATCTCGAAAAAAAACTAATTTCCTGAAAACAATGCTTCCTCTATGAGGAAGCAAAAACTCTTCAAATTTTTTTATCGACGTTTTAAGGGAATTGCGATTTTTGTAGAAATAAGCTGCACATCAGCTTTTCCACAGGTTTTACCCCTTCGTTTGCGTAATCAGCGGTGCATGCGGCAAAGCGAAAGCGACGATGCCAGGAAAGGGACTCCATAGCCTTGTATAAGAGCTTTGGTGTCCGGAGAGAGTCCGACGACGTCTCTCAGGGTCATATAACGTGGGCGGGGGATAGGGACTTTGGATCGCACAGAGAGAGAGAGACGAACGCTCGGCCACCAAAAGGGTAGTGTGGGTTTGAAAGCAGTTGACTCTGGCTCTCTCTCTATCTCATCCTCTCTTGCCCATTCCCTTTTCCATTGCCGGTAAACCCGCAACCAAGACTCGCTCGCACTTGCTTGTCTGCTACGAAGTACTACTTTTGTTGTATCACGACAATTTGGCACCGCGCATTTCTTGCTTTAAGTGTTTAGAAGAGCCTTTTTACATTTTCTTATGCTCGCCCTATTTTAGTCTCGACTAGGGTCCAATTTACGGATATTCAAAGACTAAATTTTCGACTTTTTTTAGGCAGGTTTCAATCAAATTTGTCATGTGGATGTCTTAGAACTTGGTCTGGGTATAAATTTTACGCGAATCGGTCGAGCGGTTCAAATTTTATAACGTTTTTTATTTTTTGAAAAATCTCGTTTGCGCATTAAAATTTGTGCGCATTGCACAAATTAAAAGATACCGGCTTCAAATTTATTTTACGTTTTGAGCAACGTGAAACAGGATTTGAGTACAAATTTAAAGAAAATTGGTTGAGAGGTTTAAATTTCATGACGACTTTAAAATTTCAAAAAGCTTGTGAATGCGATTTTTTTAATAGATACATTTTTTCATGCACAAACAAACCTGCAAAGTAGAACTTTGTAAATTGCTTCCTCATTATTTTACATTTTTTTTAAATGTTTAGATGTATGCAAAGTAGAACTTTACAAATTCTTTTCTCTATAAAACTTCCACTATGGGGAAGTACGTTGATCTACTTTAGCTTCCTCATAGTGGAAGCTTTGTAGAGAAAACAATTTGTAAAATTCTACTTTGCGTACATGTAAAGATTTCTAAAAAAATGTAAAATAATGAGGAAGCAATTAGCAAGCTTCTACTTTGCAGGCTTTTTTCAATTTGTGCTGTTGACATATCAAACAAAAAATTCTTTTCACAGGTGGTCCTTTAGGTTCTCTTGATGTTTATTTCTTTTTGTTAAATTCCTTCAATAAATTATCAATTTTTACAAAAAAAAATAAAATAAAATAAAAATCTACACTGATGATATAAGAGTTTGTCTCAGCTTAATCGAAAATTATTTGGCAATATTTGTCACACAGATGCTATTTCAAAAGTGTGCAGAGTGTGATAGTTAAATACTGAACATTTGTAAAAAAAAAAAAAATCTTGGACGACGTTTATGCGTAAAAAAAAACAGTGCAATTTTTATCTTCGTATATTTGGAGCACAAAAATAAAGATTTACTTAACTAATACTCATCAAAGAATTCCATCTGTCCTTACGATGCAAAGATAAAATATTTTTCATTTCAAAACCTCCAATTCACGCAGTAAAGCAGCTTACTTTGAATTGCATTATGTCACATTGTTTTTAATCGACAAAAAAAAAAGGGGAAAAACATTATTCTCTTAAAGGATCAGAAGCTGGGAAGCTTGTCTGTTATTTAAAGCAGGAAAAATAATTCTCCTCAACTCGGCATTTCAAACTCTTACCACCAGCATCGTTGCCATTAATATGAATGAATTTTATTCAGTAATAATAAATGTGTCTGGTGTCTCTCTGCAAAGGGGAGGTTAAAGTTGAGAGCTGTTAAATTGAAACAGCACGAAGTAAAGCGAAAAAAATAAGCTGTTTGAACATAAAAAAGGCCGAGAAAGAAAGGGAGAATTTTTTTTTTTTTTTCTTTTATTACCATGATAAAACGTCTTCGATGTTCGTGTGGAGCAAAAAAAAAATCGTTCCCGCCCAAATGGGACAGCTATTATTTCTGATTCACTGTCCCGAGCCCTCAGAAATACCAGCTTAGTCCTCGTCAGCCACTCTCGCGTTTTTTCTTTTTTCTCCCCCTCAGTGAAAATCGAAGTTCCATGTAAGCTTTACCTTATCTTCGTTTCTTTATCTCTTTCTTATTTATCAGCTCATCAATGGGAGAGTGAGTGTCGCGAGGGTGCGGTTTGGTACTATAGCGAAAGAGGGACGTTCTGCAAAGAGAGGTCCTGCTGGATGTGTATGGCACATTCCAGGCCAAATCGTCGAAATCATATTTCCATATTTTTAACATTTTTTTGTTTTTTTTTTATATGCTATAGGGTGGCATAAAAAAGTCACACAACACTTTTATCGAAAATTTGGTCAAGAAATATAATTATTTATGTATAATTTGTGATAAAAAAAATGTTTACCAGAAAATATTACGTATGCTAGAAAAAATAATTTTTAAATAACAGGTTATTTTTCTAACTGATTGTTCATAATCTTTAATATTTGACAATGCAACAGACAAATCGAATTTTCAACATTATTTTTTTTTATTAATTTCAGGACGTTCAATGTTTTTTTGAACCTTCACTTTTGGTGCTGACCAAACCAAAATGAAGGCAAGAAATAATGATATGAAATTCTTTTTATCAACACTGCCTTAAAGTGAAAAAAATGCATGAATCAGTGATGTCTCGATCTGATCTGGAGTGTCCCTTATAGATATACGCGGGGCCATCGAGTTCATAGGATTTATTGGACAACGGTGCTGACCGGAGACCCCAAAATCCCTGAGGACCTATCTAACGGTCTGAGGAATGAAAAAGTCGAGGGGAATTAACGACGACGAAGCCTTCGTGTCTTCCTTTCTCTCTCTCTCTCGTTTCCTTTTTTCCTACCCTCTACCTATCTATCCACCATACGCAACAAATTTATGGGCCTTTAATAATTTCCGTCCTTCCCGGCCTCCCCCTCTCTTATTCACGAGAAAGTGATCCTGAAATTAACTTATCCATCCTATCGGCAAAATTTCCGAATGAAAATTGAAAATTTCCATGGAAACCAGTGGCAATATTTCACTGCGTATTTTATACTCCTGTACAATATATATATATATATATATATATAAAATACTCGATTGAATTTATTGACGTCATTTGCCCGGTTGCGCGTCGTAGAGGCGAGAGAATCGAACAAATGAAAAATCATTTGAACGTAAATCTACGACAGGCGTACAGAGTAGATACTATATTCTATACTATATTGTAGATACATATATATATATATATATATATATCTGTGTGTGTGTGTGTGTGTGTGTAGGTGGTACCCAGTATCGAGTGGTGCCGTCAGTTTCAATACGGCCTGCAGCGTACCAACGAAGCGGAGTAGAGCAGTGCTGTAGTAGTCAGCCATGAGAGAGCGCGCGCGAGTACGCTTGCGAACGAATAATAAATCGTATCGAAAAGCGCGTCGAGCTGGTGTCAACTCGACGGGGTTGGCACACTGGCGACGGGTTGCCACGACAGGGCCGGAAGTTCTCCTGGCAAACGAAACGTCGAGTGGTGCTAGATATTGTACTCACTGCTACTGAGCGCGATCAACGGTTCTTCAGGTTGCATGCCTACGCAAAACCACAGCCACGAGGCTGAAAGTGGTATAGGCGAATATAAAAAAAAAAAAACGAAAAAAGTGGGAGCACTCTGCCACGGGTGGACAACTATTCATAGTCCTCTTCGCATTCATAGCCACACTCTGCATTCTCCAGTGTGATCGACTCTCCTCAGACTGGAATAATATAACGCTCGCTCACTTTCTACTTCGCAATGGCACCTGATACGTGATTTACTCTGAAATTGATTAGAAATACGCACGACTGTATAAACGAATCGGGTAATTAGATATCAAATTTTAGACAAAATTTTTCGGTTTTCTTGCTGAACCTTAAAAGGTGTAACTGTTGATTTTGGGCTACAAGTAAGCTTTTAATCATTTTTAAAAAAGGGTGGAAGTGAATTTGCGTTTTGCTTCCTCATTTTTCAAGATTGCCTATTGAGCATTGCTCGACGAAGTACATTGGTTTGTGTTTGGCTTCCTGATAGAGGAAGGTTTGTAAATTATAAATATCAACAAAATGTCCTCTATGAGAAAGCAAAGCGGGTCATTTTTTTTTTGTAAAAGTGGTCCAAAGACTAATGCGTTCATAATCCGTGATCATTTACTGATCATTGAGTAACTTCTTCACTCCTCGAAATAATAAACCAGCTGTGCAACGCGAACACACTTTTTTTTTGGAAAATTCAAAATACCATAAAAATCGTATTTTTCAACCGATCCTCACCATATTCGAACTCATCCATCGTTTGATGTTTGTCTACGATTGGAAATTCTTTCAGTCAGATGACTCAATATTTCCGGCAGCTAGAGTGCGAACAAACTGTTTTCGAAAAATTCAAATTCTCGTAAAATTTGAACCATAATAATGAAAAAATGTTCACCATAATAAAGCTTCCTCTATGAGGAAGCAAAATCGATTAAAAATCATGTCGTTCATAGTTCGTTTATTCTTCTGATTGTGCCAAAAAGTCTCCAAATCCGAATATCAAAAAACTGCAGCAGAATTTAAGTTTTCGTGCAATATAATTAAAAAAAATATTCTCCGTAAAAAAAAAAAATTTGGCAGTGTTTATTGGTGAGACGGAAATTGAATGATATTATCTCGGGTAATGTCAGTTTCTCTATTATAATCAGCAAGATTACTGTTAGTGCTACGTGAGAAACATGACGTCTGTTACGACATCAGAGCCATTTGACAATCGCCCGACGAGTGCGAGAACAAAGCGAGAGTCGAGGTTGGAAGCGGTGGACTCGATGGGGCGTAAGAGTAAATCCTCTACCAATCCCCTTCGCACCCCATTGAACCAGGAGAACCTGGTGCACCCTGTGTGCTTTTGCACGCAGGTAGCTCTTTCTCTCTCTTTCGCGTCTCAAATCTTATTCCCCATTTGGTATTGGGAATACGGTCGATGAATAACGAGCTATAATGCATACGCTTGATAGAACGTATCTCTCGCTTAGCTACGTTTCATTAAATTCGAGAAGAAAGCGAGATGCTCGATGGAATTGTATGAAAATCAAAAGCCTATGCGATGCTCGTTGGAATTGCATGAAAATAAAAGCGAGAGAGAGAGAGAGAGAGAGAGAGAGAGAGAGAGAGAGAGAGAGAGAGAGAGAGAGAGTGCTCGTTGAAATTGTATGATAATCAAAGTGAGTATCCAAGCTCCCTTTCTCGACTACTCTCTCGTTTACTCTCTCTCGAGAGAGAGAAAAGTTCACGCGAGCTTTTTGTAAAAATTGCTGGAACGAAATGTCTCGTGAAAGAGTCGTTGAAACGTCGATTTTATCTCACGTATCTTTTTTTTTTTCCTTTCTTTTTTTTTTTCAACTCGTTCTCCAGTCTTGCGACATTAAGAGAAACGCAACATTGGCCCGGAGGTGCTCGACCTCCTCATCGACCTGGCGCCGCTCACCAGTGGAATAGCATTGTCATCCGTTGGATAGCAGCCAGACTGTACAGTCCGGAAGGGGTTTCGTGGCACCGACGATACCAAAGACTCGGGGAAAAGTCTCGTTTTCGCGATTTTCGCGGGGATATTGGCACGTCTGTGCTGGAAGATTCGGAATCGAGGCATACTTCTAGTCAACACCATATATACAATATGGTATATAAAAGGCATTCCATATCAGCGAATAAAAGAAAAAAAATTTCTATCAAATGTCTATAAATCAGATGATATCATTCCAACACACACCAAATTTAAAGTTTAAAATAGAAATTTGGATAGACCTTTGAATTATTTATTATTTTTCGCTATCAACAATGGATAAAACTTTTGACAGAATTCGAAATACATGAAATTATTTCGACGCAATATTCCACGAAAAGTAATAATTTATTTGAAAACTAACACAATTTTAATAAAATAAAATATAATTATATTCCGAGATAATAGAAATCCTTTTTGTTTGCGCACAAATTAAACACAGAATATAATTTTCCTCCAAATAACATCCAGTGTCTAGTTATATTTTTGTAAATTCATAGAAATCCGATATGCGAGAACTTTTAACGAAACGTTCGCAATTAAATTATTCAGGCCGAACTAAAATTCTTGTTGTTTTTTTTTTTTTTTCAGAATAACTATGTATACTAGTGAATTCAGTTGTGTATATACAGACGCAAACGAGACGAACTTGCACATATACATATGTGCCGTACACATATATGGGCTTGCTGCGATGCTATACGCTACAGTGTCCGCAGTGAAAAAAAAGAAACACACGCGGAAGAGGTGATAGAGAGAGAGAGAGAAAGAAGGAACGTCGCTACCGAGAGCAGAATAGAGGCGAATAGTGGAGAAAGAGGCGAAGCAATTGGCGAGAAGGCAAAAGAGAGGCTTCGCATTTATAGGATAGTATATACATATACACATTACAGTATAACATAGCGAGAGGGGTGGAGGGTGAAATCTGCATAGCAGAAGCCAGGGAAATTAGCTATAGTGTGCGCTACCCCTTGAAATCATTTCTACAGAGCAGCAGCAGCAGCAGCAGCAGCAGCAGCAGTAGCAGCACCGGCAAAATTGCGCGCACGCGTTGTTCCCGAGTTATTAATTTATGAACTTCTGCTCCTGCCGATTTGCAAACACTCGTTTATAGCCCGAATATAATGCTCTCTCGGTCGGGCTCCGAATGTATAAAACAGACCAAGTATGCTTGCCCAATTTTACGGTAATTTGAGTGGGTGGAACGTAAACTATTCGGCTGGCTATCGTAATTAAGAGAATGATAAAATACGGGAATATTTTTTTGTTTGTTTCGTAAAAGCCGTTCAAACCGGCCTCCTTCCACCCAGTCGATCCTGATAATTGGCAAGGATATGGGCCACGTCTCTGGTTGATTGGATTCGAGAGAAATCG
The DNA here is from genome assembly GCA_964016905.1 of Perithous albicinctus. NCBI lineage: Eukaryota > Metazoa > Arthropoda > Insecta > Hymenoptera > Ichneumonidae > Perithous > Perithous albicinctus. The sequence continues at coordinate 9,114,024 of OZ024702.1, read as the reverse complement.
GCTTGCCCCTCGTCGCAGAGTTCACGATTCGGCGCTGCCGGAAATTTGCTAATCTTCTCTGCCTCGTCCCAGAGACCAACTCTCTCTCTCTCTCTCTCCACCATTCATCCTTCTCGCTTGAGCCAAGTTCGTCTGACGGATAACGATTTTTCTCATGGTACCTATTTTTCATGGATTCACCGGATCGTGTGTTAGCAGTTTCGCAAACAAAACGGTGCCGCAAAGTGCCGATCGTCGAGGAACTTTGGAATACTCTTGACGATCCACGATTCAATGCATTTAACGGAATAGTTCGATGAACAAATGTGTTGCTTTATTTCGTTCTCCATTGGAATTTGTGTACGTTTCTCTTATGAAAGAAATAGGTCAGCAGAGGAAGCGACTATAATTATTTTCAATACTCTGCCTCGTCAATATTGAAATACTTCAATCTTATTTTATTCTCAAATGTTCGAATATTTGGATCTGTTTTACTACATACAAAGTATGTAGTAAGACAGAAAGTAATGAAATACAAAAAAATATGGACTCAGATTTTGACAGAAATACGTTTTCTGAGGGTCCTGGATTCCAAATGCAGCATTCATTCATTTCTGTCTGTCTGTGGCTGTCCGAAAACACAATATCTTTTGTTAAAACTTTTGGTCCGCAGTGCAATTTTACGTGTGTCTTCTATGCATAAAATGTAGCTTTGGTATCGAAATCCAATCCAAAATCTCCACTCCTTCTGACACTTTACCTGAAACTAACCACTTTACCCTAAGTCGTAATTGTGTGCAGAGAAGAGGAGGGAACACCTCTCCACGTGCTACGTGAATGCCCAGCATTGGTTGAGCAGAGATTCGGATGCCTAGGCGCAGTTTCTTCAGCCTAGTTGTAATCACCGGTCTCCCTCTAAGAAGCCTGGTGTCCTTTATTAGGGGCGCCGGGCTCGAATGAGGTGGTAGTGGGTAAGCTAAAAGGCTGAGTGTAATGGGCCATAACGCCTGCGTGCATTCCAACTGTACGCCCCTCAGAAGTATCAATACCAAAGTCGTAAGTTTACTGTCGAAAGTTTGCGCAAACACGAGACTTTCCAGTATCGTTAGAGCTGAGCTTATTTCGTGTTCGACATCACATACATGCCTCTGAGTCGCAGTCTAGTTTCATGCACTGTCGAATGTAGACTAATCCCACGTGGTTTTTCTTTTTTTCTTCTTCTTCTTTCTTTCTGTCGTACGAGAGCAAATCGAGCATGACGTAGTAAATAGTTAGTTGTCGGTAAAGTAGCGAGGCATTTGCCACGGTATACGCGAAATTATGAACCGCGACCAAGACGAGTAAAGTAAAGACGAGAGGAGCGCAAGCAAGTAGAGCTGGCAGAACGCCAACTCATCTAGACATTCATAACCGTGTGCGGGTGGCACGAAGGGAGGACGGGGGGGAGGGTTAGAGGAGGGCGGGGGGTTCTCTTCTTTGCACCGTGGAACATTTACTCGATAAGACACGGAGGACAGAGTGTATAAGTACCTGGCTGGTTACCCAGCCGAGAACGTTACGCAGTCAGTGTTCGCTGTTCTCCGGGGGCTTCCCTCCACGCTACACCAATTCTTTTTCACCCACTCTCGACCCCCTTCATCTGTCCATTTCGTTCGCGACAAACACATCTCCCACTCTCGACTTGTTCGATTATATAGCCGGCCGTATACATAAGAACGGTTTTTATCGCCTCAGTGAACAGGATACGCCGCCCCTCCCCCACCCGCAAATACGTTTCACTGAGCTTCTTTGATTGCGCGAACACGGAATTAACTGTTTTCCAACGGTTGGAGGTGCAAAGCACTGTATAAATTTGATGTAAATCTTGAGGGGAAATTCTCCATGGCGACATGCAGCAGTAAGATCGATGGGTAAAGGGGGGCGGCGTTCGGAACCAAGGCAAAGACAATTCCAGAAGGAAATACGATAAGACAGAGATGAAACGTGGAAATCCATCGTCCAATGCTGGCAAGGAACGTCGTTATTTCGTCGCAAATACGCGAGTTCACGCTTCGTTACGAATGTGTGTGTGTGTGTGGAGGAGATGCAAAGGCGGCGGGAACACGACGACTACGGAGAGAAAGGTACTACAACCAATAGTGGTAGCATCACCAGACGTACCGGGAAGGTGTTACGGCGTTAACAATATGTCGGTATAGTGCTAGGAAGCAGCGAACAAGAAGAAAGACAGAGTGGGCTCTATCCTCGAGAGAGTTTGCTGATATATATATGAGAAGGCAAGAGGAAATTTTGTCTGTATGTGTGTCTAGGAGACAAGATGCGAAGGAGACGAGTATCGCTAAGGGTAAAGGGAAGCAAAGGGGGTGGCCGGGCAGCAGCGGTCGTCTCAAAAGACGAGAAACGCACAAAGCTAGCACTCGCGATGGTATTCAAAAGCGAACGAACAAGCCAGTGCTTCAGAGGGAGAGAGAGTGAAAGGATGAGGGAAGATCCCTTTTCCCTTTGGGGGTCTTCGGTTGATCTGCATATCTTGAAATGGAATCTTCCTGGCGCTCGACTCTCGCCCGACGAGAAGAAGAAGAAGAAGAAGAAGAAGAAGAGGAAGCGGATGGAAAAGACGCGAAGGGTTGGGGCGGCAGGACCCAAGACGCTCTGGTTTTCGCCCTCTTGGATCTCACTGAATATCCCTGTATGGATTGGCTTTACTCTGAGCACTTTCCGCCTCTTTTTCGAACGCCCAACCATAGGCACAAATATCCAATTGGACTTGAACCTTCTATCTACTTTTGCACATTTGAATATGAATCTTATAGATTCATATTATTTCTCAATACTGAATGGTCACGTGGGTACTTTATATGCATATTAAATTAGATGAATCGTGAAAATAAAGCTGAAAATATATAGCGACAGCTTTGTTTATCTTCCAAGTCTTATCTCAGATTGAAATATGTGAAGTGATGTATTTACAGCTGAAGGAAAAGTGTATAAAACTGAAGAATGAAAGTAAAACCCGAGTCGAGGTAGTTGATACAATAAACACTTTGTAACTTCTGGTGTAGTATTTTTCAGTCCATTGGATGCTTTATAATTCCATCAAGGAAGTGATAAATAAAATATATCCTGTCTGATACGGTTCTGCACTTTCAAAACTCGCATTACGACGCTATATGGGGCATTCTATACCCGTTTGAACAGGGTCTCACCCTCAACCAGATTTTTTAATTTCGCCAGTAATATTTTCACATAAAAAATTGTAATTAATTTTTTTAAATAAAATAATTTTCTTTGGTGCTACGGAGATTTGGGATAATATCACAAAAAATTCGAGAGGTCGAGGGTCAAACCCAGGTCCAATCGTTGTAGAATCCTCCATATACAGAATGTATGTAGACAGAAGTATGTAGTTCTCCTGTATTTGGTTAGAGTTGCATGCAATTCCGCTGTATTTGGCTTGACTTATACGTAGTTTTGTTATATTTGGCTAGGCAAATATAACTGAAGTACATGTCTTTTACGTTGATATGAGCTTTGAAGGATCACCTACAGTATTGTCTCAGACTGTATGTTATCTGTATTCTTTTGATGAAAGCATAAAAGACATCTAAGGTGGAATAAAACATTTTATATGGACAATTCACTCGTACATTGTAATAACGTAGTTCGACACGACAAGGGCTTAATACGAGGTATATTCGTGCGGGTTATACATACATATCCTCTGGATGATGTCGAATTTAGTCTACGTAGGACGATGAAAAAACAGTTGTAAAGAACTTTGCCGACTAAAATTATTCTGTGTCAAACTATTCGGCGTTGAACCGCTGCTACTGTGTTAGAGTATTTTCTTGTCCAACTGTTATTCTCCAATATTTTCGTCGAATTCAAAGTATTTGACATTCGTCGTGTCAATCTTGACATTGCACATTTTTTAAATGTGATTCTTTTGACTACCTGAAGCTGCATTTCATGCAGTCAGTCCCAGACAAAAAGGAGTGTTAAAACCTTAAAAAAAGATTTTAAACAATTTGTGACTGGAAAATAAATTCGACAAAATTCCTCGACGTCATTGCGCTCGACTAACTCCTCGAGCGCCATCGTAGAGAACCCATTTTGTCAAACACGATTATTAATTATATTTATTACTCATTATACTGTCTATATTCTTGTACTAATCATTATTTTCAACAGAAAGCATCGCCGAAGCAAGACAAATCATCGACGAGTCTGAGTCAAGGCCAATTAAAACTGCCATTCGTTTTACGGATCGTATCTGCCACCCTGATTTGTCAAAGGACTCATGACGAGCTAACGCTAGCGCCGAAATATCGAAGCTCGCTGAATTACTGAAAACTATCAACACTTGTCCGTCGACCGTCTTAGAGCGCGGCTGGTCAGCCCTCGAAGAGTCTCGTCGATAATTTGGGAAATAGAGTGCAAATTTTACGACAATAAGTAGATTGTCATATTAGAGTAAATTGTGGGTTCCGGAAATATTGAAGTAACTCACGTGAGTCGAAGTTATAATTGAACTCTTATTTCTTGCTTGAACAATTCTTTGGAATAGAGATTTCGCAATTTATTGGGTCCTCCAATGCCTTATAGATTAATTGAGCTAATCGAAATTGAAGATTTAGTTTGTTAGTTTGTCTTAAAACTAATTAGCGCCCATCTGGAAAAGAAAGTATTAAATTAATTCGTCAAACAGGGCCCCGACAGCCCTCGAAACAGGCCGCGCCGGGTGTGCTTTTCTAATATTATTATTATTAACTATTTACTGTCAAAAGAAAACCTTTCTCAAATTCTTGAACAAGTTCACGCTTATTCAAAATTTTTCTTTTCTCACCACAATTCGTGAAACGAAAAAATTAAATATGCACACGAATATTGCGTATCAATAGAGACTTGAACTCTCGTAGGTTTATTTATCCTCTTGAGTTGGACTCTGCTACGGAATAGAAAAAAAAAAAAAAAAAGCGGCGCGTAGAAGAGCGCGAACAGAGATTCTCCGCACGGTTTTCGTCCTCGACGTCGACCTCAACTTCCACTTTGCCATCATCGCCGAGCGCACCACACGTTCAAGATCTCGAAACGAGTAGCACACAGTTATACATTTTTGTGGGAGTATTGCAAGATTGCCCGGGAGGGATGAGCAGCAGAAGGGTACACGGGGAAAAGCCATGTCGAGTGGCGCTCGCTCACCGAAGTGCCACTCGACTCGCGTGTAATAGAAGTGTGTGCCCGGTAGTCGACGAGATATCTGTACGCGGTTGGGGATCCACCATCTTTTTTTTCTCTTTCTTTCTTTCTTTCTTTCCTACTCTTATAGAATAGTCTGTAGCATGGCTCACGTGTAGGTGATATATAGCAACGACATCGAGTCAACGTATTCTGTAGCTCTACAAAATCCTCGGTGAATTTTTTAAAGCGTCAGATCTGGCTAAGAGCGGCAAACGGGCAAAAGAAAAATCTAATTCTTGAAATGAAATTACGAATTTACTGCCTCCAACAGCGGATACGCGTTTTCTGGGATTTTCTTGGTAGAATTGCTGGAAATTATGAGAAGACACAGAGGGCACATAGCTTTGATACAAATTCGAGAAGCTCGTGGGGATGACAGCGGTGAGGAAGCACGTGCGGTGAAAGCATGAGAAAGAGTGAGTTTCTATCAGACAGAAACGGATTTTAAACGAGTGAGCAGGGTGCTGAAAATTTCAGGCCATCCCCGATTTTGTTCAATTTAGAATATTTCGTCTTCAGCAAAATCTAAGTGAGACATGTATTTCTTTTTTATTGACGGTAGAAGCACTTGGGGATGAAATGAATTTTTCAAGATATCAGTTTCACTTATTTTCACTTGAGTTACTTTAATGATAATTATGTGAAAATATTGCTCATGGCGAAAATTGAGAGAGAAAAAAAAATCTGTGACCAAAATGAATGACGTACGAAGAACCCGATAAATAATGTATCACGTTATCGGCGGTTATGCGGGCACTCGTAGTAAGTATGTCGGAAGGGAGGAAAAGTTTTCTCGCTTCTGATGTAACTTTCTTTTTTTTTCCTATCGGGACGATATTGTTCACAAAAGAAATAACGCTATAGCGAAAAGTTTTATGCTCATATTTTATCGCATGTAGGACACCAAAATCGTATGATAAAACGTTCAATAAAATTGTACGATAAAAAAGGGCTTGCAATCTCTTTGAGCGATTAAAATTTGTGGAGTCCGTTGTCTGCTTGGAGGGCCAACAATTCTATCGCTTATCCTAAACTTGGACCAGTCAGAATCAAAGAGACACAGAGATGGCCAGGCGCACCCTTCGACCGAGACGCTAATTAAATCCGATTTCACTCGACGGTTAACCGACCAACCACTTTATCCTCTATATAGGCTTCGAGGGTACAAAGGATAAAGAAAAAAAAAAAAAGAAAAAAAAAAAAGAAACGAAAGCGTAGCAGAAAGAAAGAAAGACAGAAAGACAGAGTGAGAGATAAAGCCGTGAGAAAGAGGGATCGATCGATGAGCGCAGTTTTAACGAACTCACGAAATACGTTAGGAGAACAACGCTTTCAGTTCTCTTGCCGTTGGTTGCAAAGAGGAGCCAGTCCTGCCTCGGAGCTTTTCTTCTTGTACTTTTTCGACTTAGAACACTCTCAAAGACGTCGGGGCCACTGCTCCGTAGAAAAAGCGAGCTTCGTACTACAGGCGAAAGGTAAAAGGAAGAAAGTAGAGAGAGAATGAAAAAAAGAAGACGAAGAAGAAGAAGAAGAAGAAAAGGAACGTGGAAAACGATGGAAAGATAGATAAAGATAAAAAGCTTGGCGGCTGTGTGTAGCCGGTCGACCGGCTCGTTAGCGAAAAGCTCTGATCTTCATTTTCGTTTCGTCGTTTTGCTGCTACTCTTAATTCACCTCTCCTCTTCGCTTTCACCTTTCTCATGCCGTATATCTCTTATCTCGTTTTTCTTTTTCATAATAATGTTTCTTTTTTTTTATTTTTTTCTGTTTTACCTTCGCGTTATTTCTTCGCTGGTTATATATATATATATATGGGGCATTCCACATGGCATTTTCACAGTTGTGTCAACAAATTTTATTTTTTAACTAAGAATTTACTGTAAGAATTTCGAATAAATCGACTATGCAATTTTTGACAAGTCTATTTTAGGCGATTGTGACAATATTTTCGAAATAATGTGAAAAAAGAATCTGGAAAAAAAGAACAAAAATGCCCATATTTTGAGAGTTAAAGACTGAAAATTCGGTCGATAATTAAAATAAAATTGAAAAAAAAATCATTTCAATTAGAATAAAAATTAGGGGACATTTTTTTTTCCTAAAAATTAAAAAAAAATTGAAATTATTCTCGGCCCACTCTCGAACTTAGATGAAAATACTTGTTTCTAGGCCTAGATTTTATGGAAAAAAGGCTGCAGAGTCGAACTTCGCAAATTGCTTCCTCATTTTTCCACTTTTGACGAAGGTACCTCTATGAAGAAGCATGATCATCAATTTTGGCTTCAAAATGAGAAAGCAATTTGCAAAGTTCGACTTTGCAGTCTTGTCTTACTTCTTTTTCACTAGAAAATAAAATATCCCATAATTTGCGAGAGCTACAGCCCGAGCGACATTTTTCAAAATCCCACCAAAACTTAAAAAAAGAAAACTTTTGCTTCCTATGAGGAAGCAAAAAATTCAGAATTTTTTAACCTGGTCGAAATTCATCTCTACTCAAAACTTATTAAAAAAAAAAAAAAAATGTATAGGGTAAAACAAGTGATAAAAATCTGAAAAAAAAAATCCTCTTCTGGATCAAAACATGTGAAATTTCAGGCCAACGACTAAATGAGTTGACTTGGAATACCCCGTATATCTATATATTTATCATTATCCTTACATAACTCACTCGGAATTTCTTTACCTATCTGTCTTTTGGTGCTATTTTCCTTCGTCAAATAGCTAATGGCCATCGTCGACTCGCTCGAAGTAGGCTAGCCCGGTCACTGGTCAGACAGCCGTACACGGTGTGCCTGCTGATGTCCGCCCGCGGGAAACGGACCGAAGAGAAATTGCGAATCTCCCCTCCGATGCGGATCACATATATATACTCCTTCCCTTCTCGCCGGCCTCCACCGACCCCCCCGTCACGCTCGTTCGTTCATTAACAATCGGATTACGTTTAATTGCAGGAACGCGGGCGAAGCCCCGAATCGGTGGTGCGTGATATCTCTGTGACCGGGGCGCACGCTCTGCCTCGGCGACGGCAAACGTTCACGTCGTCGGCCCGCTGAACGGCTGCTGGACGCTTCGGGGCTCCGTGATTCGTTGTACAATGGACACTCGCGTTATAAAGTGGCTTATCGCATGACCCGTAAAAAAGGATACCATTTTTATTATTTTTTTTTTTTTTTTTTTTTCGTCTGGACAGGCAGAAATATTAGCAGGTAAATTTGTAAAATTTTGGAGTTCCGTTGATTGCATAACATAAAAATTCATGAAATAATGTGGAAGAGCAATATGCCCTTTTTTCTTACCACACTTGATTTTTCATTTCAAGTCTCCCCGCGAATTATGCCACCGACAAAAAAAGGAATAAAAATCCTGTGAGGTTCGCAAAGTGGGTGTAAAAAATAGCTGCATTGCAAACGGGATTGATTGACGTTTCGGCCGAAATCCAATTATTAAGCCTGCTGTGGTAATTGGTCGATATAAAGCGGGTCACAAACTCCGTTCCGACTGAAATATGTTAAGTTCACTCTCAAACTGGCGTTTTAATCTACCATCGGTATTTCCACACATAACTTGAAGAAGAGAGTATACCGAGTCAAAGTGACTTAACAGTTTTGAGGTTTTTCTTTTTTAAGTGCCACTCACCGAAGGGTATAACCTTCAGTTTCTTTCATCTCTGCGTACAACATCACCGAAAGTCAATAAGCTTGGCAACTGCTGGTCTTTCTCCATCCGGTAAAAAAAAATCAAAAAAAAAAAAAAGAAAAGAAAAAAAACTATAACCCGAGTGTACGCTCTACGTGCTTCGAGATTAAATCTTCTTCTCGACTGGCCAGAAGCAGCAGCCAATTTTCTTTTGCTTGTATCCGACTTCCACAAAACTTCTGACTGAATCAATTGCGACTATGAAGAAGAAAGAAATAAGGAAGGCTACTGGTCCGAGGGCATTAGTGAGGTGAACGAAAAAGAATATCGTGATTAATCTTCTCACTGCAATTGCAATATCATTTACAAACTATTCTTTTAAATAAAAATGTTTTCTCAATTCTTTTGAATAAGAAGAAGCTCCGCAAACACCAATTTTACTTAAACCATGTTCTTCTCTTTTCTTTTTGCAGCGTGTACCCAACTGTTGTGATATAATTTCTAAGACTCGCGTGTCCATAGTCTTTTATTGTGCAAGAAGCAACGCGAAGAAAAGAATGAATGAAGTAAATATTTTCGTTCACAATTGCGAGATATTTTCGTGCGAGCCGCGCTTTTCTTCTGTACCAAGCTCGCGAAACGACGAGAAAATACACGACCCAGAACATTGGTAATGAGCGGCCACACTCGCGTGCTAGAATTTATACACAAACCTATCGCGTATTATGGAGAGGGCTTTTTGATTGACGGGAGAACTCCACGGCAGAGGAAGTTTGCAGAGCCACAATGAAACCCGCGGCGTCACCGATGCCTCTATAGTCTCCAGCGTTGCTTTTGCTCTCCGCCGTATATTCAACCCTCGGGCTCGTCTCGTTCATTAAGGTGTTTCCGATAGTTCGCGGCTTCACCGCGAATCGGAAATCCGAACGAAAGTGCGGAATCACGGAAGGGTGAGACACACGAGAATGCGAAAACGGGCGGTGAGGCTAATAATAATACTAACGCTGATCTATTATCGCTGTACGTTTGTCGTGGATACTCTCCTCTTAATATGTCTCATCTATTAATTATACTCACAAATTAATTGACGTACGCCAATTATAGTTAAAATTTGTCCGTAAGTTTTCAGGTATATTCAAACTTTGATGAATTTGTAGAAGTAACTTTACGTATTCGTAGGTATTATTTTGAGGTGGTGTTTTGTGACCCCGGGTGTTATAAATTAGGGGAAAAAAGTTGCAAGGTGGAAAACATTGGTTTCTCATTAATTTCGATTTTTTTACAAAGTCATCTCTGTATTAGCTTATTTTTTCTTAATCACTTTTCTTGAAAAGAAAAGATAATGTTCAAAGAAGCAAAATATTTGTTAGTTGTCAAAAATTCTTAGCTCAATTATTTTTATATTGTAATAATATGAATTGTTTTTGCTTCCTCGTAGAAGAAGCTTTGTTGTGGTAAACATTTTTTTTTTTTTCGAGATTCTTATGAAAACGTGTTCAGAATGTCCCAAAATGTCCAAAAATTATGAACGAATTAGTCTTTGGAACGCTTTTACAACAAAAAAATTACTCCTTTTGCTTTCTCCTAAAGGAAATTTAGTTGATATTCATCATTTACAAAGCTTTCTCTATGAGGAAGCCAAACACAAACCAATATTTTTGTTTGGCAATCTTGAACAATGAGGAAGCAAATGCACTCTTCTTATGTTGAATTCCGCACAATATGAGCCGATTTTTGAGGGTGCGCAATTTTATATTCTGCCTCGAATTTCAAAAAGGAGATTACAAAAAAAAGACCCACGAAACAGTCACTTTAGAAAGCGTCTTTTCATTTTTTTTTCTTTTTCGAAAATAAAAAAATTCAATCGCGTTATTGCCTCACAATTTTTCGAGTTTCCTGCTGAAATTCCATGTATTATAAATAAGAATAATTTTTTTTTATTAATTATCAAGGATTCTGAGCACGCGACCCTCAGTTAACGCGCGCGTGACAAACAAGTAACGACCGGTTGAACTTCGGGGCTCAGGCGGAATACTCTGTCGGAGGGGAAAAACGAACTTTTGCACGTTGGATTTTCACCCAGAGACAGCAACGGTTCCAGAGACAAAACTCGGCTACATATATAAATGCGTATATAGATATATGTGGCCTGTGTTACTATATAATAGAGCTTTGAATATAACGTATCACATATGTAGAAAATGTACGAGGAATAAAGTTAGGAAAAAATATTGCAGGGAGGCTTTTGATACGGAAAGAGTTCAATGTATCCGGAAAGCGAGGGTGTGCGAGAGGGAGAAGGATCGAAAAATGACGATAAATACTCCGATGGTAAGGTATAACGCAGCGTTTTCCCTCGATACCAATACGATTTTGCATTCGTATCACGTACTCCTGGAGGTTGAGAAAGCTCCTCGATTCACGGGAATTTAGAGCACGGTTCAGAGTCTGCACTCCACAGACCCTCCTTGTGGTGGTATTCCCTGCTGTATAGAAGAAGGTATAACGTATACCAGAGCGCCGATAACCCTCTTTCGGTCGTAGGAGAGCCCGTCAAAAACCCTCGGAAAATGAGGGAACTCTGGGGCACGTGGAACCGAGATTGATGCCAAGGAATCAAAAGCATAGTGTGTGCTTTCAGGGATACACTGTTCCTTCGAATTGGTTATAGATATAGAGCTACATCGCAGTTTAACTTGGAATATGGTATACGAAGGGTTGCACGTTTTCGTTTCCCCCAAATAGGTGAATGATATTTTGTTCTCAGTAGAGTATCTCTATTACCATACATAACCGAAGAATCCAAATACAAATTAGCCCTCCAAAAAAAGTGGAGAAACTGAGTAGGAATAATATAAGAAGAGCAATAGAAATTTTTTTTGCGATTTTTTAAATTGACAAAGTCTTTCAGGGCAAATAGAATCCCAAAGTTGATTTTCGAAATTGGAAAGGACAATCAACTGATATTTTACTATCAGCCGTCGTAACGTTTGGCTATTTATTATCTGACGGGATCTACGAACACGTGTGTGAAATGTATATGGGTTAACATATACAATGTGCAGCGAACGTAAACTTGATATTTACATTAGGTATTGTGTCACTTAAGCGTGTGTTTCGCTAAATGAAGCTATGCTTATTAGTGCCATAAAGCATGGCCATATATTTGATTACGTCGGTTGCGTAGTCGATTAGTATGGACTTTTAACCAGTCATTCCAATTTGTCATTAATGATATCAACATATTTCAGTGTTAAAGTTATACGCCGACGACCTGAAAGCTTTCAACAAATTTTATGCTCCGGATGACCTGATAAAAGCTTATAAATTGTTATGGCAATCAATGCGGAATTATATGGCATGAGTAAAATCCGTTCGACCATTTTCCAAGCTACCGTGTTTGGCGTTATAATATAAATTGATACACCACCGACTGAACACCGACAATTGATGTCGCTAAAAACGCAGCGATTTTTCAGAGTGAAGGTTTGCATTTTTTTTATCAGATCTTTAACAGTGTAAATGTTCTTCGCTAAAAGAAGTAGCATCAGGACTTGTCTTGAATAAATTTCATACTACAGCTTCTATTCCCTCTTCTTGATGTTGTGTATAATAACAACTATCCCATAAAATCAATGGACTCTCTGATTTGCTTCCAGGCGATCTTTCATCCCGTGGTCACGTTATGTGCTTCATGGTAATTACGTAAATGCTTCGAAGTTGATAACGAGTCGTGTGCGAGGAGACAGAGCTTCGAGAGCTTGAGGATGGTACGTGAGGTGCGGTATTCAGAGCTAGGGAAGCCAGTTGAGAAGGTTGGCTACCTCCGCATAACTTGGACCCATCTTCTGTATAGGTGTATATACCTCATACGACCCTTGGCTTTCCTTTCAACATGTACGTTGGTGCATCAACCTCTAAAGCGTCTTTGGCGTGCACGACTCCTGATTTCGGACTTCGACGGGTCGCAAGGGGCGGTGGGGTTCCGGAGGAAGAGGTCGTTGCTTGTTCGGCTGCTCACCGGGCAGGAACGCAGCTTCCTGTGACCCACGGAAAGCCGCACGACTCACCGAAGCTATATACGACAGGAGCTTCTTCGGTGAAGAGAGACAGAGAAGGCCGAAGGACCACGTCGACGACGAGTTTGCGTTGGACCGCAGATAGTTGCGGCCGTTACGTGACCCGGGTCAGCGACGACGATCGTCTTCCCTTTGCCGCCCTCGTTGCTCTTCCAACTGGCCATGAGGCTTTCGCTGCCGCCAGGGAAGAGTCGTTGACGCAACAGAGTTTGAACTCACTTTGATACTGGGTGGTGGTTGTGCGGCCTGGACCAACGTCGTCTTACCGTGCAACTCCAGACGGTTCTCGCAAAACGGCAAGAAGCGAAGGATACGGAGTAATTACTACTGGTACAGTTAGTTGCCAAACGTGCGGAGCAACATGGACGGTTTTACGATTGGATGTAATGGATAGAGTCCTGGTTATATACGAAATAACTGGATTGTAACTGGAGTCATAAAATAATAACAAGAACATTTGTATGGACGGAATTATTCTTGGTGGTCGAGGTCTCCGTCTCTCAAGGGGAAACTGTGTGCGAAGAAGCAGAGGGTAGATGTACTTACCGGTTTGTGATCCTATTTCGGCAATTTCCGTAATGGTACCATTTCTTGATCATCATCATTGACACGCCTGAATAAATCGCCCACTTTTGTCCAAGTTGACGCGTTGAAGAAACCGCAACCGAATCTGAAGACAAAAATAATTGTTAATTGTAGTATACAAAATTTCCCCTAGAATTTCCAAAGAAGCTTGCGCATTATTCACAATGACAAACCAAACTAAAGTTCTGACCTCTTGGGTAATACATTTTAATAGAAAATATACTAATTTCATATACCACGCAGCGGTGAACTCACAATTAGTATTCACTCGGTGCATAGTATTAAAATACAGTACAAGCCAGCCAGTGTCGGGGTAGATGCAAGTAGAGCAAAGTGTAAACCAGAGCAGAGCGCGAGCACGTGCGAAGCGTGTAGGTATCTGCGAGGAAGATATTTAACGCCAACGCCATATGTAGAGCAGAGGCAAAACCGAGTCAGTGCAGTTTAGGTATAGGTACTACGGGAATTTCCTGGTTCCTCGGAGTTTTCTCGCCTGCTCACATGCTCTTCACCCACCTATATTCGTATAGGTATGTACCAACCGGAGACCCAAACCAGCGAACCAGAGAACCAGCAACTTCGGTGCACGGAGGCGTTGCACGGTGCTGTTAGATGTGGCATACTATATGGAAGCCATATATATATATACACTATGCAGTACAGTATAAGCTGTGCCAACACCATCCTCCCTCTCTATTCCCATTACATTCGCAGTCGTATACGTATACCCTGTCGCCATATATACACCTCACAAACCTACCAACTCGGCGACCACGAAGAGTGAGACAGGAGAAGAGAGGCGCCAGTTCCCGGTTTCGTCCCTTGCCCTTCCCTCCCCTTTTCACTCACTCACTCTCTCTCTCTCTCTGGTGCTCGCAATATTTACGATCTGTTCCCTCGACAATTCCACGAGCGCAGCCAGTTCTGCTAGAATCTCGTAGAGTATATGTCGTTTCGGAGGGCCTTAAAGGGCGTTTCCACCCTGTGGGTAATTACAACGTGCTGCTTATTGCCGGTGTGTCGCAGGGAGCACTCCCTTCGCAAACCTCCAATGTACGCGATAACCCTGAAGTCCTCTCTTTTCTGTCTAATGTTCATCTTACCGAAAGTAATTTAATTCGGATCCACAGAGTACGTCAAAGCTAGAGTATACTGCCAATTGGTTGGGCCAACAGGCGAGGAGAACCCAAGTGGTGAAGTACATTAAGTAGATGAGGATAAAATCACAGTAACGAATGAAAAGGTAGCGCGGATCATTTAGGCACTTTTGTTTTGTGCATGAGAGTGGAAAGAGTCGAGTGTCATACTGCAGAGATTGGTATTTATTGATCATAGAAATATAAAGACTCTTTGACGACAGATTCTAATGAGATTGCTTGGGTTATTGCTATTTAGAAGGAGTTTAAAAAATCCTATTAAATATGAACTAATCACACTCAATACACATTACTTGTATTGACTCTAGTGAAGAATCTTTATCCTACGCACATTGCTCTGATGTTCATCGTTCGAAAACTAATTTTTTGAACACCATCTATACAAAGAAGGGCAAATTTAAAGTGCTGCCAATTGCTCGCATGAGATGCAAGTGGTGAAGAAGATGAAGTATATGAGGGTAGAATCGCGATAAAATAAAAAACGTAGGGGACGTTTAGGCCCTTCTCTATTGTATACAAGTGGAAACAGTCGAATGTCCTGCTGCAGGGTTTGATAGAGAGAAGGCAATGAAAAAAAAAAACACACACACACAGGAGAGATTGGAGTGGAGCAGCGAAAGGGAAAAAACTGACCCTTTAGCATCTCACCATCTCACCCTCTTGATCCTCTACTTCTGTACATACAATAGAACAGAGATCCTCTTAAACTATATTTCGGTGGCTCGGCTGTATGTGTCGGGGTTCTTATGGGCAGCAATATCGAGAGGTCATATACACAGGAGTCTCAACGGTGATAAATCGCTTTCGAAGGGAGGGTTGGGGTGTAATGTCTTCGCGGAAGGACGCACGCGGCACGACGACCGCACCCAGGAACAACTCACCCTTGGCGCATCAGACTGTCTCTACCTTCAACCTACCCTTAAACCACGACGATGCTACAAACATTCTCCCTGTCCCAGCCTCTAACTCTCCCTATATTGTAGGCACACTAACAGGAGACTCCATTCCTCACTGATATGTTGCTTCCCTTCGTATCTTCCAACACCCTCGGATGGACCCTGCGTCTCTAAACCTTCTTCTGCTGTCTATAGTAGAGTTCTTCGTAAGTTTACATGCAATTTGCTCAAATGCTTAATAATTAATAAATTAATTATCTATCATTTCTTTATAAATTCACTAAAAATATCCGAAAATTTCGAAAAAAATTGCCGCCTTTCTTACTTTTCAAGGGAGTGTAAGTTTCCTCTAAATCAAATAATCATAATTATTCTGAAAATATTAGTATCCTTTACTAACTTATGATCATTTAAGAAAAATCTAAAAAATTTATAATCGCATGAAAGAAACACCCTAAAATCCTGTTTGCAAGGCATTGGAATTTTATGATTTCTTGGGAGTAAATAAATGAGTAAAGAACCTAAACAACCCAAACAACTCGACCGCCTCGATCGCTTTATTTCCGGGAGTTTTTATTTCCTCCTAGGATATTAATATCGGGAAGAAGGGTGTTGATCGAGATCTTATGAGAAGTTCTACTGTATGTCGATGTCTTGCGTTTCCCCAGTTCCATTACTCCTCAACGCCCGCACCTTCTAGGTAGATACATGTTGCCTTCGCTCCTAGTGCCTACAGCCAGTGACCTGGGTTTACGTGTAATGTGCAGTCTGCTACTTTACGAGGGCAACGTCGCTTCGAAACCGTCCTTTCCACCCTCCCCACATACTATACCTGAGTTACGCGTTGCAGATTTCATATAGAGTTTATATTGCGTTACGCGCGATGTGAGCCAGGAAACACCCTCCCTCTTTGCCTCTCCCTCTCTCTTTTCTCTTCCTCTTTCTCTCTCACCTTTCTCTGTTCATCGCCTCCCTCGCATTTCGCTATAGAGCAACGTGCTGGGCCCCGACAGTATATACTTGGAATAATAACGCCACCCTGGCTTCGCACAATGCATCCTTCTCACTGACACTGTGTGTGCAACAGGAATGCCTTTTATCATGTGTACCACGCATTCACTAAAGCCGTGTACACAAATATGCAATTTAATGTTCATAGAAGTTTGTTTCTCCGTGTTTGCCAGTTTAGCGAGTGCATAGCCAGTACAAACAAAATATTTCTGTCTGTATATACACGCTAAAATGGAACGTAGCTGTGACGGGGGAGGGGCAAAAGTTTAATTTTAGAAATGCTTTTGAAAACGAAAATAACATGATTTTTAACTCACGTTTTGATGAGGCAACGGCAACGAAACATTTTATCATATATTCCGTATTATTCTATAGAATTTCCTTGTTTCTCCTGTTGAATATTCTACACCAGGTCTATATGGCAATATTAAAAAAAAAAAAATTCACGAGAAAAAATATATTCTCGTGTAGAAAGAATTTTGGCTAAAAAATTGCATGACGAATATTTTGCAATAATAATTGGTAAAATAATGATTAAAATGAATTATTATTCTACCAATAAATTCGAATATTCAATGAATTATTAATGTCAATCTAGAATCATTCAGGCACTGAAGCAATTTCTATTTATATTCCTTGATTTCAGGTGACGAGAATGCTGTCGTTCAGGGTATCATCACCGAAGATGGTCTCTTCGATGGAACAGTCTCAACGGGCATCGAGGAGTACTACATCGAGCCGACGAGCAGATACTTGGCGGGAAACGAGGACACCTCGCCCGCTTACCATACCATAGCGTATCGGGCTTCCGACGTAACGACACCACCACATCCGCGTCGTTGCCCCAGCCAAGAATTGCATCGGGGCAAACTTCAAGACTCTTTCCATCGGTTAGTAACATATCCTCTGTCGTTCCTCTGTCGTTAGCGGTTCTCTTACGCCTTTATCGCTGTTTCCGGCCAATCGTTTCAATGCCTGAGACTCACTTCAATCACTGGTTCTGTAACAATTTCATACGAGTATGATTATCTTTATTCTAAAAATTTCTCTTTTTTTTATAGAAGTTCTGACTTTTCCAACGATACCTCTCAACCGTTCTTCGAGCGTCTTGAGGATAATGAGGTGCGTCAGCAAGGTGGTTTCTACTCGAGGGAAGCTAACGCCAAGAGCTCCGTGACCGAAAAAAATGATAATCTCGAATATCTCGACAGGTACATTTAATTTCCTGGTTTTTTTTAACACGTTAATGACTAGAATTTAAACTGTTAATGTTAGTAACTGCATAATGAGGAGCTGTGATTTTTAAATTAAATTTGAAAAAAAAAAGGTAATATTATTATTTTTTTTAAAAGGATTCTGCGCCCAAGGCTTTCCAGATATCCTGATTCGATGTTTTCAATCGAGTATGAATCACTCAACGCATGACTGCAGTTACTCTCAATATTAGAGCTGCACCAGCTTTCAACCAGAACATCCATATTTTTCTTACGATTTTCTTTTTTACAAATAATAGAACGTTTTAAAATTTTCAAGGATTTTAAGTCACATCCTAAAAAAATATGGAATTTGCCAAAAACCGAAATTGTCTCCCCTTAAATAATCAATTTTATGGAGCTTAAAAAAAAATACTAAAGAAAATCATTCGTCCACCTGAAAATACAAAAAGATTTATATTATTCCTTCGACATTTGATGCTCTATTTTCGTATTGAAATAATTTGGCTAATGCAGAATTTACAGGGAAAGGTTTGCGAGGCATCTTCACAAACGAGCGACGGTAGATCCACGTAAAACAACGTGTATGCTTTACCTACAAGCCGATCATAGGTTCTTTTCGCGATACGGAACGGAAGAGGCGTGTATCGAAGTGATGACGAGGCACGTACAGAGAGTAAACGCCATATACAAACACACAGGTAAAGCCCACAACTTTACTCTTTAATCTTCATGTAACATCGTTGTTGTGTTGGCTTTTTTGTTGAAAAAAATTTATTTTAGCGTCACCGAAAAGTTTGCTGGTATTTCTCTGCAGTAATGAATTTTCTCGCAACTCACAATATAATTGTCCGAGCTTATACACAAACGTGATGGTAGTTCCTCTTTACAGGGACACATAGAAGCCAAACTCTACGTCGTGAAAAACTTTTAACATTAGTTTCTCATGTCGCGGGTTTGCCGCGACCAAAGTTGTAGAGGAGGCAAACGCGTGCAACCCTTACCCGTCCCACGTTTCCGTATGCTTTATGCTACAGGCTGTATGTTTCAGAGTACATTGTCTGAAGGAAGAAGCTATGTCGCGCGATTAAATTCTCGTAAAGGTCTTCTCTGCACACGCGATTGAACTTTCAGTTTACTAGCAACCGCGTGAGCTCAAAACGCTTCGCTATTACTGTATCTTCTTATCGACGAGTTATCATCCTTCCAGTGTCTTCAATTAATTACTTAATTTACAATCTCCATTGGAGTTCATTAATTTATAGAGGAAATTCTCTGTTTTAGCAGGAGAAATTATGTTTACATGAATTTTTAATTTATCTGTTGTGTCTTTGAAGATGAAAAATGCTTAATACAGTTGAACCTCGATTGTCTGAATTAAAAAAACAATTTTTTTTACTCAGTTCAAAGGGGACTTCTACCTTGGAGCACCATTTTTCAGGTGCTCAGATTTTATTTTTTTGTGGGGAAACGAATACATGTTGACGGCTGCGGTTTTTTTCTAATTGTTATTTACGTTTTAAATTATACAATGGATTTTTTTTGTAAAGTTAAAAATTGTCGGCGTTTCAGATCCTCAAACACAGTCATCCAAAATTGGAGGGACAAACGGCTACCACTCCTGCTGGCACACCGTTGATTTGAAACAAAAATTCAGAGCAGATTATTAATCAGTATCACTTTGGTCATGCAATGACGGAGCTTTTTTTCGATCACTTCAAAATTGAGAAAAGGGCGCCGAGTTGAAAAGAAAATTGAATTTTTAATGCCTAAAACGTTCGAATCTCAGGAAATCCTTTTGCAGGATAAATTTGACTTACATATAGATAAAGAATCAGCAATAAAAATGCGATTTTTTAAAAGTTACCAAGATACAAGTCCCCCTAAATGACATTGAAATCGGAGAGCCAGGCCTACCAAAATTTTATTGAAAATTTAACAGTAAAAAGCTATTTCAGATAATTGCAATTGAATCACAATGAATTAAAATTACAAAAAAAAAATTACCTTTCGATTATGCCAGTTTTTGATTACCCGAATTAGGCCCGATCACAATTGATTCGGATAATCTGAGGTTTTACTGTATGCTAACATTAAAATCTCGTAACAGTCTTTTTTGAAAACACAGCTTTCACAAAAAGAAGAAGCAAACGCAGAGCAAAAGAATACGTCGAGTAATAATGTCACCCTCGGGTGTTTGTACATTCCAAAGCGATGTAATTCTATAAAATATATACAAGTATATAACAGGCGAACAAGACCCCAGGGCATTATCGAGGCTTTAATTTCATTTCCACCGTCAACTCGTTCTTTTCCTTGTTCACTCTTTTTTGCCCCTCTTTCTTCGCTAAATCCGTGGTCTAAAACAAAAGGCAGTAAAAAGAAGAAAAAAAAAAAAGAACACCCTGAAAGCTGGATAAAAGTGAGCTGATACTTGACGCGGCGCGGCACAACGTCGTTTCGCGCTCTATCGAACCGCGCATTCAGCCGAGAGCTCGAAGGCTCGGGAGCAGCTAGCCCGCATCGATTCGGGGATAAAAGGTCCTTTGCGATCGAAAAAAAAAGGGAAAAAAAAAAAAAAAAAGAGACGAAAGACAAAAAAGAGTAATAATGAAAAGAGAAGAGAAAAAAAAATTGATGCACCTGGGGTTCAGCGAGCGGGCCGACGATTCCGTCGATTGAGAGAAAATGGGGTATCTGGGGGAGGTCGAGTTTCACGGATTTCGCCCACTCGACCGTGGAATCGCTCGGGGGAACAACTTTTAATTGGCTGAACTGTTCGTTTTCGACGTTTCCGCAAAGCGAGGGCAACCGCACGAGAGAAGGAGAGATAGAGAGAGAGAGGGGGAGGCAGCGATGATCTACGGATTGGTGTCGAAGGGTCCTTCCCGCCGGTTTTGAGCCAATCTCGGAGAATAAAATATCTCTGTGTCTTCGATTTAAGGAGTGAAAGCGAGAAAAAAAAAACGAGAAGAAAAAGAAAACGAGTAATAGAAAAGCGGTTTTATAGTTTATTCTTGAAATGCTATCGATATCTATTCATCGGAGAAACGATTTCTCCTAAAGTCTCACGACTATTCGACAATCTGAACGAGCGAATTTTTATACGGCCATAAAATAAGTATACGCCTTCGCCGTTATTACACCGAATACACGCCTTGAGCGTTAAAGTACGTTATAATAATTGAGGCTAATGTCTCCTTTTTATGTACGAGAATACTTGAGATTTTCGCGGTGATGAAATTGCGCTATATCAATTTTTGATTACCATCCATTTTCGTTTTCTATATTATGCTTAATTATTCCGGCAGATTTCAACCAAGACGGCCGACCAGATAACATCAGCTTCATGATTAAGAGGGTGAAGGTCCACAGCGATGAAGCTCTCCGTGACACGAAGTACCGATTTCCTGGTAACTACGGGGTTGAAAAGTTTCTCGAACTCTTCTCGGGTAAGCCCTTTCTTCGTTTACTCTAGTGCTTTACATATATATATATATATATATATATATATATATATAGGTAATAACTACCGCACTATAACTAGACATCTTCATCTCAAGGCCTTCCAGCATCATTATAAAATTCATTCTGAGACCACCCACCGAAGCTTTAATCAAATCCGATTATTCTGCTTCGTGCATCCGCGATCAAGACGTCCGGGAAAATCTCTATGGCTCACAAAAAGAAGAAGAAGAAGAAGCACATACAAAACTGGAAAATTCTTGGAGGACCAATATTTCGTTGTGTGAACATTTCTCACGATTTTTATTGATATTCACGAACAGAATGTTTATCGTATAAACTAAGCTTCCTCGACAAAGAAGCAAAAACAAAAAAAAAAAAAGAAAGCAGAGAAGCACATACAAAACTATTAGTGACTTCTTAGCATCCCATTTTCGTTATATACGAAAACTTGGCGATTATCGAGCTCTGATATTATCCTCCGAAGCTTTCCGGTGCTACGTGGCTATGAAATATCGACATCCTGGCTACGGACCTTCCTATACGGATTTTCCCGTTGGCCTCTCTTTCACTAGAGGAAAAAGAGTTCCTCGAGAAGGGGGGTAATCGAAGTTCCAGACACCTCGATAACCACCCCCCTCAACCCTCTCGCATACCCGCGCCTCCCGCCCTTCTGCCACTCTGGGTTTCACGTGATTTACGTCGGGGAAACATGGTCCTCCCCACTCCTTACCCTTACCAACGGGACGTATGTACAGTATACAGTGTGTACACTATGTATGGCGTATCCTTACACGTATACATAGTTTTGAGGCTACACGTACTGTATGTAGTATAAACCGAGAGTCTGGACGCGGGCGTCACGCTCGGGAATCGTTGCTGTTGCCCGTTGTAAGCTTGCTCCAGCAACAGCAGCATTCTCCTTCATCGTGGAAAGGGTTCGCCGGGATCCAGAGGGCGGCAACGGGATGGTTGTATTACGAACGTGATAGGAATACGCGTGCACCCGAAATGGAGTACCCCTTTCCTTCTTCATCCCTCCGCTTGTGCCCTCTCGGTTTTCCTCCTGGCGATGGTGGCTCACATCCGACGAAAAGCATCCACCGGCGACCCTGCCCGCGGGCGCATACTTCTCATTATTGACGGGTGACCCGCGCCCCCGGCATCAGTCGAACCCTAGGCAAAACTTTCAAATGGAATAAGTTTCCGGTGTGTTCGGAGACGCGCGCGCGCGGTGCTCGCTTCTAAGGTGGAAAGGGTTTCACTTGTGGGCTTTTCGCCAACCGGCGAATCTCTCGTTCGAGAGATTTTAGATTGTAAAGACAGCGGTTGAAAAATCAAAGGCATAAAGGAATGATATGCGCGAGTCACGAGCATATTACTTCGTGCGGTAATACTAGTCATGACCTTTTAAGAAAGGACCTAGAAGAATAATATTCATAAAATACCCTTTTTTTTTTTTTTTTTTCTTTATCTTACTGTTGGCAGAACTTTTAGCTCAGCTTTTATTACAATACATTTTTTCTTAGATTTTTTACTTTATATTTAACGGCTATATATTTAGCTCGTAATCTGCAAGAATTTATAAGCTTTGTGGAACATTGATTTTATCTGCTGAAATAAAGCTGTTTCATGTTTCGTCGATCGTTAAATATTTTATAGGATATATATAGGAGGTATTCGCTGTCCCGCAAAGCGTTGGTTCATTAATTCTGTAAAATAGCAGCGCTGTAAATACACGTCGCTGCCCTTTGGATGTAGCGATTTTTAAGCTGCTCATTGAATTACTATGCCTGGTCGAAAATTTAAACAAGGTTGCAGAGAGTTCAAATTTTGCTCATTTATTCCTCTATCCGTTTTTAACAAAGCCATCTGTGTGTAAAAGTAATTTCAACCATTTTTCAGCTCTCAAAAAAGAAGCTCTGTGACACAGTGGAGAATAATGAGAAAGCAATGCGCAACGTTCTACTTTCCAGAAACGTTTAAAGAAATTGCATGTTATGTTAAACGAATTATGAGTGATGATTTTTTTAATTTTACATTTCGTATTTCTGTTATAAGCAAAAATAGAATAAATATCGTTCGCTCGGTTAACTCTCCTATTTTCCCTACACGAAAGACACAAGTACATTAGTGAATTTGCACGTGGGGTAAAATAAGAAGTCAGGGATTCTTGGAAATAAGGCGGGAGCCAGGAGCCCTCGAGGTATTCTGCTCGACTCGAGGGTTTAATGAGCTCGAGAACGGGAGCATTAGAGTTAATTAAACAAATCTCGGGCGACGGGTCAGCCAAGTGGGAGGCGTCGTTATGTAGGTGGAGAAATGTTCTGGCAGACGGGTTTCCTCGAGTAACAAGCAAATTTTTGTGGTTGACCTTACAACCAGTGGCGAATTAAAGTCTCAGCCAGGATATTTCAACCAGAACATTTAATAGCGTTTCATGTGACTCGAGATACGACGAAGGATAATTGTACGATAAGCATCAATGCCAGTATATTCATGTGGATAGCGAGAGGTTGAACTTTGGCTTCAAAATCGTCGAATACTCGAGACACTCAATTATCCAAAAGTTCTGTATGATTATTAACTCAGATCGACGATGTTCTATGTAAAACTTATTTTTTTTTTTTCGTTGCAGAGGAGGATTATGACGCTTTCTGTCTGGCCTACATGTTCACTTATCGGGACTTTGAGATGGGAACTCTAGGTCTTGCGTGGACCGGTGATCTCAAGAACGCCGGTGGTGTTTGCGAAAAAAATGGGGTAAGTTATTCATTTATTTTCGTTCGCGCTGAGATACACAATACTGATTACTCTGAATTCCCGAATTACACTAAATTCCTGATTCATCCAGAATTCCTAAATTACTGAGAATTCCTGAATTACACTAAATTCCTGATTTATCCAGAACTCCCAAATTACACAAAATTCCCGAATGACTCAGAATTGCTAATTTATCCAGAATTCCCGAATTATCCAGAATTCCCGAATTATCCAGAATTCCCGAATTATCCAGAATTCCCGAATTATCCAGAATAACCCAAAATTCCCGAATTACCCAGAATTCCCGGATTTCCTAGAACTCCCGAATTACCCAAAATTCCCGAATTACGCAGAATTCCCGAAATACCCAGAATTCCCGGATTTCC
Organism: Perithous albicinctus; assembly: GCA_964016905.1. Lineage (NCBI taxonomy): Eukaryota > Metazoa > Arthropoda > Insecta > Hymenoptera > Ichneumonidae > Perithous > Perithous albicinctus. The sequence goes on along the minus strand of OZ024702.1, from coordinate 9,089,612 downwards.
TAGAATTCCCAAATAACCCAGAATTCCCGAATTACCCAGAATTCCCGAATTACCCAGAATTCCCGAATTACCCAGAATTCCCAAATTACTCAGAATTCCCAAATTACTCAGAATTCCCGAATTACCCAGAATTCCCGGATTTCCTAGAATTCCCAAATAACCCAGAATTCCCGAATTACTCAGAATTCCAGAATAACCCAGAATTCCCGAATTACCGAGAATTCCCGGATTTCCAAGAATTCCCGAATAACCCAAAATTCCCGGATTTCCAAGAATTCCCGAATAACCCAAAATTCCCGAGTAACGAAAAATCCTCGGATTATCCAGAATTCCCGGATTACCCTGAATCCTCGTAGTCGTTGCCTTGCAGTACGTCATTTTATTCACACCGCTTTGAGTTGCACAAGGTGAACCAAGCGATCGAGCTTTGACGGTTTCCGACGTGCCTGTCGAGTTTGCCACCGTTGGGATTTTTACGCCCACCAGCGCAAGATATTTTCCTCTCGGTTCTCTCCGGCAGCAAGCCCGGTGGTTCGAGCGAAGTAAGCGCTTAAGCGGACGCGAACATGTTGACACGCCGACGGTTACGCTGTGGAGAAAGAGCCGAGGTTTGTACAAGTAGATACAGCCCTCTCGTCGTAAGCCACGCGCCAGGGATTTGAGAGCAAGCTTCCAGTCGCCCAGCAAGAAACCCACATAGCTGACAAAAGGTTGTACAGGATATTAAATATTGATCGAGAGTAAGGCGTTGTCGTCTATGGTATAAACTCGAAGGTCTACATGAAAGCTCGACAGCCGAAAGAAGATTTTCCACTCTTGGCTTTCCCGCGAGAGGGTACTCAAACATACACTCACCTTTGCACCTTTACTATAGGGTGCGCGATACAGATTTATAACAAGAAAAAAATCATCCGTTTCATCGGTTGCTTTTTTACTTTTTTTTTTAAATCCGTTTAAGGAGTAATACCAGTTTGAAAGTGTCTCTTGCAAAAATGTGCAGAGTGTAAAAAAAGAAAAAAAAGAATTGTTGCAAAACATTCGTTGTTTGATAGTTCAATAATTGACCGTGAATGGAGCATATCTTTTTCAAATAGTACAAGCAGTGAAGTAAGTGAGTGATTTTCCTCTGTTATAATATCGTACATTAAAAAAAGTGCTTTAAACAAATCACCGCACACGCGTTGATCGTAAAATTATTATTTCTCCTTATTTTTCAGTATTCAAACGAATCGAATTCCTTGATTGACAGAGCTTTATGTTTGATATTTTGATCTCGAGGCAAAGCCTTTTTTTTTTCTTCAACTCAACTGCAACCAGCCGCTTTTTTCTTTCCTCTCTCTTTTTCACTCGAACGACACCAGCGCACGCAGTTAAATACTAAAATGGTTTGGCGTAAAGAGGCCGAAATAAAAGAAAAGAAGAAAGAAAAAAAAAAAGAAAAGAAAAAATTTGCGGAAAGCGGATACAACGTTGCTGCGGCTATGGCAGTGGGAGGACAGCAACAGCGGTAGAGTGTTGTAAAAGTTTTCAACTGGCTCGTAAAAAAAAGACGATGTCGACAGGCACGCGCTCTATCCGGAGACTATATACCCCCGATGCCGTTCTAGCTGCTCTGCTGCTATACTCGAATCGAGAGTCCTAACGAAGTTTACGCCCGGCCTGACTCCATTTGGATAATTGAATTCGCGTTTTCGATCGATTCAACGTTGCAAAAACCCGCACCTCCCCGTTGCCGCCTACACGTTGTGTACGAGGGGCGGAAGGGGAAGGGTCGTTACGTTATACGCTCGGGCAAAGTAATTTCCTCGATGCTCGTGGGGCTTTTTTTTTTTTTTTTTTTTTTTTTTTAAAAGAAGAAAAAAAGATGTATATGTATAGGCGGGGAATTCACGATGAACGTCGATCTCTCAAAATCGATGCATGATGAGCTAAGCGTTATTGGCTCTGCTTTAAAGGGATAAAAAGAATAAAGAGGATCACGAAATTTCGCGACGATCGAGCAATGTTCACCATGACCTCACTTTTATCACTGTTATTACAGTAATTTTTTTTAATTTTCTTTCAGCACTATCGAGGCAGCATGAAGTCCCTCAACACCGGAATCGTCACTCTGCTGAACTATGGAAAGCACGTGCCTCCGGCAGTATCCCATGTTACTCTTGCACACGAGATAGGACACAATTTTGGCTCTCCCGTAAGTACACTTGGCAGGTGTTAAAAAAAAAAAAATGTTGTAAAGTTGAACTTTGCACATTGCTTACTCATTAATTTTGTTTTTTTTTTTTCACAAAGCGATCTCTATGAGGAAGCTTATTTATTAATTTTGGCTTCCTCATAGTGGAAGCTTTGTGATAAATGGAAATGTAATGTGTTGAAACATGAAAAATCTCAAATTGCTCCGAAATCAAAATCCATTTACTGATCGTCATTAAATTTGGTACATAGCAACAGTGAATATTTTTCATCTGTATTTTTCATTTCGAAAAAGTTTTCATTCATTCATTGTTAGTTGAACTGAGTTATAAGAAAATGATAATTTTTTTCAAAATTTCAAAATCACGTAAAATCTTAATCGCTTTACCGATCATTACCAAATTTGGTACGTAGCAGCGCTGAGTATTATTTATCGTCTGTAGAAAATTTCAGTTGATTTCTTGATATTTAACGTGAGTTAGAGGAAAACATAAATTTTTCAAAAAATTCAAAATCTTATAAAATCCAAACCCCTTCACCGATCATCATCAAATTTGGTGCATAGCAGCGTTGCATGTTATTCTTCATCTGTAGAAAATATCAGTTGATTTCGTAAGATTTTATGGGAGTTAGAGCAAAACGTAAATTTTTTGAAAAATTGAAAATCACATAAAAATTCGCCCCAAATTCAATAACGATCTTTCTTTAAGACTGCTTTATGTATAACAAATTATTTAGCTTTATAGATAAATATTTGCGGAAGCCAGAGCGTGTACAGATATTTTTCGAAAATTGCAAAGTTAAATAAAATTCGAACATATTTTTGAGTTTAAAAAAAAAATATCACAAGCCGTTCTTGAGATATGCAAGTTTGAACTTTGAATGCTGGTCACACACATCCATACATACATTTTTTGTAAACCACTTTTCTCGACGATTTTAAGACAATTTTAAGCATAATGACATGAAAATCTAGAAAAAAAAAATCACGAAACCAAAGCTTCCTCTATGAGGAAGCAAAAATGGTGTCAAAATCAAACTAAACAAATAAAATACGTTGTTCATGAAAAATTTAATAAAACAAAAATGCTTCAACCAATTTTGATAAAATGCATACCAAAGAAACATTTTGCTGCACTATATACATCACAAAAACATAGTACGATTTGGGTCAGTAATTCCCCATTTTGAATATACTGACCTGAAAAATCTCGCGAAAAAAAAAGAAATGTTTTCATGAAAACAAAGCTTCCTCTATGAGGAAGCAAAAGAAAAGAGAACTCGTTATCAATGCGAAAATCTATCTATTCCCTTTTTCCGTTTTCTATTCCTCGTGCTTGTCGAGCAATCGCTTTGATATATACATACAAAAACTCGAAAGCCACGAGTTTCGTGAATCGAGATTTCGCATTGATGACGAAACCCGGCAATCGAATCTCGTGCTATACTTTCCTCGAATTTTGCCAAGTCCTCTTTCTCTTTTTCACTCTATGTGAACCGTAGATACTGATATATATATATATATATATACAGGCTCTATATATACACTCTGCAATCGCGGGCTTTCAACTCTCAACCAATATCTGACAAACTCGATAACGTTTCGCGAATGCCGGCGACTGCTATTCGAGAGATTCGCCTGGTAAATTGGCTTGGACAATTTCTGGCATCGCATGGTGGCTAATGTAGTTCAAGAAGGAAATATACAGAGGAATTGAGAGAGAGAGAGAGAGAGAGAGGCAGAGAAGCGCGAGAATGTTTGTTATTGACGCTTAATGTATACCATCCTCCTCCGCTCGTTCACCAATGTTCTTATCGCCTTTGCAGCACGATCCTGAACAATGCACTCCGGGCGGCGAGGATGGAAACTTTATAATGTTCGCACGTGCTACCAGCGGCGACAAAAGAAACAACAATCGCTTCAGCCCTTGCAGCCTGAACGCTATTAATCCTGTTCTCAACAACAAAGCTCGCTCGCCTAAAGGATGCTTCACCGGTGAGATGAACATTTTATCAATCATAATTACGATAATGCTAAATTAAGCTGCGACTACGAAAACGTATTTTACAATCTTCAAATATTTCGCATAAAAATCAATGCAGAACTTGATCCTGAATTTACGATAATGACTAAAAAGGAAATACGATAAAATGCTTCAGCGACAAAATATCTGTCCAAATACCCGGTGACAGAATATCCCCTAACAAAAATATCCTGCGACAAAATGTTCGCGCGAAAAAAATATCCCATTCTGAATTCAAAATATCTTTATAATGAAACGGATTTTTTCATGCACTGTAAAAGCAGGACGGTTTTTTTTTCATATATAATACTTTTTATCTAAAATGCTGGTCGAAGGATCCAGGGATGAAGATCTCTTATCAAAGAGATATGTCGATTAGTGAATAAAAGAAAAATGACTTGTCGTTTTCATTGGAGAAATTAAAAATATTTGAGAAATAAATGGAGCAGCAAAAAAACTGATATACCAGTGAATGAACTTGTATTCTAGAGTCATATTAACGTACAAATCTGTGTTAGGGAATTAATGTTTAATATTGTGTTTCTGAGAATCACAGATAATTGGTGCATATGTTTATTACATTTTTACCTTGATGTAGAGTTTTAACTGTTCCAACGAACATAATAGATCATTGGAATTTCTTGAATTATTTGCAGACTAAATTTTTTACTCATTTATTTATTTGTTTTTGTAAAATTGAAGTTTCAGTTTTCACAGTACCAATTTATGTCAATTTGACATATTTTTTGTCATACTTTACAGTTATTTTTGTTGCATTTCAAAAGTGAGAAAAATGTTTTGTAAATTTAGCAAATTTAGAAATTTTTATTCTTTAAATTAAAATTAACGAATTAAATTTATCAAAGTTACAAAAAAGAATGTGTTGGATTTACAAAAAAATTATAATTGTTACTTCTAATTTAACACACAAAAATATGTAAGCATGACCATTTTTTTGTTGTAAAAATGAAAATAATGTATTGTCTAACTGAAATTAAAAATGTCCTGTTAAAATGAAAAAAAAAGAGATTTCGTAAACTGCAAATATCTTTGTAATTTTCTTGTGAGACTAGAAATTCACAAAAAAAGAATAGAAAAATCTTTTAGCTATGATTACACAAATTTCAATTCAGTATTCACTTTGTGAAGTTCTTGTACAGAAAATATACTTGCTTTCGTGAAACAGTAAACAGTAACTTTTTTATCCACTTTTCTTGTAACACGTGCGTAAGAAATTCAGATGAAAATTCCTTGGAGGCCTTGTAAAAAGCATTTAGTTCATCTGTGAAACCCAAATTGACAAGTTGAAAACGGAAAATTATTTGTAACGATAAACAAAGCTTCAAATTTTGTCGTGCGGATAGTCTGTCGAGGATTCAATTACCCGGATAATGCACGGATTTATTATTTTGATTATGCGGATATTTTGTCACGCTGATAATTTGTCGGGGGATATTTTTGTCGGGATATTTTGTCATGGAACCGACTAAAAGATCCTCGAGAAATCGTTTATTGCAAAGATAAGATGACTGCTATCAATCTCTGATTCACATCGTATAGTCAATTCTATATCCAGGCCAAGTGTATTACAGTGAATGTCCTAGAAAAAAAAATAGAGATCAGGATATGCTTTCTCTAGCTTACGTGTATATCTTAATGCATCTGGGCTGAACGTGTTATCTCGACGACTTTGTCAGCGTCCTCTCACATGAAGTACCTTTCTGGAATTACGTTATCGTTCGATAAATGTGAGTCGAGCAGCGAACTCTCTGCTGAAGCGAAGAAGAGATCGCTCGCGCGCTCGCGAGATGCCACCGAAGCAGAATTTCCGCCGATAACGTCGCTATATACACTACTCGGACAGCCCAGAGGTTCTTGAGCGCCTCAACGAAATCTTGACTGTTGGAATATCTGAACCCGTGGAATGGTTGGAAGTCATGCACGAAAATGTGGATAACGTGAATCTCACGATATACATTTCGTTTCTACTATACAGAGTATAAAAGACACGAAACATTTCCGCTACGATCGTCTCTTCTATAGTTGTCATTTTCAAAATCGCTGCTCTCGTGAAATTCTATCTCAAACGATGGTCTCACTTTCTTGCTTTCTTTTTTTTTTTTTGTTACCCTTGGATGGATATTGCCAGAGCCCCAAGCATCCCTCTGTGGAAATGGCGTTGTCGAAGAGGGCGAGGAATGCGACTGTGGATGGGATGACGACTGCCGGGACTCGTGCTGCTTTCCTCAGCGTCGTTATCCACCTGACAAGGAAACTCCGTGCACTCGAACACGGGGCTCGATATGCAGTCCCAGTGAGGTATGCACTCAATTTCAATAAAAAGTACTATTCAGCTTTCATGGTGGAAATGCATACTGCAACGGTCCTATAGAAAAAAAAAAAGAAGTAGCAAAGTAGACGTTTGCACATTGCTTGCCTCATTAATTTCAATTTTCCACAAAGCCACCTCTATGAGGAAGATTTTCACGAAAACAAAGATTCCTCTTTGAGGAAGCAAAATTGTTTTCAAAACGTGATTCAAAATAGATATTAAAAATTATCCTAATATAGAATTTTTCACCTAGTTTACACATAACAGTCGACAGAACCGTGATATTTAAACGATGCAATTAATTAATACAAACCAGGGACCCTGTTGCACGACCGAGTGCAAGTTCAAATTCGGCGACAAGTGCAGAGACGACAACGGCTGCAGGGACGCGAGTTTCTGCGACGGCAGTGCTCCGTACTGTCCGCCCTCGATCAACAAGCCCAACAAGACAATCTGCAATCAAGAGCTCGTCTGTTTCATGGGGGTGAGTATTGTGAGGGGGGCTGGAGAATGTTAAAACCAACAAATTTAACATAAGCAATCGTCGGAAAATCGCGCGGACAAGTTTCGCTATTTAAATAAACAGCCAAAACTGGTTGTATATAGGGGGCATTCCAAGTCATCTCATTTGTTCATCGGCCTAAGCCCCTCGAATTCAGTCGATGCATTTTTTTTAATTAAAAAGAGAATAGAAATTATTTTCTACCCACTCTCGAACTATGATGGGAACAGTTGTTTGTAATGCTAAATTTTATGGAAAAAAAATTCGTATGTTTAAACCTGGTAGGAATTCATTTTTCACTCAAAAGTTATGGTAAAAAAATTATTTTAGAGGGTGAAGCAAATGATAAAAATCTGAAACAAAAAATCCTCTTTTTATGGACCGTAAAAATAATAAAAAACTCATCAAACGAACCCGAGGGGGTTCAGGCCGATGTCCGAGTTGACTCGGAATGCCCCATAGGTGTGTACCTCTGTATTCGGTAAGCAACGGGAAGGTCGGTGCGCGTGTGTTGGCTAACCAAGAGTAAAGTACCAAACAACCAAAGTTCATTTATCATCCCTACTTTGTAAACGCGCGTTACGACGTTACGACACGCAGTAGCGTTTATATCCCGCGTTTACCTACACCCCCATATAAAACGTGGGTTTTACCCAAATTGCGTACAGCGATCGATAAACGTTCGGCTATCGTTCTGTCGGCCCTGTACAATTCTTGTTCGTTTGTTTTTCGCGCCCCTCGACCTATCTTGTCGTTTTTGTTTCCTTTTTTTTCAACCCCCTCCCACCCCCGCTTCCTGTATTCTCGTTTTATGCTTTTTTTTTTATTTGTTTCGTTTTCTACTTTCAGGAGTGTACGGGCAGCATTTGTCTGGCTTACGGACTGGAATCCTGTCAATGTATTCCCGGACCGAACGACCCCCAGACCAAGGCCTGCGAGCTATGCTGTCGGCTTCCCGGAGAGAACCAACCGTGCCTGTAGGTGTTTGGATGCGGCTCTTGCTCGTTCTCTCTCTCTCTCTCTCTCTCTCTCTCTCTCTCTCGGTCTCTCTCTTCACCTCGAGATATTTATTGTTGCTGATAGCTTCGCTCTCTATCATCGCGTTATCACGATAAATCCTTGTAGGCGCCCCTGTCAAAGGCAATCGTACCTCAATTTTTTTTTCTCCGTTCTCCCTCCATTGAAACTGTTTCGTACACGTCTGTTCTCATACGGCTTGTTTTATTTCCTGTTTCACGACAATTTGCAGATCTTCATTCGACTGGAATTCACCGCCTTACGATATACCGGATATGTTCTCAAAACCAGGCACTCCGTGCAATGATTACAATGGATACTGTGATGTCTTCCAGAAATGCAGAGAGGTAATGAAAATTACATGAAAAAGTTTATTCTGGAATCGAGAGCGAGGAGCTTTGAAATGTTATATCTGATACAGAATTTTTGAGAATTTTTTTGAGATGTTTCAACTCGGGCTAACAGTTTTTTCATATAAAGAAAAGCCTGCAAAGTAGAATCTTGCAAATTGCTTAATCATTATTTTACATTTTTTTAAAAATGTTTACGTGTATGCATAGTAGAACTTTGCAAATTGTTTTCTCTACAAAGCTTCCTATAAGGAAACCAAAGTGGATAAACGTACTTTCTCATAGTGGAAGCTTTGTAGAGAAAACAAAAGCCAAAGTAGATAAACGTACTTCCTCATAGTGCAATCCCAAAATTTGAGGAAAATACATGAAAAATTGCGGTAGTGTCGTATTAACAAGGCAACTTGCACATACACACATACAGCCATTTCGTACAAATCACTTTTCTCGACGTTTTGGACCATTCTGAGTATGCCGACATGAAAATCTCGAAAAAAAAATGTTCACGAAAACAAAGCTTCCTCTATGAGTAAGCAAAAATCGTAATTTATAAAAAAAAAAAAGTATATTTTTTTTACTGCTCCATAGAATTAGGAAAACATCACAAAAATTGAATGTTCAATGAATGCTTTTTCGAAGTTGTTAATATCTAATATCACTCAAAAGTTTCCTTCATTTCTACTTTTTTCAGGTGGATCCAAGCGGTCCTCTGGCAACCCTTCGAAAGCTTCTACTCTCTGATGAGAGTCTCGCGAATTTCAGACGATGGGTATCCGATCACTGGTACGCTGTGGCCCTCATAGTTGCCGGAGCAATATCGTTGCTGGTACGTACACATTGATTCTCGAATAAAAGTATTAAAATATTAACCAACAGACTCCTAACAGTTACACCACTTTCCGATTCATTCCATTTACATGTATATTATGTATATTATAGTACTTTAATTTTCCGTTGTTGAAATATTTTACCTTCAACAACAGAAAATCATAATCGAAAGGAAACGACGTAAAAGACGCTAAGTAAAAAAGAGAAGAGTTTTTAAATGTCTTTTGAGCAAGAATTGAGTTTCCCTCGTTTTAATAAACTTTTATGTGTACAGATTGAATTTCTTCATTATCTTTTTGCGTACACAAGTAAAAAAAATAAACGAAGGGGATGGACAGTGAAGCCGCTTGGGATTAGTGTGTTGTAAAGAACGCCGAGCTTTCCCTATTTACATAAATAATTGGATATTAAATATTTTGCTTCATCATAGAGAAAGCTTTGTCATTTTTTTCGAACATCTATTTTCGTTCGTGATTTTAATGTCAATATTTGTACTGAAAATTGTGTAAAAGAAAAAGTAGTCTAGAAGTATGTACTTGTTTGTGTTAACGTCAGATATTTAAAAAAAAATAATCTCTTATCACTAGTGAGTAATTTTTCACTGATTCAATGAAACTCAATTTTAGCTCCACAGAGAAGCAGTTTTTTTTAAGCTTACGAATTGAAAGTTTCGCCACAAATGCAGGAAAAAGTTGGTTAATATTAAATTTGGAACAGAAATTTAACACACAAGTGAAGGACTACCTAGTCACCGTGATAAAATTAATAAAAAATAGTCAGACTCACTACAATTAAATGAGAATTTCGTTTTCTTTTTTAAATGACATTTTTAATATAACCAATATTTCCAATACGGTAGAATATTCTAAAATAATAATGAATATCAATCTGTTTATGGAATAAGTAAACAGAGTGAGGCCGAAAGTAAGGAAATTGTTATAATTTTGATGACAATATATTTTACACTTAAAATTCTTCATAAATAATCGAACAATATTCTGAAAAAAGTCTTAATATTTGTGTATTTAATATTAATTATTTCATTAATTGAAAATAATAAAACGTGAATTTCATTGAACACGGTAGAAACGTGGAGGGAAAGAGCCAAAGTCTGGTGGCTGTGAGAAGTGTAAGTTTGTGTAAAACACCTGAGACTGCGAAACCTTAAAAAAAATGAATCATGCTTCAAAGTAACGCTCGATCTTCGACCTTGCGAATATTATTTTTCCTGCCCAAACGCTCCAAAGAATACGCTAGAAAGTTTCCTCGTCGTAAAAAAAAGAAGCGTAAATCACATTGTCCCCTCTATATATTCAATTATTTGATAAAGTCAAGTTCCGCAATTGCTGTAGGAAAAGTACTGAGGTCAAGTTACGCTGTCCAGTGGTAGTTCAATTAAGTCCAAGTGCAGTAACGATATTCGTTGTTAAATCGTGACCTCACGTTTCCGCGTTTTATTGTATAATCAGTTGAAGAATCTATAAGCAGTCGTGACGATAATACGAGACCCTCGGTGGAATTTCGTAATTTTCGTAGGTGGCCAGCATCCGGTTCTTGGGCAAGCGACCGGACCAGAAGCTCAAGTCGGTAACGATAATCCACAGCTCGACAACGGAGACTGTACGTCTACCGCCGGAGGGAGCGGAGGGAGTGACGGTGCACCCTCCGGCGGTGAGAGCGAAACTCCCGTTGAGCAGAAAGGTCAGGGAGAAGAGGAGGCACCGAAAGCATAAGGACACAATCATTACCGTCGGAGCCAACAACGACAAATCCACAAAGGTAAAAGCGTACCTAATTTAATTTCATCCCCATCCCTCCGCGAGAGAGTCTGGCAATCCTGAGGTAATTCGCCAGGGAATCTTTCACGATTCACGCTGCCTCAGCAGCTTTTTTTACCCCGCAGCAAAAAAAAAGAAAAAGAAAGAAAGAAAAAAACATCAGGATTCAAATCACCGCAGATGGCGTAGCGTCGTAACGTGTGAATTTATCTCGTTGGCGAAGTCTCTCGTGTATGCCAAAACCGCACGATTTCTCTCCCAACCCTTCGCTCCTCGAGATCTCCCTTTGCCCGGGCGACCCTCCTCCAACCCCTTAACATTAATGGAATTTCTCTGTATCCCGTGCACCTCGTCTCGTTCGCGTCGATGGTTCGCTTTTCTCCTCTTCCTCCTTCTCCTCCTCCTCCTCCTCCTCCTCTCTCTCTCTTTCTCTGTCTCCCCAGTGACGCTTCTTATCACTCAACCTCCTCTCTCTTCTTCAGTCCCACTGCTCTCTGCAATCCAATCCTCCTATTCTTTTCTTCTATTTTTTTATTCTATACCCTTTTTCTCCTCGTTCACTCCTTTCTCCACTTTACGCGACCTACCAAGGCTCTATATTTAATTACGTTCAAAAGGTTGTGAAGAAGAAGAAGAAGAGAGTGGCGCCGGTGTCAGGAGACGAGCCAGCACGGAAACGAGTTGCCGAAGCAGTGATGCAGCTACCCTCGACACAGGAGCCGAACAATCTTCTGCCGAAGAAAACGACAAAGGAGAAGACTACTACTATCGAGGGTGTAGTTGCCGCTGGAGCATTGGCTACCGCGCTTGCTGTTACCGGAGGTGGAACTGCCGCAGCTGCAACGTCAGCAGCAGCAGCAGCAGCAGCAGCAGCAGCAGTAGCAGCCGCGAACAAAAAGAAACGAAAGAAGAAAGAGGTGATCGACTATTCGGCTGCTCAAACGGAGAACGAGACTGGCGGTGGTGGCGGTGACAATGCCGATCCAAAGAGCAAAGTTCGATCGTGGCTTTTGGCTTCCCAATGCAGAGTCGATCAATCGGCGTCGTCGGGTTTGCCGAAGAGCAAGTCTACACCGGTTGGCTTGACGAATACGAGCGCACCTGGACGTGGAGCTGTCGGAGCCGCTGGAAGAGTCCGTCAAGTCACTCTTCGACGACTCACGGATCCAAAAGCCAGAAGCGCCGGATCACTCGCTCGAAACGATCCAAAAAACGATCGCGTACGGCTTCAGGTTGTCTACAAGCCACCGTTCAAGTTCAGCGTTAAACTTCGCAAGGCGGATAAGGTCGGGCAAATGCCCGGGAATCACGCTCCAGCACCGAGAAATAATGCTGGACCGAGAACGGGTGTTCTCGTGCGTACAGGGGCTAAAAAGAAGGACAGAACGAGAATAGGTCATGGGAAACAAGTGGTCGTCGCACCGTCGGCAAGAGCTGCAAACGGCACCATTCAAGAACCCGCGAATTCCGATCTTCACACGGTACCCTCGGATCTCGAAGTTTTACTATCAGAGAGCGAATTTCTATTCTCAGATGCGTGACCCAGGCGTGCTCGATCTCTGCTGGCGGTTCTTGGTCGACGAGATCCTTGAGACTGTTTTCCTTTTTTTTTTTTTTTTTTTGTTTATTGATGCTGGCGTCGAATCCTCTTTCTTCGGTTTTGGGCGATTATTAATACTGTTCGATATGTGAGAGCGAAATGAATGTGGTTGTAAGAGAAGAGGAGGATTCGTTGAGGAAGAATTTCTACGTTGTTGGACCGAAAAGGTAATCAATCTCTAGAAATTTATTATGCAAAATTATATTTAATATATAGTAATACAAAAAAAAAGCTGACGTATTCAAAGTTAGGTTTTTTTTTTAGAACTTTATTGCAGTTCTTCATTTATAAGAAAAACTTTTTAAAATATTTTTACGTATCTACGTTTACGTATCTACTTTCACAAACATGAAAAATATCGCGCTTAAAATACAATTGAGCTTTGCGGATACACCTAATCAGCTATACGAGATTTATTTACGTTGATCTGTCTCTTTTTTTTCGTTCCGACAAAAAATATTTCACCCCAACAACGTAGAGAAAGCTCTTAACTAGAAATAGTCAAACTACTTAGTCTTTCGCGACTCCGTCGATTTAAAACCCAGAATATTCGTCGTTGAAATGTTCATTCTTTTGTTCTCCTTCTATTTTTCTATAAGCTAATGCTTCGTTTTTTCGCATTTCAAATAAATTGCATCGGCGGCAAAGCTCCTGATAGTCCGCGTTTAATTGTTTCAGTATCGACGACAAGCGATGGAAAATAACGAAAATCGATGGCGTCGCGAGATACGTGATAACAAAACTGTACATATACCGTTTACTGTGATTATTTCTTCCATCGTGGTTGTGTCCCGAGCCGAGATGTACTTGTTGCGTGTGTGTGTGGCTGCGTGCATGCATGTTGTTTCATCCGTTCGAGATAAATAAACGGGCGAAGTTGACGTCTTCCGATTAGCGATTAATCGGTATTCGCTTGGGACGCCGGGAACAAATAGTTAGTGATACATTTATTATTATGCTATTAACAATACTTTACTTAACTTAGTGTGTAATTCAACGAATATCGATTGATGTTCGTTTTGGTGCGATTGCGGCGCGAGCGCGCGCGGAATTTTCATGAATGCGGGCGGGAGAGAGAAAGAGAAAGAGAGAGAGAGAAAAAAAAAAGAGTCCACACTCTGTCATTCGTTTAAATCAAAGCAGGATTATTGTCCACAGTTCGTTCATTGTGATATGTGCCAACACGTGAAAGAGGTAACAAACTCACTGCCCAGACAAATGTGAACGTGAGATATATATAGAGAAAGAGAGAGTGCGAGAGAGAGAGAGTGAGATGACTCTGATACGTTCTCACACATCGCGTCTGTCTTGTCGATTATCTTTCACTAAAATACTTTGCTCTCAATCAGGCCAGTTTTACAGAATGCCGAATGATAATGCCATGCAGCAGCGAATTGTTCACTCTGAAAAAGCAAAAGAAGTAAAAAAAAAAAAAGAAAAGTTGCGAGTGAATCAATCGCATTTCCTAAAACGGTGTCACAGCTCGGAAGTATCTTCGGTTCTCTGGGATGATTCCCGAGGGCACCGTTATCTATCCGTGGTTCCTCTAGCTAAGGATTCGTGGCAAAGTTACTTATATTTTTATGATCGTGTAAATACGCGAATGCCTAAAAGAGTTGAGGTGTCTAAAGTCACGTTTCAGTTTGTTATTTGCTATGAATAAAAGAAAAGAAGAAACGGAAAAAAAAAAAAAAAAAGGTATAGTGTTCGCCAGAAAACGTTAGGAATTATATGAACGCGAATCGTATTTGCGATTGGCGCTAGCTAAAATATAATAAATAATTAAATGGACGACAAAGGTGCCGCTGGCCCTTTAAGCCTCGTACTTACAAAAATGTAATAAGCAAAAAAAAAGAAAAAAAAAAAAAAAAAAAAAAAAGATGAAAAGATACGATAAAAATTGCGGGGCTGCTGATGTATTTTTGCACGGACTTTGTATAAATAACAACATTAACGAAGGCTGTATTCGTGTGTACTGTATATATAATGATGTACTAATAAATCATAGTAATTACGATAATCTATTTGCCTAATGTTTTCGCTACAACGATCGAGTGGTCCTATTATCAAGGTCTGTAAATTTATATACAACCTCTTTACCGTTAACAACTAAGTCCTCCGACATTCCCAAAGTGTTCGTAATCTCGTTACGTAAATTAGATGAGATCGCGAACACGATTTACTCGATATACTATATCAGATGGGATCAGTGACATATTATAGTATGTGTGTGTGTATGTATATGTGCACAGAACTGCAGCATCTCTGCACCAAGTCCCGTGATATACAGACCAATCTCCGAATATTATTAGTGCCGCTATAATACACGTTGCATAATTATGATAATCTTTACTGGCAATCGAAACAACGTAGCAATTTCCTATGATGAGCTTCGGGTGTTCGCTTCCATCAGTGAATATTCATTATACGAAACGCGAGCCAAGTTGGAAATAATTCACGGTGTACAGTTTTCATTCTATCGTAAGGTTGTTCCATTTATTGACGGCGCTGCAAATATGTAATTGATCTATTGTATTTTTGTTTTTTTTTTGTTTCTTAAAGAGGAAGTTTTATTTTCATGAACAACCAACTATGAAACGCGTAATTCGCTCTAAAAAAGGCAGAATAAATAATTCCGCTTGCCTAGTGGATCTTTCCTGAAACCGAAAAGGAATGAGAGAGCAAAGTTTAGGGTCAGTCGAACAGCGCGTTTACTGTCCCTTGTAGGAAATACCACGTCGGCTGCAGGGCGACGGTTTGAGAGTGATTTAAGACCGAGGGTGGACAATATACGGAGATAACAGTGATATAATAGAAAGATAACTGTCGGCCCTTGATCTTGATACAGTTTTCTTATAAATTTGCACATTTAGCCGAGATCCTTGAATCCCATCATCTGAAAAATTGAGATATGCATTTGACAAATCCTCCCAACGCACTTTGGTCTGAAATAGAGCTTTGATCATATGAACATGGAGCGATCCGCAGACCTACTCGAGCGGTGAATTTAGCGAATCGCATCGTCGCTGATATGATCGTGTCGGGTCGGTGCCATCCGACCCCGTGACAGCCTCGAGGTCGCTCCACGCAACATTGGATATGCACGCGGCACGAGAGGCACATTCTTATTTTTTTTTTTTTTTTTTTTTTTTTTCGTGAAGGCGATGCTTCCTCGCGTTTCTCTGCTGGTGCACTCCGAGTGACTCGACGGAGACTCTTTTAAATATGCAAGGCTACCCTCGGATGGATGCTCGGTCGACCTCTCTGGCAGTGCACACCGCCGAGCATCAAAACGAGAGGGAGACAGCTTTTGGGATGTCAAGGCGAGGAAACAAGAGGGTTTTACTCTCGACAAACGCATATATAGCGATCTCCTGCCAAGGCGTGGTTGGAAATTCACAAGTTTATAGTCTGTGATCCTGATGGTAGCACAGAGAGCCTCTCTCTCTCTTCAGCATTATATAGGCGTTGAGACTATATATACATGAAGCCTGAATTCCCTCTCTGGCTTTTCGCTCGCCGATCCTGTCACGTCGTGAAACGACTCCGCAGCGAACGGTCGAATCAAAGGGAATTTACGAGGCTACCGAACTCGGTGACTCCGACGACGTCGACGACGACGACGACGACGATATCCCGCAGGCTGCTCACGACAACTTCTTGATTCGACGATCCATAAAGCGGGCGGTATACACCCTAGGACTCTCTATACGGCCAAAGCGATAAAAATACTTGCTGTTTAGCTGTGTGGAAATCAATTTTTCTTTATCCAACGCCTTTTTTTTTGTCAGTCACTTCGAGGACGGCGAGATGTTAGGTAAGTACTCTTTTAAGATCCATTTTTTGTAACAACTTTAACGCTACTCTTTATTTTCATTTATACGGTCTTCTGAAGTGTTCGGAAACCTCTACTTGAACGCAGTGATCTCAGGTATAGGATTTCTCGACGCTGGCATAAAACTGCAACGATTCTTATGGTCGAGCATTGGCTGTCGACACTTCGTTCATGTTTTTTCTACACATTTTTAATTATCTACGATTTTATAAAAGAAGTGATCGAACATTCTTAAAATCTGTAAAACTTTTCTTTGGAAAATAAAAATTTTTGATAACCGAGAAAAAGAAATAAAAGGAACCACCTTGGTTTGATTATCAAAAATTTGCATTTTCCAAAAAAGATTTTTCAGCATTTCTTCGGATTTTTAAAATACGTCGTTCGATGATTCGTTTAAAAAAAATCATAGGTAATTAAAAATGCGTATAAATTTTTTTTTTTAATTAGCGCTGTTTAGAGTTATATCAATCGTATTAAAAAAAATTGCGGACCCAATCTGAGGATTGCCCTATTAAATATAATACGTGTGCAGAGACGACGTTAAGATAAATAGCCAGAAACTCGATTGCGGGTTGGAGGATTAAAATGATGATGCGAGTAAAGGTTTGGCTCGAGAACGTTGCTGCCTCTAATGTTCCCTCATTCTCTATTCTCTGTACAGTGGAGAAGAAGTAAACTTCGTTTAAATTTCTCCGGAGACCAGAGCGGCAGCGGGACACACGCAAGGGTCGTACAGAACGTCGGTAGATGCAAATATGTGTGGTACCAGGCCAAGAAGACCGTAGGGCTTGACGCGGCCGCAAAAGTCCGCGAAAGAAAAAGATGAAAAAAAAGAAAAAAAAAGGAAAAAGGAAGTAGTAGTACTAACCAGGCACAGCTCGGGTAACCACTGCGTTAGTGCTCTCTGTCTCCGCGCGCCAGGCACACTTATTTCCAGAGACAACGAAAACTTTTGGTAATTTATGACGGCGGAAGGCACGAGGCTATGGCGCTTGCGGTGTTCGCTTCGAACCCGCGAAAACTTCTATCCGCCTCTCTTGCCCGCGGCACTCTCCTCCACGTCGTTTCCACGGTCCAGCAAGCCCCAAGGAAGAGACGGTTAGCATCCGGCTAACCGTAACGCCGCTTTAATGGTCCCACCGGAAGTCGGATATTTTTCTTCACTGAAAAATTAATAATTCACTTCAATTTTGCGATTCATTTATCGATGATTGAATTATGCTAGAATTGTTTTAGTTTTGTAATTTGCAAATTTTTTTTAATGTAATGATATTTTCGATATATTAATATGTAGACCGTATTTAATTTTTTATTTTTTCTTATGAAGGAAGCATTTTGATTCGTAAAATATTTTATTACTTATGCACGCCTTGGAATATTACTTTTATGAAAAAAGGAACTTATCGAGTTAATTCAATATTGCTTCCTCACAGAGGAAGCTTTGTTTTCATGAAAAAACAGTTTTCGAGATTTTTATGTCAGGACACTTAGAATTGTCCAAAAAGTCCAGAATCTAGAAAAGTGATCTAGAAAAAAAGTCCGTATGTGTGTGTGTGTGTGTATACAACTCCGAAAATTCGAACGCCGATAACTCAAGAACGGTT
The DNA here is from genome assembly GCA_964016905.1 of Perithous albicinctus. NCBI lineage: Eukaryota > Metazoa > Arthropoda > Insecta > Hymenoptera > Ichneumonidae > Perithous > Perithous albicinctus. The sequence continues at coordinate 9,071,549 of OZ024702.1, read as the reverse complement.
TTGTATATCGCGCTCAAATTTGGCACACAAGTGTAGCAGCAGACCCTCTTCAACTGTAGCAATTTTCTACAAAATCCTATTTTTTACAATTTCTACAAAAAATTCGAAAAAAAGGAGTTGGTCGCTCTAACTTACGTAAAATTTAGTCTATTTTGCTAAATAGTCGGTTATAAGAGCAGGTACACTCAATGTTGTTTGGTATTGAATTTGGCTCGCAATCGGTAAAGTGGTTCAGATTTGATGGAATTTTGAATTTTTCAAAAAATTGACATCATCGCTCTATTGTAACTTGTGCAAAACTTGACATAGCGAGCTCAAATTTTGTATATAAATGAAACAATATTCAGCAATTATATATGTATAATTTAGTGACAAATGGTGTGAAATTTGGGATTTTATGGAACGTTGAATTATTTTAAAAAATATACGTTATCACATTTACATTCGAAAACGCTCTAATAATAACGGAATAACGAAATAGAAAAAGCGAATTCACAACATGTTTATTTATCTAATTTAAACAAGGATGCAAAGTAGAGCCTTGCACATTGCTTCCTCATTATTTTTCGCTTTTTGCAAAGCTTCCTCTATGAGGAAGCCAAAATTGAATAACATACTTCCTCATAGAGGTAGCTTTGTAAAAAGCGAAAAATAATGAGGAAGCTATGTGCAAGGTTCTACTTTTTTTTTTGTAAAATTAGCAAAATGAAATAGAGGACAAAAACGCTTAGGTACAAAGTGTCTCATTATCAGTGTCTAAAAAATAAGTGAGCAGCCCTGATAAAACAATAATAATTAATTATATTAGAAATGCATTAAGCTACGTCTGTTACCGACCATTATATTATGATGGAAATTAGGCAAATCGGAACTTAATAATATTAGTCCGTTTTGTCAGATCTTTCTAAATTAAAATCGGGTAAAACATAAAAAATTCAATCTGCTAGGAAGTAAAGAAAAAAATAAAGATTACAGTTTCTCAATTATTTGCGTTGAAACTCCGTATGATAAAACCGCATACAGTGTGTCTCGGAGATAAAGCGTATTTTTTTAATTTATTTGACGCTCCACCATAACCGGAATGTCGTAAAAAGAATTTTATGTCCTTTACTTTTCCTGGAGGACGATAAATCATCGATATAACCATTGATCGTTGGACGCCTGTTATAAGATAGAGAAGGAGGGAGGAGAAAAAAAAAAAGAAGAAGGAACGAGAGGTAGAGTCCTGTATCAAAAACGGGTGAGGAGCAAAGCCCTGGCTTTTCTTCTAGCCGGATATTTTTACGAGCGCAAGCACACCCACCCGCTCTCTCGTCACGACTACTACTACTCTAGAAAGCAGAGGAGAAGGGAGCACCAAGAGCAGCATGCCAATCACAAAATATGGGAAAAGTTGAGAGCCCGTAACAAAGCGCAGTTGGCGAAGTGTGCTGGCAATAAGGAAAGAGGTGTGGGGCGCTGAGAGGAGAGACCCAAAGAAGAAAAAAAGGGTCGCGCAAAGAGTACTGCATACAACCGCGCTATTGTATTCTCTCTCTCTCTTGCCTCTCATTGGTTGCTTTGTGAGTGAGTAAAAGCTGTCGAAACCTACATTTTACAAAAGTGTGCTATACTTTGTTACATCAGAGGTTCGATTCAACTCCAATAGTTACAAAAAACGTACAAATATTGAACTAACAAGGAAAATTTCCCAAAAGTCTTATTCTGTTTTTGATAATTCTTATATATGGGACATTCCACCTGGTCTCGACCTGGGTTTGAAACCCTTGACCCTTCCTTGAAAAAAAGGGACCAAAAAGGGATAAAACAGCCCTCCAAAGTTTGGCGAGAAATTTAATGAAATTTTGATTTCTATGGAAGCACTCGATGCTCGAAATATATTTCGTGTCAGCAGAATAAAAAAAAAACAAAAAAGGTTTTAATTTTTGTTATATTGAGAAGTTCGTCCGAAACACACAACTTGTAAAATTCTCCACTCATGAGTTAAGATGTCCTATTTAAATTGAAGTGTTCATCTGATACAAGGTGCAGCTTAAATCCCGTGCTTAATAAACTTAATTATACCTTCGGTGATCCAGATTTATCTTCATTAATCTCACTGTGTCATAAAAAATGCAGTATAAAACGATATACATGCGCACGTAAAAAAAGCCAACGTTTACCGAGATGCTACCGCACGTTAGGATTGAAAGTGGAAAGGACCAGCGGAGAAAGTATAAAACTAGAGCACCACGATAAGCCCTCAAACGCAATGAGTACTAACCGACTGCATTACGGTCTGGCAGAGAGGAAGAGCAGAGCAGGAGTCGATAGTAGAGTTAGTACGGTATTACAGTATGAGCCCTAAAAGTGACCCAACTAGCTTGTCTATATCGTTAATATATAGGGTGGTTGGTCCTTTGAAGGGAAGTGAGATGAAAGCTAGAAAAGCAAAAGGGGATGAAAAGTATGATGTTCCATATGGGAGCTCAGCGTGTAAGAGGTTCATCCGGGTATTATTTCAAAGTGGCCTGAAATTCGACGAGCCACGATATGAGGCGTTCTCCATCAACTCTTCCACTATTCTTTTACCCTCTCCGATCTGTTCTATAATGGACCGTATTTAGTACTACTTGAAGGGTACCTCTGCAATTTTTTTCTTCAGTTTTATTAATTCACTCGTTCCGGAAATGAGCTTTTTTTAGTTCCGTATGTCATGGAAGATTAAAGTCAGAGAAAAAGAAATGTAGAAACAAAAAAGTTATGATCTTCCATGAAGCATTTAATGCAATCGGTATTTAAAAAAATGGTTTGTTTCATTGTTTCATTTCAATTTTTTAATACCTTCTCAATACACTGCCTTCCTCTAAAATCTACAAAAAAAATGTGACCCAGTTGCTGGAGAACGCATCATATATCGAAATCTCTGTATAGCTCGTCAAAAAGCTCTCTAAATTCCCATTCATGTCACGGTGAGGATTCATCGATCTCCTGCACAAACAAGGTACGTCTCATATGTTTTCTGTAATATATATAATTCATAGTTTTTGGTGTCTCACAACATGCAGCATTTATAGTTATCATTATAATTGTTGGTAAGCTGTGTTGAAGGCATTAAAGGTGTGTGTGTGTATATATGTATATACTTGAGAAAGGAACAGATAGATGCTTGGCTCTCCAGGCATCGATTCGCATGAAACCGAGTGAGCGCGCCAGGAGGATACGTCTCGAAATGCAAATTTAATCCGTACGAGCAGCATCGACCAGGCTGTTGCCGCATGAATAATACATAACGGACGGGACTGGAGAACGAGAAGGTAGGGAGACCATAGGAGGTAGATAGATACAGTGCAGAGGGTACACACACCTTTGAAGCGTGGGATGCATGATGCCGCTTCGGCTTCTGATGCTCACTGCTATCCTGCTGGAGGATAGGAGACCCTCTGGTGAACGAGTTCAACCAACGACCTGTCCTCCCTCCACTGTATTCCAGAAGAAACATTACGTGCGAGGCTTTAACTCAGGGATCTCGGTCATAGGACGTACCTGTAACGAGATTTCGTGTTGTTATGTGCGGACACCTCTCGTACAGAGAATTCTCCTTAATTTCTAATTTTCCCATCGAACTCTGATGGATGTGGACTTTTTAAAAACGTAAACTAGTCAATATTGGCTCGGTGCAGTGCAACAACCATTTGGCAACAAATGCTGCGGTGGTTTGATTTGGTTGTATTATTAGTAAACCTGCATCACGATCAACGAATTGAAGTACTTCAACAAGTAACTAAAATTCACTCTGAAACTGAAAGTTCAAAGTTGCCAAACACGAGTGAACGTGGTTTCGATTCGCGCCCTCGACCAATCACAGAACGAATAGAATGCTAAGAATAATAATGTTGCATTGCGATATATTTATATAAAATCTCGCATCCAACTTTGTAGGGGCGGACTAGCCAATCCGGACGCGCTGCAGTGCTTTGATTCAGTAGCATTGTTAGCAAACTTCCATCACGATCATCGAATTGAAATACTTTGATAAATAACTGCATTTCACTCGGAAATTGAAAGTTGAACTTAAAAAATGAACATGGTTTCGATTCGAGTCCGTCGGCCAATCACAGAACGAATCGAACTGCGATTTTGGTTTTCCGGGGCACCTGAAAAAACGACTTTGAATATCGCAGAGCCTCAAAATCCCTAAAAATTGCAGCTTAATGTGTCGTGTTATTTGGGAGGCTTTTAAGATTTTGAAAGTGCGCTCAGTTGGTACCAAAAACTCTAAAGCGTTATGTTCTCCACCACAATTGATATCTCTCGGAGAAAAAAAAAGAAAAGCGTTTAACTGCGTCTGTGAACTCTGCAGTAAACGGTTCTCCGTCTTTTATCCGAAAAATCAACCATCACGGAGAACACGTTTCGAAAAGTTTCAGCTATCTCTCTCGCACTTGTAACAATCTCTGAGAGAAAGACAGACGTCATATAAGCACATCGTCGCAACTTTATTGTGTACGTGTACAAAGTTTTATCTCTGTTTCTTAAACTTTCACAGAGGTTTTGTAGCACACAAATTTGTAAATTCAAAATTCCACAAAAACGAAACGTCGGCACCGACCTTGTCCAAACGCTTTCTGTCGGTCACGCGGCTAGATTTTTTTGGTTTCCGTAGAAAATTTCAGTTCAACTGATCGAACATTACGAAAATGAAGAGAAGAAACTTTTTTTTTTATAAATCAAGCTCTCATAAAATCCGTCAAATTCAATAAAAATCGGCCTTAAACACTACTTTTCTCGTAAATAAATATTTAACGCGAATCCGAATTGTAAACACTCAAGCGTTCGAAAGCCGTTTTTTTAATATTCAGAGTCCTATTAATTTTTAGCCACAAAATTCATTTGTTCAATACTTCAATTACGCGCCATATTTCATTTTCACATTAATGATTCCCCGACTCTCTAATCGCTTCATCAATCTGCCGATTCATTCGTCCCGATCAATCTTACCGCCTCTCCTCGCGGCTCTTTCAAAACCCTCTACGCGCGTAATGCATCCTATACGATCTCGCTAATCTGCCAGACGAAAAGCAGAGGCTTGATCGAGGGTGGTTCGAGAATGTAGTACATAGGTGCGGTTTAAACTTTCTTTTGGAATCATAACTCGACCCAATGGAATTCATCCTTTATAACGCATTCACGAGCCAAAAGCCGTTCGCCAAGCCGTGAAAGGTAATGGTGCGCGCAGCAGCAGCCACATCCCCAAGCCTATAAGATCGTATATATATATATGTACAGATCTCGGTGTGGTACCTTATACTTGACTCTCACACATACACCGACTACCAACAGTGACGTGTATTATATACATTCACAGACACAGAGTGGTCTGCTCTTCCATCCCTCGACGTCACTATAATTGGGCGGAAAGCTCGTAACAATGGACTCCCATCGCTCTGGCGCGCCCGCTCGACACTGGAGAAACTGAGCTAAACTCCCGATCTTAGCTCTTTAGCGAGAGGGTGTTTGATACATATATATATATATATATATACATATATAGCTCGCGAAAGCTTGCATCCACGAAGATGTTCTCACGAGAGCCAGCTGGCTTCGTCTCCGAGAAGCTTAGACTTTCTATGTGTGAGATAAATTTATATATGGGGCATTCCACTTAGTTTCGATCTCGATCTGATTCTTGACACCTGCGATTCGGTCCGCAAGCCTTTATATGATTGGCATAACTGTAAAAAGCACAAATTTATTTTAAAGAAAAATGATTTCGGTATATCGAGCATTTGCGTTCGTTGGGATGATAAAAATTCGCTTCCGATGGATGAATATCATGTTTTTGAGTGAAATGAACGTGCTCGACACAGTATTCGAGCCCAGGAACAGTCGCATCGACTCTGAGATACAGATTCTCAATTTCGGTATATCGAGAATTTGTGTTCGTTCGGATGACTAAAACTCGCTTCCGATAGATGAATATCGTGTATTTAAGTGAAATGAACCTGCTCGACTCACTGTTCGAGTCCAGAACAGTCGCATCAATTTCGAGACACGGTATCTCGATTTCGGTGTATCGAACATTTGCGTTCGTTCGTAACAATTTTTGCACATTTTTAATTATTTATAATTAAAAAAAAAAACAAATTATCGAACATTTTAAAAATCTGAAAAGCCTTTTTTCGGAAATAAAAAATTTTGATCAACGATTCGAGGTGAATCGGCGATACCTCCTATTTTTTTCGGCCTTTTTTCAACAACAGAAGAATGGAAAAAATAGTAACTTTACGATAGGCAGCAGCTAGAAAATTTTTGTATGCGACAGATGATTTGTCCGACCCAGGTGAAATGCCCCATATATAACCGGCAAGGATATCGGGTGTGAGACGCCTAGGCCTCACTCAAGCTTTCAGGTCGTGAACCTGGCAGGAAGACAAGGCGCGCTCCTTTCCTATGTACAGTCTTTCTCCCTGATGTTTCTCTCTCGCTACTGAGATATATATATATCCTGCGATTTCTCTAGCTTCTCAACAGCCAACAGTCTATTCTGTACGGCCCTTTCTGCAGGGCTATTCGCGAAATGAAAATTTATCTTCGACGCGCGTGCGGCACACTTCTCGCTATACTTCGTGCGAGGAAGGGAAAATTTTGAGATACAAATAAACTGAAGGCCGAATGATGCAATTTTATGATTGAAATCGAATCTACATCATTTTGCCAAAAACTCATTAACAAATCATCAATCATTGTTAAACTCAATTTTATTTCACAGCTTAGAATGCTTTTTTTTAACCCCCTGAGCACCATAGTTACGTGTAACCTTTGACTTCAATTTTCATCAAACTGTGCAACAGTAAACAATGTATATTCAAGTAGCAATTTCAAAGCAGTTGCGAAAGGGCTGCCGTAGGGAAAGGCAAATATAGCAATAGCTTCTCGTATAAAAATAAATCCATCTTTATCTATAATACTTCACATCGAGAAGCTGCAGTGTCTCTTAATCCTGAAATCATTGAAACTTCGTTTCATTCCCTGGTCCGACAATACGATATCTCTTCGCCTTAACAGAAAAAAAAAAAGAAAAAAGAACGAGATTGAAAGTAAAATAACTTTACGACAATTGTAGAAATACGAGGAATAAACGTTCCATTTGAAATTACCTGTCGAATCATTCGGATTTCATTTAGTCGGCCATATAACAAGCTTTCGAGGGTCTCTCTGAATCCACCATTGCAAAGTAATGAGTTTCTCGGGGGAGGCTTTGTAAGCTCGGGAATTTGCCGAGACAGCAGAGAATGGAAGCCCCAGGTCAAAGGGACAGCAAACGTAATCAGGAGAGCTCGGGCTACCGTATACATTATCCTCGCATATATGCATAATAATGCATTTCTATGCTGTTGAAATTCAGCGAAATTTCAGGTAACATCGAAATACGCCTGTCAGAAGCCGAGATAATCTCTCAATGCAGCTGTACACAGCATTCAAACTGCAATAGTATTAGATACACGGATATTATAATAGGCAAAGCTTCGATATGAACTCAATAGTTCGATTATGTAACAGACGTGTACCAATACTGGAAGCCCGTCGACTGGTGCGGTCACTTCAATGCTTGCCAGTGAGAGCGTTCGCTATGCGATAAGCTCGCAGTTTAGTTCGCTAGACAAAGTGGACGTGGAATGAAAATTTCAAGCACATCCGCAATGTTCATTCAAACGTAGGAACAGCGCGTTTGTACACAAGCGATATATACAATATACGTTTTAGAGGGATTATGCTCTTTTGATGTTTATATATGGGGCGTTCCGTGTCAGCTCACTTGGTCATTAGCCTGATTCCCTCGGATTCACACGAATTTTTCGTTTTGCATATTTTGGTTAAAAAAAGAGGATATTATTTTTTAGATTTTTAATCATTTGTTTTAGTCTATAACATTTTTTTCCTTATAACTTTTGTGTAAAAATGAATTTCGACCGGATTTAAAATTCTGAAATTTTTTCCATAAAATCTAGGACTAAAAACAAGTATTTCCATCGTAGTTTAAGAGTAGGTCGCGAATAATTTCTATTTTTTTTTTAATTTAAGAAAACAATTTTTTTCCAATTTTGAAAATTTAAAATTTAAAATAGGCTTAAAAAAATTCGTGAATTGATCCCGAAGCGGTCAGACCGATGATCAAGTGAGTGGACTTGGAATGCCCCATGTACAAAGACGAAATACACATATTTCCTCGTCGAAATTTCACATACGCTAAACACATGTTAAACGGGACTTTGGATACCTCTGAAACACACAGGTGTGCGTTCTTGTTATTCCTATTTCCTATTATTCGAGAATCGGTGTTTCGAAAACTTATTCTCTAACTTACGAGTGGTCTTCAAAGGATTTCTAATAATTGCGAGGACTCGGAGCTTTGTTCGCAGATGCTTGGAGCTCGAACAGTTACCATACCGGGCTTTAGAAAGCCCTGGAAACGCTGTTTGTGCTCCACGAGCATCCTCGATCGTTCCTCCTCTATGGATATACGTATTGCCTCGTCGAGCTTCCGCTCTCGGTTTAGCATAGCTTGACTCTCGAGGATCTTCGTCGCGTAACCGATACTCTTCCTTGCTATAGCTTCCTTCAGACACTTGCCGTACTCGATACCTGTTTAGTCATCACTAATTATTATCATCAGCATTATATTTTGGGGCAGCAGCGAAAATAATAGATGCACTCTAGATCAGATATAGCCACACTATCGATTTTGACTATAATTACGCTATCAATATCATTATTGGCTTTTGGAGGCTTTATGCGTTTTACTTCCTCACAGAGGAAGCTTTGTTTTCGTGAAAACATTTTTCTTTTCGAGACTTTCAGCTACAAAGCTTCCTCTATGAGGAAGATAAAAGTACTTTCTCATAGTGGAGGCTTTAAAAAAATGTAAAATAATGAGAAAGAAATTTGCAAGGTTCTACTTTGCAGGCTTGTTTTCCTTATAGAGGAGACTTCGTTTTCGTGACATTTTTTTTTTTTTACAAGATTTTGATGCTGTGTTCAGAATTTCTTAAAATGTCAAAAAAAAAACAAATATCAAACAAAAAGATCTGATCGTTGTCGAAAAAAATGCAAATAATTGATGATCTTATCGAGAAAGATTACTTTTCAAAATTTCTCGGTTTTAAAACATTTTTAATCATTTTTTTGGAAAGTGCGGAATATTTCTGGTCGAAATAGCGTAAAAAAAAAAATAGAGCTCAAAAATTTAGAATCTGACGTACTCTGCGGTAGAGCTAAAGGATAGTAAAGTTTAAATAAAAGTAAAAAAATCTCGGCCGGAAACTGAGTTCACTTCAGCGAGAATTCGCCATATCGTTAATGATTATTAACTACTAAACCTGTATAATAAGTTTGCAATTTTGCATGGCAAGTTGTTCATTTTCAAATAATTAAATTGTATCAAGATTTCATCAAGAAGGATAATACCTCGGCCTTCGCATTGAATCGCCGCAAAGTCGTCTCGCGAATTTCGCGGTACTGAAAAATTAACTCTCAGGATAGAATAAGCCGAGGTAAGAAAGTTGCCCCGCGAATATATTCGACTGTAGATTTAACAAGACACCGGCGCGAGTTCTTAAGAGAAACGAGATTGGTTGCGGATGATCCACCGACTCTGAATCTACTTGTATATGGGCCATTCCTCCTGGTTTCGAACTGGGTGTGACCCTTGGCACTTGCGATTGAGTCCGCAATTTTTTATACGCTTGATATAACAATAAAAAGCAATAATTTTTCTTTCTAATATTTTTAAATACATTTTTAATTATCTACGATTTTTAGAAACAAATCATCGAACCCGATATTTCAAAAATTCGAAAAAAATTCTGAAAAACCTTTTTTTGGAACTAAAATAAAATGATAAAAAGGCCGAAAAAAAGAAGTAATCGTCGGTCCACTTCGGCTCGGTTACCAAAAATTTGTATCTCCCAAAAAAAATTTTTCAGCATTTTTTCAGATTTTTAAAACGTGTCGTTCAATAATTTAGTTCCAAAAATCGTAGATAATAAGAAATGTATTAAAAAAATATTGAAAAGAAAAATTATTGCTTTTTAGAGTTACGTCAAACGTATAAAAAATTGCGGACCCAATCGAAAGGGTCAAGGGTCAGACCCAGGTTGAACCCAGGTTGAAACCAGGTGGAACGCCCCATATACAATTACCCTTTAGCATACCTCGCTGTATAAATCAAGCTATAACTATATATTATCCATGGCCTGTGTGACGTTAAATCCTCGTAGCAAAGAACGTGGCACGTTGCCACGAGAAGAGAGAATTACAGAGTGCCGGTGAACGCGATTTTGTCCTCCAACGACTTTGCACGGAAAGTAATTTATATCCTTCCGGGGATTGTGGGTGATCAGTCATGGTCTTCGAGACAGCAGCACTTGCTTGCAGCTACGCGGAATGTGCTTTGCGACTATCCGACTCATTCTACCCAACTATCCCCCCCCATTGCCCGAGAGTCTTCCTTAAACGAGCTCCACTAATTCTCCACGCAAACTTCTAAACAAACACGCTTCACTACATTCTCGCCTCGTTCGCCTATCTAATGACTCCTTCTTCTCTCTCTCTCTGACGCTGCGAGAGAACATTCGTTCCTATATATATATATATATATATAAGTGCACCTTTAACGCGACGCTCTTCCTCTTTCCGCTTATCAGCAGCTACAGACTTGTCGCGTTCTCTCGACAGATAATCAGCAAATGCACGATCCACCTGGGCTTCTCTAACTTTCTGCTCTTCGATCGCGAGCTTTTGACGTCTCATATCCTCCAAAAGGCCTCGCGCAATGGTATTTTTCTTTAGAGAAGCGATCCTCCCTCGATTTTCCAATTTGCTTCTCTCTTCCTCAGCTATCAATTCGTTCACTGCGTCCTGTTGTTCGCGTCTCTTCGACTCATCGTTCAACATCTTTTTAGTCATTCTTTCCAGTATCGCTTCTCTCGCCGCTGCAGCTGCTGCCTTGTTATATAGAAAGAGAGAGAACTCATTTTTTTTATTAATAAACATTGCTGTGATTATCTTTTTTTCATTTTATGTGAATTTTATGCGACATTTTATGAGAAGCACAAAAATTCACAGATGAAATTCGAGAGTTCTATGTTCACGACCCAGGTAGAGTCTGCGTAGAGTGCCCCATATACTTTATTTCGAGTCTATAAAAAGAGTGTCAATCAATTGTTTATCTAGAGTTTACCTTAGCGTCTTCACTCTGGCCTCGGTCTTGTATTTTATCAGCCAAGATGCGAGCACGCTCCTCGTCCTCCTTCAATAGTCGTTGCTTCTCCTTGAATTTCGAGACTTCGCGAGCTTCAAAGAAATCTCTCTCCTCCGCGTGCAATCGGGCCGCGGTCTCTCGTTTACGTCTCTGTTTCTCGAGACACTCGAGTCGCAGGAGCTCGTTCGCTTCTTCAATGAGTTTCCGCTCATGTCTCGTTTCCTCCGTCTTCTGCTGACGCAACCGGTGATTCAACATGAGCTGACCCTGGAGATCTCGACGGTACTGCTCTTTCCTTTGGCGTGCTTCTAGCATCTGCTGCTTCTCGAAACTGTCGTTCTATTTCGTACATTTTAGTTATCGTCAATGTAGCAATAGTGGGTCCCGTACATAATATAGTCTCGATGGATAATACTAATGATAATGATATATGTTTATTATTTACAGGGTGTTTCATTTTAATCTTCCAGTTGATTTATCTAAAAAAATAGTGTTCAGATCAAGCATTGAGTGTAATGAAACTTTCAGGGTTCGAAGGGGGACGTTCAGAAAAAAAAATAAAAATTGGTCCAACATTCAAAATGGGGGAATTACGACAGCCAACATGTTTTTTAATTTTTTTTTGAACCTCCCCTTTCAAACCCTAAAAGCTTCATTCTACTCAATACTCCATCTGGGCAGAATTTTTCGAGATAAATCAACTGGAAGATTAAAATGGGACACGCTGCATAAGAAGCTGTCTTTTAAAAAAAATGGGAAATAATTTAAAAAAAAAACAACGTGCGAGATTTTATTTTCTAAATTCGTTTGAAAAAACTGCAAAAATTTTAGTTCCACGTTTTCATACTTTAGTATTTTCACTAAAGTACTATTTGTAAAATCCATATGATATTAGATAAATCAGATGAAGAAAAAAAAAATGTGTGCTTCAAAATTCAACTCACCTGATACCAACCCCGTATTTTTTCATCCCCTTGAATTTCTCGCAACTTCGTGTTTTCGCGACGTACCCTTTGTTCAAGAAGTTGCACTTTCGCAGCTTCGGCTTCGTAAGATGTACGAAGTTGATCCTCCAATCGTCGCAGTTCAATCGAGTTGTTTCTGAGCGCCTGTCTGCGCTTTTGTACAAGTATGTCCTCATCTACTCGATGTTACAATTTAAAAAATAAGTAAAAAAGTCGATTCGAATCCGTTCCACTCACTAAATTAATTATTACTTAATATAATACTTTTTCTACGCAACAACTCTTCGCCCAATTTCAGTTCCTGTTGTGCCTGTAAAATTGTCATTTCTCGTGCCTCCTGTTCACGTCGACGAAGATCTTCCTCCTCTTCTCTGTTTCTGTCCGCCATCATGAGCCTCCAAAAATTGTTCCTCTCTCCCTTCTTCACCATTTCATCCTGTCTCGATTGTAGCGCTATTTTCTTCTTCATCGTTTTCGTTTCCTCATCTTCCTCCTCACCATCTTGGACGTCGCCCCGACTAAACTCCTCACTCCTCCCCATCATAAAACCCCTGGCAAGAATCTTCAAAGTGACAACCTAAGAAATTGACACTATTATACCACCGAAAATTTACAGACAATCAACTGTCGTCTCCTCCGCTACTCGCTACTTCATTCGCTAATTTAATAGAGTGCTACAAACATTTGCTATACGACAGAGAATATAAACCCGAGAGCTAGGGGGGGATTCTCAATCCTTTCACAAAATGAATGTCACACACATACGACAAGCTCGGTCGCGTAGAGGTAAAATTTAGTGGATATTCGGTGCGACGATGGCACAGCGAAAAGAGCGAGAGACAGAGAGGAGACAGAAGATGGATACGATATGGTGTGTGCGGTGAGGTTGCTAAAGGAGAGAGAGAAGGCTAAGCCACGACGGGCCGGTTATTTACAGCGGGGCTTCATAACCGTGTGCACGCCGCGTTCTATCTAGGATCTAGGATCTAGACGAAGTGCGAGCGTGGATTCGAGCGTAGCGCAGCGTTTGTGCTACATACATTACACACACACACATATATATATATATATATATATATATATGTATAATAATGTGTAAGGGGAGCTCGTCGAGGGAATGCTAGAAGACGGAAAGAGAGGGAAGGATTCGCAACCGGGAATCCAGCCCCCGTTAGCTGTTCACTGCTGGCTCGACGTCGCTCTCGTGCTGCGGTCGCAAGATCTATAGTCACCCGGAGAGCAGCATGCTCTTAGAGACTTCTATTGTTACTAGGACTAGAGGGAAGGGAGCGGGCGAGCCGTGTACAAGAACAAACAGCCTTCCGTGTGCCACGGGGGGATCGTGTACACACTACACCATTGTAGTTTATCGTACTAACGTCCTGTCGAGCGCGTGTAGTAGCTAGTACCTACGAATTTCGATTCACGCACCGTGCAAAGGAGCGAGAAGGGAAGGAGTATATGTATATGCAGAACCGCAGCCGCAGCCACTGTGGGAGTTTCGCGAGAAAGCTCCACAGGGCATCGCGGGTGCTCTGGTTAATCGCTTCGGGGGCCTTCACTGCAACGACGCGCGTTCCCGCGCGTTATCTCTTCCTTCGCCCTCGACCTCTATTATACGTTCAGGGGTAAACTGGGCAAATCGCGTTTCGCTCGTATTAGCCGGTAGCTTTTAATTAGCGAAGCAGAGTACCTCACAGGTAGGGCAGACTGTGACTAGTTGGGACTCTTCTTGTTTGGCATTCTTTTTGGAATTCTTGCGTTAATCATTTGGAATACATTTATAGAGTGTTGTCTTCAATGAACGATTAGTCATTGCGTCTGCAGTTTTAAACGTCCTGTATGGCTTTGGCTATTCGTAGCCAACTTCGTCATGTCGAATCCACGACAATATGAGGAAGCCAAGGAGAGATTTCAGTTTTTCAGATTGGTTTATCTGTACGGTAGTAGAGCGCCACATCCCGGCGTCTCTGCCATTACGAACAATAAACTTACGACTAAATGCAAAAACGTAAACCCGAAAGAGAATACAAAATGAAAACAAAATAAGAGCAGAAACGGTATAACGGTATAACAATAAATCTGAGGGTACCAATGAAAATCAAGAAAATAACAAAATAAAAATACGCTTTAGTGACTCACTTAACTTACTTTAAACTTTATACTAAAACTAGGATACAGCAGGGAGAGTTTGAGTTTTGAGTTTGAGTTTGAGTTTATTGTACATAGGACCGGAGGTCCTCTAGACACATCACCTTCTTCACAAAACCATAAACAATAAAAGACGCTATACAATAAAATATATAATATATAATAACGCAATCGGAAAAATAAAAATAAAAATAAAATAGAATAGTTTCCGCAGCGCAAGAATAACAGCTAAATACTAACTATAAATAATACGAAGATACTAGACTATAAACAGTTTAGATTACGCAGCTAATCTTACAGCTCTCCCTTAAGTAGCAAGCCCATAACCAGCTCTTGAAAGACCGCCTTACTAAGGGACAGCGCGTTATGCGGCAGCGAATTAAATAATTCCGCACCGACATTCCCAAAGGTAAGCCTCTTCGCTTCGGTCCTAAACATACCTAAGTGCAGGATCCGATGCCGATCTCTCAATCTGTCTAAGATCCCTGGTGCCTCAAAATGAAAATTGACACTGAGATACGAGGGTTGTCCAGTAGTGAGCACGTCGTACACCATGCTAAGAATAAAATATTTCCGTCTAGCACCTACTTTTAACCACCTAAGTTTTTCAAAAAATGGTGTTATGTGTTCGAACCTACTTACATCAAAAATGAAACGCACGCACGAATTTAACGCAACGGAGAGAAAGAGTAAGAGAGAGCGAGCAAGTTTGACGAATCGCAGCAGGCGCAAACCCAAAGTCCAATGATTAATATTGTCTGCTCGGCTGTTTGCTGATTTCAAAGCAAACAACAATCCGCGCCGGGAGCGATAGCTCTCGCAGTCGCTGGCGCTGCTTCCTGTGGTCATCGATTTGCCCCGGGCCCTCTCTAGGCATACTATCGTTCTCCCTGCCCCCTCCCCCCCTCTCTGTTTATCACTACCATCTCTATAGCTATATAGCATTACGTTGCAACCCTCGCGGCTAGCACCAACTCAGTTCAGCTCAATTGTAGATTCTCAGTTTGAATCGCAAAATGTTTGCTAATCGCGATAGGGCCACCGGCTCTCGCGTTTCACCCAATCTCGAGCGACCGAGCAACCTAGACTCGCAAGCCTTCGTTCTATTATCTCCCTCTCTCTCTCTCTCTCTCTCTCTCTCTCTTTCGATCTCTCTTACTCTCATTCTTCCTGTATCCCTCACAGATGCCCTGCTTTGTCTACACACCCCGCGAATTAGGTTCAACGAGGTCTCAAATTAACGATCAAACCTAATGCGAATGACGCGGTTCGGTACAGCAAATATTTGGCGAACCCGGTTGACCGACTTCAGAACCGTTATCATATCGGCTCTCGAATATGCAATTTAATGTCTCGTTAATGACGCCACGAGTCCGCTAGCTTCGCCGCTGAATAGCACAAATTGGGATGACCCAAAACGGCCGCAAAACATTGAGCCGCTATTTTTTCTACAATTTATGTACAATTTGTTTGGCGCACAACACACGTTTTATACAACATTTATATATAATATACGTGTGACATATATTTGCGCATTTAATTATGTGTGTACTAAACATTTTAATGAGGTTTCGACTGTTGACTTTTCATTTCTCGGACAGCTTGCAGCATCTTTTCAAGACCTGACCGTAGGCCACTGAAAAGCTTCGCTCGTTCTAACTGAAGGCTTCTCAACTTTGACATCCCCAGGCTCCTCCTTGGCCTCTCCTCGACTTTCCATTCCCAGCAGCTCTCAAACTCCTCGAGAGCTTTCTGCCCACTTTCTAAATGAATTTTCGACTCGGAGTTCTCGAGTACTTTTGCTTTTGCCGCTGAAGCTCCTACTGCTACTGCTGCTGCTGCTGCTGCTTTTGCTGCTGCCTCGTTTTCGCTTATTCGCTTTTCGAATCTCGTACGAGCACGCGGACGATAGCCGCCGGTGATATTTCCCGCTTTGACATCATTTTCACGATTCTCCCGTTTCGTGACCTGTAAGTCACGGGCAGTGACGTCACTCGTCGACGACGAGTTACGCTTTCTTTGCTTATTGCCTCTGGAACTGTAAAGAGTATTTGGTGATAAGATCTTATGATCAAATTTACAAAATTCACAAAAATCCGAAAGGAAAATTTACAATTATCGTGACACGGTTGGAGGGGTGGAGGGGGGGGGGGGGGGTTTAGCGCTCGAAGCGCACAGGGCGGCGCCGTCCCTGTATATATATACATGTGTACCATTGGCATCTTGAAATGACTATGGCGATGACGGCAATGGAGCGAAGAAAAAGATGAAAGAAAACTCACGTTATTCGAGAATCGAGTCGGCAAGCTCTGGAACAAGTATCTCGTCTACGAAAGAGGGTACTTCGCTTTATACCCGGAGGTCTCATAGTCTCCGGGGCATTTCCGGATATCGTTGACCTCGAAGCTTCCAACATAGCGCATCTGTACAGTGCCTTTCAGAATATCAAAAATACTTTCGTCACACTATTTATACCAACACGTTCTTATTTTATTTACCTTTCGTAAATTAACTGTGTTTTAACAAATTAATATAAAATTCGTACTCTGTGAAATTCCTTATAAAGAATAATCAATGCAGATTGTCTCGTGAAATTTATATTTTGAATCACTCACTTTTATCTCAGTATACGTACTTTGGTTTTATATTTTATTTTTATAGAATACTATCTCAACCATTCTTATGGAAGTGTTCCTAATTAACGACAAAATTTTAGCAATCAACATAATGTAAGGTTGACTTAGTTGGCGCGCTATTGTCGCTCGCTTGACGAGAATCGTCTCTTTACCAAGTTTCATTCGCTTGTAACATTAATATTATTTTTATTGTATGGACAGACCACTTTTTTCTTGCACCAAAATGTTCAGCATACTTCAGTTTACAAGAACATCCATTTTTTTTTTCTCCGAATCTTTAATTTGCATGGTAGAAAAATCTCATGAATCACGATTTTTAATGCTTTTTGTATATTACTCTATGTATAACATAGCAACTTTAGGAGCTTATATCTCTGTAACTGAATGTTTAATAATTTTTAAATTGCAGTAAAAAAACGTGTTTCATCGCGCTGAACAACATACTTTTATGGCAAACGTTAATCTCTGAATTGTCCTAATGCTATAGCTACCTTAATAAATACTTATATTTGATTTTATATTGATTAGTTAAAAAAAAAAAGCTAAATAGAATGCAGAAATACAGATATGGAATCATCCGCTACATATTTTAGGCACTGAATTTTACAAGCTGCCGAGAAAGAGAGAGAACTTTGAAAAGTTTCGTAGTAGAGTTAGTTTTGTCGGCTTGATTTTAGCCAGGTTTCAAAGCCGGATTTTCTTCAAGGCTGAAACAAGACTTTCCGCGGATTGTGCAAAGCAGCGGAACTCTCGAGGTCGGAGCCGCAACAACGCTCTAACGCAGTCTCATGACTTGGAATTATTCTAGGCAGTGCTGCTGCTACTGCTGCTGCTGCTGCTGCTGCGAATCTGTATGCGAATGAATTTTTCGCTCCGTCTAGAACGCGTACCTACTCGTTTGGCCTTTGGCTTTTGCACGAACTTTCGTTCACGTACCTACGGCTTCTCTTTTTACTCATTGAGATGCACTTGCACGTCCGTTTAAACGTTATGACCTGCGGAACTTTAATTAGGTCTCCAACGATACACTCACAATAATTTTGGATGACTGAAATACTACAAATTTAGGACATTTTATCAACAATTCTACCAAAATGTCATCAAAACGTCAGATGAAACTTAATTAACCGTGTCAAAATAATAATAATAATAATAATAATGAAGTGTCTGTAGAGTAAAAAAAAAGAAGATAGCATTTCCGCACCATAGCTGAAGGTACCAACACAGACGAGAAAATAAAAAAATATAGCGTATACCTTCAAAGGAGAAAAAAAGCCAGCAAATTATTACCTTTCACATTACTTCCTCACTATTTTTATTTTGCACCTTTCACAAAGTGACCTCCAGGAGGAAGTATGTTAATCGAGTTTGGCTTACGAACAGAGGAAGCTTTGTGAAAGGTGAAAAATAATGAGAAAGCAACATGCATGGTTCTACAATAGTGTAAATTTTGTATAACATTTTTATAATAGCATATCTGCTAAAAATATACAATCGTTAGCGAATGAACTGAAAATGTTATATTCGAAAAATCTAGCATTTTCAAAGTCTCGAAAATTTCGCAAGCTTTTGTCATTTGTCATTAACAAGCATAAAATACAACGCGATTTATATCTGCGACAAAAAAAAAACGAAAGTTAAGAAACCTCATTAAAAGCGAAAAACTTGTCAATTTGATTTCAGCTGACGCACATCTACGTTGGTTTAGTGCCAACAGAAAAAAATGATAATAGCACAGTGATAAAGTGTCTATCTACGGCAGTAAAAGGAAGATAATATCGCATCTCAGCGTTGCAGCGAATTGGATTTCGCTCGCCGTATATCCGTAAAGCTCGGTCATATCCCAGAGCGATTACATGATAGATTGATAAATTGTTACAGGAGGAACTCGAGAGGACGCACACTGCCGGGAGAGTTGAAAGAGAGAAGTTTCATTCGTCTATCATCTATAAGTTTGCTCGCGGTGAGGTATACCTATTGTACGAGAACATCGGTCGTGACAGTTCATACGATTCTTCGCCTTTTTCAGCTACTTTTTCTTCGTCCTCGTAATTCCCCTCTCATCACAATTGTAAGTGCAAGGGTAAGTGTGCGCGTGCTGCGCTCTTGCAGGAACTGCTACGAAGAGCATCGGACAAGCACACACGTATTAGAAGAGCGAAACAGAAACTCACAGAGCTTCGGGCTATCGACCATCGTGTTTTCGAAAAGAAGATCGTACACACACCTCCGTACTCGGAAGAGATATATGTATATATATATATAGAGTATCAGCTTCCGGTGGATCCTTTCTGTCGTCCCTCGTCTAGCATCCAGTCTGGACACTCGCGAAAATTGGATTGCCAGTTTTCCCGTTCGGGTCTTCAACACCCGCCTCTGCGCATTCTCTCCTTCTCGCTGGCGTTCGTCTCTACGTTGTTCTCTCTTATCGACCCATATGTGTGCTACGGCGAGTCGTAAAATTGTTCACACGCGTTATTGAGAAATGCAAGTGAAACGTGCGCGGGTAGTTGAACGACACGTTTGTTGAAACTGTTGTCACTATACGTATATATACAGGGTGTCCCATTTTAATCTTCCAGTTGATTTATCTCGAAAAATTCTGACCAGAGAGATCAAGTATTGAGTATAATGAAGCTTTTAGGGTTCGAAGAGGGACGTTAGAAAAAAAATTCAAAATTGGTCCAATATTCAAAATGGCAAAATTACGACAGCCGACGTGTTTTTTAAAATGGAACCATGACCTTTTTTCTACCAAAAAATTCGTCATGTCAAAGCTAATAACAACTTTTGTAGGAAACTTTTTTTGATAAAGTATCAAAGTAAGTACGTTTTTTTGATAACTATCAAAAAAAGTTCCCTGCAAAAGTTGATAGTTTTGATATGACAAATTTTTTTATAGAAATAAAAAGTCATGGTTCCATTTAAAAAAAAACATATCGGCGGTCGTAACTCCGCCATTTTGAGTGGTGGACCAATTTTGAATTTCTTTTTGAACGTCCCCCTTCGAACCGTAAATGCTTCATTCTACTCATAATTTGATCTAGGCGGAATTTTTCGAGATGAATCAACTGGAAGATTAAAATGGGACACCCTGTATATACTGATACGTTTCGTTGAATAGTTTCATGAGAAATAGAATTCGAACCTAAATTTTAGTTTTATCGTGAAACATAATCAAAATAACACTAAAAATTTGACAAAAACCATACTTTTTTCAGAGTATGAAAAAAAAAAAAAAATAGCGCGGCAACGAAACGTTCTTATTTGCTGCTGGCCGATCGTGCGACTAGTATCGAATTCAATCGACATAGATTCAGTTTTGCACGAGCAACTCCGCCCACTCTTATTGTCTTCCTTCTTTCCTTTTTTGTCTTTACACAGACACGATCGCAGCTCGCCTCTGCCTCATTAACGAATAACGATTCGCGTACGATGTATTCCACTGTACAAAGGAAAAGTACAGAGAAAAATAATTTTCCAAGAAATACGGGAAATTGTCAATCGAATCGAGAGAAGCCGATACTTCGATGACAAATTGCTATATTATTCCTTTGACACAAAAATAAAATGATACTTTGGGGGCAAAAAAAATGAAAGAAATAATGGTAGTTGCTGAAGAGAATGGAAGAAGTGCTCACTAATTTTCTGCCTTTCGAGTTTTTATATCTCCTCTGCATATTGCAATTCAGAATCCCTCGATTCTCGTATATTCACAGAGAGAATGATTAATCGTGCGACGCTCGATGAGAGTTGAAATTGATTCAGGGAATCATCAGTCAGAGACTTGGAGAGATGGATATGAATGATTGTACATTTAGAAGAAATATAGCAAAACCTAAGCTCAAGTAGTGTCTTAAAGAAATTTGAAGTGCACATATTGCTTTGATACCTTGAACGATGAACTTCCGTAACGTCAACGAGTTCAATGTTGTTGTGAACGCACTTTCTGGCAACTTTCTTCCCTTGTCCGAGGAAAATACGGGCAGAAACATTGTCACTACGATTTATGGAATTTTCACGTGGCTACTTAAATTATTTTTTCTTTTATCCACGTCTATCGGACTGTTGTCTTACGTGTCAGCGTTCGAGGCTCTTCAATTGGGTGCTGTTAATACTATTGTGAGCCTGGAAATGCTTATTCTATCGACTTACCTAAATTCTCAACGCGGAAATCTACGAAATTTGATTGGAAAGATCAACGCTATTCTCGTTAATTCGGACGATCTGAAACGATGTATTCACGATACAGTCGAACCCCACAAAAAACGCTTGAAGATTTACACAGTCGCGACTGTTGGGTCAGTAATTATGTGGGCGATGATGCCAGTGATCAAAATCTTCGATAACGATCGTTTTACCTATATTGATTTTGTTCTACCGACTTACGTGCCTGGTGCACCGTTCAACGTCAGTGCTTTCGCCTTTGTTGTCACTGTTGAAGCTCTCGGTAGCTCTTACGTGATCTTCAAGAAAATCGCTATCGATGTATATGTCAACTATTTGATAACACTTTTGACCGCTAATTATCGTTATGTTCATGACCGAATGATCGCCGCTCTGCAACAAAAAAATCACGATAATGAACAAGAGGACAGGAATTTGGTGATTGCTTCATTAAGGAAATGCATACGACATCAGTGCGACGTTGTAGAGTAGGCATATTATTTGTGTTTTGGGGGAGAGTACGATTTCCCTGGCGCCGAATTTTGACGCTTGTTTCCGATAGTAGGTACTTCTCAATGGGAATAAAAAAGGTCGTATAGACTACAATCCTAACTGCTCTATTTTTGGAGATATCCATTTTTTAATTATTTTAATTTGTATAATTATTACATCTTCGTCAAAATGATTTGGTATGTAATGATTATTGAGGATGCTGATTACGAATATGGCGATACAATTGAAAAATTTAAAATGGCGTATGGTTCTTTAGGTAGGGCGAAGCCCGCCGTAAACAAATTATTATTATTATTGTTGTTGTTGTTTTTGTTGTTATGTCTCGGTCCAAGTATGATAAATCCACGGTCAAATCCTGGCGCCCCGCAAATCGTAATACTGCCCATTTTTTTACACCATATTAAAATCTTAAAAATTAAATATCTCGGAAACTAAAATAGTTAGCACTATATACCTAATGAACGTTTTTTTATTCCCTATGAGAAGTACAACCGGAAACGAGCGAGAAATCGAGGCGCCACTGATATCGTTCTCGTCCCGTGTTATGTTTTTCATTAAACCCTTCGAGATCACTCTGAAGCATCTTCACTCATGACTCTATTAATATTCATTTTAGAATTGGACAAATGCTCAGAAAATTACTGGCTATTAACGTTGGCTTAACATATTTAAGCTGTGTACTGAGATTTTGTTTTCTAGCCTTCTTCATTATTACAGTAAGTGACAAAAAAAAAAAAGTTTGAATACTATTTTTAGTTTGGAATAACACGTTCGAAATTTCTTATATTATTAACTTGCGGTTTTTCTGATCTACATGCAGATCCCAGGAGCTTACTTCGAAAGGTCCTTATACTTGAGTTTCACGATAGGAATGTTGATACAAGTTTACATGTTTTGCTCGTGCTGTCAAGAGTTGCTCGAAGCGGTAACGTAATAAGCGCAGAGCTATAGGATTCGATATGGAGGACATAAAAAAAAAAAAAAGAAAAAAAAAAAAGATGATGTTGACTTAAAAATTTCTTCGACTTTCTCGGAAGCAGAGCACGTCGATAACCGACGATGCATTTCACGAAGATTGGTACGGACGTGGAACTACCGTTAAACGTATCTTCCGCACTATTGGCCTGAGCAACCGCATGGAATGTCGCCTAAGTGCCTTTCGAGTCATTGATCTAACAGTGCCAACTTTTGTTGCGGTAAATCAATAATCAATTAAAATATCAATAATTTAAGATAAAACTGTGACTCGATGGGAATCACTATTTTTCATCAATTTTCCTTGTATCCTCAGATACTGAATCAAGCTTACTCGGCTTGTCTTCTTTTGCTCAGAGTTCAGTGAGTCGTTTGTTAATAATTTTAGTGAATTTATTAAATGTTGTTATAAAACATGTCTCCCTTCTATAAGTGTTAAAAATCCGGAGCTGAAATTCAACCCTATGCAGTGTCCGTGAAATAAATCTCAGTCGAAGTATTAACGAACTTTTCTAATCTTCTCTTTTATCTTTCGTTTTTTGTAGCAATTTTTAATCACATTTTCATTTTTATTTCTTTATCGAAAATAACCATTTGAAATAGGGTAATCCAGCCAATGAATGCACAGAACCATGTTTTCGGTTCTGAATAATGTCTGTGCTTAGAAATCTTTAAACGAACATTAAATTAAACGAACGAAAAAAAATTAATACTGATAAAGTTGATGCTGAACCCATCAACCAGTAAAAAGCTAAATAAAAAAAAATGTTTAAAAAGTAATGGCTAAAAAAAACCTCCAAACAGTGAGAAAGAACAACAAGACTGGCAAAATCTAGTATTTAAATGCCGTTTATTTATTGTAAACTTTTTAATAGCGTTATTACCTTACGTAAGAAAAATTCTATTAATTTTTTTAAATATTCTTGTTTATGCAAACGTTCATCAATTGAATAGGCCGTTACCTACCCGTATTTATTCGATTTTACGTTCGTGTTGAATTGTGGTGTTCATTAATTGGATTTCATCTGTTCATTCATTGGCCTAAGTCATTGAGCGGTGTTCATTCGCTGGATTTTTGTAGTACCTTCACAAAATACGTCTTTTTTCATACTGCCTTCAATTGTAATCGAATATTATGACTGTAATGGCTTGTCACAGATCTAACTTATCAAAAAGAACCGTAATATGTGAGCTTATTTACCTAGTAATACATTTATACCGATACAAATATGACATCTTGCTAACCGTTCGTTCATTGGTAGGATTACCCTAAATCCCATTTGTTGCAGCTCGATTGACAAAAAGATGTTGGAAGCTTTATAGGCTTCACTGGTACAGTTGCGCGAAAGGTATCGCGATGTGGCCATCTAGCGGCTGAGCGCCGAACGCCAAAATCACGTATTTTTCCTTAGAAAGTTAGGATGCATTGGCAAGACTTTCTTTATTTGCCGATAAGTTGCACATTGCTTCTTCATCTCCTCCCCCATCTGCCCTTGTACAAAGTTTTGTCTATCGTGAAGCCAAAATTGATCAACGTACTTTCTCATATTGGAGCTTCCGTGAATGGAGGAAGAAAAAAATGAGCGAGCAGAGTGCAAGTTTCGATTTAGCCTCTTTTTTATAATATAAATAACAAAGAGGTAAAATTAGTTTTAAAAAAATTGAAAAAAAACAACATAATGTTAATTAAGACGAGAGAGCAACATATTAATGGTTTAAGATAATATCTTATAAACTCACGTTTCTTATTAATTATGTATTTGCACTTGCCGACATGTTTCCTGTATTGAGAAACGTACACGCGTCTAGACGTACTCATGGCTTTGCGTTTCGCTCTCAAGACATCCGGAATCAATTTCAAGCCCCGTCGACCAATGATAATACACGATTAATCATTCTGTCTGTGAATGTGACAGACGGGGCAAGCCAAGCAGTTCAATATGCAAATGAATGAATTGCAGAGGATACAAAAAAACGAACTAGAGTCGTTTTTCGCTTTGACGTAGCGAGTCGCACTTTTTTTTCATCCAAATGATTTTTTACTTAAAACCAATAATTGAATTAATCATAATTGTTGAGTATCGAAGATGAATTTATTTTAAGGAACGGTCGCTATGTTGATAAATTTCGATTTTATATTCCAAAAAAAGCAAAACATTGCTGCCGTTATAAAAAAAAAATTCGACTTTTTAGGCAGATTTTAATGAAATTTTGCACACATGTAGACTGTCCTAGAACTAAGTCCGGGTATAAATTTTACGCAGGTCGGTCGAGCGCTTCAAATTTTATAACGTTTTTTATTTTTTGAAAAATCTCGTTTGCGCACTAGCTTGCACAAATTAAAAGATACCGGCTTCAAATTTATTTCACGTATTGGGCACCGTGAAGCAAGGTTTGAGTACAAGTTTGAAGAAAATTGGTTGAGAGGTTTATGTTTCATGACGATTTTCAAATTTCAAAAAGCTTGTGAATGCGATTTTTATAGTAGACGAATTTTTAAATATTCTTTTATATTACACACAAATAAGCGTGGAAAGTAGAACCTTGCAGGCTTTTGTGTAATCTACAAATTAAGCGTCTTTAGCATGTAAATTTAAGACAACGTAACATCAGACGTTTCTCAATCACGTGAAAAATTTCCAATTTTTATGATTATAAAATCATTGATAATAATTCACAGAGTTATAAAAAGAAAAATCTAATTAGAAAAACGAAATTTCTTTTTTTTTCAACATCTCAATTCCATTATCATTAAAACAGAAGAGTTTCGACCAATTTTAGATCTTAAAATACAAACTATATTTGTATTAAATTCACTCAAGTTTTTTAATACTTTATGCAAATAAAATGCAATATTTAAGAAACTGGTACAAACTCATATATATGAGTTTGTCGATGAGAGATGTTTCAGGGATGCAGCACGACTGTAGTTCATTACCGCTCGCCAAGTTTCCCGCAAATGTTAAATATAATCGATAACATATCCACCGCTTCAACTGCGGAGCTCCACCCTCCATCGTCGCAATTATTCGTCCTCCCTTCCTCTTCACGCCAGGTCGGTCGCAGAGAGGGTCAGTTGTTTCTCATTAAAAATTAAGTATCCCACGCAGAGTCATCAAAAGAGGACAATCTAATGAAAAATAGCGGCAATTATCGTGAGACGCCGACAGAAAACTATTTTCATGCAAAAGTTGCTTGGAATCGCACAAAATAAAAAGAAAAAAAAAAACAAATATGGAAGAAAAAATAATTACAGGGATCGTCAAAGCGGAGGAAGGTTCGCTAATTAGGTTTCCACTTGATATTTCTTTTTTTGTATATTGAAACTAACTGCGATCTCATGCGTCGTTTTCTCCTATCTTTTGCATTCATAAAAGGAATGATTAATCAAGGGATCGGTCGACGTGGCTTTTAAATTCAAACCGGCAGTCTTGAGCGAGACGGCGAAACGTTCGTATCACTAAATATAAATTTATATCCAATTGCAGGAGCACAGGTAGCGTTTTTTAATATCTTCGAGATAGTCATTAGGAGAGATACACGTCGAGTATTAAATTCTTAAAGGAATAACTGAATCGTGGAAATCTAATGAACACGATGATTTTTTGATTGTGAAATTAGCTACTACTTTTATAAGAAATAAAAAATCAGATAATTATCGTATGGGCGATGTTTTTAAAATTGCAAAAATTAAGATTTCTCATTGAAAGCTTTGTTAAAGGCCATTAAAATTTTGCAGAGGCAAATAAACGCTGCTCGAAAGGATCAAGATTTAAATAAATTCATACAATCCTACGTGCATAAATCCTAAATCCGAGTGATGGATTTTCGTAGCCAGAACAGGTTCAACTTTATCGTCAATACACTCTCGGGTAATTTTCTTCCCATGACCGGGGAAAATACAGGTTTGGGGTTCGTTCGCTTGACCTACATGATCTTGGTATGGATCATTAGATCTATATACTTGATCACTACGGGAATTGGCTGTTTTTCTTATGTACCGGCGATCGTGGCTATTCGCGACGGTGGTGTTACAGCAATAGTCAGCATCGAAGTTGTTACACTTACAATCTACCTGAATCTACGTCGTGATTATTTGCACAATATGATACAAAAGATCAACAGTGTTCTCATCGATTCTGATGATCTAAGACGAATAATTCACGACACCGTGATACCAACGAAAAATCGCATGAAGATCTACACGATAGCCACTCTTGGATCGGTGATTTTGTGGGCTGCACTGCCTGTTCTCAAAGTATTGGAGACCGATACTTTCACTTATACCGATTACGTGTTACCAACTTATTTCCCTGGAGAACCCTTCACCGTTAAAGCTTTCGTTTATGGCATTATCGTTGACACTATTGGCAGCAGTTACGTCATCTTCAATAAAAATGCTATCGATGTTTACGTGAGCTACTTGATCACAGTTTTGACCGCTGAATATCGATACGTTAACGAACAGGTGACTTACGCTCTCTGCAGTGCTGATAATAATGAAGATGATGACGAATCGGTGATCATTGCTCTTCGAAAATGTGTGAAGCATCATTGCATCGTGATGGAGTACGTATTTTCATGTCGCAGACGTTAGATACTTTGAAAGATGATTGAATGTTCGTTAATTTACATTTTTCTTCAAATCCCATTTGTAGTATTGGACAAATGCTCACGAAATTATTGTACGTTAATGTCGGTGTAACGTACATGAATTGCATAATGAGGTTTTGTCTTCTTGGCTTCGCTCTTGTTTCGGTAAGCCTGAAAAATGAATTTGTAATCTGTTAATTTTAATTAACGAAATAATTGCTTAACAATTTTCCGCAAAAACGTTAAAAAATTTTATGAAACACTGTTTTTTGTACAATACTTTGAAACATTCGGATTTTTTCTTATTTTTCACAGACTCCAGGTGCATATTTCGCAAAATGTATCTACATGATGTTCACATTGGGCAGTTTGGTACAAGTCTACTTTCTTTGCACGTGCGTTCAAGAGTTACTCGATGCGGTAAAGTAAGATGCCACGTTATAATTTTTTTTTTTTTACGAAATACGTAATAGAAAAAAGAAAATAAAAGTATATTTGCATTTATTTTTATATAAAGAGCACGTCGATAACCGACGATGCGTTTCATCAAGATTGGTACAAACGCGGTCGAGCTGTTCAGGGTTTCTTCCATACTATTGGACTGAGTAGTCAAATGGAGTGTCGACTTACAGCCTTTCAAATCGTCGACTTGACAGTGCCGTCATTCGCTAAGGTATATATTTCTACGACTCGTATGACCAGTTCATTATTTTTCTACGTGATATATACGTGAGGAATAATTGTATGTAAATTCGTATCTGTATTTCAGAGAAATTAATTTTAATGTTTTTCATTAGATACTGAATCATGCTTACTCGGCTTGCCTACTTCTTCTGGGGATGAGCGCATAAATAACAAAGAGATATATACGTATAGTTATATTAGAATCGTTTTATTATAATGCAAATTGTTACTAGATTATCACAAAAAGTAAACTTATATGGAGCAATTAAATAATGAAGTTATTACATTTTCAGGAGGGCTCGAAATACAGCTGTTTTAATGTATATGGATTAAATTTAAGAAAAATTAGGCCCTGAAAGGGGCCTTAATGGGGACTTCAAAAATGAGGCTGTGGAAGGGGACTTTAAAAGCTAGGTCCTGGAAGGGCCTTATGAAAATCAGGCCCTGAAAGGGGTTTTATGGAAATCAGGCCCCAAAAGGGGACTTAGACAAATCGGGCCCGGCAACGGGCCGTATAAAAGTCAGACCCTGAAATGGGCCTTATGAAAATCACGCCCTGAAAGGGGCCTTCTTAAAATCAGGCCCGGTAAGGGGACTTATGAAAGTCAGACCCTGAAAGGGGCTTTACAGGGACTTAAAAAACTAGGTCCCGAAAGGGGCCTTATGAAAATCAGGCCCGGTAAAGGGCCTTATGAAAGTCACACCCTGAAATGAGCTTTATAAAAATCAGGCCCTGAAATGGGCTTTATAAAAATCAGGCCCTAAAAGGGGCCTTATAAAAATGCGGCCCTGGAATGGGCCTTATAAAAATCAGGCCCTGAAGCGGGTTTACACCATGAGGGCCTTGAAGAGGACATCATGAGATCTCAAAAAAATCAGGGCCTTGGAGGGACCTTATGAGGAATTAGAAAATTCAGGGCCTTAATGTGTCTTTTGACCCCGGCCATCTTGATTGTACTACACGGCGGCGATATATTTTTATAATATTGAGAGACATATCAACCTAAAATTTCCTACACAAATGGTTCAACACTGCATCACGATTAATGTTAAATTCGGCGAGAATCCATCGAGCGGAACTATAAAATGAATTAACTAAACTTACGAAATGGAAAATGGCGACCGGTGCATTGTCGAATGTAGGTGAATCAGCCCATATATAGTCTCCGAGTCGGTCGAATAGGCGTTGGTTGTGTACTGCACTGGATAATATTATACCAGCAATGGAACGCTTTAGCAATATAGGACAATTTATGCTTTTGCAATACCTGTCACTTCAACGCTCAAGCGCTTTTCGAAACAATGCGTGACACGTTGATTCGTGTACGGCGAATGAAATTCATTGTCCGAATGTCCGGATGTCTGCGTGTTTCTAGATTCTCGTGTCGCTGGAACGCACATGCTATGGTGTTTTGTTTATAAACCCGTATAGAAGAGAATGCTGGACGCGGAAACTGCACTAGAGTCCCTGCAGGCAATGTCAAGAAGCTTCATTTACACGTCGTAACACAACAATAATAAAATAAAAAGTGTTGCTTTGCTGTTGCGTCGTAGGAAGCAACTCATTACTTTTTCGCGCATTTTTATGCTGCAACAGTTTTGACTCGTGTACCAAATTTGCAAAAACAAACATACTGCCAAAATGGACGATGATTTTACGCTCGTTTATCTGACTCATATTTGACAAAAAAAGAACCGGTCGTTGCATTTCTTTGCGGCTGTTTTACAAGTTCGCAAAGTTTTGAAAGTTATTCCCGCAGGCATTTTGCTACCATTGTGCGCAAACGCGCACTTATCACCTGTACTTTATTCGTCATTTACATTTACAATGCCAGACTACAAGACATTGTGCGTTATATGCGACCCAAGAACTGACTATATGCTTTAAATCTGCCTTTATGCTAACGCGCTATATGACGCTCGTAGTTATTATTCTCAGACGTGCAATTACTATACCTCTCTCGCTATACGTGAGCATTGCTTCAATGCACTCGGTATTGTACGACAGTATTAACGCCGCTGTTCTACCAGAGAGCTTTCGTTGACTTAAGACGACAAGTCCCCGCGAGAGGGGGAATGAAATTAGTAAAACAAAGTTTTCCACTTAAACCAACAGTCGCGTAACTCTCTATGGGGAAAAGACACGCTTGGTAGCCTCATAGAAAATAAATATAACGGTACAAATGATTCACTTATTCGACGAGCAGGCGTCGCCACTTTCCAAAATTGGATCCGCCATCTTGGATTTCGAACTCTATCGACACGACACGTAAATGACAGCAACTGCCGCTCGAAAATCGCCAAGTATGACGCATTCTATACGAGTTTAATTACTTTTCGGCATTTTCCTCCGCCATATTGTTTTCTTACCGTTTAAGATGCTAATGCTTTTGCCGGGTGAACTCTCCGCTACGCTTAGAAGAAAATCGTAACAAAGAAACGTGCGCTTCTTCCGTACAACGGAAACACATCAGTTCCATCGAGACTCGCCTCTCGGTTAGATAAACTCACGGTTGCAATAATGTAAAATCACGTGACAGACTTGCATCTCATACAAATATAGCGTAACAAATGATTCCCTTATTCGGCGAGTAGGTGTCGCCACTTTCCAAAATTGGACCCGCCATCTTGGATTTCGAACTCTATCCACACGAGACGTAAATGACAGCAACTGCCGCTCGAAAATCGCCAAGTATGACGCATTTTATACGAATTTAATTACTTTTCAGCATTTTCCTCCGCCATATTGTTTTCTCACCGTTTAAGATGCTAATGCTATTGTCGTGTGAACACTCCGCTACGCTTAGAAAAAAATCGTAACAAAGAAACGTGTACCTCTTCCGTACAACGGAAACACATCAGTTCCATCGAGACTCGCCTCTCGGTTAGATAAACTCACGGTTGCAATAATGTAAAATCGAGTGACAAGCTTGCATCTCGCGGTATTGTTTGCCACAGTAGATACGACGGGCATTGCTCAGACGCGGTCAGCCGTAAGATACAAGCCCGGTCTGCTGGTCTGGTACACACACCATATGTGTACTGATTAGGGGCCTAACAGTGCACAATAGTTACGGGTTAGGGAATGCTCAGACACACGTGTATATACTCTCGAGGGAGGCCTGCATTTGCGTGTATCCACTGTTTAACGCTGGTTGAGCATTGACAGTGAAACAACCGCGCAATGCTCTCGAGCTTCGCTACTGACAAGTGGTGGTCGTAATGTGTAGACAAGACAAACGCGCTCTCTCGCTCGTGTGCTCAGTAGTTATATACCGTTAGCGTCAGACGCCTAAGCGAACACAAGAGACGAGAATCCAGGGATAGATATATAAGTATCTTCACTGGCGGAGTAGATAAGAAATTTATTATCGATATCGATTATTGTGTAATTGAACAATGCATGTTGAATCGTAACGATTCATGAACGTTTGAAGGGTGTTAAAGGGACAAAAATATTGATATTTCAAACCTTTTAAAAACCGATTCATTTTTTATTGGATTTATGGATATTTCATCAGTTTCCATCAGTTTTAATCGGAAATTCTAAACGCGGAGAACTAGTTCGAAGTTGGCCGT
Source organism: Perithous albicinctus (assembly GCA_964016905.1). Classification (NCBI taxonomy): domain Eukaryota; kingdom Metazoa; phylum Arthropoda; class Insecta; order Hymenoptera; family Ichneumonidae; genus Perithous; species Perithous albicinctus. The sequence goes on along the minus strand of OZ024702.1, from coordinate 9,040,044 downwards.
ATTTTTGGTATTGCTTTCTCGTAGAGGAAGCTTTGTATTTGTGAACATTTTGTTTTTCGAGATTTTCATGTCAACTCAGAATGGTCCAAATAGTCGAGAAAATGGTCTAGAAAAAATATGTGTATGTGGCTGTGTGTGCGTGTGTGTGTGTATGTTCCAGGGAAAAAAATTTTAATTGTCCATAACTCACGAACGGCACGATGGATCGAGGTCAAATTTGGCACGCAAGTAGAGCAGTAACTCCTCTTTAATTGGTGTGATTTTTAATAAAATGTATCCATATATACCGATTTTATAGAATTTTTAATTTTTCGAAAAAGTTGCGTGATCGCTCGAACTTTCGTAAAAGTTCGACGATTTAGTTAAATAGTTCTTCATAACTGAAGACAGGATCAAAGTTATTTGGTTTTATTGAATTTCGACGAAATCGGTAATGGGGTTCGGATTTTATAGAATTTTGAATTTATCGAAAAAAATTAATTTTCCTCTAAATCACGTCGAATCTCAACAAATCAACTGAAATGTTCTGCAGACGAAAAATAACATACAGCGCTGCCTACGTACCAAATTTGGTGATGATCGGTAAAGTCGTTCGGGTTTTACGCCATTTTGTATTTTTCAAATAATGTAAATCTTCGCTCTAACTTCCGCAAAAGTTAAGAAAGTAAGTCAAAACTTTGTACTAGATGGAAATATGATGCAACGATATTAATTACGGAATTTTCGTTGTCATGTGTCACGTAATTTGTTTTTGTTTTTTTATAGATTATACATTTTTAACTTTTAATTTGTGTTGTTGCACAAGCAACTACCAAAAGTATAGAGGTAATGATATTTAAAAAATGCAAAGTAGAACTTCGCACGTTGCTTCCTCATTAAATTTCATTTTTCACCAAGCTTCCTCTATGGGGAAGCTAAAATTAATAAATAAACTTCCTCATAAAGATGGCTTTGTGAAAAATGAGATTTAATGAGGAAGCAACGTGCAAAGTTTTACTTTGCACTATTTTTAGAGATGTTAGGGAAAAATATATTTTTAGAGACGCAGGAGAAAAATATGACGATCCTGGGTGGAATATGAGAATTTACTTCGGGATTTTTCATCTTTTATCAATCCCAGATATTTAAAAAAAAAAAAAAAAGAAAAAAAAATTCTGGGGACGTATATGAAAATTCCGAGAAAAAAACCAAAAATTACTTCATTTTCAGTACATTTCCATATTTCTATAAGAATCTTCTAATTCCTCTGGACTGCTTTATGAGATTTTTTAAAAGAGAATAATTAAAAGAGATTTTTAATTATATTAGTAAAAATAGCCCGGACGTAACATAATTTATAGGAAAAATGTGTTTATTTACAATAAATACAAAATAAATAATTCAGTAATCCGCTGCATTACTGGCCAGATAATCTCGACGACCGATATTGGACGCTTGTTTATTTTGAATAGCTTCGAGCTTAGGACACTCGGTGATTCTGTGTCCAAGACCACCGCAGTAACTGCATCCACGTTCGTCTGGAAAGAAATCAACGATTATTAGTCATCGTCGCGATAACTAAAATTGTAAATGACAAAAAAAAAAAAATAACACACCTCCTAAGTTCAGATATTTCTCGTTCTCCGAGAAGAGTTCTAGCAAGAATGGAGGAACCTTCTGCTTCGCCTCCATCAGCAAATGTTTAAGATCCAACAGAACGGACTCGTCGTTAGCTTTGTTGATAAAAGTCGTCGCTATTCCCGTACGTCCCGATCGACCGGTTCTTCCGATACGATGAACTAAGAAAAAATTAATTAAACCATTGATTAGTTTGATCGTGCTGCAAGACTTCCTTGATGGGTGGAATGCAATGAAGAGGGTCCACACCCGGGACCGAAACGTAAAATTTGGGTTTTTAATTTTCCCTGACTCTCTTCTTCATGATTGGAGCTGTCCGATCGCAACCACTCAAGGAACAACTTCTATAACTATCCTCAAACGCATATCTCTTAATCTACTGTGGAATGCAATGTTTTACCGTAATTCTCTACATCATCGGGCATGTCGTAGTTGATAACGTGTTGAACATCGGCAAAATCGAGACCCTTCGAAGCGACATCCGTTGCAACGAGAACGTCCTTCTTACCCTCCCGAAACGCTTCGACCGATCGCGAGCGCTCTTCCTGATCTACAATCAATATAAAATTTTAAAACGAAACTCTCGAAAAACAGCGCATACTCATTTTTTTCGAGGGGGAAAAAAAAGTATTCGCGTTATTGATTTTAGAGTACGAAAAAATGGTCTACAACGTCGTGAAAAGTAGAGATAGACTTTTAGGAGCAAATGGAAATAATGAGAAAGTAAGGGTTGTACTTTTTTTTTTTTAGATGAGGTACTTAGCGATAGCTTCGACTTTTCTCCATGATATTACCTTTTCCTCCGTGGATAGCAACAGCATCTACACCCTTCAGCAGCAGATACTCGTGTATCGCATCGACGTCCTGCTTCTTCTCCGCGAATATTAACACCGGCGGCGTTGTCTTTTTGAAACACTCGAGTAAATAGACTATCTTTGCCTCCTGCTTCACGTATTCCACTTCTTGGATTACGTTCATTGAAGCAGCACCCGCACGACCGACGTTTATCGTAACCGGCTTTACCAGAGCCGAACGGGCAAAGTTTTGAATTTTCTTTGGCATCGTCGCCGAGAATAGCAGGGTCTGCCTTTGGCCCTGGAATTTCGAAGTAAAAGTTAAAAGTCTTTTGTTAAATTCTGACACAACAAAACTAAATTATTGCATTAAACAAAAACATAAATTATTTTATTAAATTACCTTAAAAAAGGAGAATATCGTTCGAACGTCTTCTTCGAAACCCATATCAATCATACGATCCGCTTCGTCCATGCACAGATAACGACATACACTGAGTTTAACCATTTTTTTGTCCAGCATATCCATCAGTCGTCCGGGTGTCGCCACCATTATATGCACGCCTCTGATAAAATATTGATTTTTATTTTAAAAATCGGATGTTAAATTGCTGTTGCGTTTCAACAGCGATCTCTTACCTATTAATTATTTCCAAAGATTCGGAAACATTGACCCCGCCGATTGCTAAACAGCTACGGATTTCTGGGCAATTTGCGTTTCTCAACGCATTCGCATAATGCTGAATTATATCGTATGTTTGCTTCGCCAATTCACGGGACGGACAAATAATTAGACCTGAGAATAATGAAAAATTATTAGTAGAATGTAATTTATAGGTACTATTAAATGGCGATTAAAATCTTGTACCATATGGCCCTTCGTTTCGGGTAAAGGGCATCGCGACTTCTTGCTCCAAACAGAACATTATCAGCGGAAGAACGAATACCAAAGTCTTTCCACTGCCTGTAAAGGCTATACCGATCATGTCCCGTCCCGATAATCTAAAAAAATTAAGGTAAATCAGAATATGTTATGCAAATTTCAGCAATTATTGCATCAGTTGTGGCCGACTTTTTGCTTTTCCAAAATTTGATAATTTGCAATTATTCACTATTTTTGTTTTCGTATATGTCGGGAACGAAAAAAAATAAAATTGCGTTAAATTATCATCATAATCATCATAAGAATTATCATCATTTGAAACACATATTCCAAATTACTTTCCTCTTTAAAAATAACAGTTAAATTCCTACCGTCAAAAAGACATAGACAATTGAAATCGAAGTTCGAGATATTTGTGAAGCCACTTTATTCGTGCTATGATTGGTCGGTGGTGGCTATGATTTATAGCGAATCCAAATTCTTTTGCCGCGTACAATTGAATTTTTTTAGCATAAAAAATGTGTGTACAATTGAAGCTGGTACGAAAATAAGATTTCAGTCGGCAAAAAAAAAAATAACATTAAAAAGCGCTACCACATTGTTGCTAGAAATTGTAAAAAAAAAAAATCGTTCCAATCATACTCACACTGTAGGTATCCCCTGTACCTGAATAGGAGTGGGCTTGCTGATACCTTTCTGCTCCAAGCCATGCAATATTCCTCTGTGAAACTTCATCTCCTTGAAGGCCTTCAACGGCGGTGGTACATCTTCTCCCTCCACCAAAATTCTCAATTTTCTTCTCACTCTTTCATGACGCGCCTCTCCAAGATGCAGCACCGCTCTGGGTGGCTTCCAGCTTGTTTTAATCGGATCTTTGTACTCGATGCCCTTAGCCAATTCAGCTACGCCCATCAGAGCCTTGTTTTCAGCTACACTCTCCAAAATCTTTTCCTCTTCTTTCAGCTGCCTTTCCATTGCGCTCTCCTTCTTAGCTGAAGTAAAAAACAAGTCATTAGTATCGATACAATCTAACAATGTACATAAATATAAATTTGAGGGCTTCGATTATTATACCAACCTTCTGCCAACTTTTTCAGCTCTGTGTGCTGATCCAAAAGTGAAATATTCGATTTTCTGCCCCAAACTTGACCATCGTCCTCTTCGCCATCGTCCTTTTCATTTTCGCTACTGCTTTTACCAGCCGTCGCGCTGTTGCCTTCCTCTTTGAGTTGGCCCAATCGTCCGAGCTTCATCAGCTGATGTTTCTTGCGTTGCTTCACGGGTACGTAGGGAACATAATTTTCGTCCGAATCCGAGTCACTCTCATCTTTGTCATTTCTTCGATATCTCTATTAAATGCAAAGGACATGTGTTTATATGAATAGATTTGAATTTTTGTGTAAATAGATTGATAAATTAACAGCGGCTAACCTTTGTCGAGGATTTTTTCACGTCGTCTTTACCCATTTTGATACTCAACGTTTTTGCGAATCGACTAGTGAGAAATTAATTTTTTTGTCAATACATTGTTAGCCGGAGACTTTTTGCTACGCACTTATGTCAACAATTGCAGCGAATGTTTATGTTTAGATACTTCGGACGTGTATCGAACGATTCTTGTTCTTTTTTTTTGTTTTCTTGGGATTAAAAGGTTTCGAGCGCCATCTGGGCGAACTCTGTCGGTAACCAAAACTACTGCTCGGTCGGTAACAAAAACTTCAAAGCGTTATTCTCATTCCCATTTTATCTTTTAAACAAAAGACAGCAACAAAAGAAATTCATTTGCACCCTTTTTTTTAAATCATTGCTTTGTAGTCCTATCAATCATCTACAAAAAATGCGGACTCAATCAGAAGGGTCAAGAGTCATACCCAATTCCAAACTAATTGGAACGCCCCACATATATACACATATTTATTAAACAAATATCAGCCTATCAGTACAAAAATCTATTTCGTAAAGTCGCACTATCCCTCATAAAAAAAACAAAACAAAACATAATCCTCCACTTCTGACAATCGCTAACATTTAATATAAAATCCTTTATTTCTTAGATTCAATATTAAGCCAGTCTTTCGGATTCTTCAATACTTCGACAAGCCTCCCTTCCTCGGTAGTCGAATCGGGCTCGTGCATATATTCCCACTTGGCGGTTAGCGGCAAAGACATGAGAATGCTCTCGTAACGTGCTCCAGGTGTACAAAGCCCAAATTTCGTGCCTCTGTCGTAAATAAGATTGAATTCAACGTAACGACCGCGTCTGAGCAATTGCCATTGCCTCTCGGCGTAGCCGTACGGAGCGTCTCTGTGTCGTGCAACGAGAGGCACGTACGATGGTATAACGGCCTCCGCGCACGACGTCACGAATTTAAAAGCCGCCTCTTGATTCGGTTCATCCAAATCGTCGAAGAAAATACCGCCAATTCCTCGTCGCTCGCCTCTATGAGGTATGTGAAAATAATCGTCGCACCATTTCTTGAATTTCGCGTAATAATTTGGATCATGCTTGTCGCACGCTTCTTTGAGCGTGCGATGGAAGTGCTTGGCGTCCTCCGCGTTCAGATAATAAGGCGTAAGATCGGTGCCTCCGCCAAACCACCATTGAACGCTGCCATCTTTGTTCTTAACTTCGAAATAACGATAATTAAAGTGTATCGTTGGAATCATTGGATTTCTCGGATGTATCACGGCGCTAACACCAGCCGCAAAAAATGGCAAAGCACCTTCGTCCATTTTTTTCCCTCTCGATCGCATCTGTTGCACAGCACCGGGTGGTAACTCACCCGAAACGACTGATATATTGACACCGGCCTTTTCGAATACAATACCATCTTGCAGGACGCATGTTATTCCACCACCGCCTTCCTCTCTCGACCAACGATCGACGATAAAACGATTTTCTTTGCCCTCGAAGGACTCGAGAGATTTACAAAAATCTGCTTGAATCTTCATGATCAGCAGTTCCATTTTCGTCTTCATGTCGCCTGCGTTGTTTTCTAGGTGGTCTATGCTCGTGATTGGCGGAGCCATGAATTTTTCGGTATCCAATTTTGATTTTGCTGATTCTGCCTTGGTGGAAAAGGCATTGTACACCGTGAAGCCTGATACAAAAATGCCCGCACTTAGCAGCTTGATGCGATGCGATTTTGGGCTTCTCGAGCACCGTTGAGTTACCATCGAGTGGATCGTCCTCCAATTTTGGAGAATCACCTTTGTTGCCATTTGTTGACACTGTGAAATAAATATGGTTTAACGATTGAAAATTGTTAGTCGTATTTAAGATTACGTACCTGATGCGACTAAAAGGTTATATACACACTCGGCTTACAATCCGGTGTTCGGCCTGCTGTCCACCGCTGCTCTGCTCGAATGTTAATGTGTAAATGCTATCTATAACGTGGATGAACGCACGTACGCACGATCTCACTGGTGTATGGCGACCAGCTGATTATCAGTGAGAGTGTACATTTTTCGTAGTGTCCCAGTTATTGACCGTTATCACGAATCTTCATTTTTAAGCTCCAAAGCCATACAATTTCGTAAACTTGGCAGATGTAGTTGACCAATCACAGCTTTAATACTAATTAAATGATGTCTTGAATATTTACTGTTCAAAAGTCTGATTTATTTAAACGAGTATATTTTAATCATCTGTTTTTAATTCAATGGGTCAATTACTGGGACAGGTGACTTATTTAAAGGTGATTTCAAGCCTGCTGAAAAATATTTTTTTATCTGAAAAAAAAAAACGGGTAAAAATAGCATGTGATTTAAAAAAAAAGCTGCAGCTCCGAATGTGAGAATAAATTTCCTACGCTTTTCGTTTTTAAAAATGTGGATGTATGAAAAAAAAATTATATCGAGGAAAATAAAAATCGTTTTAGATTTTTTTTATACTCGAAAATCTGATGAACATCTTCACATGCTGATAACATTGTTATAAACATTCAGGTGCGATTTTTTTTATAGGATTTATTTTATCTATAAAAAGATACAAGATGCTTTATTGTCTGAAGAAAAATGTATTAAATTTAGGGAGTCCCTAAAAAGTTCTGGAATCCCAAAAAAACCCTGATTTAGATGTACATTAAAAATGAAAAAAAAAGCAAATTCAAAATTAAAAAAAAAGTCCTTCCCGAATAGAACAATTAGCTCAGATAAAATTTCCACAAAGTTTCCTGGGTGATAAAACATTTCCTATGTGAGATTGCTGTAAAACTTCACTAGGAATTTTTATTCCTATGTGGACATTTTTTTTTCTATAAGGACATGTAGAAAATGTTATGTAAGCAAGAGCAAAAAATATGCTGTTTTTATGTTTAAAGCTACAGTTGGATCCTTTTGTACCAACACAAGTAGCAGTTACAGACCCTGTAAACCCTCAGTTTCAATTACACAAAATTATAACTGTAATTTATCGTAAATTACATATATTACGACCATTTTCGATTAACAATCTTCCATTATGCTGTAATATATGAGGCAAAACACGTCGGCCACTCCAATTTTTCATGTCAACGAAACGTCCTCAAATTTATTTAGGATGTTGGTATGATTGAGGAAAAAATGTAGGAATTTTTTCAGATTTTTTATTGCATATTCCAGCTATTATAAATTTCTGAAAATAATCATTGTTTATTTTTTAACGCCAATACTACGACTCACACAAAAAAATCATAGCAACATCAAATTTTGGATTTTTAGCGTACATTCCAACAACATTTTTTGTAAAATTCTCCGATTTTATTTTATGCTATTTTTCAATTAAATAAAGTCGCCACTTTTTTCCACCGAAACGGCATTTCCGATACAGCTGAAATTTTCACATTTTGTTTCTTTAAATATCGAGAATCTTAGAAAATATTGGCGAGATGGGCAGCAATTTTGCCCCAGAGTTAGAGCTCTTCGTACGATGGAACATTGTGGTAATCTAATGTGTAATTGCTCTCTGCGTTCAGGAGGGCTGAGAATGTCTATGGAAAATATTCTAAAGCTCGCATTACATTTTTTTATTATGTAATTCTTGTTTTTTTGTATTAGATTACATTTTCAATTTTTTCTAAGATTCTCGGCATTTGAACGAAAAAAATGTGAAAATTTCAACTAAATCGGAAATGCCGTTTCGGAGGGGAAGAAAGTGGCAACTTTATTTAATTAAAAAATAGCATAAAATGAAATCGGAGAATTTTACAAAAAAATGTTGGAAAGTACGCTGAAAATAAAAAATTTGATGTTCTTATGATTTTTTTTTGCGAGTCGTAGGCCAACATCCTGAAGAAATGTGAGGACGTTGACATGAAAAATTGAGTTGACCGACTTGACGTGTTCTGCCCGATATTTTTGTTATACATTGATAATCCTATTTTCTTGTGATGCGTCTATATATTTTTTCTATTCATACTTAAGCCACTTTATTTACTTTTGAGTATTTGTGAATATCTATGAGTTTCTGGATGTTTACAATCGACATGTGAATTTTATTGTAATTTACATTAATACCTACTAAACAATAATAAGTATTGGAAGTTTTATTGACATACACGTAGCATTTATTTATTAATAAAATACATAACTTTATGTTGCTATTCATGAAACATTATTCGTATAGCCGGATCCGTCAGGGCTATTGGATTTTACCGAACAGACAATATCTTACTTACCTGTTCGATTAAATGATTCAAGTTTTACGTTTCACCGCGTAAAACACGACGTGACAACTATATTGTACTCTGCGAGAATAAAAAAGAAGGATAATACAGTTTCTACGTCGTCCTCCCACCGTTAGATAGATTCAAAAGAATTTCTCCTAGGATATTTATGTCGGCGGTTTCATCTTGCAAAGGAATCTCAGATGCAGCATATCGACCTCGCCGGTTGAAAGTTGCACGACACCTTCTTGATTATCAATTGAAATGAGTGTTCCAACTGCCTCGCGATTTTCACCCAATACCACTTTAACGCGATCGCCACGAGTCGGTACAACCGGTTCCAGTTGCTCGCAAATCAAATTCACCACACGATCCTCAGCCGGCAGGAATACCGCGCACATTACGCCCTTTAAGCAGAACAAAGCATTTTTTTAAATGACGAATAATCGATTATTACTAAAAAATAATAATAATAAGAAGAAGAAAAAAATGTTAATACTAATGATGATAATTTACCGATATTCCACGAATTACGCCCTGTTGGCCGGCAAGTGCCGGATCCTGGTGCGAGTCCTTTATTCGAACTTCTATATCAACTGTGTGCCACTCCGAACTGCCGAGAACATTCGAGCCAACGCCTGTGTCCAAACCTGAACCGGGAGTTTGCGGATTGTTGTAGGGACTGCCGGAAACTCCTGAAACCGACAAATAAGATAAATTCGGCTTTCTTGAAGGCACATAAGACTCGATTTTTTTACAAAATTATTTGTACGGAGATTTACTATCTTGCATCTATTTTTATTAGGAATTAAAGTATAAAGAGCAATATTAGCAGTTAAAAGTCAATGCAATTAAAAACCGTAATTTTCGATACGACTGCGAAATTTGCGTTCGAAATCTCCTTAAATAACACTTTAATTAAGGTAGCTATAGCATTAGGACAATTCAAAGATTAACGTCTGCCATAAAACAATGTTGCTCAGCGCGATAAAACACTTTTTTACTGGAATTGAAAAATGATTAACCATTCAGTTGCAGAGATATAAGCTCCTAAAGTTGCAATTTTATACATAGAGTAATATAAAAAGAGCATTAAAAATCGCGATTCATGAGATTTTTCTACCATGCAAATTAAAGATTCGGAGAAAAAAATGGATGTTCTTGTAAACTGAAGTATGCTGAACATTTTGGTGCAAGAAAAAAGTGGTCTGCCCATATAATAAAAATAATATTAATGTTACAAGCGAGTGAAACTTGGTAAAGAGACGATTCTCGTCAAGCGAGCGATAAAAGCGCGCCAACCAAGTCAACCTAACATTACATTACGTTGATTGCTAAAAGTTTGTCATTAATTAGGAAGACACTGTTGTCAAAATATACATACATTAATATTGAAACGACAAATAATTATACAAAGAAATTGGACGGCGAACACAAAATTATTGTCATTTTTTGAGAATATTGGCATTAAGAAACGGCCTGTTCAGACAGTTTTGAATGAGCTCTTTGCAGTGAGGGCAACCACACCAACGTGTTTCACTCGTGATTAAGATATTAATTAAATATATTTTCTTGTGATGCGTAATGACTTATTATTGCACGAAACAATTTCTTAAGTTTGTTATCGACATTTATTGACGCTAAACCGTCGATTTTTCATTCTCTCTTGTTCATGCCAAAGGTATTTTTTTACTATACGAAGTTGGTACTTGCGATCAAGACACTTAATTATCAATTGATTTCGCATAAATTTTTTTTTTTTTCGAGACCGTGATTTGACTCAAGTGGACTGCTATAGCTGCCTTAAGTCATCATCATGACTTTATTATAATTACCAGGGGTCATCGGGCTGTAGCCCATCGGCGATGGTGTAGCGAATGGCCCATGAGGACTAGCTGTGTATCCAGTGCCCGAAGGTGAAGGAGTCGCCACGTAACCAGCCGGACTTGGACTGGCAGTGGCGCTAGCAGCTGGACTTGGACTTGGCTGATAAGGGCTGTAACTTTGTTCAGAACCGTACATCGTTCCCGGTGTTTGAGGCGTAAACGGACCTCCGGTTGAAGGATAACCCGGAGCGTAACCTGGAGATCCAGCCTCTTCCATGTTATAGGCGTCGAAATCGTTCGTTCTTGCCGGCGTGTTTGTCACGGTAGGATCCCATGCTCCGGACTGTCCGGGCGTACGTGAGCCATCGTGAGATGGGGTCATCGAACCATAATGCGGCGTACGAGAACCATCTACGGGGAAAAAAGGAAAAATACATTTCGTGTAAACGAATAGTCACTCAATCTTTTTTCCCTCCATTGAATAAAGTTTTTTTTTTTTTTTTCGGATACTCACTTTCGTACATAGGAGTCTGAGATCCGTGCATAGGAGTCTTGGATCCGTCTCTCGCGTACATCGGAGTCTGACTTCCCGCAGTATATGCCGGTGTTCTGCTGTAACTGCTGAAACCACCGTCTTTAGTCGGTACACCGACATTCGCGATGTGCGATCTATCGACCGATATTGTCTGACAAGTCGAGTGCAACTCGACACGGGCAGTGTTCTCCGTTGCGTCCTTGACGATTCCCACGTTGCCCTTGTACGGTCCTCCGGTGATCTTTATCGTGGTGCCGATTAGTTCGCGGTCGCGTCTCGCGCCGCCTCCTCTGCCACGTCCACGACCACCTCCGCCACCTCCACGACCTCCGAAACCACCGCTGCAAAGAAATCACGGTTTATTCAATTTTGCCGTAATCTCTCTATATTATAAAAATATCTCGCCGCCGCTGTGTAAAATATATAGGGCTTTCCATGTCAAATTGACCTCTCAAGCCCGGATTTTTCTAAATCCCCAAAGGGCATCTCGAGCCCGGATTTTTATATCGAGAAATGAACAACGGGGGGCACGTGAAGCGCGCAGGGGGGCGAACCTCCCCTAGTATCCTTACAATTTTATTTATTTTATATTATTTCAATATACGAAAATTTGAGCATAAGCTTACCCTCCGCTCGGATGCATTGGCGATGCGATTCTCGGCGACATGAATCCGGAAACCGGTGACATCGACGGTGACATTGTCGATTTATTTCCACCAGCAAGTTGAAGATGCCTCGTTTTACACACGAATATACCGCCGTTATCGACGTACATACGAGAGTGAAGAAACGCGAAGCTTCTGTAGAGATGCTTTATTTCACCGCCACGACCTGCATGCGGTCCATCGACCACTTTTACGATGTCCCTCTTTTGTATCGTATTCTGCTGATGATCCAAGGCAACGCAGTTTCTCGTGTCACGACGTTTCGTCAGACCTTGAGGTCTCGCCTCAACGACCTTGCCGTGCATCGACAGAACGTGAAAATTTTCACGCTCTAGACGAACTATAACACCCACGGTTTGGGGATCAAGCTGAACGAGATCTCCCCATTGAAATTGTCCAAGACTATCGACACCGGTTGCCATGTCCGAACAGAGCTGAAGATCGCGCGGAAGAACTTCGAGCTCGTGCATCGAAAGATCGGAAAATAGTACGACGCGATTAGGCTCGACGCGCACTATCAAACCAGTGTCACCCTCGTATCTTCCCGCTACAACCTAATAACATTAAATAAGAGGCATTTTAAATGTTTGTATTTTATTGATCATCTCGTTAATAAGTTCTAAAATCAAAAAAGTGTTTTCCGAAAAAGGAAAATTCTTTATATCTGCATTTTTTTCTAAATGTTTTTTTTTACGTACAGATGATTTATAGGGAATTTTTTTTTAAATATTTGGCATTATTTTTTGAGTTGGGAGACCAGAAAAAAAAAATCTGAAGCTGAAAATAAACCTTCCTATCGTGTTTTATATACGATATTCATAATACTCGCCTTAACATGATCGCCCATAGTGAAATACTTTCTCAGCTCGTTAGCCTGAAATTCCAGCGCCTCTTTGAGCTCCTCATGCTTCGGCATAACCATTATCATATTCCCGTCAATGGAAACAATTTTTCCCTGCAGATTCATCAATTCACCCTCGCAAACTTCGACATTATCGCCGTTACTGAAGGAATGTGACACACTTTGATCGTCTTTGCCAGCAGTAATGCCCGTAGTTGGTGTACCGCTTAATTCGATGTCAATGCCCTCGGGTGCCTCCTCGAATCTCTCGAGCTCGGAGAGTGTTGGCTTTACGCCTTCAGCTATTATGGCACTCGTCATGAAATTCTTGTACAAGAATCTGAAAAGGGTGCCAGAAATTTCATTAGAATTTCGAAGCGTTCACCATCAATTGTAAAATTTTAAAAAGTTGCAAAGTTGAACTTTGCGCATTGCTTCCTCATTAATTTTTTTTTATTCACGAAATGATCTCTATGAGGAAGCTTATTTATTAATTTTGGCTTCCTCATAGAGGAAGTTTTGTGAAAAATGGAAATGGAATCTGTTGAAACATGAAAAATCTCAAATTGCTCCAAAATCAAAACCCCTTTACCGATCATCACCAAATTTGGTACATGGCAGCATTACATGTTATTGTTCATCTGTAGAAAATATCAGTTGACTTCGTGAGATTTTACGGGAGTTAGAGCTAAACGTACATTTTTTGAAAAATTCAAAACTTCATAAAAACCGAACCTATTTATAGATTTACCCCAAATTCAATGCCGATCCTTCTTTAAGACTGCTTTATCTATACAAAATTATTTAGCTCTATAGCTAAAAATTTGCGGAAGCTAGAGCGCGTAGAGATTTTTCGAAAATTGCAAAGTTAAATAATATTTGAACATATTTTTGAATTTTTTTGAAAATTATCACAAGCAATGGCGTCTACCTGCCGCACATGGGTGCCAAATTGTAGCCGATCATTTTCTAAACCACTTTTCTCAACGTTTTAGACAATTTTAAGCATACTGAGATAAAAATCTCGAAAAAAAAAATCTCACAAAAACAAAGCTTCCTAAGATAATAAATGAATTGTTCATCATTCTGGTACGGACTTAATTAGCATGTAATTATCAATTTGTATTTTTTAATCTTATTTATTTTTGTGTCTAACCGTCCAAGTAAAAATAAGTAAATAAATAAATAAATAAATAAATAAACACACCCTTTACGGCTGTATCGATTTCCTTCGAAAATCAAGAAATCTCCATCGCTGGTAACTTCACCGCCGATTGCGCGAATAGCTTCTGGATCAAACGGTTTCGCGGGTGGACGTCTCTTCTTTTTCCGCTTCAACGCCTCGGCCTCACTGTCGGCTGTTCGCAATTGTCCACGTGGTCGTGTGTAATCAACTCTTGGCATTATTTTCAGATAAACCTGATTTTGCGCCAAATCAACGTAATCCACTTGGGCTATATCGTCTTTGTAGATTCCTCTCTTTAGTCTCACCCATTGTTTGGCTTTCAAGCCCGTTTGTTCTTTTACCACTCGTAATACATCAGTCATCTCCTTTATAGGAACCATCTGCTGTTTCCAGATACCCATTCTCAAATTTCCAACGTTTTCGATTGCTGCTTTAACGTGAGGCTGCTTGTAGGCTTCGATGTAAATGTAACCCTTAACGCCCTCAGGCGCGACTACCGATTTTATCTGTAGCGGCTCTCCTGTGTAAATCAAAAAATTAAACCGGTGATTATCCTAAAAATTCTTGGACAAAAAAAAAAGCATTCTTAATCTCATCAGAGCTCCGAAAATCGCTGGTAAATTAAAAAAAAAAGTTACTTAATCTATTTTATTCAAGGATCAAGATAAACGATTTTTGTTTTAGATAAAAAAAAAATCATTCGCAGGTAAAAGGTGATTTATATCCGTTGTAAAATCCGTAGATTTTGCGTAAAAAATACATCTTTAATGAGAACAGAATTTTCAGCTCACCGGAAAATTGATAAGTGATGAATTTACGCATCAGCAGGAGTACCGTTGACTTTTCTTCGCCGATACGACATTTAACCATCCACAAATTGGGATCCTTAACACCGGGCAACAGTGTCTGTTGTGTAATTTCATCGCTCATCTCTTCGCCACCGTCGCCAAAGTGTCGGGTAGCCACGGATTCGTGGGCATACTTCTTTCGCAGATAATCCTCGATGTCCTCCTCGTTGTGCGTACTGGAAACAAAATCAATGGTACTTCTTTGAGACTAAGCTTCCGCAAACTTCAATACACGTATAGCCAGCCACGAGATTCGTTGATTGGTCGTTTTAACTTATTTCTCGTCACTTACTCCCAGAGATTCGTGCCACGTCGTTTACCCTCGATGTCACGAGCAGTCGGTCCCATTTCCTCGACTTCATTGCCAACTATTCCGACTTCCTGCGCTCCCTCTTCCCACTCCTCGTCATCTTCAATATCATCGTCGACCTCGGCCTCGTCGTCAATGAAACCACAGAATCTATCCTTCTTTCGTTTCTTCGCCGGTCTGTCGTCCTCCTCGTCATCTTCGTCCTCCTCGTCGTCAGTTCCATCCAAATCCTCTCCTGCAATATGATTTACCATTTACATCAATTGAGCATTCAATATTCACTCTCTGAAATTTAGTTTTTCATGTCAAACATTAAGAAAAATATTTTTTCTTAAAATTAAGAAAAAAAATAGAAATTATTTTTTTGTCCTAGATTTTATGGAAGAAATTTCAGTAATTTAAACCTGATCAAAATCTGAAAAATATTGAAAAAAAAAGAAAAAAATTGTATATTTGAATATGAAAACACATGTAAAAATGTTATACAATATTTACATTTAAATGAGGTTCCAATACATTATTATTATTATCATTATTATTATCTAAATTTTTCTGTTATACCTTCAGGTTCTTCCTCAGGCTCAACATTCTCTTCTTCTCCCGAGCCAGCTTCCTCCGCTTCGTCAGCTTTTGGGCCGTCAGATCTAAACCGAAAAATGTTTATTAAAAAATGTATCACAGAGACAAATGCAAGTTTAGAACGATCGATATTTCACATACTCGGAACCAGAACGCGAGCGAGATCGTGATCTAGAGCGACTTCTAGATTTTGAGCGACTTCCTGATTTGGAGCGACTTCTAGATTTCGAGCGGCTTCTGGATTTAGAGCGCGATCTGCTTCTACTTCGAGATCTGTGGCTTCCAGTCACGCTGCCGGCTCCTGACTTCACCGAACGATTCTCCGGCTCGCTGTCGCTGCCTCTACCACCGCCATGCTCACTCTCGTTCTCCGAAAAGTTACTTGCTTCGGAGTCTGACATTTCGCTTTTTTTTTTTCTTCTTTTTAATGCTTTCTCCTTGAGCTAATCTTCAGTGTGATTTATGCGCAATATTGCGACTTATCGCGACTGGTTGAAATACGCGACGATTTTTCTCGTACAGCGAGAAATAATTCTTCTCAATATTCGTCTCACTGCAATATGTTTGTTGGCTTAGCCCACTTTCGCGAATATTCCGATGGAAAAAATGCTTTTTAGGTGCGTACACCATTGATGAATATTTTTACAATAAAAATCTGCAGCAAGAGCAAGCAGAAGTGGTTAGATTTTCGAAGAAAAATCTACCGCGAGTCACATTATTTATCGTGGAAATGCACACGCCGCAATACGCTAATTTTTAATAACGAACTTCTGGATTATATGGGATGAGGAATGTAACGCAACGGAGCAAGATTATGCGCTTGGTGAACCAAGCTCGAGTGAATTGGCTTGTAGAGTGGAAACATTTGGCTACAGAATTTACGGGGATGTCGGTAAAACAGGTAAAAGTGCAGAATCTCGAGTGCGGCTTGAAGAT
This sequence comes from Perithous albicinctus, assembly GCA_964016905.1. Classification (NCBI taxonomy): domain Eukaryota; kingdom Metazoa; phylum Arthropoda; class Insecta; order Hymenoptera; family Ichneumonidae; genus Perithous; species Perithous albicinctus. Next base: position 9,023,376 of record OZ024702.1, on the reverse strand, counting down.
AGATACAGAACAATCATTCTAATTCATCATTTAACCGCAATTTAATTAGTTCTGCGAATTTCTCCGTAAACGTCGATCTTTTAGATTTAAAAAAGAACGAGAAAGTCGCTCTGGAATCGTTAGATTTTGTCGGATTTTATTCAAAGGATCAACTGCACTGCGAAAAAATGGATTACAGTTTTTGTTACCAACCGAGTAATCTTACTGCTCGGCCGGTTTTACGGTGATGTGCTATACCGACTGAGTCCCCGTAAGTGCGAGAGAGATAGCTGCATCATCCCGAAGAGTTTTTCTCGGCTACGGTTGATTTTTCGGATAAAAGACAAGAACAGTTCACTGCAGAATTCTAAGACGCAGCGAACCGTTCTCACCTTTTGCTCAAAAGATCGAATGGGAACGAGAACAACGCTTTACAGTTTTCGTTACCGACCGAGCAGTAGCACATCACCTTAAAAACTCAATTGCCATTCGACGTTCGATCATATTTCAGGAAACATTCAAATCATTTACAATAAATTACAGGCAGCAATTTTTTGTTCTGATTAATAATAAAGTTATTAATTTGAATATTCAAAAAGAAATGTAATATTTAGTACAAGAAAAAATAACTCAAATTCGCAGAGTCAATTACCGGTGCACGTGAAATTAGCCGGAGTCTGCCATCACAATAAGTGAGTAGCCAATGCTCAAAGCTCTAATTCGAAACGCTATGCAAAAAAAAGAAGCAATGGCAGAGATTTTCATCGGAATTTGACTGACAAACTCGATGTTTCAATTTTTATTTATCTTGTCGTAGGTAAGGAAACCAATACCCCGCAATAAATTACTCTTAAAACATCATTTCGAATCAACAGTTTTTGCGCAAAACTGCGAGTGCCGTTTTGACAGAATAGGTTACAATTTACGAATGCTCTGTCAATAACAAATAACGATGTGTGTGTGTGTGTGTGTGCAGTGGACGAGCACAACCCGTGTTCTAAGTTTACAGATATGACGACGATCAGAGTTCACGGTGGCATCGATATCCTTCGGCTTCCCGTTAATCAGGAGGAACACAATTTTCCACCTTGGTATATCAAATATACACAGTCGCATATACTCCATTCCAAGTGTTCAAAATGCGAGGAAGGATGCGCAGACGACGCAGATTCGTGTCAATTTTGCGTGTATGTACAAAACAAAACAAAAAACTACTTGATTACAACAAATTATTTTATCACGACTTTTGTCAATTTTACGAAAAAATCTAATAAATTCGGGGCTTGGTGTGTCATTTGACCCCAGCCTGTTGGATTGTCCCACACGACGGCGGCGAAATCTTTTTGTAATATTTTTGCTTCCTCATAGAGGACGCTATGTTTTCATGAACATTTTTTTTTTTTGAGATTTTCATGGCAGCATACTCTATATGGTCCAAAATGTTGGGAAAAGTGATTTGTAGGAAATGTCTGTATGTGTAAATTGCCTTGTTAGCGTGAAGACTGCCATGATTTTTCATGTATTTTCCTTAAATTTGGTACGCAAGTGGGCTATTATACAGCAACTTTTGGGATTGTGGTTGACGCCAATCGGATGAAAAATTCAATTTTTACAGCATTTGGAAATTTTGAGAAAATCGTTTTCACGCTGTAACTTTTGTAAATTGTGATATATCAGGCTGAAATTTTGAACACAAACGAAGTTACAGTGAACCATGATTGGTGCCAAGTTTGACGAGAATCGATAGAGTGCTTCAAATCTTATTGCAATTTTAATTTTTTTTTAAAAGACTGTAAACACTTCTACTTTTCTAAATTCTGGGATGACCAGCTGCAATTTACCATGTGATTTCACAATTATTGAGATGAAGATGAATTTATTTTAAGGAAAGCTCGCTATGTTGATAAATTTCGATTTTATTTTAAAAAAAGCAAAACATTGCTTATGCGAAAAAAAAAAATGTCGACTTTTTTAGGCAGATTTCAATGACATTTGGCACACATGTGGATTGTCCTAGAACTCGGTCTGGGTATAAATTTAACGCAAATCGGCCGAGCAGTTCAAATTTTATGATGTTTTTGAACTTTTGAAAAATCTCGTTCGAGCACTAAGCTTGCACAAATTAAAAAATACCGGCTTCAAATTCATTTCACATATTGAGCAGCGTAAAGCGCGGTTTGAGTAGAAATTTTAAGAAAATTCGTTGAGAGGTTTAAATTTCATGACGATTTTAAAATTTCAAAAAGCTTGTGAATGCGATTTTTATAGTAGACAAATTTAATATATTGAATATTTTAATATTTTATAACAAATATATTGAATATTTTTATATTTTATAACAAATATATTTGACTAAAAAACCAAAAAAATATTAAATATTTTCAATTTTTGTGATAAAAAATTCGTGAATCGGTAAAAATGTCGATAAAAACGTCTTTCATGCACAAGCAAGCCTGCAAAGTAGAACCTTGCAAATTACTTCCTCATTATTTTACATTTTTTGAAAATGTTTACATGCAGCAAAGCAGAACTTTGCAAATTGTTTTCTCTACAAAGCTTCCTCTATGAGGAAGCCAAAGTAGATAAACATACTCCCTCATAGTGAAAGCTTTGTAGAGAAAAATATTTGCAAAATTCTACTTTGCATACATTTAAACATTATAAAAAAATCTAAAATAATAAGGAAGCAATTTGCAAGGTTCTACTTTGTAAGCTTTTTTTTAATTATATTATTGTTTTTTTTTTTTAGGTACAACCGAGCCCTCGAAATGCCGCATATGCCGGATATGGTATTTCCCAACAATGTATTATATTTAAAACACCATAATGGAGCTACCATCGAATTCAATGCACTGGACGCATTGAAGTGTGTATCCAACGGCAAAATTCATTTGCAACTGGCATGCGCGGAGGCTTGGAAAGAATCTAGGTACTTTAAAACGCAGATTAAACATGTAATTCAAATTATTGCATATTTGCACTAATTTAAATTTTATAAAAACAATTTTAAAAAATATTTATAACACCCTTTTTTTATTTCGGAGAATTTCGAATTGCTTGCAAACAAATTTAATGTAAAAAAAAAAAACAGTCCTTTCGAGTAAATATTTATGATATTTATGTATTTACAGATTAGAAAATAAGGAGTATTTGGAGGAAAAGATAAAACCATTTGACTGGACGTTTACGACCGATTACATGGGCACGATATCGGGTTTCGAGATCGAGGATACACGCGAGAGAATAGACGTTGACAAATTGAAAGTTAAAGAGAAAATTATGTTTTATCACGATCTCACGTTGTACGAGGACGAGCTCCACGATCATGGAATCGCTGCGACATCCGTGAAAATTGTGAGTTTCAATGGATCTACCAAAATTATTCATTTTCATTGATACGTTCGAATGGAAAAATCATGAAAATAAATCTTTCAATTAAATAATTATCACTAATTATTCAGCAGAAATACAAAATCTCACAAAATATTTAATATACGTTTCCAATAATTTTGAATAAATTACAAAAATTATTACATTAAAATAATTCACAGTTTTTCCGAATTAATTTTTTCAGTTATGCCAAATTTGATTAAAAGCACTTTCTATTTCATTCATTTTCCTCTAATCTTTTATTGTTTACAATAATTTTTCCTAATTCAACATTTTTTTATTTGCATTTAGCGGGTTATGCCGAATAGTTTATTCATACTCCTGCGTTATTTTCTGCGGGTTGACAACGTAATGATACGCGTAAACGACACGCGTATATATCACGAATTCGATCAGGATTTTATGCTGAGAGAATTCACGTCGAGAGAAGCCAAAGTCAAGGACTTGCGCGTAAGTGATAATAAATAAATGCGAGATAGTGTTGTTTTTTTTTGGTTGTTCATGGGCTAAAAAAACTGTTAAAATTTCTGCAGGTCCCGCCGTCACTTTTTATAGAACCCAGCCGCATAGCCCCGCATCTACCACTTACGAATAGTTGCTATCACAAATTGATAATTCCCTCAAAGTCAGTGAAATCTACGACGCAGGACAATACATCGAAAGGGGAAGAAATCGATACGAATTCAGGAGGCAATATTATTGGGGAAAATGCCGACGCTACGAATCAGCACACGACTGCCGAAGAAAGCACACCAACGATTACGGCGAACACTTCTGTAACTTAAAATTATACATCACTAAGCATTTTTTTTCTTTTTTTTTTTAGATTCAAACACATGATTATCTGCTTATTATCAGTATAACTGAAGTACGATTTATGTTTCGAATAAAAAAAAAGAAATCAGGCTATAAAACAGTGAAACTACAAATAAAATCATTATTTTGAAAATCTAACAATATGTGTACGAAAAACGTTATTTTTTGCTAAATATTTCTCTGCATTAAAAATGTCTGCTATTATGCAAGTTATCCTCCAAAAACAGGCAATGAAACCAGCGAAAAATATGAAAATGGAAGAAAATTAGAACTATTTAAAAAATTGCATAGCACAGATCATTTCTTAAGTCGCTGTCTAGAATTATCGTTGTAAAATAAGTCTTCAGTTTAGACATATGACAAGTATTGTCATCATAATTCTCAAGTGTTACTGAAGAACTCTTTAGGTGTGAAGCATAATTGGCTTGAAAATATTACCTGAAAGATAAAACTGTTGGCTATTCAAATGACTTAACGGTATGAACTAAACGCGTTGGTAATGTAAAACTAGAAACATCAATCTGTCAAGGTATCAATCAATGTCCAAACATCATTGTCTCGCGGAAATGAGAGTGCTCAAATTTCTCTATTCTTTTTAATTGATGATTGAGACGCCGGAAGTAAAAATGTAAAACACATCTTGAAAATCAACTGAAAATTTCTGAGTATTTAATGAAATACTCGTGAAAATAGATGACGCGATAAAAAATATTTTTTAAACGTGCTTTATTGTGGAGAATTTTTTTCTCCCTAATTTTTGTTCGAATTATAATGACTTTTTTCAACTTTATTTTAATTATTCAGCGAATTTTTAGTGTTTTACTATCAAAATATGAGATTTTTGCTTCCTCATAGAGGAAGCTTTGTTTTCGTAAAAAAAAATTTTTTCGAAACATTTTCGACCGAAAATTCGGGCTAAAATTTGGCACGCATGTGTGGCAAGTAGACGCCATTGCTTGTGATAATTTTCAAAAAAAATTCAAAAATATGTTCACATTTTATTTAACTTTGCAATTTTCGAAATATGTCTGCACGCGCTCTAGCTTCCGCAAATTTTTAGCTATAGAGCTAAATAATTTTTTATACATAAAGCAGTCTTAAAGAAAAAATGGTATTGAATTTGGGGCGAATCTGTAAAAAGGTTCGGTTTTTATGAGATTCTGAATTTTACAAAAAATTTACGTCTTGCTCCAACTCCCGTAAAATCTCATGAAATCAATTGATATTTTCTACAAATTTTCATAAATAAGTTGCCTCATAGAGATCGCTTTGTGAAAAAAAAAAAAAAATAATGAGGAAGCAATGTGCAAAGTTCAACCTTGCAACTTTTTTTTTTTGCAATGACATGTTTTATTCTTATTCTTTTTCCTACAAGAAACCATAATTGAAATTTTTTATTTTCAAAATTGAATAAAACAAGTGAAAATCTGAACAAAATATCATTTTTTGGACCAAGATATGCCAAAAAAAAATCATGTGTAGCATAAAACATTGTTCTATCTGCTCCCAACATAAATTAAATTAATTGCAAAAAAAAAAAACCAAAAAAAAAATAGAAAAAAATCGCCGCTCCACTTCAGCTCGGTTACCAAAAAAATGGTAATTCCTCAAAAAAAGGTTTTTCAGAATTGTTCTCAGATTCTAAAAATCTGTCGTTCGATAATCAGCTTAAAAAAGTCGTGGATAATCAAAAATGTATAAAAAAAAATTAAATAAAAAAATGACTGCTTTTTCGAGTCACGTCAATCATATAAAAAATTGCGGACCCAATGAAAAGGGCAAGATTACGATATCTCCGGCCCCTTTTGAATGTAATTGTTTGATTTGAAGCTTGTTTCTGGTAATACTTTTCATAGGGAACAAAAAAGTTAATATGAACTATGGTTCTATCTACTTTAGTTTCCGAGATATTTAATTTTTAAGATTTTAATATGGTGTCAAAAATGGGCAGTATTACGATTTTCGGGGCGCCAGGATTTGACCGTGGATTTATCATTCTTGGACCAAGACACAACAACAACAACAACAACAACAATACCAATATTATTAATAATAACAACAATAATAATAATAATAATAATAAGAATAACAATAATAACAATAACAATAAGAATAACAATAATAATAATAATAATAACAATAACAATAAGAATAAGAATAACAATAATAATAATAATAATAATAACAATAACAATAAGAATAACAATAATAATAATAACAATAATAATAACAATAATAATAATAACAATAATAATAATTCGTTGGGGGTTGGGAGGGGGCTCCGCTCCTGGACCCCGTCAAGGGCTCCAATTGCTTTTCGCAGTCTTTTCGTCGATATATTACGGTCCAATGGTTAAATTGAGGGCCCGGAGATATCGTAATCTCCCCATGGCAATGATATATAGTGTCATTGATTTTTCAAATGAGCCAATGAGAGCGTTCTAAGCCGGCACGGGAAAAGCAACAGTATAGAGTATATATACGAGAAGTGAGTTACCCAGTATAACCATCAGCTGACCGTCAGTATAGCTTGTACTGCTCGACAGGCTTGACTCGTTACGGAGGGAAACACCGGAGCCGATTATTTCGATTCGCATTGCTCGGGGAAGTCACGATCGAGTGTTATCGTGACTCACTTGGCATTGATAAGCGTAATTTAATTGCAAACGCCAAGCGTTCGAAATCTGATCGTTGGAATGCATACAGCCAGTTGCGAAAGCGATAAATCAAAGAAAGATCGAGAAAATTCGAGGGAAACGGCGAGTGCCTCGGCGGCCAAATAAAAGAAAAAAGAAGAGAAAAAAAAAAAACGTGCTCGGTATCCTTTGTTTTCATTATACTTTTCGCTCCACACGCGGTCTCGATTACCATCATCGATCGGCGAGCTCGGAGCGATTCAAAATTCTAACATTTATAACGTGTAAATATAACCCCTGTCTTGATTTATCTATTTACTTGTGCAGCCTTTAACAGGGCGACGATCCTTTGACCGGGAATCTCGAGTTATGGTACAATCGGCTATCATGGAACCGTCAAATCAAGACCCGATGATAATAGAAGAAGAAAGGATGGCAAAAAAAATGGCTTGGCAGAGCTCGGTCAATGTGTGAGTACAGACAATAGGACAGTTTAGAATTTCGCTCTATTTACTTCACTGTAGGTATGTTAATAGATAAATTTTTTTTTTCTTTTTGTTTTTTGTTTTCTTTCGTTGCGCAGCTTTTATATTTTGTTCCTTTGAACAGGAGCATATTTATTTTACAGGCATATTTTATTTTTATTACAGGTTGCAGAATATTAAATATTTGGCTGAAAGAAACTTATTTTCTTGTAAATTGATTAATTAAGATTGCGTATGAGGAATTGCTTCCTTTTTTGTCCATTATCAGATTTTTTTTTTTTTTAAATTTTTGTTCATTCGGTATTTGTTTATTGTTGGTCTGAAAATTTGATGGTTTTTGTGACTTATTGTCAGTAAATTAAATTTAGGACATTCTGTATTGGAAGTTGATTCTAGTCTGAAGTTGTTTGAAGAGTTTAAACATTTATCTTCAAAATTGTTTGTTAGAACCTCGAGAACATCTTCAAAGTTTTTTAGATCTTTTGATTTTTTACTTTTTATTTTTTACTTCATGAGTTAAATACTAATTTTTTGTTTTTGCTTTTACAGGATATTCCAAAAATATTTTTAAGAATGTATGAAGATTTGGAAATGTACTTATAAATAAATGCTCTGAGTGTCCAGAATCAAATTTGTGTATTTTTTAGAGGACATAGAATTTTTTATTAATTTGATTACATTGATTTTTTTTATTTGCCAAAATGAGCAAATGTATCAAAAATATGAATTAGCTATTAAGCCAATTTTTTTCTATTGTTTGTGAGCATAATAATAAAAAAATCTGTTAAATTTGGAACAAAATAAAGGATGATACCTCACAATGAAAATAAATGTTTCTTTTTCATTTAAAAAAAAAACCTAAATTTTATGTTAAATAATTTTTTTATACACAGTTACTTTCTTATAAATTGATTTATTAAGATTGTGTATGAAGAATTGCTTCATTTTGTCCATTATCAGATTTTTTTTTTTAATTTTTGTTCATTCAGCATTTGTTTATTGTTAAGTCTGAAAATTTTATGGTTTTTGTGACTTTTGTTGAATGTCATATTTTATTCATAGATTTTAGGGTATCCCATATTGGAAGTTGATTCTAGTTTGAAGTTGTTTAAAGTGTTTAAACGTTTATTTTCAAAATTGTTTGTTAGAGTCTCGAGAACATCTTCAAAGTTTTTTAGATCTTTCGATTTTTTAATTCTTCATGAGTTAAATACTAATTTTTTATTTTTGCTTCGAAAATCGAAATTTTATGTCGTATAATTTTTTTTATACAAAGTATCATTTTGATTATAGAGGAAAAAAAAAAAAGAAAACAATATTTAATCGTAATGTGATTTCAAGATCTCAAATAATTTACAGATGTTTTTGAATAATAGAGACAATTTTTAAAAAACGTATCACTTTTCTTGTCAACTCAAAACTGGCTCCAAATTCTTCTTATATACATTTTTAACCACATTTTTTCATCATAAATTACACAAAATTAAACGCATTTAATTTACAGAAGCATGCTTTGAAACAGTGAATTAATTGTCACATATAAAGAATCCTTTGTTCATGGACCATTTAAGTTTACTGCTGTACAATAAAAGATAAGACATCAATGGTCCATTCGTAACAGAAAACACGTTAATTGATAATGTTGTATATTTTATTTTGGCAGAATTCCTTTGGGACCTATGAACAAAGTGGTCTCGTATCCAATACCCGAAGACCTGAAGATGGCAATTGAGCTCGACAAAAATGACGAGCGTCTATCGAGCGCAGCCAAAGAGTACTCAAAAATACTTCCTTGTCTGCGTGAATTCAGGGATATCAAGGAAAATCATTACTGGTTTCTAATGAAATTGCTTATATACCTCGATCACTACCAGTGCATGGCTGATATGGGACAGTATAGTCTCTACAAGCAAAAACTCAGACGCTCAAAGTACAACAAGAATAATATGGTTGTCTATGTTCCTGGGCTTGCAGAAGACAGACCGTCAGTAAGAGCCAGAGATGTCGTTATAATCAAAGAATCTAATGGCGATAATCATGCAGTGAGTGTCGTGAGCTTTGTGGGAGAAAAATACTTGACTACTAGAGTGGAGATTGGGTGAGATATCCTCCTTTTTTCTGATAATTAAACAAAGGCAACGTAACATTGAAAATAGGGATTTTCTCAGACCCAGTTCTAGAAAAATCCACACGTGCGACAAATTTGATTGAAATCTGCCTAAAAAAGTCGAAATTTTTTTTTTCGCTACAGCAATGCTTTGCTTTTTTTGGAATAAAATCGAAATTTATCAAAGTGAATTTATCAAAAATTTATCATTGTGAAATCACGCGGTAAATTGCAGCCGGTCATCCCAGAATTTAGAAAAGTAGAAGTGTTTACGGGCATTTAAAAAAAAAAAAACTTAAAATTGCAATAAAATTGGAATCACTCCATCGATTCTCGCCAAACTTGGCACCAATCATGGTTCACTGTAAGTTCGTTTGTGTTTAAAATTTTAGCCTGATATATCGAAATTTAGTTATTGCGTGAAAACGATTTTTTCAAAATTTTTCGTGTCAACTGCAATCCCAAAAGTTGTTGTATGATAGCCAACTTGGGTATCAAATTTGAGAAAAATACATGAAAAATTGCGGCAGTTATCGTGCTAACAAGGCAATTGGCACATATACACACATACAGGCATTTCGTACAAAGCACTTTTCTCGACGCTTTGGACCATTCTGAGTATGCTGAAATGAAAATCTCGAAAAAAAAATTGACGAAAACAAAGCTTCCTCTATGAGGAAGCAAAAAAGGGATTACAAAGTTGAAAACCTTGAAAATTTGCTTCCTCATTATTATCAACCTTTCACAAAGTCTATGAGGAAATATGTTAATTAATTCTGCCATCCTCACTTTGTAAACGGTGGAAAGTAATGAGGAAGTTATAGGCAAGTTTGTAATTTACATACTTGTTTTTTGGTTTTTTTTTTTTTTAATGTTTGATACTGAAATATAATAAAATGATCAAAATCAAAACAAAAATTCGAAATGCTTTAGAATGCTGGAAATACGCTAATTCGTAAGCGTCAACCCGTCGAATCTTCAAAAATACAAAGTCTAGTCAAATCAGATGGTTCAATTACAGTGATTTCAATATTGATTTTAATTATGCATTCATAAATCGATGCATGCCATTTTTTCAAACCGAATTTTTTGGGGTCTTTCGGCAATTTTAAGTATCAACAATTTCCAAAAAAAAAAAGTTGTCAAAAACAATGCTTCCTCTATGAGGAGACAATTTTTCTTTTGCTATGTGAGCTCCTCTTTAACATAAAAACTACGTGGCGATTATATAAACTATTATCAAAAACGCATCAGTACATTACCATTGCCATGCGCAAGCCAATATCTTCGCGGATGTTTCTGACGCATCGCTGACAATAGTTCAATTATCACTACACATTTCTTGTACAAGAAATAGCGTTACAGATAAATATAATTAAAACAATAGAACAACGAATAGAAATATTTGTCGTCCGTTTCTCTGTTATTCGTTATTCTTATATTTACTTTTTTTTAACAACATTCTTTTTCATGAAAACTTAGAAACGAAATTTGAATAAAACTCAAAGAACATTTATTTAAAAATAAATAAATTGGAAAAATCATTGTCTGTTAATATAGCAATATATCTGCATAGGAAAAGTGCCGAAATAAATTTAGTGCAGAGAAAATTACATGTATGGGTTCCCTTTATCGTAAAAAAAAAACTACTTAGCGATTATGAAACTCTTATCAAAGACCCGTCGTCATATTACGTGCTCCAGCTGAGGGGCAACCGAACGTTGCTGTGAGATCGCGAATGTTTGCACGAAAGGTGCTGACGGATCGCCGATAATAGTTAGATAATCAACCAAGTACTTATTACACTTGAAATATCATTGGAAAAAAAATCTACTGACAAATATAATAATGAAACACAACAAAAATAACGCTCGTTAAATTCCCTATTACTCATTACAATACAATTAAATTTAAAAAATTAATATTATAGTACATTACGATACGAGTGCGGAAAACATTTTTTCTCACGAGTGTGAGGTTTGCAGCACGAGCCGGAGGCGAGTGTTGCTATCACACGAGCTGAGAAGTAGATTTTCCGTCGAGTATCGTACTAAATTTTATTTGACACGGTGCAAAAATGTGGTTTGACGCACGGGAAGCGTGCGTGAAACCGCGTTTTTCACACCGAGTGATATAAAATAAATTACTTGCTGCATTCGAAAAAAAAACCTAGTTTTATTTTTTTCTAAAATCACTGATCAAATGAATATTGTTTACAGATTTCTCAGTAAATTCAAAGAGGATCAGGAATACAATATCTTCTTTCTGTATCCCGAGTATTGCCTCAACTGTATGCATTATGCTGTAGACAGAGCAACGAAATTTCAGCTGTTACCAATGTTATTTCCATCTGGAAGACCGAGCCAAAAACTCCAGCCGCAGCAGTGAGTTAAAAATTGATTATCGAGCTTTAACTTAAACGAAATTAATCACTCAATGAGATTATTATTATTTTTTCTATAAAATTTTGTATCTTAGACATCTTCTCTGGATCAATCATAACATTAGAAGTAATCCAGAACAGCAACAGGCTGTCATTCAAATATTAGCTAGATCGGCTTTTCCTGCACCCTATATCCTCTTTGGTCCACCTGGCACCGGCAAAACGTCGACTTTGGTCGAAGCTATTGGGCAGGTAAAATGAGATACACTCGTAGGAATAAATTTCACATTGCTTCACACTTTATTTAATTTAAATTTTTGTTTATTTTTACTATATTTTTTTTTTTTTTTTTTTTTTTCTTTTCAACCAGATCCTAAAGAAGAATCCCTCGAATCGCATTTTAGTTTGTACGCCGTCTAACGCGGCGGCTGACGAGGTTGCACAAAGATTACTGAGATACCATGTAGACGGTCGTGAAATGCATCGAATGTACAGTGTATCGAGAGATTGGTAAAAAAATTGCAAACAGATTAATTTTTATTACATATGTATGAGGCATTCTAAGTCAACTCACTTGGTCATCGGCCTGACACCCTCGTGATCGGTTGGCGAATATTCTTTTGGGCATACTTTGGTCCAAAAAAAGAGGTTTCTTAGATTTTTCAATAATTTTTTTCATAAATTTTAAATAAAAATGAATTTTGACCAGATTCAAATTTCTTAAATTTTTTCTATAAAATTTGGGACTTAAAACAAGTACATATTTCCAGCATAGTTCGAGAGTCGGCCGAGAATACTTTCAATTCTTTTTTAAATTTTAAGAGAAAAAAAACTTCCCTAATTTTAGTTCTAATAAAAATGACTTTTTTTTCAATTTTATTTTAATTATTGGGCGATTTTTCAGCGTTTAAACATTTTTTTTATCACATGTTTTATTTTTTTTATTCTTTTTTTTTCCTGCAAAAAACCATCATTGAAATTTTGAATTTTCAAAATTTGGAGAATTTAATTTTTTTTCCTTAAATTCACAATGACGCAAGTGAGTTTACATGGAATGCCCCATATATATTAAACGCGACTAACAACAGAGTGGCTTGTTTTGAATTCGCAGCAAAGACATCAGCGAAGGCCTCAAACCTTATTCCAATTTTGCTGACGACACGGCTATATACATATCGAAGGAAATTTTGATAACGAAAAAAGTGGTTATCACGACACTGATTACGTGTCATCGGTAGGATGAATGCTTACTTAAATAAAATACAAAAAAAAATCTGTGAATCGCGCCTTTGATTCGTGCAAGGATTTAATTCCCTCGTTTCACTTTATTACAGCTTGATTACTTACAAGCTACGCGAAACTCACTTCACATACGTATTCGTGGACGAAGCCGGGCAAGCTACCGAGCCCGAAACTCTTATACCATTGACGCTGATGAGCAGTAAGCATGAAAGTCACAAGGGACGACTGCACGGACAACTCGTGATTTCCGGCGACCCTAAGCAGCTCGGCCCTAGCGTAATGTCGAGAATAGCTGAACCTCTGCTCGGTGAATCTTTTAACATATTTTATTAGGAGACAAAAAAGACAAAAAAAAATCAAGTCTGCAAATAATTAAACAAAGACAACGTAATATTGAAAATAGGGATTCTTTGCTTACCTTACTTCATCATATTCACTATTTGACATCTAAAAAAAAAAAACGATTACAAAGTTGAAAACCTTGAAAAATTGCTTCCTCATTATTATCAACCTTTCACAAAGTCTATGAAAAAATATGTTCATTAATTCTGCCAATCTCACAAAGAAGCTTTGTGAATGGTGGAAAGTTGTGAGGGAGTTATAAGCAAGTTTGCACTTTACATACTTGTTTTTTGATTTTTTTTTTTAATGTTTGAAACTGAAATATAATAAAATTATCGAAATCAATACAAAAATTCGACGTGCTTTAGAATGCTCGAAATACGCTAATTCGTAAGCGTCAACCCGTCGAATCTTCAAAAATTCCATGTTTAGTCAAATCAGATGGTTCAATTACAGTGATTTCAATATTGATTTTAATTATGCATTCATAAATCGATGCATGCAATTTTTTCAAACCGAATTCTTTGGGGTCTTTCGGCAATTTTAAGTATCAACAATTTCCAAAAAAAAAAAAAGTTGTCAAAAACAATGCTTCCTCTATGAGGAAACAATTTTTCTTTTGCTATGTGAGCTCTTCTTTAACATAAAAACTACGTGGCGATTATATAAACTATTATCAAAAACGCATCAGTACATTACCGTTGCCACGCGCAAGCCAATATCTTCGCGGATGTTTCTGACGCATCGCTGACAATAGTTCAATTATTACTACATATTTTCTGTACAAGAAATATCGTTACTGATAAATATAATTAAAGAAATAGAGCAACGAATAGAAATAATTGTCGTCAGTTTCTCTGTTACTCGTTATTCTTATATTTACTTTTTTTTAACAGCATTCTTTTTCATGAAAATTTAGAAACGAAATTTGATTAAAACTCAAAGAACATTTATTAAAAAATAAATAAATTGGAAAAATCGTTGTCTGTTGAAATCGCAATATATCTGTATAGGAAAAGTGCCGAAATAAATTTAGTGCAGAGAAAATTACATGTATGGGTTCACTTTATCGTAAAAAAAACTACTTAGCGATTATGAAACTGTTATCAAAGACCCGTCGTCATATTACGTGCTCCAGCTGCAATCTTTTAACATATTTTATTAAGAGCCAAAAAAGACAACAACAAAAAACAAGCCTGCAAAGTAGAACCTTGCAAAATGCTTCGCCATTATTTTGACTTTTTTTTGTTCTTCAGAATAATTCTCCAAAATTAGTTCCATGGAATTTTTTTTCAAGAATTTGGAATAATATTTCCGTTGCAGGCCGTTCGATGCTGGAAAGATTAATGGATTGGGAACTTTACCGTAAAGACGAGAGCAAAAAATTCAATCCTTCGTACGTAACGAAACTCGTTCAGAATTATCGTTGTCATCCGGCCATTCTTCATGTGCCAAACGAACTTTTCTACGACGGTGAATTGAAAGCTTGCGGCGGAACGCACACAGTGCGAGCGGCATCCTGGCGAAAATTGCCAAAGCCAAATTTTCCGGTTATTTTTCACGCTGTCGACGGACAAGAAGAACGAGATCCAAAATCACCAAGGTAAAAAAAAATCAACGACCTTAAGGAGAATTACTATTAAATGGAGGCCCAAATATTGATCTACACTAATCTGAAATTAGGCCTTTTTTAATTAATGATTATTTAACGTTCATTATGAAATAAAATATAGTTGGAAAAATGTGTGGAAACCTTAACAATTGCGTATTTTCTTTTTAACTGGATTGGCGAAACGATTTCTCAATTGACTTCGATACAGCGATAAAACCCTTCTTGACAATAATAAAAAAAATATATAATTTATGTCCAATCCATAAATTACACGAAATATTTGTCAACTTTTTATTTGTTTTTATTAAAGCGTATTCAATTCCATGGAAGTTTCGACTGTTATATCGTACGTAAGAGACCTGCTGTGTTCGAATCTCGGTGGAAGTGCTGTTCTACAGAAGGAGATTGGGATCGTTACACCTTATAGACTCCAGAGACAGAAGATTCACGATGAATTGAAGAAAAATAATTGGACAGATATTACTGTTGGCACCGTAGAAACGTTTCAGGGACAGGAGAGAGACGTTATAATAATGTCCGCGGTTCGTTCCGTACTTTATCGTCACCACGGTCGCGTGCACATAGGATTTCTCTCGAATCCGAAGGTATTTTGAAATATTTTCAGAACAAAAATATATCATAAGTCGAAAATGGTCATCAAACCTAACAAATATGGACTTTATCAAAAAAAATTCCCTGTTAGTTTTGACATGACAAATTTTTTGATAGAAAAAAATGTTTCCATTTTTAAAAAACATGTCGGCGATCGTAATTCTGCAATTTTGAATGGTGGACCAATTTTGTATTTTTCTTTAACGTCCCCCTTTGGAACCCTAAAAGCTTCATTATACTCAATACTTGATCTGCGCTGAATTTTTCGAGATAAATCAACTAGAAGATTAAAATGGGACACCCTGTAAATTAAGTGTAATTGTGATAAGAATGCAAAGATTTTTTCGTTTATCTTTATTTATCTTCCAGAGGTTCAATGTCGCACTTACAAGAGCTAAGGCACTGCTAGTAGTAGTCGGAAATCCTGTGGTACTTCAAGTAGATAAATACTGGCGATCTTTTATAACTTATTGCGTCGAAAACGGTGCTTGTCTTGGTTCCGAATTTCTACTTCAACGCTATTTAAGCAATAAAAAAATGCGCGAACTAATGGCGAAAAAACACGTGCCTGTCAACACATGGAATCCCGATGAACCGTTCCAAATCTTTGAGGAAGAACCAGTGCCGAATAAGACTTTCCGGCTTCCGGAGAGAAGTGCAACGAGAAGACGGCGAGTACCGCGAATTCCGTCTCACAGCGAAACCGACAATAGCGAAGAATACTACTGCGATGATTCTGGTTAGTTTTTAGCTAATACTGAGAGCTATAAAAACGGCAATTCTTCTAAAGACCCGGAGATATATATTTTTTACCAAATTAAAAAACAAAAGTTGCAAAGTTGAACTTTGTACATTGCTTCCTCTTTCATTTTTTTTTGTCACAAATAGATCTCTATGGGGAAGCTCATTTATTAATTTTGGCTTCCTCATAGAGGAAGCTTTGTGAAAAATGGAAATGTAATCTGTTAAAACATAAGAAATCTCAAATTGCTACATAATCAAAACCCATTTACCGATCGTCATCAAATTTGGTACATAGCAACAGTGAATATTTTTCATCTGTATTTTTCATTTAGAAAATTTTTTAATTCATTCATTGTTAGTTGACCTGAGTTATAAGAAAATGATAATTTTTTCAAAATTTCAAAATCACGTAAAATCTTAATCGCTTTACCGATCATTAGCAAATTTGGTAGGTAGCAGGGCTGAGTATTATTTATCGTCTGTAGAAAATTTCAGTTGATTTGTTGATATTTAACGTGAGTCAGAGCAAAACATAAATTTATCAAAAATTTGAAAATCTCATAAAAACCGAAACAATTTATAGATTCGCCCCAAATTCAATACCGATCCTTCTTTAAGACTGCTTTATGTATAAACAATTATTTAGCTCTATAGCTAAAAATTTGCGGAAGCTAGAGCGCGTACAGACATTTTTCGAAAATTGGAAAGTTAAATAAAATTTGAGCATATTTTTGAATTTTTAAAAAAATTATCACAAGCAATGGCGTGTACCTGCCGTACATGCGTGCCAAATTTTAGCCCGAGTTGTTAAAGCCGTTCTTGAGATATGCAAGTTTGAATTTTGAATGCCGGTCACACACATACACACACACACACGCACGCAAAATACATACATACATTTTTTCCAAACCAATTTTCCCGACGTTTTAAACAATTTTAAGCATACTGACATGAAAATCTGGAAAAAAAATTTTTTTCACGAAAACAAAGCTTCCTCTATGAGTAAGGAAAAAGAAAAAAAAATAGTCTTCTTTAAATACAAAATATCGTTAAATTACCTTTTTCCACCTAAGGCCAATAAGTAGTCTCAAAAATGATCGAACATTCTTTCAGAAACGTCTCTCGACGGGAATGGCTTTGATCCTTTGAGTAAATACATAAACGGCGACGACGTCAATGAGGACTACTTGGAGTACGACGATCCGGAAGATGATTACGATATGACGGGATACTTTTCCGAGGATTCACTGCCAGGATCGGAGTCACCATCAGGCACAAATGCAGCAACGAAGCATCCCGAGAATTCGTGGGACACCGCGAGCTCGACAACCACAACCGACCAATCAGACAAATCACCGGATTCCAATGAGGACAACGACGACAAATTAATCGTGTCCGAATTGACCGCGATGATGCCTAATCTAAAAATCAGTAAAAAGAAAGCTGGCTGTTAATGACGGTGCGATATAGCCAAACGCAACCGTATGAAAATCACAACACTAGCTTCTCTTGATTTTTTTTATTACAATTTTATTGTTGAATCTGTTTTGATGAATTATTCCTGTAGGATCGGCTCGGACTGTTCTGAAGAATTATCGGCCTAAACTGCAGATTAAATACCTAAAACAGGACATAGCCCGACAGAGCTGAGCTCTTGTTCAAGGCGAAACCGAATACAAACGTCCTTAAGCACGCTGGAAACACGTAATATTTATATTTAAAAAAAAGTTACCAATTTACATTGATTACGAAAAGTATAAAATGACGATGATTGCGACGGCTCGGGACAGCCGCAGTAATCACGATTTTATTTGTTTTCTTTTCGTTTAGTTTATAGGGGAACATTTCAGTTGTCAACTAGTGATCCGTTAGTGTCTATTGATATTGAACCTGGGGAACATAACTGTGATGATGTACAATGTCTTCTTCTTTTCCTTTTTTTTTTTCTTTTTTTTGAATTTTTTTTTTTTTTGAATTTTCTCGTTCAGAATGTCTCATCGCGGTGCGTTTTTTAATTTATTTTTTTTTTATAAACTTGACACAAGCTTCACGGGAACGAACTTGTTTCGAGTTCACAATCGGTGCGGCTTTATTTATGTGTGTTACCATTAAATAATACATAAAAACATAGATAAGCACTTGAAGTACAGTATTATAACAGAGCATTGTATCATTATCGTTCCATGATTTATTGATAAATGAGAAATAAAAATAAAACAACGATTTGTGGCGGCTTTTATTTATCTGTGGCGAAAAAAAAAAAAATGTTTTGTGTGGCAGATTTCTAGTTAAATAAAAGTTATAAATTTATGTTAAATTTGCAAGTTCTTTTGTTTTGTTTTTAGTGACAACTTTCGGAGCTGGCCAAATAACAAATTTAAAACTTTTACCGTTATGTAAAAAAAAAAATAGAATTCATATAATGTATACATATTAAATGAATTTTTTAATATATTTATAAAATATATCAAAATGTAATTTTATTAATACTATAAATTAGATAAACTTATTCATTTCATATTGAACATTTTTAAGGCATTTTTAATTTTATAAAAATTTTTTTTTTATTTAGAAAAAAAAGCACAATTTTCCAAAAATCGTGAACTTATTATTTTCTGATTTTTCTTAGCAATCTTAAACTGACCAGAGCTCTATCGGAGTGCTTCATAAAATACTTAAGTAAGTGTTATATTTTTTTTCTCCACAGTTTTAACTCCAATTTGTATTACATCATGTTTACAGATCTAGAATTCTGCGAGAATTGCAAAAGAGGTACTTTTTGCTTCCTCATAGAGGAAGCTTTGTTTTCAAGAAAAAACATTTTTTCGAGATTTTTATGTCGGGACACTTAGAATTGTCCAAAACGTCCAGAAAAGTGATTTAGAAAAAATGTCCGTGTGTGTGTGTGTGTGTATACAACTCCGAAAATTCGAACGCCGATAACTCAAGAACGGTTTCGTATATCGCGCTCAAATTTGGTACACAAGTGTAGCAGCAGACCCTCTTCAACTGTAGCAATTTTCTACAAAATCTGTGCGAAAATTTCGATTTTATGCCGTTTTGAATTTTTTTACAAAAGGATGTGGTCCCTCTAACTTTTGTAAAATTTAGTCTATTTTGCTAAATAGTTGGTTATAAGAGCAGGTGCACTCAATGTTGTTTGGTATTGAATTTGGCTTGAATCGATAAAGTGGTTCAGATTTTATGGAATTTTGAATTTTTCAAAAAATTGACATTATCGCTCTATTGTAACTTTTGCAAAATTTCATATAGCGAGCTGAAATTTTGTATATAAATGAAACAATATTCACCCATTATATATGTATAATTTAGTGACAAACGGTATGAATTTTGTGATTTTATGGAATGTTGAATTATTTTAAAAAATATATGTTATCACATTTACTTTTGGAAACGCTCTAATAATAACGAAATAACGGAATAACGAAATAGAAAAAGCGAATTCACAACATGTTTATTTATCCAATTTACACAAGGATGCAAAGTAGAACCTTGCACATTGCTTCCTCATGATTTTTCGCTTTTTACAAAGCTTCCTCTATGAGGAAGCCAAAATTGAATAACATCGTCATTGCTTTGTAAAAATCGAAAAATAATGAGGAAGCAATGTGCAAGGTTCTACTTTGCATCCTTTTTTAATTTGTTTTTTTTTGCAAGAAGGAACAGCAGCGATTACGAAAAGAGCGAATGCAGACGATACGTATTTTTATCTATAAACTGGTTGAATTCAAGATGAGAATAAAATCAATTTTCGTCCAAATATCCACCTTTTCATCTCTGCCTTAACTGCTGAAAGTTTCCTCAAACCAGAGTGGCCACAAGTCCAATTGATGCCACTAACAACAATCATCAATCGATGCTCAAGGCCTCCAAAAGGTAAATTTCGGGGATTTCTTATTTTTTTTTTTTGCTCAATAGAAAAAAATCATCTATGAAAATTTGCAAATCACAACATTTCAATGTGAATTTTAAGTTCCAATTCCAGTGAATCTATAAACTCGATTTTGGGGGTTAACAAATATATTTTTGTTTACACACAGATTTTTGTGAAAAAAATGTGAAATTTCTCTCATTCCAAAAGCATGGACGACAATAGCGAGGAGACAAGTGAAATTGACACGCAAAATGAATTGTGTATGCTGGATTCTCAAGAACTGGATGAGGCCGAACTTAACGCTATTAAAGGAGATACAGTGGGAAATACTGTTTATAGTGCCAAATGGATCATAAACACACTTATTTCCTTGTCCAAGGTTTAGCTGCTTTTGACTTATAGTCGTTGGTATTTAAAGATTTTCTAAAAATCAAATGTTTATCTAATTTTTAGGTGTACGACGATGGCTGGTCCGAATCATTGGAGAGCAATATATGCATGCTCTGGGACATGACTGCTGAGAAGGATATTGTAGATTTTTTGATGGAGAATGATTTTCTTAGGATTGCAGAATTCACTATCAAAGTATCCAAAGAACCCAGATTAACGGTAAGAAGAAAATTCTTTTTTTCGTTAAGATATGAAATTTACGAATTTTCTGAGCTACAAAAATCGTTATTAACATTATTTATATTGCTCAGAATTTTCACAGCTTTTTCAAGCATCTTTTGTGAAGTCACATAAACCCTATATTGGGGTTTTTTGAAAATGAGATTCTTGCACTAACTTAAAGTACAAAAAATTACAGATATCTTTTTCTAGAATAACATACATATTTTGCTACTTAAAAACAAAAATAGTTTACAGGATAAATTATCAATGAATTAATAAGAAAAAGTTGCAAAGTTGAACTTTGCACATTGCTTGCTCATGATTTTTTTTTTTTTTTTTTTTCACAAAGCGATCTCTATGAGGAAGCTTATTTATTAATTTTGGCTTTCTCATAGAGGAAGCTTTTGTGAAAAATGGAAATGTAATCTGTTAAAACATAAAAAATCTCAAATTGCTCCAAAATCAAAATCCATTTACCGATCATCATCAAATTTGGTACATAGCAACAGTGAATATTTTTCATCTGTATTTTTCATTTCGAAAAAATTTTAATTCATTCATTGTTAGTTGACCTGAGTTATAAGAGAATGATAATTTTTTCAAAATTTCAAAATCACGTAAAATCTTAATCGATTTACCGATCATTACTAAATTTGGTACGTAGCAGCGCTGAGTATTATTTATCGTCTGTAGAAAATTTCAGTTGATTTGTTGATATTTAACGTGAGTTAGAGGAAAACATAAATTTTTCAAAAAATTCAAAATCTTATAAAATCCGAAGCCCTCTACCGATCATCACCAAATTTGGTACATAGCAGCATTGCATGTTATTCTTCATCTGCAGAAAATATCAGTTGATTTCGTGAGATTTTGCGGGAGTTAGAGGAAAACGTAAATTTTTTGAAAAATTCAAAATCTCATAAAAACCGAAGTTATTTATAGATTCGCCCCAAATTCAATACCGATCCTTCTTTAAGACTGCTTTATGTATGAAAAATTAATTCGCTCTATTAGCTAAAAATTTGCGGATGCTAGAGCGCGTACAGACATTTTTTGAAAATTGCAAAGTTAAATAAAATTTCAACATATTTTTGAATTTTTTTGAAAATTTTCACAATCAATGGCGACTACCTGCCGCACATGCCTGCCAAATATTTGCCCGAATGTTAAAGCCGTTCTTGAGATATGCAACTTTGAATTTTGAATGCCAGTCACATACATCCATACATACATTTTTTTCAAAACCACTTTTCTCCACGTTTTAGACAATTTTAAGCATACTGACATGAAAATCTCGAAAAGAAATATTTTCACGAAGACAAAGCTTCCTCTATGAGGAACCAAAAATCTGTCTATTTGTTACAAAAATTATAAAATTGTATAGAAATTTAATTATCTATTTTATTTATGAATAATTATTCATAACAGTATATTGGATACTATTTAGTGAGCACGAATGATTTTTTTTTGTCACAGGAAATCATTCTTGGAATCATTGCCAACATGTGTTGCCAGCCTGCAGTTCTTGAAGCCGTGGCAAATACAAATAGTCTTGTATCTGTAATTTTTCATTTACTATCCACTGATGATCCGGAGACTCTCATTCAGATTATCAGATTCTTGCAAGCTGCTGTTTGGGATGTACAGAAAAATAAGGAAACAAAGTGGCTGCAGCATCTAAAAGATTGCGAATTTCTTGGCGATGCTATTTCCTTCATTCTGCAGAGTTCGACAAACGGCAAATAACATAATTTTTCTTCATTTTTTTTTTTTTCATCGCTTGACAATGCCTATAAATTTGTATTTTTTTTTTTTCTGCAGATGACCTTCTAATCGCAACTACGGATTTGCTGCAATCGATTTCCGTTGTCCAGATGCCCGAGGACAAAACCCTGCTTTGTGATTTGTTTAAAGTCAATCAACTGATACCAGCTCTTCTGGAATCATTTACGCAATTGGTGCATATTAAACAAGACGACAGTCACTCGCGTACGGAGCTCAAAGTCATCGAAAATTGGCTGACGATATTTTCGATAGTCATCCAAGCGGATTTTCAAATGTCTTCCGCTGACAATAATGACGATAATTTCATGAAAATCATGAACGTTCTCTTGAGAATCTTACAGCCGTACAAATATTTCAACAACTTAGTGCTGCTCGATGAAAGAGCCGCTCTATGCATTCACGAAACCGTCGAACTGACATTATGGTTTCAGCGCAATAAAATGCATCCCGATGCGCAAATAATTCACGCAATCGTTGCAATTATGCATGGATTGCGTAAAGGTACGAAAAATATTATGCGTATTTTTTTACTGGTATTCAAAGGACGTTTTTATCGTTTCTTAGAAAAAAAAAAGTTCGCAACAGAGTTTTGATTATATAAAAAAAAATCCCAGAGTCACGTATAAAAAATGATGCGTTTTTCCCATTTTTAAGCTAGAAAAATATTGAAGGAAAAAGCTGAAACTCCTTTCAGAATAATTTGTATGCGGGAATTTTATGACATCGGAACTCATCGAAATTGTTTAATCAATTAATTAAATTGATCAACTAATCAGAATCGACGAATTAAAAAATTCAAACCCGTTACGAATGACATGGAATTTTATACGATTATTTATATCGACCGATGAGAAAACCAGTAGAATCTCCGCTGAAACTACAAATATTGTATTCCAAATGAAAAAAATCTCGTATCTTTGCAGTTGTAAAATCGGAAACCGATTCATTCTCCGATCCGGACGACACGATCAAAGAACTCGTGAATTACTTGGAAACATATTGGCACGAGACATTGAGTTCACACCCGGAAAGCGAGCTCCAAAAAATCATCGAAATATGCGAAAACGATGTGCGGAAGTGTCTGATGGAACTGGCGACGGAATACTCAAAGGAATCTCGTGATAAGATGGAAAAGCTGTTACGTCTTCAATCTCTTCGTTGAAAACAATTCTCCAATTTAAAATTGCCGCTGTACCGCAAAAATCATATATAGACGTGCCTGTGGTTTACCAACCTAAATACAAGAATACATATTTTTCAATTGTCACGGATTTTCGTGTTAAATACAATGAAAGGATTGCAGATCTTAAAACGGCTGTAAGTCATTGACAGAGGAATCCCCCTTTCGTGATAAGACTAATAAATTGCTTGCCAACCACACATTGAAAATCATCGGAATACATATTTAACAGCAAAACAGCTTGAATATACAGCTTATCAATAAATGCAATTAGCGCTGTTATTACGAGAAGATTATGCAATGCTCTAAATCATCAAATGCGTCGCGCAATGCATCGCTGCATCCAGCTTTGACGAAATAATTTGATCGACATTAAAACGCTCTCTCACGTTGGCTGCCCTGTTTCATCGATCGGAATTCCCAAATCAACACATGGCACTGTCGCACATGAACAGTCTATGGACGTTCATATATATATATATATATATATATATATATATATATATATATATATATTTTGCTATCTGTAGCCGCCGTAGCATTCCGTGGAGTAATATGACATCGCATTGCCGACCGACTAGCACGCTGATAAATGACATTCGTAGCCTTCGCAACTAGACGAGCAGAAAGTAATTCATCGACAACAACCTTCTCTTGTCATATGCGAGAAAAAAAAAAAAAAAAAAAAAAAAAAAAGCACGAAGCAGCCAGCAACGCTGATAAACGAAAGAGCGAGAAACTGTCGAATTTATTTTTGCAGGTTCTTTCTGCTAGCGCGAGAATCCCAGACGAGAAATACGAGGAAAACGACATTAAGCCTAAAAGATTTTCAAGAATTTTTAACGATGCCCTCAGAATTGACCATCGACGATGTGAGTAACAAGCAATGACGCGACGCTCCGCACACGCTTTTTTTTTTCCACATACATGTACATTTATCCTTGTAACTATACAATGTCTCTTACAATTCTGTTACAGATTCCATCGCTCAAGGCGAATCATGTTTACATGCGCGACAAGGATGCCGTTGTTCGGGCTATTAAGAATATTCGGAAAGGTGGCGCGAAGAAGCTACAGGTAAGCTGTGTTTCCACGTCTTGATAACGCAACTTCTCACGCTTTTTTTTAATCACTCTGAGATATATGTTACGAATGACGCTGCTGCTGTTTTGTAACACCTCGCAGATTGTCACAGACTTCGACCTAACCGTCACTAAGCAACATGTCAACGGCAAGCACGTTTTGTCCAGTTTTGGTAAGTATTCATTTGTAATTTAAGATGGCGAATGATTTCGTTTTTACATTTGTAATAAGTCACGTCAACGATATACGCCGACGTCGGCGACGTGCTAATGCTTTTAATATGCATGCCAGTTTTTTGTGTTTACCGTAGCTTTTCGACTTTCCTACTGTTTCGGGGTTTAACTGATATGCTCATTCCCCCCCCCCCCCCCCCCCCACGCTCTCCGATTCAGAGACTATATACGGGGCATTCCAAGTCAACTGAGTTGACAATTTTTTTTTTTTTTTTTTTTTTTTTTTTGCATATTTTGGTAAAAAAAAGGAGGATAGTTTTTTCAGATTTTTGTCACTTGCTTTACTGTGTAGAATAATTATTTTTTTCCACAATTATTGGGTGTTTTTTTTTATTTTTATTTTTAGAAAAAAAAATTGTCCTAATTTTCGTTCCTATTGAAATGGCTTTTTTGCTTTTTGTTTTTATTGTTGGGCGAATTTTCGGCGTCTTACTCTCAAAATATGGATTTTTTTTACACTTTTTTTTTTTTTTTTTCTAGAAGAATCAATCATCAACATTTTTAATTTAGAAAATTTAGAAAAAATGTTGTTTCTTATATTAAAAAACAGAAAAATAGAAAT
Organism: Perithous albicinctus; assembly: GCA_964016905.1. Classification (NCBI taxonomy): domain Eukaryota; kingdom Metazoa; phylum Arthropoda; class Insecta; order Hymenoptera; family Ichneumonidae; genus Perithous; species Perithous albicinctus. Next base: position 8,997,678 of record OZ024702.1, on the reverse strand, counting down.
TATTCTCGAGCTACGATGGACATATTTGTTTTTAGTCCCAGATTTGTAAAAAAAAAAATTGAGAATTTTAAATTGTATTTCCACAATTTTTTAGTAGAAAATGAATTTCGACGAGGTTTGAAAGTATGAATTTTTTTTTTTTTACAAAATCTGGGACTAAAAACAAATATTTCCATCGTAGTTCGAGAATCATTTCTATTTTTCTGTTTTTTAATATAAGAAAAAAAAATTTTCTAAATTTAAAAAAGAAAGGAAAATAAAATGTGTAAAAAAATAATTCCGTATTTTGAGAATAAGTCGCCGAAAATTCGCCCAATAAAGAAAACAAAAAAGCCATTTCAATTGGAACAAAAATTGGGACAATTTTTTTTTTCGGAAAATTAAAAAAAAATTATTCTCGACCCAAGTCAAGAAAAAAAGAAACTGAGAATCCTTCAAAAAAACTTACTTAATGTACTATTTCCACAGGTATGTTTTCGAAATGTCAACAAGTACCAAAAACCTATCAAGAAGCCGCCAAAGATTTATACGATCAATATCGGCCTATCGAGAAGGACGCGAATATGCCGCTGGAGAAAAAAATCGCGGCGATGGAAGAATGGATGGTGGCATCGAATAAGATACTTCAAGGATTTGAATTTCATCCGGAGGAGCTCGACGAGGTGGCGAGGAAATACGGCACCGCTCTGAGAGACGGTTGCACGCATCTTATAGAAAAATTACATGCGTCGCAAGTTCCAGTGCTGGTATTTAGCGCCGGTCTTGGGGACGTTGTTCAAGCTGTTTTGAGGCACAACAACGTTCTCCTGGATAACGTTAAAATTATATCCAACTTCTTGAACTGGAATGGAAACACGTTAGCGGGATTGAAAGGAAACAGACTCATACATGTTTTCAATAAGAACGAACACGCCGTCGATCATGATTATTTCAATGTCCTGGAGGGAAGACATAATGTTATTCTTATGGGTGATATGACTGGGGACGCTCATATGGCTGATGGCGTCAAGGACGCTGAAACAATACTCAAAATTGGCTTCCTTTACGAGCATGTAAGATGAGAATATTTTAAAATTTGTAAATGAGCCGAAGTGGAGCCAGCGATTCCATCTATCTTTTTCTGGCTTCGTAAAGAAAAGAAAAAGTTGGAGAAAATAGTAAATTTCCGATGAACAACAGTTAAAAAATGCTTGTATGCAATACATGATTTTTTAGATTTTCTTTAGATGATTCCAAATAAATGTTGAGATTTTGCTTAAATTATATCAAATTTCGACATTTTATTAATATTTATTTAACGTTTATTACGAAATAAAATATATGTAAATTGGAAAAATTTGAAAAAAAAAAAGAATTATAAGAATCATGTCTTTCATAAAACAATTTTCTCTCCTTTTCTACCTTTTTTTCAATAACAAAAAAAGGGAAAATCTCTAGTAACTACGATGAGCAACAGCGAAAAAAATGTTGTATACAATACATGATTATTGAGATTTTTTTTAGACGATTCCAAATTAAAATGTTGAAATTTTGCTTAAATTATCGCAAATTAGAGCTTTTTATTCATTTTTATTTAACGTTTATTATGAAATAAAATATATGTGAATTGGAACATTTTTAAAAATCATGTCGTGCATACAAACATTTTCTAGCGGCTTCAGTTGTATTTCATTCCAATAATTTTCTAGAAAATTTAAAAAAAATACAATTTGCATGATTTTTTCGCTATTTTTAACGTTTTCAATGTTTTTTTTTTTAACTTTTGTTAGGACGTTTTGTTGACATGAAAAATTGGGGTGGCCGACTTGACGTGTTTGCCCATTTTAAGAAATTTACCATAAATTATTTTTCTCAAATTTCAGGTAGAAGACAATTTACCATCGTATATGGAGGCTTTCGACATTGTATTGGTAGACGATCAGACGATGACAGTGGCTACCGAAATACTGCAGCAAGTCGTGTAGTCGTTATAAATAAAAAAAAATTAAAAAAAAAAAAAGAAAGAAAGACTCCGGTTCTCAACGGTTTTCATCGAATTTCCGGTAAAAGCGCTGGTTACGCTTTTTTACCCGCAGCTCATCGAAGAAAAAATGCAACTACACACACTCGCGACCATTGTGCAGTTTTACGCATATATGCAGGAAATAATTTACAATTTCTTAGTACAAAGGGACAGCACCGTCCATTTTGTACAAGCATCAAAGAATCTCCGAATTTATTGCTTTCTATATTTAATATTTTAATACATATCTCTTAATTGTAATATGAGTGTTATATTGTTAACGAAATAAACAATTAATTACTAAACCGGAAATCACCAGTTCTTTTATGTATCCATAAAATTGGCGCATTTCCCGAAATTTAGCGATAAATTTCGCGAATTTTAAGGATTCTTTTGTGAAATAAAATAAATGAACGTTTTTTTTTGTCATTTTAGAATTTTTTTTTGCGTCTCACGATAGAATTTTTAATCTACGGCTTAAAATTTGAATTCATAAGCGGCAGGAAATTTATCCGACAGGATTTTAAATCTCATATTAAACGACTTTTATTTAGATGGTCGCGAAAAATCATTTTAAAAATAAAGGCAATGGAAATATTTTTAAAAATCGTGAAAATTTTGAAAAAAAAAATGATAATTCACGAAAACAAAGCTTCCTCTAATGCTTGAAAGAATCTCCGAATTATTTAATATTTTAATACATTTCTCTTAATTGTAAAATGAGTGTTATATTGTTAACGAAATAAACGATTAATTACGAAACCGGAAATCACCAGTTTGCATTCATAAAATTGCATATGGCGCGTTTGCCGAATTTTATTTCGCAATTTTTAAGACTCTTTTGTGAAATAAAATAAATGAACGTTTTTTTGCCATTTCAGAAATTTTTTTTTGCGTCACGATAGAATTTTTAGTCTACGGCTTAAAATTTGAATTTATTTATTTAGAAATGAAAATTTGAATCAGACAGGATTTTAAATCTTATATCAATCGACTTTTATTTAGATAACCGCGAAAAATCATTTAAAAAATAAAGCCAATGAAAATATTTTTTAAAATCGTGAAAATCTCGAAAAAAAAAAAAAAAAATAATGCACGAAAACAAATCTATCTCAGAAGCTTGAAAAAATCCCCGAATTTATTGCTTTCTATTTTTAATATTTTAATTCATTTCTCTTAATTCTAAAATAAGTGTTATATTGTTAACGAAATGAACGATTAATTACGAAACCGGAAATCACCAGTTTGCATTCACAAAATTGCATATGGCGCGTTTGCCGAATTTTATTTCGCAAATTTCAAGACTCTTTTGTGAAATAAAATAAATGAACGTTTTTTTTGCCATTTCAGAACTTTTTTTAAACATCTGCCGATAGAATTTTTAGTCAACGGCTTAAAATTTGAATTTATTTATTTAGGAATGAAAATTCGAATCAGACAGGATTTTAAATCTTATATCAAACGACTTTTATTTAGATGACCGCGAAAAATCATTTAAAAAATAAAGCCAATGAAAATATTTTTAAAAATCGTGAAAAACTCAAAAAAAAAAAAATAATGCACGAAAACAAAGCTTCCTCTGATCAGTAATTAAAATGGCTATTTACAATGATAAAATCCCCCGTTTTTCTGACCCAGCAAAATGACTGAAACGTGTAAAAAAAAAAGGAAACTAAGTCGGTCCTTCAATTCTCGATTACCTTCAGAGCCGATGACGGTTAAACGTACTTCAGTACACCTCGCCGATTCCTAAAGTAAACATCTCATTTACACACCTCTCTCTCTCTCTCTCTCGTCGAGTTGACCGCCGAGTCGCATGTCCGGCCGATATCCAGCCGCAAGAAAACCATCACAATATTCGCGATAAAAGTAGTTCTCAAGTTCCTCGATCTTAATTCTTTTGTCGATGGTTGTCGATGCCTCTGGCTTTTAAAACAATACTCAGCACAGTTCGAGAGGTGAAAAAAGATAACACAACGTTTTAAAACGTAAATTATATGTACGCAGAGGGAAAAGTACAAGTGCCGTGAAGTAAATAGCCTTACGACTTCGAAATTCGATTACGTTCGAGAGTCGCGACTTGCACACTTCAGTACACGCCAGTCGCTGCTAAAGTAAACAACAACAAGACCACCTATTTTATTTACACTTCGTCTCAACGCGAGAGGAGCTTAATTCGTCGAATTTGTAAACGAGTTATACGTCTCAAAACAGCATTGAACCTAATGTGTATATATATATATATTAGAAAAGGTGTTTTGCGAGATTGAAAAGAGTTTTATTTCCGATGATTTTTGCGGAAAGCCAAGTGATAAATCGCGAAGACGATCGAGATAGTGAAGCTATAAAATGTAAATCAATATTCGATCGACATTGCGTTCGTAATTGTTGTCTTTTCTGCGTGCTCGAGACGCCGGCTTCCGGCAAACAAAGTGTTTGTCGCGTGCTGTCCTTTTTGACTGACGATGAGTGACGATTTTATCGAGGATGAGGATGTCGCGTGCCAAGACGGTAAGATCGTCTTTCTTCTTAGTGTTTCTTTTTTTTTTCTTTTGCTTCCTCATAGAGGAGGACTTTTTTTCGTGAACATTTTCGAGATTTTTGTGTCAGTTTGCTTAAAATTGTGTAAAATGTGGAGAAAAGGGGTTTAGAAAAAATGTATTTAAGGAAGTGCGTGCATGCGTGTGTGTGTGTCTTCGGCATTCAAAATTCAAACTAGTATATTTTTTTTTTGTTTGTCCATAATTTTTTTGGATCGACGAATATATATTTCTTTAGCAGATGCATTACGGAGAATCTTTTTCGAGTCTCTCGCCTCTTCGTCGACGTCCTCGTCTCTGTTGTCGTTACCGTCAACGACTAGCAAGGTTTACGTCTCCACGCTCGTCGATTACATACGCGACAATGCTTCAGGCAATTACAGGTAAGAACGGCAAAGACGTTATAATTTACGATCTTCATAAATTCGTCAATTTTTATGTTTTGACAAATTTTTTTTATTTTTTTTTTATTTGACGTATTAATTATTTTTCGACACGAATCTCAAATAAAAGTACATGAAAATGAAAATAAATCGCTCGAGTTTTGAAAAATGTTTTAGTGCATCTAAAGTTTTTCGGGAAATTATAGTTTCATAAAATACAATTTTTGTTTCGAGAGGAAGCAAACATTTGACTTTTGCGAAATTTAACATCTTTGAATTTGATTTAAAATCTTAAATTCACTAAAATTGTGGAAAATTCTCGAAAAATTTAATTTATAATGTTTTTTTTTATCAAAAAAATTAATTCTTTTTTTTTGTCAAAAAAATTATCAAAAATTCTCGAAAATTTAATTTAACATCTTTTTTTTTTATCAAAAAAATGATCTATCATTTTTTAGCTAAAAACACAACAAAAAATTGTAAAAATATTATTTGAGACAGCTTTTTCAAAATTTTTAGAGCCTCAACATTTTTCTGCATTGAGAACGAAAAAAAATTAATATCGTGATTATCATCGAAAATTGAAAAAAAAAAAATCGAAATTACGCTTCAGCGCTATCTAAAAAATATTTTTAGACGACCCAAATTTTGCAAAAATTACTTTTTCACAATGTACTAACATTTTCCGATGAGGCCCGCGAAGCAAAAATTTGACGATTGTGAAATTTAAAATCTTCTAATTTAATTAAAAATCTTGAATTCACTAAAATTATCGAAAATTTAATTTATACTCTTTTTTTTATCAAAAAAATTATCAAAAATTCTCGAAAATTCTCGAAAATTTAATTCAAAATCTTTTTTTTTATCAAAAAAATTGTCTATCATTTTTCAGCTAAAAATACAACAATAAATTGTAAAAATATTACTCGAGACTGCTTTTTCAAAATTTTTCTGCATTGAGAGCAAAAAAAAATTAATATCGTGATTATCATCGAAAATTGAAAACAAAAAAATCGAAATTTCACTTGAGCGCTATCTAAAAGATATTTTTTGACCACCCAAATTTTGGAAAAATTACTTTTTCACAATGTACTAACATTTTCCGATGAGGCCCGCGAAGCAAAAATTTGACGATTGTGAAATTTAAAATCTTCTAATTTAATTAAAAATCTTAAATTCACTAAAATTATCAAAAATTTAATTTATACTCTTTTTTGTATCAAAAAAATTATCAAAAATTCTCGAAAATTTAATTCAAAATCTTTTTTTTTATAAAAAAAAAATGTCTATCATTTTTTAGCTAAAAATACAACAATAAATTGTAAAAATATTACTCGAGACTGCTTTTTCAAAATTTTTCTGCATTGAGAGCAAAAAAAAAATTAATATCGTGATTATCATCGAAAATTGAAAAAAAAAAAATCGAAATTTCGCTTGAGCGCTATCTAAAAAAAATTTTTACACCACCCAAATATTGCAAAAATTACTTTTTCACAATATACTAACATTTCCCGATGAGGCCCGCGAAGCAAAAATTTGACGATTGTGAAATTTAAAATCTTCTAATTTAATTAAAAATCTTAAATTCACTAAAATTATCGAAAATTTAATTCAAAATCTTTTTTTTTATCAAAAAAATTGTCTATCATTTTTTAGCTAAAAATACAACAATAAATTGTAAAAATATTACTCGAGACTGCTTTTTCAAAAATGTTCTGCATTGAGAGCAAAAAAAAAATTAATATCGTGATTATCATCGAAAATTGAAAAAAAAAAAAATCGAAATTACGCTTCAGCGCTATCTAAAAAATATTTTTAGACGACCCAAATTTTGCAAAAATTACTTTTTCAAAATGTACTAACATTTTCCGATGAGACCCGCGAAAAAATCAATTTAAAAAAAAATGCATTATACGAAGTCCTTAAAATGCAATTTGAAATAGCAATTATTACTTTTTTTCGTTGCAGTTTTTTTTTCTTCACGTTATGACCATGCACGTGTATGTCTTTTTCGAAGTTGCACGAACCCCTCCCTTTCCATTTCACTCCCTAAAGACCCGCCCTAGAGCGTCCTTTTCCGACCTCACCCACTTTTTTCTTTCTTATGAACTGCATACTGAGCTTCTGTTTCTATGAGAATTTCACCAAACATAGAATAACAGCCTCCCGCTTAGGTATAGTGCATATATGTAGTGTCTTCGCGTCATCCAGTGAACGGCTAAGCAGTAACAGTAAAAATTCAACACAGTGAAAACTAAAATGAAAATTATGTAGTTTTAACAGAAAATTTGACAACACATTTTTTTGTCTCAGTTTCTATTTTTATAGAGAGAGGTACAAAAATAATGTTGTTAAAATGTATGTATTTCCGTGTTAATTAATATTTTAATTTTTTATGTTTATACAAAATTTTGTGTTATTTTTATTAATTTTGCTTCCTCATAGAGGAAGCTTTGTGTTCGTAAATTTTTTTTTTTTTTTAGATTTTCATGTGAGCATACTCAGAATGGTCCAAAACGTGGAGAAAAATGATTTGTACGAAATGTATATATGTGTGTGTATGTGCAAATTTTTCATGTATTTTCCTCAAATTTGGTACGCGAGTGGGCTATCATACAAAAACTTTTGGCATTGCAGTTGAGGCGAATCGGTTGAAAAATTCAAATTTTACAGAATTTTGAAAATTTTCAAAAAATCATTTTCACGTTATAACTTTTGTAAATTGCGATATATCAGGCTGAAATTTTGAACACAAACGAACTTACAGTGAACCATGATTGGTGCCAAGTTTGGCGAGAATCGATAGAGTGCTTCAAATTTTATTGCAATTTTAATTTTTTTTTTAAATCTCCGTAAACACTTCTACTTTTCTAAATTCTGGGATGACCGGCTGCAATTTACCACGTGTTTTCACAATTATTGAGTATCGAAGATGAATTTATTTTAAGGAACCCTCGCTATGTTGATAAATTTCGATTTTATTCCAAAAAAAGCAAAACATTGCTGTCGCGAACAAAAAAATTTCGACTTTTTTTGGCAGATTTCAATGAAATTTGGCACACACGTGAATTGTCCTAGAACTGGGTCTGGGTATAAATTTAACGCAAATCCGTCGAGCGGTTCAAATTTTATAACGTTTTTTTTACTTTTGAAAAATGTCGATCGAACATTCACTCGCGCAAATTGCGAGATATCGGGCTTAAATTTGTTTTACTTCTAGAATATGATAAAACAAGGCTGTAATTCAAATTTGGCACAAATCGGTCGAGTAGTTCGAATTTTGTAACATTTTTTATTTTTTTGAAAAATCTCATTTGCGCAGTAGCTTGCACAAATTAAAAGATACCGGATTCAAATTTATTTCACGTATTGAGCACCGTTTAGCAAGGTTTGAGTAGAAATTTGAAGGAAATCGGTTGAGAGGTTTAAATTTCATGACGATTTTAAAATTTCAAAAAGCTTGTGAATGCGATTTTTATAGTAGACAAATTTAATATATTGAATATTTTTATATTTTATAACAAATATATTTGACTAAAAAACCAAGAAAATATAAAATATTCTCAATTTTTGTGATAAAAATTCGTGAATCGGTAAAAATGTCGATAAAAATGCCTTTCGGTTGAGAGGTTTAAATTTGATGACGATTTTAAAATTTCAAAAAACTTGTGAATGCGACTTTTATAGTAGACAAATTTAATATATTGAATATTTTTATATTTTATAACAAATATATTTGACTAAAAAACCAAGAAAATATCAAATATTCTCAATTTTTGTGATAAAAAATTCGTGAATCGGTAAAAATGTCGATAAAAATGTCTTTCATACGCAAAGTGAAACCCTGCAAATTGATTCCTCATTATTTTACATTTTTTTTTAAATCTTTACATGTGTGCAAAGTTCTAGTTTGCATACATGTAAACATTTAAAAAAAAATGTAAAATAATAAGGAAGCAATTTGCAACGTTCTAGTTTGCAGGCTTATTTTTCTGTAAATTCAACAAATTTATATACTTTTTTTTGTGTTACTTGGAATTGAATATATTTGTTTAAAAAGTCAAAATTGACTTTTTTTGTGTCGCTTTAAAATTTACATTACAATGTTTGTAAATTTGGCGAATTTATACAAATGAGATGAAAATTCGACACACCGATATTAAACCAAACAATTTTACTGTTTATTTTTCTTATTATTATTATTTTTCAATTTTGTCATGATATTCATTGCTGAATATGTGTAAATGTGATTTACGAACTTGCGAATATTCTTTTATATTCGTTCGTAAACTCAACATTTTTCGTTGGATGCAAAAGATTAAAAATGTGCTGTTTTGCAATTATGTAATTACAGGGACGAAACGCTCCTCGACGAGTTGCAAACCGCGATCGAGGAAGTATCGTCGGACGGCCAAGTAAATTGGACTATGTTCAAGGAGGCGTCCCGACGCTGGGTAGACAAAGTTCGGCGTAATCGTTGGCAGGATGGTAATAACAACATCGAGAAGAATGATTTCAAGTGAGTCAATAACCCCGTTTACAGAATTTATTCACTTACAACAATTCATACACCCAGTTTTGTATCTTTTATGTCGAAATTTATGATTTCTTAGATTTTTTTTCAGATTTTTTCCAATGTATATGAGATATTCAACCCTGACCTCTTCCAATTTGGTTCATCATTTTTTAAACTATTCACATGCTCGAAAAGAAGACTTTTAATTTTTTTTAGATTTTTTTTTATTGAAACTTTTTTTTTCATGAATTTTTTTAATTCATTTTTTGCTCGAATTCAAAAATTTGAATTTGTTCTTAGATTTTTTTTATTGAAACTTTTTTTTTCATGAATTTTTTTAATTCATTTTTTGCTCGAATTTTAAAATTTGAATTTAAAATTTTTTTTTACTGAAACGTATATTTTTTTTTATGCATTTTTTAAATTCAATTTTTTTGCTCCAATTTAAAAATTGGATTTTTTTTTTAGATCTTTTATTACTGAAACTTTTTTTCTCATGAATTTTTTTAATTCACTTTTTGCTCCAATTTAAAAATTTGAATTTTTCAATGTTTTTTACTGAAACTTTCTTTTCATGAATTTTTTAAATTCATTTCTTGCTGCAATTTAAAAATTTGATTTTATTTCTTAAATCTTTTTTTACCGAAACGTTTATTTTCATGCATTTTTAAGTTCAATTTTTTTGCTCCAATTTAAAAATTGGACATTTTTTTTAGATCTTTTATTACTGAAACTTTTTTTCTCATGAATTTTTTTGCTCCAATTTAGAAATTTGATTTTTCTAAAAAATCCTGTATTAGATGTAAACATTTTTGAGTTTTGACTCAAACTGGGCAAAAGTTGGCTTCGATTTCTTTTTTTTAAGCCATTTTTTTTATAAATAAAAAAATTGCGGATCCAATCGGAAGTGTCAAAGGTCAGACTCAGGTCGAAACCAGATGAAATGCCCCGTATACAAGACAAATTAAACCAAATTATAGTGAGAAATCAACGAAATAATAGCAAAAAAAAAAACAAAAAAAAACTAGAAAACAACACCTTGCTGCCATAATTTTCTTACGGAATTCCGGCGATCATAGTTTCTGGTTATTGTAGCATCACCACACTAAAGTGCACTAGACGATTGTAAGAGGTACAGGCGCAGTCGGCAATTACACACACAATGACCTCACTATTGCTCTGTTCATATATTGCCTGTGTTTTATCAAGCGGCGCTTTTATGCGCACGAGCGTTCTATGCATATCGCCCGCTATACGATTATACACATATGCGACATTCCGCACAAAGTCGACCATCCATTTATTTATCCGAGACGTCACAAAAAAGGTTCAACAGTTTTTTGAATAACAATCTTTAGTGTCTAGAATATCTACAAATTATTTCAAATTTTTAAACCACATATTTCACCCGGAATAAAATATCAACCTTTTCTTTTTTTTTTCTATTTTTTCAATTCGCACATATTTCACCCGGAATAAAATATCAACTTTTTTTTTTTGTATTTTTTCGATTCGCACATATTTCACCCAGAATAAAATATCAACTTTTTTTTTTTTGTATTTTTTCGATTCGCTGTTTATAAAAAACGATCCATTCTACAAATTATAAGTTTGAACATAACAATTTTTTCACAAAAATATAGCTTCATCTGTGGAAGCAAAAAATTATAAACATTTTTTTTTTCTAACATCACAAAACAGGGTTTTGCTCTAATTTTCGTAAAATTTCGCCGATTTAGCTAAATAGTTCTTGATAACTGGAGATACGTTCAATGTTGTTTGGTACTGAATTTGCATGAAATCGGTAAGGCCGTTCGGATTTTACGACGTTTTGAAATTTTCGGAATTTTTTTTTGAAAATTCTATAACTCGAGAACGGTTCAATTAACTAATCTAAAATTTTGCACAAAATTTAAACAAAATGTGACGATGTTTAATATTAAATTTACCCGAAATCGATAATGTAGTTAAGATTTTGTCGGAATTTCTATTTTCGTAATTTAAAAAGAAAAAAACTTAAAAAAAAATATCTAAAAAAGTTTGTATTTATAAATTATAAACTTTTTTCTCTGACATCACAAAACAGGGCATACTTCGAGTGGAATGCCTTATATACACGACTCAGGTGCATAGACAAACTATCGCAGCTTCGAATATAAACTCCCTTACATAGTCTGTGTAATTGTGTGCGCACACAAATGTCTTTATGTACCAAAGTCGCGTTCACGTATAGTTGTTTTTTTTTTTTTTTTAATTTCAAAGCATATTGTTAAGCCGTCGTATTATCCTCGTCGCGGTTGTAACCAACAATAAGCCGCGTCAAAACTAGAGTCTTGGATAGTTAGATATATGCCAGTGTAGCTGGTGCGTGGCGGAAGCCCGAAAAATCTTGAGACGCTCTTTTTTACGACTCTTTTTCTAATAATTTCTTCATTTTCATAATGCAATGCTGATATGTTTTTTTTTTTTAATAACATACCTTTCGTGATGTTGATTTTTGTTATATAAACTATAAAGCATTATATCAGAAGTAACGGAACCACCGGTGTATGTTATCGCGAGAACTATAATTATTCCGTGTGTCAGGCTAGTGCGACGAGACATTACGACCTGGGTCGCCGATATTCTCGCGTTCACCTGCATTGACTCTTTAGCAAAGCCTCTTTCGATTATACGTGCTGAATCCATTCGCAAGTACATTAATTTTTTGCTCGGGCATCAAAATCGCATCTTCCTTCAGTGTTGATTATGCATAGTCTTTATATACCTCAGTTGGGTGTGTCGAGACGTGTATAAATATATGGCTTTTTGAGATTGTAGCGATTAAATTTTGTGGCAATGTATCGATACACCTCGGTTTGGTACAGTGATGATTTGCTCGAAAGGTCCGACGACGAGAAAGGATGCTCCGGAGTTGTTTGCCGAAATAGTCACTTTGGCAGCCTTTCTGATCGCACACGGAAACCAAAGACACCTCGTCGATTCGTCACAGCCGGTTAGTGCACGATTTTTTTTAACACATGCTTTAAAAGAAAAAAAAAATCTCAGATAAATAGTATGGATAATATATCGAACGATTTATTGTATGGAAATTTATGTTGCAGATTTTGTCAATCTCTCGAATGTCTCGAGTTACAGTCCGAGCAGCGGCGACACAACGCACGGGTGAGGATAGACAAGTGTTTCTATACCTAGACATTCTTTTTTTTAGCTAATAGAATTTTTGTATTTCAAAAAACTTGTGAATTCAATTTTTATAGTAGACAGATTTAATATATTGAATATTTTTATATTTTATAACAAATATATTTGATCAAACAAACAAGAAAATATAAAATATAGGATAAGGATGGCTGAAGGACTCCGGTCGATGGCCTATTATTGGCAATACGTAATATATTTTAAAAATCGTTATTGTATTGTATAAAATCCACTTACAGAAAAGAAATGTATTGATATTTAATGTATTGTCAATAAACTTTTTTACTACTACTAAGATAAGGAAGTAATAGGTTTGTAGTTTGTAATGTGTAATGTAATATTTTTGTTGTTGCCGTTTATCAGGTGTGCTATGTCTACCGATACCACGCCTGATTCCGCCGATGACACGGATGTCGGAAGTGGCAGTAGCGGGGAAGTGGCGCAAGTCGATCTTCGGCTGCGGGTCCGCCGATTCGACGAGGAAAACGCCTTGTTGCGCGAGGAGCTTGTTCGCGCTGAAGAATTGTCCGCTGAATTTAAACGACAATACGAAAATCTTCGGCGAAAGCTGTAAGCAAAAATTTTATACGTAGAATCTGCTTTTCTTTATATAAGAAATCGATTAGAATGAAAAGAACTTTTTATTCGAATTTTATGCAGCTTTCTGGAATGGCTATTATGTATTTTATAAATTGGTTGTAATTTAAAAAAATGTTTACTCGCTTGGCAGTGATCAAACGAACGAGAAATGCCGACAATTGGAACGCGAAAACGATGAGCACAAGGAAATTTTGCACGAGGTGGAGCAAAGGGAGAGAAATTGCAAATGGGCGTTGCAGAAAACCGAGAAGGAACGATCTTTGCTTGATAAAAAGCTTGAAGAGGCAGAGACAGAAGTCAGTCGAAGAAATATTGACTCTCTTATTGTATCGATATTTTCTCGTGATTTTGTATATTGATCGAAACGGGAGCGATTCCATTTTTTAGCGACAACAAATTACGTGCCTTACCTCGAAGTTGGAAATATGCAAGAGGGAAAAATTGGATTCGGTGAGGGAGGCCATTGTTTGCAGACAGGAAGTTGAGGAAAAACAGAACGAGTGTGAAATGCTGAAGGAAAAACTCGCTCAGATTGCGAATAGAAACGACGATTTACAAGAGTCTTACGAAAAAACTATTCGGGTAATGAAATATATTTCTCTAATTAATCAGACTCAAGGTTTTATATTAATTATTTATTTTTCACAGCATCTACGGCAACAAAATGAAGACCTGAAGAACGAAATTTTCGATCTCAAGTCGAAGCAAAGCTCTGAAAATCTGACAGAAGGAGTGAGCATCTTTACTCTTTTTTCTCTTTAGAATAAATACTAAAAAATTTTTTTTGCGCTTTTTCTTGCTTCCTCGCAGAGGAAGCTTTGTTTTCATGAAATTTTTTTTTCGAGATTTTCATGTCAGTATACTCAGAATGGTCCAGAACGTCGTGAAAAGAAAAAATTCAATCGCCTCTTATTCAGTAACCGTTTGAGCGATCAGGCTCAAATTTGGCACGCAAGTAGAGTATATTGTCCCCCTTTCAATGTTGCGATGTTTGATAAAATATATATAGTCATTAAGATTTTACGCAGTTTTTAATTTGTGAAAAAAAGGGCGTGGTCGCTCTAATTTTCGTAAAAGTTCATCGATTTAGCTAAATAGTTCTTCATAATTTGCAGTTATGATTCTTCATAACTGGAGATACGTTCAATGTTGTTTGGTATTGAATTTGGATAAAATTGGTAAAGCAGTTCGGATTTTACGTCATTTTGTAATTTTCGGAATTTTTTTGATAATTCTATAACTCGAGAACGGTTCAAGTAACTAATCGAAAATTTGGCGTAAAATTTAAATGGAGTGTGCCAATGTTTAATACCAAATTTAGGCAAAATCGATAAAGTAGTTCAGATTTTATAGAAATTCGCATTTTCGCAATTTTTTATAAAATCCTATAACTCGAGAACGGTTCAAGTATCTGATGTAAAACTTTAAATTTGGTGGCATTTTGGACAATGTCGGTCGGACAGTAGCTCTCGCAAATTACGGGATATTTTAATTTCTAGTGAAAAAGAAGTAAAACAAGGCTGCTGCAAAGTCGAAATTTGCAAATTGCTTCTTCATTTTTCCACTTTTGACGAAGCTTCCTCTATGAGCAAACCAAAATTGATAATCACACTTCCTCATATTTAACAAAATTCAAATATGACGCAGATTTGTTTGACACCGCCAACGAGTTACTTGCATTGTTACACGCAGAGTACACCGTACAGCAACAACAAGGACGTTCAGATGCAGGATTCTCTATACGCTGAATTGAAAGCCTCCGTAAGTGACTCGTTAGGGCGGTTTAAAATAACACCCGATTTTTTTGGTTGTGTCATAGAGACACTCCATTCTTGGTCATAAAACAAAAAAAATAAAAACTTTACGCAAAACCACTAAAATTAATTTAAAAATGTGCTAACTGATGTGTGAATTTTGAACACTTAAAAAAAGTTAGATTAAGAGAAAACTAATTTAAAAAAAAAAAAATAAAAATTTTGAATACACGGTGCAACGTATTTTTCTATTTAATCTCAATTTTCTATTTAATTTTTGAAAAATCGTTCGAAGTTTCTCAAAAACACTTCTTTTAAATTTGAGAAATTCACTTGTTATGACCAAACTTTTTTTTTAAAGCTGAGTTTTTTCCCTGTAAGTCCGAATTCTAAACAGGGAACAAAAGTCTTGATGTACAACTGAAGCAAAAAAAAAAAAAAGAAAAGTTTTTTTAGCACACCTAAGAGAAGAAGAGAATAAATAACGACGTCTGTATTTCTCGTTCTTTAGGGTTTTTCGGTTGACGATACCGCGAACGAGTCGAGAATTCGCGAATTGGAGGAAGAGTTGTCCTATTACAATGAGGAAATTCGCGACGCCGTAAAACAGATAGACGAGTAAGAATTTATTTGATTCCTGGCTTAAATTTTGTTGTCAATCAAACAATTTATAAATAATTTTTGAATTTAATTTAATTTTTTTTAGTGTTTTGGAGAAATTAAACAGACATCGACGGACGCCACACGTGCCTGATTTACATTTAAATGGACCAACAATTGTCAACACCGCTGATATCTACGAGCTTTTACAAAAAATATCTAAACTCTCGAATTCGGTGAGTTCTTGAAACCGCGATCGAAGATTTTTTTTTTTTTTTTTTTTTTTTTTTTTTTTTTTCGAGTTTCAGGTCGGCACCCGACAAATCGAGCGAGCATTGTTGCTTGAGATTTACGTTTTTGAAACGACGTACGAAATTTTCATAACAACAAAATCCGGACGACTCGCCGGTCGTACATTATTTTCGGTTGACTGACAATATCTTCAATTTCCATTCGCGTCGTCTTTGTTGTGAACGATGTTCAGAGATATTTCACTTATTTCAGGTGAATGAGATGATCTGGAAACCCAAGGTGAAGGACGCTAGCTCACAGATATACGTGGATTCCGCGCTGTACGCAGAGCAGCGAACGTACAGCCAATACGGAATTATGAGTTTTGAGGATTGTCTGCGTCTCGCGTAAGTATATTAATGTAAATTCTGAGATTCTTTTTTTCCATCGTGGCTGGTATAGATTGGAGTTCTTATAGCACATAGAATCGAAAGCAAATCGTTTTTTTATTTAATCAGAGAAAATCAGGGATTTTTCAAAAATGTAATTAGAGGAAATCAGCGTATTTTTTTTTTTAATCGAAACAAATAAGAGAATTTTTTATTTAATTAGAGAAAATCAGGAACTTTTTAACTTAATCAGAGAAAATCAGAATTATTTTTTAATCTTTTTGAATCGTTGTAGCCACAAGGTTTTGTCACAATTTTATTTAATCAAAGAAAATCAGGAAATTTTTTATTTAATTAGAGAAAATCAGGAAATTTTTTTATTTAATCAGAGCAAATCAGGGATTTTTTTATTTAATCAGAGCAAATCAGGGATTTTTTATTTAATCGGAGCAAATAAGAGAATTTTTATTTAATACGAGAAAACCACAGAACTTTTTAATTTAATCAGAGAGAATCAGAATTTTTTAAAAATGTTTCTGAATCGTTTGTCACAATTTTATTTAATCAAAGCAAATCAGGAAATTTTTGTTTAATTAGAGAAAATCAGGAATTTTTTCAAATTTAATCAGAGCAAGTCAGGGATTTTTTAAAATCTAATTCAGAGCGAATTGGGCGAATTTTTATTTAATCAGATCAAATCAGAGAATTTTTTATTTAATCTAAGAAAATCAGGAAATTTTTATTTAATTAGAGAAAATCAGGATTTTTAAAAATTTAATCGGAGCAAATTAGGATTTTTTTATTCAATCAGAGACAAATCAGGGTATTTTTTTTATTTAATCGGAGCAAATAAGAGAGTTTTTATTTAATCAGATCAAACCAGAGAATTTTTAAATTTAATCAGAGCAAATCAGAATTATTTCTGAATAATTTTCAATCGTAGCCGCAAGGTTTTGTCACAGGCCACGATTTTCAGGGATTTCCGTAAAAATAGAAACTTTATTGGTCGTTGTGCTTTTGCAAGGCCTCGAAAGCCACCGCCTGAAACGCAGAAATAACCGACGTTGAACTCCCGAAAATTCGAGAGGGTCAATAGCGCGATGAATAATTTCGATTGACCCGATAAAACTATTTTAACAATTTATTTTTATATCGAATATATTAAAAACGTCAGGTTTTTGACGAGATACTACCTGTTAGAAATTTCTGTTAGACGGAGATACGCATTATTGAATATTGGCTGTTGTCGCACACATTCGCCCCGTGCAACGTCGCGAACTTTTACCTTTGTCACGACAGTGGTTGGTCCATTGGCGTTAGCAGTTTCGCAGAATCGGGCTCTCTTTCTCTCTCTCTCTCTCTCTCAATACAACCGCGACGTCGTTATGACGATTACGTGACCATTTTTAGCATTGCAAGTCTCTGCACCGGAGCGAGTTGAGCGCGATGCACACGCGTCTATGTATACATCGTCTCTCCGGGTAAACAAGAGCGAATTGTCATTTCGTATTCAACGCTCGTAGGAAGATGCTAGCATTATATTTTTTCATTCACATAGGCATAAAGAGAAAAATGATGTCGTTACGATTGTTCATAAAAATGTAGAGACCACTTTTTTTTATATCAATGATTTCATTTATCGCTGTTACTTCCAAAATTAAGATGATATGGGCTTATAATAACGACCTGAAATTATTTTCGAAATTTTAAGTAAAAGAAAAAGGTTTCTACTAAAAATTTCTTAAATTCTTTTTTTTTACATAGTAGTAACTTTTTGATTTTAAAAAAATTAATGTTCTTCGTATCTTCAATGGCATTGAATTCCTTTTTTTTGCTTCCTCATAGAGGAAGCTTTGTTTTTATAAAAAAAAAAGAAATTTCGAGATTTTCATTTCAGCATACTCAGAATGGTCCAAAACGTCGAGAAAAGTGATTTGTACGAAATGTCTGTACGTGTGTATGTGCAAATTGGCTTGTTAGCACAATAACTCCCGCAATTTTTCATGTATTTTCCTGAAATTTGGTACGCAAGTGGGCTATCATAAAAAAAAATTTGGGATTGCAGTTGACGCAAATCGGTTGAAGAATTCAAATTTTACAGCATTTTGAAAATTTTGAAAAAATCGTTTTCACGCTATAACTTTTGTAAATTACGATATATCAGGCTGAAATTTTGAACACAAACAAACTTACTTTATGAAGAAGCCAAAGTAGATAAACATACTTCCTCGTAGTGGAAGCTTTGTAGAGAAAACAATTTGCAAAGTTCCATACATGTAAACTTTTTAAAAAAATGTAAAATAACGAGAAAACAATTTGCAAGGTTCTACCTTGCAGGCTTCTTTTTTTTTAGATTTTTCTGTTGTCCCAAATCGAGATCGCTTCAAGAAATAAATTTCCCGTGTTTAAATATAATAGACGATTTTCGTCGATTCGTCATTCTCTTAATCGAGGGTACAGGAAGATTGTAACGACCTTGCCGGAGGCCATATAATCCGGGCGATCTCGTCGAGAAATCGCCCCGCTTCAACTGGGTTAATTTCATCTCAATGCAAACCAGAGATGCTAAATGGTGACGCAAAATATATCACGCTCGTTCTCCTTTCTCTTTGCTGTCGGATTTGTACCTTCTTTATTTTCGATCTACCCTCGTGTGGCCGTCGAACTTATCTTTCGGGCATTTATCATCCAGAGGGTGGCTGAACTCTTATAATATATATTCGTCAGGCCATCTCACTTTTTCGCAACTCAGTTGACACTGGAGTAGTAAAGTTTTTTAAGCATCGAATCGTCGGCACATTCACGCCTGTGGCTTCGAAAACCTTGCTCCATTTAACACGCTGCATAGCTCGCATTTTCTTGGCGTTCCTTCTCTCGAAACTACCACCTATATCTTTTTTTTTTTTCTTTTTTTTTCAAATCTTTTTCTTATAGAACACACTGCGATCGTTACTTATGCGAGCAAAATATATATTCGTACTCGTCAGCGGCACTCCCCTTCCACCAACCCTCTTTACACTCTGACTGAGTACCTCTCCACCGAAGCTTCTTCGTTTTTTTTTTTTTCCAGCGGCAAGGCGAATGCGATAAAGCAAAGGCTTTGGTTTAGTCTTCAGCGAACGTTCCGCAGAGTCTTTTGAACGCGATGTGCCTCCTTGGCCACGATTTTATTAACCGAATAACGAAGAAAGTAGATTTCAGTGTTTTATTATTTTGTTGATGCTTCACTGGTGGATTATTGCAAGAGAGATTTATATAATTTATAAGTTTTTAAATTCGACTCAAAGTCAAGTATTAAAGATAGATGTATTAAAGAGCCTTTTTTTCTCTTTATTAACAATTTCTTGCGACCAAAATTTTAATATCAATTGAGTTATCGCGAATAAAAGAAGCGTTAAAAATCAAAGTAATGGTTGCCTTGTACAAGTCGTGATTTCACATTGAAGGTGACTGATTTTTTTTCTTTCTTCCACTTTTGCCAAAATATTGAAATACAAATTAATAATATTGCTTACGAAGTCAGAAGAATTATCACTTGAATGGAAATTTAGGCATTCGTTACTTTCTCTTCCTGTATGAATTTAAAAAAAAAAGTTCTGAAAGCAAATTCAATTTTTTATTTTCTTTTTACTCGACACTAACTTAAACCATTCATAAATAAATCAGTTAATAATCAATATAAAATTAATGGTTGCCCTGGAGAAGTCGAAATTTGAAACTAAAAATGAACCTGACTCAAACTTTTATTTTTCTTCAGTATTTTTACTTTTATTCATTTCTTGCAGTATAAATATTTTTTAAAAAACTCAAAAAAGTTCTTAAAGCAAATTAAATTTTTTTTTTACTTGTCTCTCACTTTAGTAATTTCTTTTTATTTTTCGTTTAATTTAAATTTCTTTCAATTCAATTGACTCTTGCTATTCGCTAGGATTTCAGTGAAAGTACTAATATGGTGTAAATCGTTTTTTTTCTCCGAACGCTTACGTGTGCTCGGATTTTTCTTCAATTACGTCCACACAGGAAGTCGCGAGAAGTTCAAGTGAATTCCACTACCTCGTATCTCTATTTAAAGCTACCTTGTAACGAACTGCAACACCCTCGGGAGGCTTCAGACACGAGCCACCACCGCAACTCACGGTTCTGGCTATTTATTGAAGAAAATTCATTGTCGTTTCCAGCGCGAGTTTCTCGCTGTTACCACCAACAGTTGCCCGCCAGCCGTCAGTACGCTCTCGGATCTCGAGCGTTATACCCGCAAATCTATTTGCGCTTTGTAAAACGAACAATCGTGGCAATAGAATTCGTCTCGGTACTTTTTTACCCTGTGTGTTCTCTCACTGTGAAAGAAACAAAAAAAAAAAAGCAAAAAATGAAGAGCAATTTGGTTTGCATATATTTTGACCCTGTGAATAAAAATGGATATGCCGGAAGTTCGTAAGATCCAGAGATCTGGAAAACTGGTATGAATTTTGTAGATAAAGAAACATTGATGTCGTGTCCAAGGGAATTCACGTTTTTAGTATAAAAATATTACTGCAGTACGTGAGACGAATGTCGTATCGTTTTCCCTACCTAGATTTTTTTTTTTTTTTTTTTTCTTTTCTTTTCTTCACAAATTCATTCGTCTGTGCACAGATATTCTTTGTATACTTCGTCGAGTTCAGTTCTGTTCTTCCAAGTGTATATTTCAACCGCTTCTTTTGCAGCAAGAAAATCATTATTTTTCATATTTTTTATATTTATGTTCCAGTGAGTTGGATTGAATTGTTAGCCAAGCAAATTTTGTGCATCCGGACGAGCAGTTATTTCTCGAGCTTTCAACAATGAACTATTGGTTGGCATCTGTATAGTTTTCAGACCTTGTGGCGTGGAGATTTTGTCGTGAAAGAATATCATCGAGTGTTTGGATATATTTTTCACGCTTTTCCACGTAGACGTTGTATCGAGATTGAAAAAAAAAAGCTATTATTCGCAAGATCTTGAAAGAACGTCTTGAAAGACGCGCCTGTGTTAACAAACGTTTTCTCGCGGTCAACAAATTTGGACGTCTGCAGGAATGACGTGATTCTCACGTTTGAGTGTTGATTTTTTTCTCAGCAATACCTCATTCAAAGTTTCGACTAATTGATCTTCTATTTTCTGATTGATTTTCATTAATTACTTTTTTTTTTGTTTCTTTGAGGCGTAGAACTGATAAGATAACGCACTACATTTGTACAATAGAGCTGGTAAATTCAGGTAGGGTATTTTATTACGCTATAGTGACGCGTTTGATTCACCCGACAAGGCCGGTTTCATTGCTCCTCTTGATAGCTTGATAGCTCCGCTCAAATCAGTCAGTGTGCGGATCTCGTCACCGGGAACTGCAGATAATTAGTCGATGCGCATCATCTGCATGGATTTGATTGTTTACGCAATTAAATTGCGAAGGCCTCCATATATTTATAGAGTAAATGCATACTGATTGCATAGAACATCTCTTCTTCCGTCTGATAAATCATAGCAATTGATTATCAATGAAATTAATTTTTTTGTTAATTAATATTGATGGGAATTCGATGAAGAACTGTTGCTTAATTCCGCTTTGTAAAATTAATAAGTCTTGAACATTGTGGGTCCTAAAATCGATGAATCTTAAATTTTACGTCATTTTAATGCTGTAAAATAAAGAATTAATTCTACCACAATTTATTTTTGTAGTACAGCGTTAAAATTACGTAAAATTTAAGATTCATCGATTTTATGACCCACAAAAATCACGACTTATTAATTTTATAAAGCGGAATTAATCAAAAAATTACTAATTCCATTGCAATTAATATTAATTAACAAAAAATTTAATTTCATTTATAATCAATTGCTAGGGTTTATCAGACGGAAGAAGAGATGTTCTATGCAATCAGTATGCATTTACTACCACAATTTATTTTTGTAGATTAACTACAAAAATAAAACGTTTTTCAGCTTTTTTTTTAAATTCAACCATCAAAGTAAAAGACTTGATATTTTTCACGTTCATCAAAACAGAATCACCGAATGTTTAATACTGTCTGGAAAGATTAAAAAAAAAATAAAAAAAACACAGATAAATGATCCACAAATTGTACAATTAGAAATCAATATAACAAATATTTCTATCTTTATCACGTCATACATCAGTTGAAAACGGAATTACCGGACCCATATCCACGGTTATTAAATCTTAACAGGCTCTTTTCTGTCTCGTTGCGCAAGAATCTGATTAGCGTTGTAGCGGAGAGCTCGCAATTGTACGATTTCATAGACCGCAAAGTTAAAAGCATTTTAAGGCTATTCTTCATCCTCGAACTTTCGCGCTCTCTTCTTGCACCGTTATGATTTCTCACCAAGAAATCTACAAACAGTAGAACAAATTAAATTGATACTAACTTCATTTAAACATTCGAATAACTCGTAATTGATGTGCACTTGCGGGTTGTAAATGCGTTAGAAAATAAAACAGTGTTAAAACACGTTCGGTTTTTCCAACGTGAATTCAAAGTGAGCTTTGAAAGCTTCCGATATTTATGTCCTCTCGTTAATTCCCGTTCTCCGAGACAGACGTTTGCTTTTTCACATTTTCCCTTTGCCACAGAAACGTGAATCGAGCGAGAGAAACGTCGGACGTACTCGGTGAAGCCAACGAGCGGCGGGAGAGCAGCGGCGGCTTCTTCGTGGAGGCGTTCTCGATGAATTCACGTTTACTCGGCGAGTACGTAGAGGAAGTTGAAGTGGCAAGCGAGACAGAGAGCTCTCGGGAAACCGACGCGTTTTCACCCTCGAGGAAAGAATCAATGACGGCACCTCTGGGGATTCAGGAACACACGATCATCGATCCAATTGTTGAGGAGCTCGACCGGATTCTTCACTGTACGAACAAGTGCGAAGAAGAATTATCAATACTACCGACGAATTGCTCGCCTTCGAAAAATCCTAAGTACATTATATATTTATAATAGCTACTTTTGAAAACATTAAGATTTTATATCCCTTTGATTCATCGAAAAAAATGGGTTTATTTGCATATGCTATAACAGCTGTATGTTTCAGATGCTCGAAAAAAGTCTTTTTATTTTTTTTTAGACTTTTTTTTCATGAATTTCTTTAATTTTAATTTCTTGACCCAATTTGAAAAATTGGAAATTTTTCACTAAAATCCTGTATTAGATATCAACGTTTTTGTGAGGTTTGAACCAAAGATTTTTTTTTTTTTTAATCCATTAAAAATGGGAAAAAATGAAACGAGATGTCAGTTCATGGTTGGTTGTTGCGTAAATATTTTATACTTGACGCAAGATTATTTTCGAATTTTCCTGAAGCTTTTTTTTTATCCATATCAAGTATATTATCTCTTTTAAAAAAATTGGCAATAAATTAATTTTAACTACAATTGCTTCAGACACAGGTGTATTTACACTTGCGCTCAACCGTCGCCGGACCAGCGCGTAACAGAGGCGAACTATTCCACAATAGACTCAACATTGAACTCGGCGGAGCGCGATTTGGCCGCGACTTACGTTATCTCGTCAGGAGGAGACGGGCCGCCTGTTGGAATGGTTAACAACAATAATTCTCTGACGAACGGAGACAACACAGTTGATCAGGGTGACTCGATGCTCAAGATAATTCCTCGCGAGGATTCAAATAAATGTGCCGCAAACACAACAGAATTGATGCTTAAATCTCAAGATATCAACATCACTAAACTTGACGAAAGCGAAAAGCTTTCAGAAGAATCATTCGATAAAAAGCTTCAAGACTCAAAAATCAGCGCGAAAAATTTGAGTTCACTGTCGCCTCGTTCAGCGCACGTGGAATCTTCGTTACCGCGGAAAGACAACGAACTTTCAGTGACGGAAAACGAAATATTGGCAAACACAAACGCTGTTACTTTTTCCGTAACACCCAATAAGACTCTGCGTAATTTTCCTAAGAGAAAAATTTCCGTTTTTCATCGATCATTCGACATTAACACGCTGCAGGCAATTGGAGAAGCCGGCGGACCGGATACTTATAGATTAACCGAACGATCGATGAGCACGCCGGATGCGAAACAGGAGAAGAATACTGTCGATGATATGGAGCTTGATCCTGATTGCATGAAGACGACACAGAATTCGCGAAATTTTTTGCTTAATACTTATCGCACCATCGCCAACGACAGCGATTCATCAGGTTCTTCGTCACCGGAAAAATCACTCGATTATCGCAGAATAAATCCATCGATAATGGAAATTCCGATAAAGGACACGAAGAGGCCTATCGTTCTCGCGCCTAAATTGAAGCTACCACTTTTGAACGATGCTGCTCGTATTACGAGCGAAAATAAACTCAGGAAAAGTAGCAACGGCGACGCGAGGAAAGAAGAAAACGAAGATTTATCGGTTACAAAGAGCGAGGATAAATGCGATGTGGATTTAACCGCGAATGAAAATCATAAAACGTACGACTTGTCGACAAGTGATTTAAGCGCAACAAGCAAAATCAACGAGATGATACGACCAGGCGATGTAGTTGATAGAGGCATCACTTATAGAAGACGTTCCTTTTCACGAGAATTGGATCTTTCGGGATATTCACTTCTTTCACCTGCGGAGAATTCCACCATTGACAATACACGCGACGAAAAACTTGAGAGCGTCTCGACGGTCGTTCTGTCCGATGGAGAATCGACTTCTTGCGATTCTTCGCCAAAACGAGAACCACCGGTCGTTCAAGCTTCAATTCCTCTTCTCTCGAGTTACGGGATGCCGAAGAGTGGCGAACGCACGTATACGCGACAGGGTAAGTTTCAAGCAATGGTAAATAATAAATTTACGAAAATACGACGTTTTTGTTTTTTTTTGCTTTCTCATAGAGGAAGGTTTGTTTTCAAGAAAACATTTTTTTTTCGAGATTTTCATGTCAGTATACTCAGAATGGTCAAAAACGTTGAGAAAAGTGATTTGGAAAAAATGTCCGTATGTGTGTGTGCAGGGCTTTGAAAATGCAATTGTCTCTCACTCAGTAACCGTTTGAGCGATCAGGCTCAAATTTGGCACGCAAGTAGAATATTTGTCACCCTTTGAATGTTGCAATTTTTGAAAAAATATATATAGTCATTAAGATTTTGTGTAGTTTTTAATTTGTTGAAAAAAGGCCGTGGCCGCTCTAACTTTCGTAAAAGTTCGCCGATTTAGCTAAATAGTTCTTCATAACTGGTTCAATGTTGTTTGGTATTGAATTTGGATGAAATCGGTAAAGCGGTTCGGATTTTACGGCATTTTCAAATTTACGGAATTTTTTTTGAAAATTCTATAATTCGAGAACGCTTCAAGTAACTAATCTAAAATTTTGCGTAAAACTTAAATGGAGTGTGTCAATGTTTAATACCAAATTTAGGCAAAATCGATAAAGCAGTTCAGATTTTATAGAAATTCACATTTTCGCAATTTTTTATAAAATGCTATAACTCGAGAACGGTTCAAGTATCTGATGTAAAATTTTGCATAAAAGTTCAATAAAATGTGTCGATGTTTAATATTAAATTTAGCCGAAATCGATAATGTAGTTAAGATTTTGTCGGTATTTGTATTTTCGTAACTTAAAAAAAATACTATAACTCCAGAACGGTTCAAGCAACTGATCTACATTTTTTGCATAAAACTTAAATAGAGTGTGGGTTCCAAATTTGACGCAAATCGGTCAAGCGGTTAAAGTTTTGTGGTATTTTGAAAAATGTCGGTCGGGCAGTAGCTCTCGCAAATTACGGGATATTTTATTTTCTAGTGAAAAAGAAGTAAAACGAGGCTGCAAAGTCGAACTTTGCAAATTGCTTCCTCATTTTTCCAGTTTTGACGAAGCTTCCTCTATTAGGAAGCCAAAATTGATCATCGTACTTCCTCATAGAGGTACCTTCGTCAAAAGTGGAAAAATGAGGAAGCAATTTGCAAAGTTTTTTCTTTTTTTAAGCTGCTGATTGAGATTTTTGTGTTTTATCATTAAAAAAAAGGTTTACGCGAAAGAAGCTTAGAGAATTAAATCACTGATATTTCGCTAATAACATTTTTAATGTACGTATTATTTATGACTAATTTTTATGCGAAGTCTAGAGACATTGCCCTGTTTTTACTTCGTCATAGAAGAAGCTTTTCGATAATAAAAAAATATTTTCAATTTTTGTTCTCAAATATGTAGCCAACAATTGACATTAAACAGTGAATTATTAATTTTAAAACAAATAAAGCAGGAGTTAAGAAAAAGAATCGTCAAGTTTAAATAAGTAATCACGTAGAAACTTCCGTGTTTCTTTGATTCTCAATCGAGAGCTCAGATATACAGAATCCAATTGCCAATCAAGAAATTAATTAATCTATATTATTCCATTACACAGATCCTTCGAAATCCCGTGGCTTTTGGCAGGCCGATCGTTTGATCGAAGGCGGCGGCGGCGGCGGCGTTGGATACCAAACGCGGAATGACAGCATCAGCATCAACAGCAGCGTTGGAAATTACGGTGTCGGTGGAGGCGGCAATGGTATTCGCGCGGCTAACGAAAAAGCAAGCGTTTTGCCGGCAGTAGCGCTCGCGATGTCAAGCGGCGAGGACACTTCGGACAGTGAGTGTGATCCGATGGCGATACGCGGCGATGAGGATCGACGTAACGTCGTCGATGAGACGCGCTCAATATCGCCCACGGTTCATCCGTTTGTGAATGGTGCCTTCCTTGGTTCCTCGACTCCCGCCCTGCCACCCAATACCGGCGTCAAAAACGATACCCTTGACAAACGTGGCGACAGTGGCCCGAGGAAACCGCTGGCCCAGAAACGAGATAAAAGAGAGGTAATCACAACACGCGTTCACTTTCTTTTTAATAGCCATGTATTCATATACATTTCTGGCCAAGTAAGCGATCAATCCTCGTCGCTTACAATTAGCTTCATCATTTTTTATACTATTCTATAAAAAAAAAAAAACACTCCATTTCTTTTTTTTTAGATTTTCACTGAAACGTTTTCTTCGTGAATTTTTGAAATTTATTCTTTCGCCACAATTTAAAAATTTGAAATTTTGTCGCAAAAATCATGTATTAGATTTTTTAAAATGTTGAGCTTTGACTCAGAATGGGCAGACCGTCGATTTTTTTACAGCTATTTGTTAAAAAAAAGAAAAATTTAAAGTAGATATTCATAACTTTTGAAACCCTCAGCCGATTCGTGGCAAATTCAATACCAAACAGCCTTAGTGGTAACTCAACTCGCGTGCAAACTTTCAATTCGATCGCCCAAAAATTTCGACACTTATCCTCTCAACGTCCTTTTCGTCACATACACACAAACACATACATCCAGACGCCGTCTAAAAATTCCGTTTCTCGACGTTTTACACTATTTTAAGTATATTGATATTAAATATCTCGAAAAACAAAAAATTTCACCCAAACATAGCTTCCTCCATGAGGAAGCAAAATCCGAAAAAAAGGGAGTTTAAAACTAACGATCGAATTACCACTCACTTTGGTTAATCAGCACTCTCCGTCCTCCGACAATTGGCAGCAATCAACGATCAATTAATAATGTTTTCTCGTCGTAGCGAGCTCGGCGACAATTAATACGTTATTGAGATTGAAACCTACATTACAGTAATTGCGCTGACAAAAGGAGATTTACGAGTCGTGAGCGCGGTCGAAGAATCATCAAGAGAACTTCGGTGCGTCGACTAGATGACAAGACAAGATACACAGCTTTTTCAGCGAACAGTCACCCACACATGTGCAGAATATGCAGGATTCTTCTCGAGAAAGCGCAAAGTAAACGCGTGAATTAAACACGAAGGAAAAAGGGAGGAAAAGAAAAAACAGGAAAGAAACTGTAGGGAGTTGGAGGAAAAGAATGGGAAGCGTGCCTCGCAGCTGTTAGAATATCAACTTCCGTCCTTCGTTCATCATTAAGAGCAAGGAGTTAAGTAGGAGATCATGGAGACTCGCGATCGAGTTTTCCCGCGGTCATCGCCATTACAATCGCTCACAAGAGCGATTTAAGAGCAATATAGCTATATAAAATAGAGCTATATGGCTGTTAAAGGAGGCCCGAGGCGAGGTCGAAACTCCGGACCATATAGAGCGCAGGTGCTTCGTATACACTCAATCGAAAACCTATGCGGTAAGCGTCGCGGTTTATCTTTCTTTTTTTTTCTTTTTTTCTTTCCTTCGCCAGTTAAGATGTAACGAGACTCAATTAATCAACGAGATGGGATTTATAAATAGATACAGCGGCGTAAGAAAAAAAAAGGAAAAAGGGGAAAAGGAACTGTCGTCATGTTATCGTGAATCCTTAATAGAATAAGATATATATCCATATGCTCTGATACATGAAATAATTTGCAACTGGTATTACGAGCACGTTAATCGTACATCTAATTGCTCAGAAACAAGCAGCCCCGAGGCAAGGTCACTGTCGGTTAGCCTTTTACAAAAAAAAAAGCCGATTCGAGCGCGTTTACCCGCCGTTAAAGACGGTATTTTAAATTCAGCTGTGATCTCTTTGGAAGTGAGACCTTCGCGCGAGGGAGAGCCTCTGTTTTTTTTTTTTTTTTTTTTTTTTACGAGGTAAAACCGAGGTGTCCCGGATATGCGAAACTGGAGTCCAGGAAATATGCTCTGTGAAACTGAAATGACTTTATTTAGAGGGACGCATATAAATTAATATTTTCGACGCTCAATATTGAGCCAAAATAATATTTTAATGAGAGAAGGAGCGAGAAGGAGCGATAAACGTTCCTGGTTTTGCGTTTCATTATGTAAACTCGGAGACCTTGCGGTCTTTTATCGCGTAAATATTATATTAATGCCTGGCCAAGTGAAACGTTGAGATTTTTGGCGCCGTTCTCAACGTCCGGTTGATCCTATTTACCTCCTTTATAGATCCATTCGAAAAATAATATTTTCCTACCAATCGGACTGTCGGAAGACGCAGTTCAATGCGCGAAAATCTTTTGGCCGAGCTCGAGAGAGGATCGATGAAATTTATATATATTATAAACGTTTGTCATAATCGATCTATCGGCTCGTTTGGCGAATTGATCATAAGTGTAATTTTAACTCGCGCAACATAATGCATCTCGCGGCTCTCTACCACTATCGGAAGACCGAAGGTCGTGTCTCTGTGTCTGGTCGTGTGAGCACCATTTGAAACTTAATCGCGGAGTCATTCGCTACGACTCTTTATCATTTCTGGCTTTTTGCTTCCAATGTTTATATATATATATAAGTGCATCGCGGAGTTTTCAATCTATGCAACCAAAGCTCTATTAATATGCATTAGAAAATGCAGATTGCGTATTAGGGCTGTTAAAGAAGAACAGGTTTTCGATACCGTGGAGAGATTATTCGATGAATCCATTTTTGAAGATTTTTTTTTCGTTTTTTCCTTCCTCATAGAGGAGGCTTTGTTATGGTGAAATTTTTTTTTTTCTCGAGATTTTTATGAAAACGTGTTTAGAATGTCCCGAAACGTCTAGAAAATATATTTAAAAAAAAGGTCCGGATATATGTGTGTATGTGTGTGTCAGGCCTCCAAAATTCAAGCCCCTATAACTCGAGGATGATTAGACCGATCGGGCTGAAATTTGGCATACAAGTAGAGTGGTTGGGCCTCTGTATTTAGGACAATTTACAAAATAATTGGGACTCCCGTTCAAATTTTACGAGACTTTGAATTTTTCGAAAAAACGTTTGTTCGCGCTCTAGCTGCCGTGAATATTGAGTTATGGGACTAAAAAAATGTCCAATCGTAGACAAACATCAAACGATGGATGAATTCGAATATGGTGAGGATCGGTTGAAAAATACGATTTTTATGAGATTTTGAATTTAAAAAAAAAAATGTGTTTGCGTTATAGCTGCCGCAAATTTCAAGGTGTCGGGTTGAAATTTCTCATACAAGTGGACTAATATCGAACAACTTTCGGTGCCAAATTTGATGAGAATCGGTCAACAGATGAAGATTTGGCAAGGATTTTTTTTTATTCATCGAAAAAACTTGTGTTTGCTCTCAAGCTTTCGAAAATGTTGAGTTCTCGGGCTAAAATGTTCTCCAGTGGTAGACTAACATAAAAAAAATGTATGATTTAGAATTTGGCGAGGATTGGTTGAAAAATCCAGTTTATACGAGATTTTAGAATCTCAAAAAAAAAGTGTGTTTGCGTTGCACAGCTGGTTTATTATTTCGAGGAGTGAAGAAGTTATTCAATGATCAGTAAATTATCACGGACTATGAACGGATTAGTCTTTGGAACGGTTTTACAAAAAATAAAAATTACTCGTTTTGCTTTCTCATAAAGGAAATTTTGTTGATATTTATAATTTACAAAGCTTCCTCTATGAGGAAGCCAAACACAAACCAATGTACTTCGTCGAGCAATGCTCTATGGACAATCTTGAACGATGAGGAATCAAAATGCAAATTCATTTGAACCCTTTTTTTGCAGTTCAGTGCTCATCGAGTTGTTTCCTTAATATTAATGAATTTTAATTGAAATTTATTTCAATTTTAACAAAAAAAAATCTGGACACACGCACACACATACAGACATTTTTTTTAATCCACTTTTCTCGACATTTTCGACCATTTTGAGTGTCCCGACATGAAAATCTCAAAAAAAACATTTCTTTTTTACAAATACTAAGCTTCCTCTTCGAGGAAACAAAATTTTAAACAGAATGAGAACGACCGAATCGATTAAAGAAATTTCCAGATTTTTTTCTCAGTTCTAGAATATCTTCAAATAAAACCTAATAGTTCAATGATAAAAGCATCATTTAATTCTCTATCGCACGCGGAATCCCGTTCAGAGACAAGACACATTTTTTTTAAACCACTTTTCTCGACATTTTCGACCATTTTAAGTGTCCCAACCGAATCTCGAAAAAAACATTTCTTTTTTACAAAAACTAAGCTTCCTCTTCGAGGAAGCAAAATTTTAAACAGAATGAGAACGACCGAATCGATTAAAGAAATTTCCATATTTTTTTTCACAGTTCTAGAATATCTTCAATTAAAACCTAATAGTTCAATGATAAAAGCATCATTTAATTCGTTATCGCACGCGGAATCCCGTTCAGAGACAAGACAAATACATAACGATTGCCTTGTCCACTTGACCCACTAATAAACTAAGCACGGGCTTCTCGGGATCGCACGATAGACACAGTCTCGCGTGTCTCTACAATCGTTTAAATAATATACCCCTGAAATCTGATATAAACAATTAATCATTCATTAATCATCAGAAATGTTGATGAAATCTTGCGCACCAAGAACACTTGTAAAATATATCCGTGATGCAATCAATTAACATACGAAGATGGTGCGATTGGCCTCTTTTATTTTTATCAATTGTGCAATAAGTACAATTTAACACAATCGACCAATTTATATGAAATGCGTTGAGCGCGCGTGCCAAGTTACGTCTTATTTACAAGCTCTCTGTTTCATATCTGTCTCTTTCTGACTCTGCTTTCAGCGACTTCTGACCATTCGAAGATCGTTATCCGAGAGCGGATGCGGTCGCACCGAGACCAGCTGCCAATGCACCGCCGGTAATTCCATTCGAGCGGAATTAAGCAAGGACGAAACGCAACCCAATGCCTTCCCGAGTCTCAGCAACGCGAGGCTTCAAGAATCCGGTATCGCTAATCTCTCGAGCAGCGATGAAATTGGGTAACAAAGTTTTTTTTTTTTTTTGTCTTTTATTAGAGTGACGATTAAAAAAGTGGGTTCGTTGAGATATTTGATACTGAAAACAGCTCGGGAAAAGCCAATTCTGTCGCTAAATTATTTTACGAAAATAGCTCTGCTTTTTCGATCGAGAGCGCAGTAACTTTTTATCAGGTCGATTATATAAAGGCGTGCAATACTTTTTTTTTAACATTTTGTTTCATATTCTCCCGAAATTTGATTAATCGGAAAAAACGTCATTGCAGCAATTTTCCTTGATCATCTCTCACGCTGTAAATTCTGGTAAAATATTATTCACTAAGAATTATCCGTTAAACGATCGTTGTGATAAATCCAGATTATTTTTTATTCGCGGAATAGATGTAGAATTTCAACGTTATACGGATATGGAATATCGAGCGGTTTGTGAAGTCCGGAGTTTTAGACAAAAAATAAACGTTGCTTAGAACAAATAATTCGAGGATCTATAATTGGCCGCTTGCGGCGATATATAGGCGGCTCGGAGAGAGCCGAAATCGAGAAAGCTCATAATTTGCTCATCGTCGAATCTCTGTTTCTCTTTTATGTTTCAGAGGAAGTCTTTCCGAAACTGATCTTGAGGTAGTAATAAAAATTCTCTTCAATCACTTTTGACTCTCTTCTCAAAAGTGCGCTTCGTTCAATATTTACAAATTAAATTTATTTAATTTTTTTTCGTTTTTACAGCTGAAATACACGGCTTTTTCGGTGGGTCTCGTGACCGACAGATTGACACTACCACGAAGAATGACACTTTCGATAAGCCAACGCGATCAGGCCGAGAGAAATCTCGCTTGCGAAGTACAAAAGATGCATCAGGATATCCAGGCAAGCTTATTTTGTTACCGGAAAATAAATATCTACTTTTATTATGATAAAGAAGCTCTCAACGTCGACGATCGAAGTCGAGAAATTATCGTTTCGTTTTTTTTCGGCAAAAAGGGCCTTGCCGAATGATTATTTCACGTAGCAATAAATGACTCGTTAGGATCTAGCGCCGCTGTGCATCGATAGAGAATCACTCGAGAGGGTCGAACGTGTCAGACATCAACTCGAGATGATAACGCAGTGCGCCCACAGAGTCTCCTGCACTGCCGAGACTCTTGGTGCTGTTCATCAGGAAAACAGAATTTCTCGAGCGATACTCCTTGCCGATAGGTATCTCGTGGTTTTGCGCTCTAGGTGCGAAAAACTGGCGTCTGATCTTGCTGAGACTAAGTGAGGCTCCGATAATTTTTTTGCTTTTTTTTGCCTCGCGTGTAATTTGTTGTTCCTTTGGCTCCCAATCTGTAGCAAAATATTTTTCGAAAAAAAAAAAATTGATTCTAAAATTATCACGGATTTTCCGATATTCTGATTTTTGAAATCTCAAGAAAATTCTTCGAGATTCTGATTTTTGAAATGTCAAGAAAATTCTTCGAGATTCTGATTTTTGAAATCTCAAGAAAATTCTTCGAGATTCTGATTTTTGAAATCTCAAGAAAATTCTTCGAGATTCTGATTTTTGAAATCTCAAGAAAATTCTTCGAGATTCTGATTTTTGAAATGTCAAGAAAATTCTTCGAGATTCTGATTTTTGAAATCTCAAGAAAATTCTTTGAGATTTTTCGAAGAAAAAAAAAAATGTATCAACGATTTTCAGAGAAATATTTTCGCTATGGAGATTTCCGCTCTTTTTTCCTCCAATTTCCTAACCGTCCAACACACATTTCCTCCAACCAACAAATTGTCTTGAGGCAAATTAACGCAGAATTCCCGGGACGCGGGAATTTTATTATCTGAAATTGTATTGCGCAATCAATTTACAGACGTATCCTCACGGAAAACAACATTGTCGTGGAAGAGAATAATGGCGAGCTGGGCGATGACTTGCCGAGAATCCGATACCGCGGAATGCCCACCAATAATCGTACGATGGTTCGAAAATACAGAGAAAATCCGTCCGCTGCTTATGCCGCTTTGCAATCATTTTCCTCGTTCATTAATTCATGTCATAACATTTTTAAAAAAATTATTTCCGTTCGTTAATTTTCTTTATTTCCACACATTGTTTTTTGAATCTCTCTCTCTCTCTCTCTTCCTTTTTTCAAAATTCTTCTATCACAGTTTTTGAAATCCGAGCATCGTACACGCCTCGCACAAGCTATTCAGCACTTTGTTAAGTCGTTTTTTTTTTTTTCACAGCTTTGATCGCCCGAACGCCAGTTCGGCTAATGAAACATATTGTTTTTTTGATTCTTTTCTAGATGGCTAGAAGAAGAGCTAGCATAGCGACGATATCCCGACCGTTGGGCAACTTTCAGGATCTCACAAAGGCAACGAGAAGATTCATTGTTTTGTAATCTATATGCTCATTAACATTGCTTTATTATTGTGCTCTCTTAATCTTAGTCTCGCTTTGATTAACTATAGAAAGCAAATAATTGCTTGGTTGCCATGTAAAACAGAGATATCCCGGCTTTTCCTCTGTGCACGTTTAATTCAACCTGCGATTATCCAATTTTTGTTCTCACAAATATGTTTTTACGTTCGCATGTATTTCTTTTTGATTAGGTTTTATTGTCGGGAATATATATTTGATAGAGATATCGTAACTGAGGTCTCTGGCGTGAGCAGCGTGTCTATAACCCGCACGAACGTCGCTTCGTCGACGCATTTTAATAATATAGAATAACCAGGCTTGTGGAATATAGTTATATTTTTTTATATATCTCACGATTGCACGCTTTTCATCACGTTTTTATTTTTTTTTACGCAGGACGGCGTAAGACAACGGAACTCCGTGTCTGGAAGAGTGACTCTGAGAAGACCGTCGTTAAGCGCCGAATCTCAGAAATGGGAACTCGACAAATTGGATCGAACGGAGTAGGCCTTGATTTTTTTTTTTAGCAGTTTTTTTTTTTTTTTTTTTTTTAAGAAAATATCCTGAAAATATTGTGGAATTTTATTTCAATCCTGGAAAAATTCTTTAAACTCGCTGCCGACATTCAAAGTCGGTTTAAATGCAATGCATTTTTTTTAATGTCTATAATTATCGAGTACGATGGAAAAGAAATTCGACAATGAAAATTGAATTCAAAATTTATGATTTCGAAAGATATTTTCGACTAGTTGTACTTTGCTTGTAAGGCAATCCATGAAAAATTGGATACATTTCTGTAAAATATTCATTAATCTGATTGATTTCTGTAAATTATGAATATTATAATTATTCGAATACATTTGAAAAAATGATATTTCATTAGTTTAATATTGCCCAGCAGCAGTTCGAGCAGCATAGGCGAATTACGTGAGATATTCGAGCAAGCGGAGTCTCGGCCAAATTCAAGGGAAGAAAATAATAATCTGTTGCGACTGCATTCGAGCAATTTGAGTATTCGGGACAGCGAGAACGGCGAGACAGACGTATGGATGAATACGAGGGAGGAGCCGAACGCGGTATTAATTCCTACCGTCAACGGATGTCAAGAATCGAGAATCGGGTACGTTGGGTAATTTTATTTTCCGCAACTCGACTCTTCTTAATATCTGTAATCATGGAGAATATGAAGTATTCGCTCCATAATTTTTTATACTATCCTATTTGCTCGAAAAAAAAACGACTTTTCTATTTTTCTTATTTTACCGAAACATTTTTTTTTCATTAATTTTTTAAATAAATCCTTTTTTTGTTCAGTTAAAAAAAAATGTAGAAAATAGTGTTTTTTCGAGCGCATAGAGCAGTAGAATAATTTATGCAGCAAATTGGAAGGGTTCGGGGTTGAAAGCTTACTGAGTTCGTAGATGATAAATTATCTATGGAATTAAAAATAATTTTCAGGCAAAGAACACCACACTCGTGGATTATGATGTATACCAATGTGCCATGGAAACCAATGCTCTGGTGCATAATCGTCTCGTTTTTTCTCGGTTACTACATGAAACACGTCGTTACCTCGGAAAACGAATGCTCCGGTACGTCACTGAGATGGTGGTCTATAGAAGAGTTAGTCGAACGTTACGTTGACACGAAAAACGATGCTCGAAGACCAATATGAACAATTTATATTAATAATATATATAAATATATACAATTATATCCGGGCGCAACGAAAACAGCGAATGATCGGATACCAATTAAATTAATGCCATTAAAGTATAAAAATTGTTATATAATAGTAAAGAAAAGTTCTCAATCGATCGTACGATCGAATAGCAAAATGGAAATATTTCTTCTGTGCAGATTTCATAGTGTCCGCCTCGATGTAATGAGGGGACCTCTTAAAATTTGTGTTTTTTTTTTTTTTTCTACGATTTTAATCATCTGGACGATGTAGAGTATTGAAACTGTTAAGTTATTTAGACTCATTATCATTGTCAAACATGAAAATTGACTTGTTTTTTCTTTCGTTTGTTTGTTAAGGAATAATAGGACATTTATGTACGTGACATTCAGGGAACAGAATTCGTTGGTTCGACACGATTCTCTCATTTTTATTTGTTAATTATTATTGTGTACGAGTCGTTAAGTATGATACGAAATAGTGATAACTTAATGGTATATTTGTCAGAATGTGGTGCATCAGAAAGAGATATAAAAAAAAAGAAAGCAGACGATTGGGGGCGTCGATCAGAAATATTATTGTCGAAAAAAAAAAAATCGTTGATGAAATAAAGAGAATAGACTGGTCTACCTCAATTTTTATTCACTCGATAACGTGCTGGAAAAAAAAAGAACTTGCTGCTTTCAATGATTTATACGCTTAGACGTTAAATGATTGGCAGGTTACTCAGCTTTTTTTCAATTATGTACTCGAAATTCGGCGATCGAAGGTGAAAAAAAGGGTGCTAATGAATTTGCATTTTGCTTCCTCATTGTCCAAAATTTGCGGCAGCTTATAACGCAAACACACTTTTTTTGAAAAATTCAAAATGTCATAAAAATCGTATTTTTCAAGCGATCCTCACCATATTCGAACTCATCTATCGTTTGATGTTTGTTTACGGTTGGAAATTTTTTGATCCCCAAAACTCAATATTTGCGGCAGCTAGAGTGCGAACAAACTTTTTTCGAAAAATTCAAAGTCTCGTAAAATTTGAACGGGAGTCCCAATTATTTTGTAAAATGTCCTAACACATTTTTTCTGAATATGTTTTGTAGACGTTTTGGGACATTTTGAACACGTTTTCATGAAAATCTCGAAAAAAAAATTGTCACCATAACAAAGCTTCCTCTATGAGGAAGCTAAAATGCAGATTTTGATCGATATATAATAATAATATTATAACAGTCGTTGCAATTCCCAAAATATAATTTCTTCATATTTTAAGTTCAATAGGTCGAATAATTTTACAAAGGATTTTCGAAAACACCACACATACGTGCATTCAAAATTTTTTTGTATTTCCAAACCACCTTTCTGGTTGATTTAACAATTAAATATATCAAATTAAATACACAATATAGATTTTTATATCGAAGACCTATTTTATACCGTTTAATTAATTTAACATTACATATTAAAATGTTAATACACCGATTTATGCATAAAATAATATGCGATAAATATATCCTCCTGAAATCATAAAGAAAATATTCGCAATCCCAAAAACGCGTTTCGAAGCTAATTTCAAAAACCGGAAGCGAGAGAATCGTTTTTTACGATCTATCGACGCGTCTTCGAGATATATCGAACGGACTCGAGATGGAGAAGCGGATGACGACGCCATAGCTCTTTCTTTCGTGACCGTGCTCACAGAAAAGAAGTAACGTAAGTGCGATCCTCAATTTTTCGAACATTAACAACAATTTAAATGTAATAAACAACCACAAATGAAAGCTTGATTCTTATCAACAGTCGCAAATAATAAAATTCGAAGTTTTCGTTTGAATTATTGCGTTTTTACGAAAAAAATTTAATAGCCACGTGCGACGCTTCTGTTTGGTTAAACTCGTCCGTCGATCTCGCTCATATTACACGACGTAAGTTTAATATTTCTGTTTTTTTTTTGTTTCCCTTTCTTATCAACAGAATGGCGGACGCTGCTCCAGCCGCTCGTGGAGGATTTCGTGGAGGTTTCGGGTCTCGTGGAGGCGGCGGTGATCGCGGAGGTCCTCGCGGTCGCGGCGGCAGAGGACGCGGACGTGGTCGCGGTCGTAGTCGCGGCAAGGAAGATCAGAAGGAATGGATTCCTGTCACCAAACTCGGACGTCTCGTGAGAGACGGAAAAATTCGCTCCCTCGAGGACATCTACCTCTTCTCTCTTCCCATCAAAGAGTACGAGATCATCGATCAGTTCATCGGACCGTCGCTGAAGGACGAGGTCCTCAAAATCATGCCTGTTCAGAAGCAAACACGTGCTGGACAGCGTACTCGCTTCAAGGTACGAATATCTTTTGTGATTTACCGTTGTGAAAGAATAAAAATTCTTAAATTTAAAGAAAAGAAAAAATTGATATTAATCTCGGGCTATTCTTGAGCTATGAGAGAAGTACCTGTTTTTAGTTCTGGATTTTAGATTTTTAAATTTGGTTGAAATTCATTTATACTCCAAAATTATGGAGAAAAAATGTTATTTTATGGAGTAAAAAGAATGATAAAAATCTGAACAAAAAAGAGATCCTTTTTTATGCCCAAAATCTGATGAAAAAAAGATCCTATTTTTTGACCCAAGGTCTGAAAAAAAAGATCCTTTTTTTGGACCAAAATATGGCAAAAAAAATTTGTCAATTGAATTTGTCATGGATTTTATAGAAAAAATTTCATAATTTTAAATCTGGTCAAAATTCACTTTTACTAAAAAATGATGGAAAAAAAAGATCCTTTTTTTACCAAAATAAGTCAAAAAGAAATTTGTCAATTGAATCCGAGGGAGTCACAGGCCGATGACCAAGATAGTTGACTTGGAATGCCCCATATAAATATTCTAGAATACTTTAAATTCAATTTATTGCAATAAAATATGTTTTAATATCTGTAATTATTCATTAATTAATAAATTGCAGTATAATTAAACATAAACCGCAAATTTGAAAGTACTCCTTACGAAGCTTGAAGCAATTTCTCAGCGATTATATAAATTATTACATTGAAAACAAAAAAAAAAAAAAAAATGTTATAGGCATTCGTCGCAATCGGAGATGCTAACGGTCACATCGGTCTCGGAGTTAAATGCTCGAAGGAAGTGGCAACTGCTATCCGCGGAGCTATTATACTCGCCAAGCTCTCAGTCGTACCCGTTCGCCGTGGATACTGGGGAAATAAAATCGGAAAGCCCCACACTGTGCCATGCAAAGTCACCGGCAAGTGCGGCTCCGTGCAGGTACGTTTGATTCCAGCGCCTAGAGGAACTGGAATCGTATCCGCGCCTGTACCGAAGAAGCTTCTGCACATGGCTGGTATCGAAGATTGCTACACCTCGGCCAGAGGATCCACCTGCACTCTTGGTAACTTCGCCAAGGCCACTTACGCCGCAATCGCCAAGACCTACGCGTACTTGACGCCCGATCTCTGGAAGGATCAGCCACTCTCGTCGGCGCCTTATCAGGAACACGCCGATTGGCTTTCGAAGAATCACCGTCCTGTTACCGGTCAGAGACCCGCTGAAGTCAACTAAGCGATCAATAAATCTCCTCTCCATGGAAATCTAAAAACTTGCATTGTTTATTTCACCCAGATAATATTCTGTAGTATAAAAATACCTTTTTTCTTTTTTTGCTAATAATACCAAAAAAATTGTGCATTTTAGGTCCAAACGTTACGTAGAGTATCTTGCAAACAGGCATTCTCGGACAATTCAGCTACTTTTTTTTTCGAATCTTCGATTTGGAGCGTTATTGAACACATTTTTGTAGCACTTGAAAATAGGCTCTCTTAAATTTTTTTTTCAGATTTTTAAATTCGATATTACGGAAAATAGTGTATTTTTTAAAAGTATCTTGAAAACTTCAACTCGGAGAAAAATGTCTCGACTTAAAAGTTGAAGTTTTATGTAGATTAGTAGACTTTATATAGTATAAAAATACTTTTTTTTTGCTAATACAAAAACATTGTGCATTTTAGGTCCAAACGTTACGTAGAGTATCTTGCAAACAGGCATTCTCGGACAATTCAGCTACTTTTTTTTTTCGAATCTCCGATTTGGAGCAATATTGGGCACATTTTTGTAGCACTTGAAAATAGTCTCTCTTAAATTTTTTTTTCAGATTTTTAAATTCGATATTACGGAAATTAGAGTGTTTTTTAAAAGTATCTTGAAAACCAACTCGGAAAAAAAAAATGTCTCGACATAAAAGTTGAAGTTTTATATAGATTTTTCAATGTGATTTTTTTCAAATAATTTTGACGACCCGGTAATAATAATTTTTCACTAAAAAAAAAAAATAATATTTTTTTTAACCAAGAAAAAATCGTTTCTTTTACTGCCAAAAATTACAGAATATTTATGCCTATGTGTCGATAATATTTTTAAAAAATTGCCAAAGTGGCATTGATCAAAATTCGGGAGTAAAAATAAAGGAAAAAAAGAAGTGAATAAACGCGAAAAAAAGGACTAATGAAAACAACTCAGAATTATTGTTTTTGGGTTTTCATTTATTATTCCGAAAAATTCTTCCCTATGGAATTTTATTTGAATGCTTTTTTTCAATCAAATGAAGCCCGATCAATAATTATCTGTAAAATTTCGTTTATCATAAAATCATTAAATCTCTTTTTCCTCCATCCAGGCAACTGGAATTTAAAAACGCGACACAGGATCACAGCTCAAATTTATAATATTTAATACAAAAAGACACACATAAATATATTTTACAAAATTCACGTAGCCTCCATAGCGTCTTGAGACTTTTTGAATTTTTCCCACGCCGCGGTAAAAGTTTCGCCGGTATAATCGCACACTTTTTCCAGATCCTCCAATCCTCTCCTCAATATATCCACCGCCCTTCCTCTTTTCGCTTGAATTCTAAAGTGCATTTTCGCCTCTGCCGGATGCGGTACCGTGTAGCCGCAGAACTGTACGTCGGGGCTGCATTTTTTCAAAATTCCATAATAAATTTTCAAAAATTACATTTTTTTTTTTTTTAATTAAATTTTTCGATACGCAAAATACGTACTATTGAGCGATTATCGAACGCAACACGTTTCCCAATGTATGACCCTCATCCTGAAAAACAAACGTTCTGGATTTTTCTCCGGACGCTTCGTCACCAGCGAGCTGATAAAAAAAAAAGGATTAATTTCACATAAATGTCGTTAAATTCGTTCAAATTTTAATTGAAAATGATAAAACATTGAAACGCCAGCGTCGTCTTCCAATGTTAATAATAAACTTTAGGAATGTTCGTTTAAAGATTTCTACTTAGAAACGAAAACATGATTTTGTTCATTCATTGGTAGGTGTTCATCCAATGGTTGGATTACCCTATTACAGTCACCCACATAAACATTTTTTTTGTTTCATTAAAAACTATCGTACCTCTGCAAGTCGACCCATTTTTTTATATATATAATTCTAGACACGTGTTTATAACCTCAAATATACAGTCGAACGAGGAATGACTGAAGCAGAGCTTTTAGGTTCCACAAAACCTTTATCGAAACGTTTTATTCCCTTTTAACGTGTTTTTATAGTCGCTTGATTATTGTTTTTATTAACAATATACGATCACGTGACAAACACCGGCGATGCTATTACTTCCCACTGAAAACTATTTTTCAGTGGAGCTGCATGTACACGAGTGACTCTAGATGGCGCTCGAAACCGTTTAAAATAGCAGTTATTAAAAAAAAAGGGAATGCACAAGAGGAAGGAGAAGACGTAAGGTCGTGTGATGGCGACGTGTGCGAGAGAAAACAAGTGGGAAGGGGAACGCGGAAGAGAATTCCAAACTCAGTGCACAGCTGTCAGTGTCAAGGAATATCATGGATGGTGAAGTCGTTTTGCAGATTCTTGTGCGACAGGGTTTGCCGAGAGTTTAGCATCACACACGTGTGTATAATTTAGCCTGTAATGCTCATTCTTCAGTTCACTAAATACGCAAATATTCTTATGGTCCATATGCATGTGAGAAGGAAAGGTATCTGTGAAATATTGCAATTACAGTTTTATCGAGGTCAACGTTTCAGCAGATCTTTGCTGCGAAGACAACTGTTTATACGGTTTTATTAAGTTTGATAAAAAGAAAATTAATTATTCTTCCGAATGTTTGAAAAATATGGAGAGATCATTTTTTTTGCTTGCTTGATCGAGTTTAATGATTGCATATTGATGTATTAATTGATCAGTTTTAAAATCATTTTTTTTTTAATAATCGAAGAGTTAATTAAATACATTTTTGAGAATAATTCGTTAATGAGTCAACTTTTAAAGTTTTTATTTATTTTAATAATAACAAAATTAATTATTCTTCCGAATGTTTGAAATATATAGAAATCATTTTTTTTTTGTTTGCTCGGTCGAGTTTAATGAAATCATTGTTTTATTTAAGTTTTAATTAATTGCATATTTTATATTAATTAAGCAATTTTAAAATCATTTTTTTTTTAATAATCGAAGAGTCAAATAAATAAATTTTTGAGAATAATTCGTTAATAAGTCAACTTTATACGTTTTTATTTATTTTAATAAAAAGAAAATTAATTATTCTTCCGAATGTTTGAAAAATATAGAAATCATTTTTTTTTTGTTTGCTCGATCGAGTTTAATGAAATCATTGTTTTATTTAAGTTTTAATTAATTGCATATTTTATATTAATTAAGCAATTTTAAAATCATTTTTTTTTTAATAATCGAAGAGTCAAATAAATAAATTTTTGAGAATAATTCGTTAATAAGTCAACTTTATACGTTTTTATTTATTTTAATAAAAACAAAATTAATTATTCTACCGAATGTTTGAAAAATACAGATAATTTTTTTGTTTTCTCGATCGAGTCTAATAAAATCATTGTTTTAATTAAGTTTTAATTAATTGCATAATTTGTATTAATTAATCAATTTTACAATCAGACTTTTATTAATCTTTTTTTTTTTAATAATCGAAGAGTCAAGTAAATAAATTTTTGAGAATAATTCCTTGGATTTTTGAACAGGCCAATTACATATGCCGAAGACGAAGGCTTCGAAGGCAAATACATCGGCGAAGAACGGAACGAAGCGTCCACCCGTTGATGAAGATCAATTGCGACGCGATTTACATATCAATATTATTGAAACGAAAGAGGCGGGAAGGCCGAGAGAAGTTGTCAGTAT
The DNA here is from genome assembly GCA_964016905.1 of Perithous albicinctus. NCBI lineage: Eukaryota > Metazoa > Arthropoda > Insecta > Hymenoptera > Ichneumonidae > Perithous > Perithous albicinctus. Next base: position 8,954,478 of record OZ024702.1, on the reverse strand, counting down.
GGCGGACGATGGAAAACCGAGTCGCTCTGAGGACTTGAGAATTGGCGGAATCGAAGGGTGAGTGGAAGCATTTGTGCTTTTCGCTTTTATTAACCATTCGTTTACACTGATAACAATTATCTTTTCTGTTGGCAGAGGAGAGACGCAGCGGATGGATTTTATGGAATGCTTAAGAGTGATATACCAGGCATTCTGTGTAAAAAAAAACCCAAAAAAAAATCTCAACGAATTTTAAAAAATCAATTTTTTCAAAAAAAATAAAATCGTTTTTTCATTTAATTCTTTATTTTTCATGACCTACAAGAAAAAAAATATTCAGAATTAATTGAATTTTTTTTGTGACGTTTTAACGTCAGATATCGTCATCGGAAAAATTGCCTAAAATGTTGTAAATTTGAGGCAAAAAAATGTGCAGAAAAACGAAAATTGCCTAAAATTTTGTAAATCTGAGGCAACAAAATGTGTAGAAAAATGAAAATTGCTTCAAATTTTGTGAGTTTGAGGCAATTTACTTAAACAAAAATTCAATTAATTCTGAATATTTTTTTTCTTGTAGCCCATGAAAAATAAATAATTGAATTAAAAAACGAACAAAATTGATTTTTAGAAATTCGTTGTGATTTTTTTTTTGGTGAATTTACATAAAATGCCTTGTATATCACTCAAGCATTCCAAAAATGTGCAGAGAAACGAAATTTGAAAAAAAAAAAACGAAAAATTTTCATTTTTCCTCACATTTTCGTTTTTTAGAGTCGTCGATACGATTAATCGTTTCTAAGATATTCCGGATTGAATGAAAAATGAAAAACTAAATTAGTATATTCTAACAGACATTTTTTTTTTACTTGAAATTTGGTGTATCTATTCGAACCAGTGAAACTAATTTTTAGAAATTCAACAAGAATTTTTTTTTGCGTCTCTGAATTGATGGAATGCCTAATATATGCAAAATATTTACAATTTAATACCGCGACATCATTTAAGTCGTACGGCGATGAAGGCTTTTAGCATTTTATCGTGAGCTACTTCTCGCGACTTGTTGCAATGCAAATATATTATCATACTCTGTATGATAAGTGGGGAATCTTAGAAACTGCTGAGATGGAGTTCAGAACAAATTTTAGCACAGCATCGCAAATATTAGACAAATCGTTTTGAATTAATTTAGACTTTTAGACGAATTGTTTTAAACGAATTCTCCGAAAATCCGTCGAAAATGAGTATTGTATAATTTCCGGAAATATTTTTAAATTTAGGTAGATATATTTTTTATTATTGTATATTTCCGTATTAGCGCAGTTTTTTTAATTTTTTTTTTTTTTTTTTGAGATTAAAATGTCGCTTGTAATTGATATACGAAATCTTTAATCAGATTTTTTGTATAAAAGTTGACGCAATATTTCCGGTGATTAAAAGGCGATAAAATATCGTCGGCGGATCATCTTATCTAGCCGAATGTTTCAAAGCCACGGTCGACGATAAGAAATCGTATTATTATTTCCGCGTTTGAGAATCGATTGCTAGCTGTGTATTAAAAAGTACAGTTTTTCTAAAGTTTGTAAATACAAGCAAATATTTCGCATATATTTTTGAATACCAGAAATATTAGAGATTACTGAGATTTGTCGACCTTTTCATAGGAAGTTATCAAAAAGGTTGAGCAACTCTTTGTCGAAATAAGTCTGGCAAAGTCGGACTTTTACTGATTATACTTAAAATATTAAATGCTGACGCGACGTAATATAACCGTAGAAATATCACACGACTAAATATCACGGACACAAGATCACTTAACAAAATATCATGATGGCAAAATATCACAAGACATCTTTGTGTATTCAAGATCAAGATTTTAAATTACATTTCTTTAATTTACTTTACTACATATTCATAGTTGAGGCGGCCTGCGTGGAATAGTGCTTATTAGATCATTTTAGAGATCATTTGCCTATCAAGTTTAATTTGTTCATGTCAAGTTGATATAAAAATATTAGTAGCTTATTCATCTATAGTTGATATAAAAATATTCATAGGGGAATAATAACTTTATTTATTTGAGGAATATTATGAAGATTTTTAATAATAATTGCGCATGGATCATGTTCGTCAGGAATATTTTGTTTAGTTAATATTAATTATGAACGATTAATATCACGCAGGTTATTTATTAATAAAGGGATAATTAATTCTTTTCCTTCTCTTAGATAAATATGATTTAAAAATCATATTTAATGAAGAGAAATAATGTTAATTAATTCTATAATTATATGAAAAAAATATGTTCTAATAATATCAAGCTTCAATTACTAACAGAGCTCAAATGCCATTTTCTTCTTAATTACACATGGCAATGCTACTCCTACACACGTTTCTTCTTTAGTTCCTTCATCTTTAGTAACTGCAGGAATTTATTTATTAATACGATTTAATTGATTCATAATAAGAAGAAAAAAAAATTTCGAATTTTGAATTTGATTTTTAAAAAATTATGGCTTTGTCAACTTTAAGTCATTTACGTCTAATAATTTTCTGAATTTTATTAAGATGAATATTATTTTGAGATTATAAAATGAGAATATATTTTTTTGAAGATGTACTTTGTTGTCGTAATATTTTAGTTATTAATGGGTTATTTCGTAGTGTGATAATTTGTCGTGTTATATTATCTCATGGAACCAATATAAATACATTCTATTTTTCTTTTTTTTTTCTAGTGGCGGTACGCATTCGACGTTTATTATTATGGACGGAAATGGCAAACAAATGGCACAGATAAAGGGACCTGGAACAAATCCTTGGGTAATTATTATTCCCGATTTTTTTTTTTTTAATTATTATTATTATTGTTATTACTATCAGAGAATTTGTTTCCAGGCCTTAGGGGTAAAGGAGACTGCAAATCGCATAAACGAAATGATTACTCGTGGCAAAAAAGAGATAGATATGCCGGAAAATCGGCTCTTGGATTCTCTGGTGAGTGTCGGAGATTATTTTTTTTATGATAAAACACTCATCTAACTGCTCGTTTAATTTTTTTAAACTAATTACTCCCATTTAATTAATAACACATTTTGTTATCATTTTAATTTTTTTACTAATTCATGTATAATATATGGTTGGTAAGATTTTCATGATTTTTTCTTCATCCCTTTTTTTTTCATGATCTTTGACCCTTTCGATTGGGTCTGCATTTTTTTATACGATTCACATAACTAAAAAGCGCTAATTAAAAAATGCTATTTGCACATTTTTAATTATCTACGATTTTTAAAAATAAATAATCGAACGACACATTTTAAAAATCTGAAAAATCGTTTTTCGAAAATAAAAATGTTTGGTAATCGAGCGGAAGTAGCTCAACGATTCCGTCTATTTAAAAAAAAAAAAAGAATGGAAAAAAATCGAAAAAATAGTAACTTTAACAATAATGATTAATAAAAATATATACAATTGCGAATTTAAGAAGTATCCAAGTTAAAAATTCCGATAAATTTCGATAGAACGATAAGCTATCATATTTTTCTGGTTCGTGGCGGTCGCGTATCAGTGGAAAATGATCTGCGATTTGGCTTTAGCTGGGAGATCGTCAATCAACAAAGAAGATTGTTATTATAAAAATGAATAATCAACAATCGACTTGTGGAAATCTCGATCGCGTATTCGGCTTCCCTGAGAAGAATCGGACTACCCTTATTTTTGGTTCGTATTCTCTATACCGCTTTCAATGCGTTTTCTATTGGAATTTTTAAGTTGGATAATTGTCATTATGTTATTAAGAGCTCAATTCTCGAAGCTTCGTCTTTTGCATTCCGTAGTAAGTCAGGAATATTATTTTTTTATATTAAATACTCGTCCTTAATTTTTTAATAAATTACTGTTATTTAAATGAAGAAAGAGAATCTGTAAGAAACAAATGTCAACGAAATGTTGGTGTTTAGAGTCATGTACTTTTTTTTTAAATATTGGCTTTATTAACACGATGCACGTTATTGTTAAGAAGAAAATGAGACACGTTATAATTAACTGATAGATTTATAATTATATATTTATCAGTGGCCTGGGAAAAAAATATAACACTGCAAATTTCACTTCACACTTCGTTATTATTTTTTTGATTATTCATTCTTTTAATTTACGGTTGCGGTAACATTTTTACAATTTTATCATTATTGTTTGAAAAAAAAATATTCAATTACAAATTTAAAAAAACAGAAAAATAGAGCCAAAAAAATGTATGTTTATCGTCTTTTTAATTTCCACTTGGACTCTGTCAATAGTATTTTAAATCAGATTTTAACAATAATTGTTGAAAATCCAATTTTTACAATAATTCAACGTACAATAATATTTCTCTCTATATTATAAAAATATCTCGCCGCCGCTGTGCAGGATATGTAGGGCATTCCATGCCAAATTGACCTCTCAAGCCCGGATCTTTCTAAGTCCCCAAAGGCCTCTCAAGTCAAGACTGTAATTTGTCAGTCTGAAGTGTTCCTGTAAACCTTGATCTCAATATTCATAACAATATAATATTTTATGAGCGGGGAGTTGGCTTTAGTTTAATACTAAAGTAGTCGAAATATGTTCAGGGTCTTTATATCAGCGGCTGCGAGGAAGATGAAATAAACAGGCAACTCGTGGAAACTCTGAAGCAGGAATTTCCAGCAGTTAGCAGAGAATACGTTGTGGGATGTGACACGCTTGGTAGCTTGAGTACCGGAGCATCCAACGGAGGAGTCGTTTTAATTGCCGGCACTGGCAGTAACGCACTTCTCGAGAATCCTGATGGAAAGACTCATGGCTGTGGTGGCTGGGGTTACATGTTAGGCGACGAAGGCAGCGGTTAGTAAAAAAAAAAGCAAGAATCATTTTTTTTACCAGGACAATCTGAATTAGAAACACGTCAAAAAATGTCATTTTTTTTTTTTTAATTCATGATTAATAAAGAACAAAAATTGTATAGAAAAATATTGATTTTTGATGCCTAATTAAATTGTTTAATTAAAAATTGAACAAATTGTCAGATTTTGGAAAAACACGTGTGTTTTTTTTTTCGACAAAAAATGTGCTTAAAACAAAAAGTTTTGTTAAATTCAATTCCTAGTTTCACATTGAAGTAAATGAAATTATGTAACTGAGTGAAACAAAAATTAACTTCGATTAAAGTCAAGATCTAGATCTAAAGATCAAGTGGATTTTTCTTTTTCTTCAATGAGTGTAATTCAGGTTGCCACCGTTAAAAAGCTTGAAATTCGCCGACGTATCTTAACTGTATTAATCAAATTTCAGCTTACTGGATGGCGCACCGAGCATGCAAGTACGTTTTCGACGACATGGACGGTTTGTTACCAGCTCCGCATCCCACGAATTACGTTTGGCCGGCGATGAAGGATTATTTCAAGATCGCCGAAAGAAGCGCGATACTCAGACATTTCTACACGGATTTTGACAAGAGCAAAATTGCCCTGTTCACCAAACAACTGTTTGTCGGATGCGAGAAAGGCGATCCGTTGTGCAGGCATATTTTCGAGGAGAATGGCAAATACTTGGGAAGACATCTCAATGCTGTCGCGAGAAACGCTCACAATGTTCGTGTTTTAAGAGATTCCTTTAATATAGAATAAGTTTGTAAATATTAAGAGAGACTTTTGTGTTTTTGCTTCCTCATAGAGGATGCTTTTTTTCTTGAACATTTTTTTTTTTGAGATTTTTCAGTCAGTATGTTTAAAATTGTCTAAAACGTCGAGAAAAGTGGTTTAGAAAAAATGTATGTATGGATGCGTGTGACCGGCATTCAAAATTCAAACTTGCATATTTCAAGAACGGCTTTAACATTCGGGATAAAAATTGCGGCAGGTAGACGCCATTGCTTCCGATAATTTTCAAAAAAATGCAAAAATATGTTCACATTTTGTTTAACTTTGCAAGTTTCGAAAAATGTCTGTACGCGCTCTAGCTTCCGCAAATTTTTAGCTATATAGCTAAATAATTTTTTATACATAAAGCAGTCTTAAAGAAGGGTCGGTATCGAATTTGGGGCGGATCTATAAATAGCTTCGGTTTTTATGAGATTCTGAATTTTTCAAAAAATTTACGTTTTCCTCTAACTCCCGTAAAATCTCACGAAATCAACTGATATTTTCTACAGATGAAGAATAACATGCAATGCTCCTGTGTACCAAATTTGGTGATGATCGGTAAAGGGCTTCGGATTTTATAAGATTTTGAATTTTTTGAAAAATTTATGTTTTGCTCTAACTCGCGTTAAATATCAACAAATCAATTTTCTACAGACGATAAATAATACTCAGCGCTGCTACGTACCAAATTTGGTAATGATCCGTAAAGCGATTAAGATTTTACGCGATTTTGAAATTTTGAAAATATTATCATTTTCTTATAACTCAGGTCAACTAACAATGAATGAATTAAAACTTTTTCGAAATGAAAAATACAGATGAAAAATATTCACTGTTGCTATGTGCCAAATTTGATGACGATCGGTAAATGGGTTTTGATTTTCGAGCAATTTGAGATTTTTCATGCCTTAACAGATTACAGTTTAGAACAATTTGATAAAGGGGACGAGAGATTTAAACACGTGTATAGTTTTGTGTTGTATTTTGAAAACGCTTTAACTCGAGAACGTTTTAAGCAACTGATCCAAAATTTTGCATAAAACTTGAATAACATCAGCTGTTGTGTTTTTTTGCGTTGTTGCACTAGTAACTACCAAAAATACAGAGATAACGCATTGAAAAAACTGCTTATTCAAATAAAAAAGTTGTAAAGTAGAAATTTGCAAAATACCTCCCTATTAATTTACATTTTTTACACAGCTTCCTCTATGGGGAAGCCAAAATTAATACATAAGCTTCCTCATAGAGATCGCTTTGTGAAAAAAAAAAGAAAAAAAAATTAATGAGGAAGCAATGTGCAAAGTTTAACTTTGCAACTTTTTCCTCATTTTGACACTGGAATTATATCAATAATGTATTATTATTCCACACAAATATTTTGAGAAAAATCGAGTTTCTTTTTTCCACAGATTTTTCATTCAAACTTTGTCCCAATTTGTAATTAGACATTTTTTCGGTTTCAGGACATCAAACTTGGTCCGGGCGGTTTAAAAGTCATTTGCGTCGGCACGGTTTGGCAATCTTGGGATTTCTTAAAAACGGGCTTTCTCCAGGAGATCGATAATTGTCACGTAATCGACGAGCTCACGTTGGTGAAATTGACCGTCTCGTCAGCATTGGGCGCCTGCTATCGCGCCGGTAACAATATTCAGTGCGATAGAATGGTGAAAGATTTCGATAAAAATACCGACCCATTTTATCATTACAAACGCGACGACGCTCTTCGGGGTGATGTGACCGAAGGATTGAGGAAAGTCGGTACCGGCAGTGAACATGGTTGCAAACGAGTCACCGCTGTGTCGTAAGATATATGTGATTTTACGCAGGTCGAGGATAACGCAGACGTGCGATATGAACCATTTGAAAAAGGAGCTGAAATGCTATTGAAATGATGAAGCAATGCGAATATGTGATTAGACTAGTTGAGATTGAATAATTTCAGTCAAATGCACGTTTTCACGAACGCGTTCTCCATTAACGGCGTCGTTTTATCGTCCGAAGAGGCGAATAAACGACGCGGAAAGATTTTACGAACTGGTTATTTGATGTTACTTGTTATTTGCGTATAGACGAATTATTTTATATCCTCTTGACTACAAAATTGTTATGAGATTTTTTTTTCTTTAAAAACTGTTATGAAATATACGGGACCACAATTTTTTTATTAAAAAAAAATTAAGAAGTAAAAATATATTTAATAAAAGTAGTAATAATTTTATACTTAAATGGGACTTTTTTTTTGTCTATTCAGCCATTTTTGCTGAACTTGTCAGGTATTTCTAGTAAATAGCCGGATTCTACGATTTGTTGAAACAAATAGTAAAATCTGGCTACTTACTACTTTGTGTACATTTTTTACCCAAGAAACTAGGAATTGCCTTTTTCTTACTGTTACATTAAAAAAATAATTTGTTTGAATCGATTGCATTTTTGTTTTTAATTGCATTTTGTTTCAATTAAATGCATTGATTTTTGTAGCGAAATAATCAAATTAATTGATTGACTTGTCCAATACACCTTCGATTTGACTTGAAATGTTAGAAAAGTTATAAAGACGTGTTTAGAATTTACATTAAAAAAATAACGAAACGCACTTTCTGATAAAAACCTGATTTTCATTTTACTCAACATTCTTCCATGTGTAATCTTCAATTTTATCTCAAATTTTCAGAATTTAGGAACGTGAGTAGAATCTTGAGTAAAATGAAAATTAGGTTTTTATCAAAAAGTGCGTTTCGTTATTTTTGTTGTTGTAAATTCTATACATGTTCCTATAACTTTTGTAACATTTGAACTCAAATCGAAGGTGCATTGGACAAATCAATTCATTAATTTAATTATTTCCCCACGAAAATAAATTCATTTAATTGAAACAAAATGCAACGATTCAACTACTGTTACACTCCAAAAATTTATTAGAAAAAAGGCAATTCCTAGTTTCTAGAAATAGTAAAATCTGGCTAAGTATGAGAAATACCTGATTTTCATTTTACTCAAGATTCTGCTGACGTTCCTAAATTCTGTAAATTTGAGATAAAATTGAAGATTACACATGGAAGAAAGAATCAATGAAATTGCTAATTTTCCTCAAAAATTAATTAACATAATTGAAATAAAAATTTAAGATGTAATTACACTATTTTTATACGTAAATTTATTATCTCTTTAAATATTGTAAAAAATAATAATAACAAACATTCATTCACTCGTTAAAAAAAAAAAAAAGGAAAAAAATTGTAGGTGGTATTTGAATCGAGAAAAAAATGTTCTCCTATAACAAAATACAGTCGACGTACACGATGTTTCACTACGAATTTGTCAAACAAATGAGTGCCTACTCCGAAATTGAAGGACAGTCGCGTAAATACACAGATCGTTTTCCTTTAATCGTCTTTCCCTTCACTCGGATCGTTAAGATATTGCTTTTATTTTTGTCTCGGCCAAACGTCAAAATTAAAATCTATTCTCCTTTTTTTTTCGACGCACAAATATGGGTGTTGCGGGTTTTTTAAAGTCAATCAGCGATTGGATTGTGTGGAGTTGCAAAACAATAGTCAAGTCCGCGGTGTACTTTGCTGCGTTTTTACTCTCGGCAATTCTCATGGTGGCCAGTATCACAACGATTCTATTGATGATAGCGACGGTCTATCAATACACGCGAGAAGAAGAGGAGGAATTATGAGAGACGATGACACGAGGAGAAACATTAATGAAATATAATCGAGGTAGATAATATATCCCTTGTCGCATATTCGTTGAAAAAATATATTTGCATTACCCGTCGTATCACATTTCTCTTTCGTGTAAATTCTTTAACATGCTTTCCGGTTGTTTGTTAACGATCAATCTGTTTCTCGTTCGCATTCTTCTTTTCTCGTCAATAACATTCACGCGCAATGATTTAAAAATCCACGCGATTTAGTTCGAAATTATTAAGATACATACTTTTCAGTGATTGCTGTAAGATTCCTAATTCTATATTGCTGTACAGATATTGCGTCATTATCGAGTGACACGAAATTATTTAACAAATCACAAAAGCTGTTAGTGTTGCCAATTATAGTAAACTTTCCATATTTTTTATTTTTATTTATTTTTTTTTTTAGAAGCTCGAAAGGCATGACTTCGCGTCTTGAACTACGAACGTAAAAAACAATGTAGGAGTTAAGAGAAACCAAGTAGACTACAAAAGGACATTTGAAAATTACGGTTTATTGACGATAATTATTGCTTTTAATTAAATTTTGCACTTATAAAGTTCGTAAAATGCATGGAAAAAAGCCGGAAATCGGAAATTTTGTGCATTTTGCATAATGGATCAGAGAATACTGAATGAGAAAATAGAAGAATGTTTAGTTGACGCAATTTTAAGATGAAACCAGAGACAATAGGAATTTTTCTTTCTTATAAAGGAAGAGCTTTGTTTTCGTGAAAATTATTCTTTTCGCCGAAAATCCAACGATTTTGTATTTCTTTTTGCAACATTATTTTTTACAGTAATAATCTCATCAACTCAGCAGATAAAGTGCGTGTGAAAATATGTGTTTTACATATTTTCACACGCACTTTTTCTTCTTTTTTTTTTTATCAGCGACTCAGTCGTCTTAAGATAATATTTAGGGAGGTTTATGCAAGCCACGATTGCCCAAGAAATCCCAAAATTTCGTTGTTCGTTAGAAATTAACAGTTTTGTCCTTATACTCAGTTATTCTTTTGAAGAATTTAACAAGTACCTTCGTAAATATTATTTTATGGCGCCTTCAGTTGTGAGTCAAATAATTCTGCTCAGAATTTGTCGATTGAAACTGATAGAAACCAATGAAATTGACAAAATTCCGATTCAATATTAATCGCTTTAAATCGGATTTTTTTTTTGGTTCTTTTAATTGGTTTTAATGGGGGATCCTTTATTCAAAAAACCCGGCAAACTCCCGAAGAGAACATACACTTTGTGTAATTAATTTAACCAATCCGAAAGCGCCATTAGTATAACTTTCAGCTAGTAACGACGTAGGCGAATTCTATTAATTACAAAGCAAAAAAGAAAAAAAAAAAAAAAAAAAATAAAAATAAAAATAGAGTGATATGATTGAATCTCATAGATCGTGTGATAACCGTGACTGGTCTCGTAACTAGTAACACTATAACTATAACTGGCATAAAATTTTTCTCCAAAAGATAACAATTAAATCGTTCATAATACAGATTTTTCTCTACGACATCGTTGACGCACTTAAAATCTAACAAGCTTTCTTTCTTTCTTTCTTTTTTTTATACACACGCACCAAACTAGTCTCTCAGACTTTCGGAGCTTCCATCGTCTATATGGCATACATTTTCCTTTTCTTTTTCTTTCGAAACACGGGTAACTTTGTTACTGTTTTAGATCAAATATCTCTATAAGCAAAGGTTCGACACTGGATGGGTTTACGTTCAGGTAAACGCAAACAACCTCGTCGTTGAGTTTGTGTAGCTCCGAAATCTTCTGGATCAACTTTAAAAATGTTGACTTAGCCTCGCAACCCGGATACACGCTCTCTAGGTACCTCCTCAGCAAGTAGTAATAAGAATTCTAGAATGAAATTTTTCCTTTATAAACTACAGTTATGAAATAAAAATTGTAGTTTTTTTTTTTTTTACTTATGATAACAAAAGTTCAATAGATTACCAATGTTTTTGTCAGACAAAAATAAAAACTAATAAATAATCATTTTACTTATAGAATAAAACGTGTTTGAAGAACGACAATTACGAAATAAAAATTTTAGTCTAAATCTTTAATTAATAATAAAAGTTTATTTGTTATTAAACATTTTTTCATTCAATTTTATCGCCATTTTTTTTGTTCAATTTTATCAAAATTTTTTTTGTTCAATTTTATTAACATTTTTTTTGTTAAATTCTATCACCATTTTTTTTGTTAAATTTTATCAACATTCTTTTGTTCAATGTTATCAACATTTTTTTTGTTAAATTTAATTAATTTTTTTTTATTAAACAAAAGATAATTCAAAGATTTGTTTACAACATCAATAAAAAAATACTCACTTGCTCTAGTTTGATCACGTCATTATGAACAACGTGCGGTCTGTCGGGACTAAAGAGCACAATCGCGCTGAGAATGAGAATAATATTTTCGTCTCGCCATCGTGGATCGAAGGTCTTGACGAATCTCGCGTGTTCAGCGTATAAATTTCCTTTGGCTTCCTTCAAAACGTCGACCTTTATTTTCGACATTCTCTCCTGGCTGTGTGGTATCTGCCATATATCCTTATCGGGATCATAATTGGACGCTGATCGAAGAATCATCATCTCCGTGCAGCCACCTTTTAACAGCGCTAATTGATCCTCCTGGCACATGTTTTTAAAAGCGTTTATTTTCTTCGACATCTTTATCAGACGCCTGATTGCAATCGCCGTCAAATTTATCACGTCAAGTAACATTGGGTCCGAATGTCCACTGTTGCCCTGAAATAATAATCAATTCGTTACTTTTTATTTTTTTTTTTAATGTTTCTACAGATTAATGTTGAAAACGCGATTTAAATAAAAATATACAAATATGTTGGAACAGTAAATCGCATTGACTGTAAATTTTCAATCAAAATTTGATTTTATTGCACATTGATAATATTTTTAAAATGTTAACAAAATCATTTCTTTTTTTTGTTTCATTTTTTAACAAATTAACAAATACATGCGTTAATTTTTTTATTTGTGAGGATTTTCTGATAATTTTGAAATTTCCGCTTTTGATCATTTTTTAAGATTGTTTTTCATGAAATTGCTAGATAATTTTTTATCTTTTTATGTGTAATTAGAGACCTTCAAACGCAAAAATAGAAACTTTTTAAAATTTCTACGTCGAAATTTTGTCGAAAACAAATGGTAGAACAATAAAAAAATTATTACGTGTATTTGGAAAAAATCGAAGAATTAATTTAACTTAAAAAATTCTTTTAATAAAAAATATTTAACTTTTAATTGAAAATGTGCAATCACATTAAAAAAAAAAACAATTTTCGCCTAATTTTCGTGTGTAATTAAAAAATATAAAATTACATAACAGCGTGGAGATTACACCAACCTTAAACCTGCAGTCTTCACCGACTAGATTCGAAATATCGTCGTCAAGCGGTGCCAATAACGCTTTATTGGCGACGATTAATTCGTTCAATTTGGCGCGCTCGGCGTCGTTCAATTCCCGACTATTGAGATTGCCACCGAGCGCCGAATAAGCCGAAAATTCGAGTTTTATAGCCTCGCACAATATCGATTCAATGGAATTAGCGGATATCGGTTCTCTCACGACATCCTGAAGAACGTCTCTCGTGACGTCGTCAGTGGATTTTTTCCAATCGATAATCGGACTCGAGACCTCAACGACACTGTTTTTCTTCTCGTGCGTTTCCCCCTTTCTCGGTGTTATTAAATTCGTCAAAATTGGATTCTCAACGGGACTCTGCTCATCACCGAGCATATTTCTAATCATATTAGCAGAAATTCCATTATTCGCACTGTACGAGCTACTCGCGCTCGAATCGTGATTCGATCGATCAGCATTTAAAGTTTCGTTCTCCGCGATAAATTCCGATATTTGTGGATCCGTCGATAATCTCGTGACTGTGCTCGGATCAGTCATTATTTTCATGATCAAGCTCTTGTCCTGAAATACTTTGGCGACCAAATTCGGATTATTTAGAAATTTAGCTACGAGTCCGGGATCTTGCGCGAATTTTGTTAACAATTCCGCTCCTTTTTGGCATGGAACTTTAGGTTTTTCGCAAATATTCGTATCTACAATATTCTCATCTGCCGTCGACATTTCGTAATTCTCGGTAATATTATTATCAGCGGAAATTGCCGAATTTTCGAGGTCGTTTTCGCAACTAGACGTTGAAGGTCCAAATGAATTAATTGCCGAATCGGAAACAGGTGTTATTACCGATTTAAGAATATTCGAAGCAACTACGACTGAATTATTAAGAATTTTTTCCTTAACAGGATTATCACTTGTCTGAACTGTCTTTGCGGTTTTATCAACATTTTGCGCTGTATTATTTACGGAATCGTTGAGCATATCCAGAGTTTTTGAGCCAACAATGTCTCGGTTTTCAGGCGGACTCGAAGGACTGGGAACGCTCGCGGCAGTCACCGGACTCATTCCCTCCGATGCCGATTGTCTTCCTACGTCGAGATCCGTATAATTTCTCTCGGACTCCCAAATATAACCGTCCGAAATATTCGATGCGGTCGATACGACCGATGCCAAAGACACCGAATTATCGTTGTCCAAACTGCTTTCATCGACTATTTCTCTCTTCATCTTGCTGACTTTTGGGCTCCCAGAGGGTCGCCTCTTCTTCGCACGATTCTGCTCTATCTTGTGACGCTTCACGACCTTGTCCTCCTCCGTCATTATATACTCTTTCTTCATTCCAATCACGAAACACTTGTCCAAACGGCATTTCTGACAAAAGCGCCTCGTCACCGGTGTTATGTTGCAATTTTCCGTGAAGGGACATCGAAAATCCTGAAATTTTTACGGGAATTAAGTTGTACAATTAATCATGGGATTATGATTTTGGGTCATTTTCGAATTTTCAAGCTTTGGCATTTTTTTATTGGTCGGAAGAGCAATAAAAGTGTGTGTGCATTTCATATCAATTTGGCAACGCAAAAAAAAAAATTCAAAAAAATTTCTAAAAATCTGTTGTTTCAATAGATGATTCAAATGTTTTTTTTAAATTTCCTACAGGAATATGCCAATATTTTCATTTTTTTTATTGTTCAGCCAAAGAGTGTGTTTGTCTCTTGAAGATAAAGTAACATATACAAGGCATTTCATATCAATTCGGTCACCCAAAAAAAAAAAAAAATTCTCTAATATCTCTAAAAATCATAATCCAAACTTTAAATTAAAAAAAAAAATTTCCATCAGAATATGCCAATTTTTTAATTTTTTAATTGTTCAGCCAAAGAGTGTATTTGTCTTTTGAACATAAAGTAACATATACAAGGCATTTCATATCAAATTGGTCACCCAAAAAAAAAAACTCCAACATTTCTAAAAATCATAATCCAAATTTTATATTTTTAAAAAGATTTCCTACAGGAATATGCCAATTTTTTAATTTTTCAATTGTTCAGCCAAAGAGTATGTTTGTTTCTTGAAGATAAAGTAACATATATAATGCATTTCATATCAATCCGGTCACCCAAAAAAAAAAAAATTCTCAAACATTTCTAAAAATCATAATCCAAATTTTACATGTTCAAACAAGCAAAAACTTCCTATAAGAAAATGCCAATTTTTTCATTTTTCAAAATTTTAATTCTGATAAAATTTAAACTACTCGATACATCCCCACCAAATTTTCACCCAAAAATAATTCAATATTAAATCTATTCGTGTAAAACTTTTTGACCACATATATGTATATTTCAAAAAGGTTCAACCACAAAAAAAAACAACATAAAACTTGAACTCTTTGACCGATGTCCACCAAATTCAATCCCAAGCATCGTAGCCCGCAAATCTACCAGCGTATCAAGATTTGAGCATGAAATCCAAAAAAACTGTGAACATCCGGCAAAAAATTGATGAAAAATAAGTTCCGGCATAAATGAATTCCAAAAAATGTGGCAAGTTCCACCGTTCGCTACCTTATTTTTCAATGCGTTTCTTCTGAAAAAAGCCTTGCAGCTTTCGCACGACACCGCATTGAAATTATAGCCAAGAGCGCGATCGCCGCAGACGCCACAAATCTTGTTGGCTTCTCTGGTCGCCTGTTGTTCATCATCCATGATATATAGCGGACAGCCCTTTTTCACAATTGTCCCCAAAACACATAGAACATTTTTCCTATTTATCTCTCCCTCTCTTTTTTAATGCCTCATTTTTTCGTATCGTTTTCGCGATCGTGCAAAGATCATGTTTCGTGGAATAACGCACGGATGATTCATGTCAACAACTACGTGACGAGGAGTAAACGAAGGTGGACGACGACGAGGCGCCTCGCGGTTCGGAATGTTAACCGCGCGATCATTTCCACAGTGCGACTGAGCTGCACAGCGAATAGACGTCAAATCTTATTTATGAAAGAGAGGCGCGCTTTGACTGACAAGCACCGTATAAAACCCCTTCAATTGCCGTTCACTTATCAAACACTTAACAGCTTCGCTGATGTGCACGGATACAGCTGTAAAGGCTCTCGTGTTTGACAGGCCGTGTAACGCGCTGTGATTATTTTCTCGGTGATGGCCCTTTTTATTCTCACTTCCACTACGTATGTCGTCGTCGTCGTTGTATTTACGGCACAATCTCTGCTGAGCACTCCTCTACGTGTTGTCCCTGTGCTTTCCGAGCCAACAGCAAGCAGCCTTCAAAGTTTAGATAGGGTTATGATACCCGCATTGTCTCCAACTTTGATTCGACAAAACAAACCAGGCGGACGTGTGTGTCTCACGCAGTATTGAGGGCTTCAATTAAATTGTAAGAGAGAGTGGTTATTATTAACGTTTAGACAGGTTGGTGATCCTGACGCGGAGACAAAGAGAGCGTGTGTGATGTGTGTATTGTTCAAACTACGCTCGTACGAACGGATGTTCGGAATTGGCATTACATACTAGCGTTTTAGATTGGAACACCCTTATCAATCGGCCACACTTTTTGTGATTGATACGTCGGATCACGTCGTCCACGTATACGCATCGTTTTTCGAGATTTCTACGCGTTACTTAAATGTATTTTGCTCTTTCGCTGGGATTTGAACCCTGCTTTTTTTTTTTTTTTTTTATATGTTATGCTTTATAAGATCGAAATGATAAATTGCGTCAGGGAGATAAGCAGGTGCGCGATATTGATATTACAGAGTTTGGGAATGATATTTAAGGATAATTTATCGATTAGTGAACGGTGACCCTGTTAGTGCATTGTATAGAGCTGCTGAAAGTGATTTTTTTTTTTGCGCTATTTTGACGAATGTTTTTGAAGTTTCTCGGTTTTTTTTATATTGACGTGATTTTTTTTTAATCAGTTGTATTTGTTTGTGGAAAAGCGCCGAAAAATTTCGATCGAAATAACGCTGGCGAAATTATTTTATTTTTGTTCGCTTTTTGGAATTATATCTGATTTTTTTTTTTTTTTTTTTTTTGGGTGGCTAAACTGATACGGAATTCCTCATATACGTGAAACACGCATGCCGAAGTTAAACGAGCGAATCGAAAGTCATGAGTTCCACATGTGTGGTTGGATTTTACACAGAATTGACCGATGGTCACTAATTGGGACGTTCACACGTTTGAACACGGCTCACGAAAAGACACGCGCAGAATCGACTGCGCGGGATGAATCTTGACTGGCGCGATTATTAGCGCTCACGCAACGTATCGTTCATAAACTACTTTCAATTGCTGATTTCACACTTTCTTGATAAAACCGAATGATGATTCACACAGCACATGTCTCTGCATAATTGCATTAATGACATTGGATGTTGAACTCTTTGCAGACACACGACGTGTGTAGGATATTACAGTGTTATCGCTTTTTCTGTTTACGATATTTCGAATCATCCGATTATATACACGCAGCTTTGGGCACACTCTAACTAGCCCGCGTGAAATATATAACTACTTAAAAGAAGTCCGCTGAATTCTTTGCACCGATCTGCGAAATACGAATGATTCGATTTTGCCAATTTTATCGCAGACAGATTAGCGAAAGCATACTTGTTTCACCCTGCGCTCAGAAGACACTTGTTCGAGCCTTCGATTGGCTCGGTAATCTCGACGTTCGTTCTCATAGGTGGAGAGCACTCATCTCTTTTTTTTACTACAAAAGATTTTTTAAGATTTTTTAAATGTAAATGTTTCAAAATTTGTAGACAAATATTGGTTCTTGAAAAAAGAATCAGATATTTTAAAAGTATGTAAATATTTCAAAATTTATACAAAAATATTGAATCTTGAAAAAACAAAATTTAAGTATGTAAATATTTCAAAATTTATACAAAAATATTGGATCTTGAAAAAAAAATTTAAGTAAATATTTCAAAATTTGTACAAAAATATTGGTTCTTGAAAAAAAAAATAAGATCTTTTTTAAGTTTGTAAATATTTCAAAATTTGTACAAAAATATTGGATGTTGAAAAAAAAAATCAGATTTTTTAAAAGTATGTAAATATTTCAAAATTTATACAAAAATATTGGATCTTGAAAAAAAAAGATCAGATTTTTTAAAAGAATTTAAATATTTCAAGATTTCTACAAAAATATTGAAATTAAAAAAAGTTAAAGTTAAAATTAAAAATTAGTTTGTTTCGACAAATACAATTAAATACAAAATATTGGGACAAATCGGAAGAGGTCAGGATCAAAGGATTACCGAATTGGTCAGGCATACCTTATATATGGGTCATTCCACGAGATCTCGATCGACTTTTGGCGGCGATGTCTTACATTTGCCCGGTAATTTTTTTTACACACAAGTAAATACTGAAAAATTCATGCCAAATTTTTAAAAGAATTTTTCAAGCACTTTGTTTCCAAGATATAATTCTTCTAGAAAAAAAAATAAATAAATAAAAAGCCAGTTGCTCAACATAAAAAAAAAAAATTCAAAAATCTCGTACAAAATATACCAAATTTTTATTTATCGTTTCGAAAAGATGGTGATTTCAAAACTGCGTAGAGAAAAGTACGAAAAAAGTGCAAATGAAAATACACGCAAGGATTTGCGGCGAGCTTTGCGTTCGCCGATGCTGTGTGGCAGTGCGGTATTTCTTTTTCGATCGCATTGATTGCGAGCTGAGCAATTGCAACAGCTGAGCAATATTCTAGCGGTCAAATGTCAAATGCCGGCAAAATGGTACATTATCGAATTAGTATGATTCATCCTATTGCAGATCCATTAATTAACTTCTCTTTATTAATATAAGAATGTGAAGAATCATTTTTTTATTATTATTATTATTTCTTATACAATAGTCTTCCCAGACGTAAATCACAATAGTGGTTGCATCATACTCGCTCTATTTCCAATCCAAAGTGTACAATACGAAAATCACATTTTTTAAAAATCAAATGAGTACAAATTGTATTAATATAAAAATAAGATTTCCAATCTTAAGGCCCATATTCACCGTGTGGTACTTACGCTAGTAAATGCAGCATACATTGCGTGTCGCGACAATAAAATATACTAAACATCCTTCGATATTTTCCATATATTAAAAAAAAAAAAAAAAACACGAGAGAATTGCACTTTATACTGTATCGTCTATACGTAAAAATATATAATCTATCATTTAGGCCCGTAATTCGGGAATACAAATGGCGTGTCGTAAAAACTAATTACAATGACGCTGATCATTTTTTCTTTTTTTTTCTCTTACGATTCTTAAGTATATATTACGTTCCCAGTGACTCGAATAACACCTATTCATTTTTTGTTATAATATAAAATAATTAAAAAGACTCTGTTCAAAGGCTGCGGAAAGCTTGAGCTGTTTGCGGTGAAAGCACATTATTGATACACACTAAACTGATTTGTAGCTTTGTTTTTTTTTAGCTGGTTGCACTGTTTTCGATATGTAAAGTCGTTTTGTATGAATATAATGCAATAAATGCCCCATCGATACATTAATCGAAAACGATACTACAAAACGAGATGAGAGATAGGATTTTTTGTTTGGTTCCACTAAATATAGCGAACACTGGTTTCTAAATTAATATTTAGATACATTGTTAAACAAAATATTTGGCTATATTCATTATACAGTCACGATCGTTAAATGTCCCCCAAAAAACAGAATACATTTCATATTTAAATTGAGAATATTTTTGGGGTACTTTTCCGTATGCTTGAATTTCGGCTACTTTGCAGTTGTGCGTACTGAAGAGTTTTTTCAACTTATCTGGATGTGCGTAATTGGCCGGTTTCCGAGTTTCCAACTTACGCGGTCATGTACTGTACTCATATAATTAATTTAATATACACGGTTTCTGCAAAGTGTCTAAAGCAGCGAAATACTTTCTTCTCTCTCTCTACATTCTCAATCCCTCAATTTTTTCGCACTACATTGATCAGGGACAGAATTTGAACAGCACGAGCATTATCGCTGCTCAATTGAATGTCCTAAAATAAGGCAACCTCAGCTCAGATTCAAGGCACTTAATATTTCGGCGCTCAGTCGTAGAGAGCAAATTATATTTTCGTTATATAATCAATGGCTTTTACGCACCTCTTGGTAAACTAATTAATCGTCGCCTTACAGGGTGACTTACATTTTACTTTTTTTTTTTTTTTGTATATACTTTACTTTGGTGGTGTATCCGTTAATTTGGTACTGCCAGTTTGTACGCCACCGGTGTGAAGAACCAGCTCTTCGCGAGAATAGAATTTGACGATATCTTCGACGCTCGCGAACGACTGCTCGTTTACTTTGGCTGAGCCCAGTGCGTATCTATGGGAAGCAGATGAAATTAAAATGTTTGGCATAATTCAAGTGTGATTATAGAAAAATAATTCGATTGCGAAAAATCTCGAGATTACGTACTCTGGTGGAATTTACGATTCACTCGATATTTTCGGAATCTAGTGATTTAAAAAAAAATTAAAAAAAATAACGTATGATAATTAATTATATTTAAGACCACAATTCGTGAAATGATAGAGATTCCTTTTTTTTTTTTACTTCTTCCCAGCGGTATTATTTAAATAATTAGAATATAGAATATAGAATTATGACTCTGGCACGCTATCTATTACGCAAATAATTATTTTGGTTTATAAAAAAACGCTGCAAAGTCGAACTTTGAAAATTGCTTCCTCATTTTTCCACTTTTTACGAAGGTACCTCTATGAGGAAGTATGATTATCAATTTTGGCTTCCTCATAGAGGAAACTTCGTCAAAAGTGGAAAAATGAGGAAGCTATTTGCAAAGTTCGACTTTGCAGTCTTGTTTTACTTCTTTTTCACTAGAAAATAAAATATCCCGTAATTTGCGAGAGCTACTGTTCTTTAAAAGAAAAAACATTTTTTAAAATCCCACCAAATTTTTATCGCTTGACCGATTTCCGTCAAATTTGTGCTGGAACCCTGTTCCTAGGGTCATACACATTGACTCACCCTATTTAAGTTTTATGCACAAAATTTAGATCAGTTGCTTGAACCGTTCTGGAGTCATAGTCTTTTTTTTTTTTTAATTACGAAAATACAAATCCCAACAAAATCTTAACTACATTATCGATTTCGGCTAAATTTAATATTAAACATCGACACATTTTTTTGAACTTTTATGCAAAATTTGACATCAGATACTTGAACCGTTCTCGAGTTATAGAATTTTATAAAAAAATGCAAAAATGCGAATTTCATAAAATCTTAACTACTTTATCGATTTTGCATAAATTTATTATTGAACATTGACACACTCCATTTACGTATTACGCAAAAATTTAGATTAGTTACTTAAACCGTTCTCGAGTTATACTTTTTTTTTAAATTCCGAAAATTTCAAAATGCTACTGAGTGAGAGGCGATTGAATTTTCGTAGCCCCTACACACACATACATATGGACATTTTTTCTAAATAACTTTTCTCGACGTTTTGGATCATTCTGAGTATACTGACATGAAAATCTCGAAAAATATTTGTTCATGAAAACAAACCTTCCTCTATGAGATAGGAAAAAATCATTGAAATTTAAAAAAATTGAAAAATTACCACAATCGTTGCATTGATTGTCAATAAAAAGTAATTTTTACCTGTTGTCGGGCCTTTTGCGCACTGCAACGTTATAAACTCGGTCCTTGAACCATAAAACAAGCGCCAGTGGATTGTTGGGCTGTGAAGTCGATGGCCTAAAGAGGAAATATCCATTCTGTGCGTTTCCATATGCACCTTTTCGTATTAAAAAAAATATTTTTTAATTGATAAAAAATGGGTTAATACAGTAAAAAAATTGAAGTACTCGAAACTCTAAAAAAAAGAAGAGTTTGATGAAAACAAATCGCGTTACTTACGATCTTTGATTAAGGCCGTAGCCTGTTCTCTTGTAACATTGTGAAACCACGGTGAATCCATGTAAGACTGTTTATCGGGAGGCGGTGGAAGTGGTCTTGTCGCCCGTAATTCAGCCGACAGAGATGTACCGCTTCCAGAGTGCGGCAACGTGGCCGATTTCTTATCCGGTGATCGCTCTGAAAAGTAAATTAAATTTCCCATCAATACGTTATCACTAAAAGCTGAGTCAGTGTTGATCAACTGGTTTCTGTTTGCCTTGACAACGATCTCTCGATAATGAACTTCTAGTCCAATCGATTGGAACGATCGACAAATAATGAAATAACGAGAAGATACGCAAGCTTATACGATAGTTCTTTTTTGAGTTTGTGAAATATTTTTAAAAAGCGCACATCTAACGATTTATCGAGTTAAGTCAATGAAAAATATACCGATAAAAATAGGCAGAAACTGCCTCTCTAAAATTTTGTAACATACAAATTTTTCTTTTCAATTTAATCTCTAAAATGGATCTAAAAATGGATCTGAAATGTTCGTGGCTACTTTTTAAAAATTTATATCACAAGCTTCGAGTTTTCTGGGGTTACTTATTAATTTACCACTTTTTTTCATGCAATACGAGTAGTTTAAAATAAATATTAATGCTAACTTGCAAGATTCAGACGAGCCTGCGTTAAAGCAGCCTGAGTCAGACATTCTGAAAGACTCGCTTGTCGACGATTCGCCGTATTCAGAGAGACCGTTCTTTTAGGAGTTCCCACTAAAGTTGCCATTTCTTTTTTTTTACGATTTCTTACGAAAATATAAATTTTATCCTGTGATATAAATTTATATTTCGGAAATATTCACTTTTATCACCAATTTTTAGAACGATGGGCTTTTTTTTTTAAGCTTTTAGCAGAAGAATGTGAACGAGTAAGTCTTCAGTCATGACGAATTTTAAAGGGAACTCAGTTTTTTTTTTTTTTTGAGATCACTTTGTCGTGTGTCTTTACGATTCAAGCTGGAGAAAGAGACTGACGGGGAAATAATCGCGCAAGGGTTGACTGAGCTTATCGAGGTCGCGACTGTCAGAATATAGGAGCAACGCGTTGGTCATCTCAGCATGGGGTGTAGAAGAGAGCGCTCTTGAGTAGTTTAAAAATAAAATCATTCACTCGAACTCGCGTGGGGATTTAAACTTTAATTTCGTTGAGGTATATTCGACATTCAAGGAATGTTTGCACGAGAAGAAAAAGAGATCAGAAAGTACATTCCCAAACAAAATTTTGATTAGTCTTTCAATTCTTTGGAACAGAATTTTTTTTTCCACTAATTGTCGTTTAAGTATTTTAATGACGAGAAGATTGATTTTGAAAAATAGATAATAAATTCTAAAAAGTTAATAAATTATTTAAGTAAAAAAATAAGCCTGCAAGGTTCTACTTTGCAGGCTTGTTCGTGCATTAAAGGCATTTTTATCGACATTTTTACCGATTCACGAATTTTTTTATCACAAAAATTGAAAATATTTTATATTTTCTTGGTTTTTTAGTCAAATATATTTGTTATGAAACATAAAAATATTTTATATATTATTTATTTTTAAATAAAATATTAAAAATATTCTTTAAATATTATACATCAAATATATTTGTTCAAGATGCACCACGGGAAGGTAAACCAACATAGCACCAAAAAAATATTTAAAAATTTGTCTACTATGAAAATCGCATTCACAAGCTTTTTGAAATTTTGAAATCGTCATGAAATTTAAACCTCTCAACCGATTTGTGCCAAATTTGAATTACAACCTTGTTTCATCATATTCTAGAAGTAAAAGAAATTTAAGCCCGATATCTCGCAATCTGCGCGAGTGAATGCTCGAACGAAATTTTTCAAAAGTTAAATAACGTTATAAAATTTGAACCGCTCGACCGATTTGCGTTAATTTTATACCCAGACCTAGTTCTCGGACAATCCACATGAATTCCTCTACGAGGAAGCAAAAAAAAATGTAATTGAAATATGTAAATTTAAGAAATATTTTTTCTAGTTTATTTTTTAAAGAATTTTCAATGTCTTCATCAAAAATACGTAATTTTGTAGAATAATTAGAAAAAGAAATTCTTAAAATAAAAAAAAATAGAAATTATTCTCGCCCCACTCTCGAACTATGATGGAAATGCTTGTTTTTAGTCCGCGATTATAAGAAAAAAAAATTCAGAAATTCACACCTGATCGAAATTCATTTTTACTCAAAAGTTAAAAAAAAAATTATTTTATAAGCTAAAACAAGTGATAAAAGTCCGGGGAAAAAAATAATTGAAACGCCTCTAAATTGAGAATTTTCAATACCTGGTGGCTCGGGAGGTCGCGCGTAACAACATCTGGACAATCCTCTTTTGATTTTGACAATCATATCGGAAACCTCGTCGGCCAGACGAGCGCCGAGACCCCCCAAGAGTTGCGCGATCAGTCTCAAATAGAAGCAGGAACACATACCATCACTGTGTCTGTGTTATCCCCACAATCGTGACACGAAATACTGCATACAAACTACCACAAGTGCAATGATCCTCTTGCATGAATTACTCTCTGTATGACAGTGATATGAGCTAAGCGTGATTTTTGCGGAGGCGGAAGATCATCGCCATATGCAGCTTCCGTTAGCTCAAGCAAAATTGCAACGCGACCTAGTAATATCAGTAATATTCACCGAGATACTAATTACAAGTATATCCGCGAAATCTGCGAGGCCACCGTAACTCGCAGATGCTTGTCTTTCACTCGACACCGAGAGAATGAAACGAAATTTTCGTAACGTACTTCTCGTGAGAATGAAAATCGCAAAGTGGGCTGCAACCACCAGTTGCGCACCACGTGTTTACATCGCCGTATTACAATATCTTTATTCAAACGCCTACCAAACGCTTTTTGTCCCTCTAAAATTCAAGCTTGTCCTGAGTTTTTGTTCCATTGCCTTTTTAGGAATGCAACACGCTCTCGCAAGCGTTCGTCGAGATCTTTGCATAACGCATTATTACGACACGGGAGAGGCTGCGGGTTGCTGTGGAATCAAATTTACCGGCTTTTTTCTCGTCGCCTGAGCGACTTGGTGTTGGGGATGCCGCGATCGGCGCATTCGGAGGCTTCGCTGGCAGTGGCGGCGGAGCTTGAGTTTCCTTTTTTGCTCTCTCAATTGGCTGAAGATAATAATCATTGTCCTCGGGCTGAAAAAAAAAATATATATATATGGTGGTTCTCGACAAAAAATTTATTCCTGTCACCCCTTGCGTTATTTATTTCACCGAAAAATTTATTTATTTCACCCCAGAATTTTTTCAGATTTTACAAACTATATTTAGGAGGTAAATATTTTTTGCTGAAAATTAGTATTCACTCAACTTTTGTCACTCTCAACAATCGAGCGTGCCGGTTTTTTGAATTAATTTTTTTTGGTCGATTTAGAAAATTAGGCCCCCTTAATTTTTTCGAGTTCTATTTCGATTGTTTGGAAACCTTTTATGAACATAAAAATGCATTGCAAAAAAAATTACCGATTTTTTTCAGTGGTACTTTATATAACTAAAAAAGTCGTTGACTCCTGCCTCCCTTAAATGGCTGTGGGTACCTTCTAAATATATGTTTTTTAATCTGAGAAAATTCTGGATTGCTCCTGTTCTCAAAATGAAGATATTCAAGGGGTGCCAACTAGGAAAAGAAAGGTTCTTTGGGGACCACCCTAATATATATATAAAAATACACAGTGGAAAAATAAAGCAAAAATGAACTTTGGCAAAGGGAGCCGATTTTTTCTTAATCAAAAAGAAAAAAAAAATAACTGAATAATTCAATATGAAAAGTGAAAAAATTTTAAAAAAATAAATTTTATTTATACCGTTTCCGTGATCGATTCATAAATCTCGTAATCCTCCTCCTGTTTCTCCTGACTCGTGGTGCTCGGCGTTTTGTAAACACTCTCGACTGAACTCTGATGCAAGCTACTCAAGCTCTGTTTGCTATCGACTCTACCGAGCGACAATCTTTTGTTCTGTTCGATTATTTGCTCGTCGAAAGTCTCGTACTCATCCTCACTCTCCTCCGTTCTCGTTGGTAAATTCGCAACAAGATCGAAATTTCGAATCATGACCGGCGGTCGTGGTAGATCATTTTCCGATCTCTCGATAGATTTCGTCTTTTCCTGCTCCGTCGTTGTGATTGCCGATTTATCGGATAAAACTTGCTGCTGCAAAACCGGCACGACGTCATGTAGAAACGATTTTTGGGGCTGTTTTGCGGCTGGCACTTCCGGCTTTGTCGTAGGAACTTTTGGTTTCGGTCGGATCGAAGGCTTTCGCGCGTTTCTCAGTCTCAGCTGCTCCTTCAATTGCTCCGCCAGACTCGTATCGAATTTTAATGGCTGCTTCGAGACGTTTTTCGTTGCAACGACGCCGGTTCTCGTTTCGGACGGCGCGCAATTAGCGTAGGTGCTTTCATCCTCCGGCGAATCCACGGCGGTCTCGCAATTCGTATAAGTACTTTCGGTGATGACCGCGTTTCTTGTCCTACGTGAAATTTTGTCATTGCCGAGTTGCTCCGAAGACACCGAAGTCTTCTCGTTTTCACGAAACAGCATGAGTCTGTTGTGAAATTCGGATTTTTGCGAGCAAGCCACGACACTTGTTGGGCTTACTACGTTGTTGTTGATGATAACGTTGTTGTTTATCGACGGTGACGTCGACACTCCATCGTCGATATCGTCCTCGTCTACGTCGTCCTCGAATTCCGTTCCCCAGGATCCTGAGTCGCTCATCGTCTCCTCGCTCTGCTGATCCATCGCGTTTTTCTCGGCCACATATTTCTCCGGTGATCTTCTCACCTCTTCCACTAACGTCCAAAAACTCCTTTGAAAAAAATAATGAAGCATCGATAAATATTCCCAATTATTTTCTTTTTAATCGATACAAAACGTATTCTCGATTTTGCCGGGTCTGCAATTATTTCAATATCATTGGAAGAAACAAAAAATGTTGTTCATCATAATAAATACATTTTAGGTGACAAAAAGTTTAGTAACATTTTATTTTTGTAAAAAAAAATTTCGCAGTTTTTTCTGGAACTCAAAATTTGAGAATGATACTTGCATTTTTTTCCTGTAATTTTTGTTTCTTTAACGAAAGAATACAGTTTTTATTATTGTAAGCAATTCAATTTTCTGACAATATTTAACAAAATTCCATTTTTTTTTTTTTAGTTTTCTCGTATAAGACTGCTGTTAGAAAGCTCGACTGAACTATGTTGAAAGAAGAAGAAAAAAAAGAGGACTCGTCTCGACGTGACTTCCATATTGTAAAGACTTGCAGACACCGTCAGTCTATTTATTGTGCGGTAAAGAAGAAAAAACGAACCATGTCAATGGCCGAGTTAGGTCGCTCTTCCAGAGCGCGAGCTTCCCCTCGGTCAAGTGCTGCAACAATACAACCATCGTGTAATTACATGAAATTAGCATCCATTAAACAACGGCTACTGAGCAGGAAAAAAGCAGAGATGCAGAGACTCGAGCATTCCCGAGTTGTAATTGCTTTTTCTCAATGGAATTTCGACTAGATGGACCGCGCCGGGTTGTCTACCACGCGTTTAATGAATCTGTTATGCGGGTCGCTCTATAGTCGGGGATTTACTCAATTATATTTCTTCGAACTGTATTTTTATTGAGACTAAAAAGAATAATTATTCTCGTAACGTGATATTTCCAGAAAATTAAAAATTAAATGAGAAAAAAAATGTGAAGAACATTTTTTGGAGATCATTGTTTCATTAATGGTTTTAACTAACATTCCGAATTATTTATATATTACTAAATTTGAATTGAATAAGTTACAATCGTTTGTGATAAATGTGCCCAATTTTTCATGTCACCAAAATGTCCGAAAATTTATTCAGGATGTTGGTCTGGTTGAAAAAAAAACCAGACCAACTTTTCAGCTAAATCGGAAGCTGTTTTGTTGACATGAAAAATTGGGA
Organism: Perithous albicinctus; assembly: GCA_964016905.1. Classification (NCBI taxonomy): domain Eukaryota; kingdom Metazoa; phylum Arthropoda; class Insecta; order Hymenoptera; family Ichneumonidae; genus Perithous; species Perithous albicinctus. The sequence goes on along the minus strand of OZ024702.1, from coordinate 8,926,800 downwards.
TGGCCGACTTTACGTGTTTTGCCCCAAATATAATAAATAAACGTGAACGTATAAACTGCAAATATCCAAGATTATCGTAACAATATAAATCACTAATTTATTAATAATGTGTTTTCAGTTATAAATTCTAAGGCCAAAGTGGTTGGTTCTGTAAAGTCGGCTAGCTCGAGGAAATTATAAAAATAAGGAAGGATTCATGGATAGATACAGTGTGGTTACGATGTGACCGTGGCGTTGACGTTCAGTGTGGGCAGAAAAACTGATTCAGAAATGCAATAAAAAGGAAAGGAGATAGGGACAAAACGTCATGTTAGACGTTTAAGAGTATAAATAAACGTCTCGGAGACTTCCTCTTAAAACTGAATTGAAATAAGTACGCAACGAACAGAATTTCAGGAGTGCAGTATCTAAATTTTAGAGAATAATTAACGTTATTTGCGTTAAAACTAGTATCTTCTCTATATCTATCTGGTTAAACTCGGTGGAGTAGAGTCGCCGTTGTGTGAGAGTTGGTGGGTTAGACTGGGTGATGTGTAGAGTTGGTGGGGGTAGAGTCAGTGAGGTGTAGAGTTTTGGTGAGGGTAGAGTCGGTGATGTGTAGCGTTGGTGAGGGTAGAGTCGGTGATGCGTAGAGTCGGTGAGGTGTAGAGTTTTGGTGCGGGTAGAGTCGATAATGGGTAGAGTTGGTGAGGGTAGAGTCGGTGATGTGTAGCGTTAGTGAGGGTAGAGTCGGTGAGGTGTAGAGTTTTGGTGCGGGTAGAGTCGGTAATGTGTAGAGTTGGTGGGGGTAGAGTCGGTAATGTGTAGAGTTGGTGGGGGTAGTGTCGGTGATGTGTAGCATTAGTGAGGGTAGAGTCGGTGAGGTGTAGAGTTTTGGTGCGGGTAGAGTTGGTGATGTGTAGAGTCGATGAGGTGTAAAGTCGGTGATGTGTAGAGTCAGATTCTGTAGAACCTGACTCTACCTTTTGTTGAATCTGACTCTACCTTCTGTTGAATCTGACTCTACCTTCTGTTGAATCTGACTCTACCTTCTGTAGAACCTGACTCTACCTACTGTAGGACCTGACACTACCTTCTGTAGAACCTGAAATTCTCATCATGCATCAACACTTCCTCAATGAGGAAGGAAAAAAAGTAGATTTATTTGGAATCTATAATTCAAGTTCCTTCCTTAAGTCGAAAATTAACAATAAACTTGGGTACGATTAAACAAAGAATGTCTATTTTTAAAAGCAGCAGCAAATCTCTTAATTATCAAGTGTACGACAATCGCGTACTTGAGTCATATGGAGACGATACGCGCTATTTATTAATTAAAAGGTCAATATCAGCGACGCGATGCAAAATCTAAATAACACCGAGTGATAATGGATAAAGAATCATGAGATACTCCATTCATAGGGATCAAACTCACCAGTAACTGATCACCGTCGACCTGCCGCTTCTCAACAGCCTTACAACAATCGTCCAAACCATTCTGAAAGAAACAGATTTTTAGAAAATCAATATTTCATTCATTAACAACGAAAAGTACCGGCCTATTCTATATATATATATATATATAACGACAGTTTCGAGACAGAGTGATTGTAAAAACTGACGATTGCCAAACAAGACGCTCCTTCTATAATTAGAATACGACAAAGAGACGTTCTAAGAAAATGCTGAAATATGTATATCCCGGCACACATTAAAAGAATACTGCAGCGCTAAGCCGGAAATATAATAATGCTGACAAGAATAATAATAATAATAATAATAATAATATTTTGCACGTGTCAGTGAGCAGAAGAAACTTGCTTCGAAGCCGCCGCCTCGATCATTGACCTGTAAATCAATATAAAAATCAAAATTCTACGGAATATTGCATTTAAATAAAAATCTTTTCGTTGCCTCCACACTTTTGATTAACACACGAATATGTCGTGTAATATATGACGCGATATCAGTGAATCAATTGATGCGTTTTTAGAGACTCATAGTACGACAAGTGTGTAAGTTATTGCGACAACGAAGAGAGGCGGTGCCGGAAGATCGTTTTTATTGGTAGTTGAAGAAAAAAAAAAAAGAGTTATAGCGTGCAGAACTGCCTCGAGATTGTGTAAAAAAAAATTAAGTTCAACGTGCTTTGATTTCTTTCGAAGATCGAAGAACTCTCACCTTTCGTAGAAGTGATAAGACGTCGCTGGTTGTCCAATTCGATATATCCTCTAGGGCCAACGTGCGCGATAATAAAGTTTTGGACATTGTCCGTGTAAAAACACGCGGGCACGGAGAAAAAAGTGTCGCACGTGACGGCGCGCTTCGCGCATCTGTGCAACGTACTTTTTTTTTTTTTTTGTGGGCGAGGGCGCGTATGTGACAGTTTGAGCGTTTTTTTTTCTTTTTTTTTTTATTTGTTTGTCTCTTTTGACTCACCCGAGTCAGCGGTATGTCATGGTTACTAACAGAGGCCTTACAATGCCACTATAGCACCAAGTGGTTTTACACTGCGATTGGTGAATTCTCTTGGAATGCAACTCCCGCTTTGTAGCTCTCTTATATGCACAATATACATACTTTTTCCCCCACCATACGTGCGCTTGTGCTCTGTGCCATTGGCCGCACACTACTCCACTTCGGAGCCTGCGCCTCCAGCTGAAACATCGAGAGGAGAGGGTTTCCGATGTAGGCTATCGCAAAATACATTTCTTTTCGCTCTTTTTTTTAGGAATTTAGTTGTATTCATAAGACTTAAATAAATAGATAGAAAAAAAGACCAATAGCACGAAAATGTTGTTAAAATATTACGTCGAAATACACAGCGTTGCCGAAATATTTTTCAAATTTATTAAAAACCGTTGAGATAAATGAAGGGCAATTGCAATATGGCCGGTTTAAACATATTTTGCATTTGTAATATTTTAACATCCCGAACAATAAAAATGCGAAAATATTGGCAAATACTTTTCTAACAAATGAACATGATTTCCGGGCCATTCAAATTTACCGTTAAATTAAAAAATGTATGCTATTTAAGAATTCGTTCCATTGCTTTAGAATTTGAGTTTTAAAGAATTATATCTTGGTTGAAAATTAAAATTACAACCGGTTTATTCTTTCCACAAAACAATCAGCCTCAATTGTCGTGTTTTATACACGATTTTTTGAAGTAGAAGCGCTATTTTCATTTCCGTTGGGTCCATCGCTTTTATTGGCGAGAATTTCGGAGCTGCGCGCGCAACCTCTTTTAATTCACACACACACACACACACACATTGCTAAAACGTACGAACGATAGGAGAGTTCCGAGAGAGAAAGAAAGGTGTACTTTAGAATTTGTTCGGTTGCTTTAGAATTTAAGTTTAAAACAATTATATTTAGGTTGAAAATGAAGATTACAACCGGTTTATTCTTTCCACAAAACAATCAGCCTCAATTGTCGCGTTTTATACACGATTTTTTGAAGTAGAAGCGCTATTTTCATTTCCGTTGTATCCATCGCTTTTATTGGCGAGAATTTCGGAGCTGCGCGCGCAACCTCTTTTAATTCACACACGCTGCTAAAACGCACGAACGATAGGAGAGCACCGAGAGAGAAAGAGAGGTGTACTTTAGAATTTGAGTTTAAAACAATTATATCTTGGTTAAAAATGAAGATTACAACCGGTTTATTCTTTCCACAAAACAATCAGCCTCAATTGTCGCGTTTAATACACGATTTTTTGAAGTAGAAGCGCTATTTTCATTTCCGTTGTATCCATCGCTTTTATTGGCGAGAATTTCGGAGCTGCGCGCGCAACCTCTTTTAATTCACAAACACACCGCGCCGGAGTCGCATTATCGCTGTGGATCTCCATGAAATCAGTGACCGATCGCGTACACTTACGCACGCTAAAACGCACGTCCGACAAGAGAGAACCGAGAGAGAAAGAGAGGTGTACATACAGGAGTGTTTATTTCGTATTTTTCAGCACATTTCAAAGCTTCAAATAAAAGAGCGAAATAATGACGCTAACTAATCTGGAAAGTGTCGCAGCTTTCGAGGAATACGTCAAGTGAGTTTAGCCTGAAATTATTACAGAATCTTCAGTAATCTTAACCTCTCTGTCCTTTCTCCGCTTTTGGCTTCGAAAAAAAAAATGAACACGAAGTCATCTGCCCTGATACAAAATCGCTTTACTATTTATTGCCTACTTAATTTATTCTTAATATTATTGATTTATATTCGCGGAGGCAAAAAAATTGATTGAAATCAGCTAATAAAGCTGCTAAATTTTCTCGTGAAAAAAAAAACGTTAAATTTAACATTTATTTATTTATTATATTTCACTTAAATTATGTTTTAATAGCCCAGATTTTTATTTAAAATTTGGAATAAATACAAAAGTATTCCTCAAATGAAAAAAAAAACGTTTTTTTTTTTTAAATTCGTAAAATTCTATCAAATCGCTGTAGTCATTTCGGAAAGACGAATCTAAAATACTGCCGAGAATTATTTTTGAATATTTGTCCTAAAATTATTGTAGGTGACCCCCATTACCCACACATTTTTGCCATCTGACGAAACATTTGTTATCCAATTTTTTTTTTTTTTTTTTTTCTCAAATATTAGAATCCGAGAAAGTCAAATATTAGTCTTTGAATATTCATAAATTTGACCTTTGATCTAATTCCATTCCGACCGCTTAAAACACCAAAGTTTAATACTCATGCAAATACATTTTTTTCCATTTATCGTTCCCAACTTTTGTATTTTTACTGAAATCACAGAAAAGGTATAGAAAATATATATTCCAGCTCATAATAATCACAGCAATTACAGTCCGGAGTTCAACAACCTCACTCCTGAGGTCACAAACCTTTTGGCGATAAATGCTGAATTTATTACTCCTTATTTTTTGCTCCAGTTGATAAACTGTTTGCGACCACTTTTTGGATCGCCACGGAACTATTTAAAATGCTTTAAAAATTTGATTTTCAGGTCAAAGGAATTGTCAGTCGTACATTTCTATGCACCATGGGCAGCTCAGTGCACTCAAATAAACGGAGTTCTCGAGGAAATGACGAAATCCGCGGATTACAAAGGAGTGAAATTTGCCAAGATCGTCGCCGAAGATGTACCCGAGATTTCATTGAAATACAATATATCGGCTGTGCCGACGGTTCTCCTGATAAGAAGCGGATCCGCAGCTGATAGAATAGACGGAGCTAAGCCTGGATTATTGGCGGAGAAAATTAAGGAAGAACTTACAACGGGAAGTTCTCATCCAATCGAAACAATTCACTATCATCCGCCTGTTGATGCCGATCCTGATGACATTCGTATGCCGGAAATGAGCCTCGAAGACAGACTGAAGAAACTCATTAACAAAGCACCGTGCATGCTTTTCATGAAGGGAGATCCGGCAAATCCACGATGTGGATTCTCGAGGACTATCGTCGCACTTCTCGATAGCTACAACACGGATTATCGGACTTTCGATATTCTACAAGACAATACCGTGAGGGAGGGTCTAAAGGTTTTCAGCAAATGGCCTACATATCCGCAGCTCTATGTCAATGGCGAACTTTTGGGCGGATTGGATATTATAAAGGAGATGGGCGAGAGCGGAGAGCTCGAAGGCATGCTACCGAAAAAAGCTGAGAAGAGGTGAGAAAACAGATCTGTATATTCAACGAAATTTTTTTAGTGGAATCAAATATGAGCATTAGCGAGTTAATTATGGGAATTCTTAATTTGTTTATTAGAGTGGTTCCCAAAAAATCTTTTTTTTTTTTCCTAGTTGGCACCCCTTGAATATCTTCATTTTGAGGACGGGAGGAATTGAGAATTTACTGAGACAAAAAAAAAATATTTAGACTAGTTCAAAAGTTTAGACTTTTTTAGTTATATAAAGTAGCACTGAAAAAAATCGGTAATTTTTTTTTTAATGTATTTTTATGTTTGTAAAAGGATCGCAAACAATTGAAATTGAAATCGAAAATATTAAGAGGGTCCAATTTTCTAAATCGGTAAAAAATAAATTAATTTACAAAACCGGCACGTTCGATTTTTGAGAGTGACAAAAGTTAAGTGGATACTGACTTTCAGCAAAAAATATTTAAAAATCTGTAAGTTATTCGACTTTAAAAATATCGATATCACGGAAAATTGCGAAAGTTGTTTTTCGATCATTATTCATTTTCCAAACAATTTTTTTTTTCCAGTGCTGTAGTTGGGTCCAATCAAGTAAAATCGTCGGTATTTAGAGACCAGTTCAACAGTGTCTTTTTTTCTAATTTCTATGCCATTTTTTAGTATCATAATTTGTTTCTTTTTTTCATTTCATGATAGATGAAAATACGATTACATTTCTTTATACTTAATGGAAGTAATCGATGTGATCCGTCGCTCACAGAACGAGTTACTTTTTTTTCCAACTGTCGCGGGATATTTTCAAATTCAAACAGTAGGGAAATTTCGTAGAACCAATAATTTTCAAAGAAAACTTTATCGGAAACTCCCACCATTTTAACTTGCGCCCACCGTAACAGTTTATCCTACATTCTTAACTAAACAATGAATAAGCGACGAAAAAACTATTTTCATATGATTGTTCGCGATATCGATATTTTTAAAGTCGAATAACTCCTAGGTTTTTAAATATTTTTTCCTGAAAATTGGTATCCATTTAAGTTTTGTAGCTCCTAACAATCAAGCGTTCCAGTTTTTAAAATTAAATTATTCTGATTGATTTGGAAAATTGGAACCCCTTAATTTTTTAAATTTCGATTTCGACTGTATGGCTGATTTTTTCCAGTGGTAATTTCATATATCTAGAAAAGTCGTTGGACACCCTTATAATTCCGTGGAATTGGGTAAATCCTAAATATAAATTTATAAACCTGACAACATTCTGAGGTACTTTTTTTTGGTTAAATGAACAAACGTAAGGGGTGCCAGGGATAAATTTTGTTTTGAGGACCACCCTATTATTTGCCCTACAATTTATTTGCTCCTTGTTTAAAAATATTTTCTTCTCAAACTTGATAAACAATTGTTTGTCAAATTAATTGTGGGAGAAATAAGTATACAATACATATTTTAAGGTAAAAAAAAAATATGTTCTCGTCTCACATATCGTTTTCGTTATATTTTACGAACTTTCGTACACCTCCGACACTCATGTTTATTCTTTGCAGGAGTTAAACGCGTCTTGCCAGGAAGTTCTCTTTTTTTTTATTTATAGCTAAGGTTGTACTATGTGTATTTGAAAAATGATCCACTGCTGAAAAAGAAAAAAAAATGAGAAAAAAAAAATAAATTAAGTTTTCATGGCACATTTGACTATCGTCGACGAATATCTCCTCCCTAAAAGCTCAATTTCTATCAAGAATAATATGATCGTGTTATAGAAGGCACAGAGAAAAGTTCAAAGTGTATCTGTAGAAAACAGATTAGCCATTTATTTAACGCAATAAAATAACTACGATTTTCCGGCTCGCGATAACACTTTCCGTTCACAGAAACTTAAGAAAAAAATTTTTAAAACTGATTTCCTAATCACTAGCGTTCGTTACACAACATCCGCTGTTTTGTAGGACAAACATTTTCGCAACACTGAAAATTTGTCGGGTTATCCAGATTTATGCGAGCGAAAAATTGTTTCAAGAATCCAAAACAACGATTGAGCTTTCTGATTCAGAAACCGATTTTTAGGACGCACTTAAAACCCGGCAAATGCAGAAGTTCACAATTGAAAAAAAAAAAAAAGTGGACCTCGTAATCGTCACATTTTGTAATAAAGCGCGCGAAGGACTTTGCGCTAGCTCTTATCAACATTATTTTATCGCTATTTGTATTCCGCACGTGTAATCTATGTTACAAAAAATATACTCAGATGTAAAGGATTGTTTTTTTTTCTCTATTAGAATAATTAAATATCTAGTGTGGTTTTCGTTTTCCTTTGCTACCGATACGAGCTCCTTTCTTCGCTCCGGATATGATGTTCTTGAATCTGCCAGCGCTCTTCATCTTTTTCCTGAAATTGTCATTTTTTGATGAAACTATTGTAAGAAAGTGGTAGAATTATGTTGGATATTCATCGAAATGAAATCGAAAATCCTGTTAAATTACTTTTACAAGATTCCCGATTTAGGATACTCGAAATCCTTAAAAAAAAAAAGAAAATTATTTCCACTATCGGGAAGCGATAGGGATCGTCTACGAGATCGGAGGATAATTTTTTAGATTTTTGCAAAGCGTTCTCAGAGATCATTCTTCTCGATCTTCGAAATAAGAAAATTAATTCCCTTCGATTTTCGAAACACAATAATTCATCACCGTAATTAGGAGCGATGGCTGTTTCCTTACATTATATACTGACCTTTTATTCAGAGCTGCTCTAGTGAGTGGCACGTATGCGAAGGGATCTGGCTTGCCCTTCCTCTTGACATCGCCCGTAGCTTTACCCGATCGATATTCAGAACCGGGCGTACAATCCCTTTTAGTGGCTTTGACTGGTCTATGAATGCCGGTTCCACCAGCTACGATAAGAAAAAAAAAGCCTTGGTATTGTTTCATTCATAGATTGCCTCTAGCATGCCTTGGCATTCATAAAAATGATAAAATATTATAGAGATATTTTAAATTATAGGATTATTCTTTTTTTCACGATCTTACCTTGGTATTTCGACGACGGTTTCGTACTACCGGCATCCGTGCTTCCGCTAAGTTTTCTTTTCCTTCCATTTGTCTTGGCCGATACCGTCGATTTAGCGTCATCGTCTGGAAAAGTTTGAAGCAATTATAGCGAGTGTAAAAGCGTTTTTTGTTGAACATACGAAAATCAAGAAGAAACATACCAATATCATCGTCATCGTCGCTTCCAAGGAACGGCAGTTTCTTCTTCTTTTTGTTGCCTTCGTCGTCACTATCGTCATCGCTGCCATCCTTGATGATAAGTCGACCATCGCCAGCAGTCTTGAATCCGTGATCCTTAGGCTTTTGTTTCTGCGCGTTTGCATTCGATTGTCCAGGTTTGGTGGCTGAATCAGAAATTCGGGAATTTCGATATATTCTTGAAATGTAATTTAAAAAAAAAAATGAACAGAATATTTACCTGTGATGTTTCTAGCTGCAGTGGGATCGACCAAATCGACAATATTATCTCCGCCTTCTTGAATCCATGTCTTCTTCCTGACCGATTTTTTCTGCGATTTTCCGTTATCCTCGGTTTCCATGTCCTCGAACTCTTCGTCGCTATCAGCCAAAATTTCCTCGACGCTCTTTGGCCTCCTCTTGACTCTGAATTCCTCGTCACTGTCTTCCTCTCCTTTTGGCTTTTTCTCCTCCTTGTCTTTCTGCTTTCTCGCCTCGATCTTACGAATATTTTTCAGTCGTTTGTGCATCATCTCGTCGGCCGCCGGCACCAATCCCGCAACTACATCAACGCCGTATTTTCTCACAAGTTTCACGAGTATGTCACGCACTTTTTGTCGGAAGTGTCGCTTGCAATCTTCGGTCATACTCGTTAAAGCTTGCACCTAGAATTAAATTCATTATCGTAATTGTACTGTTGCTCTTTTCTTGAATTTTCGTGATAAATAGTTGACGACACTTACAATCTGTGGCAACGTGGGACCGATCACTGGCGAAGGGAACGCCGTGAGGTAAACTTTGATGAAACTTAGTGCCGAAAGTGCGATCTCTCGCGTAGGGCCAGTGAGAAGATTACACGCGTGTACCAAAACTTCTTGAACTGTTTGTACTCCAATGATACCTTAAAGCATGAATTTAATTTTAGTTACATAAAAAAATAATATTCAGTATTTTTGTTTTTACTTCGTCATAGAGGGAGCTTTGTTTTCGTGAAACATTTTTTTTTCTCGAGATTTTCATGTCTGCATACTCAGAATGGTCCAAAACGTCGAGAAAAGTGATTTGTACGAAATGTCTGTATGGATTGCAGTTGACGCGAATCGGTTCAAAAATTCAAATCTTACAGCATTTTGAAAATGTTGAAAAAATCGCTTTCACGCTATAACTTTTGTAAATTACGATATATCAGACTGAAATTTTGAACACAAACTCAAACACAAGGCTTCCTCATAGAGGAGGCTTTGTAGAGAAAAGAATTTGCAAAGATGCATACATGTAAACATTTAAAAAAAATAAAATAATGAGGAAGCAATTTGCAAGGTTCTACTTTACAGGCTTGTTTATTATCGATAAACCAAGATGTTAAGACAAGTAAATTGGTCGAACATTTTTTTCTTTCGCCAAAATATCAGATTATCATGGAATGCGGAATTTTCATCATAATCGGACATTAACTTACCGTTGTATTTGTAAGTTACAGAAGCGAGGGCGAGCAAAGTAGCGCTGCAATAATTCGGCGAGCCGCCAAGACCCGCGATCAGTATATCGACGAATTCCTTAAAATTCTCCGCGTTATTGAGAAGTTTATCGGCTATAGTGTTCAACAATTGGTAAGCACAATTACGACATTTTTCGTTGATCTCCTTGATGCACAGCACTACTTCGGGAACGATGGATTTCAGGAATTTCGATTTTTCGAGCTGAGGATGGCTCTTTACTAGATGATCCAGACAGCGCAGGCGAGCCTATTTTGATAGACAAGACATTTCACTTAGCATAGTTGGGTTAATAGAATTTGAAATACTTTTATCTTGTGCTTACAGCTTTGCTCGATGCTATTGTCATAGGCGCAGATTTTATCAACACTTTTTGTATGGGCTTGCGATTCTCCGTGATGAATTCTTTGCAAACTGCGCTCTCGCTGCCGCAAATTTCTTCCAAAAATCTTATTTTGGAAAACCAGAATTAGCATTCGTTAAATTTGGAACTTTATATTTTTATAAAATTCCAAAAGTGTCTTACCTGTACGCTTTCTTTTGTTCCTTCTGATGTTTCGTGTCCATAAGCAGAGGTACACATTTTTCATAGAGAATTTTCAGCCTATCGCCGTCGGTGAACTGTGTCAAGGTTCTGATCAAGTCGAAGATGCTCTGCTTGAGAAACTCGTCAATATCGGGTTCGTCTAGTCTCGCCAGAGCTCGATCGAACAGTTCGCCCGCCAATTCTTTGCTCGTTATAGTGAGATAAACTTTTATCGTGTCAAAAGCAGCGAGTCGCTGACCCTCCTCGTCCGAGCCGTTAGGCTTTGTCGTGTAAAGATTGAAAAGAAGTGGAAGATAGTTCTTGGCGAAACGTCCCAATTCCTCAACGTCCTCGGTGTGAAAATTGTCCAATGATTTTGTAATCAATTTTCGCAGTGAAGCCATCACCGATAGTCTTAAATCCTTTCTCTCGCTGATCGCCATACCTAAGATTTTGGCGATGCTCTGGAAGATTTATTATTCGTCATGAGCAAGCAACATATTTCGCAATGCAAACATTTTCTGTTGAAATGAAGATCTCAAAAAAAAATGATCTGATACAAGTTTTTCTCTATGAGGATGCAAAATCATTGAAAATACCTTGAAACTCGTTTTTATATCACTAGGATTGTTACAGAAACTCGGTAGTAACGCCCAAATTTGTGATGTTAGCAACTCGTAACTGTGAGCACCAATTCCATCATTGTGGGCTTTTAATTCCGCGGACTTTTTCCTGTTATCGAGAAAAATCAACAATTAGATCATAACTGTGAAACCCGAGCATTGTTTTTTTTTTAAATATGGTGTAACTTACTCGCACATCGTAGCCAAAGGCAGCAGAGATTCAATAAAGTACGATAAAGATGCTTGAGTCGTGCAATCTTTCAACACCGGCAAAAGCCAACTTCGCTTCAAATCAACGATATCCCCACCCGTCTGCAAAATAACAATAATTACTTATTACAAGATCCATATGAATACAGAATTACATCATAAGAATCGATCGTACGTGGAGAGGAATTTTTTTCAGGACAATTTCTGGTCCCATTGATCTTATAGCCGCGCCCACGGCATACTCGACCTCCGAGTTGTATGTGAATTTGTAAGAGTCACGCAATTCAGCTAAATCAACGAGTATCGTGGAGAGCTCGGTTTTGCAAGTTTTGCCGGCGACCTGAAACATTTAATTTCCATTTTATATATGGGGCATTCTATCCCGTTTCGACTTGGATTTGACGGCCTCTTCGATTTGGCTCATAATTTTTAGTTAAACCCTCAACTTTTTTTTTTATATATTTTTAAACTGACATATCGAATTCCATTATTTAAAAATCTGAAAAAATTCTAAAAAATACTGTATTGAATATCAAATTTTTCTAGCTTATTGCCAAAGTTCGCTCGATTCTTCTTCTCACAGTTCGTAAGATTTTTTGATTAAAAAAATTATTAAAAAATGGAAAAAAGATCAATCTACCATGGGCAACTCTTCAAACGTTTCTGTATATGAAATCGTATTTAAAGAAAAAATTACGGATTTTTTAAAGAGTTTATTCTTTTTTCTGTTTTTTACTAATTTTTTAAATAAAAAAAGCTTTAAAACTGGTTTATAGCCAAAGTGGGGAAGATATTTCTTCTAGATAATTTTGTTATTGAACAAAGTACTTTTCAGAATTTTTTCAGATTTTTAAATTATGGCATTCGATATGTCACTTTAAATATATTTAAAAAAAAATTGAAATAAAAAAAAAATTGTGCAGTTCAGGGTCCAACTAAGCCTACAAAAATTATGAGCCAAATCGAAGAGGTCAAGGTCAAATCCAGTTCGAAACTGAGTGGATTGTCTATAATAATTCCTTATCATATATTAGGAATTGTCATGGCGTCATCTGGAAATTTGGAAAACCTGAAAAAATTCGGGGTTCTTTGACAGTGGAAAAAATGTTAGATTCTTTCTTTCGAAATTCGGAGAACGTTGAAAAATTGTTCTGCTTCAAATTTTCTGTTCTAGAAGTGTACTAAAAATTAACGGCCACTCTGAAAATTTCGTTCTATACGAGAACAATATTTTTGAAGACCTTCATGAATCTTGAGTTTACACTTGCAAGTCATTCCACTATAGGAAAGAGATGAGATTGAATAATTCTTTTTTTTTGTGTTGTCCGTATTACCGAATTTATAAATCGATGAATTATTCTACGTTACCGAAAAATACGTGACAAAAAATAGAAATAAACTAAAAAATATGTTATCCAGTCCATTTTATTAGACTACATATTATTACCTGGAAGAGTACTGCCAAAAGATGAAGAACATGGTGCCACGCTCCATTGTACTGATACTTCATCCCCAATTGAATAAGCTGAAAAATTCTGCTCAAAGTAGTTTGGTATTTTTTTGCAACTTCATCAGTCACGCACATTGGCGCGACGCAGACCTGTAAAATAGTTTTAATCGTGTGCGAGGCAGCGGTCAATACTTCGGACTTGTCGGATAGCCAAAGTTCCGTTGTTTTTTCAATCATTCGCGGTATATTAGCCGCGCAAAGTTTTACGTCGTTTCTGAAAACGGAAACTCGTTTTATTTTACGGTTTCACTTCATTATTTCACTTATGAAGGAGAAAAAGTGCGAAGTTGAAACTTACTCGACGAGGTTGATGTGAGCTTCTTGCATCACAGCTAGCCAAGCGAGAGTCGGCTGAGTGTCACCCGGCGCCGGTTGGTAATCGTACAATGCGTTGATAATCTGTGCATTCAATTGAGACGGAAGTACGGCTTCTGATGGTCGCGATACGAACAAGCTGTGAAGGGTTTGCAGACAGCAAGAAGTCACGAGAACGTTGTTCAGTGTCATGATCCGAAGAAGCGCCTCGCACACGGATTTCACCTGTGACTTTGGTAACTGATGGGCAATGTCTTTGAGAAGCGTTAGGATGTGCAGAGAAGTTGTTATGCTACCGGGTTGACCGGTACTTTCCAGTTGCGAGAGACAGTGCTTAGCGATCTGCACTGCCGCGGGATGATAAGCCGGCGGATTGTCTGCTCTCATTATGTCGCTTCCTGCGAATTTTTAAGAGACTTTAATTAATCTCTGCATTCGTTGGGTTTCTGAGGGGGCGAGTGAAATTAGTACTCTTTTCTTTTTTGCTTCCTCATAGAGGAAGCTTTATTTTCGTAAAAATTTTTTTTTTTCGAGAGTTTCATGTCAGTATACGCAGAATGGTCCAAAACGTCGAGAAAAGTCATTTAGAAGAAATGTCCGTATGTGTGTGTGTGTAGGACTTCGAAAATTCGAAAAAAAATACTATAACTCCAGAATGGTTCAAGCAACTGATCTACATTTTTTTGCATAAAACTTAAGTAGAGTGAGTCAATGTGTATGACCCTAGAACAGGGTTCCAGTACAAATTTGACGCAAATCGGTCAAGCCGTTAAAATTTGGAAATTTTAAAAAATGTCGGTCGGGCAGTAGCTCTCGTAAATTACGGGATATTTTATTTTCTAGTGAAAAAAAGTAAAAGAAGGCTGCAGAGCTTTATGCAGAGCAAGCAGAGCTTTTTGAAGTTTTGACGAAACTTCCTCTATGAGGAACCCAAAATTGATAATCATACTTCCTCATAGAGGTACCTTGGTAAAAAGTGGAAAAATGAGGAAGCAATTTGCAAAGTTCGACTTTGCAGCCTTTTTACATCTATTCCTACAATTTTTGGGTGACGTGACATGATTTCACGATATATGATTATAGATAAAAGAGCTCAAATGCCATTTTCTTCTTAATTACACATGTCAATGGTACTCCTACACACGTTTCTTCTTTAGTTCCTTCTTCATCTTTAGTAACTGCAGGAATTTATTTATTAATACGATTTAATTGTTTCATAATAAGAAGAAAAAAAATGATATTCTTATTATCTTTAATAACAATATTTTTAGCAGAATTAGGGGCTAATTTTGAATTTGATGTTTGAAAAATGATTGCTTTGCCAACTTTAAGTCAATCAGGTGTAATAATTTTCGGAATTTTATTAAGATGAATATTATTTTGACATTTTAAATTGAGAATATATTTCTTCGAAGATTTATATTGTTGTCGTAATATTTTAGTTATTAATGGGTTTTTTCACCAATTTTTGGTGGTTTCATTGGGTTATTTATTACTTTTTCTTGTACTTTAAGATGTATTAAATTTTAAATGTCTTTCACATCACCTTTGAGAATCGCGCATATTGCGTGTTGTCCGGCCTTTCGAACTTTCGGTTTAGCGTGAACGGTGAATGCCAAGATACCATCGAGAACTTGAAGGGTCGATGAATTTGACCACATCGCTGATTCCTGAGCTCGCAGTAAGATCGACAGGCATCCTATACACTGTGAAATAAAACTTTAAGAGCTCATTTCTCAGTACTTTACGAACTCCAGAAATTCAATTTTTTTCGTACGATTCAAATATCGTTAAAGCAATAAATTGCACGAGATTCTTTATACGATTTTTTTCTTCCATTAACAAACATAAAACATGCCTTTTTTAAAAGTCAAAGTTCACGGAGCTCCCCTCTAAAAATATTGCAAAAAAAACTCGTGTTGACACACATTTAATGAGAAAAAAAACTCGTCTTGACACTCACATGACGCAAAATCAGGAAGTTTTCACTACCCGCATATTTCGTGAGTACTTGAAAAAAGATTTGGCTGGCCTGACTGAACTGCAATTTCAGTACACTTTTCGGTACAGTTTTCAGTCCCATTCCCAACAGCGACAATACAGCAGCAACGGATTCCTCCGAGTCTGCAGATTCCAGTGTTGTCATCTGTGAAAAAAAAAAAAAAAAAAAAAAAAATCGATTTATTTACAAAAATAAGTCAAAAGTTTGTGTAACATTTTTAATTCAGCCAATTGTCGTTACCAGGGCAGCATAATATTCTGTCGACGATTCACTTCCCCCATTCTGTTTGATAACATCCGTGACTGCTGCCAGTACGGCAAGCATTTCTTTGTGTACCAACGAATTGGACTGGAAATGGTTCAAGAACCTGAAATCACAACAAATTGAGTTGCGTACATGTATCAGTCCGAACCAAAGCAAAAAAAAAAAAAAAGAAAAAAAAAAAGAAAGAGTGGAAACCTGCTGAAGGAAATATTGGAGCAGTTGCTGTAGTCGCTGGCAAAGGTGTCGAATGTCTTGAACGTGTTTGTAGCAGTGCTCTGGTCGTCGTCGACCTCAATTTTCTCAGGCTGAAGACCCTGGATAGCATCGTGTCTTCGCAGTACCTCAGTCGTTAAGCCGGTAGATCCTGTTTATTAAAAAAAATGGGTTTCAAAGGTAATTAAAAAATGTCCAAAAGCCAGAAAATGCCAATTTTAAGAAATTTCAAAAGCCAACATTTTTCTCAAAATTTCGTAAAAGCTCCACTAAAAAGAAAAAAAAAAAAGAAAAATTGAAAAATTGAAACCAATAAACGTGTATACGAATCACATATATATATATATAGACGTTGGTAGCTGCGCGCGCAGCATTTGCTGTAAGCAATGTATACCTATAGACATGAATTTCCAACAGCACTTTAATTCGCAATTATATTCTAAAATATGTGAGCAATTGTTAATTTCCCTTTTTTTTAGGGTCACAAATACTGCAGTACTACTTTAGAAAAAAAGATTTTGTTCGCCAGAAATATGTTTTTCGATAAATCGTAGTTTTCGTAGGCTCATATATCTCGCATCCCATGTGGCCAAAAATTAATTAACAATTCTTATTAACTTTTTTTTTACATCTCAGATTTTCAGTTGCAGTTAAAAATGCCTTATTTTATGGAATATCCAGGATAATTGTTTATTTATTTTTTTTATTACCAAGATTCTCTTGAAAGAACCGGGATCGTGCCTGATCTCGGTGTTTCTTCGTTTCTGGATTGGAACTCGCGCTCTGTCCTTTGATCCAGCGTTTCGCTTTTTTTCTGCTGCTCAGACGCGGTCCCAACTTTCCCATATTTAATTGCTGGGCACTTTCGACGATTTCAATAGAGCACGGATTGGAAAAGCAAAAAAATTGTTTTTTTTTTGTTCGACTTGCGATATAGGTTACGTGTATGTCAGATATTGCGGTGTGCACGTGTTGAGAGAAAAGCTCGTGCGCGCGCCTTGTTGGGGGGGGGGGGGGGGGGGGGAGTCCTTCGTCTGCTTATGATGCGTTTATTCGTTCTCGTTGACGCCGCAAGATTGCGCTGGAGGTGTTTTTAAGGCGGCGCTGGAGTAGACTTTTTTACCGACTGGTCGGTAAAAAAGTCCGTTTTCGTAGTTTACAAAATTCGTTGTTATTGTATTACAAATATGTCTCAAATTGCACAGAATTATAATATCAACATAGGCGCATCGGCGTCCACTCTTATTTTTCGAATGTCATTCTTAGAAATGTTTATATAATACGAAAAAGGTGGCAGTTGACAGATCGAGCGGCCATATTGGTTTTCTGTACGTTTACAAAATGTCAATTTTCTTTGTTTTTCAAGCGTTTTCACCCGAAATTCGAGTGGACGCAGATATGCCTTTATTGATATTATAATCCTGTGCAGTTTGAGACAATCTTGTAATAGAATAACAACGAATTTTGTAGACTATGAAACCGTACTTTTTTACCGACCAGTCGGTAAAAAAATCTACTCCAGCATCGCTTTAAGGTGATTTGCTATACCGACTGAGTCACCGTAAGTGCGAGAGAGATAGCTAAATCTTCACGAAGCATTTTTCTTGCCTACGGTTGATTTTTCGGGTTAAAGATGAGATCCGTTGACTGCAGAATTCTAAGACGCAGTGAATCGTTTTCATCTTTTGTTGAAAACATCAAATGGGAACGAGAACAACGCTTTACAGTTTTTGTTACCGACCGAGCAGTAGCACCTCAATAATGTAAAGTTGAACTGCAAAATACCTGCTCTGTTTTATCGGTTCTTTCGGGCTCACAATGGTTTTGTGTTGTGTTTTGTGAGTCGGTAAGTTAGGTTACTAATTATTTCTTGTGAATAATCCGGGTTAATTAACCGTGGCTTTTTATTATATCTTACCTGCGGTCAAATATTTCTTCCAAATTTAACATTTTTAAAATTATGTATATACAAATTACGAAAACAAAAAAATAGGCTTGATGGCAAATATCGAAAGATTTAATCGCTAAAAAAAATTGGTTCGACCTGATAATAATAATTTAAAAAAATCTAATTTATTAAATTTGAACTTATTTTGTGCTTTTTAATAAAAAAAAATTTCATACCACAGTCATAAAATGTATTATTAAAAACACACATAAATAAGTCCAAAATCTTTAAAAATAGCGAATAAAAATATAGAAAAAAGTTTGATTAATCTAGCACATTTTTAAACAGGAAAATGATAGCGCCAATTAAACATTGGCTATAGTTGCAAATTATCGCTGAGCGTAATTTATTGCCGACGCGCGCGCGGCCGTTGACTTTTGCTGACGGACTCTGTCCCACGAGAGACAGACTATAAAGTTCAGAGTTATCGTGTCCAAACAACTAACATGGAAACTTAAATGCTTATAAAGACTTAATTATACTTTTTTTTTTTTTTTTTTTTTTTTTTCAAAACGTACGATTTAAAACTATTTTTTACAATGCATTTCATCGATGAATGGTAACTCAACTGTGCAAAGTTTCAGCTCGATCGCACAAAAATAGCGACTGTTATCTTAGCCGGTAAAAATCTGCATTTCTCGATGTTCCTGACTATTGCTTCCTCATAGAGGAAGCTTTGTTTTCGTCAACATTAACTTTGCAATTTTCGAAAAATGTCTGTACGCGCTCTAGCTTCCGCAATTTTTTAGCTATAGAGCAAAATAATTTTTTATGCATAAAGCAGTCTTAAAGAAGGATCGGTATTGAATTTGGAGCGAATCTATAAATAGCTTCGGTTTTTATGAGATTTTGAATTTTTCAAAAAATTTACGTTTTCCTCTAACTCCCGTAAAATCTCACGAAATCAACTGATATTTTCTACAGATGAAGAATAACATGCTGTGCTGCTATGTACCAAATTTGGTGATGATCGGTAAAGAGCTTCGGATTTTATAAGATTTTGAATTTTTTGAAAAATTTATGTTTTACTCTGACTCACGTTAAATATCGACAAATCAACTGAAATTTTCTACAGACGATAAATAATACTCAACGCTGCTACGTACCAAATTTGGTAATGATCGGTAAAGCGATTAAGATTTCACGTGATTTTGAAATATTGAAAAAATTATCATTTACTTATAACTCAGGTCAACTGACAATGTATGAATTAAAACTTTTTCGAAATGAAAAATACAGATGAAAAATATTCACTGTTGCCATGTACCAAATTTGATGACGATCGGTAAATCGGTTTTGATTTTGGAGCGATTTGAGATTTTTCATGTTTTAACAGATTACAGTTTAGAACGATTTGATAAAGGGCACGAGAGATTTAAACACGTGTATAGTTTTGTGTTGTATTTTAAAAACGCTTTAACTCGAGAACGATTTAAGCAACTGATCCAAAATTTTGCATAAAACTTGAATAACACCAGCTGTTTTATTTTTTTTGCGTTGTTGCACTAGTTACTATCAAAGATATAGAGATAATGCATTGAAAAAACTGCTTAGTCAAATAAAAAATTTGTAAAGTAGAACTTTGCAAATTGCTTCCCTATTAATTTCCATTTTTTACACAGCTTCCTTTATGAAGAAGCCAAAAATAATAAATGAGCTTCCTCTATGAGGAAGCCAAAAATAATAAATAAGCTTCCACTATGACGAAGCCAAAAATAATAAATAAGCTTCCTCTATGAGGAAGCCAAAAATAATAAATAAGCTTCCTCATAGAAGCGGCTTTATGAAAAATGCAAAATTAATGAGGAAGCAATGTGCAAGGTTCTACTTTGCAACTTTTTTTTAAGAACGTTGACATTAAAATCACGACAATTTTAACATTTTTCATCACACGAACTACGTAAAAGATTGCAAGTATTGCAATTCAAACAATTTTCAACGTCCAGATTTTTATGGAAATGGACATTTTGAAGCTCCTAAATTCCAGAAGAAGCATTCATTCATTTCCATCTGTCCGTCTGTCTGTGCCAGATGGTTGTCCGAAAACACCATAACTTCCATAAAAACTAGTGGATCGCAGTGAAATTTTCTGTGTGTCTTCTATGTGTAAAATGTAGTTTTGGTATTGAAATCCAATCCAAAATCTCCACTCCTTCTGGCCATTTACCTGAAACATGAAAAAAGGAC
The DNA here is from genome assembly GCA_964016905.1 of Perithous albicinctus. Classification (NCBI taxonomy): domain Eukaryota; kingdom Metazoa; phylum Arthropoda; class Insecta; order Hymenoptera; family Ichneumonidae; genus Perithous; species Perithous albicinctus. Next base: position 8,906,664 of record OZ024702.1, on the reverse strand, counting down.
AAAGATCTGATTTTCACATCTACGTGTTTTTACGAAAACAGGGCTTCCTTCATGAGGAAGGAAAATTAAATAAATTACTGTATTCTCAGTAATCGTTAATAAAGAATTAGTTTTCAATACCAGTTGACGCAGAGTGCATGCATGCTTTTTTTGCGCATATTACCCACAGGACTCATCGGGATTTACGAGCCTGTAGACACGTGAATAAAAAAAATGATATTTTGACGAACCATGACGCCACTTGTCTGGATATTCCAACAGAGCAGTTTTCATGCATCCTTTTTCCTGTTATAGTATAAGTATAATATCGTGCATTTCCTCCCCCTCCTCCAGCCCCCCCTCCCCCCGCCCCCTTCCCTCCAAATTAATCTCGAAAGCGACGACAATCTTCGTGGTTCTTCGCGAGAGCCGCAAACACGTGCATTTTACCGATGAAAGGACAGACTAGTCGAGTTCAAGACTTTTCCCCTCTCTTGTTATAGATCACGATCTATCGCGCAGGCGTGCTCGGCCGTGCATAATGAATATATGTGTAATCATGAGGCTCTCTACGTGTAATTATATGTTTAGACGAGTCGGCGCGCAACCTTAAAGACAAATTAGAAAATCACTGTTTAAGAAAAAAAAAAAAAAAAAAAAAGCTTGCCACACTAATCGACTCGGCAGAACGATGTGTAACTATTATATTTTATGCTATAATCGTGAACCACAGATATATAGAAGGAGGCGTGCCTGTTGCTGGGCTTGTTTGCTTTAGCCTCGCGTTAATAGCTACCAATTTGCATATCCTTCGCGTATGTCAGGGTGACCTGGACATTTCTCATCGGTGGAATATGAAAATATATATATATATATATATATGTCATATCTGTTGTTGAGCTTTTCGATAATAACTATTATCGATCTTGGAAATATATTTTGCAAGAGATATACTATCAAGTGTAAACATATCTAAGTAATAACTCATATTAATTGAATATTGCGATTTGAATTATTGCGCGATTTTCAATGAGCATAGATTTTACCGATTTTGAACTCTGAGCTTAATCCAAAAACCTATCATTATCATTATCATTATCATTATCATTATCATTATCATTATCATTATCATTATCATTATCATTATCATTATCATTATCATTATCATTATCATTATCATTATCATTATCATTATCATTATCATTATCATTATCATTATCATTATCATTATCATTATCATTATCATTATCATTATCATTATCATTATCATTATCATTATCATTATCATTATCATTATCATTATCATTATCATTATCATTATTATTATTATTATTATTATTATTGAGAATCTTAAAAAAAAATTCTTTCTGACAAATGAAATACTTTTCATTCAAGAGGCGATCTTCTTATCTGAGATTTTGCATTTAAACTTGAATCCGGTGATAGAACTGCGTAAATTTGTCAGATTTCGACGAAAGTACAGACAGGTGGTTAAACATGCAACAGAACGTAAAATACGTTTTGGAGGATCAATAAAGGACACGTCTGCCGTCATGGAGCAGTCGCGACATATACTTTGCCGGTGATGACGTATGCACCGAGGACCCACAGCATCCCAACTAGCGTATATGTGACGATGATATCGATTCGCCTTCAGTGGGATACATCCCACGCGCAACGAGTACTACCACCGGCCCTATGGCATACTCTGGTCGTTCCGGATCCGGAACACCTCCCACGAAAACTTTTCCTCTATCGTGTACCCTCCAGCATCCTAATTCAGTGGCTCTGACACCTCATTCATTCCCCAGTTCATGAATACAATGAAATGGCATCGAAGCTATTATTAAAGTAGGAAGTATTTCGGCACCGTCGATCGAATATTTAAGCAAATCAAATTAAAAAAAGAAGAAAAATAAAACAGGAAAAATGAGCGTCTTGAGATCGAACCAAATTCTGAAGTTTGATTTGAAGTTTGATTTGAAGTTTAATCTGAAAGTTTGATCTGAAGTTTGATCGGAAGATTGATCTGAAAGTTTGAATTGAAGTTTGAATTGAAGTTTGATGTGAAGTTTGATGTGAAGTTTGAATTGAAGTTTGATGTGAAGTTTGATGTGAAGTTTGATGTGAAGTTTGATGTGAAGTTTGATGTGAAGTTTGATGTGAAGTTTGATGTGAAGTTTGATGTGAAGTTTGATGTGAAGTTTGATGTGAAGTTTGAATTGAAGTTTGAATTGAAGTTTGAATTGAAGTTTGAATTGAAGTTTGAATTGAAGTTTGATGTGAAGTTTGAATTGAAGTTTGATGTGAAGTTTGATGTGAAGTTTGAATTGAAGTTTGATGTGAAGTTTGAATTGAAGTTTGAATTGAAGTTTGAATTGAAGTTTGAATTGAAGTTTGATGTGAAGTTTGAATTGAAGTTTGATGTGAAGTTTGATGTGAAGTTTGAATTGAAGTTTGATGTGAAGTTTGAATTGAAGTTTGATGTGAAGTTTGAATTGAAGTTTGATCTGAAGTTTAATCTGAAAGTTTGATTTGAAGTTTGAATTGAAGTTTGAATTGAAGTTTGAATTGAAGTTTGAATTGAAGTTTGATGTGAAGTTTGATGTGAAGTTTGAATTGAAGTTTGATGTGAAGTTTGATGTGAAGTTTGATCTAAAATTTAGATCTGAAGTCTTAATATTGATTTTAAGTTTGATCTTAACCCGAAATTAAATCTGAACTTACGTTAAAAAAATATACCCCCTAGAGTCGAATTGTCACGAAAACTTTCTTCAATCTCGCCTGCGCATTCTTTTAATCACTGCTGTTTTCCACCTACACGTCCCATCCGGAAATACATCGAAATTTCATTGCATCCATTATCGGAGAAGTAAGCCTCTGGATAAAATATTCTCGCAGTAAGGAACTCATAAAAATTCATTTTTATTGCCACGCATATCATCAATAATACTCTTGACCGATAGATGAGCGAAATAAAGAAAAATTAAATAAAAGAGAAAGAAAAATGAAAAAGTAATCGAACGCCTCGAGGCGAATCCAATTGACACTGTGTCACCTCGACGTCACCGGCCCGAGGATTCGCCATGAAATTTACGACCGGAGTTTCGTCATCCAACTCGCGCTATATATGTATACTTACTCTCTCTCTCTCTCTCTCTCTTTTTCCTTGTTGCACTCTCCCCTTAGCGCCTTTTAACCACGCGACGCCTCTCGAATCCCCCCGCGAAGATTCAACGGACAAGCACGTACGATACTACTGCGTAGTCGACACTCGTACTCGTGTTATTGGGTTTGGTGATAGTCACGTGCACAGAGGCCCAATGAACATCGCTCCGGCGGCGCGGACGCACCTGGAAGCTGTGTGCGTGTGTGTGTGTGCCTTTTTTTTTTTGTTCGAGAGATCCTCGAAAAGACGAAACTTCTACCGAACTTTCGCGCTCACATTCCGTCAGGCTTTCACAGGCGGAACGGCGAGAGAAAAAGAGAGAGAGAGAGAGAAAAAGTCTCGGTCCCTTCTTTTGTTCAGGACAAAAGAGGCCCGCAGTGGCGGTTGCTAGTTATAAAAACGCGGTACCTTCTTCCTTTCTCCGTCAATCTTTCCTCTCATCGCCTCTAGACGGCTCTCTTACTCATTCTATTCTTCTATTCTATTCGGGCCCGGCATAGTCGTGGCCCTCTAGCGGGCTCTATAGCATTCCCAATTTAGACCTCTAAAACCATAAGGAGACCCGTGTGCCCTCAATCTATATCGAGACAGTGGTTACGTGGACGTAAATACCAGCTGTTTTGTTCGTAGGTAGAATTTCATTCATTCCCGGATCTCTTTTGTGCAATCCTTATACTAAATTAAGGGAATTTCAAGCAACTTTTAACAAATCACCGAAGTTCAAGCAATTTTCATGAATTTCAAGCAAACGTAGACGAATTTTAAGCAAACGTAGACGAATTTCAAGCAAACGTAGACGAATTTCAAACAAACGTAGACAAATTTCAAGCAAACGTAGACAAATTTCAAGATAACTTGAAATAATTTAAGGAAAGTTAGGCAAATTTTAAGCAAACGTAGACGAATTTCAAGCAAACGTAGACAAATTTCAAACAAACGTATACAAATTTCAAGCAAACGTAGACAAATTTCAAGATAACTTGAAATAATTTAAGGAAAGTTAGGCAAATTTCAAGCAATCTTGAAATAATTTAAGGAAAGTTTGGCGAATTTTCAAGTAAACTTATGCAAACATAAGCGAATTTCGATGAACGTTGCACAATTTAAGCAAACTTAGGTGAATTTCGAGCAACTGTAAGCAAACTTAGGAAAATTACAAGATATTTTTAGCAATCTTGAGCGAATTTCAAGCAAACTTTAAATAATTTAAGCAAAGTTAGGTGAATTTTTAAGTAAAATTATGCAAACTTAGGCGAATTCCAAGCAACTTTTAGCAAACGGGCGAGTAACTTTAAAGAATTTTAAGCAAGCGTGCGCTAATTTCAAGCAAACTTTAAATAATTTAAGCAAAGATAAGCGAATTTTCAAATAAATTTATGCAAACTTAGGCGAATTTCAAACAACGTTGAATATCTTAAGCGAACTTAGGCGAATTATAAGTAAAGTCATGCAAATTTAGGAAAATTTCAAGCAACTTTATGCAAACTTAGTCAAACTTCAAGCTATGTTTAGCAATCTTGAGCGAATTTCAAACAAACCTTAAATAATTTAAGCAAAGTTAGGCGAATTTCCAAGTAAAATTATGCAAATTTAGGCAAATTTCAAGCAACTTTTAGCGAACGAGTCAAATTCAAGCAATTTTAAAGAAATTTAAGCAAGCGTGGGCGAATTTCAAGCAAACTTTAAATAATTTAAGCAAAGTTATGCGAATCTTCAAGTAAATTTATGCAAACTTAGGGGAATTTCAAACAACGTTGAACATTTTAAGCGAACTTAGGCGAATTAAAAGTAAAGTCATGCAAATTTAGACGAATTTCGAGCAACTTTAAGCAAACTTAGTCAAACTTCAAGCTATTTTTAGCAATCTTGAGCGAATTTCAAGCAAACCTTAAATAATTTAAGCAAAGTCAGACGAATTTTCAAGTAAAGTTATGCAAACTTCGGCGAACTTTAAGCAACTGTAAACAATCGAAGCAAACTTAGGCGAATTTCAAGCAGCTGTAAACAATTTAAGGAAACTTAGGCGAATTTCAAGTGAAGTCATGCAAGCTTAAGCGAATTTCAAGCAACTTTAAGCAAACTTAGCCAAATTTCAAGCAAACTTAAAATAATTTAAGCAAACTTAGGCAAATTTCAAGTAGAATCATCCAAACTTATGCGAATTTCAAGCAAATGTACACAACCTCATGCCAATATTATTTCACAAATAACACAAAAAATGTCCTGTGTCTGCATCCCGGGTTGCCTGTGGAAATTCCACTACAACAATTACTAAACATTTCTTTAAATTATTTACTATTTATTTTTCTTCCTTTAATAACCATAATAAACACGATATCCTCATAGAAATGACTTTAAAATCGTGGCAATCATTAACAAGGAAATGCGGAAGGTTTCATCGAGTCGAGTCTATTGCCTACGCGTCTTCTTCGTAGCTCCTGTTGGATTCGAACGATTTACGATAAGTACACACGTTTATCCTTATCGCGAAGGTGAAAATAGCCTCGACTATAGCTGCGACGGTATTGCGCGCCTTCTCCTCATAAAGTGAAATGCACGTGTAAACTTTTCTCTTCAAGGAATACACGAAATGAATGTCTTACGTAAATGGCGATTGTTGCTCGTGCACATCCAACTGTTCACGATCAATTAAAACAATTATATATTTATCGTATCAATTGCGACTCCTTACATCGTTTGTCAACCATGTACACGTGCAACAGAATAGATTAGAAAGGCGATCGGTTCTCTGTGTTGTACTTGGCAATGTTTGTGTCACACTTCTGTTTTACAGAGTGCTCGAAAAACGAGCTATTTGTTTATACACTTATCTTCTTAAATAGAAAAAAGAAAAACAATTATTTAGTTTGATGAATTTGCAGGGAATGATAAGAAAAAAATCTTTCCATTTTCCGTTTCGTTTATTTAATCCTGTCCGGGACGCAGACCTAGAAAATAAAATAATGACTTTAGAGCTGCCCAAATTTGTCGATAGAGTCATAGAAACGTGGATTGCACGATTTTTGTCACGAAATTAAAAAATAAAACGAGATTTCAGTTTACAAAGAATCTTGTTTGCAGTCCGGTTTCTTTTTATTTTGGATCGCCCTGTATTTATCGATTCATACCGATAATTCGTTTGCCATTGTTCAAGTACGAAAAAGAAAAACGTGGCTGATGTAATTGAGAGAGCAACGTAAAAACGTTCCAGTAAAGATACTTACACGTGTGCTGACTAATATCTTGCGAAAACGCCTTGGTAGTCGTTGGCATTAAAGTTTAGTGAATAAAAAGCGAAGGCTTTACTTGTCGTTAGTGTAGTCACGGATCGGTTGTACATAAGCGAGCGGGTTGAACGTGACCCGATCAACTATATAGACAGACCGTGTGGACCAGTCTCGGTGCGGAGGTGTGGAAACTCTTTGCTGGGGAGTCAATGATTTCCAGTTTAATGAAACAGCCGGGGAGGCTCGTCTCGAACTGTAGTAAACATTTATATGCCGGACATTAAATATTCATGAATTGCAAAGTCTGCGATATATTATTTATTTCGACGAGTCTCCGGGGAATGTTCTTGAAGGTAGCGAACTTAATTCAAGGACGTAATGTTTTAGATTGTTTTTCAATATTTCTAGATTTAGCTGTGGAGGATTAGTGTTCGATACACAAAAGATTAACAAAGATTCTTCGTTTTCAAAAGGAAGAAGTTTTAAGTATGATCTATTGGGCTGAATACCAGTGAAGAGTATTAGAGAGAAAGATGATTTTTCAAGGTTTTAATTGTCTAGATTGGTTAGTTTTAGGTGGACGCCGAAAACTATGAAGATAATATGACCTGGGCACCCAAAACTATGGAGACATCGACCTGGACACCAAAAACTATGAAGATTTTGACCTGAACACCTAAAACTATGGAGCGATCGTCTGTGGGACACCAACAGCTATGGAGATATCAACTTGGACACCGAAAACTATGGATACATCGATCTGGACTCCAAAAACTATGAAGATTTTGACCTGAACACCTAAAACTATGGAGCGATCGTTTGTGGGACACCAACAGCTATGGAGACATCAACTTGGACACCGAAAACTATGGATACATCGATCTGGACACCAAAAACTATGAAGATATTGACCTGGACACCTAAAACTATGGAGCGATCGTCTGTGGGACACCAAAAGCTATGGATACATCAACTTGGACACCGAAAACTGTGGATACATCGATCTGGACACCGCAAACTATGGAGATATTCATCTGGACACCTAAAACTATGGAGCTATCGACTTGGACACCAAAAACTATGGATACACCGATCCGGAACCGAAAACTATGAATACATCGATCTGGACACCAAAAACTATGAAGTTATTCAACTGGACACCTAAAACTATCGAGCGACCGTCTGTGGAACACCAAAAAATATGGAGATATTGACCTGGACACCTAAAACTATAGAGCAATTGACCTGGACACCAAAAGCTACCGGGCTATTGAACACCTGAACATCCAAAAAACATAAAGGACTTTTAGTTAATATATACCGGTCGACCATTAGATTTCACTATTAATCCTAAAGTATATACAATTCGTGCTGCCCGTAAAATCTTCCAAGGAGACATAGCACGACGTCGATTCTCCGTGGAGGTTCAAACAGTGTACGCGGAGGGTCGATAGTCGCGTCACCATCTCGCAGGGTGGAAAACCGCGATCATGACGTCGAATACGTATGAGTGCTTATGTCGCTATAGAGGTCTCTTGATTCATGCGCATACGTCGCATAACATCAAAAATACTATGCACCACTATGCGGAGCGAAGGCGCAGGGTCGACCCTCCAGCCAGTGAAACTTGAAGCCAAGCAACTTTCAAAAGTTCACCGAAAGCTTAAAAATGACAAAACTTGCCCACTACACATAACCCAATGATACTATGATTTATATTCTGCTTCTCTTTAACCATCAATTACCCAAATGAAGGGGGAAAAAATGGAAAAAAATGAGAAGCCAAGAAAAAAATCCTACTGATCTAAATTCGTGTAATCGCAATGCGGAAATCAGCAAGCCAATTGCATCACCGCGTTCCGATTTCAAGATCACCGTATCTCATGTACGTGTGACTCGTGTCAAGTCATTCACGGAATTCCATGTAGCGTAAACGCTGTACGATAAACGTATACGTAGTATTATAAACGTAAGCGACGACGGCGCGTGCTAACGGCGCGTAAATTCGCCGTTCGCGGTACCGGCGTCTCGATGGAAGTGGCGCGGAGGGATAGCGAAGTCCGGATCGGGGATCCCCCGCGGTGGTGGATCTTGGGAATCGCGCGCAACCTCTATTACCCCCGCCAACCGCCACCCTTAGCCAAAGCATAGAACGCTATATAGCCATATTGTATAGTTACATATATATATATATATATATATGAGAAACGCCGACGTACACACGCCACGCGGCTTCTCCTTCCATCGCAACATCGAGCGATACGCTCGCACTCGCTCTCTCTTATCGAACGGGCCCGAACTTCAATAACGCGGCCGGGCGCAGTTTTCCTCGAGTAACGCGAGGCGGACGGACACTGCGTCTCGACGGTCATGAAGCTCTGAGTGCTTAGACTAAGTTTGTGCGTAACCGCGTAGTGGATTTTAGAAATTAATCATTAGTTGTATACGTTTTAACGCTCCGATTTGTTAACCGCTTTCTCGCTTTATAACAATTGCGAGATTTAAAAAAAAAAAAAAGGAAGAAGGAAAGTCGACGAATTTGTGTGATAGAAAATATTCAGGGCTTCGACTCAAGGGGTGAGCTTAATTTAAATCACTTTTGTTTGGACGTTTTTTATGATTTTGTAATTTTATGCTTATTTTGGTTCCTGAAGACTGAGGCATTTTTTTTGTTGTTGATGAAATAGAGGATGTAACTATAAATGAAGCTGTATTGTAGCTTTTTTTTTTACTGAATGCGACAGTTCTTATTTTTCTATCAATTTTATATTTGGACTATAGAAATTATAGTCGAATTTGTAGAAGTGGGCAACATATATTTTGAAGGGGTAACCATTTTTTTTTTTATGTTTGTTGTGGTTCAGATCATGAGGAGATTTTTAAATATAGACTGGGGATGAAACAAGTCACAATTATGTTTTTCAATTTATCGCAGCTGTGAAAAAAAATCATGTGGATTTTAACAATTGTTCGTTGCCCATTACAACTTCTACGATTTTCTCTGAGTGAAGCGAATAATAGTAAAAAATTTTCTACGCTTATTGACTGATAAAACTGCTCCAATTTTTTTTGGAGCAGATATATGTGTTTAATACTGTTTTTTTCACTGGAAAATTATATTCTGCATAGATATTGATATTATTATTGGCCAATCTGCGACTAAATTCATCCACATGGAACTTCCACAATTTTTCTGAGTGAAGCAAAAAAAATAACAAAATTATTTCTACGCTTATTGATTGACAAAATAGCTCCAATTTTTTTTGGAGCAGAAATATGTGTTTAATACTGTTTTTTTTACTGGAAAATTATATTCTGGATAGATATTGATATTATTATTGGTTAATCTGCGACTAAATTCTTCCACAATTTTTCTGAGTGAAGTAAAAAAAATAACAAAATTATTTCTACGCTTATTAATTAACAAAACTGCTCCAATTTTTTTTGGAGCAGAAATATGAATTTAATACTGTCTCTTTTTTTTCTCTGTGAAATTTTATTCTCGATAGATATTATGATTATTATTGGCCAATCTGTGACTGAATTGTAGTACAAAATGTGTGACGAGTACAGAGATTCATCCGAAGAGAGTTTCTGACCCTCGATCCGAGTTATGCAGCAGCCGGCTCGTGAGCGAAGGGACACCTGGTCTCGTACTCTCCACCCTTGTGTAATAATCACAGGAGGCGCGTGGCCGATACAACAGCCGGATATTCGACTATTAGCTCAGCAATCTGTGTGACAGAACGCTTTTTTTTTTTTTTAAATTACCTTTTCATTTTACATACTTTTTTGGAGCACGCGACCATGCGACGTTTTATAAGCTTCATTTTTTTATTTTCTCAAAGTATGACAGAAAATTATTATATTTTGCCATAAGCTTCGCCCAAATTGGCAAAGTGAAGGGCTGTAAAAAAAGTGGCGGGAAAGAATTTTTTTTTTTTTTGGAGTAACTTTCTTGGGGGTACATTTCACGAGGAACAAAATTGCAAACCGTGCGAACCACGTGGTAGTATTGATTTTCTCGCGCGCCATGCCGTAACCACTGCGCGTCCACGCCTCGATATTGCGAAGGGGGAATCTCTCTCTTTCTCTCTCTTCAGGGTTTGCCGGCGTGAGTGCGAATCGTTAATCTTTTCAGCAGATACTGCAGATCCTAAATCTTAACACTGCTATATGCATTTTTTTTTAAAGGGTTTGGTCAATTTTGGGAATGGAGTAATTGTTGAATTTAGGTGGTCAATATAATTTTGTCTATAAATTATTATTTGTAGTTTTCGAGAATTATTTTGGAGTTTTATGAGAATGACGTGCTTCGTGACGCCAAACGTTAAAACTAAGATTTTTTGGATTTTTTCGTAAAAAAAATTATTGAATTCACAGCAGAATTGGTAGGAAGAAAAAGCTTCACGTTATTCCTCTTAAAAATGTATGACACTTATTCTGTGCATTCTATTAAAAAATTTCAGTAAAAACTACATTCAAAAACCTACATTTTAAGTGAAAACATTTTTTTTTGTACAGTGGATCATTTTTTTTATATAAAACGAATTTTAAAAAATACGTAATTTAAAAATTATTCACTTCTGATTGAAATATGAAATTGAAAAAGCTTTGAAATCTTTTTTTGGTGACATCTCTTCATGCTGAATGTCTCAGATATAACAGTTCAGAATTATGACATCTTTTTACAATTTAATTTTCAGTAAAAACTACATTCAAAAAGCTACATTTTAGGTGAAAACATTTTTTTGTACAGTGGATCATTTTTTATACAAAACAAATTTTAAAAAAACACATAATTAAAAAATGATTTACTTCTGATTGAAACAAAAATTTAAAAAATCTTTGACATTTTTTTTGGTGACTTTATGCTGAATGTCTCAGATATGATAATTCAGAATTATGACATTTTTTTACAATTAAATTTTCAGTAAATTTTCAGTATAAACTACATTCAAAAATCTACATTTTATGTGAAAACATTTTTTTTGTACAATGGATCATTTTTTATATAAAACAAATTTAAAAAAAAACACATAATTAAAAAATGATTTACTTCTGATTGAAACAAAAATTAAAAAAATCTTTGACATTTTTTTTTTGTGTCTTTATGCTCAATGTCTCAGATATGATAATTCAGAATTATGACATTTGTTTACAATTAAATTTTCCGTAAATTTTCAGTAAAAACTACATTCAAGAACCTACATTTTATATGAAAACATTTTTTTTGTACAATGGATAATTTTTTATACAAAACAAATTTTAAAAAACACATAATTAAAAAATGATTTACTTCTGATTGAAACAAAAATTAAAAAAATCTTTGACATTTTTTTTTGTGACTGAATGTCTCAGATATAAAAATTCAGAATTATGAAATTAAAAAAAAAATGTCAATTTAATGAAACGTAATTATTATCTGAACTTGAATAATTTGTAATTCTTTTTTCTTCGTCTATTGAGCAGATTTTTCTTTCCACCCTTGTGCCTGTAGGTTACAGGCAAACAAATTGATCGTTTCTACAGTCAAGCTGTATATACCAGCATACACTCTTTGCTGTTTTCCAACGTGTGTGCTTTAAATACAGTTGACTCGTGGCATCCTGACGTCTCGCGACTTTAATATACCTGCAAACGTTAATACACGTATAGATGTTCTGCCATCAGGAGGGGGTTTTGTCAGGACGTTCACCTTATAAGGATCGATAGATTACACATGCATATTAAAGTACACAGAAGCTGACGCAATATTCGACTCCTTTTCGTACTGTAGTGTGTGTAAGAATTCGCAAACCGGATATTGAAACCATTAAGGGTGAGCCACGGAATCGCCGGTTCCTTCCCTCTTCCTTCGAGCACGAGGAGAAGAAATCTCGTTAAAGATTTTTCGAACGAAGCTTATAAGCCACGTTCGCAAGGTAGATTGCTAGAATTTCGCTTGAGGGTGTCTTTTGCTTCAGAGGTAGCTTCGTTTTAAAGAAATTCTTTTTTTTTTTTTGACATTTTCATGTCAGTATACTCAGCATACTTAATTTTTTGGAACTTAAACTATCGACTCGAAAAAACCTACGTCAAGTCGTTGGTTTAACTATTTTGACTTTCCGATATTAGAGACAGGTTTGTGGATCGCTGCTAATGATAAAACAAAAATAAGCAGGTTTATTTCAGGATGCTTTATAAAATAAATTTGCATCTGAAAGTTTGTATTTCAATTTTGGTACTTTGAGACGAGAGAAAAATATGAAAAAAAGGAATTAATGTCGTAGAAAATACCAAGTATATTGATTTTTAATAATAATAATAATACTAAATAGTTATTGTTAAATTAGTGAAAAATAATAGATCAACAGAATGGATAGAACTTAAAAAAAAAAAATTTAATTACAAATAATTATAAATATATATATTACATACAATTTTTTAAATCAATAAATCGAAACCAGGAGTAATGCTCCAAATACATTTAAAAAAAATATATATATATTTTTATATATATATATATATATTTATATAAATTATATATATATAAATAAAATAATAAATAAACATTTAAAAAAAAATATATATATATATATCGACTGTATATTCGTTTATGCGAGTATGTTTTGGCTATATTAAATCATTTTCTGTACTCGCACGAGAATTTAAATAAAAACTTCATGGCAATGGGATTTATCAGAGGCGTTCAAAAAGGTGTCTCCTTTAGAACCGGAGTCGAAAGGGCTGCGAGTGTAAAAGCAACCCTTCTGAATAGCTTCGCTCCAAGAATATGCTGCAGTTGCGTCCCATACATGTTTTAAAGAATATATATAAGGTGTCGCGACGTCTGGTAAGCTAAAATCGTCAGTGCAATGCAGAGAAGAAAAAAAAAAAGAAAAAAAAAAAAAAGAGTCAGACGTTTTATGAGCAGACGAAACTCTCTGGTATAGAATAAAAGGTAGCGTGACACAGCGACGTGCTAACGTCAAGAAGCACCTCGAGTGCAACACCCCCACCGATTATCCCAGCCCGTTCTACATGTCTCCATGCCGATCAAAACCACCATACACGCGACTTGATCCGAGCCTCACCGTCATTGGGAAACCGTACTTTGAGAATGAACCCTTTGCTTCATTTGCTTGCTTTTCTTCCTTAGAAAAAAAAAGGGAGATGAAGCTCTTGCAGATGTATTCAAATTGCATGTAGAAAAGAATGAAAATTGAGAAAAAAAATAGACAAAATCGGTTCAGTGTAGAATTTTAAATTGTTAAATTTTTAATTTTCACATTTTTATATACAACGCGGAATTTTTGAGATTTTTTTTTTCCGAATTTTCGGTAGCGATTTGTTTTATTTCGGAAAAAAAAAAATGGAGAAAATAGATTTGAAGAAAATAGCTTCTGAAAATTCTGGGGGAATTCTGTTTTGAAAAATCATGATTAAGTCGAGTTTGGGAAATAATTATGGGATGATTTTTGGAGGTCGAAGAATAATATTCAAAATTCTGGATCATATGTGACTGTAATTATGGGAATCAACGTTTTTTTTTTTTTTTTTTTTTTTTTTTTTTTTTTTTTTTTAATTGATAAACTCTTGGATACAGAATCATTGACAATCAGAGAGGATTTAAATAATTGCTGTTGTATAAAAAAATGTAATGAGGACAATTTTTGATGAGGAGGGTGTCAAGTCAAATTTAAAGACTATTTATTTAAAATTAAAGACTATTTTATTTAAAGACTAATCAAACTTACTTGGCTGCTAGTATTAATTTTTTTTAAAAGTACTATTTTCTATCAAAAGCGAAGAATTTTTTTGCCCAGGTGGCAAAAAAAAGGAAGCCAAAGTAGATTAATGTACTTCCTCATAGTGGAATCTTTGTAGAGAAAAGAATTTGCAAATTTCTGACTTGTGTATACAAATGTAAAAATTTAAAAAAAATGCAAAAAATGCAGATCAGTTGCTTGAACCGTTTTGGAGTTATACACAAGGTAGAAATTTGCAAATTCTTTTCTCTACAAAGCTTCCTCTATGAGGAAGCCAAAGTAGATTAATGTACTTCCTCATAGTGGAATCTTTGTAGAGAAAAGAATTTGCAAATTTCTACCTTGTCTATACAAATGTAAACATTTTTTAAAAATGTAGAATATACGAGGAACCAATTTGCAAAGTTCAACTTTGCAGCCTTTTTCATTTTTACACTCCACTCACTTTTCAAAGAAGTAATTCACTAATTTGCGTTTAAAACTCCAAGACTTGAAACATAATATCGCAATGAGTATTTTATTTAACGGGTCACCGTGAATCCTAGCCACTAAATACGTAACTCTGAGCTCATCTCGCGCCTTTAATGAAACCGATTGAATTAAGGAAGGTCAAAAAAAAAAAAAAAGAAGACGAACACTGTTATCAGCGAGTTTATAGGTCACTCATTACGCGTCTCGATCGGGGATAAAATGTCTTATCGGTGTTACAATAATAATATTTTGTAACAACAGTTGTGAACGTAAGAAGCTCGGAATAAATTTTGTTTTTGTTATTTTATATTTTCGCAATATACTCAATTCTATGCAATGTCGTCACTATCGCCAGATTTCAAACAATAACAATGATTAAATTTTCAAAAAATAGAAAGATGACTAAAAATATTTTGGGATTCCTGAGAAGATTCTGAAAGAAATTCGCGAAGAATTACGATCCGGATTCGTACGCGAAATTAATTCTTCTCGACGTAAACGAGTTTGCTGCTATCGGCTGGATTTTTTTAAACAACGCGGAGGCGTGTGCAGCTCTCCAGCTTCTCTATTGGCTCTTCGAGAGTCAACAGGCTCGTGCGGATTATTTATATATTTTATTATATACCGGGCAATTCATACCATTTCGACCTGGATCAGATCTCTAACCTCTCGGATTTGATTCAGGATTTTTTATATTATTGTTTGTAACCTGAAAAGAAATCAAATTTTTTTTAGTTTAGAGCTTTTCCCTAATTTTGAACCAGTTGTGATTTTTTTTTTTTTTTTTTGTAAATTAATATATTTGTTAGCCAAAATTTGAAAAATATGAAAAATTCTCAAAAATTAGGTTCCTTTTTTTTCGAGCTTAAAGAAAATGAATATAGAAAATTGTAGATAAAATCAATCCACTGAAGATTGTTGCTTGAACATTTTTATATATAGCACGGAATTTTTGAGATTTTTTCAGAATTTTTAAGAGCGATTTTTTTTATTATAAATAATTTTGAACTAAATCGCTTTTGAAAATTCTGAGAGAATTCTGTTTTTAAAAATCATTGTTGAGTCAAGATTAGAAAAAAAAATCTCTAAAATTCGGTTCCATGTTTTTTCAAGCTTTTTCCAAAAAAAAAAAATTGGTAGATAAAATCAGTCCACTGTAGACTGTTGCTCGAATATTTTTATATACAACACGAAATTTTTGAGATTTTTTCAGAATTTTTAGAAGCGATTTTTTTAATTAAAAATAATTTTGAACTAAATCGCTTTTGAAAATTCTGAGAGAATTCTGTTTTTAAAAATCATAGTTGAGTCAAGATTAGGAAAAAAAATCTGAAAAAAAAATCTCTAAAATTCGGTTTCATGTTTTTTCAAGTTTTTTCCAAAAAAAAAAAATTAGTAGATAAAATCAGTCCACTGTAGACTGTTGCTCAAACATTTTCATAAACAACACGAAATTTTTGAGATTTTTTTCAGAATTTTCAGAAGCATTTTTTTTTTATAAAAAAAAATGTTGACCTAAATCGCTTTTGAAAATTGAGAGAATTCTGTTTTTAAAAATCATAGTTGAGTCAAGATTAGGAAAAAAAATCTCTAAAATTCGGTTTCATTTTTTTTCAAGCTTTTTCCAAATAAAAAAATTTAAAAAAATTAGAAGATAAAATCAGTCTTAATTAAATAAAAAAAATCTTTAATAAAAAAAATCGCTCTTGAAAATTCTCAAAGAATTCTGTTTTTAAAAATCACAATTAATTCAAATTTAGAAAAAAAAATCTTTTACAAATCCACAAAAAAAAAAAGAATAATATAAAAAATCCTGGTTCAAAACTGACTGTTCCAGGTCGAATAGTATGGATTGCCCCATATATGCAATATTTACAAGATATACTGTGACACACAGCAGCGTATAGAGATATAACATATTCTGGACCCGATCACCTCGACGGAGAATCGAGTTGCGCCTCCTTTTTGCCTCCCCTTTCAGCTGGTACGATGTGACAACGAAGATTCCAGTAAACTGGTCGTGAGACCAGCTGTTTAAACCGCGAAGGAGCGATTAAAACCAGCTATACAGTCAAAACACCAATGCCAGCACGTGATCTCTAAATGGTATTTCCTTTTCGTCTCGCCTCGAAACCAGATTCCAAAATCTCGTTTCTTCATTAGTCATCTAGTAATTTGGTACACAGACGTGTGTTAAAAATCCGTGACGAGGAATTTGAAGTCTCATTGGGACGAAATGAGATTTTTTTTTTTGAGTCTTCTGAGATGCATCTATATAACTGTATATATATATATGGGGCATTCCAAGTCAATTTACTCTCGCATTCAGTTGACGAATTTTTTTTTTTTTGGCCCATTTTCGTTTAAAAAAAAGGATATTTTTTTTATCAGTTATTTTATCCTTTAAAATATGTATATATATATTTTAATTTTGGGAAAAATTAATTTCTAAAATTCTGAATTTTTTTTTTTATAAAATCTGGGACTAAAAACAAGTATTTCGAAAGTGGGGGGCGAGAATAATTTTTTTTTTTTTTAATTTAAGAAAAAAAAATGTCCACATTTTGAAACATAAAAATGTTAATAATGTTTTCTTGTAGGAAAAAGAAAAGAAAAATGAAACATTTCATGGTAACCAAAAAGATGCCCTCATATAGAATTTGTTAAAATTACAAAAATTTCTATGATGAAGATTATTTATCAAAATTTTCGTCTCCTTTTTTATGCAGTTTTGAAATTTTCGTCATTTTTTGCTTCCTCATACAGGAAGCTTTGTTACGGTGAACATTTTTTTTTTCGAGTGAAGAAGTTACTCAATGATCAGTAAACGATCACGAACTATGAACGGACTAGTCCTTGGAACGCTTTAAAAAAAAAAAAAATACTCGTTTTGTTTTCTCAAGAAGGAAATTTTGGTGACATTTACGCAAAATGCAAATTCATTTGCTTTTTTTAAACGTCACAATTCGAGAACGATTAGAAAGCAAAAGATCTCAAATTTTCGCCCAAAATTTAAATAGTCTGCGTCAAAAAGTTTAATACAAAATCTGGAAAAAATCGAAAAAGTAGACAAGATTTTCTAGAATATATTTGCATTCTTGTAATTATTCTTTTAAAAAACTATGAGAAATATACAAAGCTCTAATTTCCATCCTCTTTTTTTTTTTTTTTACACTTTCCTTTTTCACTTTTTCTTTCCTCAAAAAAAAAAAATACTTATTTTTTTAAACCTTCTTCACTAAATCACTCATCCCAGTGCCAAACAGCAATTAAGTACGAAGACACTGTGCGAGGAGTTTTCGAATTGACCTCTTTTCCAACCGGCAATCAATTCAATTTAGGAGAGCGGAAATAAACTTTGCGGAGAATGGAGAGAGTCGAGAGTACGGATGATGTTACTCATAGAAGAAGCGAGAAGTCGAGCAGCATCCCTTCTCATTTCTTCTCCTCGTTTAGCTCCGTCCTTCCGCCCTGGGAAAGGATTTTCCGAGCTAGTACGACATAGAAAATCCTTCGGTTAATGGAGAATTCTATTAAAACACACGAGAGTTTCATTTCCCAGCAATGCCAGAGAGGGTTTCCGCCCCAGCTTCGACTTACAGATAAATTGACGACGTCTCGTATATCTTATCAACGCGTATAAAATCACGATTCGTTCTGGCGTGAAAGCAGCGAGAACTCTCGATCTCCACCCTCACTCTTCACTGTACTTTCCTTGCGAGTTTGTACGACCAAGAAAAATGCATTATTCAGACACAAAGCGTAGCCAATCGATTCGATGACTAGAGATCGAAGGGAGAAGAGAGCAAAGGAGATCAGACGAGGAATACTTCCGGTTTCTTATAATACTTTCAGCTCCCGATGGACACTGAAACATCTATGCAGCATTTTTATTTTTTTTTAGTTTTTTAAATTTTAAATTTTTTAAATTCTTTTATTTTTTTTATTTTTTTGAATTTTAAATTTTTAAAATTCTTTTATTTTTTTTTATTTTTTTAAATTTAACATTTTTTAAATTCTTTTATTTTTTTTACTTTTTTAAATTTAAAATTTTTTAAATTCTTTTATTTTTTTTACTTTTTTAAATTTAACATTTTTTCAATTCTTTTATTTTTTTAAATTTAAAATTTTTTAAATTCTTTTATTTTCTAAAATTTTTTAAATTCTTTTATTTTTTTTATTTAAAAAATTTTTTTTTATTTATTTTTTATTGATAGAATTCTGTAAAAGCTTTCACCTGGAGTGGCATTGTAGGTAAATCTACCGATTATTTATCAGGGCATTTGATAAGTTTTTGCAAACTGGGATTTTAACAATACTTGTCTAATTTTTTTATTCTTGCGGCAATTGGTTTTTTTTTTTAATTTTGAGTTTAATTTATCGAAATATCATTTTTGTTTGATTTAATTCAATTTAAAAAAATTGTTGTTCTTAATAAATTTTAATGAAATTAATTTCTTAAATTTTGTTTAGTTTTTATTTTTCAAAACAAGACTTTTTAGAATTTCTTCGGATGTTTTTAATGTGTCGATCGTTAATTTGGGTTAAAAAAATCGTAGGTAATTAAAAATTTGGCAAAAAAATGTAATTAGCGCTTTTTAGAGTAATGTCAATCATATAAAAAATCGCGGATCCAATTAGAAGTGCCAAAGATCGAAACCAGGTCGAAGAATTAACATTTCTGTGGCAATTGTTTTTTTATTTTAATTCATTAAAATATAATTTTTATTTACCATAATTAATTTTATTAAATTTTCGTTCTTATACAATTCTAATTAAATTAGTTTTTTAATTTTTTCAAAATTCAATTCAATTTTTATTTTCCAAAAAAAGGTATTCCAGAATTTCTTCCGATTTCCAAAATGAGTCGTTCGATAATTTGCTTTAAAAAATTGTAGGTAATTAAAAATCTGCAAAAAAATTAATTGCTTAGTATAATTAAAAATCTGCAAAAAAAAATTAATTGCTTAGTATAATTAAAAATCTGCAAAAAAAAATTAATTTCTTAGTATAATTAAAAATCTGCAAAAAAAAATTAATTGCTTAGTATAATTAAAAATCTGCAAAAAAAAATTAATTGCTTAGTATAATTAAAAATCTGCAAAAAAAAATTAATTGCTTAGTATAATTAAAAATCTGCAAAAAAAAATTAATTGCTTAGTATAATTAAAAATCTGCAAAAAAAATTAATTGCTCAGTATAATTAAAAATCTGCAAAAAAAATTAATTTCTTAGTATGATTAAAAATTATTGCCTAGAATAATAATAATTACAAGAAATAAAATATAATTTCTGAAAAATAATTCAGTAATTAAGCATCTAAATTCAGTGCATTAATTCTTCATGTTGCAGGAAAAATGTCGAAGCAGGGTAGTATAAAGGGCAGCATAAAGGACGGCGAGAAGGGTCCTTACGATCTGGTGGAGACGAACGGCGATGCTGGCAACAATGAGATCAAGCTCGAGGCTAAGATGTCCCTGTTGAACGGGGTAACTGTTATCGTTGGTTCGATTATCGGTTCCGGTATATTCGTCAGTCCCGCCGGTGTCTTGAACCACACCGGAAGTGTCAACGCCAGTCTGCTGGTTTGGACGGCTTCCGGAATTTTTTCCATGGTGAGTATATTCTCTGCAAAAAAAAAAAAAAAAAAAAAAACTCAATCGATCTTCCTGAATTGAAAAAAAAAAAAAAAAAAAAAAAAAAAAAAAAACTGTAATCATCGGGCAAAACCTCTCTCATTATAAATCAGCAAAAAAAACTTGCTATATAAAATTTGACCAAATTTACAATAATTTATTTAACATCGTTGAAATTAATACTAATAAATAATAAATTTAATTGTCATTATAATCAAGATTATTATCATTATTATTATTTATAATTACAATTTTCATTATATTATTTATTTACAATTTTTTATTATTATTTAAAATT
The DNA here is from genome assembly GCA_964016905.1 of Perithous albicinctus. Classification (NCBI taxonomy): domain Eukaryota; kingdom Metazoa; phylum Arthropoda; class Insecta; order Hymenoptera; family Ichneumonidae; genus Perithous; species Perithous albicinctus. The sequence continues at coordinate 8,886,133 of OZ024702.1, read as the reverse complement.
ACAATTTTTATTATATTATTTATTTATAATTTTCTATTATTATTTATAATTACAATTTTTATTATATTATTTATTTATAATTTATTATTATTATTTATAATTACAATTTTTATTATATTATTTAATTATAATTTTTTAATTATTATTATTATTAAGAAGCCCTGAAATCATATGCTGGTTTTATTGAATACATTGGTGATTTATCGTCTAACGATCCACCCCCTCCCCCCCCCCCCCCTCTTTTCCGTTTCGCATGAGCGCTTTATTTCCCGTTGACGTCGTTTCTTCGCGTTTACACTCTAACTGGGTGACAGGTTCGATTTTTCACTATCACAAATAATTATGTCTGTTACCGGTGCTCGCGGTGCGTTACACACGGCGGTAAATATAGTGTATGGTAATATTGAACCGATCGTCGAGACGGCTCGTTCAAGCGTGAACAGGGCACGGGGCGATCGAGGGAGAGAGAGAGAGAGAGTGAGTGAAGTCGTGTGTGGGCGATTTTTCTTCATTACTTCGGTATCGTTCAAACGACGCATTCAGCGAGTCCAAACAATTATTAGATCGCATCTACTATTTTTTTTTTTTTTTTTTAAATGAAGTCATGAAATTTATTGTATTTTTTTTTTATCTCATCTCTGGTCGGATTTTAGACGATTTTTTTTCGGAAATTTACAGCCAAGTCTGGTGGCGATGAAATCAATTATTTTAAACAGTAAAATTATTTAAAAAATATTTTTTGTTCGAACGATTTAATTTTGTCAAATTTTCGTCTCCTTACATTTTATTCGAATTCTGCAGTCTCGATTTTTCTGTGGATTTGTATTTTTTTTTCATTATTCTGCAAATTTTGTCAAATTTTTTATTAAATTCTGCAGATTTTTCGCGAAAATACGTGTTTTTTTTTATTTTGCACAAAAGATCCCTTTTTTTTGTTAGATATTTGCATTAAATTAGATAATTTTTATTCCTTTCCAAGTTCGAAATACAAATAATTTGGAAAAATGGTAATTCATTGAAATTTTTTTTTCTTCCAGGGCTTAAAAAAATGTAATTATGCTAAATCTTTTTCATGCTGTTTTATGTTAGGTGGGAGCTTATTGCTACGCCGAGCTCGGATGCATGATTAAGAAATCCGGCGCCGATTATGCCTATATCATGGAGACTTTTGGTCCATTCATGGCCTTCGTTAGGCTCTGGGTCGAGTGCATGATTGTCAGGCCATGCAGCCAAGCGATCGTTGCCCTTACCTTCAGTATTTACGTTATGAAGCCCTTCTTTCCGGACTGCACTCCACCTGACAATGCTGCAAGAATGCTCGCCATTTGCTGTATATGTGAGTATGCATTTTTTTTAAATCTGCAAAAAAATGTTGGATTTTTTAAATTTCTTAAAATTTTCATTAAAGAGGCTGCAAAGTCGAACTCTGCAAATTGCTTCCTCATTTTTCCACTTTTTACGAAGGTACCTCTATGAGGAATTATGATGATCAATTTTGGCTTCCTCATAGAGGAGGACGGACTTTTTTTCTAAATCACTTTTCTCGACCATTTTGGACCATTAGTATACTGAGATGAAGATTTCGAAAAATGTTTTTTGCATAAAAACAAAGCTTCCTCTATGAGGAAGCAAAAGAGAAGAAATTAAAAAAAATAAAGCAATAAACTTTTACATGAAACACACAATTTCGTTAGAATTTTTTTAAATGTCATCAAGAATTTTATCTCTATAATTTGTAACGAATTTTTTTATCAAATATATTCTTTTCTAAATTAAAAAGAAAACTCTGTAATGTAATAATGTAAAAATCTGCAAAAAAGAATTAATTTCTTAGTATAGAATTTTATCTCTATAATTTTTAACGAATTTTTTTATCAAATATATTTTTTTCTAAATTAAAAAACAAACTTTGTAATGTAATCGGTATAATATATAGATCGATAGAAAAAATCGTGTCAAATGAACACTTCAGATCATTACGATGAGAATTTTTTAAATAAAAAAATCGTAAAAAAAATTGTCTCATTTTTTTGAGCGATTTTACAACATAGTCGAAGAAGAAAAAAAAATAGAAAAATACGATGGTTTTCACTACATCGAATTGGCATTAAATGCCCTATTAACAGATTCTTCTCACATTGGAAGCCTCTAATTGCCCTAAAAGTCTATAATCGGCATTGGATATGCTCACAGAATTCATGATTGAATCTGATGACAACTGCAAGTCTCTAATCAGCAGAGATTGCCCATATATACATAAAGAACGGTGAGAACTTCACCCAGAGGCACATATACGCGATCTCTCGGCTATATAATCGTTTACCAGCAGCGTGTCCTTCGTCCAAATTGCGACGCGACGTCGAAACCCCCGTCTCGTAGAGACAGACCACCAATCTCTCTTCTACGAAAAATGCTGCTCCTTCTCTCTTGGTGTGTCTGACGCAATATCTACAAGAATTGCACTATGTGTGGTTTTCTAACCAGCGATGTCCTCCCGCTCTCTCTCTCTGTCTCCCATCCAATGATTCTCATTTTTTTTCGTCTTCCTCTTCGCGTTCTCGGCGTCTGCGTCGATTTCTTAAGTTGGTCTTCTTCCTCTTTCTTCATCATCTTCTTCGTCTACTCGTCGTCTGCGTCGGTTTCTAAAGTTGGACTTTTTCCTCTTTTTTCTTCATCTTCTTCTTCGTCTTTTCGTCGTCTGCGTCGGTTTCTAAAGTTGGACTTCTTCCTCTTTCTTCATCTTCTTCTTCGTCTGAGTCGATTTCTTAAAAGTTGGGCTTCTTCCTCTTTTTTCTTCATCTTCTTCTTCGTCTTCTCGTCGTCTGCGTCGGTTTCTTAAGTTGGTCATCTTCATCATCTTCTTCATCATCTTCTTCATCATCATCTTCTTCTTCATCATCTTCTTCATCATCTTCTTCATCATCTTCTTCATCATCTTCTTCATCATCTTCTTCATCGTCATCTTCATCATCCTCTTCATCATCTTCTTCATCATCTTCTTCATCATCTTCTTCATCATCTTCTTCATCATCTTCTTCATCATCTTCATCATCATCTTCTTCATCATCTTCTTCATCATCTTCTTCATCATCTTCTTCATCATCTTCTTCATCATCTTCTTCATCATATTCTTCATCTTTTTCTTCGTCTTCTCGTCGTCTACGTCGATTTCTTAAAAGTTGGTCTTCTTCCTTTTTCTTCTTCGTCTTCTCGTCATCTGCGTCGATTTCTTAAGTTGATCTTCTTCCTCTTTCTTCATCGTCTTCTTCCTCTTCTTCTTTTTCTTCTCTCGCTGCTCTTGATTCCCTCCAAAGACGCCTGTCGAATTATGCTGTTGTGCTGCGCGCTTGCCAGTCGTTATACGTTATTGAATTATATTTGATTACAATGAGACGAGATTGCTGCCTTTGAGCGCGTTCGCCAGTTGTCGTTTCTCTATGAAAATCTTTCACAGCCCATGAACGCACGAGAGAGACGACGAGATCTCTCATATATCCTTGCGTCCCATTATTTTCCAACGTCTCAACCTCACAGACAGCCTCCCAAGGTTGGACTTTTGATTAGTATTCCAGGAATTATCCTCCTTCAACATTTTATCCATTCCTAACTTATACATACTTTTCCTGCTATTTCTTCGTCGTTAAAATGTACTAATTGTTTAGTAATAAGTTGTTAAAAGCTGTTAACGAGAATTTTTTCATTACACTCGCATTTTGTAACTGTGATTACTATAACATTTATGAGAGGTGACAGCAAAAATGTAGATGTAGCAAAAAAGAGGAGATCCCGAGAAAATGATCCTCGTCTCTTATTTAATGGATATGCTGAAGAACTCATCGTTTTTCATGATTTATGTGCTGATCATATATGTTCAAGTTCAGACAGTACAACATGACAGATATCGTTAATGGTCTTTGATTTCATTTTGTGTCTTTTATTCACTCTTCAATCTTAAACAATGTTACGACCGATGTCAGCCTATTGGCATCAGCATAAATTCAACAAATAATTTTACGAGCTGCTGCAGTATGGGAGAAAAAATGAGGTTTCAAGAAAATCTGCAATCTTAATGGACGAAGGAGAGTTAATAATTTTTTTTTTTTCTGATTTATGTGTCAATTACATTCAAGTTCGATAAAATTGTCAATACTTCATAATGGTCTTGAATTTTTTTGTCTCTTTACCAGAGTTATTTGACGAGGCTTAGCAATATGTGTGGAAAAAAATTGCTGTTGATAGATTTTAATAAGATTTCAAGAAATGAATAAAAGTCGAACTTTGCAAATTGCTTCCTCATTTTTCCACTTTTGACGAAGGTACCTTTATGAGGAAGTATGATGATCAATTTTGGCTTCCTCATAGAGGAAATTCCGTCCATTTCTCGTCTTTTTCTTTTTATTGAACAGATCGACTGTGCCGAAGAAATTTGGGATTGGAATATAAGTTCTCGTACAGGCACATATTTTACATCATCATAATAGTCGTGATAGAATTATTATTATTTTTCTTTTTCTTTCCATTCACTTCAGTTTAATGACTGTGTCCGGCTTCATTAATTCTCACACGGTGCTCTCAACCGCACTCGATAGTATCTCGCGCTATCAGATAAAAACGTCAAGTAACTCTCGAGAGGACTCGATGAGTCGACAGAACCATATACGATATATATACGATAGGTATATAATAATAATTGCTATAGCCGCAGGAGTCAACGTCCTCGTCGTTGACTGTATATGCTCTCACTCTCTGGAATCCGTTCACCCTGATCTCCCGTTGTGGATCTCGTTGCACGACACATTTTTTCTTCATCCACTTGCATGTGTCCGGTTGGAACTGAGGTTAACAGAGATTTAATCAGAAATATTGCTTATCGCCTGATGAAGATCAGAAGCGATGTTCCCGTTAGACAAATAAATAATAGCAATATAGAATAAAATTGTAGTTGGGTCCGAGAGAGATACGCGTGAATGTCAACAGGATTGAAATTTAACGGTGACCCGTATTGCCCCGGTTAATCTTTTTGACTTTCTCATCAGGTAAAAGAGAAAGTATTGGAATTGAAAAAAAAATGTCGTAACCAAATTTTTACGAAAATAGACGTTTTGAGGGCCTTGGAAGAAGAAAAAAAGCATTTATTCATTTCTGTCTGTCTGTGGCAGATTGCTGTCCGGAAGCACAATAACTTTTGTTCAAATTTGTGGATCGTAGTGAAACTTTCTGTGTGTCTTCTATGTGTAAAATGTAGTTTTGGTATTGAAATTCAATCCAAAATATTCACGTCTTATGACACTTTACCTTAAACGTGAAAAAAGAACAAAGGAAGTGGAAGCTTGCAAACTGTTTCCTCATCATTTTACATTTAAAAAAAATGTTTACACGTATGCAAAGTAGAACTTTGCACATTTTTTCCTCTACAAAGATTCCTCCACTATGAGGAAGCACGTTTATCCACTTTGGCTTTATTGGCTGTATTAAAATAATTATAAATATTAAATTAAATTACTTTACATGCGAAATGTTTTTAGCGTCATTATGTATACCTCAGGGTTGCCATCTCGCCCCGGTCTGCCCAACATTGCAAGCAGAATCGCGGAGGGGACAAAAAGAAGGCTAAAAGACAACCACAAAACTCGATCTTCGATGTAAATGTATCCTATATGTGGTTTCATGGCAATGAGACAGGTGGACGAATGAGACAAACGAGACGTTTCAGAGACCCTGATCGAACTTTTCTGAGTGTCTTTGATGCCGTCTTCCCACAACGTGCACTCGAACCGATTGCCTCTGATTGCGTTTCTTTTGTTTCCGAGCTTTTCCAAGCTCTTCAATCATCTCTTCCTTTTTATTCTCTTCTCCCTTATTCCGCTTTCTCGTTATCTGTAGGAAGGATATTGAGATTAAAAAAAAAAGAAAAAAACACACAGATTTTTTTTTATTAATATTTCCACCAATCTTCTATTTTATAATAGACTGGCGAATGTATAGCGGTGGGTCTTATGTGCGTCTCACTGATATTATTCGCCATCAAGGCCATGAATTACATTGAATGTCCTTCCACGAATGCGGAAATTATTATTCCTTGCTTACTACTATTGCATATGTACGTCGTTAAAATATGTTTTATCTATCTGTTGATGCAAAGCCGGAAATAATTGTCAGGCGTTGTCGAGTGATTGTTGAATGGTTTTTTTGAGACCTCTTTGTAACTCCGCGCAGATTGTCGAGACGTTCCCCGAGCAATTAAGAAATTGAACGCGTAGTCCCTCGCGAGTGTCGTGTAATGACGATGCTGGCTCGCATTATTTTTTTTTTTTTTTTTTTTTTTTAATAATGTGGACTGAAGGCGATGAGGAAGCTTTCAACGAAATTGGGTCGACCCAATTTAGCATCCACCTGGTTTCTTGTGAATGGATAGATTTCTTCTATTTTTTTCGGTCTTAAAAAAAAATGGTAACTTTACGATGCAGCTAGAAAAATTTTTGTATGTAATATATGATTTTTGGAATTTTTTTTTTCGAGTTTTTTCAATATATGGTGCATTCGGTGACATCTCGAGCAAGCTCTGACGATGACATCTCAGATCGGCTACGTAATTTTTCATACAATAACGCTTGTGGAGAAACACGTGCCAAATTTTTTTGAAATATTTTTAACGCTTTTTGCCTGAGATATAATTTTTTTGAAATTTTTTAAAAACCTACGTTTTTAAAAATCTGAAAATAATTCTGAAGAATCTTATAAGATACAAGAAAATTTTTGAGACCTGTGAGAAGATGGAGATTTCGTAACTGCCAAAGATAAATTTGAAAAATAATTTCAAGAATACAATAACACGTTCGCTGTTTTACACTCACAGACACTCACAGACACTCACACAAACACTCACACAAGCACTCTCACAAACATTCACACAAACACACACACAAACACTCACACAAACACTCACACAAACACTCACACAAACACTCACACAAGCACTCACACAAGCACTCACACAAGCACTCACACAAACACTCACACAAACACTCACACAAACACTCACACAAACACTCAATCAAACACTCACGCAAACTCTCACACAAACACTCACACAAACACTCACACAAACACTCACACAAACACTCCCACAAACACTCCCACAAACACTCGCACAAACACTCGCACAAACACTCGCACAAACACTCGCACAAACACCCACACAAACACTCACACAGACACTCACACAAACACTCACACAAACACTCACACAAACACTCACACAAACACTCACACAAACACTCACACAAACACTCACACAAACACTCACACAAACACTCACACAAACACTCACACAAACACTCACACAAACACTCACACAGGCACTGATGCAGACACTTCTTATCTCTATGTTATGTTATTTAAAGTTAACATCGCCATCAACGAGTTTTATTGAATGATCTTGAAGCTTTTCTACAAAAAAAAATCCAGTATTCACAATTTTCCAACAATTATTAAAAGAAAAAATGTACCATAACTAATTTAGTGTAATTAAAAAGGTAATTTACCAATAAAAACAGTAAATGATACAAAATCTGAAAAAAAAATAAATATAATAATAATCACATCGTCAAAAAAATGTATAGTTTTACAAGCCTGCTACGACTTTTCTCAATGTATAATTAAAATAATTTATAATATCAAAATCAAAAATGAGTAATTAAAATAATTTATAACATAAAAATCAATAATGAGCAATTAAAATAATTTATAACATAAAAATCAATAATGAGTAACTAAAATAATTTATAACATAAAGATCAATAATGAGTAACTAAAATAATTTATAATATAAAAATCAATAATGAGTAACTAAAATAATTTATAACATAAAAATCAATAATGAGCAATTAAAATAATTTATAACATAAAAATCAATAATGAGCAATTAAAATAATTTATAATGTAAAAATCAATAATGAGTAACTAAAATAATTTATAATATAAAAATATAAATAATTTATATATAAAAATCAATAATGAGTAATTAAAATAATTTATTGAAAATTATTGGGTCATCTCGAGTACTCGAAGAAACAGCCTCACAGATTGCTCGCGATAGCGATAATACTCGTCTATAAAGCGAAGAGACAATAAAGTGCTCCAAAGACATTGTTTGCACCCGATCGATGTAATAGACTATCCTCTTGAGGCAAGTATCTGCCTTCGATGAGGCCACGGTCGACCCCCGGAGATTCGCCTATATAAAACGCGCTCTCATTCAATTTAAACCGAGAGAGCTGATGACCGAACATCGAATGTCACGCGCGCATTTCCCGAAGTCAATTGTCATATTATTGTCGCGAATATGTTGAACATTGTTTATTTTCTTTTTTTTTCTTTTTTTTTTTTTTTGCGTTATCGCGTCATTCCTTATCGTCGAAAGACGCACGTTCCAAGATACCACAACACGCGTAAACGTCCAGAAACATTCTCACGTTTTTATTGTCATTCAATTTTTTATTTTTCTTTTTTTTTTTTTTTTTTGTCTTTTGTCACAGGTACTCTGGCGTTCGTCAATTGCTGGGACGTCAAATGGGCGACGAGGGTTCAAGACGTGTTCACGTACGCCAAATTACTCGCACTCTTCATTATTGTCGCCACCGGAATCTACCAATTCTGCACTGGTAAGATATTCCACATTGTCATTTTAATGTACACTTTAAGATGGTCCTTAAAATTGTTTTTTTTTTATTTTATTTTTTTATTGGCTCTAATTCAGTGTCTTTGTTTTGGAAAAAAAGAGTCGAGTAGAAATTTTATCAGATTTAAAAAAAAATATTTAGGGGTGTTCCACGACTACTGATTGTCGAATAGGGTTTATTCGACAGTCTTAATCATCTTTTTCTTTTCAACATATTTGAAAAATAAAAATTTGACAAATTTCTGTCATGTACTGTTGTTTGGAAAATGATAATAACGATGCTGAGCAAACAGCAAAAATAATGTTATTATCAAACATTTCAAATTTTATGAAATAAGCAATTTACAATTAGCAGCAAATTTAAATCAGTTCGATGAACCCAAACGAGGCTTTTAGGAAAAATGAAAAAATTTCGTGTTTCATAAAAATGTGAATAAAAAAATATTATCGTTCGCGAGATACTTCGAATTAAAATTCATAAATTCTCAATCATCAGAACGAAAATGAAGGAAAAATTGATATTGTATAAAAATAACATTTGAAATAAATTGCTATTACAATTTGTATTATATATATATGTTTTAAATTGCGATTGGCTAACATTTCAATATAAGAAATATTATAAAATTAAGAAAAAAAAATGTTGTGAGTTGTTTCACGACCATTAAGTGTTGAATAGGGTTGTTTTATTCAACACTCTTATTTCACAAAATGAAAATTTTCCAAAAAAACGTTTTGCAATATTTCTCTCAGTTATTCGTAAAAATGATAATAACGATTATGAGCAAACAGCAAAAATCGAGTAGTTATCAAGAATTTCAAGTTTTATGAAATAAACAATTAACGATTGGCAGCAAATTCAAATCAGTTCAATAACACAACTCCAAACCCTGTTAATTTTTTAACACCGGATTTTTAAGGCGATGCTCGAGTAGATTTTTTTACCGATCAGTCGGTAAAACAGTTACGATTTCGTAGTTTACAAAATTCGTTGTTATTGTATTACAAATATGTCTCAAATTGCACAGGATTATAACATCAATAATTGCATATCAGCGTCCACTCGAATTTTGGTTGAAAACGCTTGAAAAACAACGAAAATTGACAAATCTGTGAACGTATAGAAAACCAATATGGCCGCTCTAACTGTAAACTGCCACTTCTTTCGTTTTATACAAACAGTTCTAAGCATCGCATTTGAAAAATGAAAGTGGATGTCGATGCGCCTATGTTGATATTATAATCCTGTGTAATTTCAGACATATTTGTAATACAATAACAAGGATTTTTGTAAAATAGAAAACCGCACTTTTTTATCGATCAGTCGGTAAAAAAGATCTAATCCAGCTTCGCCTCAACAGTCTAGTGGCTCAAGGTCTCCGAACAATTTTCATCGCTAGTTCGATCGACTCTCACCGAAGCTCTTTTCAATGTGTCGAGTCTGCTCCGATTATCCATGGATACGTGTCGAGATGTGAGAGCGTATCAGGGGTAAAACATATATATATGTATATATGAGCGAACGGTGCAGAGCCTGCTCGGATCGGCGGAGCGAGTCTCGGGAGGGAGCGTTGAATGAAAGCGTTCCTTGGGTAGGAGTAATAGGGCTGGTATTTCGCACTTATCAAGCAGTTGCTCGAGAGTCCAGCACAATATATAAGTCGGCCGAGTCCTTGTGCCATCGCCGTCGAGGCGCACTAATTGCATTTTACCAGGAGAGTTTCTTCTCACCGAAGGCCTTCCATTGAATCGACGATGATGGTTATATACACTCGACAAAGCGATTCATTCGTTACAACCGATTAGACTTCGAAAAAGATTTCACTCTAAGATTCGAGACTCGTATTTCAAGCAATTAAAAAAAAATAAAAATTTATTGAAAGGGGTTTTCTTTTTAATTGTACAGAATTAGAAAGTGGGTAAGAAAAAAAAATGAATGAAAAAATGGAATTTAAAAAAAAATTGAAAAAATTGTATCTCAGGTAAAAAGTGTTAAAAAAATCTAAAAAAAATTAATTGAAAGGGTTTTTCTTTTTAATTGTACAGAATTAGAAAGTGGGTAAGAAAAAAAATGAATGAAAAAATGGAATTTAAAAAAAAATTGAAAAAATTGTATCTCAGGTAAAAAGTGTTAAAAAAATCGAAAAAAAATTAATTGAAAGGGGTTTTCTTTTTAATTGTACATAATTAGAAAATGTGTAAGAAAAAGAAATGAATGAAAAAATGGAATTTAAAAAAAATTAATTGAAAGGGATTTTCTTTTTAATTGTAGATAATTAGAAAATGTGTAAGAAAAAGAAATGAATAAAAAAATGGAATTTAAAAAAAAATTGAAAGAATCATATCTCTGGTAAAAAGTGTTAAAAAAATCTAAGAAAAATTAATTGAAAGGGTTTTTCTTTTTAATTGTAGATAATTAGAAAATGTGTAAGAAAAAGAAATGAATAAAAAAATGGAATTTAAAAAAAAATTGAAAGAATCATATCTCTGGTAAAAAGTGTTAAAAAAATCTAAGAAAAATTAATTGAAAGGGTTTTTCTTTTTAATTGTACAGAATTAGAAAATATGTAAAAAAAAGAAATGAATGAAAAAATGGAATTTAAAGAAAAATTCAAAAAATTGTATCTCAGGTAAAAAGTGTTAAAAAAATCTAAAAAAAATTAATTGAAAGGGTTTTTCTTTTGAATTGCACATAATTAGAAAATGTGTAAAAAAAATAAATGAATGAAAAAATGGAATTTAAAAAAAAATTCAAAAAATCATATCTCTGGTAAAAAGTGTTAAAAAAATCTAAAAAAAAATAGACACGTGCATTTCGACCAGGAATTTTGTATAAAAAATTATGGTGCCGATCGGAGATGTCGTTAGACCTTGATCGAGATGTCATGGAATGCCCCATATATTTTATTTTATAATGAATGTTAGATAACCATTAATAAAAAAAAAGCCTAATTTGAGAATATTTATTGAGGAAAATCTCAATATTTATTTGGGGAAGTCTGAAAAAATGCTCAAAAATCTTATGTGTTCCATACAAACATTTTTTTGGATGCTGTCCATCGCAGTCACTATTTTATCCCATTTTTTGTTTTCAATGATCTTGAAACTTTTCTACAAAAAAAACTCCAGTATTCACGATTTTTCAACAATTATTGAAAGAAGTCTAATTTAGTGTAATTAAAAAGGTAATTTAGCAATAAAAACAGAAAATGTTACGTAACATGAAAAAATCACTATAATGATGATCACATCGTAAAAAAAAATTTATAGTTTACAAGCCTGCTACGACTTTTCTCAATGTATAATTAAAATAATTTATTATATAATTGTCTATTGTGAGTGATTGAATAATTTACTGCAAATTATTGGGTCATATCGAGTACTCGAAGAACAGCTTCGCAGGTTGTTTGAAAGGGTTCTTCTTTTTAATAGTACATAATTACAAAACGTGTAAAAAAAATAAATGAAAATATTAGTGCTATTTTTAGAATTTTGTTAATTAGATAAAAAATTGTTGAAACCAGATGGAACGCCCCATATATTGAAGATAAATGGCGCAACTTTCTAAATTAGATATTCATTTTTTTGCAATTTTTTTTTTCTATTTTGAAACTCTATAAATATTTTCTTCTTTTATTATATTTCGACCTGATAGTAATTCAATGAAGAAATATATGCTGAAGTGTACAAAATTTCAGAGCATTTGATTAAACAGATTTCGAGATATCTTGGATATTATCATTGATAGGAAAAACGTGGTTCCAAAAAAAAAAAAAAAAATTCTTCGAAATTTTGTTGTATTAAAAATAACCAGAAAATAAAGTTACTTAAATTCGATCAGCTATTACAGGACCATAAAATGGGTTCCCTTCCTTTTTCTCGTGCATGTCCTGAAAAGCTTCAATTTTCTTCCTCCCTTCTTTCCGCTCTTTTTTTGAATCTCGACACAGGACTTTCTGCTTACCAGGCTCTAAATCCTTATTTAATTTTACGAATCTCCTGAAATCCATCTGCTCAATAATTCTGCATGTCTACTTATCAAAAAAATGCACAAAAAAAAAATTACTTTTTCTCAATGAATATCCCAAAATCTCCTCTAAATAATATATTCACCAGAATCGATATTCGACTCTATCTTTTTTCTCTTAATATTGAAGACAAACTACCCACCTTTCTAAATCAGATATTAATTTTCTTGCAATTTTTTTTTCTGTTCTAAAACTCTATAAATTTTTTCTCCTTTTAATTCAACGAATACATATATGCTGAAGTGTTCAAAATTTCAGAGCTATTGATTAAACAGATTTTGAGCTATCTTGGATATTATCATTGTTAAAAAAACTTCCAAAAATGCTTCAAAATTTGACTGTATTAAAAAAAAAAAACCAGGACTTAACGTTACTTAAATTCGATCAGCTATTACAGGACCACAAAATTGGTTCTCTTCCTTTCTTTCTTCTTCCTTTCGTGCATATCCTGAAGAGCCGTTCTTTCTGCATGGCAACTTATTAAAAAAATGCCAAAAAAAAAAATCAATTTCTCAATCAATAAACTAAAATCGCCTCTAAATAATATTTTCTCTCTTTTTTTCTCCTTTTTTTTCTCTCTCTCTCTCTTTCTCTCTTTTTCTTCTCTTCATTAATCTTTGAGATGCTGTTCTTTAATTATTTTTTAAAAGAGGCTTTAAGCCACTTTAAGTGAGATCCGGTTATGCACGTCTTCCGGAAGTTCGGCTGATATTCAGGCTCTTTGCGCTCGACGTGTGTCTTGAACGCCCACGCGCGTCTCGTGAAATTATATACTATATATGACTTGGTTCTATAGATCCATAAAACCGGTCTCTCTCTCTTCCTCTCTTCCTCTCTTTCTGTCTATGTCTCTCCTGTCTTTTCAGTGTCGTCCTGTTACCGGACGAGACAATTTGCCCAATCAAAAACTCGGTTAAATACGTCCGCGCGCTTAGAGCAAGTCACACGCGGCATATGTCAAGCTCGTGCGTAAAGAATCGGTTAAATTGGGTCCATTCAGAGTGCCCGAATGATTCGCTCTTTTGCTGGCTTTATGTATCATCGTCTCTCGTCGCAATCGATAATCGCTGTGCCGCCAGGTTTTCTTTGACATGTCACAAAGAAACTGCCAGAGAGACTTGTGGAATGAGTTCCCACGATCGTTAGCCCTTAATATGATTATTGTTTGTTAGTGTGTTTATAAATAAAAAAAGCAACGTAGAAAATTCGATGCTAAAATTTCTTCGCGATTTTCAGAGCAACGGAATTAAATTAATAGTCATTTTTGTTGATTTATGAATTATTTTGTTTGTTGTTTAATTAGTTGGTAATTTGATTATTCATAGAATGGGTTAATTAGTTATAGGGAAGATATTAAATGTGATTTGTATTGTTGGTTACGTCAACCCTGCAAGTTTTTAGCCCTAATTTTAATTTATTGGCATGTTTTATTAAAGCAACATAGAAAATGCTGCAATGAAATTAAGTTCCTGACTAGATTTCTTCAGGATTTGAGAATAATTGAATTATTTGAATATTTGTTTTTTCTTTATTAATGAATGATTGATTACGTCAAACCTTTAATTTCGAAGCCCTTATTTTAATTTATTGGCATGTATTATTAAAGCAACATAGAAAATGCTCCAATAAAATTAAGTTCCTGGCTAAATTTCTTCAGGATTTGAGAATAATTGAATTATTTGAATATTTGTTTTCTTTATTAATAAATGATTGATTGCGTCAACCCTTTAATTTCTAAGCCCTTATTTTAATTTATTGGCATTTAAAGCAACATAGAAAATGCTCCAATAAAATTAAGTTCCTGGCTAAATTTATTCAGGATTGGAGAATAATTGAATTATTTGAATGTTTGTTTTCTTTGTTAATAAATGATTTATTATGTCAACCCTTTAATTACTAAGCCCTTATTTTAATTTATTGGCATGTATTATAGAAGCAACATAGAAAATGCTCCAATAAAATCCAGGTCCTGACTAAATTTCTTCAGGATTGGAGAATAATTGAATTATTTGAATGTTTGTTTTCTTTGTTAATAAATGATTTATTATGTCAACCCTTTAATTACTAAGCCCTTATTTTAATTTATTGGCATGTATTATAGAAGCAACATAGAAAATGCTCCAATAAAATCCAGGTCCTGACTAAATTTCTTCAGGATTGGAGAATAATTGAATTATTTGAATATTTGTTTTTTCTTTATTAATAAATTATTGATTACGTCAACCCTTTAATTTCTAAGCCCTTATTTTAATTTATTAGCATGTTTTATTAAAGCAACATAGAAAATGCTCCAATAAAATTAAGTTCCTGACTAAATTTCTTCAGGATTTGAGAATAATTGAATTATTTGAATATTTGTTTTTTTCTTTATTAATAAATGATTGATTACGTCAACCCTTTAATTTCTAAGCCCTTATTTTAATTTATTGGCATATATTATTAAAGCAACATAGAAAATGCTCCAATAAAATTAAGTTCCTGGCTAAAATTCTTCAGGATTTAAGAATAATCGAATTATTTGAATATTTGTTTTTTTTATTAATAAATAATTGATTACGTCAACCCTTTAATTTCTAAGCCCTTATTTTAATTTATTGGCATGTATTATTAAAGCAACAGAAAATGCTCCAATAAAATCCAGATCCTGGCTAAATTTCTTCAGTATTTAAGAATAATCGAGTTATTTGAATATTTATTTTTTTTATTAATAAATAATTTATTACGTCAACCCTTTAATTTCTAAGCCCTTATTTTAATTTATTGGCATGTATTATTAAAGCAACATAGAAAATGCTCCAATAAAATTAAGTTCCTGGCTAAAATTCTTCAGGATTTAAGAATAATCGAATTATTTGAATATTTTTTTTCATTATTAATAAATGATTGATTACGTCAACCCTTTAATTTCTAAGCCCTTATTTTAATTTACTAGCATACATTATTAAATCATCATAGAAAATGCTCCAACAAAATCCAGTTCCTAACTAAATTTCTTCAAAACTTAAAAAAAATCGAATTATTCAAATATTTCTTTTCTTCATTAATAAATAATAGATTATATCAACCCTTTAATCCCTCAGCCCTTATTTTAATTTACCAACACACACCATTAAAGCACCCCAAAAAAAAGCTGCAATAAAATTCAAAATTTCTTCTCGATTTAATAATACTAAAAATATTAGAATATATATATATTTTTTTTATTAATAAACAATTGATTATGATCAACCACCCTCCAATTACCCTATCCCCAATATCTAAATTTTTTTTCTTCATTTTTTCTCAGGACACACCGAGCACTTTACCTTCGACAACACCAAGACCGAAGTCACCAGCATAGCCCTCAGCTTTTATTCCGGACTGTTCGCTTACAACGGCTGGAACTATCTCAACTTCATTATAGAGGAGCTAAAGGATCCAGTGAGAAATTTGCCAAAGGCTATCGGTATCTCCTGTGCCCTCGTCACCGTTGTCTATGTACTCACGAACATGGCTTTCTACACGACTCTAAGTCCAATCGAAGTACTGGGCAGCGGAGCCGTCGCAGTGGTACGAAAAACTTTCGATCATTTATCGCTTCGATCGATCATAGATCACTCGTATTACAGTAATCATCAATTGCATTCTAACATATATATATAATTTTTTTTTTTTTTTTTTTTTTTTTTTTTAATTATTTTACAGACATACGCTAACCAGTTATTTGGGATAATGGCCTGGACGATACCAGTATTCGTAGCTTTATCCACCTTTGGTGCTGTCAATGGGATTCTCCTGACGTCTTCGCGTCTGTTTTACGCCGGTGCCTGCGAGGGACAGATGCCCGAGATTTTGACGATGATTCAAGTGTCCAGGGTGACGCCCACACCGGCTGTTATTTGCATGGTAAGTTCAGAAATATGGATTTACATGTCGATGCAAATACTCGTGAAATTTTATAAATTTATCGGCGGTTAATATGGGCGGCATTGTTTGATACAGTTTTTTACTGGAATTTTTATTATTATTATTATAAAAATGTCTATATAGAAATGTAGCATAAATAATTATTTATATAATCATTGATAAAAATGTCTAAATTTATCGATCATTCTTTTAATGTCTTTTGCATCTTTATTTTTAATTGAGTATGAAATTAGTTTTTTACAATACAATGTTTACTGGAATTTTTATTATTATCGTGAAAATTTCTATTAAAAAATGCACCATAAATAATTATTTATATAATCGTCGATAAAAGTGCATAAATTTATCGATCATTCTTTCAATGTTTTTTCTATCTTTTTTTTTAATTGAATATGAAATTAATTTTTTACAATACAATGTTTACTGGAATTTTTATTATTATCGTGGAAATTTCTATAAATAAAAAGCACCATAAATAATTATTTATATAATCATCGATAAAAGTGCCTAAATTTATCGATCATTTTTAATGTCTTCACGATCTTTATTTTTAATTGAATATGAAATTAATTTTTTACAATACAATGTTTACTGGAATTTTTATTATTATCGTGGAAATTTCTATAAAAAAAATGCACCATAAATAATTATTTATATAATCATTGATAAAAGTGCCTAAATTTATAGATCAATTTTAATGTCTTTTCTATCTTTATTTTTAATTGAATGTGAAATTAATTTTTTACAATACAATGTTTACTGGAATATTTATTATTATCATAGAAATTTCTATTTAAAAAATGCACCATAAATAATTATTTATATAATCGTCGATAAAAGTGCCTAAATTTATCGATCAATTTTTATGTCTTCACGATCTTTATTTTTAATTGAATGTGAAATTCATTTTTTACAATACACTGTTTACTGGAATATTTATTATTATCATGGAAATTCTATAAAAAAATGCACCATAAATAATTATTTATATAATCATCGATAAAAGTACCTAAATTTATCGATCAATTTTAATGTTTTCACGATCTTTATTTTTAATTGAATATGAAATTAATTTTTTACAATACAATGTTTACTGGAATATTTATTATTATCATGGAAATTCTATAAAAAAATGCACCATAAATAATTATTGATATAATCATCGATAAAAGTGCCTAAATGTATCAATTCATTTTTACCATCTTCACGATCTTTATTTTTAATTGAATATGAAATTTATTTTGCAGGCACTTCTCTCAATGTTGTACCTGACATCTTCAAACATCGATGCTCTGATAAATTACGTTGGCTTCGTAACTTGGGTAAATAAATAATCACGACATTACTCTACACATTTCTCTAAATTTTCGTCAATTCTATTTTCATTTCAAATCTTAACGCACCATTCAAAACCACCTCTTTTTTTTTTCAATTATCGAATTATTGAATATTTTCCACCTAAATTATAAATCAATATTCTTTCTTTTTTTTTTTATAAATCTGCCTTTTTTTCTCAATTGAGAAAGTGCTCTTCTTTTTACACGCTTTCATATGCCTCTTCGCGCTACCGGTGACACATTATTTAATCAAGCTGGTTGCGTTTGTGCACGCGTGAATTATTAGCGGTTTCACCGGATGCGCTCCGAAAAATTTCGTAATAAGTTTTATCACTCTAATTTGACGTAATCCAAGTCAACCTGTGTAATTTGGTGATTCATATCTGTGCAGCTCAGCATCGGAGTGTCGGTCTTGTGTCTTCCCTGGTTGAGGTGGGCGCAACCTAATCTTCCAAGGCCGATAAGAGTCAATCTCGTGTTTCCAGTGGTTTACATACTTGGCACGCTTTTCGTCACTCTCGTTCCCATGTACGCCAGTCCAGTGGAAACAGGTACGAATTAATGTCAAATTTTTAAGACACATTTTTTTTTTCAATTTCTACATACACATTTATTTATTTATTTATTTATTAAAAAAAAAAAAAAAAATTACCAATCAATTTTCAGGCTACGGTATTCTGATGATTCTGTCTTCGGTTCCTGTGTACTTTGGTTTTATCGCTTGGAGAAACAAGCCGATATTCTTCCAGAAAGGAGTCGGTAAGTATTTTTTGGTCCTCAATTTTATGTCCTCGATTTTTATTTTTTTTTACATTTTTTTAAATTTTTTTTTAATGAGCCATAATTTATCCATCAAGACAACAGCAAGCTCACTATAGAAAAAAAAAAAAAAAAAAGGTTGAGCATTTCGTGAAAATATACGTGAATATTTATACACGTGATAACGAAAATGACATTTATTGCCTGTTTTTCATTTGAGTTTCTCTTTGATTTTTTTTATTTCTACAGGCGCCGTCACCCAATTTCTCCAGAAGATGATGGTTGTCGTTGGACCAAAAAAAGACTAAGGTTTTCAAGCACACTATTACATTTTTATACTCTCTCATATATCACGCATGCCTTTTAAATACATTTTATCATTTTAATCGGGATGAAATTGCAATGAAAAAAAAATAAAAAAAAAAGAAGATAATCATTTGTGCACAGTCGGTTAATGACTTGGCTGGAATCAATTGGAAAGCCGTTTAAAACTTTGAGTTTGCATGGTGAAATCATGTAACACCGGCACCCAACAGCACACTCGCATATCTACGAGAGCACCGCAATACTTTTTTTAAGATTTCGATAATTTTATGCCAGAAAGTGTGGTTTCTTTTTTTTATTGATTCAAAAAAATATCATTAAAATCTTATGCATTTGATTACTCGAAGTGGGATTCGGATTACGTAAAAAAAAATTCTATACTGAGATGGGATTTTATTTTATGGTGATTAAAGTACTCTATAATAATAGTATAGGGAGCAATCCACCCTGTTTCCACCTGGATTTGGATCATCATTTTTTGTAGGTTTAGTTGGACCCTCAACTTCACAATTTTTTTTTTTTTAATCATTTTTTAATATATTTTTTAAGTGACATATCGAATGCCAAAATTTTAAAATCTGAAAAAATTCTGAAAGATACTTTGTTCAATAACAAAATTATCTAGCTTATAGCCAAAGTGGGAAAGATTTTTCTTCTTACTGTTTTCAAGCTTTTTTTATTTAGATAATTATTTAAAAATGGGAAAAATAATTCATTTACTACAGGCGATTGGTCAAATGTTTATTTATGTAAAACCGGATATTTCAGAGTTTTTAGGCATTTTTTCAGATTTTTCCGAACTACCCAAATTTAAAAAAAAATGTTTTTTAAAGTGACATAATCGAATGCCATAATTTAAAAATTTGCTAAAATTCAATAAAATACTTTGTTCAATAACAAAATTATCTAGCTTATAGCCAAAGTGGGGAAGATTTTTCTTCTTATAGTTTTTAAGCTTTTTTTATTAACAAAATTATTAAAAAATAGAAAAAATAATTAATTTATTAAATTGTAGTAGTAGTAATTTACAGGCGATTGGTCAAATGTTTATTTATGTAAAACCGGATTTTTCGTAATTTTTTCAGATTTTTCCGAGCTATGCACATTTTTTTAAAATAGTTTTTTAAAGTCACATAATCGAATGCCATGATTTAAAAATCTGCAAAAATTCTGAAAAATACTCTATTGAATATAAAAATTTTCTAGCTTATTGCCAAAGTACGCAAGATTTTTCTTCTTATAGTTCTTGAGCTTTTTTTTATTTAAAAAATTATAAAAAATAGAAAAAAAGTCAATCTTAAGAACTGTAAGAAAAAAAATCGAGCGTACTTTGGCAATAAGCTAGAAAATTTTGATAATCAATAGACTATTCTTCCGAATTTTTTCAGATTTTTAAATGACGCCATTCGATATGTCACTTAAAAAAAATATTGAAAAAAAAGATTTGCATAGTTCGGAAAAATCTAAAAAAAAATCCTAAAAATCTGAAAAAAATTCTGAAAAATCTGGTTCAACATAAATAAACATTTGACCAATCGCCTCAAGTAAATTAATTATTTTTTCTATTTTTCAATATGTTTTTAAATAAAAAATGCTTCTAAACCATAAGAAGAAAAATCTTCCCTTGGCTAAAAGCTACATAATTTTGTTATTGAAGAAACTATTTTCCAGAATCTTTTCAGATTTAAAAACTATGGCATTCGATATGTCACTTTAAAAATATATTTAAAAAAAAAAACAAAAAAAAAAATTAGTGAATTTGATGGTCCAATTAAGTTTACAAAAAATGATGAGCCAAATCGGGGAGGTCAAATCCAGGTCGAAACGGGGTGGAATGCCCTATAGGCAATCCCTTAGAACTTGGGTACTTTAAAAGGGATTTACGAGACCCCAGAGACAAATTGATTCCACTTAATATCGCGATCGTTCGATTTAACAATTTTTTCTTGCCTACAATTGTTGCAGTTAACTTCACCAAGTTCCTGCAGAAGATAATGATGGTCGTCGGGAAGGCGAAACCAGCTCAGGTGTAAAAGGGCCTACAGCGAGAAGAGATTGGATTTTAAAAGGAGACGAAGGCGTGGATCGTAAGAAATCGTAAGGAAGTATCAGAAGGAAACCGAAGGAGAAGACTCCCAGCTTAGTAATAACGAAGACAAGAGAAAAGGAAAAAGAAGAAAAAGAAGAAAAAAAAAAAAAAAACCCAAAAACCGGAGCATAATAAAAAGATGAAAGCACAGGTGTGCGTCCAACGACAAGAGACAGCCATTATTGAAGTGGGACGCGCGCGAAAAAAGTCTGAAGCGAATAATCCTCTGAGAAAGGGTTCGAAAATTTCGGAGGAGGGAAGAGAGACCCTCGCATTTGGCTTTCCAAGCTCGCTGCGAATATTTTCTCCTCGTTTTTGGCAGCGACTCATTTTTAAAAAAATTTTATTGTTATTGATTTTACAATAATTTAACCGATAAACGAGCGCTCGAGACGTTTCAATTTTTCGGCTCTCCATCGTAAAATTTTACTCAATTGAGAGAGAGAGAAAAAGTCACGCGATTCGATTTTTAATCGAAGATCCACTTTTTTTTTTTTAATTATTAATTTTTATTATATTCCTCCTTCAAAATTTACTAAAAAAAAAAAAATACATCACACGTGTCGATGGAGAGCTCTCGATATCCCGCCGATAAAATCGAGAGAAATAGAAATTTACGTCGCATAATATACAAAAGACATGAAGAAGAAAAAAAATTACTGCCAAGAGATTTAATTTAGATACTATTCTGTACGTTTGGAATTAATGATGGCGAGTTATCAGACCCAATTTATTAGATTCCAGACGAATATCAAATTGCACGCACTTTACACATTCCCCTCCCCCCCCCCACCCGATCGCCCCGTTTTTTTAAATTTTATTGTACGGTAATCCACGTATATTATATATTTATACTAATGATATTTTTTAGGCTGATAACGAAAGATATGTTTAGAACTTTCCGTTTGCGAATTAATTCTCGTCGATTTCACAGAGAAAGGTCAGTCGCGCATCTGGTTGTGGTCCCACAGAGAGACCTGCCGATCCGATGATTTAATTATGTATATTTGTAGGGCCTTGTGAAATCGAGGAGAATAAAATTACCCTCACTTTTCAGCGATGGAAAGTTGCACATATCCGTAGATGAATTTTTTTTTTTTTTTTTTTTGAAAAATATATCCACGGACCAATCGCGGTCTCCACAGGGTATATTCTTGAAACGAGATCTCGACTATATATAGTTACGGAAACAAAAAAAAAAATAACCCCGAATCTCTCCACTTAGCTGTTTTTACGATAGATGAAAATACCGATGCTTTTATACTATTATTTAAATAATCAATGAATTATTTATATGAGGCACTGTGAGTCAACTCATTTGGTCATCGACCTTACCTCCTCGGGATCAGTTCACTAATTTTGGGCATATTTTCGTCCTGAAAAGGAGGATTTTTTTTTTTATTTTTGTTACTTTTATCTGATAAAATAACTTTTTTTTTACACTACTTTTGAGTAACAATGAATTTCGACCAGGTGGAAATATCTGAAATTTTTTTTTTTTCATAAAATTAGTAAAACAAGTGATAAATATCTGAAAAAAAAAATATCCTTTTTTTTGTGGACCAAAATATGCGAAAAAAAATTTGGTAGATCAACCCGAGGGGATCGGGCCAATAACTAAGTGAATTCACTTGGAATGCCCCATATATTTATCGGGCATTCCATGACATCTCGATCAAGCTCTGACGAGGACATCTCAAATCGACTCCGTAATTTTTTCCACAAAAGTACTTGTCGAGAAACACGTACCAAATTTTTTTTCGATTTTTTTCAACACTTTTTATCTGAGATATAGTTTTTTGGAATTTTTAAAAAAGCTATATTTTTAGAAAAATCTGAAAAAAAATCTGATAAATCTTATAAAAAATAACCAAATTTTTGAGCTCTATGCGAAAATGGAGATTTCATAACTACCAAAGATAAATTTGAAAAATAAAATGAAAGATTGGAATGCATTTTTGGGATAAAAATGAAGAAAAAAAGTTCCTTATAATATAGATTAAAAAAGTGATATCTTTTAAATGGTATGATGACTATATTAAAATAATATCAGAGGCATTTCATGACATCTGGATGAGGATCTGACGATGATGTCTCAGATCGACTCCGTAATTTTTTACACGAAAGCACTTGTCGAAAAACACGTGCCAAATTTTTTAAAGATTTTTTTGACATTTTTCTGAGATAAAAAACTTTCGAAAAATTAAATCTCAGATGAAAAGTGTTAAAAAAATCTAAAAAAAATTTGGCACGTTTTTTTCGACAAGTACTTTCGTGTAAAAAATTACGGAGTCGATCTGAGACATCATTGCCAGGTCCTGATCCAGATATTATTTTAATGTCACTTTTTCCATTTATATTATAAGAAACTTTTTAGTACATTTTTATCCCAAAAATGCATTCTAATCGTTTATTTTATTTTTCAAACTATTTTTCAAATTTATCTTTGGTAGTTACGAAATCTCCATCTTCGCATAAGCCTCAAAAATTTTGTTATATTTTACAAGATTTTTCAGAAATTTTTTATCAGATTTTGAAAAACATAGATTTTTCAAAAAATTATATCTCCGATAAAAAGTGTTTGAAAAAATCTAAAAAAAAATTGGTACGTGCTTTTCGACAAGTACTTTTGTATAAAAAATTACGGAGTCGATTTGAGATCTTGATCGAGGTGTGATGGAATGCCCCTTATATACATATATTGTAGTTGTTGCTTCCAAGATTCTTCAGGATACCTTGCGACCATGCGAACTTTTTAATGTATAAAATATAGCAGCAACAAACGAGAAAAAGAAGAAGAAAAAAAAAAAAAAAGAAAGAGAACAAAATCCAACAACTCACAAGACAATAAAGCATTGACTGAATATATATCGAATGAATATAAGTGAAAGAGCGATTTACATTCCGTAGAATGATTTTTGTATTATTAGCTTTTTTATGTTCCGAACCTTTCCCCCCTCGTTATAAACCTATGTATGTACTTGAAAAAAAAAAAAGGAAAAAAAAAGAAAATTTGCGAGAGCTGCTCTACAGTTAATAGCGAAGATATGCTGTTAACTCGTGCCTAGGTTTGTTGTGTGAGCGTCATGAATCGCCTGTAAAATAGAAGTTGCGTATCTTGAGATTGAACGTGCTCTATCGGTAGCTTAGGATCTTGAACAAATGATTAAAAAAAAAAAAAGCAGAAAAAAAAAAAAATGTATGAGATGATAAAGAAGCGAACTGTGACAATATACATACATAATACTATAATTGTGGCTGTATGTATCCATTTATTGTGTACTACCTCATTATTTCTGGACGAGCTTGCGATCGCCCGAATTGTAAATTTTCGAGTTTTATTTTCTTTCTCGTAAAATCTCGGAAGCTTATTTTTTTATTATAGGGAATCTCATTTTTTTTCACTTATTAAAGAATTATTTTTTCTTCTGAATCTAAAGATTCTTTAACCGTTCTGAAAATACATTAATTTGTCAAATTTTTTACACTGAAATGCACAAAATCCTCTGATTTTGTTTCATTCTTAATTTTTCAAAATTCATTTTGAATTGCAGTAAAAAACGAAAATTCGAAAGTTTCAAGGAATGGTTTATGTGAAAAGATGAATTCGCGAAACCATGCAATTATCAGAATCTATATTATCCAAGAGAATTGGAGCTTATTTTTTTTATTTTAGAAAATCTCATTTTTTTTCACTCATCAAAGAATTATTTTTTCTTCCGAATCCAAAGATTCTTTAACCATTCTGAAAATACCTTAATTTCTCAAATTTTTTACACTTGAAATGCACAAAACCTTCTGATTTTGTTTCATTCTTAATTTTTCAAAATTCATTTTGAATTGCACTAAAAAACAAAAATTCGAAAGTTTCAAGGAATGGTTTATGTGAAAAGATGAATTCGCGAAACCATGCAATTATCAGAATCTATATTATCCAAGAGAAATGGAGCTTATTTTTTTATTTTAGAAAATCTCATTGTTTTCACTCATCAAAGAATTATTTTTTCTTCCGAATCCAAAGATTCTTTAACCATTCTGAAAATGCCTTAATTTCTCAATTTTTTTACACTTGAAATGCACAAAACCCTCTGATTTTGTTTCATTCTTAATTTTTCAAAATTCATTTTGAATTGCACTAAAAAACGAAAATTCGAAAATTTCAAGGAATGGTTTATGCGAAAAGATGAATTCGCGAAACCATGCAATTATCAGAATCTATATTATCCAAGAGAATTGGAGCTTATTTTTTTATTTTAGAAAATCTCATTTTTTTTCACTCATCAAAGAATTATTTTTTCTTCCGAATCCAAAGATTCTTTAATCATTCTGAAAATACCTTAATTTCTCCAATTTTTTACACTGAAATGCACAAAACCCTCTGATTTTGTTTCATTCTTATTTTTTCAAAATTCATTTTGAATTGCACTAAAAAACGAAAATTCGAAAGTTTCAAGGAATGGTTTATGTGAAAAGATGAATTCGCGAAACCATGCAATTATCAGAATCTATATTATCCAAGAGAATTGGAGCTTATTTTTTTATTTTAGAAAATCTTATTTTTTTTCACTCATCAAAGAATTATTTTTTCTTCCGAATCCAAAGATTCTTTAACCATTCTGAAAATGCCTTAATTTCTCAATTTTTTTACATTTGAAATGCACAAAACCCTCCGATTTTGTTTCATTCTTAATTTTTCAAAATTCATGTTGAATTGCAGTAAAAAACAAAAATTCGAAAATTTCAAGGAATGGTTTATGTGAAAAGATGAATTCGCGAAACCATGAAATTATCAAAATCTATATTATCCAAGAGAAATGGAGCTTTCTCAAGAAAAAAATCATGGATAAATTATTAACGACAAAAGTCAAATCCAAGTGATGACCCTCGAGGGTCAGTACTTGGATGGGTGACCGCCGTTGTCCTACACAGCGGTAGCGAGACATTTTTATAATATAGAGAGATATATATATATATATATATACTATATTGACGAATAAATTAATTTTCGTTTATCTTACATTCAAATTCTATCTCATTCACGACATGGGAATTACAAAATGCGCTTTTGTGACGTAGATCAGGGGGGGGGGGGAGAGTAGATTTTGGAGGTAAGTATAATACATCGAAATGTCCTGTGCGATTATAAGTAGTATCTATATTGGTATGTATAAATTCGTAAGTTATAAATACATAACATATATAATATATTCATAACTTAAAAAACAATATATAATATATATATTTATATATTTATAACTTTTGTCCACGGTGGTCATACAACATACAGAGATTACAAACAAACAAAGAAAAAAGAAAAAAAAAAAAAAAAAAGTAACGTGAAAATTATTTGGCTTCGTCGACGCGAGGAACAAAAGTTGTGTGAGCGAGAATGCATTAAATCGCCGATTTCTCTTCTTTTTTTTTTCTCTTCTTTGAGCGAGACATTTTAATTGTACATAGATTTTTTTTTGTGCGCAAATACATTTTGTGCGTGTATAAATTGTTTGGAATAGCCAAAAAAAAAAAAAACATTCCTCCATTACACAATAACAGAGACAGAAGTTTTCTAAAAAAAAAAAAACTTATATATAGAGACACGTTCGTCATTTAATTAAAATAAAAAACAATTCGAAAGATCGCACGAGTGACATCGACGAGGCGAAGAATTTCTATGGCATTAAGTCTTTACGTTACGCGACATTTTTATGAGGATGAAAACTATAAAATTGCGACGACATTGTAGTACTACTTACATTGCATAGGCCATTAACATTATACGCGACCTGAAGTTTACGAGCGCGTTTCTCTCGAGTACGTCGAGAAAACGTTGGATCGCAACGATGGTCGAAAATTATTATTTAACACGATTTTAACGCGCACAACTCGCGAAGGTCGATGTGATAGGCCTGCCACGAATACACACGCAACTTTCGATGCTCCGAGTCGACCCCCTCGAGTGCGCCAGCTTTTTTAAAGCTCTCGAAAAAAAAAAAAAAAAAAAAATGCCAATTAAATTCCAAGGTATCTTAGCAACGAGGGAGAAAAACTCAGACGCGCGAACAGTCATAAATATAAGCAGTATACAAGAGTTTTGCGATGATAATTTTGCCTCCTTTAGATGTAAGAAAAAAAAAAAGAAAAAAAAAAATACGTTGATACTAAACACGATGTAATGCGTTCTATAAATTTTTTTTTTCGGTCGCTTATAATATATGTACAAAGAATAAGTTTCCTGTTGTACGTATCTACGACGTTACGTACCAGTATCATTTTTTTTTTCGGTTATTCTCGACGGCGAGGACGCGAAACGCAATTTTTGCAACACATGACAACGCTTTCATTCGACGATTACGACATTGCGATTGCTCGTAAATAATAGAACGAGATTTCGATTGGAGAAACTCATTGAAAAGTATCCGAACGGTATTTGGTGCGCCGAATTATCGCAATCGTTTTATCAGCAGGAATACTGCGTTTCGGTTAATTGCGAGGATCTTGAATTTGTCAGTGTTGAGCGATTTCGCTGCTCATCATCCGGAGATTTTTCACAGTGTACAGCTTCGCGTCAAAGGCGATTTTAAATTCTTCAACGCTAAAGCGAACGCTCTGTCTCGACCGCGAAATTGCTGCGCTTCACTGCGATGAAATTATAGCCGTGTCTGCCACTATGAAATCCTCCACGATGGAAAAACTTGATCCTGAGAGTGTTTGTAATATTCGTTACCGAACTCTCTTCTGAAGAGCGCCAGTACTTTGAAGGTTGTCGTTGTGGACGTTGTAAATTCATCCTTATTCTGGATTCAACTCTTCTTGAAAATCGTCAAGCTTCCATCGATTTATCGTGGATTCCCCCGAATTTTTAAACTCTGAATGCCAAACAAGCCGATACCTTGCGGGCTTTACAACGTGAAGCCGAAAGGTACTGCTGAATCGGCAAAGAGTGCTTGCCAAGAATTTATCAATCGGCTACATGACGTTCCGTTGGTAACAATTTTAGGCACGATTTACGCAGACAACAACTCGATGTTGATGAGTTTGAGGGACAGTGCGGAAGAGGCCGATTTTTGAGATTGACGCGTTGGATGGTGAGCAGCGGATTCGCGTTGCAGTGCAAAATGGGCGAGACGGTAAATGAAAAGTGCGACGATTTTCTGAATTTTCGCACGTCAATACTCTCGCTGCTCTTGACTCTGCTCGATCTTCATTCAGGGTCTCCTCTTCCGTTCCGGAAGAACCCAGCAATTTAGTCATCGCTCCAAAATAAATCCACTTATAATACCCGCGCTGATCTCGCCGCTATTACAAAACTATCTGATTCAACAAATAAATCCCAAGGATCGAGGCAATTTTCCGATTGGATGTTGTGAGTACGCGATCGCTAAGCGTCTTTCAAATTCATTTGATTCACTTCTCGTAGGTTCGACAGCTGATTTTTCGCAATTCTGCGATTCATCAGAATTTTGATAAAAAGAAAAAAAAAGAATTTCGAATTATCAGGGGCTTGAGAATTAATTGAATATAGTCTGAGCTTAAATCATGATATTCAGCAGCAAGGTGTGAAATTCGGAGCCTCCGCCGATTCCACCTTTGCCGAATCGCCCGAATTATCAAAGAAACGGGCAGCCACGGCGTGAATTCGAAATCTACGATCTCAACAACGCAATTTTCTTGTTGCTGTTTGTGGTATATAACTGCTGCTTAATTATTTATATATATATATATATATGTATATATATAAATAAGAATATACGTATTGTACACCTAATGCTTATAATCGACGACATTTTACCTTAATCGCTAAAGAGAATAATTCCTATAGAACCAGTCACACGGTTGTACATTTTAAAGACGACAGACGGAGGGGTGTGGGGCAACAGACACGAAAATATTGGAATGGAAGTGCAATGTCATATCGACGGTGATATGAATTAAAAAGCGAAATTGAGAAATAATTATAGGGTGCTTAATACAGAGAACCTAATGACGAGAGGCTCCTGGCGTGACACCCACAATCTTCCCAATTGCATTAATTTCGAGAAATTTTTGTCTTATCCAAAGTCGGTACGAAACAACAGTCGACGCGAATCGATTGAAAAAAAAATCGTTTTTTTTTTTCTCGCGATTCTATTTCTCTCTCACACTTTACTATAACGTTCTCAATTATATTTTCATCGCAACGAACGATGAAAATATAAAAAAAATAAAATTCGTTTCAGTTCAACGATAAACTTTTCGAGTGGATTATACTTCTAATTTTCGTTTTAAGAAAATGAGGCATCGCTTTTTACGTCCTAAATATATCTAGTAGAAAATAATGAAATTAGATGAATTGCACTATGCGTGGGGGAGGGGGGAGGGGCTGGTCTTGCGGGGGCGTTCATTCTGAGGCAAGCAAAAACTTGTCATGACAATTCCCTCTCGTCGCGTAAAGCGTGTACTAGCTCCTCACGGGCAAAGCTATACATTTTCAAATTTAACTAATTTAAGTTACTATCACTATCGCCCCCTCAAGATGCGAATCACGTGGATGAAAGAAATATTTAGCTTTTCGAATAGGCACGCAATGCGTCCGTTGAGGTTTGGATAATAAAAGAAACTGAAGATTCGCGGATTACACGATATGCTGGCCGGGCTTGAAGTTTTTTTTCCACGCGATCAATTCCTTCTTAGCTTGAACTCGACAACGATTAGGACGTATTGTAAAAAATAAAAATATTAGGATGAAAAGGGTTTCGGCTGACTGTGACGAACTTACTGGCACGGCTTTCTGAAGTCTTTTTTTTCGCATGATTAATTTAAAAAAAAAAAAAAAAAAAAAAAAAAAAATACACCCCCTTGGATACATATATCGGAAGCAGAGTTGTCAGCCATTCCGTTAATTTCGAAATCAATCAATGATTCATCAATCAATTAGCTTTTATTCCATAAGCTTGGTATTAATATTTCGTAATATTCGTTTCGTAGTGATCAGATAATTTATTATCTTGTTAAAAATAAAAGTAGTTTTCAAAATTCATTTAAAAAAGAAAATGTAATGTAATGAGTGATTTTTTTCCATCATTTAAAAATTCTATAGCTTTTTAAATTAAATTGATGTTGAAAAATCTGAAAGTTTGCTTTAAGTAAAAAAAAAAAAAAAAAGTGTCTTAGAATTAAATAGTCAAACGAAAAATGCACAGTGATCGCTCAGAGTCATTTCAATTTACTAATTTTTTTTTTTTTTTTTTTCAATATAATATATATTCTTCAAAATATATAAATTATGATGTTTAAAATGCTTATCAAATTATTAGCGAAATAAATAAACAAAAATATTTCGAAAATAATGGAATGGTTTCAACTGGTGACGAGAATAATTGAACGTTCGAGGACACGCGAATCCTCTCGCGATCATTCACTTTTTAAGCCAATTCATTTTTTACTGGACGTTCGCGCGCTCCGAGAGTTTCTTCGTTTAATTCTTTTTTCTTTTTTTGTTAGATTAATTTCGGTAGCAAAAGGAGGTAAAAGAGTGATAAATGCGTACGAACTCAGTCATGTACCTCTCGTTGTACGACAGGACTGTCTATGCTCAAACATCTAGGACGATTATCTGGCCTGCAACCGGGGTGTTTGAAAAAACAAACGTTTCGACGTCTATAATCATCATTGCTGTGCGCGGCTCTGCTCAGAGAAGTTCATCCGTAAAACATACTCCGTTATTCTCACTCTCTCTCTCTCTTTCTCTCTCTCTCTCTCTCTCTCTCTTGCTCTCACTTGGACATGGTGTGCCCGCGCGATTTATTCTTGTCTCGCTTATCGTCAGCTTTGATTCACGAGATACTCTTCTCTACGAGAACTCTAGCCTTAAAATTAACTCCATTTAGCTAGTTTACTCCCGGCGGCATGACTATTTGCGATTCAGACCTTTGATTTCATTAGACGAGTATATATATATATATAATGTATATATATATATATATTTTTTTTTATCTATATATGTACGGTTGTGTGATAAGTAAATACCGTTTGGGTATTTACTTCTCGTTCTTGAGTTGTGCATTATTATTTTGCTCAAATTACGAGCCAGAGATTCCTCCTCTCTCGTTCTCTCTCTCTCTTTCTCTTATCGAACTTTCCCAAAATAGAGACCACGCCAAGAAAAGTTACGAATATAAATATATATAGTTTGTTTGTTTGTTTGTTTTTGTGTCTTTTTTTTCTTGTTTTTCCTTGTTTTTTCGAAAATTTTACCAGAAAAACACGCTAAACGTTCGGTGGCGGTTTGCGTGGGTTTTCGATAGGGCAGAAACCGACGAGGTCGATGACACCGAAGAGACTCTCATGGCCACGACCCTTTAACGAACGAGCATGACGTTCTGAAATACTCCGCAGTGTTTCTTATCCGAAATTCCACGGCCCTCTCGACAGCAGCGATTTCATCGACGCGTGTGTTCGTGTCTCGTGTTAAATTAAGTATTTGTGTGAGTATGGGTACCTTTTCTTTCTCTCTCTCTCTCTCTCTCTCTCTGTTACTTTCTTTCTTTTTTTTTTTCGTGTGTGTGCGTCCAAGAATGTGCTTACGTAACATACGAGTCTGAGTGCATCGTTGTTGCACCGTGCGAGCATGGTAGTGACGAGAGCAAGTACACTTTGAGACGTCAAACGCGAAGAGGCCGGTGGTACGCGAAGACGCGGCGCCAAATTACGCGGGTAAGGTACTGATCGGCACTTTGGAAAATCTCTTCCCTCAAACGCGCCAGATGCCGGACTGGGAGAACTTTTGCTCGCATCTAGCAAACGGCTTTGCGCGTGCTTACGCGCGATCGTCACCGTGTTTACGATTTGTCCTCTTCATTAATGGCGGAGAGGGCTCTCAGATGCAGCATCGCGAGGGACGACCCGACGACGATTTGGTCGGTGTGTTCAGATTTACGGAATTCAACCGGGATCAGCTGGCCGGCATTTCCGAATTCTGACTCTGTGACAATTCCAACAGGTGACACTCCGATAATGGAATCTCTCGCGTTCTCGCGCTTTGCTTTTTCTGGAAATAAGAAATAATTGTTATTAGCCAACGTGGAAATATGAATAGTTGTATTTTTTTTATTTCTTCGTATTAAAATTATGCATTCTTTTCAACACTTAAGTATAACCTTCAAAGTGAGATTCATTGAGAATCTTAATAACGAAAAAAAAATTCATTAATAGACCTCAAAATATGAGGAAGTATGATGATCAATTTTGGCTTGCTCATAGAGGAAACTTCGTCGAAAGTGGAAAAATGAGGAAGCAATTTGCAAAGTTCGACTTTGCAGCCTTGCTTTACTTCTTTTTCAGTAGAGAAATAAAATATCCCGTAATCTGCGAGAGCCCGACCGACATTTTTCAAAATCCCACCAAATTTTAACCGCTTGACCGATTTGCGTCAAATTTGTAGTGGAACCCTGTTCTAGGGTCATACACATTAACTCACACTATTTAAGTTTTATGCAAAAAATGTAAATCAGTTGCTTGAACTATTCTGGAGTTATAGTATTTTTTTTTTTAATTACGAAAATACAAATTCCGACAAAATCTTTACTACATTATCGATTTCGGCTAAATTTAATATTAAACATCAACACACTTTATTCAACTTTTTTGCAAAATTTTACATCAGATACTTGAACCGTTCCCGAGTCATAGCATTTTATAAAAAATTGCGAAAATGCGAATTTTTATAAAATCTAAACTACTTTATCGATTTTGCCTAAATTTGGTGATAAACATTGACACACTCCATTTAAGTTTTACGCAACATTTTAGATTAGTTACTTGAACCGTTCTCGAGTAATAGAATTTTCACAAAAATTCCGAAAATTTCAAAATGCCGTAAAATCCAAACCGCTTTACCGATTTCATCCAAATTCAATACCAAACAACATCGAACGTATCTCCAGTTATGGAGAACTATATAGCTAGATCGGCGAACTTTTACGAAAGTTAGAGCGTCCCCGTCCTTTTTTCAACAAATTAAAAACTACATAAAATCTTAATGACTATATATATTTTGTCAAAAATCGCAACATTCAAAGAGGGACAAATGCTCTACTTGCGTGCCAAATTTGAGCCTGATCGTATACGGGCATTTTTTCTAAATCACTTTTCTCGACGTTTTGGACCATTCTGAGTATACAGACATGAAAATCTCGAAAAAAAAAAAACATTTCATGAAAACAAAGCTTCCTCTATGAGGAAGCAATACTTTATAAATTTTTCGACAACTTAATCATCCGTCTTTCTCTGATATTTTAATCAAAAACATATGTTTTTTCTAAAGAATTTTTTTACATTTTCGAAATACTCTTTTTCTGAAATGTTTTTGATGAAAAATATTCGTTCAATGAGCCTAAAACTTTGTTTTTCTGTAATACGGAAATTGTCTGCCAAAACAAATCCAAAAGTCATGACTATTCAATCGTTCCTCGAAGTTAAAAAAAGAATCCAAACGATCATAAAAAAATGTAACTGAATTACATTAAAATTGAAAGAATGACTCCCACAACAACAACAAAAAATGACTCGCCAGTAAACAGTAACGATGATAAACGGCAGTAGGTAAATTTAACATTTAAAATTAATAGATGTCTAAACGGTGTGTGCAGTCGGCTATGACAAGGCCATCTGCAGTTAACACTTGCCGTCCAGTAATCAATTTTACATTCTTGAATATTTAAATTACTTGCAATAAATTGTCTGATAAAATATCCCGACGTGTAAATTACCGCAATAAAATCTTTAATTCATACTGTCAAGAGAAATTCCAAACTGTGGGCGTGATTGTACCATTCAGTAACTTGAGATGAGTAATAAAATCAAACACTTTTACTTTTAGGCCAACTTAAATGTTTTCTTCCTTTAGTTGAGCAAAAAAAATATATTTTGCAAAAAATATATGTAAACGGTGTCCCGATAACTACCACTGAATACGAAAATTGCGATATATCGGAAACTATCCTTAATTGAGGACTAATTCTATTCTTATTGCATTTACGTCACAGTTTGTCATCAGATAGGGTGGATAATAACCCAAAAAAAAATGTCCCCAAATCTGCCGCTATACATATATATTTTTTTTTTTGCTAAACATATATATATATATATGTTTAAACGCAGTGAAAAATAGTTTTGGCAGCCGTTTTGAATTCATGTACCTTTCTTCGAAATGGAAAGCAACCTCGATTCTCGTTGTTCGCCGGTGGGTAGTTGACCAACAGATCTGGAGTGGGCGAGCTGTTGGGTCCGAGTACGTTTAGCTCCTTGAAGCACTCAGTCTCGATCATCTGTAAAAAGTGAGGCGCACGAGTCGGTGAGTTTGATTCACAAGTCACGTAGAAGAAGAAAGACCAGAGGGAGACGAAAGATTGTGGACGAATTTGAATTGGTGGCCAGGATCTCGAGGAATCCCCCACCCATGCCGTCAATTACGCTTTCACTCGTTGGCTCTTTGACTATTTAAAACCCGTCGATACGATCCGAGTTTAGTTGAATTATCGGTGAGTGCGCTTTTGCTCTTTGAGACGGGCGAGGAAAATTTAATCGACCTCCAGACGTCCGACCGAGTTTTTATTAATATCACAACTATCGATGTATTTGAAAGCATTAATAAAAAAAAGCCACGTGTCTGTATATGGGGCATTTCAAGTGAAATCAGGGAATCATTTTAGCTGTGTGAACTTGGCAACCAACTTAAAAATATCTAATTTTTTTTTTTATTCTTAAAGAGTTTTGTTTGTAGTTGTTTGTAGTAGCATTTTTTTCGTTTGTAGTAGTTCAATAAAAAAGTTATGGGACTTATATAATTGTGATCTTTTTTTTGCGACAAAAAATAAGGTCCTATTTTTTAAAAAATATTTTCTTCATCTCTCCTTATTGGTTTACCTTTTTTTTTTTTTTAAATTGGATGTAACTCAAAATACACCTTTGATGACTCCCTTTGATACCTCAATGACTTCCTAATTTCACTTGTAAAGAAAAGAAAAATTAAAGAATATATTCTCACCTCATTCTGCCAAGGAATCGAGACGGAGCCGGTATTGAATTGGCTATAGAACGTGTCGTCCGTTGCGTCTAGATTCACGCCTTTAACCGTTGAGAATTGTTCTATATCCAGGACGTCCTTGGCGTAGACTGCATGAGGCTGTAATGACGAATTCGAGATTACGTTTTTTCCTTTTCTTTTCTTTTTAAAATCTTTTTCTTTCAATTACGCTCCACGAGAAAAACAAATCGGGTACAATCGCACGAGACAAATACTCTGCCTGAAAATAATTGGATTACGAATACTGGATTTTGAGAACAAACGCTGGTTTCATTTCGCGGTAGGCTGGTTAACTGCGTGGCTTTTAGAGCCGTGTGGGCGTAAATCAAGGCTTAATACGCGTGGCCGCGCTCCGCCACGCGCTTTTCCAAGCTCTTTCGGCACAATATGCGATCTAGAGCGCTTGAAAAAGTTCTACAGCTTTTCAAAGGTAGGAACTGTTGTGCAGCCGCGGCTCTGCGGTTTGGCTGTTGCTAAGCGTGGCCGGCTCACGCGACAATTACATATCTCTTGCAGGAACGGGGAAAATCCCTACAACCACATTTGCGCGTGCATTTGGAGGCAATAGGCTATAAAAAATCAGTAATACTTAAACCTTTCGTAATCCAATTACTCGAGTATATTATTTCTCTCGTATACCCGTACACGGCGAGATAATTTTGAAGATCACAAAAATTATGAACAATTTAAGAGTTGATAAAATAATTTCTGCCGCATTTGCATTTTTAATTTCACTTCAGCTATATTATTCTAATATTTTTGAATTCGCAAACCTGCAATTAATCTCTTTAAAATTTTTCTTCCTTTTTCGTAATTCTTTCTTTCTCTGATAATGCAAAGAAAAGTCTCGATAAGCAGATAAAAGAAACAGTAATTTTTACTCATTTATAGAAACTATAGAAGAGTAAAAAATGAATAATGAAAGCTGTGGAATCAATCTCAACGGCACCTACTCACATCCGGGACAAACGGTGGTTCCCACATACCGGCCTCGACCCTCTTCCAGTTAAGACACTGAAAGAAATTATGAAGTTTCACCTCCTTAGCCCCGTGTCTACCGCACTTGCATCCCAGACGATTTTTCGGATTTTTCTTTAACAACTGTTGGCACAGGCTCTTGGCTTCCTCGGTAAATTTGTGTGAGTATTTTTCCTGATCCTCCTTAACGCGTCTGTCGACCTCCTCGCGTTTGACCTTTTCCTTGCGCGCTCTAAACGGCGCCTGGCCTTCGATCATCTCGTAAAGCAGACAGCCGAAGCTAAACCAATCGGGCGAGAACGTGTATTTCTCATTGTCTATCACTTCGGGTGCCATGTAACCAACGGTACCAACGCGTCCTCTCACCATATCGCCCTCCATTATTTCCACAGCAAGCCCGAGATCCGATATTCTAACGTGACCGTGATCATCGAGAAGTATATTCTCGGGTTTACAGTCACGATAAACAATTCCCTGAAGATGAAGATGCTCGAGACCGCATACAACTTCGGCCGCGTAAAATCTCGCTCTTGTTATGTCGAATCCAGGCTCGCCGCCCATATTGTAAATGTGAAATTTCAGGTCGCCGCCGTTCATTATCGTCAGCACTAGACAGAGAGCGTCTTTCGTCTCGTAGGCGTACGCCAACGATACCACGAAATTCGAATTTATCTTCTGTAGTATATTCTTCTCTATGAGTACCATCGCCTCGCCCTTTCGCTTTTTTATCCGTTTCTTCTCGAGCTTCTTGCAGGCGTACATCTTTCCGGTTGCTCTCACCTGGCAGGCGCACACCTCACCGAATCCACCTTTACCCAACACTCGGTACATCCTAAAGGTCTTGTATGTTACTGGCTGTCCCTCAAGCCACTTCCACTGGAGATATCTGCGTGAGGGGAGACAAACAGAAAGAAAAGAATATTGTTTTACGTTAGTTTCAACACTTACGATGTGGCGATTACAAACGGCATGGAATGTTCGAATAAAAGTGTCCTCAAATAATTTGTCGTTCGAATGACTGAGTTATTTTCGTCAATTACACGATTATTAATTTTTTTCTTGAATAAAATAAAACGTAGGTTGTGTTTAATAGACTCTAAAATATATTAATTATTAAAATAAATATTAATATATTAAAGAAATAAATTCTTCAAGAGCTCTTTACCCCAAATTTGTTCCTTTACGATCAACAAAAAAATATGTATGCTAAAGAAAAAATAAAGCATTTTGTATAAAACGCGATAATGTCCCACGAATAAACGCGTGTATACATCGTGTTTACCCGCTGTTAATTGCTTCGTTAAACCAACGTACTAAAGTGAAAGAGAAAAAGAGACGAAAAAAAAAAAAACGTCTCGTTTTGACTGCAGCTCACATTTTGTGGGTGCACTCGAGCGAGACGCGGCTGGACGGTAGCCAAATTTTTCACGAGGCTCTCCGACGGTGGTCGTATGTGCATGCATATACGTATGTAGGAAGAAAAAAAAAGCTTGTGTGCTTTCGGATTGACCGCAGCACGCGGTCTGCCCTGAGAGAACCATAGATCTTCCGGGGCCGGTGCGCGCGATGCTGTAGAGATTACGAGGCACAACGTGACGCTCGGTAAAGTCCTTGTTTCAAATGGAAAAGGGTCGAGACAGGAGAAAGAGAAAGAAGGAGAGATAGAGATAGAGAGAGAGAGAGAGTAAAACCGACCCGCTACTATACGGTACTTTGAATTCAGCTCTGGAAAGTACAATTTGTTCGGCTCACGACAGCTCTCGTCCAATTTGTCGAGGAAAAACGCTTCGCTATTGTACTTTGTCGTTTCTTTATTGCCGAGCCACGAGAAAGAGAGAGAAAGAGAGAGGGTTTGTATGTGTGTGTGCGTGTGTTTGACGACCAAGTTTTGCGGGGAAGCGTAGTTGAGACGTGACTTGGAGAACTCGGAAACTTGGAGCTTTGCCGACGTATCCGCGCGTAAACGGCGTCTAAGATACACGAATTTACGGTAGTAGCATGTTGTTACCGTAATGTAAACGATCGATTTTACGTTATACGAAAGACAAACACCGAATCTGCAAGTTTTGGCGAAAAGCGTATACCTTGACGTCGATAGTAAGCCCAACTCTCGGTGTACATTCACCGGTGTGTGTACCGTGGAAAATGTACTCTACTGAAATATACATTTATACCTGTAGAAGTAGAAGCTGGCGAGAAATAGCGAGAAGGGCTCGCCGGCGAGAAAGTTCTTCACCGTCTGCGAAACATCGACGAAGAGCTCCTTGCCGCCGGAACCGAGACGCTCCTCGCACTGAGCAATGAGCGAATCGTTTAGAATGTCCACGACCTCGGAACCCGCTCTCTTCAGATATTGCTCGAATAGATCCTTCGCCAATTCCATTCGATTCTCATCCATCTCGATCTCGTACTTCTCGAGAGCGTC
Organism: Perithous albicinctus; assembly: GCA_964016905.1. Taxonomy (NCBI): domain Eukaryota; kingdom Metazoa; phylum Arthropoda; class Insecta; order Hymenoptera; family Ichneumonidae; genus Perithous; species Perithous albicinctus. The sequence goes on along the minus strand of OZ024702.1, from coordinate 8,847,545 downwards.
GAGAAATAAATTGTAGCGATGAAATGAGGGCTTCCTGTCCTGACAAAATTGCCGAAACAGGAGACGCCCGATTGGCTGCTGATCCACAACATAGTTGTATCGTATGTCTGAAATTGAAAAAAAAAAGAAATGTATTATTAAATCATTTTGTTACATCAAAGCAGAAAAATAGAAATAAATTTTCACACTTGGAAATGCAATTATTTTGTTAGACTAAAAACAAAAATTGTTTTTACCTTCCGGCAGCTTTCTGACCTGGCAAAATTTCCATAACACTATTGATGCAAACAAACTAACTAACCAACCTTCGTTCCAAACCAACGAAAGTTAAACAAATAATTTGATACGAACCGAGCAAAACTTTCGCTACCCGCGCGGACACACCCAAAAGATAATTAATTTGTGCCTGCGGTTATGCACGATCGAAAATTGTTTATCACACAATTTTCCTGTTCAACGAAAGCTAGTTTCCTAATTAACGAACAGCCACTACACCCACAATTCGCTTTTCGATTATGCGCTCGAATACCCTACGGCATGTGCAACAATATCATTATTCTTGGTAGAAAAAAAAAAAAAAAACATGCGGCAATGTTTTAATATTCCTGGAGCGTTCTGTTGTCACGAGACTCGTGATGTCGTCTCGACATGATGATGTTGTGACCGTCAGACGAGAGCCGTTGGCAATGCTCCTAAAATATATATACATATTCGCTTCTTTCTGTTTAATCGCCAATCGATTAAATGCCCTTTTTCCAACGAATGATTAAACATAAACGTCGGATCAACAGCTAACTCTAAGCTGGCAATTTTCCGTTTTCAATGATAGCAGCCTCTCCCACTATGCCTTCCTGAACTCGGTGATTAAAACGCACACACATATCGACATGTACATCAGACAGAGGAATACATTCGTTCGGTATAACGTACAGAGAGAGAGAGGAAGAAAGAGAGGGAGATAGAGACGCACGGGGGTTTGACGGAGATTCGATAATCCTCGACGAGGTCAGCGGAGGGTCGCGTGTTGATTGACTGGGAGAATCGGAGGGGAAAAGCCCGGCCACCTTGTTCAAACGTCCAAGAGCCACTGTAGGGAGTGAGGTAAATTGATGAAGTGAGGGAATGGATCGAGATACAAGAGCGAGATTGCTGGTATATAAAAAAAAAAAATCCATCCTACTTCGGGTCAGTAGCTTATTGGGTAAAAGAGGAGTGCTTCGTGAATGAATTTCCGGACTAGTGGCCGCGGTGAATCTCGTTTCGTCATGCCAATGTTTTCGGGCCACTCTGACCGAAAGCGGCGAGGAATGGAAATGGAAGAGGGCAGAAAGTCGTGAAGAAGAAGAGAGAAAGAGAGTGAGAGAAGAAGGCGAAGTGACGACCTCGCGAAATTTGATGGTGCGCAACGTCGTGCACAAACGTCGCGAAAGCGTCACCGGGTACGCAGAAAGAAACCAGGGGGATGACGAAAATAATGGAACGGCGCCAGGGAAACGGGAAACGAGGGATAACGAGGGGGGAGGGGACTCCCCGAGGGAGATTAGAGAGAGAAATGTACAAAGGGGCTGGAAACTCACTGGAGTGACGAATGAGACAATACGCGTAGGCATATTAGAGCGAGAAAATTACTCGAGTCAAATATTTAATTTTTTAGTAGCTTATTTGAAGCAGCTATATTTGATTTCGGATGAAAGAAATTGTAGATTTTGTTGGGATTTTTTTCTTTTTTTTTTCATTCCATCGGTTCATTAATTAGTTATTTGATTTTTAATCATTCATCGATTTTTCTCAATGCTTCCTCTATGAAAAAACCAAAATTGATAATTGAGCTTCCTCATAGTAGTTTCTTTGTGAAAAATCTAAATTAATGAGGAAGTAAACTACAAATCTCTACTTTGTAACTTAAAAAAAAAAGAAACTTAATATTCTCAGTAGAGCCAAAGTTCACGATGCAACTTGATAATTTGACATGAATTTGATAAATTTAATTTAAAAATCTAAAATGAACAGTGAAACAAGAACAAAACAAAGAATTTAAAGACACAACCTCTCGACTGGACAGCCCATTAAATGGTTTCACGTATACACCGAATATTTGATAATATAAATAATTCTACATGTTAACAAAAAAATAAACACAAATAAAAGATGGATAAGAAAGTATAAAACAACGAAAAATCCTTGCCGACCAGCATGGAAAGAAAGAGATATTTTTTTTTTATATCAAGACTTAAAAAAAAATGTCTGAGGAGGCCCTGATCAGGGCGAAACGTGAAATAAAATAAATATCATCCCATCAACAAGATCGCCATTCGCCGAAGCTCATTTCAACTCATATTCTCATATACAACCAACGCCCCATAAATTCCCATATAACATATATGCACTGAGCATTTTTTTTTTAAAGTTGCAAAGCAGAGATTTGTAGTTTACTTGCTCATTAATTTGGATTTAAAAAAATAAAAACAAATAAGAGATTAATAAGAAAGTATAAAACAACGAAAAACTTTCAACTCATATTTTCATACACGACCAACGCCCCATAAATTCCCATATAACATATATGTACTGAGCATTTTTTTTTTAAAGTTGCAAAGCAGAGATTTGTAGTTTACTTGCTCATTAATTTGGATTTAAAAAAATAAAAACAAATAAGAGATTAATAAGAAAGTATACAACAACGAAAAACTTTCAACTCATATTTTCATATACGACCAACGCCCCATAAATTCCCATATAACATATATGTACTGAGCATTTTTTTTTAAGTTGCAAAGCAGAGATTTGTAGTTTACTTCCTCATTAATTTCGATTAAAAAAAATAAAAAAAATAAGAGATTGATAAGAAAGTATACAACAACGAAAAACTTTCAACTCATATTTTCATATACGACCAACGCCCCATGAATTCCCATATAACATATATGTACTGAGCATTTTTTTTTAAGTTGCAAAGCATAGATTTGTAGTTTACTTGCTCATTAATTTAGATTAAAAAAAAATTAAAAAAAATAAGAGATGAATAAGAAAGTATAAAAAAACGAAAAGTCCTTGCCGACCAGCAAAAAAAAAAAGAGAAATGTTCTTTTTTATATCAAGACTAAAAAAGAAATGTCTGAAAGAAATAACGAACCGAGACGTAAAATAAAAATCATCCCATCAACAAGGTCGTCATTCGTCGAAGCTCATTTCAACTCACATATATGTCATAGACTGTTCCAAAAGGCTTTTTAGTTAAACATCATGAGCCAAAAGTGAAATAGCATTAGTTCTCTTTTCTGAACTACATCGAAGCCCAAGAGTTTGCTGTCGCTGCTCCTGCTGCTGCTGCCCTTGTACCAAAAGGGTGCTTCTGCTGTACGGAGCGGCAAGTTCTCCGGGCAACCCAATATCTGGCATGCCTCGTTGTTTGACCGGCACAAAGCTATCGCGCTGGAGAAACAAACGACGGGGTATACGTTGTATAACTCTCTAAATATACGTTATACCGGGTGCGCCTCCGTATAACGCTTACATGATGTTATTCCCTCGTGTCTCTGGCATTTTACGCTTCCGAGAGGATATATATATATATATGAAGGACGTGGAGAACAACGCAGAGTTACGCAAACACGTCCACCAGGCGGTAAACGTTATCGCGATAACGCACGCGGTGTGCCGGACACTTCCTACTCTCGATAACTGACAATGAATATCGCGCCCTCGCACTCACTCAAGCCTCTCTTTCTCTAGCTATTTCTCTCGCTCTCTCTATCTATCTCTTTCTCTCCGTGTCTCTCTCTTTTTCTCTCTCTGCACAACCGCTCGAAACTAATCGACTTCACCAAACACATATTGACTCCGAACGTCCTACATATTTGAGAATAAATAACGCACAAATATCGAGATAAATTTAATCCGGTGTTTGACGTTAATATTTGCCCGAAACAATCAGGAAACTGGGATCATCGAAATTTTTAATCTCCGCGCCGATCGTCCGACGTTGTTAGCAATGCTGTAGGAATTCTGCGCGTGGATCTAAAAGCGTTTATCGAATTCTCGACTTTGGTTACTAATTTAATGTTTTATGTGTTCTTTGAAGTTTGCTTTTTTTTTTTTTTTTTGGTTCCTCATAGAGGAAGCTCTGTTATGGAGAACATTTTTTTCTTTCGAGATTCTCATGAAAACATATTCAGAAAAAATGTCCGAATGTATGTGTCTGTATGTGTGTGTCAGGCCTCCAAAATTCAAAACCCTATAAATCGAGGATGATTGCATCGATTGGGCTGAAATTTGGCATACAAGTAGAGTGGTTGGGCCTCTATATCTTTAGGACAATTTACAAAATAATTGGAACTACCGTTCAAATTTTACGAGACTTTGAATTTTTTGAAAAAAGTGTGTTTGCGTTTTAGCTGCCGCAAATTTCAAGGTTTCGGGTTGAAATTCCTCATACAAGTGGAATAACATCGAACAACTTTCGTCGCCAAATTTGGTGAGAATCGGTCAACAGATGAATATTTGGCAAGGATTTTTTTTTTATTTACCAAAAAACGTGTGTTTGCTCTCGAGCTTTCGCAAATTTTGAGTTCTCGGGCTAAAATGTTCTCCAGTGGTAACACAAAAAAATGTATGATTCAGAATTTGATGAGAATTGGTTGAAAAATTCTGTTTGTACATTTTGAAATCTTCAAAAAAAAGTGTGTTTGCGTTGCACAGCTGGTTTATTATTTCGAGGAGTGAAGAAGTTATTCAATGATCAGTAAATGAGCACGGACTATGGAAGAATTAGTCTTTGGAAAGATTTTACAAAAAAAAAATTACTCGTTTTGCTGCCTCATAAAGGAAATTTTGTTGATATTTATAATTTACAAAGCTTCCTCTGTGATCTTGAGCAATGAGGAAGCAAAATGCAAATTCATTTGCACCTTCTTTTTTTTTTCTTTTTTAAAGATTTTAGGGAAAATTGGGGCAAAATGACACTAAGCTAATAATGCCACTAGAGAGTTAATAATAATGTCATTTTACATATCTTTCAATCAAGAATGAGGTTTTTATGAGTTCTAGTGCGTCCAGAAAAAAATTCGGCACGAAATAATTTTTCCTTATTCCTTCTTAGAGAGAAATCTAAAAAAAAAAAAATGTACACATTATTAAAATCTCAGACAATTCAGAAAACCCTTTTTTGGAAAGTGAACAAATTTCGATTGATCGACTTCGATTTTTTCTTCCGCTTTGTTTCTTTTCTTTTTGCGATTAGATGCATACATGAAGAAAAAAAAGCGTGAAATGCTATCGAGATTTTAAGGATTAAAACGATATTGGAAAGAACTGCGTTTACCGAAGGTTTCACAACGATTATTTTGCAGATAATACTAGCGATTAGAATTCATAGGACTCCACTGTATGAGCAATATGGCAACGCTCTGAATTCGGGATCACTGACATTTAAGCCTCCACTAAGTCGTCAGATTAGTTCGAGAGCAATAAACTTGCTGTTTTTTTTTTTTTTAAATAAATTTTACCGGTTATATTGATTTAATTTTTTTTCTCGGTGAAAAAATAATGATAATAATAACAATATGGTGACAAACAAATTTTTATCAAGGAACTTTTTTTTTTTAATTTTTAATTTTTAAATTTATGTCTAATTTTTTTTTTACTATGAAAATAGATTGGACACATTTTTCCATCATTCCGATCTTTTCATTCTTACGATTAATGTCCGACGAATTAAAAACACTGAATTCTATTAAATGCACTATAAATAGTGCTTCAGAAAGAAATGATACCTTTCACAAAAATACAACATATCACGCTTAGAAGCGCTCTCTCGTCTAATGACGCTGTTCGCATCAACTTTGCGCTCCGAAGTTTCGAGACGATAAGGTTAACTTTCGAACAAAAGCAAATTAGAGTCTACTGCGGAGCTCGTGATAGACGCAGTTGACGCTAATGAGCTTCTGACCGATCAAGTCGTCTCGGAGAAAGTAGGGATAGGCAAATTGTTGCTCTTATAGAGTTGTTGATGTATCACGTTGATTTAATTTGTGCAATTATATATTTTTATATTTAATATCGTAGAATTAAAAAAATATATAAATTAAGAAACTTGAGAGAATTAAAATTTTCTTGCATATCTTTACACACAATATTTGGAATAAAATTTTATTGTAATGACGTTTGGTATCGAATTGGAGCGAAATCGATGAAGTAATTCAGATTTTATAGAAATTCTCATTTTCATATTTAAATAAAAACAAGCCTCCAAAGTAGAACCTTGCAAATTGCTTCGACATTATTTTACATTTTTTTTAAATGCTTACATGTATGCAAAGTAGAACTTTGCAAATTGTTTTCTCTACAATTGTTTCCTCCACTATGAGGAAGTACGTTGATCTACTTTGGCTTCCTCATAGTGGAAGCTTTGTAGAGAAAACAATTTGCAGAATTCTACTTTGCATACATGTAAACATTTTTAAAAAATGTAAAATAATGAGGAAGCAATTTGCAAGGTTCTACTTTGTAGGCTTGTTTGTGCATGAAACATTTTTACCGATTCACGAATTTTTTATCACAAAAATTGAAAATATCTTATACTTTCTTAATTTTTTAGTCAAATATATTTGTTGTGAAATATGAAAATATTCAGTATATTATTCTGCTAGTACGCAAACGAGATTTTTCAAAAAATATTATAAAATTCGAACTACTCGACAGATTTCTGCCAAATTTGAATTAAAACCTTGTTTTATCATAGTCTAGAAGTAAAACAAATTTATGCTGGAACGACATTTTTCAAAAGTGAAAAAAACGGTATAAAATTTGAACCGCTCGAGCGATTTGCGTAAAATTTATACCCAGACCTAGTTCTAGGACAATTCACATATGTGCCAAATTTGATTGAAACCTGCCTTTAAAAAGTTGAAACTTTTTTCTTCGCAACAGCAATGTTTTGCTTTTTTTGGAATAAAAGCGTTTCTTAAAATAAATTCATCTTTGATACTCAATTTAGAAAAGTAGAAGTATTTGCGGAAACTTAAAAAAAAAAAAATTAAAATTGCAATAAAAGTATTCGCCACTCTATCGATTCTTCAAAATTTCATCCCGATATATCGTAATTTACAAAATTTATAGCGTGAAAATGATTTTTTTTCAAAATTCTCAAAATACTGTAAAATTCGAATTTTTCAACAGTTTCGTGTCATACAGACATTTCGTACAATTCTGAGTATGCTGACATGAAAATCTCGAAAAACAAAAAAGTGTCCACGAAAACACAGCTTCCTCTGAGGAATCAAAAAAGCATATGCTAAATAAATGATCCACAAAGCTTCTTCTTTAAGGAAGCCAAAATTCACCAACGTACCTTTCTCGTAGGAGGCTTTGCGAATGGCAATCAAAAAAAAGAAAAAAAAAAAAAAATGAAACAATGTGCAAAACTTCAGCTTTGCAAATTCTTCGTTTTTGCTGTATACTCACCAAGTTTATCTTTTAGGCCGATGCACTGCGATATGTGGGGGAACTGGAGTATTTTCCGCCATTTTTTACTCTTCCCCTTGTTGCTGTCACCACCGCCTGTAACAGGGACATAAAGAGAGAGTGTGTTTATAGTGAGCATCGTTACAGACGTCAGGAATCGAATATCGCACTACCCCGGCGTGTGTACGACAAGCTACCGTCACTGCGGTACACATTGAACGTCATCGTGCTGAGGGCGCGCGTGCGTTTTGTCGTCTACACAGTCAACCATCCAACCATCCAACCAGCCAACCAGCCAGCCAGCCAGCCAGCCAGCCAGCCAGCCAGCCAGCCAGCCAGCCAGCCAGCCAGCCGCTAGCCGGTTTGATGAAATTACATAACTAACCAACGTCGCGAGTCAGGCTCGCATTCGTTCGCACGTACATCGTTAAATAAACGCTTATATCGCGTCTATCCATAACGAGGTCGGTGCGCCTTCCGTTACGCCATTATAATGTTTATGTACTGCGATATCGTAACAGTACCCTTCCGGTGACGTTGATCGCGGACACCTCTATATCGTCTGGGCATCATCGTCATCGTCATCATCATTGTACTTTACCGCAGTCCGCTCAAGTGGATTTCCAGGCTCGTTAATCATCGACCAGCAAAAAACCGCAAAGCACGAATGTTTCAACACGCTTTCGTCGTTGATGGTCGCGCGATTATTGTATCACGAGAGTTTTATAACGTCATCGAGTTATAACGTTCTTTTAAAAGAAATTATAAAATGTGAAAAATCCAATAGAAAATAGCCAACTCCGGTACAACTGCAAACAGATTAAGGTTTGATATAAATTTAACATTTCAGCGTCAAGCTAACAGTCATCAGTGAATTACAGACAATTTTTTTTAGGGTTCCTGAGAATTTCTCGCTATTTTTTTTCAATGTTGGTGTGTTTTTTGCTTTATTCTAATTCCTGCATTTTTCTTGATATCTAACATACTCATCGTGTCATGAAAATCTAATCAGAATTGAAAATGAAACTATTTGCTCCAGAAAAAAATCTTAGTGAATTGTGTAAATTTGCGAAATATTTCGAATATTTAAGACAGTGCTAAATATTATTGCGCAAGATCTTCGAGAGAATAATTTTTGGATCATCCAGTCAGTTTGAAGTTTCTTCCTTTTTTTTTTCAAACTACCCAAGTGAATATACTGAGAACGGATATATATCCTTTGCTACATCACTTCAGGGACTCGAATCTCGTTTCGTATTTATCAGCCAAGGGAAAATTGGAAACGTCCGCACAGCCCTTGGTTTATCTCTCTTATTTTCGTTCCACTCTGCGTTTTGGTGGTATAAAGAGTGAATCGTCCAGGGAGCTCAGACGCATGAAGCTGTAACAATTCGGATGAATATGTTTTTTCCCTTGATACTCTCTCTCTCTCTCTCTGTGTATTTGCCTCAGCGAAGCCAGCAAATTATTATACATTCGAGTGAAAACCCAGACGGCGACCCGAAGGTGTACTGCTGTTTAACCGTGCTGCGTAAAAGTCGGTGTACTGAAAAGCACAGGGCGTTAAGAAAGAAGAAAGATAGAAGCGATTTTACACCGAAGCAACGGTAATAGCTGGGTACGAGTGTACTCGCTCGTGGCAAAAGCTTGTATCGGAGGTCGAAAAACCCAAGCTCAAGTCTTAGAGAAGAAAGAGAGAGAGTGAGAGAGAGAGAGGGACAGAGTGAATATAGAGTCTCTTACAAAGCGCAAGCAGGAGATTCAAGACTCTCGGCACGATAAAGTATATCTTGGCGTGTTGGTCTACGAGTTCGTTGGGGTATATATCCGGGTGAAATGAATTTTATCCTCGAGGCGCCATCACTATACAGAGCTGAAAAAAGAAAGAAGAAAAAAGGCAACATTTTGTGTTAAGAGTGGTGCTCTCGAAGTAGTCGAAAAAGAAAATTCAACGTAGACGATAAATTGGCATGTTACCAAATTTATCGGATACCAGAGCAGCAATTCTTCGACTGAGAGAGAGAGAGAAACACACCGGAATGTCTCTCGTTTTCGCGTAAATTATTGCTCTGCGAATGCTCTCTACGCGAACTTCCTTTACAAACGGACACAATAGAAACACCACGACTCGGACAATAAATTATCACTCGAATTGTATAGCGATGTTGCTATATTGCCGGGCGTGAATTTATACCGTATATGAAATTCTTCGAGTGATGCTTAATAGTGTTTACAAACGAGCGAGCAAATTGTAGCTGCACACCTTCGAATATTCCGCGGGGGGAGAATATGAAGACCCGCGGGGGCGGCGGGGGCTGGGGCACCAAGAGAAGCTGCTGGTGCCGGAGGGGGCGGCACGCTCGCGGGTCGTGCGCCGTTGTATACACAACGCCGCAATTGATAAGAGTATTACAATAGATAACGCGAGCTCTCCGTGTACATACCACGACGTAAACGAGGACTCTGGAGTTCAACGTTTGAGAGAGACAGAGAGAGAGAGAGAGAGAGAGAGAGAGAGAGAGAGAGAGAGAGAGAGAAGAGAGAGGGAGAATATTGTTCCTGTGGTGTCCCGACGGTGATGCACGTTCACTTCTCCACATCATCTATTCCGGACACGGAGTACCCGAATACGGTGTACCGAAGCACCGACTATATAAAGATAGATCCTTTTTTTTTTTGCTATGCTTCATTTTATACTGAAACAGAGTGGGTGTGTATTAAAATGCAGTTTCAAAAAGGGCTTTTGTTATTTTATAAGGGAAGCTTTGTTTTCATGAAAAAAACCTGCAAAGTAGAACCTTGCAAATTGCTTTCTCATTATTTAGTATCTTTCACAAAAGCCTTTTTTTTTTACAAAGCTACCACTATGAGGAAGTATGTTCAATTCTTCCTGTATGAGGAAGCAAAAAAGAAAAAAGAATTGAGAATTTAATGTGCACTGAGAAAGAGAAATTGTTGAACGAACAAAAAATTATTAGACTCAAGAAAATGGCGCAGTCGGATATCATCAACTAAAGGGTCGATGTAATAATAGCAAGAAATTTTGTTCATGCATCGAAAAGAAATTCGGTTGGCTCGACAAAAAATCGGTTGATTCAAATAAATTATTTGTAGTTTTTTAGTCAGAGAAAAAAGAATATTTTGTGCACTTAATTGGACAGGGTTTGGAGCTTTACTCGTCAATGCCTTAATTTTCAATGGTTCGCTCTATTGCAGGCAGTGACGGGAATCAACGTTTCGTGGCTATCTGTATATATCCTACCCACCTATCTTTTTTTTTTTTTTAAATCGTTTATTAAATTGAGAGAACAGTCTTGTAGATAAAAATACATAGTTATAATAAATATTTTAAAAAATAACCAAACAATTTTTGTGAATTATTTACCTTAATGACCATAGGCACGTGGTCCCTACCTAACCATCCTACCTATCATCCGTTAATTTATATCATTCTTGAAAGAGTGACTTATATAGTAACTTGCTAGATACCGGACCGCTTGTGAGAGAAACGCTTCAGGATGTCGAATTATCTTCTGAAATATGCAATTTAATGGATGAACTAAACGGCTAAACGTTGAACGAAATAAAATGTAATTGATTCAGTGTCGCGAGATATTTGAGTGCACACTAAATATGATTCTCTGAATTAAGATATTTTGGGAAGACGATTAAATTTATCCTGACTGAACGGATTTTCACTTGAAAGAGATAAATTATTTAGATTACTGATAGCAAATATCATGAATTTCAGTGTTCTACCCACCTTGTATTCGACAAAATAATATGTTAACATAATTTGATATACCTTTTTTTCAAACTACGGGAGGCTTCGAAACAACTAAATATTTAGTCGACGCACGAAGATTTCCGAACAACTTTTTCGGTCTCCTTAACACGGAATCTCTTCCATCCGAACGAGTACACACTTTCACACACAGAATAATTGAGTTCAATACTATAGAATATTTAAAAAAGAATCGTTACATGGTTCAAGAAAATCGGAACTATATCCCAATTTATTTTCAAATTCATTACAACAAAATATTTTGTCAAATAAAAGGAACAAACTCAATTGGTGGCTACATGAAATCAACAAAACCATATGTTTGAATTGGCGAATTATTGTTCAAGTTAATCAAACATGTGACTGTTCTTTCCAATAAATGTATTAGTCAACGCGGATGGGCGAGCCAACACTGTTCATTTTGTTGGCTGGACTGTGACATGTACTTTGAGCAAACCTTTGTTGACTTAACAAAATTTCCAATCAACAAAATACATTTATTTCAATCAAGCTAATTTTTTTCTCAGTGGAAAAATACTCCAAATGGAGTGAAACGAGTGTAAAAAAATGTATCTAGTAATAAATGTCCGGTGTATGCGTTTGTTTTGCCATCGTTCCAAATTTCATTGAAATTGATTCTCCCGTTAACGTTTTATTGAGCTATGACTTTTTTTTGTAAATGAAAAAAAAATTGCAAGCTATTGAGCAAAAGCATTAACAGCAAATGTAGCTTCGTAAAAAATTGGGCGATATTGTATTTAGAGAAAAACTGTAAATCCATTATGTCATTTTTTAAATGAAAATATATTTGCATTTCACTTTTACTCATTTAATTCATTTAACTTTGGAATGGCTGCATGTATTGCACTGAAATTTCAAGCTTAACCGTAGATGTGCTCATTATAAACTAGTGAACAAATAACTAGACTACAAGTATAGTGAACAGAACCATTGAATTGCCCGGATCGATAATGGGTTTGAAAAGTTTTTAAATTGAATATCGTAAACATGGCTGCATATAAAACAGTTTGAATGTTTCACATAGCTTCGTTATTATTTTCCACCTTGCACAAAGCTTCCTCCATGAGGAAGATAAAATTGATCGACGTACTTCGTCATAGATGAAACTTTTGTGCAAGGTGGATAATAATGAGGCAGCTATGTGTACACTGAGAAAAATGATTAGCTGGAATTACCAATTTATCATTGGTTAGAGTTGCTAATATCTTGGTAGCTGTAATCAATTATTGGTAATCCTAACTTATTATTTTTCTCAGTATTCAACGTTCGACTTTGCAGCCTTTTTCAATATATCAAAAAGGCAATGTCAACCTTTTCACACTGTATGTATGTTGAAAAATTTTTCAAAATATTCGTTAAGACAATACTAAGACTTGCCGATGTATTCTCAGATTCAACGTGATTCATCTCTAAGTGAACAAGAGTGAGAAGTTCAATGAATCACACAATATACAAATATTTCAATATTTAAAGGAAAATTATAATTCTTTGACGCTTGATAGTATTTAATATTTGCGCACATTTGATGGCATCACTTGATGACTGCAAAAGAGCGAGGAGAACTGATGAAGTGCAAAATATGTTAATATTTGAATATTAAATTGAAGATAAAAGAAAATGATTGCACGTGACTTTGGTTTTCCAGACAAAAAAAATTTGTTTCGTCATCCTTTTTATGTGTAATATATGAAAAATCGAAGCGTGCTAATCGACTTAATGAAATTTGACTGTAAAGTATAAAAGAGATTTATTATTCGATATTGATTTTAATCCCTTCAAAAGAATTTACATAGACGTCCGATAAAATAGCGTCTGATATTATTTTCCTACTAAAAAAATCGTATAAAAAAATGCCATGCCATTATAATTGTTGAAAGTGAAAAAAGTAAGATTTGATGCACCTGACAGCTATCATAATGACCATAAAAAAAGGGCTCGACCTTTGATAATGGCAGAAGGAGCGATATAAAATCGCTACGTTACGGAATAACGAGAGTGCTCCAACTTTTATCGCAATGCTATAAATGTTCCAGTGGGGGTTTTTTTTTTAACATGTTCTACTTTTGCCCCGTGAAGAAATATTGAAAAATCGAAGACAGTGAAATCACTGGCTCGATTATCGGCAATGTGCACGAGAACCGGATACTACTTCGTAGCGGCTTCCAAGGCAGTTTTCGCTAAAGCTCGAAGCACACCTTTATATGGCGTGTATCGATTTATAATTTACTGTTCAATAACTTTTAGCCTCTTCGGCCAGCATTGACGTATCGGTGCGTTAATACGTTACAGGCAGTTCGGTTTTCTTTCATCGAACGAGTTATTCATATTTTCATGCGTGAAATTGTCAAGTTTACGGTCTTAATGAGCCAATTACTAGGTTGTTGCGTAACGAAAATCCTGCAGCAATTTTTGTTGATTTCTTTCGCTATCCATTATCACAGTTTGAGCGTCAATTGAATGTGTACATTTTTAAGTTAATCTTTGTTATATTTTAAGCTGTTGGAATATGTTGGGTCTACTAATTTGCCATATTTTATTGTTGTCCAGGGACATGTCCTGTCCAATAGCTAAAAATAAATAAAATGAATTAATTAATTATCGTGGATGAGATATGCTTCGGCGAATGACGAGCTTTTGACAATGTTGTATTATTTGTTTAACGTTTTGCACTGGACAAGGCCTCTTCAGAATTCACTTCTTTCATTATTAGTACATCTCAATTTCAATGGTGACTTCCGTCTTGAATTCTAGGACAAATAATGTTCTTTCCTTGTTTTCCTTATTGTTTGTTGGAAATATTGATCAAAAACAAAACAGCAAAATATTTTGTATTTTTTCCTCTTTATAGAACTTTGATGTGGGGAAATTGCCATCACAATTCTTTGATGTTGATTGAGGGTAAAACGGGCTCTCCGGTCCAAGCAATTATGTCTCAATGTTCAGCAGTGTTCAGATTTAGTCAATTAATATAATAAAAAAAGAATCTGGTGTGTATGGCCGTTAATTAATTAACGGTCGTACACGCCCGCGCGGATGAGAGTAGTCTTGGAAGAAGTCTTCATAAGGATCGTGGAAAGTGTCGCTCAAATCTTGGAAAGAGTCTGCCGAATCTCAGAAAGAGTCTTTTATATCCTGGAAAGAGTCTCAGAAAGAGTAACGGATACGATCCAGAGCAGTATTTTTTCTCAGACTATCACTAAGACTTAAGATTTTTGGTCATAGTCTGAGAAAAAGTACTGCTCCGGATCGTGTCCGTTACTTTTTCTGCGACTTTTTCCAAGATATGAGAGACTCTTTCCGAGATAGTTGTTTTCTGCGCGGGCATCACTTCATTGTACACCCAAGAAATAACATACAATAACACGAAATATATAGTAGAAAATTATGTAATAAAAATAGTAAAGCAATAATTTAAATGCACAATAAGTGTCAAGCCCACGTAGTGGACGCTCCCGTAGCGCGGGCGTTCATTCTAATGTACGTGCGTGTATGCAAAATACGGACCTTCTCTGGCTTTGAGGTACACAGTGTTGGCCACAATATTCTCCAACTCCATCAATTCCAGCTTGATCGAGTTTGAGAGGCCTGATGAGTGAGAAGGCGCGCTGGTTAAGGCGACGCTTAGATTCAACGGGCGTCCTAATTCCCTTCCAATTGTCTACACTCCCTTGTCTCAGCTTCTCGTATTTTTCCTGCTGTACGTGTGCCGCCGAGTGTCCTTCTCCGGGGTTGACCACCCAGTCGGGTCCTGGAAGACCCGCTCCCATCTGCGGCCCGCGGGGCACCGTAAGCCACGTGGGATTTCCTCCTCTTCGTACTCTGCGAGATACACGAGATGAAATACCCGACCAGACACACTCGCGAATTTCCTCTACGACACTTTGACAAACGAACCGCGATTAATTCGCCGTATATAACGAGGACAGCACACCTTTCGCTATGGCACTTAGCGATTACCACCCTGCCAACTCTTCAGAATATATATATATATATATATATATGTATATATACGTGGCTTTGGACACAACCGCGCACAAGGATAATACCCGACCGGCAGGAGTTGGACGTTACGACAAAATGTCTGCGACGATGTCGCGGAAAGTTTGCCGCTTAGATGCAAGATCACAGAGTGTCTTTAGTCCCAACAAGCGCGAGCCTCTTCCTCGCTCACCGCTGTCTCGTTGCTCCGTTCCTCGGTAACCGCTTCCCTGCCAAGGCTGTTACTTCGCCTAGCATCCTGGAAAGGGAAAGAAAAAAAAGATAGGCTTTGTAATGACACGGTATTACAGTACACATTATATTATATTTATGTCGTGTGTAGGTGAAACTATAATAATGTGTGTGATGGTATGACGGTGGAACTCGGAGAAATCGCAGACGACGGAAAATCGTAAGAGGGGCTTGAGTGTAATAAGTTCAACTTTGGAATTTAATGGCGACCGCTTTATTTCGTAATGCCAAAATTATCTGATTGCCCTGAGGATATTTTCAACAGTATCTGTTAGCCCTGTATCAATAAACATTCCCAATTAGACCTTCCATTAATACGTTATTTAAACATATTTTCGTTAGTAAAACTTATTAACTTCTAATCCTTAAGAAGCTTCCAAAATTTCGTAGTCATATTCATGCAAAGTCTTATGACTTGAAAATGATAATATACGCTTGTCTACATGTGCGTCACAATCACGTATTTTCTACATATAAGGCATGGCTACGTTATTCTGTGGTTAAGGAGACCCGGACGTTTTCAAACTTGTACATACATAACCAAATCCGGCTTGTAACTAGATATTCTGGGCTGTCCAAAGCGATTTTCTTGAGTGTTAACTTTTATTTAAAAGCCTAACTAATATATTTCTTTTGTACGATCTGATGTTCTTTGTTATTCAAATGTCCTGACATATTGGAAAGAAAAGACACACACACTTCTTACATTTTTCTATCTTTCTGTAAAAAGCTAAACTGTTTGGACAAGAGAATATTTGTTGAGTGTTAATAACGTTAGAGTATAAAATGAGGGAAGAATCTATAATAATACGGAAGAAAATTCTGAATCTAATTTGCGTGATTCCACAAAGGAAGCGTACATTGACATACCGATTGCCACGTAGTAATACCATGAAATAAAGAAAAAAGAAAAAGATACTAAGGGTTTTACTCCCGCCAGAGTGCTGTGATGGCGAGGGTTCTCACTCCACAGCCGTCTGAAGAGTTCTATAGCATCAATACGGTAGTTCGAGCCGTAATAGTACTGCCATTACTCGAAAAGGCTATTGAGTGCAAGAGTGCTAAGAGCATGAATATATATATATATAAGGACGTCACTAATGACGTTCGTTGGGGAATGCCACCTGGTAATGAACGAGTTTCTAACTAAACGCGCGCTGAGTCATTCACGAATTATACTAAGAAATGAAAAAGAATGAAAGAAAAAGAAGAAGAAATCGCGCTTTGGATCCATCATTACAAATTCCGTATGCGATTAAAGTTGTGGAAAAAACATCAAGTGGTCTTCAAAAATTTGCTGAATTTCTAGGTGTATGCGAAGTCTGTGGAGGCAGGTCAAAGTAAACACGCTGCGTGGGTTTGACGATATACTCGAGGGCCTGTGTCGAGTTTCGTAGGTAAACGTTGGCCTCGAGCACGACTGATGTTAGGGCGCCGGCTGCTCAAAGCGTGTGCACGTTTCACACGACCCTACAAACGGAAACCTTGTGCAGCGTGTATGTCTGTGTGTGTGTGTGTGTGTGTAGTTTGCCGTGGGAGGGCTTCAACTTAAAACAGAGAAGGAAAAGAGAAAAAGACCCTTTTGCGGGTGCATTCCCTTCATCTCTCAAAACGAAACGCACGCACTTTTCACGGTCAAGCGTTACGTGTCTTTTCGTGGCAAAGTTAATACCTCCTCACGGCTACCAGACAGAAGAAAAGGAAAGGTGTAGCTGACGAAGTTGTGGAAGTACGAGTGTATGTAAAGAATAAAGCGGAAGTATCTCGTGGGCAAGACGAAGCGAGGAGGCGTGAGAGGGCTAAAGAAAGTGGAGGGATGTATCGCTAAGGCACTCTTCACTGAGAAAGAAGCAGAGGGGAAATATCTGAATGAGCGAGTGAACGACCGTGAGGAGGTACAGAGCCCGGCAAAAAGCGGGAGGGATATACACGAAGAGCGCACCTTGCAGAAACGTGCAGACTACTCGGCGGGGGAAAAATGGAAATTCAGAGACAACGGCAAGTGAAAGCCAGGCGTACCGATTAATGACCACGCTCGGATTATTGAACAATTTTGTGTCTTTCAGGACAATGAAAATAGCCTTTTCAATCGTTCAGGGTAAAATTTCTAGTCTGGGAAAAATAATTCTTAGACCAATTTTAATATTTCGGTCCTGATTGTGGACCCTCTTTGGAATTAATCACTATTTTTGTGTTTTTGTCACAGAATTTTTTATAGAACCTTTTGGGGAGGTTGGAGAGAAAAAAATTGCATATTGTTCTGTTATGTATTGAATCGAGAATAACAAGGTACTTAGTCCCCAACATTGTTAGACGTTGCTCTTCCTCAAAATTAAATAAACCAATTAGATTGACATTTTTATTCAATTAATTTATCAACTGCAATCAAAGCGGATTATTGAACAATTTTGTGTCTTTCAGGACAATGAAAATAGTCTTTTAAATCGTTCAGGGTAAAATTGCTAGTCAGGAAAAAATAATTCTTAGTCCAATTTTAATATTTCGGTCCTGATTGTGGACTCTCTTTGGAATTAATCACTATTTTTGTGTTTTTGTCACAGAATTTTGTATAGAACCTCTTCGGGAGGTTGGAGAGAAAAAAATTGCATATTGTTCTGTTATGTATTGAATCGAGAATAACAAGGTACTCAGTCCCCAAAATTGTTAGACGTTGCTCTCCCTCAAAATTAAATAAACCAATTAGATTGACATTTTTATTCAATTAATTTATCAACTGCAATCAACGCCATTCCGAGCGTCACAGTCATTTCTAGCAATCATAAAAAATGCTTCAGTTTCGTGCATTTTTTTTTGTAGTGTAATAAAATGATCTGGGTTTTCAAAATCCCACACAGAATTTTAGATATTATGATTAAGGAACACAAAAAAAAAACGTAGCTGGGATATAAAAAGTGTAGAAGTTACATGTTATAAAAATTACATACATGTTTGTGTAAAATTACCGCAACTCGCGAAAATTAATTACACAGTAGCCAGTATTGCGTTTTAGCACCTGCTGGTTTTATCTTTCCCATAAAAATGATATTGAACAACATTTTGACTCTTGCCAGGGCTTAAATTATTGCTCAAACAGCGATAAAACAGTACGTCGCCATTAATTCTATGCCAAACTACGTTAAGTACAAACAAATTATCCCCCAATGTGTGCAATTGTTATACGAAAAAACAAGTTGACCAAAACTATAAATCCTTCTAAAACCATTTCTGAGCCAGCTAAAAAGATGAAATTACACTCAATCCTTTTGTTTTCATCTACGCGATAAAAATAAAGCAGCCTGACCTGTTGCCTGAATTTAATCGAGCAGCAATTTTGTCTTTTAGGAAAATGAAAATCCCTTTAGTCCTCCCAAGTAGTAAGAAACGGTTTGTTTTTTTTTTACAATTAAATCTTCCAGCGTGGAATCAGCGAACCGACTAATAAAACTCAATTTAGGAGCCACAGTAAAATGCAATCTTATTGCGCTTAACTCACAAGATTGATAGTCAATTGATAAATGAATAAATGATCATTCACGTGACTCGAGGATCTTCGAGAATATCAACGACAAATAAGGAAAGTTTTCGACGAAATATACTGAAGAACAAAATATCGAGAAAAAAATCAATTAAAAAAAATAACAGGATTATAAATATGTTTAAAATAGTGGCGACAACAAGAAACTCTTGAGACTCTCACTTTGTTTCTTTTTTTATCTCTCTGTTTCCTGACACAAACCGCCAATAGTCTCGTACAGGTGGAGATTGCGACGTCAGAGAGTCGTTGGGAGAAGATCGTGTAGCCACATCAAATGCGTCAGGCACGTTTCTCAGCGCGCTTCGAGGATAGACACACATATACACCAAGAGGCAGAAAGCACGGAGAGGCGCAATCACAGACGACAGTGTGTATTAAAACACGCGGTGACAGAGTCGCGTGTTTCATCGTAAATCGCGTGTAGGAGAAGAGAGTGGGTCACAACGAGCCACATCTTCTTTTTTTTTTCGCAAGACTTTGCCCGCGCAGAAGACAATTGTCTCGGAAAGAGTCTATCGAATCTCGGAAAGAGTTTTTCATATCTTGGAAAGAGTCTCAGAAAGAGTGACGAATACGATTCGTGGCGATACTCTTTCTCAGACTTACAAACAGTTAAGAATTGTGGTCATAGTCTCTGAGAAAAAGTACTGCTCCGAATCGTATCCGTTACTCTTTCGGAGACTCTTTCCAGGATATAAAAGACTCTTTCTGCGATTCGGCAGACTCTTTCCAAGATTTCAGCGACGCTTTCCATGACGATTATGAAGACTTCTTCCAAGACTACCCTTTTCCGTGCAGGTACCTCTTTCGACTGAAAGCAAAATTAAAATTAATTTTCGTATCGAAGGTATCTAGCAAAATGCCAATAGCATTGTTTTTTTTTTTGAGAATATTTTTCTAAACCGAAGATAAATGGATTTAGAAAAACCATACTGGTATGTTTTTCTAAATCCTTTTTCCTTTCATTTGCGTAATCATTTATCGAGAAATTTAAACAATTCCATTGAGTTTTAATGCATTGTTACTTTGCAACAGTCTGTGTTTTTTTTTATGCACGAGTGCTAGAAGTATACATGTTTTAAAAAATACATCATTTAACAATATTCATTTGAATTATTGGCATATGTCATTCACGGTGTGGTTTATTCTCTAGTTCGGCCACTGTTCATCGAGCACCTCATGCGGGTTTATGATAAAATACATTTTTTCGAGAAGGTCTCGCGCGGAAAAGGGTAGTCTTGGAAGAAGTCTTGACAAGGGTCGTGGAAAGTGTCGCTCAAATCTTGGAAAGAGTCTTCCGAATCTCAGAAAGAGTCTCTTATATCCTGGAAAGAGTCTTGGAAACAGTAACGGATACAAGTAGTACAAGCAGTACTTTTTCTCAGACCATCACTAAGACTTAAGAGTTTTCGTCATAGTCTGAGAAAAAGTACTGCTCCGCATCGTATACATTACTTTTTCTCAGACTCTTTTCAAGATATAAAAGACTCGTTCCGAGATAGTTGTTTTCTGCGCGGGGTAACAGTTAAAAATATCATTTGTATGAATTTTTTGATTTCTCATAGAGGAAGCTTTGTTTTCATGAACATTTTTTTTGTAGATTTTCATGTCATCATACTCAGAATGGTCTAAAACGTTGAGAAAGTGGTTTAGAAAAAGTGTGTGTGTGTGTGTGAATCATCTCAAATTTTTTACCCGCATACAGGACAGTCTTTTTGGTATAAATTTCATAAAAATCGATTGAAGCATTTTGATTTTATGGCGTTTTTAAGATTTTGAAAAATGTCTGTAAACACTCTGACTCGAACAAATTTCCAGCTATCGGGCTGAAACCTGGTATAAAACATTATCGGGGTGGTGCGACTTTTGGTATTGAATTTGGGCGAAATCCATGAAGTAGTTCAGATTTGATAGAAATTCGCATTTTCGTTTTTTTTTTTTTTTGAAAATGCTATAAAATTTTGAATAAAATTTGAATAGAGAGTGTAAATGTTTGATACTAAATTTGGGCGAAATCGATAAAGTACTTAAAATTTTTGAAAATTCTATAACTCGAGAACGGTTTATGGAACTGATCTAAAATTTTCCATAGAACTTTAATAGAGAGTGTCAATGTTTAATATTTAATTTCGTCGAAATCGATAATATTGTTAAGATTTTATAGAAATTTGCATTTTCGTAATTTTTGTTTTGAAAATTCTATAACTCGAGAACGGTTTATGAAACTGATCCAAAATTTTGCATAAAACTTGAACAGAATTTGCCGTTGAATTTTGTGAGAATCTAACAAAGAGAATTATTATATTCTTATTTCACAGAATTTTCAGTTGTAGTTGTCCTGGTTGTTTGGTCATCATTGTGCCTCGTGTTTTCGTCTTTGAATAGTAATTTAAGAATTTATTTTGGAAACACAGTTTCATATGGAGCACTTTTTTTCATTAATAGAGCTCAAAAGTTATGATACTTATTATTGAAAACAAGGCTGTAAAATTGGACATTATACATTGTTAATTTATTTTCCACCTTTCACAAAGCTCTATGAGGAAGCAAAAATTGGCGATCACATTATCGCGTAGAGGTGGTTCTGTGAAAGGTGGAAAATGAGGAAGCAGTGTGCAAAGCCCGACTTTGCACCCTTTTTTATTTTTTTGAAGACCAAAAGAAGGTCTACTATATATATATATTTTTTTTCGTTACCAGCAAGTCTCAAAATTTGTAGAAAAATTCTACATTATACAATTAAAATTAATTTCCGTATTCAAGGTATCTAGTTAAATGCCAATGGCAATGTTTTTACGAAATTAATTTCTCGAAACCGAAAAAAAAATCGTTTAGGAAAACCATTTTTTCTTCATTTTTTTCATGCACATAATCATTTATCGAAAAATTTAAACAATTCCTTTGAGTTTTAATGCATAAAAAAAAAAGAAAAACCAATTTTTTCTTTTTTTTTCATCCACGTAATCATTCATCGAAAAATTTAAACAATTCCTTTGAGTTTTAATGCATGAAAAAAAAAAAGAAAAACCATTTTTTCTTTTTTTTTCATCCACGTAATCATTTATCGAAAAATTTAAACAATTCCTTTGAGTTTTAATGCATGAAAAAAAAAGAAAAACCATTTTTTCTTTTTTTTCATCCACGTAATCATTCATCGAAAAATTTAAACAATTCCTTTGAGTTTTAATGCATGAAAAAAAAAAAAGAAAAACCAATTTTTTCTTTTTTTTTCATCCACGTAATCATTTATCGAAAAATTTAAACAATTCCTTTGAGTTTTAATGCATGAAAAAAAAAGAAAAACCATTTTTTCTTCTTTTTCATCCACATAATCATTTATCGAAAAATTTAAACAATTCCTTTGAGTTTTAATGCATGAAAAAAAAAAGAAAAACCATTTTTTCTTCTTTTTCATCCACATAATCATTCATCGAAAAATTTAAACAATTCCTTTCAGTTTTAATGAATGAAAAAAAAAAAGAAAAACCATTTTTTCTTTTTTTTTTTCATCCACGTAATCATTCATCGAAAAATTTAAACAATTCCTTTAAGTTTTAATGCATTGTTACTTTCCAACAGTCTGTGTCACAATGGAATACATTTTTCCAGAAGGAAATAGTTAAAAAAATCATTTATATGCTTTTTTTTAAGACTGAAAGAAGATGATTTGCTATATTTGTTTTTCTTTCGTTATCAGTAAGTCCCAAAAATTTTTAGAAAAATTCTGCATTATACAATTTACGATGCATCGCCGTTTTGTTATTTAATAATTAGTAATTCAGAAAAAAAAATATAATCAGCGTTGCTCTCTTGAATGTAACGTTCGCGTGTGGGTGTTTCTGCGTCTGACAGTTGCAACATTAAAAAGGGAGATTGAAACGAAGATAATATACGACGATGTACCGCGCGAGGCGGGTCGTCAGCAGGTGAGGCATTCTCTAACAATGCTATTAGTTTCTTTATTTTTTTGACCCACAGATACTTCACTCATTCAAGTTTCAGAGAATTCTCATTTTTCTTTAGAGCTCAGGTAGCTGAAAAAATATAATTTCGAGAAAAAGAAAACAGTTTGTTTTGCATAATATTTTCAATGAAATTTTGTGAATAATTTAATTAACCTGATATCCTTGATTTTTTTTACAGAACAAGTGAAGATTTTTTGGATAACTTTTAATTATAAAATTTCATTTAATGAATTTTTTTTTTAATTCAGTAAGAAATTAACGTTATTAGGCTGATAAAATAATCTACAAAAATTAAATTGAAAAGCTGATATAAAGCAATGTTTGTGACAAATTTTTTGTTTTTTTTTAAGACTTAGTTTTTGAGATTCCTTGACTTAAAACTTACTTCACTCATTCAAATTTCAGAATTCTCATTTTTATTTAGAGCTCAGGTATCAGAAAAAAAAGCAGTTTGTAACAAAAGTTTGTTTTACATAATATTTTCAATGAAATTTTGCAAACAATTTAATTAACCTGATATCCTTGATTTTTTTTACAGAACAAGTGAAGATTTTTTGGATAACTTTTAATTATAAAATTTAATTTAATGAATCTTTTTTTTTTAATTCAGTAAGAAATTAACGTTATTAGTTTGATAAAATAATCTACAAAAATTAGATTGAAAAGCAGATATAAAGCAATGTTTGTGACAAATTTTTTTGTTTTTTTTTATGACTCAGTTTTTGAGACACCTTGATTTAAAAAAACACAGAAATTTTTCAAAAAAGTTTTAAAAGTCTAAAAAAAGAAAAAAGATGCACTTGTGTAATAATTCTTAGCATGTTAAATGCGTGAATCAAAAATACACAATTTTTATAAAAAAAAAAAAAAAAGAAGTATTTTCCACAAAACATCCATGTTACATTTTTTATTTTCCAACCTCTATTTTTTTCCCGAATCTTTAAAACCTTAAACAAAAAAAAAATCTTAAAATGAATATTTCTGTATAGAAAATAATTCCTTCCCAAACATACAAAAATGATGTATTTAATTTTTTCTCCCACAAGTTGTCTTCTGCTCTGTCAATTATATTTAACATAATTTTTCTCTTAATAAACAAAAAAAGCCTCCCAAGAAAGCTGTACTAATTGTCGAAAAAAATTTAACGTAATGCCTGAAGACCCGAACAGGAGCGACACGAAAGAACATCAGAAAACCGGGACGGCGTGGCTGATGTTCGCTCTGTGTATGCATATATATATATATCCACACACACACACACACACACACACACACACACACACACATATATATATATATGTGTGTAGCGAGACGCGCGCGCTCGCAGGATGGGCGTAAACTACTGCCTCTGCATCGTCGTTTTTTTTTTTTTCCCCCTTTATTTTGTTTCCTTTTCTTCGATACACTAGTTTTCACAAAACAATTACGAAGTACGAATGCAGCAACACCAACCAGAGCTTGCAGTGTGTAATTTTTAATTCATTCCCACGAGGTTTCGCTTGCCCCTTTTTTTTTTTTTTTTTATCTCTCCCGGTTTATTTCGCACACGAATCCTCGAGAAGGTAAAGTGGCAACAAAAGAACAGATTGCACGGTGTATTTATAAGTACACCCAGTATATATTCACTGCGAGTAGTCGGTGGAGAGGAAGAGGAGAGGACACGAGAACGACTACTACACGACGACAAACAAGAGACTACGGAGACACACACGACGAGGCAAAGAGACGTGCTGCGAAGCGCAATGGCCGACTGGCAGCAGTAGTAGCAGCAGCAACGATAGGTAATACTTATAACCAGTGGCACAGCACAAAGTATATAGATATATATCTCTTCTCTCAGTTTTTCACACAGTCGCATTATTCTTCATTATTAATATTTACAAACAGACAGACGCAGCCATTTTTCCGATCAACCGGCGTCCACACGTTGTTGTCTCGCCGGGCGAGAGAGAGAGAGAGATAGAAAGTGCTGTTATATATATAGATATATACTCTTGGACACTGAGAGAAGGCAACACTTACTGTGGAAAAAACAGCCACTGCAGTCAGAGCGACAGACAGGCACAACTATAGGCAGAGGCACAGGACAAACTGTGCGTGGATCCCACGCGCGCGCCTCCTCTTCGAGGACGTTTCACGAGGGCATCGTTTTCTCTCTCTCTCTCTTTTTCTTTCTTTCTTTCTTTCTGCCTCTATCTCTCTCTTTCTCTGACTAGTTTTCACACACTCGTTTCACCGGTCGTTCACGCCTCGCGCGCTTTTCCTAACCAACCCTTTACTCCGCTAGGATCTCTCTTTCTTTCTTTCTTTCTTTTTCTATCCTTGTTTAAAGCTTTTCGAGCTCTGTCTCGCAACCGCAAGTAAGTATATTATCGTGAGTCTACTCACAGCGTCGACACTCTATAGATTTTTACGTTTTTATAACGAAGCACTTGTTATTATGTTCACAGAGAATATTTCGTGTGACATGTGCTGCTCCTCTGTGTACGTGTATATATATGTGTGTGTGTTTTTTTTTGTGTAGGATTCGAGGGGAGTGTAAAGTGCTGCTCATGGAATGTAAAGACGATGATACGATGATAGAAGCTTTGATGTGCTATGGAGTTATATTGGTAGATATATGTCGAATGCAACTATACCTGGTTGTATAGTATATATATATATATAGTACGCGGGGGTTGGTGCGCGCGATCACAACTGACGACGGACAACGACGACTCGAGCGGCGCGGCGACGGCGGCGGCGGCTTAACGCACAGAGCCAGCAAAAGCAGTACCTTTGCCTCGGGTTTGCCCGTGCACACTGTCCGACGCTCTGGAAACGGCGAGGATAGGCAGAGCCCGCGACGAGTAGGGGGATCAAAACGGAGTGTGGCGGCGTGCGCGCTCCGTCAGCGACTCGAGGAACGCTATGGCAAAATCGGGGAGGGGGAACGGGGGATGACGTGTACAGTTGGAACTCTCGTAACGTCGGATGTAACAGAATAGATTTTAAATAGGAAACATGTTACATTGAAACTTGTGTTGAAATTTTTTTTTATTCTTATCTTGTAAAAAGGAAAATAAATGTTTTGTTCTATATTTTTGTTTTGATAGAATATTTTGGGTAATTTTTATGCTGGAAATGTGTAATTTGTGTCGGATTAACACAAATTTTTTTCTGATCTTGTAAACAAGAAAATAAATGTTTTGTTCTATATTTTTGTTTTGATAGAATATTTTGGGTAATTTTTATGTTGGAAATGTGTAATTTGTGTCGAATTTACACACATTTTTTTCTGATCTTGCAAAAAAGAAAATAAATGTTTTGTTCGATATTTTTGTTTTGATAGAATATTCTGGGTAATTTTTATGCTGGAAATGTGTAATTTGTGTCGAATTTACACAAATTTTTTTCTGATCTTGCAAAAAAGAAAATAAATGTTTTGTTCTATATTTTTGTTTTGATAGAATATTTTGGGTAATTTTTATGCTGGTAATGTGTAATTTGTGTCGAATTAACACAAATTTTTTTCTGATCTTGTAAAAAAGAAAATAAATGTTTTGTTCTATATTTTTGTTTTGATAGAATATTTTGGGTAATTTTTATTTTGGAAATGTGTAATTTGTGTCGAATTAACACAAATTTTTTTCTGATCTTGCAAAAAAGAAAATAAATGTTTTATTCTATATTTTTGTGTAATTTTTATGTTGATGTGTAATTCCCTTTTTACACAAAAATTCGTCTGAAATTAACAGTTATTTATGTTAAACTGATTTTTTTTTGTTACTACTAGTTTAACACATTTTTTTTCTGTGAATTTTTTCGTGAATCATTATAACAGAGTTTTTATGAGTAAAAAACATAACAGGGAACCAAATATGGCAATTTAATTGTCAACGTTTTTTAAAAATAATTTGTTTCTAGTCTTACAAAAAAAATGTTTTATTCTATATTTTAATTTTAAAAGAATATTTTGTGTAATTTTTGTGTTAAAAATGTGTAATTTTCTTATGGGAGGATGTGATGGGGCGGAGATTTGAAGGGTATTAAGTAGAGAAACCAAAGTATGTAAAAATGTAAGTTAAGTGTAAGTTTTAATATTGTTGAACGGTTGTAAAGATTCTAAAGCCCAGTAGGGCAAGAACGGTTAAATAAATATCTATCTATCTGTGTAATTTCCTTTTTACACAAAAAATCGTCTGAAATTAACACAATTATTGTCCCACTTCAGATTTAACAAAATTATTTATGTTAAACTGATTTTGCTGTTACTACTAGTTTAACACATTTTTTTTCTGTGAATTTTTTTGTGAATCATTATAACAGCATTTTTATGAGTAAAAAAAATAACGAGGAAACAGATGTGGCAATTCAATTGCCAACGTTTTTTTTTATAATGATCCTACATGATTATTATTATCATTATTATTTCTGTGTTCACTATCCTTATATTCTATGATTCTACGTATTTATTATCTATGATTCCATTCTATGATAGCATTCGATTATTATTATTATTATTTATATTTTAGCCTGCTCATAAACCAACAGCCTATTTTCAAGGGTTTATCCCGTCCAATAATAAATAAATAAATAAATAAATAAATAAATAAATAAATAAATAAATAAATAAATAAATAAATAAATAAATAAATAAATAAATAAATAAATAAATAAATAAATAAATAAATAAATAAATAAATAAATAAATAAATAAATAAATAAATAAATAAATAAATAAATAAATAAATAAATAAATAAATAAATAAATAAATAAATAAATAAATAAATAAATAAATAAATAAATAAATAAATAAATAAATAAATAAATAAATAAATAAATAAATAAATAAATAAATAAATAAATAAATAAATAAATAAATAAATAAATAAATAAATAAATAAATAAATAAATAAATAAATAAATAAATAAATAAATAAATAAATAAATAAATAAATAAATAAATAAATAAATAAATAAATAAATAAATAAATAAATAAATAAATAAATAAATAAATAAATAAATAAATAAATAAATAAATAAATAAATAAATAAATAAATAAATAAATAAATAAATAAATAAATAAATAAATAAATAAATAAATAAATAAATAAATAAATAAATAAATAAATAAATAAATAAATAAATAAATAAATAAATAAATAAATAAATAAATAAATAAATAAATAAATAAATAAATAAATAAATAAATAAATAAATAAATAAATAAATAAATAAATAAATAAATAAATAAATAAATAAATAAATAAATAAATAAATAAATAAATAAATAAATAAATAAATAAATAAATAAATAAATAAATAAATAAATAAATAAATAAATAAATAAATAAATAAATAAATAAATAAATAAATAAATAAATAAATAAATAAATAAATAAATAAATAAATAAATAAATAAATAAATAAATAATCAGCCATAAATTCATTCTGCTACCATGAAAAGGAAAAAAAAAAACAAAATGGTACTGAAAATTTAAAAGAGCTATGAGACCATCTACTGTATTTATGTATGTATAGTAGGTCTCCGCGTCGGTGGAGGCACGACCGCACGGTGCGGCTCTTTCTCGGCTACTCTGTCCTCTCTGGCGTCCGACTGGGAGGAAGGGAGGGGGGGGGGGGGGCGCTTGAGGAAACCGACCGACGACGACGCCGCGAAAGCCCATTGGGCTTACGATAGTGCGAGCGAGAGGAGGCGAGGGCGTTAGCGAGGAACCGACGGTCTCCCACCAGCCAGTTCACTAACACCATCGAAGCCGCAACTCTCTGGGCTTCATGGAGTAGTTTTGCCGGGAGATGCGTTGTCGGTAGCTAGACACTAGCAGAGGCTCGAGCCAATTTACCGTATGCTGTGCTTCTGGAGGCGACTCGACTCGCTCTGGCACTCTTGTGGAGAAATTTCGAACTAACAGACGCGCAATCTGCATTAGCCGCGAATTTCGAATCGAGAGTTCATTTAAACTCCAAATATAAATGTTGATAAGTCAACAGTGTGACGTAAATTTATAAATATACGAAATTTGCATTAAGACATAATTTTTTTTAAATTGTTAATAGTTATGGAAGAAATTGCCACTTTTTAATTATTTACGATTCTTTCAAACAGATTTTTGGACGACACTTCTTAAAAATCTGAAAAAAATCTGAAATTCCTTTTTTTTGGAAAATAAACATTTTTGGCAACCGAGCCAAAGTTCGTCGAAAATTGATTCTATATTTTTCGGCCTTTTTTTTTTGTACAAAAAAAAATGGAAAGAATTAGAAAATTTTTATATGCATAATTTTTCGAAAAATTTCTAATTTTTTCTATTGTATTTATTTTTTCTTTCATAATGAATTTTAAATAATCATTAATAAAAAATCGTAATTTTAGAGAATTTAACCAAAATCTAAAGATTTATTTCAAAAAAATCTGAAAAGATTCTTTTTTTTTAAAGCGTCTCATTAATAATTAAAAAAAATTTAGCACCAATTTGACATTATTCATGTCGATAAGAGAACTACAATTTTGATTACTATGCTTTTATTTCATAATAAACGTTAAATAACCATTAATAAAAAAATCGTAATTTTAGATAATTTAACCAAAATCTGAAGATTTATTTCTAAAAAATCTGAAAAGATTCTTTTTTTAAGGCGTCTCATTAATAATTAAAAAAAATTTAGCACCAATTTGATATTATTCATATCGATAAGAGAACTACAATTTTGATTACTATGCTTTTATTTCACAATAAACGTTAAATAACCATTAATTTAAAAAATCGTAATTTTAGATAATTCAACCAAAATCTGAAGATTTATTTAAAAAAAATCTGAAAAGATTCTTTTTTTTAAAGCGTCTCATTAATAATTAAAAAAAATTTAGCACTAATTTGACATTATTCATAACGATAAGAGAACTACAATTTTGATTACTATGCTTTTATTCCATAATAAACGTTAAATAACCATTAATTTAAAAAGTCGTAATTTTAGATAATTAAACCAAAATCTGAAGATTTATTTTTTTTTAATCTGAAAAGATTCTTTTATTTAAAGCGTCTCATTAACAATTCAAAAAAATTTAGCACCAATTTGACATTATTAATATCGATAAGAGAACTACAATTTTATTTGGATTTATTTTAATATTGCAAGACGAAAATTTGTTAGCTTGTGC
This sequence comes from Perithous albicinctus, assembly GCA_964016905.1. Lineage (NCBI taxonomy): Eukaryota > Metazoa > Arthropoda > Insecta > Hymenoptera > Ichneumonidae > Perithous > Perithous albicinctus. The sequence goes on along the minus strand of OZ024702.1, from coordinate 8,817,381 downwards.
AAATTTCAAGTGACTAAACACATATATTCCGACTGTCAACAATTAATATTTTTTGTATTAATTTTTTGCAGATATCACGATGGACAAGTAAAATTTGAAAAACGAGGAATTTCTCTGATGGAACCAATTGCGCTCTTCGACCCGATGACGCACTACGAAAAATCGATTTTTACGCGGCGCCTCGTCGACTTCTTTTCTTCCTGGGGGTGTCGGTTACGCACTCATGTCCAAACTATGCTCGGAATGCCTGGCGCTCAGTTTCGAGTGGGCCTATTTTCACCGATACCCGAGATAATTGCTTCGCCACGTCGAGGAGCCTCGTTTGCCGTTCCTCTTCATGTGCATACAGAGGCGATCAGCTCTTAGAGAAGCTCTCGTCTGTTACGTTAATTATGCACTTTTTGCCACTGCTGTATTATATATACTATGCAGAGAAGCGTGTGAGACATGCAGCGAGGTCATGACCAAATATAGGCTGACAACGTTGGAAGATTTTTAACTCGTCGCTGCCGCGATAAATCGACCTCGAGTGGTGAAGCTCTTAGGAATCCTAAGATCTTATCGGGCTTTAGATGCGTTTAGTCCCTTGTTAAGTAAATTCCAATATGTATCTTACACGATTTTTATTTGAAAATGGCAATGTACTGCGATAGCCTCATCACTCGAATACACCTCAATTATAAAATTCATATTACCGTTCGACATGCATTCATCGATGTAGATTAGTGTGTGATTTTAACAGAGACTGGATGTACAAAATCAATGATTTTGTTGAGGCTTAGAGGTTGTATATATCGATTATGAAAAATTAGAAAAAAAAATTAAGACTCTCGTAAAAGAAGGTAACAAAAATTGTCCTGGTCCCAATTTTTTGTCCCGAAGTGGGACAATTATTTTCCGAAATTTTATGAGAGTTTTCAGTTTTTATTTATTTTTTTAAACTCTCATAAAAGTGCGAAAAAAGGTGGTCCCACTTCTCGTCCAGGCTTAAAATATTCGTCTTTATTAGTAGTGTTTTAGAGATTTTTTTTTTTGGACAAAATAAAATATGTCCACGTTTTTGAAAAAAAACGATTTTTATGCTTATTAATTAAAAGAGGCTGCAACGTTGAAGTTTGCAAATTGCTTCATCTTTCCACTTTTCACGAAGGTACCTCTATGAGGAAGTATGATGATCAATTTTGGCTTCCTCGTTGAGGAAGCTATTTGCAAAGTTCAATTTTGCAGCCTTGTTTTACTTATTTTTCACTAGAAAATAAAATATCCCGTAATTTGCGAAAGCTACTAAAAAATGTAGATCAGTTGGTGGAACCGTTCTGGAGTTATAGAATTTTTTTGTTAAATTACGAAAATACAAATTCCGACAAAATCTTAACTACATTATCGATTTCGGCAAAATTTAACATTAAACATCGACACATTTTATCGAACTTTTATGCAAAATTTTACATCAGATACTTGAACCATTCTCGAGTTATAGCATTTTATAAAAAATAGCGAAAATGCAAATTTCTATAAAATCTGAACTACTTTATCGATTTTCCCTAAATTTGGTATTAAACATTGAAACACTCCATTTAAGTTTTACGCAAAATTTTAGATTAGTCACTTGAACCGTTCTCGAGTTATAGAATTTTCAAAAAAAAATTCCGAAAATTTCAAAATGCCATAAAATCCGAACCGCTTTACCGATTTCATCAAAATTCAATACCAAACAACATTGAATGTATCTCCAGTTATGAAGAACTATTTAGCTAAATCGGCGAACTTTTACGAAAGTTAGAGCGACCACGCCCTTTTTTTAACAAATTAAAAACTGCATAAAATCTCAAAAAAAAAAAAAAAAAAAAAAAAAAAAAACAAAGTTTCCTCTATGAGCAAAATCACTGCTTCGGAGGAATTGTAGAATTTTTCAAATAAATTTGCACAAAATTATATTTCAAAATAAATAAATAGTAATCACGAAGTTTCAACGCTCATTGTCGAAAAAAAAAAACTGTCGATAAAATTAATTTCAACATTTTAATCCAAAACTACATTTTAAAAAAAGTGACACTATTTGATTGTGCCATGACTATTTAATATCGAAAAAAAACTAAGGCTTGTAAATTGACACCGATCTTGCAACGACTACAGTGAGATCTGCGTATATCGAGTAACAACCACCGAACCCTGTCGATTGCAGCTCGATGACTCAACTGCAGTGGGTCTCGATAGCTGGGGGGGCGGCTGCCCTCCCTGCTATTGCCATCTCAATTTCAAGCGTCCTCCTATTCCCTCTTATCGAGTGTGTGTCCTATATGCAATAAATCACAAGGAAAAACAAGTTGCTTTCTCTGTAAAGTGATACACCAAAATTCTCTCGCTATATGTTTCAGGCTGGGAGACCACGATCGTCGCGACCTATCCCAAAGTTTCCACGAGGAAACTTTTCAAGCATTGGGAGAGCCTTGGCATTCGATGAATTTTCGGAGCCTCCGGCATTGCACTCGCGAGAGAGTGAGAGATAAGCGGTGAGAATTCTTCGGAGCGAGTGTAGCTCTGAGAGAGGAGAATCGATAGTTCGGTCCACTAGTGGGAGGAGCAGAAGTGAGAATTCAAAGTTTTCGGGGCACATCGAGATGTGCTCTGGTGTTCGAGCCAGAAATCTCGTGGAAAACAAGATTGGAAATCCGGAGAAAGAGGAAAAAAAAAAGAAGAAGAAGAGGAACTTAAAAAAGAAAAAGAGGAGACTGTGAAGGACGAGAGAAAAAGAATGCGCTCTTTAGATTAAAAGCGATTGGAACGCTGAGTGTGGTGGCTCGGAGCGAGTGTGTGGACCGTGCGGTCGAGCGTTAACTCTCACGATCTCATGATTCTTCGTATGTTACGATATACGAGGCATTCTCTGTCAATTCAGACGCTTTTTGTCAAAATTTTGTCAATTCAGTACACAGTAAGGAATATTGAAAAATAACCAAATATGTTGATGTCTTTTTTTTTTTTAATCTGTGGAGAATGAAAGAACTCATAAAATTGTTCTGATACGAAAATGTGAAAAATGCGAATTTTATGCCACGCTGTGCGAGAAGTGACCACTTCTCGCACTAGTGCGATAAAGTCGTATACGATACTCGTGAGAGAAACTTTTTCTCGACTCCTGTGATTGCCACACTCGTCTTCGACTCGTGCTGCAAACTCACACGTCTCAAGAAAAAGTTTTATCGCACTCGTATCGTAATATACTATTATGCCACGCGGTGCGAAAAGTGCCTACTTCTCGCACGCTTTGATTAGCGTGCGAGAAGTAAGCACGTTTCGCTTAGCGTGCGAGAAGTAAGCACGTTTCGCTTAGCGTGTGAGAAACAGGCACTTTTCGCACGCTCGATTTTTATGCCACGCGGTGCGAGAAGTAAGCACGTTTCGCTTAGCGTGCGAGAAGTAAGTACGTTTCGCTTAGCGTGTGAGAAACAGGCACTTCTCGCACGCTCGATTTTTATTCCACGCGGTGCGAGAAGTGAGCACTTCTTGCGAGTTTTCTCGCACTCTTCGCTGAGCGTGCGAGAAGTGCGACTTCTCGCACTCGTGAAATAACGTCGTATACGAAACTCGTGGGAGAAACTTTTTATTTATTTTCTCGTAAACTATTAAAATCTTATTAAACGATAACAACACTGATTGGAAAAAGTTTGATCGCACTCGTATCGTAATATACTATTTCACGAACGCAAAGCTTCCTCTATAGAGCAATAAAAAAATAATTCAATTGACGGGGAATGCCTCATACGTGTAGATGCAAGTGCAGCGTATGGCCTATGGAGAAACCCCGATGCAAGATCGTTGTGCATATAAACTGAAAGACGTGAGGAGACAACATATTAGTACGCATAACGCTGCGTTACGAGAGTGATCCAACAGTACTCAACGAAACAGTAAAGAAAATGCACGCGTGAAAATCTCGGTCGATCGCGTGATTGCAATTAAGCTCTCTTTCTCTCTCTCTCTCGAAAGAGAGTTCCTATAAGTATTCGACAGAGGAGGACCTCGTCGAAGCTGAATGAATTTACAAATTCGACGAGGAAACATTTATTTAATTTTCTGTAAAACACAACTCGAGGATTTGCACGAAAAATTTACGTTAGTATAAATAAATAGAGCTCGGTAAATTCGTAAAAGAGCTGCCTCGGAAAGAGCACACGTGGCCTATTTATGCTTATACGATATTGCCTGTGGGGATCATGAAGCTGCGTGACGTAAGCTTCGCTACATTGTTGATACTGTGGGCGACTGTAATGCTACTGTTGACAACAGTTACTACGAGCATATTAAACGAAGACACGAGAGACAATGATCTCGCTTCTCGGACGAATACCGGTGAGAGTAATCGCGCGAGAAAGGCGCGTATTGTGAAGAAACTTAAGAGGGACTTTAGGAAGCTGAAGAAACAGGAAGGAGCGCTGAAACTCGTCGGAGGCGAGAAGGGCGATTACGAAGGTACGACGCGAAATAGAATTTTAAAAGAATAGGAGGCTGCTAAGTTGACGCCGGTAATTCCTTCTAATTTTTTTTTCAGCCTTTCTTCAGTAATACTAAAAATGTAAAAAGAATAAGCCTGCTAAGTAGAACCTTGCAAATTGCTTCCTCATTATTTGACATTTTAAAAAAAATGTAAGATAATGTAAAAATGTAAATTGCAGCGGGTCATCCCAGAATTTAGAAAAGTAGAAGTGTTTAGGGACATTTAAAAAAAAAATTAAAATTGCAATAAAATTTCAAGCACTCTATCGATTCTCGCCAAACTTGGCACCAATCATGGTTCACTGTACGTTCGTTTGTCTTCAAAAATTCAGCCTGATAAATCGTAATTTACAAAAGTTATAGCGTGAAAATGATTTTTTCAAAATTTTCAAAATGCTGTAAAATTTGAATTTTTAAAACCGATTCGCGTCAACTGCAATCCCAAAAGTTGTTGTATGATAGCCCACTTGCGTACCAAATTTCAGGAAAATACATGAAAAATTGCCACAAATTCTGAGTATGCTGACATGAAAATCCTGAAAAAAAAAAAATTTTCCCCGCAAACAAAGCTTTCTCTCTGAGGAATCAAAATGGGAAAAGCAATAGAAGAAATAGTAACTTTACGATGAACAGTAATTAGAACATTTTTGTTATATAACACATCTTTTATAGTGTCTTTTTTTTTTCAAATTGTGAATTGAAAAAAAAGCACCAAAAGAAGAAAAATCGGCATTTAACTTTTGGTGAAACATGAGATAAAAAAATCTAAAATAATTTCAGTATATTCTAGAAATTCTACACCTCTCACCAAAAAAAATGATAAAATCCATTTTAGTGACATTTCGAAACCAGAGTCGTTGGCACTTTGTCCGAAATGCTGCAATATAACATAAACTAACCGATACACAAAATCCGTGAAACAGGAAAAAAAAGAATTGCGCTCGACCGCGTGGAAAATATCGTTTTATCAGTAAACAACGATGAAACTTGGGAACTCTCTGCGGGTTACATATTGCGTAACGTCAATTATAAAGGGGTCAACTCGCGGAAGATTCGTGTCAACGAGAGCCGTGTGTCTCGTTGACGCACCAATACAAGTGTATAATAATAATAATAATAATAATAATAATAATAATAATACCGAGCCAGTATAACGGGAGGTAATTAGAGGGAAAACGAAAACTCTTAAACGCTGTGAATCCTACAGCAAAGAATGCCCGAATCACATTAACAACCAGTTTACGACCATCTAATTTTTTTTTTTTTTTTTTTTTTTTAAAGAAAAAAATATTGTATTCTCGTACTTTTCAACAGGGAACGTCGAAATCCTTCACAGCGGCAAGTGGGGCAGTATTTGCGACGATGAGTGGGACTTCCTGGAGGCGACTGTTGTCTGCAGACAACTGGGATTCGAGGGCGCGGTCAAGGCAACTGGAAACGCTCGTTTCGGCCAGGCTAGAAGTATCAACTATTTTTAGATTTACATAACACTTAAGGTTCAATGAGGATCAATAGATCGTTAATCTGTCGAAGATTATATAAAAATAATGTATTTTTCTTGGTGCTGTTAATTGAGCATGAAGGATAAAACATGTCATAGCCCTTCAAATCGACTCCAAATGGGAAGAAAAAAATTTTCCAATTTTTACAAATTTTATATTCCATTCTCTTCGAATTTCTGGAATTATTACTGTTAATATTATTACTGTTAACAATATTAAGAATAATGTAAAAATTATTTTTAAGAAATCAAAGGGATTTGGGTTGGTTTGGGTTTCTTGATACTGATTATTTATTTAATTTTCGTAATTCGAAATACACGAAAATTAAAATTAATAAAACATTTTTTGCTTTAGGAAATTTATGGGGGGTTTTTTTTTAAAATGATTTACAAACTGTTTAGGACGATTTTGGATGGACAACATCTACTGCGACGGAACAGAGGATCGTTTGGCAAAGTGTCGATTCGATGGATGGGGCAGCACCGATTGCAAGAGCAGCGAAGCTGCGGGAGTAATTTGCATTCACGTTGAGGCCACGTCGAAAGCTTCGGTGGCTAAGAAAAAGCTACCAAAGACGAGGATAAAGGACGTTCACCAGCGGGGCATGCTGATACGATTGGCAGGAGGTCGAGTGCCCAATGAGGGGAGAGTTGAGATTAAACTTGGAAAAGATGGTAAATTAATGTAATGGTGGTGAAATTTCCAGTGAATTACAATCTTCTTTTTTTTTCAGATTTTTAGGATCTCTCGTTTGTTAATTTGCTTCACAAGATTGTGGATAATTAAAAATGTATTTTAAAAAAGGCTGCAAACTCGAAATTTGCAAATTGCTTCCTCATTTTTCCACTTTTTACGAAGGTACCTCTATGAGGAAGTATGATGAGCAATTTTGGGTTCCTCGTAGAGGAAGCTTCGTCGAAAATGGAAAAATGAGAAAGCAACTTTCAAAGTTCGACTTTGCAGCCTTGTTTTACTTCCCTTTCACTTGAAAATAAATTATCCCGTAATTTGTGAGAGCTGCCCGACCGAAATTTTTCAAAATCCCACGAAATTTTCACCGCTGCACCGGATTGCGTCAAATTTGAGATACACATTGACTCACTCTATTCAAATTTTATGCAAAAAATGTAGATCAGTTGCTTGAACCGTTTTGGAGTTATAGTATTTTTTTGTTAATTACGAAAATACAAATTTCGACAAAATCTTAACTACACTATCGATTCCGGCTAAATTTGATATGAAACATCGACACATTTTATTGAACTTTTATGCAGAATTTTACATCAGATACTTGAACCGTTCTCGAATTATAGCATTTTATGAAAAAAAGCGGAAATGCAAATTTCTATAAAATCTGAACTGCTTTATCGATTTTCCCTAAATTTGGTATTAAACATTGACACACTCCATTTAAGTTTTACGCAAAATTTTAGATTATTCACTTGAACCGCTCTCGAGTTATAGAATTTTCAAAAAAAAAATTCCGAAAATTTCAAAATGCCATAAAATCCGAACCGCTTTACCGATTTCATCGAAATTCAATATCAAACAACATTGAACGTATCTCCAGTCATGAAGAATTATTTAGCTAAATCCGCGAAATTTTACGAAAGTTAGAGCGACCACGCCCTTTTTTCAACAAACATCCAAACGAAAAAAATGTCCAAACGGGACATTTTTTTCTAAATCACTTTTCTCGACGTTTTCGACCATTCTGAGTATACTGACATGAAAATCTCGTAAATGTTCATGAAAACAGAGCTTCCTCTATGAGGAAGCAAAATAAATAAAATTTGTACATTTTAAACTTATGCCAATCATATAAAAAATTGCGAATCCAATTGGAAGGTTCAAGGTTGAGATTTTTCAAAAATCTTTGAACCACAATTTCTCGAAAATAACAATTGAATTCACGAGTGGAAAGATAGCCTCTGTAGATTTATATTAAAAATGATGAAGAAGCAATTTCCAAGGGTAAATTGCTTTCTCTCTATTGAGGAAACGAGAATGAGAAACAGCGTAGTTCATCACAGAAGAAGCTTTGTGAAAGATTGCGCAATTAATTAGGAAGCAATTTATACAACTTTGCGCGACATATTTAATTTCATAAATTAAACAACTCATATTAGGTAAAAAATATTTTTCGCAGATTGGGGAGTTGTGTGCGGCGACGAATGGTCCCTGTTCGAAGCAGGAGTAATTTGTCGTCAACTCGGTTTGGGTTACGCTTCCGACGCGATACAAACGAATTTTTTCGGTGGCGAACGAATGCCAATGGCGATAAGTGGAATAAAGTGTCACGGGAATGAGTTAAACGTCTCCGAGTGTCTACACGACAAGATATTGGATTGTCCAGGTATTGTAGCTCACGAAATATCTTGAATTTTCCATAGAAAATTATCTTAAACCCGGAGGAAGAGGAGTAGCTCGTGTCTCCTAGTCGGAGCGCAATTTCCACGTGGAATCTAATCGATAAATTCCCTGCCGGTTTGCAAATACCAGGCATCGCTGAGAACGTCGCAAGCGTTGTTTGTCTACGGGACATGGCTGATCTCGTGTTCGATCATATCGAGCTCATGAGAACGTCGCATCTCGAGGATCGTCAGCTCTTCTGGTTGCAGTGCGCTATGGAAGAGAATTGTGTCGCAAGTCAGGCTTATAAGATACAAAAGGAATCGGATAATTGGCATCTCGAGACACGACGATTACTTCGCTTTACCGCGAGAATACTGAACGCCGGTACGGCGGATTTTCGGCCAGCTGTACCGAAGCATCTCTGGGAATGGCATATGTGTCACATGTGAGCCTCGATCGTCTATATAGATGTTACGACTCTTTAAATTCTCGAACGAATCGGCAATGAGAGATCGTTAAATTGTACTTTTCAAAACTCTTGTTTGATTAAACTAGAAGTTTTTATTTATTGATTTACCGATTTACCAATTTACCGATTTATCAATATACCGATTTATCAATTTACCAATTTACCGATTTATCGATTTACCAATTTATCGATTGTTTGATTTACCAATCTATTGTTTTATCGATTTATCGATTTACCAATCTATTGTTTTATCGATTTATCGATTTACCAATCTATTGTTTTATCGATTTATCGATTTACCAATTTACCGATTGTTTGATTTACCAATTTTTTGTTTTATCGATCTACCAATCTATTGTTTTATCGATTTATCGATTTATCGATTTACCAATTTACCGATTTACCGATTTATTGATTTACCAATTTATTGTTTTATCGATTTACCAATATACCGATTTATCGATTTACCAATTTACCGATTGATTGATTTACCAATTTTTTGTTTTATCGATTTATCGATTTACCGATTTATTGATTTACCGATTTACCGATCTATTGATTTACCGATTTACCAATTTATTGTTTTATCTATTTACCGATTTATTGATTTACCAATTTATTGATTTACCGATTTACCAATTTATTGTTTTATCTATTTACCGATTTATTGATTAGCCGATTAATCGATTTATCTATTTATTTTTTTATATGATTGGGAAAATCCCGGGCATAAAAAAAGAACGTATTTTAAATACTTTTCTATTTTTTTCATCTATACAAATCGATCGTCATAGGCATTATCATTCGATGGAGGTGTTTGCCACTTTCGACATAATCGACTCGAGCGGAAAGAGGGTGGCCGAGGGTCACAAAGCGTCCTTCTGCCTCGAGGATAATCAATGCCTACCGGGCGTCACACCCAGGTTGATGAAATTACTTTTCCATTTTTTTTTTTCATCTTTTTCTTTTTTTTTTTCTTCTTCTTGCATTAATTTACATTCAACTGCAAAACCTCGATCACAGATACAAATGTGCTAATTATGGCGATCAAGGCATATCGGTCAACTGCAGCGATATATATAAGCACAACATCGATTGCCAGTGGGTCGATATTTCGGAACTCGTACCTGGCGAATATACCTTCAAGGTGGGATATACATAATCACGATTTTTAATAGACTCATATATGCCAAGCGTTCTTTTTGTTTTCTCTGATAATATATATATATATATATATATCTTTTCTTTTCGTTTTCAGGTTTCCGTCAATCCGGAATTCAAAGTTGGCGAAATGAGCTTCGACAATAATGCTGCTAACTGCCAACTGTTGTACACAGAAACATTCGCAGCTGTGCACAATTGTACAGTTGGACGTCCATGAAAAAAAATATAATAAATAATACAAACTTATTTTTGTAGTCTATGAAATAAAAAAGATAATTGGGAAAAAGAGATTTTGCGAGAGAAAAAATATCGATACGTCGGATTTCTTCTGTATCGACCCTCTGAAAAGTGTTTTGGAACAAAAAAGTCTGAAATAAGATTTTAGAGTACTCAACAATTTCTACTTATTTTGCCACGAAAATATTGTTACATCTCGATTTTTTAACATTTTTTTTAAGCTGATGTGCTACATGTCGTCTGTCTCTCTCAGATTGACATAAGTGCGAGAGAGAGAGAGCTGAATCTTCTCGAAGCGTTTTTCTCGGTCACGGTTAGTTTTTCGGATTAAACACGAGATCGGTTCACTGCAGAATTCTGAGATGCAGTAAATCGTTCTCATCTTTTGTTCAAAAGATCAAATGGGAATGATAACAACGCTTTATAGTTTTTGTTACCGACCGAGCAGCAGCACATCATCTTGAGGTGCTATACCGACTGAGCTACCATAAGAGCGAGAGAGATAGCTGAATCTTCCCGAAGCGTTATTCTTGACGACGGTTAATTTTTCGGATTAAATACGAAGACGCTTCACTGCAGAATTCTAAGATCCAGTAAATCGTTCTCAGCTTTTGTTCAAAACATCAAATGGGAATGATAACAACGCCTTACAGTTTTTGTTACCGACCGAGCAGTAACACATCATCTTAAGGTGATGTGTTATACCGACTGAGTCACCATAAGAGCGAGAGAGAAAGCCGAATCTTCCCGAAGCGTTTTTCTCCGCGAAGAACGAAGAAAGACGAAGTGAACCCTTCTCGTCTTTTCTTCAAAAGATCATTTCGGAATGATAACAACGCTTTACAGTTTTTGTTACCGACCGAGCAGTAGCACATCACCATAACATTGCAAAGTAGAATCTTACTCATTTCTCTTTTTAATAATTTCCGATACTTTGATATACAAAAACGTATATATAGTGTATCAAATTACTACGAAATAGAGAGATTTTGAAATTGATGCAATAATAACAATTCCTATTCAGAGATTTTATTCGTTACAGAGTTTCCCGCAGTTACCTCCAGTAGATAAGACAATTCTTCCGCAGCTTTATTCACGATATAGAAGCTGCGCTTCGGCCTGATCGGCTGTTATGGCTGTTATACATATTTCTCCTAAAAGTGACCAATGTTTTTGGCGTGTGTTATATGTTTACTTTAGCACGAGATTAGGTTAGTTTTTGAGACATGTTTAATGCGAAACCTTGACGTCTCTGTCAAGTGTATTTCTTAAATGATGGGCCTATTCGGTAAATCAGCGGAAAAAAATCCGAAGGAACAGGTGAGTCACTTTAAAACCCTCTAAGCTCCGTAATTGTGATTTTAAGAAATGACAACTGATTATGGTTGCTCTAAAAGGTGCAGGAATGGACTCACAAATTGCGTAAAGAGGGCTATCAGTTGGACAGACAGGTTAGAGGTGAGTCATAACACATGAAATCGATCGACCAGAAACGCGTCCCAACTGATTACGAAAATTTTGATAAAAATGCCCGAAATAAATATGAAAAATTCGAATTTTACGTTAGAAATTCAATTTATCAATTTCGCGTAATTCAAGCTATTCAACGAGAGGAGGAAAAGGTGAAACGGTCGCTCAAGGAAGCGGCGAAAAAAGGCGACAAGGATGTCTGCAAAATTCTCGCCAAGGAAGTGATAAGAGCGCGCAAGGCGCGCAGTAAAATTTCGACTTCTAAGGCACACTTAAATTCCGTCTCTCTGCAAATGAAAAATCAACTGGCGACTATCAGAGTCGCAGGTTCTCTGTCAAAGTCCACCGAAGTTATGCAGGCTATGCAATCTTTGGTCAGGGTACCGGAAGTCGCTGCTACCATGCGAGATTTGTCTAAAGAAATGATGAAGGCTGGAATTATCGAGGAGATGTTGGATGAAACTATGGATTCCATCGAGGATTCGGAGGAGATCGAGGACGAGGCGGACGAGGAAGTCGATAAGGTAATTAATAACATATGGGGCTTTGGTTTAGTTAGAATTGGCTTAAAGTTAGAATTCTAGTTAAAACCCTCATTTTTGAATTTTTTTTTTTTTGATTATGTTATAATGTTAAATAGTCAAAATTTTAAAAAGGCTCTTTTGCCTTTTTTGACACAAAATTTAGACAGTGTTTATTTCAAAAGTGTTAATTTTACACAATGGGCTGTTACAGATTTTTTTAAAAAAGTTTACAATATTAATTTTTTGATAAGAAAATGAAATTATTGAGACTGTTTCAATTATGTCTATTTTCTATAGGTAGAACAGCCAAATGAAAAAAATTAAAACAAAAAACATTTCTAACAAAATGAGTTCTTTATATAAATGTTTATTAGCTTATTTTTTTTAAGTCTCTTGTTTTTTTTATTTTAAGATATTTCAAAAGCTCAAAATTTTTTTTAAATTTATTTGAAAAAGCCAAAACTTTAAAAAGATTTTTGCCTTTATTGACACAAAATTTAGAGCATAATGATCACAAAAGTGTTAATTTTACACAATGGGCTGTTACAGACTTTTTGAAAAAATTTACAATATTAATTTCTTGATAAAAAAACAAAATTTTTGAGACTATTTCAATGATGTCTATTTTTTATAGGTAGTACAGCCAAATGAAAAAAATTATAACAAAAAAATTTTTTTAACAAAATGAGTGCTTTATATAAATGTTTATTAGCTTATTTTTTTTTTATCTTTTTTTTTATTTTTTTTTATTTTAAGAAATTTCAAAAGCCCAACATTTTTTTCTGATTTATTTGAAAAGGCCAGAACTTTAAAAAGATTTTTGCCTTTATTAACACAAAATTTAGACAGTAATGATCAAAAGTGTTAATTTTACACAATGGGCTGTTACAGATTTTTTGAACAAATTTACAATATTAATTTCTTGATAAATTATTGAGACTATTTCAATTATGTCTGTTTTTTATAGGCCAAATGAAATTTTGTTTTTTTTTTATTTCTAAGAAAATCAGTGCTTCATATAAATGTTTATTGGTTTATTTTTTTTTAAGCCTCGTTTTTTTTTGGAAATGTTACGAATTTTCAAAAGCCCAACATTTTTTTTCTGATTTTTTTGAAAAATCTAAAATTTTATAAAGATTTTTGCCTTTTTTAACACAAAATTTAGACCGTAATGATCAAAAATGTTAATTTTACACAATAGGCCATTACAGATTAAAAAAAAAAAAATTACAACATTAATTTCCTAATTAAAAAACAAAATTATTGAGACTATTTCAATTATGTCTATTTTTTATAGATAGTACAGCTAAATGAAAAAAATGTTTAAAAATAAAAATTTCCAAGAAAATGAGTGCTTCATATAAATTTTAAATTGGTTTATTTTTTTTTTAATTTTAAGAAATTTCAAAAGCCCATATTTTTTTCCTGAGTTTTTTTAAATACCGTAAAAATAACGTTAAAAAAACGGATAGCGTATTATTCGATTATTGATCTAAATATCTGAAATTTTTCCATTTTCAAAAATAAAGCTTTTTTTTTTTTACATATTCTGCAATTTTTTAAAACAAATTATCGAGCGACCCGTTTTAATAATCTAAAATAAAATCCGGTGAAACATTCCTTGGAAAATAACAATTTTCGGTAGATTTTTTCCCCCGATTTTTTCATTATTCCGAATTTTACCGAACTTTTTTTGTTTCAAATTTTTGTTATAAATTTTTTCCACATAACGTGGAGTTCCTCTTCAAACAAATCTACTTTAGTTCACACAAGATTTTCTTTTAAAACATATAAAAACAATTTTTTATCTTAATACTTGATCGACGTTGTGTTTTTTAACGAAACGTGAAAAACCAAAAATTCTAATAATTTATTTAATTGGTCATCATCGATTCCTTCTACGAATCCTCCTTTAACGCTTAAAATTTTACCAAAATAAGACTCGAAAAAAATGTGAATTTCACGATCAATTGCAGGTCCTCTGGGAACTCACCGCCGGTCAGTTGGGAACTGCGCCAGCTTTGGTAACGGAAACACCAGGCCCAGTTGCGTCTACATCAAACGAAGAGGAGGTCGAGGAGGCAGACGACAAAGAGCTCGAAGAAATGAAAACCAGATTACAAAGTCTGCGGAGTTAAAAAAAAGTCCCCTCTCTCTCGCTCTCGCTCTTCGTGCGTTTGTAAATCAATGAAAATAATTGTGGCAGCAATTGTCTTTGAGCTTTTACAGCTTTCACACTCAATTTTACGATTAATATCAACAATAATGAGACACAATAACTAACGAATGCCCGCGTATAGAATAGAAATATCACTCTTACCGAATAGTCTACGTAAACTCGAAGTTAAAAGCAGAGTGGAAAAAAGAAAAACACAAACAGTATTGCACAGATTTAGAATTCTTGGGTATTTACTGCTTGACGATTTATAGGCGCGGATACCGGCCGCGTAAGAGAAGCTGGCTTCGATATATATATATATATATATACACACACACACATGTTTACCAAACAATAAATCGATATAATAATTTAAAGGAAAAATGAAATCTGTACTTGCGACGAATTACCCGAGAACACGAAAAAAATAACTCGGGTGTTATTTGTAACATTTTTGTAAAATGTCACGGATTGAGAATACTACAACTTTTTAAATTTAAGATGTACATAACCGTGTTTAATCGCATTATAAAGTATAATTAACGTTACAATTGTAACAAGAGTTTTATTTTTTCCGACTTCATTCGACCGAGAATTTTTTTCTAGTTTTTCCAAATGTGATTTTCCTTAAATAAACTGAAATTAGGACCTTTTTATTCATTGTTATTTAACGTTCATTATTAAATCAAATATATACATTGGAAAAATTTCAAAAAAATTCTAAAAATCATGTGTTGCATACAAAAATTTTCGATTTTTTTTTATTTTTCCCAATTTCGCTTCCTCATAGAGGAAGCTTTGGTTTCGTGAAAATTTCTTTTTTCGAGATTTTCATGTCAGTATGCTTAAAATTGTCTAAAACGTCGAGAAAAGTGGTTTAGAAAAAATGTATGTATGGATGTATGTGATCGGCATTCAAAATTTGGCACGCATGTGCGGTAATCGCCATTGCTTGTGATAATTTTCGAAAAAATTCAAAAATATGCTCAAATTTTATTTAACTTTGCAATTTTTTGAAAAATGTCTGTACGCGCTCTAGCTTCCGCAAATTTTTAGCTATAGAGCTAAATAATTTTTTACACATAAAGCAGTCTTAAAGAAGGACCGGTATTGAATTTGGAGTGAATCTATAAATAGCTTCGGTTTTTATGAGATTTTGAATTTTTCAAAAAATTTACATTTTCCTCTAACTCCCGTAAAATCTCACGAAATCAACTGATATTTTCTACAGATGAAGAAAAACATGCAATGCTGCTATGTTCCAAATTTGGTGATGATCGGTAAAGGGCTTCGAATTTTATAAGATTTTGAATTTTTTGAAAAATTTATGTTTTTCTCTAACTCACGTTAAATATCAACAAATCAACTGAAATTTTCTACAGACGATAAATAATGCTCAGTGCTGTTACGTACCAAATTTGGTAATGATCGGTAAAGCGATTAAGATTTTACGTGATTTTGAAATTTTGAAAAAATTATCATTTCCTTATAACTCAGGTCAACTAAAAATGAATGAATTAAAACTTTTTCGAAATGAAAAATACAGATGAAAAATATTCACTGTTGCTATGTACCAAATTTGATGACGATCGGTAAATGGCTTTTGACTTTCGAGCAATTTAAGATTTTTCATGTTTTAACAGATTACATTTCCATTTTTCACAAAGCTTCCTCTATGAGGAAACCAAAATTAATAAATAAGCTTCTTCATAGAGATAACTTTGCAAAAAAAAAAAAATAATAAGGAAGCAACGTGCAAAGTTCAACTTTTTTTGTTTCTCAAAAGAATAATTTCTTCAAAAAAATATATTTTACGTGATTTTGAAATTTTGAAAAAATGATCATTTTCTTATAACTCAGGTCAACTAACAATGAATGAAATAAAACTTTTTCGAAATGAAAAATACAGATGAAAAATTTTCACTGTCGCTACGTACCAAATTTGATGACGATCGGTAAATGGGTTATGATTTTCGAGCAATTTGAGATTTTTCATATTTTAACGGATTACATTTCCATTTTTCACAAAGCTTCCTCTATGAGGAAGTCAAAATTAATAAATAAAAGCTTCCTCGCAGAGATCACTTCGTGAAAAAAAAAAAAAATGAATCAATGTACAAAGTTCAATTTTGCAACTATCTTTTTTTTTTCAAAGAAAGGCCGAAAAAAAGTAGAAGAAATCACCGCCCGACTTACCAAAAACTTTCATATAATTTCCAAAAAAAAGTTTTTTCAAACTTTTCTTTCAAATCCTTATAAAATGTGTTCGATAATTCGCAACAATCGTAGGTACTTCAAAAAAGTGCAAAAATCAAAAAGAAAAATGTCCAGGTTACCCAGTTGGAACGCCCCGTATATTTTCTGATATTGTATTGCTATCGTTTCTACAAACATCGTTCATCCCTACGAACAATCGTCGATAAATTGTAAACGGTTTTTGATCCGTCAGATGGCTACGTGTTCTCCCTCCCGCCATACAATTCCCTCCACCGGAATACAATTCTTTCTCTGTTTTCTTTTTTTTTTTCATCAATTACTTACTCGGGACGAAACGCCTTGTGACAGAAGAGAGTCGAGAGCGCTGTCAAAAATGGATACGCCTGTTGGCTGCAGTCCCGATACGACTTTCAACGGGAGATAACATCCGTTTATAATACTCGTGCGTGTGCAAAGAAATAAACAACAACGAGAGAGAGAGAGAGAGAGAGAGAGAGAGAGAGAGAGAGAGAGAGAGGATGTATCGCCTGCTCGACAATGACTATCGGGACCTCTGATCCAAAAGCGTACTTTGCGAAAGTGAGGCATTCAACGCAAGTTCGCAAATTGGGATAACCTCTCGACTGTTTTTTTTATCGCTTTTCGTAAAGAAGAGGCGGATATATATATATATATATACATATATTTATATATATATTTCGTTTCTACTTTAACGTTCGTTAAAAAGACAAAAGATCGCGGTTTGGTTGTTTCGTGTTGGGAACAAAGAGAATGGCTTGTCTTTTGTTGAATCAAGACGACATAGAGATCAAAATTCCAACTGTCGAGAATGCCGACGGTATTACGTACTACGTGATTGAGGTTAGGGTCGCAAATGTAAATTGGAGACTGAAGCACAGGTACAGCGAGTTCGCGGAACTTCACGATATTCTAATGTCGGAGCATTGCGTCGAGAAGGAAATATTGCCACCGAAAAAGTTGATCGGCAACAAAAGCGAGTCTTTTATTGAGAAACGTAGAATTGGATTGGAGAGCTACCTCAATGCGGTCTACCGTTATCTACGAAAGGCTATGCCCCGAGAATTCGCTCTCTTTCTACAATTGCACGTACACGATATATTCTTCATACTTCAGAACATGGCGCTGGAATTCTTTAGTCAGGGATACTCAGTTTTGGAGTCTTCCAAGAGCTATACTTTTACTCCACTTCAGGTAATTTAGTTGGGTATATTTTGTTTTTTCTTTTGTTTTTTTCGTTTTTTTTTTACCCCGGGCGACCCCAAGATTTTTTTTTTTTTTGGTTCGAATTTTATATTTAATTGTAACAATTTGACTTTAATTTCAAATTTCTGCAAAGATTCGGTTATGATTTTTTTGCAATTATTTTCTTTTTTTTTACCCCAGGCGACCCCAAGATTTTTACTTTTTTTTTTTTTTTTGGATCGAATTTTATATTTAATTGTAACAATTTTACTTTAATTTCATATTTCTGCAAAGATTCGGTTATGATTTTCTTGAAATTATTTTCATTTTTTTTTTTACCTCAGGCGACCCCAAGATTTTTTTTTTTTTTGATCGAATTTTATATTTAATTGTAACAATTTTACTTTAATTTCATATTTCTGCAAAGATTCGGTTATGATTTTTTTGCAATTATTTTCATTTTTTTTTTACCCCAGGCGAACCCAAGATTTTTTTTTTTTTTTATCCAATTTTATATTTAATTGTAACAATTTTCCTTTAATTTCATATTTCTGCAAAGATTCGGTTACGATTTTTTTGCAATTATTTTAATTTTGTTTTACCCAAGGCGACCCCAAGAATTTTTTCTTTTTACATCAAATTTTATATTTAATTATAACAATTATCCTTTAATTTCATATTTCTGCAAAGATTCGGTTACAATTTTTTTGCCATTATTTTCGTTCTGATTTTACCCCAGGCAACACCAAGAATTTTTGTTTAACATCAAATTTTATCTATAATTATCACGATTTTCCTTTAATCTAATATTTCTGAACAATGCATTTACAATTTTGTTGCCATTAATTTCGTTTTTTTTTTACCCCAGGCAACCCCAAGAACTTCTTTTTTTTTACGTCAAATTTTATTTTTAATTATAAGAATTTTCCTTTAATTTCATATTTCTGCAAAGATTTAGTTACAATTCTTTAATCATTATTTTCATTTTTTTTATTCCAGGGAAAAGCGAGAATTTTTTTTTCAACATAAAATTCTATACTTAATTATAACAATTTTCCTTTGATTTCATATTTCTGCAAAGATTCTATACAATTTTTTTGCCAATATTTTCCTTTTTTTTACCCCAGGCAACCCAATTTTTTTTTACATCATATTTAATCTTTAATTATAACAATTTTGCTTTAATAGAATATTTTTGAAGAATTCGGTTACAATTTTTTTACCATTATTTTCTTTTTTTCTTACCCCAAGCAGTTTTTTTTACGTCAAATTTTATTTTAATTTATAACAATTTTCCTTTAAATTAATATTTCTCCAAAGCTTCGGATTCTAATACCCTTTGTTTTTCATTTCAGTTATACGCCATCAGTGAGAGATTGAAACAGCCATGTCCTCCTCTGGAGGTAGTCGACAAAAAGTTTGACTTCAGTCACGTGCTTGATCTGAACTCGCAACTGAATAACCTGGTAATACAGGGAATAAATCATTGTTTTGGAGCGAGTAACATCGAGCCATCGACATTGCCAATAGAATTGTCGACCTTCAAGACGGTCGAGACTCTCGTGGTGGACAAATATCCAATGGACAAGATTTACGGAATGGGTAACTTGAGAGACACCGTGAAACATCTCGAGGTGCACAACACAAATCTGCGAAATATCGTGGAATTTGCAATGTGCGAGGAAGTACATAAGCGTATAGAGAATGCGAACGACTCGCACGTTTGGCTCAAGGTGACGCATCTGGATCTGAGCGACAATCGGATAGAGTCGATCGACGAGGCAATCAAATTATTGCCACACATAGAATCTCTAATGTTGAATAATAATTTAGTATCGGAAATATCGAATTTAACGCTATTGCCACGATTGTCACAGCTGCATTTAGCATCGAATAGCTTCACGTCGTTGCCCGTTAATTTACACACGAAATTGGGCAACATTGTTTACATCGATTTGTCGCAAAACAAATTAACGTCACTCGCGAGTTTCGCGAAATTATATTCGCTCGAGGGTCTCGACGTGAGTTGCAATAGAATTGAGAATATCGATGAGGTGAAGAACATCGGTCATTTGCCGTGTTTGGAGAATTTGAGGCTTACCGGAAATCCCGTATCGACAATTGTCGACTATAGAGTCAAGGTACTCGAGCCATTTGGTAAACGCGCTGGTGACATTTGTCTCGACAACGAAAAACCAAATCAAAAGGAGCTCGACACTGTCGCGGTGCTTCAAGCATTGAGAATTGCGCGCGAAGGTAAAACGCCGAGTTTCACGGCTACAGACTCGTCACTATTTTCCGCCGAAATACCGAGCAATTAATCGAGAATCGAAGCGAATCTTCTCATGTGCCCTCGAAGAATTTTTTTCATTTAAAAGAAAAAAAAAAAAGAAAAAAGAATTTCGCGCGTGTCTTCCTTCGACCAGACTGTCTTTTGCTTTTGTAATTTGCGTCACCGTTACGTTTTCTCTTCTGCAAGCGACGATGCGTAGCCAGAGATCGAACACTTTTCGCTTATTTTTACTAAGTACTTTTTATTTGCTTCACTCCTACGTGTTGTTAAATATTTATTAAGAATAATAGCATATTTTAACTTCACTATCAAACAACACACTTTTTTCATTCGATTTAATGCAGAAAATTATTTGAAAAATACATTTTAATAAAATAAAAGTCACTGCTTCTTTGTTAAATTGGCTTTTTCACAATTTTTAAATGCAGAAAAATGTGTGTTTTCAGGACTTCGGATAAAGTTGAGATGTTTTTTTTTTTTTAATTAAATATTTAGAATTGTAGGATTGAAAAGTGCGTATTAAAAAAAAAATTGCGGAAAGTGTTAATTTCTGTACGTGACTGACTCGCCGCGATTCCCGTAGACGAGATTGGATAATCACTCAACAGTATCTCGAATACCAAAAAAAAAAAAAAAGAGTCAGACATGATATACATTTATACATAAATAAATATATATATATATATACATATATATATATTTTCGAGAATCATCGTTCTTTTTTTTTGTACAAAAAAGAGCTCCAAACGATTCTTCTTATTGTAATAATTCTAAGAGACCACCACGGCTAAGTGGTGAAATAAAGCGCGGGGCGCGTTACTCAAATTTAGACTCTCGTTGCTTGGCAACGACAAACGCGTTACATTATATTTGGTGTATCATGAATTTTATATAACGATGTAACTTAAAAAAAAAAAAAAAAAAAAAACATTCTGCTGTATATAAGATAACTATTTTGTCAATAAAGTAAATAAGCTGTGATAATTAAACTCAAATTGCGAAGTTTATATACATTTTTTTTTCATTAACTTACCTTCGCGTCCCTCTTGATGAAAAAAAAAAAAAATCATGCGAAATCGACGCTTTTTCTTTTCAATTCAATTTTACTTTTTATTTAATCCTCCTCGACATACCTTCGATCTTTAAACATTATGATTTCTTGCAAATATTAAAATATTCATAAATAATATTATACCAATATCAATAGTAATGCTTTACGATAACGCTGGGCATTCTCTGTTTAGTCTTTTAACGTAAATCTAAACTACCACGTACATATAAGTTATCGTTACAAATTATCATTTTCTTTTTTTTTTCTTCTTTTTTTTTCCTCTTTTACGTTCACTTGTCCATCAAACGTATTGCCTATAAATCGCGTATTCGCAGCAAGGCTTTTGCTGCTTCGATCCACAAATGAATTATTTAATAGGAAAACAAAAAGCGTAGTCTGCGTTTTGATATTGCTTTCCGGGGGAATACGCGACACATTTTCCTTTCTCTTTATATGCTTTTTTTTTCTCATTATCATATCGGTTTTTTTTAATTCTTTTTTTACTTTCGACGCTCAACACACTTTAACAGCGAGCCATTAGCCACAATGACAGCGACAATAGCAACAACAAACGATGATATATACTTTCTTCTTTGCGAAACTACTTATATAGCTTTAAGGCCGTTACTGTCGTTATTTAAAGCGGCGATCGATCGATGATGGTAATAACGAGTTCGCGTGCTCGCGCGTTGCAAGAAAATTATTCGTCTTTGTTTTGTTGTCAATAGAATCTTTATAAAACTCTGAAAACTTCGTAAAACGGGGTTGAGGGGAGATACAAAGTTCGTGAATATTGCAAAGAAAGATAATGAATAAAATTCATAGCTGAAGAAAAAAAAGAAGGGAAACGTGACAGGCAGGGAGAATGGAAAGAGACAATCGAATTTGTTCGATCAGATGCAAATTCGACTCAAGGCGAGAAGAAGCTTTTGGATACAATGTATATAATATATATGTGTAGTTTATAATACGGTTTTTTTTTTTTTTAAATAAATTTGTTATAACTTAGTTGTGCGCAATTGGGATGAGTTTCTCGCCGGAGCCGATTGCCGGAAGTGGAGCCTCGACGGTCAAAACACCGTCCTTGCTGAGCGACGACTTGATGCTCTCCGGATTCGTGCCTTTTGGCAACAGGAATTCCCTGTTGTACTCCCTGTACACCGATTTGCTCTCGGTTTTCTCCTCGTGCTTGGCGTGAACCTTTAAAGATACAGGAAAAGAGAAAAGGAAGATTAGAGCTTGTTGCAAAAATGTTATTAATTGCATAGATAATATTGGAGTAAAAATAAATGTTTGTCGTGGCATTTAAAAAATGTGGCTAATTTACACAATTGTCACTTGTGATTTAACAGAATTATCAATGTGAGTTTAACATCTTTTTTTTTTGTTCTACTTTTAAGTTTAACAATTGCTTCCTCATAGAGGAAGTTTTGTTTTCATGAAAACATTTTTTATCGAGATTTTCATGTGAGCATACTCAGAATGGTCGAAAACGTCGAGAAAAGTGAATTAGAAAAAATGTCTGTATGTTTGTGTGTGTGCAGGGCTTCGAAAATTCAATCGTGTCTTACTCAGTAACTCAAATTTGGCACGCAAGTAGAGTATTTGTTCCCCTCGAATGTTGCGATTTTTGACTAAATATATATAGTCATTAAGATTTTATGTAGTTTTTAATTTGTTGAAAAAGGACGAAGTCGCTCTAACTTTTGTAAAAGTTCGGCGATTTAGATAAATAATTCTTCATAACTGGAGATACGTTCAATGTTGTTTGGTATTGAATTTGGATGAAATCGGTAAAGCGATTCGGATTTTACGGCATTTTGAAAATTTCGGAATTTTTTTTTGAAAATTCTATAACTCGAGAACGGTTCAAGTGACTAATCTAAAATTTTGCGTAGAATTTAAATGGAGTGTGTCAATGTTTAATACCAAATTTAGGCAAAATCGATAAAGTAGTTCAGATTTTATAGAAATTCGCATTTTCGCTATTTTTTAATAAAATGCTATAACTCCAGAACGGTTCAAGTATCTGATGTAAAATTTTGCATAAAAGTTCAATAAAATGTGTCGATGTTTAATATTAAATTTAGCCGAAATCGATAACGTAGTTAAGATTTTGTCGCAATTTGTATTTTCGTAATTTAAAAAAAAATACTATAAATCCAAAACGGTTCAAGCAACTGATCTACATTTTTTGCATAAAACTTAAATAGAGTCAGTCAATTTGTATGACCCTAAAACAGGGTTCCAGTGCAAATTTGACGGAAATCGGTCAAGCGTTTAAAATTTTGTGTGATTTTTAAAAACGTCTGTCGGGTAGTAGCTCTCGCAAATTACGGGATATTTTATTTTCTAGTGAAAAGGAAGTAAAACAAGGCTGCAAAATCGAACTTTGCAGATTGCTTCCTCATTATTCCACTTTTGACGAATCTGTCTCTACGAGGAAGCCAAAATTGATCATCAATTTTTTTTGCAAAGTTCGACTCAGCAGCCTTGTTTTGTTTTACTTCCAAGTTAAGCAAATTTTTATCTGTAAATTTGAAAATTCTACACAATATTTTGTGTCGCCAGAAATTTGCACACAAAAATGTGAGAATGAGACATAATTTTTTTTCTAATTTCTAATTTTCCATAACATTTAATAGAATGATATTTCTCATTACAGAATGTAGAGTATCGATTTTACACATGAACTGTCTTTTTTACTCTGCAAGAGAAAGCACAGAGCTTGACCGCAAAGTAGAATCGATATTTCGAGCGAGCATCCAGGCAGGGGTGGACTTTCGGGTTGGGGGTATTGCGTGATCGCGGTAATAAGCCCGGTGTTCCACCAGCTGATTTATTAATAACGAGCGTGCAATCGAATCAGAAACGCCCCAAATTCCGGCCCAGACTGAATCACCCCATTTTCTCAGCCAAAATTGATCAACCTCTTTTTCTGTTACAGCAATCATAACAAAAAAAAAGGTCGATTTTTATTCGATCCAGCTCTGAGTAAGGTCGTTGCCCTCTGATTGTTTTGTTGTCGCGTGCGAGTTTTTTTCATATCAGCTTGACTCACGGTTTTCTAGACTCTGAATTTTTCATACACGACCGATGGATGACCAACTATTGGATAAAATTCATAAAACACTAATCTGTAAATATGAACTTTTTAAATTACTACCAATCATACTTTGTTTCTATGATAGTGAGAGAAAACTGATCCAATAGAGCCACGAAAAAAAAATGCAATCAATCACATGCAACTTTGCGTGAGGAAGAGACCTTGCAGAAGTTACTCATCGGTCAGAGGCGATACGAACATGTTCGTGTAGGTACTTGACCGATTTGAAACAGGTCAGTTCACGAGAGTCGACTTTAACGAATAGCCACATAATATGAATGCCCCTGTTTCAAGTTTCTAAACAAAACCGAGTCAATTGGGAATTGGAAGCTGATGCCCAGTTGGTACTGTTTGATTCCTAATGGATGTTGAAAGGAAAGACAATCGTGTCTCCATTTAACGAATGTTATTTTTTTTTAAATTTTTTGTTTTATCTTTTCTTGGCCACGATTCCACGAGAACGTAAGCAAAACAGCAGCACTCTTTTAAGTCTCGCTTGTTCGTGTCTACAAGAGTGTTTTAACAGCTGCGCTCTGCAACACGTATAATATTAAGTCTCGCTTACGTGGCTTGACTAAACAGACGAAATTGTTAAGCAAGCAGGGTTCAACGTAAGATTCTATTAATAATAGGATTTTGCTGTCTGCTCTCTTCTGTGTTTTACAGAAAAAATCACGAAAAACTTTGTCTGATGAGAAAGCAAAATTAATCAAACGAACGAATGCAATGAAATATAAATTTCCTTTATTGTAATATTTATTAATTCAATTGTTTGAACTTTTAAACTGGAGCATTGGCTGGAGAGAAAAATAAGAAAAGGAAACTTATCCGTCTTTTACGAGGCTTTTATCAGATACAGAGCGGGTGGATTAAAACGAGAACGCGAGGGTGAGGAATAAATCCGACGAGCCATAAAATTTCGAGGACACTCTGGACATATCCGTGGACATCGATGAAGGAAAGTGGGTTATGGTTTTAAGTGAGTTATTTCGTGATTCTCGGGAATGTTGACTGTTCCAGGGACGAAGGAATATAGTTGGTAAGAAGGAATATAGTTGCTAAGGAGTGGAAGAGGAATAAAAGAGGGCGAAAAGAGCGTGGAGGAAGAGGAGAAATGATGAAGATGCGAAAAGCACGGCGACGCCCAGTCGCTGGGATATTTCGTGAGGGGGTAAACGCGAGGGCATCCCCCATGTGTATGTTGCGGGCAATCGATAACTCTGGCTGACAAACAGAGGGACAAGAAAAAGTCAGATCCATCAAGATATGTCTGTTGCTGACCCCGATAAACTATAGTCAACAAATTTCATGATTAATCATCAATTAGTTTGGCGTCTGTTAGATTGTAAATTGGGAAGAATAGTTTGTTTTTTTTACGCCGAATTTTTGTAAATGTCAAATGGGTTTGTTGATTAGACAAATTTGTGCTGCTGTATTGGTTCCTCATGGAGGAGATTTGCGGAGAATTCGTCTAAAAACAAATCGTCTAATAACAATTTGTTTAAAACAATTCCTCTAAAAACAATCGTCTAAAGTAATTCAGCTAAAAGACAATTCGTCTAAAAACAATCGTCTAAAACAATTCCTCTAAAAACAATACGTCTAAAACAATTCAGCTAAAAGACAACTCGTCTAAAAACAATCGTCTACAACAATTCGTCTAAAACAATTCGTCTAAAAACAATCGTCTACAACAATTCGTCTACAACAATTCGTCTAAAAACAATCGTCTACAACAATTCGTCTAAAACAATTCGTCTAAAAACAATTCGTCTAAAACAATTCGTCTAAAAACAATTCGTCTAAAAACAATTAGTCTAAAACCAATTCGTTTAAAAACAATTCGTCTAAAAACAATTCGTCTGAAAACAATTCGTCTAAAACAATTCGTCTAAAACAATTCGTCTAAAACAATTCGTCTAAAACAATTCGTCTAAAACAATTCGTCTAAAACAATTCGTCTAAAAACAATCGTCTAAAACAATTCGTCTAAAAACAATTCGTCTAAAAACAATTCGTCTAAAAACAATTCGTCTAAAAACAATTCGTCTAAAAACAATTCGTCTAAAAACAATTCGTCTAAAAACAATTCGTCTAAAAACAATTCGTCTAAAAACAATTCGTCTAAAAACAATTCGTCTAAAAACAATTCGTCTAAAAACAATTCGTCTAAAAACAATTCGTTTAAAACAATTCGTCTAAAACAATTCGTCTAAAACAATTCGTCTAAAAACAATCGTCTAAAACAATTCGTCTAAAACAATTCGTCTAAAACAATTCGTCTAATAATAATTCGTCTAATAATAATTCGTCTAAAACAATTCGTCCGAAGCAATTCATCTGAAACAATTCGTCTAAAACAATTCGTCTAAAACAATTCGTCTAAACCAATTCAGCTAAAAGACAATTCATCTAAAAACAATTCATCTAAAACAATTCGTCTAAAACAATTTGTCTAAAGCAATTCGTCTAAAACAATTCGTCTAAAACAATTCGTCTAAAACAATTCGTCTAAAACAATTCGTCTATAAACAATTCTTCTAAAACAATTCGTCTAAAACAATTTCTCTAAACCAATTCGTCTAATAAAACTTTGTTTTAATGACTTTATCGCAATTTTTCTGGCAGCACACTCAGAATAATTGAAATGAAGAAAAGTGCTTTATTTGTTCATTTGTCACAAAACCGACTTTACTGGTAAATCGTGAATTAAAAATGCTGTAAATTCGTGAAAATAATGTGACAAATATTATCCGAGGTTGTTCATCATTCGCTTACGTGTGATCGGAAGTCAATTTGCTATACATGATTAAATGTATATGCATGCAATATGTATATTGTTCGTTCGATTGTGGATAGCTCCGCGAAGGACACGACGGAGGCATTTATAATATAGTAGCAAAGTGTATATAGGGAGGCGCGAGTGCGTGTCACGCTATTGAAGCTGCGACGGTCACCGACGTATTTAGAAATCGAGCCTCGTCGAGAAACAGAAACATCGGTCGTGTCTGTTCACGACCCTGACCAGAGAGAGCTATCCGCGTCCTCTCAGGCTTCGTCTCGCACTTCGATTCCTTCTCATCTGGCCTCCTCCTTCGTCTCCGCACCGTTCGTCCGGCATTGGATCTCCGCGTTATTCGAGTGCCGGTACAGTAACAGACTGATGGCACGTGTCTACGATTTTTCGAATGCTCGAGTCTCAAACAAGCACGACAAAAGGAACCTGAGACGAGATGAAAGACGAAAATGCGTCCTCGATAACGATAAGGTAAGGTCGTGGAGCTTTCGTTACGTATAGAAGATCACAAATATCTTAAGTACTGCAATGCATAAGAGCATATATGGGGCATTCCACCTGGTTTCTGACTCTAAAATGCAGTAATTAAAAAAGAACATTTTTACACATTTTTAATTATCTACGATTTTTTAAAGCGAATTATCGAACGACAATTTTTTCAAAAAACTGAAATACTGTTTTTATCTAAAAGTCAACGGCGAATTAAAAAAAAATGTATTTAAAATGTGTATTTAAATAAAATGACTTTGGAGAATAATAAATTTGTATTGAATGTATGAAAAATCTTCGGCTATAAATGCTTTTTTAAAATGTTTTTTCAATTCTATTTTTATAGAGAAATCTTTTTTTTACAATTCGGTAGATCAATTGCGATAGATTTGCAATTTCACACTTTCGCTGTTTCTATAACAACAATAACTATCTAGCGATCTGTCCTCGACTACAAGATACAAGGGTGCGCCTGGTACGAGTGATTAACCGAAGAAGTCAAAGCATTTTTTTTTCTTCTTTTCTTGCGATCGAATTGGTCGAGCGTGTCTCCGACAACGACCAAGCCGATTGCCACGATCGGGTCAGTAAATAAAAATGCAGGTGCAGGATATTAGACCGCGCCCCTAATAAAAAAAAAAAAAAAAAAAAAAAGAGGTATCAGCAGCGAGCTCGACTACTACTAGACCAACAAAGTTCACGAGGCGACGTCGCGGCACACTCTAATTCTATATAAGGGACATTCCGAGTCAACCCACTTGGTCATTACCCTGACACTTCCTCGGATTCAGTTCACGATTTTCTTTTGGTATATTTTGGAGCAAAAAAGGACATTTTTTTGGATCAAAATATGCTGAAAAAAAAAATCGGCGACTGATCCCGAGGGGATCAGGCCGTTTACCAAGTGAATCGACTTGGAATGCCCCATATATATATACACTCGAGCCGCTAACATCGATGGAAACAACATCACGTTGAACAGAGGCGAGGCACACGAGTGCTAATTGCATTACGTAAAGCGCTAATGAGTTGGTCGTATACATATAGTCGAGGTACTATCGACTCTCTCTTCTGCACTTGAACGAACTTTTATTACTGCTGCTTTTAAATCTGAAGCCCTGTCATTGATAAAAAAAATTGAGCGAAGCTGACTCAACTTTTCTTTTTCTCATTACAATGTTCAATAAATTGTGAATTTGGGTGGACCATGTTGTTGAACTACGATAATTGACTGACTGGAAAAAAGTTTGAATCTAGTTTTGCTTTCTCATGGAGGAAGCTTTGCTTTCGTGAACATTTTTTTTTTTTCGAGATTTTCATGGCAGCATACTCAGAATGGTCCAAAACGTCGAGAAAAATGGTCTAGAAAAAGATGGTCCAGGGACGTAAAATTCAATCGTCCAGAACTCACGAACGGCACCGATGGATCGAGATGAAATTTGGCACGGAATTTCAGTAGTAAGTCCTCTTTAATTGGTGCGATTTTTAACAAAATGTATCCATACATACAGATTTTATAGAATTTTTAATTTTTCGAAAACATAGTAGAACCTTGCAAATTGCTTCCTCATTATTTTTTTTTTCAGAAACCTACCTCTATGAGGAAGTGTGTTGATCGATTTTGACTTCCTCGTAGAGGAAGCTTTGTAAAAAAGGAATAAAAATTATGAGGAAGCAATTTGCAAGGTTCTACTTTGCTACTTTTTTCTACAATTTACAAGGTTCTACTTTGCAGGCTTGTTTGAGCTCGAATGATATTTAAAAAAAAAATGCCAAATGTCATAAAATTTGAACAGCTCGACCGATTTGCGCCAAATTTTCACTCAAACCCTGTTCCATGGTAGTCCATATGTGAACCAAATTTGAAGCGTGTATCTCGTAATTTGTGGAAGCTAATGCGCGAACGAGATTTTTCAAAAAATTCAAAATGCCATAAAATTCGAACCACTTGACCGATTTGCGTTGAATTCGAAACTCAAACCTTGTTCAATGGTATTCCATATGTGAACCATATTTAAGCTAAATCTCCAAAAAATTTCAAATTTTTTCATTTTCGAAACGGTATTTTTTCTATTTTATGCACTAAAATCAAAATCCACGACATGTCAGCAGTTCCTTCGACTAAATTCATCATTGACAATCAATAATCGTGAAATCATGTCGAAAATTGCAGCCGGATATCTCAGAATTTACAGGAGTTGAAGAGTCTTTGCAGAGATATAAAAAAAGATTGAAATTACAATAAAGTTAGAATCTATCGATTTTCGCCAAATTTCGTACACATCAAAAAATGAGATTTAATTAAGGAAGCAACGTGCAAAGTTTTACTTTGTTTTTTCTTTTTTTTCATCATATGAAATATAAGTTGCTCCAAAACGATATTTATATTGTAAATAATTATATTTTTCACGAGAATAAAAATATAAATGACTAATATGTAGGTTATCGGAGCGTCGATCGATTCTACTATAACTCGGCAATGCGGAAAAATAAAACTACGTCCGAGAGGCTGAGTCATTCTTATGTTTACGAGATATCGCGTGGCATGTGTGTGCATGTCATCGGGCGAACATTATTACGCGTTATCGATCTCTTGGGTGCTCGTAAAGAAACATATAAACAGAAGGCTGAAAAAGTGAGCTATGAGATCGCGGATTGTACATAATAGTAAGCGCACTATGTACAGATATACCGGACGTTTCAAGCCAAACTGATATACCATTCTGGTATTTAAAAAAATATATATCTTTTAGAATTTTGTAAGTTTAAAAAAAAACATACATTTCTTCATTTTTTTCGGATATTTGGTCACAGTGAAAAAAAATCGACCACACACACGTACACTAATCTCGACATTTTTTAGCATTCTAAGTGGGTGGCGGTCAAAATAGCGAAAGCTACGAATTTTGAATGGCCGAAATTTTGAATTTCAAAATTAATGAAAGCTCAAATGGAGAAAGGCCGATTTTACGGGAGTGTGTAAAGTCTAATATAAAAATAAAGAATACCGAGATGTCGAAAGAATTTGATATGGAATGGACATATTTAGAAATAGACGAAACTACAAGGGGAGAAATGTAAAATTGATGAGAGTTCGAACAGTTTATAACCCAATCATGCAATATTTCGATAGTTCTCAAATTATACACTCCCTGCAAATATATATTCAAATAAATGAGTGTTTGAAAAATGAAATTATCAAACAAGCAATTATTCGACTCAGTGGTCCGTCGAAATAAAAAATTTAAACTACTTGTCTTTCGTTATTGTAATTTCCATAATTCTAGAGAGTCTGGATATTAAGAATTCAAAATTTTAGTCATTCCAAATTTTATACCCCACCCTTTTAAGTGTCCTGACATGAAAATCTCGAAAAAAAAAAGAAAACAAAGCTTCCTCTATGAGGAAGCAAAAAGTATAAAAATCAAGTTTTATCGAACCTATCGACTCGGCGTGGAATGCCCTGCATATGCACTTCTCTCTCTCTCTCTCTGTCTGTCGAGTCATAGTCGTTCGTATCTGTAATCCTAGAAGCAACTCGGGCGAACAGGCAGCATTCGCCTCCCGGACTGCTCGTATGCAGCAGCGCGGGCGGCAACAACCCCCGTCGCTGAGTAATTCAAAGCGCAATATACGACAAGCTTTAAAGGCTGCCACGTTGGATATCGTCTTACGAAAAAAGCGAGTTGCCGTGTGTCCCGATTGCGCAAAAGTAACGTTTCGTGTCCGGGCACGGAATCTCGCTATGCGGTGGCCTACACTCAATGGGCCCTATAGGATATACCGAAGATTGCGTGCATTTCTAATGTACGAGCTTCTGCGTTGCAGGAAGAAGAAGTATATACTGTACGCGAGTCTCGCGGTCAGGATCATCGAACCGCAGGAAAAAAGAGGGAATCTCTCGAGCGATGAAACCGAGAAGATATTACCCTACTCGTTGTCTTGCCCAGTTAAACAGCCGACTTTGACTGTGGCTAACGTGCACGATTATCCCAAAACGACGACTTCTCTCTCTGCGCACTTTTGCACACTATAAAATATCTTGTTACTTAGCTCGGATTCTGAGTTTCACGATATTTTTTACTCGGAGAGATTAACACGAGTTTTGGTAATTTAATCCTTTTGCGATGTGGCATGTAAAGCTTTTTTTTTTTTTTCTTTTTTCTTCTTCTTTGTTTTTTGTTCTGGAAGCCCAGGCACGCAATGATTCTGCGAGAATTCTGTGGGAATCTTGGTGGAAATGTTTTCCATAGCTTTTCCAAATTTTAGTCATCGTTTCTCAGTGCTTAAATTTATGAGGCTTGCTAATGAATTGCTTCGATTTCTCGGCGAAAATCAAAATTTCCTCGGCTTTTTGTCCTCGTTTCTTCTGAAAATTATGAGATTAGAAAATTAGTTTGAGACAAATATTGGTAGTCCAAAAAATATAATAAATTTACAGAAAAAAATGTGTTGAATAAAAACGAAACTACCAAATTTTTGCCTAAAAATGACACAAAATATTGTGTACAATATTTCGTAAAACCAAATGTTTTACGAGACATTATTTAAAAAAAAAAAACTTTTTCTATAAAATTCGAGATTGACAGAGAAATGTGTGTCCAATTAACACAAAGTTTCTTGTGACCGTCTGTGGACACAATCTTCCTGTTAAATGCCACTGAATTTTCATCCCAGCTTTAAACTGTGCAGCTTCAACGAAGTAACAAGTGTCCCAGGTCGGGAGGGCAAAATAAAAGACGCAGAAGGACAATTGGCAAAACTCTAGTGGCGATGTTGTAACGTATTTACGTGGTTTGTCTGACTCGCTGTTTTATGCATAATACACATATTTTCTTGGAATTTTCTCGAGCTGGATTCTCGCGAATGAGTATATTATATATATATGTGTGTGTGTGTATAGAGGCCGAAATAACGCGGCTCAAGGCACGAGCTTTCAACAGCGTGCTTCTGCTCACTCTGACTCAGAGACTAAAAATAATGGAGTTACTTAGCGGTGGCTTTCACACTTTTTTTTTCTTCGACTTCTTTGCCTTTTTCTTCGTCTTCGCTCGGAGGATTTTCGAATATTTTTTGCGTACAATCCGTGTTTTACGTTCCAAGAGGTTGCCAGAAAAGATTTTGAAGAAAAAAAGAAAAAAAAAAACAAAGTTGCAAAGAACTTTGCAACTATTTCAATTCACATGATTGAATTTTCAATTATGGACGCTGTGATATTATCTTGAAACGTGCTATTAATAAAACCCTCTAACAAAATGTTGAACAAACCTTGAAGATTGAAAATATTAATTTTACTTTGATATTGTATCCTAATTATTTTTCGACGTTGATGCATTATTTTCAAATCTTATTCGTTGCAACCCTTGAAAAAAGTGTTGTCAAAAAAAAGAGGTTCAAGAGCGTTAGTTTCGTTTTATATAGAACTGAGATACTCGTCGAGTTCTCAACCTTGAAGATCGATCATTAAAGGTTCGAGAGTCACCTTCTGTTTTCACGACCCGAATCCCGCATGCCTTGACCACGATTCCACACACCGACGTCACCTCAAGTCTCTTTACAAGAGCGCACCCGAGAGAATACTTTTTATGGTTGTGTTAAAATTAACCTGCTCAGGCAGTCCTGTCTTTTCTCAACTGGCGAGGGAGTCCTTTTCAGACGAAAAAAAAAAAATATATATAAATGTATCGCCATTCGAAGCTCGGTGAGTTGAGAAGGTCGGACGAGAGTTACATGACTCAAATGAAACTGGCACACGAGACGAAGTCGACGAAGAGCTCCGGACGAAGAAGGGTAAATGGAGCGAAATCAGGTTACAAGAATAATTGCTAAATTCGTGAAGTATTTTACTGCACTGTTTGAGAGATATATAATTGGTAGCCTAACGAAAAATAGAAGAAAATGAAGAAGAGAAAAATTGAAGGAAGGAGCAACGAAGCAAAGGTAACAAATTGCGAGGGAAGAAACGTTTCAATATCTCTTCCTGTCTTCGACTATGCGAAGCAGCCCGGTGTACAAAGTGGCGAGAGACTAGGCACTCTTTGCCGGTGCATCGACCCGTGAACTTTCGAGCTCCGAGAGCAATACCGTAACGGTGAACCTATGATTTTTCTTCTAGAAGATCTCGAGAGAGTTCAAAAGATAGATAGCCTACATTGTTTGCACATCCTGGTCACTAAAAAGACACTTTAACGTTTAAATTAGAATCATCCTTTGTTGCAGAATATAACGCATTGTAATGTTATCCCTTACGGATAAAGTATAATTGATGAAATTATTCTTTTGAAAAAAAGTTGAACTTTGCACATTGCTTCCTCATTAATTTTTTTTTACAAAGCAATTTCTATGAAGAAGCTTATTTATTAATTTTGGATTCCTCATAGAGAAAGTTTTGTGAGAAATGGAAATGTAATCTGTTAAAACATGAAAAATCTCAAATTGTTCGAAAATCAAAACCCATTTACCGATCGTCATCAAATTTGGTGCATAGCAACAGTGAATATTTTTCATCTGTATTTTTCATTTCGAAAAAGATTTAATTCATTCATTGTTAGTTGACCTGAGTTATAAGGAAATGATAATTTTTTCAAAATTCCAAAATCACGTAAAATCTTAATGGCTTTACCGATCATTACCAAATTTGGTACGTAGCAGTGCTGAGTATTATTTATCGTCTGTAGAAAATTTCAGTTCATTTGTTGATATTTAACGTGAGTCAGAGGAAAACATAAATTTTTCAAAAATTTCAAAATCTTATAAAATCCGAAGCACTTTACCGATCATCACCAAATTTGGAACATAGCAGCATTGCATGTTATTCTTCATCTGTAGAAAATATCAGTTGATTTCGTGAGATTTTACGGGAGTTAGAGGAAAACGTACATTTTTTGAAAAATTCAAAATCTCATAAAAACCGAAGCTATTTATAGATCCGCCCCAAATTCAATACCGATCCTTCTTTGAGACTGCTTTATGTATAAAAAATTATTTAGCTCTATAGCTAAAAATTTGCGGAAGCTAGAGCGCGTACAGACATTTCTCGAAAATTGCAAAGTTAAATAAAATTTGCACATATTTTCGAATTTTTTTGAAAATGATCTCAAGCAATGGCCTCTACCTGCCGCACATGTGCGCCAAATTTTAGCCCGAATGTTAAAGCCGTTCTTCAGATACGCAAGTTTGAATTTTGAATCCCGGTCACACACATTCATATATACATTTTTTCTAAACCACGTTTCTCGACGTTTTAGACAATTTTAAGCCATGACATGAGAATCTCGAAAAAAAAAAACTGTTCAAGAAAACAAAGCTTCCTCTATGAGTAACAAAATAGAATCATTATGAAAAATATTGTAAGACCTCATTTTTGTATAACTAGGTTTCCTTAAAAAACTGCCCATAAAAGAAGAAACTTCCCCTGCTACAGAATTGATCGCATAAAAATCTTGCCTCACATCTGCCGAATAAATTCTGTAACCTTCGCGCTTGTGTGGAATAATCGTGAATTACCAAATTCACGTTACGCGGATCCAATGCAAAGCAGATTTGTGGAAGAGAGCGTGTAACGAAAAACAGAAAGAAAGTATTCATACAGAGTTTATGATAATTCCTCTGTTGCCAAGCACTAGAAAAGCGTGTGTCTCGAGATCCCTTCACAATGCCTCGCATTATTCTGATCGTACAGTGTGTAACGACTAGAGGATCGAGAGAGAGAGAGAGAGAGAGAGAAAGAGTGAG
Source organism: Perithous albicinctus (assembly GCA_964016905.1). Taxonomy (NCBI): domain Eukaryota; kingdom Metazoa; phylum Arthropoda; class Insecta; order Hymenoptera; family Ichneumonidae; genus Perithous; species Perithous albicinctus. The sequence goes on along the minus strand of OZ024702.1, from coordinate 8,782,115 downwards.
AAGGACAGGGACAGAAAGCTTATTTTTAGTCGTTGCTATTTCGGTGAGCGCCGCGCGCGGCACACCGGCAGCAACATGAGCAACCGGCAACTCTACGTCGACGACGATACGGCGCCGGAATTCTTCTCGCTGCAGAGATCCTTCTAGTCTTCGTGCTCTACCGTTCCAACGACGATAACTTTAAGGACAGAAAAAGAAGCGTCAAAAAACATAGAGAAATAGAAAAATTAAAAAAAAAATAAATATGTGTCTTTTAGAAGAGATCGTTTCCCTTTTCGATAATTATGACAGAACGAGATATTTTCAGATGTTCCAAATATCTGCGAATCGACTCTCTGGCTATTTATAACGAGAATCTCCACTTTCCATTTGGCAGTCTCCGCTATTTAAGTGCCTCCTCGTAGGTATAGACTGTGTATAATCTCTGTCTCTGTGCATTAAACCACTTCTTTCTTGGATTTAAATGCATAGAAATTCTGAGCCCCGGGAACGCGAGAGATGAGCTACTATGTAAACTCGCGGAACCGGTCAAAAGGTGTGTCCGTCGTCGCTCTCTCTCTCTCTCTCTCTCTCTCTCTCTCTTTCTCGTTGCTCGAATTACGCAACTGGACCAGATACGCGTCTTGCCAGCGAACGACCGTGTTGCACAAGTGGTGACCGAAGTCTGGGCAATATTTACCGGGCTTCTGTAATCGAGTCACGCACAATTTCGTTGCTTCGAGGGGTGACCGCGCTTTCCCTTGCTGTGAAATCTTATTTAATTGTCTACTGGTCTCGACAGTGTGCAAAATTAAACGAAGAGGGGATTGCGGTTTAAATGTGTTTTATTTGTATAAGCGATTTTTTTTTTTTTTTTGTTTTATATGTGGTTATTCGATTACCTGTTTATTTGGAGGTTTTGAACAGATTTCTGTAATTGGGTTTAACTCCTACTAAATAAATAAATAAATAAATGAATAAATAAATACAATTTGCCGGAATAACAACATGAACGAGTTGCTATTCGACGTTTTGTCCCGTCAGAATGGGATTCTACTTTAGATTTATTTTTCACTGAGACACTTCAGTGCCTCAATGTGGAATATTCATTTTCCTCCATATTGTTGCTTCCTCATAGAGGAAAAAGTTTGTTCACGCTTCTAGCTGCCGCAAATATTGAATTATGGGGCTAAAAAAATGTCCAATCGTAGACAAACATCAAACGATGGTTGAAAAATACGATTTTTATGACATTTTGAATTTAAAAAAAAATATGTTTGCGTAATAGCTGCCGCAAATTTCAAGGTGTCGAGTTGAAATTTCTCATACAAGTGGACTAACATCGAACAACTTTCGCTACCAAATTTGGTGAGAATCGGTCAACGGATGAAGATTTGACAAGGATTTCTTTTTATTTGCCGAAAAAATGTGTGTTTGCTCTCTAGCTTTCGGAAATTTTCAGTTCTCGAGCTAAAATGTTCTCCATAAAAAAATGTATGATTTAGAATTTTGTAAGGATTGATTGAAAAATTCAGTTTATACGACATTTTGATTATTATTTTCTATGGACTATGAACGGATTTTACATCTTTGGAATGCTTTTACAAAAAAAAAGAAAATTACTCGTTTTGCTTTCTCATAAAGGAAATTTTGTTGATATTCATAATTTCCTCTATGAGGAAGCCAAACACAAACCAATGTACTTCGTCGAGCAATGGTCTATGGGCAATCTTGAGGAATGAGGAACCAAAATGCAAATCCATTTACACCCTTTTTAGTAACTGAGAGTAACTTAAATCCTTTTTTTATTGCAATATATCTGTTTTTTCCCTTCTTTTTTCTTTTATTCTTCCACAAATATCTCCCGTATCCTTCCCGTGCCCATGTTTGCCACACTTTTGTCAACAATTTCTTTGTATTTTATCCCCCGAAGTATTTCAACGCCCGATTCTCGGGACATTGAGTTTAGGATCTTTGCCGAAAGGTTAATAATGACTTCTCCTACAATTTCTTTAGATTACTTCGCCTTACCTCCATACAATACAATCTATTTTCCACATAACATTCAACTGTAACACCAGAATACATTTCTTTAGTTGTGTAAATAAATAAATAAATAAATATAATAAATAGAAGGAACTCTAGTCTTTTTTTTTTAATATAAAAAAAATGACATTGGCAAAATTAAATTCCCACCTAAAAAAAAGAACATGAAATTAACTAGAAATCTCACCAAAAGTTTGTTGTCCACAGTCTTGACGACGATTTCTTCGGGAGTGTATTGCGATACGTCGAATCTCAGTTTAAGCATTTTATTGTCACCCTCATCCTGAATGAGCGGGCTGTTGAGTCCGTCCAACCAGGTGCGCGAGTCGTGCTGTTGCGGACTCAGCGAGCTGTTCTGAGTCGACTGTTGCGTGGTCGAGCTGAAATATAAACAAAACTATTATTCACAGAGCTCCAGATGGCAAATTATGATTATCACATGTACGAAGAAGAATAATAAGAAGAAGAAGAGCGATTTGTATGAATCGTGCAGCATTCATGACATGATCGCTATGAGTAAACATTTCAATATTAAAAATAATTGATAAATTTTTATCGATGAAAAACGAATGGCTGGAGTACACAGAGTGCTGACTATATACGATGCGGTGTTCGAAGGTGATCTGGATTACGTATAAAAACCTACTGATAGCTCTAAAGCCTACCACGTCGATAATTACATCAATCGCATAATTATCGAACGAAAAATATAATATTATTACAAAAATTTTGCGATAAATCATAGATGACCAAGAGCGATTGAATAAAAAATAAATAAGCACACTGGATACATTCGAATGTGTTCAATATTATAAACGAACCCTGGAACGTCGATGACAGTCAACTCTAGACGATTTATTAATTGACGATTTAATGAACGCTTCGTTAACGGAGACAAAAAGGTCACGAGACGTGACTATCAGCCTGTCGTGCGACATATAATAAATATATATATATATGAGAGGATGTATAGAGTATGTCGTGGTAAATGACCGAGGGATACGTGGCGTTCATTACTCCGGATCATTAATAGCATGAAGCGAAAAAAAGAAATTAGTTTACTACACTACTTATCGAAAATAAAACAGCAGTATCTGAGTCTCCATCAATTTAGGGAAAACAGCGTGTTTAATCATTTTTCTGTCGGCAATAAAAAAATCCTCTAATAAAAATTTCGTTACTCTACTATTTGATTTATCTTCGTGGAGTTTTGAAGATATAGAAAAATTCAGTTGCTAAGACAAGAGATTGCAAAAGTTTCATGTTTTCAGATGTAAAGTATTTCAAGAATTTTAACACCTTTTTATTCGATTGGTTTTTTTTTTGCTGAGAAAAAATAAAACAGGCTTTTTTTTTCGTGTTGTATCAATGGGACTTTGCTTAAGCCATTAAAAAAAAATCTAAAAACGTGCTAAATTTCGTGCGTTTGCGTTAGCCACAAATGAGAGTTTGCTCGATATGTCAACGACTCCCATGCTTGACCTAAAATCGTGCGGTGATCCTTTGAACGTAAAATACAAAAATGCGACCAAGGCGACGAAAACGCGAGAACAATGGTAACGCTAAACTAATTTACTAACGAGGGGGACAGCTACGACTAAAACGGAGCTTTTCATTGGAGTAAAATTTCACTTTTTTTTTTTTTTTCTACTCTCTGTTTCAATTTTTTTTTTTTTCTTCTTTTTTCTTGCTTTCTACCAAAGCCACTAGAGTGTGTGTCACCTGGTGAAAGCGTCGAACTTGGAGCGCTTTGGCTGGGCCGATGCAACAGGATCGACCTTGTCCCAACCCTCCGTCTTCGAGGTCGTGGTCCGATGCTCACTGCTGCTCGTGTGATGCCGGCTGGGTAGCAGGTAGTATAAGTATTGTTGGTAGCCCAGCAGTTAGTAATTTCAAAAAAACGTGCCAATAATAATAATAATAATAATAATGCATCAGAGCCAATCGCGAGGCGCAACGGAACAACCTTTTTTTTAGTTTTGGTTAAGTTTATATATATGTATATTAAATGAAAAAATGCACACCGCTTTCATTTCTTGAACTATCATTAATGATATGAAATTTCCAAATATCTTCATTGTTGAAGCTTTCGTAGAAAACGGAAAATTTAAATAGAATATTTTGTATGGATTTTAATTAGAATGGCTTAAAATAACTCAAGAAATGATTTAGGTTCTTAAAAATTGAGTTCATGACCTGAAATAACGATTCGGAAGCAAAAAAAAAATATTCGAGGTCGCTGAAAGATTTAAATTATGCTATTTCTTAGAATCAGAATTTTTATGATCAGTAAATTGTTATTCCGTAATTTTTGTTTGAATTTGAATTTTATCGTAACGAAGATTCGGGTTTTAAAAATTGGATCGATATATCAATAATTTTCGAATAAAAATAAAGAGAACGGTGATTTATCGATTTTAAATATTCTGACTGTAATAAAAACTTTTTTTTGCTTCGATTCCCAAGCAAGAGCGACAAGCAACATCATTGAGTTATTTTAGGCAATTCTACTGTAAATATCGTTTGATAATAAATAAAAGTAAGAGAAATAATTGCTTGAGATTAATCAAAATATCTATTTGCAAAGATATATATTTTTTTCTTGCATTTTTTTTGCTGATGCCAACAATTTTTTTTAGTTTCCCAGCGTGTTTCAATGAAGGTATCTAAAAAAAGGGTTCTTTCAAAGATAATTCAAAATTCTAACTGTTTTCAACGACTTCCAAATAATATTAAGCTTTTCTTTTTTAAATAAAAGGAAACAAAATCCGATGTGAGTAATAAAAAATAAGTGTCCTATTTTTTCGCCATCCTTAGATATGTACAATTTTATCCTAAAATAATTACTTGGAGCAGATACTAGAGAAAAAAAAAGTAACAGTAAATTCAAAATTTAAACGATCTTGAAAAAAAAAATCTTAAAAACGGATTCGAGCGAATCATAATCGCAGTAGACGTGAACACTTTTTTTGCTTCGATTCCTAAGCAAGAGCGACAAGCAACATCATTGAGTTATTTTGGGTAATTCTACTGTAAATATCGTTTGATAATAAATAAAAGTAAGAGAAATAATTGCTTGAGATTAATAAAATTACCTATTGGCAAAGATATATATTTTTTTCTTGCATTTTTTTTTGCTGATGCCAACAATTTTTTTAGTTTCCCAGCGTGTTTCAGTGAAGGTATCTAAAAAAAAGGGTTCTTTCAAAGATAATTCAAAATTCTAACTGTTTCCAATCACTTCCAAATAATATTAAGCTTTTCTTTTTTAAATAAAAGGAAACAAAATCCGATGTGAGTAATAAAAAATAAGTGCCCTATTTTTTCGCCATCCTAAGATATGTACAATTTTATCCTAAAATAATTACTTGGAGCAGATAATAGAGAAAAAAAAGTAACAGTAAATTCAAAATTTAAACGATCTTGAAAAAAAAATAAATCTCAAAAACGGATTCGAGCGAATCATAATCGCAGCAGACGTGAAAACGACGGTAGAAAAAAAAGAAGAGAAGGGTAAAAGCGTGGCGCGATACGCATGCAAACATCAGAGATCTCATCTCTTGCCCTATTCATAGTCGCGCTCTAAATAAGTCTAGGTACTTTAACAGCCGTTGCTGTGTCACAACTGCCTGCACTGGGGGTCCCGTAGGCACACCGCACAGAAACCAGCCGGAAATGACGGCCTTCTTCGGGGAGGTCGGCGACCTCCACCCGCTGGCTCGCCACATGCCCGTCGCCATATATATATATATATATATATTCGTCGAAGGGTTTGAAAATAGTGAAGAACAGACTATTAGCGGTCTCGGGATCTCTCGCGTTTATTAACGCTCCTAGCACCGAGTGAGACTGGCTCGAGTATAGTCGAGGTCTGCTAATAAAACGTGTCTCGTGAATATACGTCGCTGAATTATAGCTTCTAGGCTGTTCAGATGTTAGCCTACACGTATACACGAAAGATGGTACTACAAGAGCTAGGGTTGGGGGGTTGGGGGGTTGGGGACAAAACATTTGCTTGGTTGGCAGTGCATGCTGTGGACCTCCACGATGTTTCTTATGTGTATACATAGTTGCTGCGAGTTTCACGTGAGCTCGCGGAGTCTCTCAATTTTTAAATCTATGTATTTCGTCTTTAGTGTAGTTTAGACACTAAACTTTGTGCATCAGCTTTCACGAAAAATTTGCTGTTAATTTTACACAACTTTTTTTCTTGTCCATTTTAGATTCTGCAAAAAAAAAAGAAAAAAGTATTAGGAATAATGTTAACGAGAACAAAAAGTATCACTTGTGATGGATACATTTTTTTTTTTTTCGAATTCTAATTATTCGATAAAAAAAATAATGATCAAATCGTACATTTTGTAAAATGATTTTGTGACTTTTCGAAATCGGTAAAAAATATGTTCAATACGAAATGTGTCTGCCAAAAAAAAAAAAACACGAAACGGGATTTAAAAAAAAACTGGAACTTGGATTTTGACCTCACGATGTCTGACAATTTTTAAATCTATGTATTTTGTCTTTTGTGTAGTTTTAATACCAAACTTTGTGCATAAACTTTCACGAAAAATTTGCTGTTAATTTTACACAACTTTTTTTCTTGTCGATTTTTGATTCTGCAAAAAAAAAAAAAAAGTATTAGGAATAATTTTAACGAGAACAAAAAGTATCACTTGTGATGTATTCATTTTTTTAAATTAGATAATTTTTTTCTGAATTCTAATTATTCAATAAAAAAAATAATGACTAAATCGTACATTTTGTAAAATGATTTCGTGACTTTTCGAAATCGGTAAGAAAATACGTTCAATAAAAAATATGTCTGCCAAAAAAAAAAAAAAAAAACACAAAACGCGATTTTAAAAAACTGGAACTTGGATTTTACGACCAAAAAAATGATTCTGTAGAAGAAAAAAAATTGGTATTTAATTGTGGATGAAATATAAGAATGAAAAATCTGAAATAATTTGTAAATATTCTAAACGTCCTGCAACCAGTCACAGAAGAAAAAAAATGTGCGGAATGTTAAATCTGCTTTACAGGTAGAACACGTCAATTCTCTTCGTCGTAGATGTATACCCTGAAGAAATTCTTGTGATTCTTTTTACAAGCCTCAATGCCTCTGGTGAATACTCGATACGACACGGCCGGATTCGACAATAGAATAAAAATAAACGATCGCTACATTAAAAGTACAGTGTCTGATAAAGTGGGGGAGGCAGATCGAGATTTCCGACCGAGCTGAGTTAAACGGGACTTTACCGGGCCCTGAAGGAATGCTAGAGAGAGGTCTCGGGAGGTCGAGAGGATGCCATTCGCCTCCCACGATAGGCGGTAATAAGTCAGAGCACACGGCCCAGTCATCTTCTCCTATCTTCATTCTTTCATCTTCTTCACTCGCTGCCCAGAGCTCCTAGATCGCTTCGATTAATGAAGTACCGGTTCCCCTTAATCCATCACCAGTCCACCACTTCTACACGATCCTCGACTTACATAAATAGCTATTTGTTCTATACAAGATTTCTGACTAATTACTCATTCTGTAATAACGCCCCTGACTGAAAAAACTATTTTAGCTTCACTAAATAAAACGAATGAGAATGGAACCTATTTTTAAGTAGATTTTAAAAAATCTGAATATTCTGCTGTTGTTCTCTATCAGTTTATTTTTAATTTAATAACATTTCAAGCTTATGAGGAAGCCGAAATTGATCAACATACTTCATTGCAGAGGTAACTTTGTTAAAAATTCAAAAATTCAAAAATTCAAAAATTTGAGAATTCAAAAATACAAAAATTCAAAAATTTAAAAATTCAAAAATTCAAAATTTTAAAAATTCAAAAATTCGAAAATTTAAAAATTCAAAAATTTAAAAATTCAAAAATTCAAAAATTTAAAAATTCAAAAATTTAAAAATTCAAAAATTCAAAAATTTAAAAATTCAAGAATCCAAAAATTCAAAAATTTAAAAATTCAAGAATTCAAAGTTCTACTTTGCATCTTGCATTTCTTTTCTTTTTGTTTCTTTTGCTTCCTCACAGAGGAAGCTTTGTTTTTATGAAAAAATGTTTTTCGAGACTTTCATGTCAGTATACTCAGAATAGTCCAAAAGGCCGAAAAAAGTGATTTAGAAAAAATGTCCGCGCGCGCGTGTGTGTGTGTGTGTGTGTGTGTGTGTGTGTGTGTGTGTGTGTGTGTGTGTGTGTGTGCAGGGCTTCGAAAATTCAGTCGCTTCTCACTCAGTAACCGTTTGAACGATCAGGCTCAAATTTGGCACGCAAGTTTGTCCCCCTTTGAATGTTGAGATTTTTGACAAAATATATATAGTCATTAAGATTGTATATAGTTTTTAATTTGTTGAAAAAAGGGTGTGATCGCTCTAACTTTCGTAAAAGTTTGCCGATTTAGCTAAATAGTTCTTCATAACTGGAGATACGTTCAATGTTGTTTGGAATTGAATTTGGATGAAATCGGTAAAGCGATTCGGATTTTTACGGCATTTTGAAATTTTCGGATTTTTTTTTGAAAATTCTATAACTCGAGAACGTTTCAAGTGACAAATCTAAAATTTTGCGTAAAACTTAAATGGAGTGTGTCAATGTTTAATACCAAATTTAGGCAAAATCGATAAGGTAGTTAAGATTTTATAGAAATTCGCATTTTCGCAATTTTTTAATAAAATGCCATAACTCGAGAACGGTTCAAGTATGTCATGTAAAATTTTGCACAAAAGTTCAATAAAATGTGTCGATGTTTAATATTAAATTTATCCGAAATCGATAATACAGTTAAGATTTTGTCGGAATTTGTATTTTCGTAATTTAAAAAAAAATACTATAACTCAAAAACGGTTCAAGCAACTGATCTACATTATTTGCATAAAACTTAAATAGAGTGATTCAATGTGTATGACCCTGGAACGGAGTTCCAGTGCAAATTTGACGGAAATCGTTCAAGCGGTTAAAATTTCGTCGGTCGGACAGTAGCTTTCACAAATTACGGAATATTTTATTTTCTACTGAAAAAGAAGTAAAACAAGGCTGCAAAGTCAAAATTTGCAAATTGCTTCCTCATTTCTCCACATTTGACAAAGCTTCCTCTATGAACAAGCCAAAATTGATCATCATACTTCCTGATAGAGGTGCCTTCATCAAAACTACAAAAATGACGAAGCACTTTGCAAAGCTCGCCTTAGCAGCCTTTTTAGTAAAAACATTTGAAACTCGTTGACAGTGACATAAATTCGTTAATCGTCTCCAAGCCCACGTCGATCCCAAATCCAAAGGCTATTTCCTCGTGCATCGCTCTCGTTACATGCTGAACGACCGCGGTCTAGATTTCTCGTAACGAGGTTAAAGATCTCTCTGAAATAACTAACGCGATGACCGCGAGACTGATGCACAATTTTACAAGTGAATCATGCTCGGCCTGGTCGTCCTCGTCTCGACTGAATCCCCTGCAGAGAACAGCGTTTCACGTTGATTCTCACAGATTAAAAAGTTACTTAATTTCTCCAATCAGCCAACTAAATAAACTAAAACTTTTCCTTCAATCTTGGTGTTTCCAATTGGCCAATGATCATCAGTTGTCTCTGTACATCTATAGCGAAGTCGCAGGTATTTCCATTCTAAAATTACAAACGTCGAGAAAAATTCACCTGCGCCGGAAGTCGCGTTCGTCACATCCTGCCAACTGTGAAGAATAAACTCGGGTTCGGGCTTTCACGCGTCGACGAGTCTCAAAGTCTCTTTTCTATCCCAGCGGGATTCTCAACCGTGCACTTTAAATTACATCTAAAGAACAACGAGCTTTAAATTACATCTAAAGAACAACGAGCTCCGAACAGCGGGAGGGCCCGGAAAGGGATGCGTCGGTGATTATTTCAATTTTAATGAATATTATCGATCATTTTTTTGCTTTCATCGCTGCAATCAGTATTTTATTTTATTTTATCGTGACATTAACAGACGTTCTTATAAGAAAAAAAGAAAAAAAAAAAAAAAACAAAAGCTCTTAAAAGGTGTTCTATGAACGCGTTTTCATCATATTACGAAATGTGTCACGTGACGTCAACGGTTATCTTTGTATATCACGTACATAAGATTAATATTGGCTGTATATAGTGTCTCAAAGAACATCTGTGAATATTCATGAGATAACCGGGCGCTCAATGAGACGTGTCTGATCTGTACGTGCTGTGACTACTGGCGAAATGCACGAGTGCTCACTTGAGTGATAATATTCGTTTCCTCCAACGCAAATCTGTGTATTTTTGTTTTTTTCTTTTTTGGGGCTTTAGATTCGAGTTCTTCTTTTTCGAATTGCTTCTTCTGAACGTTTAATGCTGAAAGGCGGCTATGGAGGATGTTCGCGTGGGCACGGTAGCTTTGAACGAGTTTATGGTCAAGATCTTGCGAAGAGTGGGTGTAAGTATAGAGTAAAATAAACGCGATGGGTGGAAGAGAAAGAGAGAGAAAAAAAAGTAAAACACATTTGCGGAAGTACAGGAGAGGTATGCGAGTGAACGCGCGTGCGAGAGAGGCAGGAACGCACGCGTCTGACCCTTCACTGCTTTTTCTACTTCGTTTTTTTTTAACGGTATGTGTAACACGCGAGCGTGTTTAGCGATGGAGAAAGGGGACGCAACGGGTGGGAAAATCGCGTGGGCTCGCGAATGCTCCTCGATCGGTCTTAGACGTATTTCGTGCAACGAACGGACACGCTCCAGTTTACAAGTCATACGCGTGGGACGGACTCACGCGTCGCGGCATCAAAGTACAACAAACGATTGTCACGAGAGGCGAGTATTAAGGACATCCGGTGTCCGAAATACGATTTTTTTTTTTTTAGATTACGAACTATCAGCTCCACCGATCTTTCATATTAATCTGATAACCGACACGTTGCTTTGTTACGTTCTTGTTTATTGAAAAAAACGCATTCACTCGTTTTTGTCTGTCTGTCTGGAAGCAGAATAACTTTTGAAATAAACTGCAGATTTCATTAAAATTAAGTGTGTATCTTCTATTAATTACATGTAGTTTTGGTATTAAAATTGGAAATAAACGAAAGATTGCTTTTAGTACTTTACCTTAAATGTAAAAAGAAAACAAATTGAAAAAAATGATTTTTATATTTCATTTCATTTTTATATTTTTTGTTTAATTTATTTCAAAGTTTCATGTGTAAAGAATATTGTGTGGATATTCGCTCACTCATTTCTGTCTGTCTGTCTGTCGAACTGTGCAGTCCGGAAACACAATAACTTTTGAAAGAAACTGCAGATTTCATTAAAATTAACTGTGTATTTTCTACTAATTAAATGTAGTTTTGGTATTGAAATTGGAAATAAACCAACCATTGCTTTTAGTACTTTACCTTAAATGTAAAAGAAAACAAATTGAAAAAAATGATTTTTATATTTCATTTCATTTTTATATTTTTTGTTTAACTTATTTCAAAGTTTCATGTGTAAAGAATATTGTGTGGATATTCGCTCACTCATTTCTGTCTGTCTGTCTGTCGAACTGTGCAGTCCGGAAACACAATAACTTTTGAAATAAACTGCAGATTTCATTAAAATTAACTGTGTATCTTCTACTAATTAAATGTAGTTTTGGTATTAAAATTGGAAATAAACGAAAAATTGCTTTTAGTACTTTACCTTAAATGTGAAAAAAAACAAATTGAAAAAAAGAACTGATTTTCGCATTTCATTTCATTTTTATATTTTTTGTTTAATTTATTTCAAAGTTTCATGTGTAAAGAATATTGTGTGGATATTCGCTCACTCATTTCTGTCTGTCTGTCTGTCGAACTGTGCAGTCCGGAAGCACAATAACTTTTGAAAGAAACTGCAGATTTCATTAAAATTAACTGTGTATCTTCTACTACTTAAATGTAGTTTTGGTATTAAAATTGGAAATAAACCAAAGATTGCTTTTAGTACTTTACCTTAAATGTAAAAAGAAAACAAATTGAAAAAAACAACTGATTTTCACATTTCATTTCATTTTTATATTTTTTGTTTAACTTACCTCAAAGTTTCATGTGTAAAGAATATTGTCTGGAAATTACAGGTGACTCAACGCACTGAGATATGATACAATATATTATTAGTTGACAAACTGTAAACATGGTTTATCTCATAAGACAGCTTTCATAGTTCAGAGCATAAATCCTTTTTTGTAAACCACTATTTTCGACATTTCGAACATTTCAGAGTCCCCTGACATGCGAATCTCGAAAAAAAAAAGTTCACCACTGCTTCCCATTATTCAGAGCAACAAAAATGAACCTCAATTTCCAACCCATGAATACGACCTCATCCAAGTTTCTCCTTCAAAGGCCACGTCAAATTCTCGTCACAGTGAGCCAAACTATATGCCTCTCTCAATTTCCTCCTGTCGGAAGTCTCGGTTCATTCAGGCAAGTTACGAAATGAGCCTCCCATTTATAGGAAAATATCTCGAGGGTTACAACAGGCTTTTCTCTCGTAACCCAGATTTGCATTAGAAAAACCAACAGCGCCCAAGGCTCGTCAATGAATAATAAATAATAATAATAATAATAATAACAAATCGAACGAGCCGTGATAAGCGATTGCGATGCAAACACAAATTAAAACAGCTGCGATTAAATGGTGTTCCGATTCGTGCGATTGATCTTGAATTTGAATCGTGTTATGATGTAAGCTCTTTCATTCGAATGAGATTGTCGGGTTTGCGATTAACGCCATATTTAATCGGGATTACGTACCGAAACCGAAGTGTGGTTTTGTGACGAGGTGGATAAAGATCTTCGTCGAGAATCATTTTAATTCGTTTATTTCGTTTTGTCCCTCTTCAATATTTATATTTTATATTTTATACGTGTCGTTTGCGTTTGGATGTATCTCAGAAAGATAGAAAATTCGAAAAACACTCGTAATACATAAGAGAAGCGTGCAACCTCTGTGATGTTGAAAAAATGACTGCGCAAAAGGTGCGATCTCTATATACCGATGGCATTCGTCGGTAAAGAGTCTCGCCGGTGGGGATCTACGTCTAGCGAATCCGTGGACCAGCTGATGTCTATACTCATTCAAGTGTAACTATATAACTACGTCCTCGTTAAATATAACCTTTTTGCAAAGCAACGACGACACTCGAGGCGATTACGTTTTAAATATGCAAAAGCGTTCTGGTGCTTCCGGACTTGATTCCAGTAGAGGTGGCAATTTTTTTTTTTTTTTTATAACGTCGACGCGTTCACGAGTCTCACGATGATTATATATAAGGAATTCCACGTAATTTTTTTTCTTTTTTTTTTAGACTATATTTGATTTTAGAAATTACTTTCAAGTGTTCGTATAATTTGGTCTGTTTTAAGAGCAAAATCTTAGTGAGCAACAAAAGAAAAAGTGGCTAAATTGCAAAAGGAATGCCTCGTTATAGGTGATAAATATAAATATGAGGATAAATATAAATACCGGTGAAGCTGTGCGGTTGCCAGCTGACGTAATCCACGTAACCGCGCGTCACTGAAGTCATTCGACGGTGGTTTTAACAGTGCATGTATATGCATACATCTGTGTACTTGCGGATATATAAGTGGCGCAAAAGCTAAAATGGTGGGCGTGGGGGGTTGCGAGCTCTCGTTTTAGAAATTAGTCAAGCCAATTTCTTCGGTTTTACAGCATAATCATGAGAAAAACACGAGGAATGATGATGCTCCGAAATCATTCAGTCAGAATTTAAGAATTCAATTAAAAATATCTAGTACACGATCAGTTGTTTATGTATTGATCGATTAATCTGACGAAGAGACTTGTATGAAAGTGTCTAAAATTCTAGAATTCGAAAATTCTAAAGTTTTTGGGAAGAAGCATCATCATGAGATAAACACGATGAATGATGATGCTCCGAAATTATTCTAGATTTTTTACGTCAGCTCGGTTTAATTTTCATACTGCGCAAATTCTATGAATATGAAAGTGTCTAAAATTCTAAAATTCTAAAGTTCTAAAATTCTAAAATCTTCGAATTCTAAAATTCTGAAATTCTAAAATCTTCGAATTCTAAAATTCTGAAATTCTAAAATCTTCGAATTCTAAAAATCTAAAATCTTCGAATTCTAAAATTTATAAATCTTCGAATTCTAAAATTTATAAATCTTCGAATTCTAAAATTCTAAAATCTTTGAATTCTAAAACTTTAATATCTTCGAATTCTAAAATTCTAAAATCTTCGGATTCTAAAATTCTAAAATCTTCGAATTCTTATATTCTAAAGTTCTACAATTTTAGAATTCTAAAATTCTAAAATCTTCGAACTCTAAAATCTTCGATTTCTAAAATTCTAAAGTTCAAAAATTTTTAATTCTTGGGAAGAAGCATCATCATGAGATAAACACGACGAATGATGATGCTCCGAAATTATTCTAGATTTTTGACGTCAGCTCGGTTTAATTTTCATACTGCGCAAATTCTATGAATATGAAAGTGTCTAAAATTCTAAAATTCTAAAATTCTAAAATCTTCGAATTCTAAAATTCTAAAATTCTAAAATCTTCGGATTCTAAAATTCTGAAATTCTAAAATCTTCGAATTCTAAAATTCTGAAATTCTAAAATCTTCGAATTCTAAAATTCTGAAATTCTAAAATCTTCGAATTCTGAAATTCTAAAATCTTTGAATTCTAAAATTCTAAAATCTTCGAATTCTAAGATTCTAAAATCTTCGATTTCTAAAATTCTAAAGTTCTAAAATTTTAGAATTCTAAAATTCTAAAGTTCTAAAAATTTTAAATTCTTGGGAAGAAGCATCATCATGAGATAAACACGACGAATGATGATGCTCCGAAATTATTCTAGATTTTTGACGTCAGCTCGGTTTAATTTTGACACTGTGCAGATTCTACTTTATCCCAATTTACTCTTCATGTACTATATATTTCAGTACATAGAAATCTCTCTATATATACATATATATTTGCCCAAAGTAGGGTTCCGGGTTGAGCCAAGGTTAAGTTTCGGAAAGCTAATGAGATGGGGTGGAAAGATTTATGGAGGTTGCGAAGTGCTGTGTGCACGAATATTATTCGTTAGGGTCTTTTCGTTGTATCGCAACTGCGTAGATAAAGCGAAGGTAGGAAAGTCGTGTAATTTTATTGGATACACGTGCCGACCCTTCCGTATACGTAATATTTCTTCGTAAGGGTGGTACAGTGCGGGAATGAGGGTTGCCGAAGAGAGAAAATGGTGAACTCTCTCAGGGGAAGCGACACTACCGTTTGCTCTTGGCGAATGTTTCGTTGAGATAGAACATGGTTTTCCCTCTTTCACGAGGGAATGTTTCCTCGCCCACTTGTATTTAATGTACGTATGGCACGTTTTTGCACATCTGCCGCTGCAACCCCTTCCGTTTGTCTGGCATGGAACGCCAGTGCTTCATGACTGCTTATTGCAATGAAAGAGAATCTACGTGTCAATAAAAAGAAAAAAAAAAAAAAAAAGAAAAATCTACAGCACTATTTTCAGCTGTGGTTCGAGTACTTTGTACTTTGTTCTCTGGAGAAAAATCATCGATTTCACAGACTGAGAAAAAAATGCAGAATGCTGGTTATAAATAGTAAAATAAAAAACTAAGGCTCATTTTTTTTTTAGATAAAAGCAATATTTGGAAAAAAAATGTTATGCACTTATTGGGAAAGTCTGGTTAAATGGGTTCTTCACTTAAAACTTCTTGTTTTTTTTAGTGTTTTTTGAAACAATTTTTGTTTATGTGTCTGTTATTGTTCTTTCTTTTTTTTTTTTAAATATTCATTCAAATAAATTATTATGATTACTTATTTTCGTTTCAATGCATTATTTTTTGTTCAATTTGTAAAATAAAGTAATTTTCATTTGAAATTTTCTCTGAGAATTTTAATGAAATTAATTTTTCTTTTCTAATGAAAATAAAAATAATAAAATTATTTAAATTTTTTTTGTACTTTTTTGAATTATTTAAATTTATAAATTTATTTATCAATTTACATTATTTAAAAAGTTAATTTAAATTATTTGTGTACTTCTTTAAAATTGAAACTAAAAATTTACAATCTTTTGTTTTTGTAAAAAAATTGTGCAAAAAAAATGTGTGAAAATTTATGGGACAGCAGCATCTTTTTGTTAAAAGTAGAAAAATTGCAGTTGAGTTTTTTTTTTCTTTTTTTCTTAGGTTGATCACGAATCTCAATTATTCATAAGAATTTTCTTCACGCGTTCTAGGCGAAGAATTCAGCGAAGAAAGATTAGCAAACAATAAAGTGTTTCTGTGGCAAAATATCGGAGGTAGTGCAGAACGACGTTGGGGTTTGGCCGGCGCTTTGGATAGCTAACAGTATACAGAGAGCCGGGCGCGAAACCGAACTGACCAGTTTGTATAGTCTCTGCAGTTCGTTGAGCGGAGGAGGCCGTTAGGGCCTCCGGGCTTTTCGCCTGCACTGACTGAATCACTATAAATAGCGTGCCACCGAAATATATATGCATACATATATATGCATATATTAAGTATTCGTAGTGCAGAAGATATTGAGATAAAAACCAATCTAATTAAATATGATAAAATTCAAATAGAATAAGGCAACCTAAATTAGACTCGAGAGAGAGAGAAAAAAAAAAAGATTTTTGCAATTTTTTATTTTTATTTTAGAAAATTAAATTTTAATCAAAACTATTTTTTTCCAAAATTTCGAGAATTCAAAAAAAAATCCAATAGATTTTTATTTATTTTTTTTATGAGAATTAAAAAAAATGTTTCATTGAAAAAGAAAATTTTAGGAAGTTTAAAAAAAATATCAGAGAAATTCTAGAATTATATTCTTCAATGTTATTATTATTTTCTATTAAAAATTGAAATTTTTTTTTTTTCGTAAATTCAGATTCTTCCCTTAGGTATTTGGTTTCGATTAAACGACGCCAGAAAGTCGAAACGTCAATAAAAAAAAAAAAAAAAAAGTCCTTTTGATCGTGACTCCTGCCTGCACGCCGTAAACCTTCTCTGCACTACCTGAGTCATCGCAAGAGAGTTACGATCGTATAAATTGAATTAATTCAACGGGGACCGGTGGGCCGGGTATCACGGCAATGGATTTCCACGATAGGTCATCGAGATACAAGCACTGTATGTAGATACTACTATATATGTATACAGGAGAACGAGCCAGGGTCGGACCAGCCTCGATGCATATCAAAAACCAAAGTAGACGACATTCATATCCGCCAACGCAATTTAATATCCCTCCACACAAACGTTTTATATCATATATATATATATATATATATGAAACATGACTTTTTTTTTCTATCAAAAAATGTATCATATCAAAACTAACAACTTTTGCAGTCAACTTTTTTTTAATAAAGTCCATATTTGTTAGTTTTCAAGATCTAAAAGCTTCATTATACTTAATACTTGATCTGGGCAGAATTTTTCGAGATCAACTGGAAAATTAAAATGTGCCCATCAAAATATGTCCACCCTGTATATATATATATATAATAATTTTTCGAGATAAATCAACTGGAAAATTAATATGTGCCCATTAAAATATATCCACCCTGTATATATATATATATATCAAAACTAACAACTTTCAGTCAACTTTTTTTTAATATATATATTAATATTTTATATATAATTAATATATTAATATAAATTTTTTTAATAATATATAATAATATATATATGACTTTATTAAAAAAACGTTGACTGCAAAAGTTGTTAGTTTTGATATGATACATTTTTTGATAGAAAAAAAAGTCATGTTTCCATTTTTAAAAAACATGTCGGCGGTCGTAACTCCGCCATTTTGAATGGTGGACCAATTTTGAATTTTTTTTTTAACGCCCCCCTTCGAACCCTAAAAGCTTCATTATACTCAATACTTGATCTGGGCAGAATTTTTCGAGATAAATCAACTGGAAGATTAAAATGGGACATCCTGTATATATATATATATATATGTGTATAGTATATACATATAGCTATTCAAAAGCAGCCAGCCAAGAACTATAAGTAGGGAAGTGTGTTCGCCGGTTCCGGACCTGACTCACATGAAACCCTAATTATTACTTATTCATCTCTTATATCACATTCAAATAGGTATAGGACGGCGCGATTTTGTGATTTTGCCAAAAGCTGTACATAAGACTGACGAATACTTCTCTGGCAGGTTGATTTTAATCATGCATTTACTTTAAAAATTTATTTTATAGAAATTTGAATACCTTGAGACTAAAAAGAAACATTTAAAAAAAAATAATGTCAAAAAGTTGTTAAATTAGTTTTTAAAACATTGTTTATTTTTTATTTGATTAAAAATGTGTTTTTTTACATTAAATTCATTTATCTCGAAAAAATAATGCTCAGATCAAGTTTTGAGTATAATTTAATTTTTAGAGTTCGAAGGAGAGGACGTTAAAAAATTAAAAAATTGGTCCAACATTTAAAATGGCGAAGTTACGACGACAGACATTTTTTTTTAATGCAGCCACTTTTTTTTATATAAAAATATTCGTCATATCAAAACTAACAACTTTTGTAAGAAACTTTTTTTTCATAAAGTCCATATTCTGATTTTTTTCATACTAAAAAAAATCAGAAATATCGAATTTTTATAAATTCCGAAAATAACTCTATAATTTTTTCGACCTCTAAATATTAATCTCATTTTTGAAACCTAATTTTCGTTGCGACAAAATTTTCAGACGAAAGCAACAAGAATAACGATTTTTTATCAAAGTCTAAAATTCCAATCGCTTCATTTTTACTTCAGAATAATTATTTTACGTTTCAATTGACTCTTTTCCCAAATTAAAATCGAAAAGAAAAAATTATTGAGTTATTTTAAGGTCACTCTATAGATAAAACATGAAAATTCGCTTTTTTACTCTAATCATATATCTATATATAATAATAATCTTTTTTCCCACTAAAAGTCCCTAATTCCGTGAATAAAATCGATTTGTATTTTCTCCGCAACAGAAATAGTTGCATTCTGGGACGTGTTTATCAACAAGTCAATGAAAGTAAGAGTCCGCAATCGAGATAAAAGTTATCGTGTACAAATCCGTTGGACTGTGCCACACCAGGTGCATATCACGTATATCGTTTAACTTGTTGCTGCCCGAAGATATACTATATATATATATAAATACTGTATGGTAACGTTGCCAAGAATTTCAAACAAACAAGTCACTCAAAAAGGCGTATAGTAAGATTTGGCTTCTTAGTACAACAATAACAACAACAAAAGTTCAAATATAAGTTTGCTGTCTTTATATAAATCGCTGAAAAAGAGCCGGTACAATATAATATCTTACCTCGTCGTGCTTTTGAAGAAGTTGTTGCTTTCGCGATTCATGAGTTCGCTACGGAATCGAGACATCTCATCCTCCATCTTTCTCATCTCGGCATCGAAACGCTCGCGAATGTTTGAGAATTCGGTGTCGATGACGCTGAAGTCACCAAGTTTGATGGGAATGTTACGCTTGATACCACTGTCGGCCATTTTTGTTGTTGTTTTTTTTTTTAAATTTTTTTGTTGATTTTTCTTTATCAGGCACACTGAACAACACCACTCGATGTAATTCACTGATTCGTTGGGGGGGAATAAGGATGATTTTTTTTTCTCTGTTATATTCGCGAATGAACGAAGGATTTACGATTGTTTGTAAATTGCGGGATACGATGTGTACTCTCGGACCTCTGGTCGAGCTATGAGCGGCGCACGCCGGCTATTACTCCTTAAATAGTTACGTCGGGTTCTTTGAGCGAGTCGTGGGTGTTCGGGAAGACTCGGTAATTCTCGGGCTGTACTCTTTCTCTCTCTCTCTCTCATGGTGGTACGCTCGTCTATAAAATTCGCCCCACCACTCGCGTCGTCAACGACGCGCTTGTGTGGAATGTTCACGATTCACGATCCGAAACATACCGTACACGCTCGGTTTTTGATTCACCGGCTTCGTTCGGTTTTCCGATATATATATATATGTATTTATATGTACTTATCGCGGTATATGTATCAGTTTTACTTATAGCAAGTGCCACAGAGAATTTACGAATTCGTGTCACACCAAATGTACGTCCAAGATCTATATAGAGCTGTGGATGACTAATTCTTTCATGATCCTTGATGATTCTCGAAATTGAAACGCACCTCGTTGAGAAAATCAATGAATAATATTTAATTCATCATCAGTTTTTTATGTATTGATCGATTAATCTGACTAAAATTCTAAAATTCTAAAATTCTAAAATTCTAATCTGACTAAAATTCTAAAATTCTAAAATTCTGAAATTCTAAAATTCTAAAATTCTAAAATTCTAAGATTCTAAAATTCTAAAAATTCTAAAATTCTAAGGTTTTTGGGAAGAAGCATCATTATGAGATGAACACGACGAATGATGATGCTCCGAAATTATTCACTCCGAATTTACGAATTTAATTAATAATATCTAATTCACGATCAGTTTTTTATGTATTGATCGATTAATCTGACGAAGAGACTTATATGAAAGTCTCTAAAATTCTAAAATTCTAAAATTCCAAAATTCTAAAATTCTAAAATTCTAAAATTCTAAAATTTTAAAATTCTAAAATTCTAAAATTCCAAAATTCCAAAATTCTAAAATTCCAAAATTCCAAAATTCCAAAATTCCAAAATTCCAAAATTCCAAAATTCTAAAATTCTAAAATTCTAAAATTCTAAAATTCTAAAATTCTAAAATTCTAAAATTCTAAAATTCCAAAATTCTAAAATTCCAAAATTCTAAAATTCCAAAATTCTAAAATTCCAAAATTCTAAAATTCCAAAATTCCAAAATTCCAAAATTCTATAATTCCAAAATTCCAAAATTCCAAAATTCCAAAATTCCAAAATTCCAAAATTCTATTTTCGGAAATATGTTTTACTTTTTTATTTCTGAAATGAATTTTTAATATTGCCATTTTCGAGACTTTATAAAGACATCGAAACGTATTAATAACTTTTCACTATTATTTATATCTAAAATCGGTGCATAGTAGCCATTTCTGTATATTTAATCTCTTGACGCATATTCCAATAGTATTAAATTGGACTGATGGAGTTACCAACGAGGATTCAATTAAAACAATGATCTAATCGTATAATGTATAGTCGTTGATGCTGCAGCAGCATCAATCGCGTAGGTGATCTATAGGATCTCTCGGGAAGGAGTATATTGGACGGCAAAAAGACGAATCATTGTATTCTAAGCAGAAGAGGTGACTAATGCCACGGCCACAAGTCCCTTCCTTATTGATGCGCGACCCTCTTAAACACAGTCTCACCGTCTCGACGAAACTTTATACCGCCTAGCTATATGCAGCCTGCATTATATTACCTATATATGGCTTGTACAGAGCTTAGCAGTCCACGGAAGCCCATTATTCGATGCGAAAGTTGAGCACAAGCCAATGGTCATCGTGTCACATCTGTCGTGTCAAACTCTCTCGATGTCATGCTTTGTCTTTGACGCGCTGATTAACCGTCATTATATACTCGTATCGTTAGCGTACGTTTGTGAAAATAATTACAAGGACACATCCTACATTTCAACGATCCCCGAGCAGAACTTTAAACTAGTCGTGTAGAGACTTAAACACACAAAAAAATCCCTTTTGAATTAAAAATTCAAAGAAACCAGAGATTTTAGTGTGTTCAACTGAAAAAAATTGGAAATAATTTTACTGTTGAGCTATTAAGCAAAGAATTCTTTGCAAGCTGGCTGAAGCATCCGGGCAATGCGGGTCACCGTGAAACATTTTTTTTTTTTTTTTTTTTCAATTTTCAATATCCGTGAATGTCTCATCTCAAATGATACTTGTTACTTCATATTCTTTTGTTGTAGCATACAACAGTTACCAAGAATCATAACTCTCGTTTTAACAGTTAATCCCGAGAATGGACATAAAATCCCTAA
Organism: Perithous albicinctus; assembly: GCA_964016905.1. Classification (NCBI taxonomy): domain Eukaryota; kingdom Metazoa; phylum Arthropoda; class Insecta; order Hymenoptera; family Ichneumonidae; genus Perithous; species Perithous albicinctus. Next base: position 8,760,120 of record OZ024702.1, on the reverse strand, counting down.
CAGAGGCCAACGACTGAATCATTGTATATCCTCCATTTCAATTCGCCCAACTCTCATCGACTCTAAAGGCATTAAACAAAAGTTACGAGAAGAGTTTAGCTTTTAGCCTCCAGTAACAGGAAACGTTCTTGCCTTTTTTTTTTCATGATGCTTTCTCGCGTAGGTTTGCCCTGCGATTCGAGAGAATTTGCTCGACATACGTAAATTGGCTTTCACAGCCTATTAAGGTGCCCGAAGTTGAGTGGGCGAAAAAGGAACAACAGCACATATTGGTTACGGCGTGTGTATAAGCGCGAGACTTTTTATTAATATCAACGAAACGAGGCAGAACATTGCGAGCTGCTTTATCGAAGGTCTCTCTGCGAGCAGGAGCACGATCACACCGATTCATCGTCGATTCAGACCACGCGAGCTCTCAATCCCACTCGCCAAGATCTCTCTGGAAGTATGTAACAGAAAACGAACTTTGGATGACTAATTCTTTCGAAATTCAAGCATTCTAAAAGATTCAAGAATCCTAAAATTTTTAAATTCTAAAATTCAAGAATTCAAGAGTTCTAAAATTCTAAAGTTCTAAAATTCTAAAGTTCTAAAATTCTAAAATTCTAAAGTTCTAAAATTCTAAAGTTCTAAAGTTCTAAAATTCTCAAATTCTAAAATTCAGAAATTCTGAAATTCGAAGATACTAAAATTCTAAAAGATTCAAGAATCCTAAAATTTTAAAATTCTAAAATTCAAGAATTCAAGAGTTCTAAAATTGGAAAATTCTGAAATCCGAAAATACGAAGATTCTAAAATTAGAAAATTCTGAAATTCGAAAATACGAAGATTCTAAAATTCTAAAAGATTCAAGAATCCTAAAATTTTAAAATTCTAGAATTCAAGAGTTCTAAAATTCTAAAATTCAAGAGTTCTAAAATTCTAAAATTCAAGAGTTCTAAAATTCTAAAATTCGAAGATACTAAAATTCTAAAAGATTCAAGAATCCTAAAATTTTAAAATTCTCAAATTGAAGAATTCAAGGGTTCTAAAATTCTAAAATTCTAAAAGATTCAAGACTCCTAAAATATTTAAATTCTAAAATTCTAAAAGATTCATGAATCGTAAAATTTTTAAATTCTAAAATTCAAGAATTCAAGAGTTCTAAAATTCTAAAACTCTAAAACTCTAATTCTAAAATTCTGAAATTCGAAAATTCGAAGATTCTAAAATTCTAAAATTCGAAAATTCAAGAATTCAAGAGTTCTAAAATTCTAAAATTCTAAAGTTCTAAAATTCTAAATTTCTAAAATTCTAAAGTCCTAAAATTCTAAAATTCTAAAATTCTAAAATTCTAAAATTCTAAGCATCGTGGATTAAGACCTCGGGCGCGCTTCATCCCACTCGTCAAGATCTTTCTGGAAGTGTGTAACAGAAAGCGAATGAACGACTCCCACTTTGTTTCTCATATATGCGCGTTTAGTTTGTCCTGTTTCCTCGTTATATGCACCTTCGGCTACGCTCTTTTACAAAACATTCGTATGTGGATGCGCGGGGGCGGTGACGCGACGACCGTTCTCTTCTCCTCTTCGGCATCTTCGGAAATAATCACGTGACGAATATATAAAAGCAACTCGAGACGTTGTTAGTTGGTGACGACATGTATATTCGTATGAGGTTTGCCGCTATTTTGGACTTTAGTAACAGCGCGTTCCTCCCAATGTCTTTTGCGGTTATTATTGCGAGCTTTGATACAGTAAGAAAAACTGGGGCAAGATGGCATCAGCTAGTAATGACGCTATTAAAAAGTTAATAATAGCGTTATTTCATTTTTTTTTTTTTTCAAATGGAAAACGGGATTTTTACAGGTTTTATACTGCGTCTGAAGAAAAAAATCTGAGGCACGATGGGGCCATCTTTCCCGGGTAACCAGATTTCATTATAATTCTCTGTAATACCAACAATTCTCCTCCTTCAAGATAAACAGAACAGTTTATCGCCAAATAAAATTTGGCCCATTTTATAGCCGAAAAAAAAAAACAGAATCCGGGAGGAAAAGGACTCTTAAATTTCAATTTTTAGGGCATGCCGTCTTGCCCCGGTCTCCCGTAATACCTACACGTAAGGTAAACATAAGGCACTTGAATGGATGACGCGTTGGTTCCGCTACAGCGCAACACTCTCCCAATTGTTCATAAATAGTTTCGCGCTATGAGATGAAGAATTTTCGCGCCAAGGCTTTGTCATCGAAGGACATTACGTGGTACGAAAATAAAAATAAATAAAAGATGACTAATAACCAATTGTAAACAACACCAGAGAGATAACTCTCGAAAGACACACTTCAGAATCCAAACGCTAAAACCATTTTCGAATGTCATTAACTTTTCTTTTTTTTTTTTTTTTTTGTATAATTTGACAAATTAATTGTGCAGTTGAGAAGCTATTTTTTTGGCGGAATACTTTTTGCATGAAGAATAAAATTAAATTGTTTGAAGGTTTCAATATACCATTAACATTTTGATATAAACGTCTCATTTTTCTTACATGGAACTAATAATAATAATAATAAATTATTATAAACTGCACACAGCACATAATATTCTAATAAAACATGAGTCAATTTTTTAATTACAGCTTTACCGGTTTAGTCATGCCGTCGCAATTTCGAAAATCCGAAATACTTTGGCTTTCCTGCTGTGTGATGACATCATACCTACGTGCATTTGCATCGCGGCTAAATTATCAACATCCAAGGTTGATCAAAGCGTGTACACCAACATGACCGGACGAAAAGTCGTCTCCAGATCGATTTATGCTGTTAACGAGATAAATTCGATCGGTAATTCAGACTGCTCGGTGAATTGGTCATCGACGTCGCCGATTACGTCTCGTTCGGCTCCAGTATTATGAGCCAAAGTGTGTCAATGCCAGGAAAACTTGAACCAGCGAAACGTTTCGATACAGCGAGCGATTTCTATACGTAATCGATACGATCCATATATTTGTATATGTATTTTTTTTTCCTCCGGAACAATGAAGTTGTAAAAACAATGGAAAAGGAATTAATACTATAAAAAATCCCTCCCATCTATAAAATTTTATAGACGCAGGGGGGCAGGCTGGAAGCTCAGGATGGAGAGCGTGACGTCACTGTTGTGGCTATAGCATCGCCAGATCAATGAAGCGCGTCACAACACTCCATAGATGGACGGAGACAACGCACGATATATCCAGATATATATGTGCGTACAGTTCAACACACACAAAACTGTTTGTAACTCGTTTCGTTTTTTTTATTCCACTTCTTCATCGCTTCTTTCGTGACCTAAAAAAAAAACAGAAAAAAAAGATTAGTTTATGGATATTTGATGACATCGACAATAATAAGCGTATGACGATAATGTAGATCAGAAAACTCTATGCAAAGTCATATATTGGAAACCTTGATTTTGTTCCATATTTGACATTTTTTAAATTATGTATAAAAATTACAAAAAAGTGACGTAAAAAAAAAGAGAAAAAAGATTTGTTTATGGATATTTGATGACGTCGACAATGATAAGCGTATGACGATAATTTAGATCAGAAAATACTGTGCAAAGTCATATATTGGAAACCTTGATTTTGTTCCATATTTGACATTTTTAAAATTGTGTATAAAAATTACAAAAAAGTGACGTAAAAAAAAAAGAAAAAAAAGATTTGTTTATGGATATTTGATGACATCGACATTAATAAGTGTATGATGATAATGTAGATCAGAAAACAGTATGCAAAGTCATATATTGGAAACCTTGATTTTGTTCCATATTTGACATTTTTTAAATTATGTATAAAAATTACAAAAAAGTGACGTAAAAAAAAAAGAAAAAAAAGATTTGTTTGTGGATATTTGATGACATCGACAATAATAAGCGTATGACGATAATGTAGATCAGAAAACACTATGCAAAGCCATATATCGGAAACCTTGATTTTGTTCCATATTTGACATTTTTTAAATTATGTATAAAAATTACAAAAAAGTGACGTAAAAAAAAAAAAGAAAAAAAAGATTTGTTTATGGATATTTGATGACGTCGACAATAATAAGCGTATGACGATAATGTAGATCAGAAAACTCTATGCAAAGTCATATATCGGAAACCTTGATTTTGTTCCATATTTGACATTTTTTAAATTATGTATACAAATTACAAAAAAGTGACGTAAAAAAAAAAGAGAAAAAAGATTTGTTTATGAATATTTGATGACATCGACAATAATAAGCGTATGACGATAATGTAGATCAGAAAATACTATGCAAAGTCATATATTGGAAACCTTGATTTTGTTCCATATTTTACGTTTTTTAAATTATGTATACAAATTACAAAAAAGTGACAAAAAAAAAGAAAAAAAAGATTTGTTTATGGATATTTGATGACGTCGACAATAATAAGCGTATGACGATAATGTAGATCAGAAAATACTATGCAAAGTCATATATTGGAAACCTTGATTTTGTTCCATATTTGACATTTTTTAAATTATGTATACAAATTACAAAAAAAAAAAAAAAAAAAAATTGGTGTGATGTGAAATTGATGTGTTCGACAGATATTCGAAGTGAGGGTCGCCCAAAATTCATGCGTGAATGCCTCATATGTGTATGAATTATGGATAGGGCCACGAGTGTGGCTCGCTGAAAGAGGTTTATGTATGATGAAGCCCAACATCGAGTGACGTCATTCAATGATTTAGTTCCTGTCGTTGACCTCGTCGAGGGTCCTTGATCGTAATACACCGTGCGGCCCTTGATGACGGTATATGGAGGGGCCTGCAATTATATTTTACTGAATTACTGCGACACAGAGGAGTCTCATACGAATAAACACGTGTGGGTATTCATTTTTTGGATACTCACAGTCGAGTGCGTTCTGTCGTCATGCTTTAGTATTGCACAGATCATCATCGCAATATTCACTCCTTTTCTGTAGATTTTTTTTTTCGTTACATATTTTATATACGGGGCAATCCACCATGTTTCGACCTAGATTTGACCTCGACCTCTACGATTTGACTCATCATTTTTTGTAGGCTTAGTTGGACCCTCCACTGCACGATTTTTTTTTTTTTTTTTTTTTTTTTTTTTTTTTTTTTTTTTTTTTTAAAAGTACTTTTAAGGTGACATATCGAATGCCATAATTAAAAAATCTGAAAAAATTGTGAGAAATAGTTTGTTCGATAAAAAAAATTAACTAGCTTATAGCCAAAGTGGGGAAAAAATCTTCCCCACTTTTACAGTTAATTTTGTTATTGAACAAACTATTTTTCCGAATTTTTTCAGATTTTTAAATTATGACATTCGATATGTCGCCTTAAAAGTATTAAAAAAAAAATAAATAAATAAAAAATCGTGCAATTGAGGGTCCAACTAAGGTTACAAAAAATTATGAGTCAAATCGGAGAGGTCGAGGTCAAATCCAGGTCGAAACGTGGTGGATTGCCCCGTATATAAAAATTCTTACAGTTTTTAAGCTTTTTTTTTTATTGAAAAAATTATTAAAAAATAGAAAAAATAATTAATTTACTACAGGCGATTGGTCAAATGTTTATTCATGCATAACCGGATTTATCTGATTTTTTTTCAGATTTTTAGGAATTTTTTCAGATTTTTCCGAACTATGCAATTTTTTTTTAAATATTTTTTTAAACGTATAATTATTACCAAATCCTTCTCTCTGCGTATAACAAAATCTAAAACGAATAAAATCTTTAAAAAATCCGTAATTTTTTTTTTTTAAATACAATTTCATATACAGAAACGTTTGACGAGTTGCCCATGGTAGATTGACCTTTTTTCCATTCTTAAATAATTTTTTTAATCAAAAAATCTTAAGAACTGTGAGAAGGAAAATCCAGCGTACTTTGTTAATAAGCTAGAAAATTTTGATATTCAATAGAGTATTTTTCGATAAAACATCGCGATAATCTTAATACACATTAGATTATCACGATGTTCCATCGTTCGAAGAGCTCTAACTCTCGGGTGAAATTGTCGCCTATCTCGCCATTTTTTTCCAAGATTCTGGATATTTCAACAAAAAAAAATGTGAAAATTTCAGCTAAATCGGAAATGCCGTTTCGGAGGGAAAAAAGTGGCAACTTTATTAAATTGAAAAACAGCATAAAATAAAATCGGAGAATTCAACAAAAAATGTTGTTGGAAAGTACGCTGAAAACCCAAAATTCGATGTCCTTATGATTTTTTTTGTGCGAGCCGTAGTATTGGCGTTAAAAAATAAGCAATGATTATTTTCAGAAATTTTTAGTAGCCAGAATATGCAATAAAGAATCTGCAAAAATTCCTACATTTTTTCTTCAACCCGACTTCGACATCCTGAAGAAATTTGACGACTTAACGTGTTTTGCCTCATATTTCATCACGCATACAAAATATATAACACATATAAAAAATATAATTCTTCGCGATGAATAAAATATTCTTTTTTGGTTACATTTTTCATGAGTGAATATTGTAAACAAAAAAAATGTAAAATTCTCTACCTAATATTTTAAGTGCTAAAAATAATTCATGAGAACCAACATATTCCGCACAGACGCATAGTTTCATAATTTCCTAAAATCTGAGCCATATATATATATACACATATATCTCACAAAGAACGAACCTATTTAAAACCTGAATGTCAAATATCTCCGAATTTACAAAACTTATATTGCATATTCTTGTCTTTACCAACAATGGATGATTCTCGACGATACAACTACTTATAAGAACCACAGTCTTCTATTCCCTGAAGAAATATACAACGTTGAGAACAGCAAGCAAAAGAGCCCGAGTGTCTTCGAGTCGTATTATTCTCGCAATTTCTGCACTATTAATAGGATCACAGAAGCATACCGTTGGTCTCTATGTTTTTCTAACCACGTCGTCGACGTCATAACGGTCGTTTTCCCGCGCGTACGACAAAGGCGAGCCTCGCAAAACTCTCTCGAAAAGCTCAGCCTGAAAGGCGCCTTGACTGAAATACCGACAACGCACTGTTGTAATCTACAACACCAACAAGACTATCATGAAGGAAAAGAGCTTTAAGTTTCATCTCACAGATGCCGCCTCAGGATTATTCGCCCAACGGATTTGAGCGACAATCACTCGGCTGCGCTATCGAAGCTCAGAGAGGAGAAAGAGAGGGACACAAACCGGTGCGGTACAAAACAAATCTTCAGCAGTATCAGACGTTCTTTCGTGATTAAACAATATTAAAAAATGGCTCTGTGGCGAGTATTGCCACCGATGCTGGCCGAGTCGTCAAAGGCTCTGTCACGTAGCGTTCCATGTGTGTTCTATCATCCTAACGTAAATATCCGCAATTCGCAATTATGCCTTCGTAACCTTCATAATACGTCGTAGCAAATTATTTCGTCACAAGTTGCAATTTTGTGATTATTGTGTGTGTGTGTATATATATGTATATATGTATATGTTTTCAATACGAAAAATTGTTGAATCAGGTATTGGACCACTACGAAAATCCACGAAACGTCGGCAGCCTCGACAAGAATGACAAACACGTGGGCACTGGTCTCGTCGGTGCACCAGCTTGCGGTGATGTCATGAAATTACAGATCAAAGTTGACGACAATGGCAAAATTATTGACGCCAAGTTCAAGACCTTCGGTTGCGGCTCGGCCATCGCTTCGAGCTCATTAGCTACCGAATGGGTCAAGGGAAAGACAGTAAGATTACGAGATTTTTTTTTTTTTTTTTTTTTTTTTTCAGGGTATTTTATTAATAGATATGGGGCATTCCGTGTCATCTCCATCAAGATCTGACGATGACATCGCGCAGATCGGCTCCGTAATTTTTTATGCAAAGGAACTTGTCGAAAAACGTGCGCCAATTTAAAAAATTTTTTTAACACTTTTCACCTGAGATGGAATTTTTCAAAATGTTTTAAAACCTCAATTTTTGAAATATTTTCTCAAGTAAAAGAATTGAGGTTTCAAAAAATGTTGAAAAATTATGTCTCAGCTTTTTTTTTTATTCCGAAAATGCATTCTAATCTTTTATTTTGTTTTCCAAATTATTTTTCAAATTTATCTTTGGTAGTTATGACACCTCCACCTTCGCATAGAGCTCAAAAATTTTTTTATATTTTATGAGATTTTTCAGAATTTTTTCAGATTTTTTAAAAAGGAGGTTTTTAAAAAAATTGAAAAAAATTCTTAGGTAAAAAGTGTTTAAAAGAATCTAAACAAAATTTCGTACGTGCTTTTCAACAAGTACTTTTGTATGGAAAATTATGCAGCCAATCTGAGATGTCATGGAATGCCCCATATATATGACACATTCTGTTTGTTTACAGGTTGACCAGGCACTGAAATTGAAGAACAGTGATATTGCTAAAGAACTCTGCCTCCCACCTGTGAAGCTGCATTGTTCTAGTAAGCATTCATTAAAAGCGTAAAAAAGAAAGGCTGCAAAGTAGAATGTTGCAAACTTAGCTTCCTCATTATTTTATATCTTTAACAAGGTTTTTTTTTTTTCATTATGCTAGTCTGTTGATCAATTTTGGTTTACTCATAAAGGAAGCTTTGTAAAAAAAAAAAAAGAATTACGAATAAAAATTGCGTTTCTCGACGTTTTAGAGTATTTTAAGTATGTTGACATTAAAATCTTGAAAACAAAGTAGAATCTTGCACATTGCTTCCTCATTATTTTTCGCTTTTTACAAAGCTACCTCTATGAGGAAGTATGTTATTCAATTTTGGCTTCCTCGTAGAGGAAGCTTTGTAAAAAGCGAAAAATAATGAGGAAGCAATGTGCAAGGTTTTACCTTGCATCCTTGTTTCAATTAGATAAATAAACATGTTGTGAATTCGCTTTTTCTATTTCGTTATTATTAGAGCGTTTCCGAAAGTAAATGTGATAACGTATATTTTAAAAAATAATTCAACGTTCCATAAAATCGCAAATTTCGTACCGTTTGTCACTAAATTATACATATATAATGGCTGAATATTGTTTCATTTATATACAAAATTTGAGCTTGCTATCTCAAGTTTTGCAAAAGTTACAATAGAGCGACAATGTCAATTTTTTGATAAATTCAAAACTCCATAAAATCTGAACCACTTTACCGATTCGAGCCAATTTCAATACCAAACAACAATGAGTGCACCTGCTCTTATAACCAACTATTTAGCAAAATAGACTAAATTTTACGAAAGTTAGAGCGACCGCCTCCTTTTCTCAAAAAATTCAAAACGACATGAAATCGAAATTTTCGCACAGATTCTGTAGAAAATTGCTGCAGTTGAACAGGGTCTGCTGCTACACTTATGTGCCAAATTTGAGCGCGATATACAAAACCGTTCTTGAGTTATCGGCGTTTGAATTTTCGGAATTGTATACATAAACACACACACATACATACATACGGATATTTTTTTCTAGATCACTTTTTTGGACGTTTTAGACAATTCTAAGTGTCCTGACAATAAAAATCTCGAAAGAAAAAAATGTCATGAAGACAAAGCTTCTGAAAAAAATCTGTGAGGAAGCAAAATCTCTTCAAGAATGTAAAATCATGGATATAAATTGGGATTAGTAACCAGACTGGCTAATTATGACATTCATTTTGTGAAAAAAAGAACATTCCATTCTTTCTAACAGAAAAACACTTGATTCCTTCTTTTTCATAAAAACAAAGCTTTCTCTACAAGAAACCAATCGCCAATCAGCCCTTTCAATAAGCAAAAAAAAAGCACAAAACTCTACAACCAACTAAAGAGAAAAATTAATGATTTTCAGTGCTTGCCGAAGATGCTATCAAGGCAGCGTTGTCAGACTACCGTATCAAGCAGCAAAGCAAGAGCTCAACGCCCGATGATACCTCCAAGGCACAGGCCCAAGCTTAATTATAAAATGAAGATTTTCTAGTTTAAAATAAAATAGTAAATCTGCTTGCAAATAAAAGCCCACTAAGATATCACACCAATATGTTTAAATATTTTCTAATGGATCTTGTATTATATTTTACGTAATCGAGATGTATTTATTTTCAAATTAGTAAAAAAAAAATATATATATATATATGGTAAAGAAAAGAAAAAAAAAATCCAAAAATATCTGAAATGAACCCGTGATTTATTGCGAAAGAATTATTGCGCTTGCATCTGATTATCACGCGCGAAGAGTTTTTAGAAACTAGCGCCATCTCTGAGGCAATTTTACGAATCTCTCGTTTGGACGACCTTGAATATGTGATTCCAGGGCTTTTACACGCGTATAAGGAACTTACACGTATGTGTAAAAAAGTTGAAAAATCGACGTCCGAGCTGATCAGACGTCGTCTCGGATATTTTTATGTATGTTTTTGACATCGGCATGTGACGAGCTGTGTGTTATTCTTAAAAAAAAAAAAAAAAAAAAAAAGGATCATCGTTTCGAACGAAATGTGTTAAAGCTTAATAGCGAAATTTGGATCTTGAAGCTACTTTATTAGGCGGCAGGAAACGAGAAGCCGGCGCTATGGATGCCGTAACTTTGTTGATAGTTGCCGGCTTTATACATTGTTCATTGTTTTTCTTCAATATCATCTTTCGGGTAAAATTAAACTTACATTAATATAATTATTTATTTATTTTACCTGATTTGATGAATTAATCAGAAATTTTATTGCTACTTTTTCAGTCATGTTCGCATTATCCTTATCTCTATTTTTTGCAAAACACTGGACTGGAGATACAGACTTTGTGCATTAAATGGTCAACGACAAGATTCAATCGTGCCATTGTGAGATGGGGATTGGATAGATCCAAATTTTGGGGCTTGTGGTTTAACATCGGGGCCATAGTCAGCGTTATTTTGCTGCCTGCTGCCTCGTTTCTCATTGTCAAAATGACAATTGATTCGTGGTCTGGTGGAAAGTCAAGCGATGGTCTTGAACCTGTTCTTGTTTTAGAACCAATGGTAAGAAGCTAATGTTCCTAATTGTGGAGTCATAAAGGAGAAATTTTTTGTTTTGTCTTATTTTTGTTTGTAACTTATCATGATAAATCACTGCAGGGTTGACTTTCTCTTGCGAATAAAAATTCATTCGAAAAGTCACAAAAATTCATGATTGTTTTATGCGAGTTGTAAAGCAAAATTCAATATTTTTCACTTGCACAAGAATACTTTGGAAATTATGTTGTATTTGTTTTTTTTTTTGTTGTTTTTTTTTCATTATAGAAAAACATCTGGTGATGTATTGAAGGATTTTTTTTCTATTCTATTTATCGTATGTTTTTTACAAGGTATTTTTATTTTTAAATTGTGAAATATCATTACAGATATTCTGTAATAAATTGATTTTGAGATTTCTGTTTTGATAATAACTCGAATGGCTGAAAAATTGCAATGTTAGAATGAGTAAACCACTTGTTTTTGCTTCCTCATAGAGGAAGCTTTGTTTTTGTGAAAATGATTTTTTTTCGAGATATTCATGTGAGTATGCTTAAAATTGTCTAAAACGTTGAGAAAAGTTGTTTGGAAAAAATGTATGTATGCAAAAATGCATGTGCGGCAGGTAGACGCCATTGCTTGTGATAATTATCAAAAAAATTCAAAAATATGCTCAAATTTGATTTAACTTTGCAATTTTCGAAAAATGTCTGTACGAGCTCTAGCTTCCGCAAATTTTTAGCTATAGAGCTAAATAATTTTTGATACATAAAGCAGTCTTAAAGAAGGATCGGTATTGAATTTGGGGCGAATCTATAAATAGCTTCGGTTTTTATGAGATTTTGAATTTATCAAATAAATTACGTTTTCCTCTAACACCCGTAAAATCTCACGAAATCAACTGATATTTTCTACAGATGAAGAATAACATGCAATGCTGCTATGTACCAAATTTGGTGATGATCGGTAAAGGGCTTCGGATTTTATAAGATTTTGAATTTTTTTAAAAATGTATGTTTTCCTCTAACTCACGTTAAATATCAACAAATCAACTGAAATTTTCTACAGATGATAAATAATACTCAGCGCTGCTGCTTACCAAATTTGGTAATGATCGATAAAGCAATTAAGATTTTACGTGATTTTGAAATTTTGAAAAAATTATCATTTTCTTATAACTCAGGTCAACTAACAATGAATGAATTGAAAGTTTTTCGAAATAAAAAATACAGATGAAGAAAATTCACTGTTGCTATCTACCAAATTTGATGACGGTCGGTAAATGGGTTTTGATTTTGGAGTAATTTGAGATATTTCGTGTTTTAACAGATTACATTTCCATTTTTCACAAAACTTCCTCTATGAGGAAGCCAAAATTAATAAATAAGCTTCCTCATAGAGATCGCTTTGTGAAAAACGTTGCAACTTTTTTTTCTTCTTTTTTCTATGTCATCAGAAACAATTTATTCCCAATATGATTCGAATAAGCTAAAGGATTTTTAAAAAAGCAATATTTTTATTTCAGTTACCAGGAGTCAATGTTCCTTTCAGCGACATTGGATACCATCTCGTGACTCTTGGGGTTTGCAGCATGGTTCACGAACTCGGTCATGCTTTAGCCGCATCCAGAGAAGATGTTCAATTGTTTGGCATTGGAATTCTCATAGTTTACATCCTGCCTGTGGCTTACGTGTCCATAAGCACCGAGCAGTGGTCATCTTTACCGGTACCAAGTCAATTGAGAGTTCTATGCGCTGGAATTTGGCACAACATTGTTCTTGCTGTATTCTCCGCGTTAATTCTTATACTGAGTGCCTGGTTTTGGGCGCCTCTCTATACATTCGGTTCGGGTGTTACCGTGAAATCAATTACACCGGTAAGAATATACTAATTTTTAAAGAAGTATCCACTTATTATCATTATTATTGTTATTATTAAGAATCTACTAATTTTTAAGTGCAATCGTTTAAAGAAACGTCCACATCATTATTATTGTTATTTCACAGAATTCTCCGTTATTAGGACCCACGGGGCTCCTTCCTCAGGACACAATTTATCTTCTAAACGATTGTTCGGTTCAAAACGGTGATAACTGGTATCACTGCATATTAGAAGCCGTGAATCAGCCGACTCCCGGTTATTGCGTAGCTCAGGGTCTCGTTCAGGTAATTATTAAAACGCTAGATATATTTTTCTGTGGAAGTTAATGTAGCTGCATATGAAAAAGAAATAAAAATGAGAAAATTATGAAAAAAAATATATATATAATTTCATAATATTAGTATATTTAATTCGACAATAAAGAAGATTTAGATTTTTTTCAGATTTTTTCAATGTTGGAAAAATTTGAATAAAAAAATCTAAATCTTCTTGATTATTGAATTAAATATACTAATGTTTTTGTTTTTTTTTAGATTTTTCCTGATTTTTCTTGATTTTTCCAATCGAAAAATCTGGAAAAAAAAATATATTAGTATATTTAATTCGATAATCAAGATTTAAATTTTTTTTCAGATTTTTTCAATGTATATACATTAAACAAATCTGAAAAAAAATCTAAATCTTCTTTAGTATCGAATTAAATATACTAATATTTTTGTTTTTTTCTTTTTAGATTTTTCCAATGTATATATATTGAAAAAATCTGAAACAAAAATCTAAGTCTACTTGATTACCGAATTAAATATACTAATATTATGAAATTAAATATACAATATTAGAAACAATGTGTATATTCAAAAAGGAGTGTTAATCCACTAATATTTAATGTTTAATTATCAATTTAGGAGTACGACGAATCAGCGCCAGCGAGAACGATGTCAAACGGTGTGGTAAACTGTTGCAGCCCGGATAGCGAGACAAGCGGGAGTTTGTGTTTCGAATATATCGAAGGACCGCAATCGGCGCCGCTGCAATTTCCGCCACACTCCTGTCTTCCCGCTCGAACGATAATCGAGAGTTCGCATCGTTACTGCCAGTCGAGTTATCATTGTTCGTCGCAAGGTACTCACTGCATGCGGCCATCTCTGGACAACACGACTAAAGTGAGTAGACCTTAAGAGCTTTTCGTAAGCAAATGAATAAAATTAGATACTTTTTAAGCCAAATCATTTGTCAAAAAATCTGCGTTTACACCCTGCTTAGAACTTCCGATTGAAACTAATAGAAACCGATCAAATGGACAGAATTCCGTTTCCAAATTAATCAGCTTCAACGGATTTCAAAAGGTTTCAATCGGATTTTTGTCCTTTTAATTGGTTTTAATGTGATCCTTTATTCAGGGCATTATCTTTCGTTTTCAGGTTGTACAATTAAAAAGGCGGTCAGGAAAGGACGTACTATTCTTCGGTCACCCGGCGGATATTTATCGGACAGCCGAGGTGTCCGATTGGGTGCCAAAGTATCAATTCCTAAGTCCGGATTTGCCGGAATCACAGACATTACTCTGCAAGTACATGACGATACTTTCGGCCGGTCTCGCGGTCGTTAATGTCGTGCCTTGTTTCTTCTTTGATGGCCAACATATTATTGACGTGATAACGCAATGTTGCTTGCGTTCCCGAGTACGACACAAGAGTCATCGTCGTGCAATAGCGCTCACAATCACGTGTATAGGAACACTTGTTCTTGTTATGAACATACCTTCGATGTTCATTAAGAAATAAATTAGCAACAAAACAAAAAAGGCGCGCTTACCATTTCAGCTCTGCAATCATTTTAAATTTTTTGAGTTTTTTGGCCTCCGCTTCTCTGTTTCTGACCTCTCTCGGTCTTTGTCTCGTTTTGCAATCTGCCTCTGTTGATTTATTTGAACCAGAGACGAATGTCGGTAAGATATTTCGAAAAATGCGAGTTTTTTTTTTTCAAAAGGGACGTAAGTAGTTTAAAAAAAACGATTAATATATACATTTATTTAATGAAAATCTGTTCTTGGGCAGAAAATCTCCGTTCGACGATTGTATCTTTTACCAAGTGACAAATCGGAGGCATCACTTTGTCAAATTCAAGTTTTTCCTCAGCTCACGCAGCGAATTTTCTCCGTGTACTATCAGCGATTTAATTGCAAACTGTAAATATATATATATATATATAGGATTATATTAGAACCAAGCTAAGTATTTTAATACGACTGTAAACGTTGTAATTTCCTCTTTGTAGGATTACTCACTTCGTCCTTGATATCTTTGTTAGCTCTGAAGTCGGATTTTGCCCAATTTTTCATGTACTCCCGATCGTGCTTGTCGGGAATTTGCCGTACGGTCTTCAATATATTTCGGTAGAGCTTTATGACTTCTTGGTGAATCATGAACTGCAAAAGCCGGCGGTAAGTTAATCCAATTTTTACGGGTTAAGATCGGGGCCATTAATTTATAGCTACAATCCTCCAATTATGTTTCATCTTCGTTTATTTATTTCTTCTGTTAAATATTTTGTACCCAATTTTCATTCTCATCGACAAAGTTGTTTTTTTTTTTGCGAGAAACAAAAATTGAGATTTTAATGCAAAAACAGAAGTTTACAATTTTAATGGAACATTTATATTTTTTTTTAAATTCAGCAGCTAAAATATTACAGAGCTATGAGATTTTATAGAACCTTGAATTTTGTAATTTCTTGACTATTTTTGCTTCCTCATAGAGGAATCTGTGTTATGGTGAAATTTTTTTTTTTTTTTTCAAAATTTTCATGAAAATGTGTTCAGAATTTCCCAAAATCTCTAGAAAACATTTTAAACATTTTAAAAACATTAAAAATGTTCGGATGTATATGTGTGTCAGGCCTCCAAAATTCGAAACTAAATTCAAATTTAGGTTTGGAATGCTTTTAAAAAAAAAAAAATTACTTGTTTTGCATTCTCATAAAGGAAATTTTGTTGATATTTATAATTTACAAAGCTTCCTCTACGAAGAAGCCAAACAAAGAGCGATGTGCTTTGTCGAGCAGTGCTCTACGGGCAATCTTGAACAAAGAGGAACCAAAATGCAAATTCATTTGCACCTTTTTATTTTGTTTTCAAATTTTGGTTCTTTTCACATTCTCTTGACAACTTAAAAAAAAAAAAAAACTCTGTTTTCTAAAAAGAATTCATTCCAAATCATTTTTTTTTAAATTTCTTTCATTCCTCAATTTTACTTAGACAGCAAAATAAAAGACTAAAATACTTTCGAAAAACGCGCGAACATATTGAGTTTAAAAAAAAATGAATGTCAAGTTTAAAACAATAGAAAAACAATATACTGATATACACGTTGAATTAACCTGCTTGAGGCTCATCGAAGTCCTCGGCAATTTGCTTGTCATTTTAGGAGAACCCAATTTTCCAGCCTTTCGTATCAACAATTAAAGCCCAAGGATATTTAGTAGCAGAAGCTTTCAACGTGATTCGTAAACAATTCGACACTCCAGCACGCTCGTGTGTGCATTCGCCAACTTCATTATAGGGGAATACTACGATCACTACGATCGTCAAATTCCTCCGACGTACTTTCGTTTCAGCACATGCGTACAACGCCATCTGTGCTATTCCCTACGATTTAACCTCGGAAAAATATTTCACCTATCCTCGTTGTTACCCCTTTTACGATATACACACTCCCATATGACTGCGATTAATCACTAAATTTGAGAATACGCCACCAGTTGGCAGCACTGGTAGTCCCGCAGAATCCAGTTCATAGATTTTCCATTTTTCTGCGCGTGCACGTTGCGCAGTACGCGCAATTTTCTATATATTCTCGTATATAAATTCGCCCCCCCCACCCCAATCCACGACTCTGTGTTGAGTTCTCGTTTGTGTTGTGTGTGTGTCTGTGTGTGTGTGTGTTAGTGAAATATTGCTCGCGATTGTTGACGCTTTTCCGGAGAGCACAAAGCGAATACACACGGATAATTTTCTTCTTCCCTCTACAACTCTATAATAATCATAGCAGTTATAATAACAACAGCGTCATTATTCACGGGCATCGGGAGTTGTTGATTTTGTTGGCTTGGTTTACATATACATATACGTATATATATATACATACATATATATTGGCAAAAGCGACTAAACAATGGACACGCTCCATTGGAGGAAAGGTAAAATCTACTATTCGTTCATATACGCGTATGTTGACCTTGTTACTCTCGTTCTCCTTTGCAATTACGAAAAATTCGATTCGCCATCTTTGCCCGGATTTTATCGCAAAATTGCATTTTTTTTTTTTTCCCCCCTTTCTCAGCGTTACGATCATTTGTCGAAAGAAAAAAAAAATATCGTTACACGCGAAGATGTGTCTGTGCTTATGTGCGTGTGACCGCGAGATGATTTTTCGGAGAGCAACTGGTCTCTCGCGTCCAATTGCCAATTGTCAACGAGAGACTGTCTGTGATCTTTAACCTTGAAAACTTTTGCCGTCTACCGTTCTATGAATGGTGTCTTTGATCACGGTTGTCAAACTCCAAGCGAAATCCTCTCGTTTTTCAAACCGATTGCGAGTATCTTTACGACTTTACACTGAAAATGACAGCACTCAACGTGCGTCACTTTTTCGCTCGAATTTCCGATGTTTCACGGTTGCAGCTGCTCTTTTAAACGCCAAATTATGTGTTTTGCAGTTTCCTGCGCTGCGGCGAACAGCAGGTTCGATGGATAATCTGTGATAGGTTCTCAAAGTCTTTCGACAATGTGAGTAGACGATTTTTAGTTGTTCTTGATCGATGATTAAGATTTAACCTGCCGGTTGGTAACGACAAGAAGCTTCTGATTTATTCTCGGGATATTTCATTTTTTACCCCAATAACGAGGAAGGTTTTTTTAAAGTGCTTTTTTAGAGTTGTTTGCTTTGAGCTACATTTGTTTATTTCAATCTCTGAATTTAGAAGACGAAATATTGTTTTTATAAAAATTTATTCCCATGTAAAAGGATATTAACTTAAAAAAAGAAAATTATCCGTTGGAATGTGAAGAAGTTAAAATCTAATTTACTTTCAGAATATTTCCTTTTTTTACTCCAATGATGAGGGAGGTTTTTTTAAACTACATTTTTAGAGTAGTTTGTTTTGAGCTACATTTGTTTATTTCAATCTCTGAACTCAGAAGGCGAAATATCGTTTTTATAAAAATGTATTCCCATGCAAAAGTATATGTACTTGTTATTTCTTTGTATTTTGTTTTATAATTATGTTCAAAATCTGGAATTTTCAATCTGTAATCCATCTATTGTAATTATGTAAAGGGGAAATCTGTTAATAAATTTAATTAAATTAAGTAAATTAAAAGGATATTAGCTTAAAAAAAAGAAAAAGATTATCTGTCAGAATGTGAAGAAGTTAAAATCTAATTTATTCTCAAAATATTTCATTTTTTTACTTGAATAATGTGGGAGGTTTTTTTTAAAGTGCATTTTTAAAGTAGTTCATTTTGAGTTACATTTGTTTATTTCAATCTCTGAACTCAGAAGACGAAATATTGTTTTTATAAAAATTTATTCCCATGTAAAAGGATTATTACCTTAAAAAAAAAAAAATTATCCGTCGGAATGTGAAGAAGTTAAAATTAACTTAAAATAAACATTCAATCTTAAAAATGTATTTTTGTGACTTCACCAATGTTTACATATAATGGATATGATCAAAAGATCTTAATTTCTTAATCAAAATCAATAAAAGTTGCCGAAAATCCTTTAGAAATGTTTAATATTCATTTTAGGTACTTTGTCACATTCTGATGACAATTTTTTTTTAACATTTTTTTTACCCCGACGTACGTTTTTATTTTTAAAAAATCAGAGGTTTTAATATCGGCTATAAAATAATGAAAATAAACCAAAAAAAACTTATGTTAATTTAACGTTTTTCACAGATGTTTAGTCCGGTACAAATAAAGCAAGAATATCCTGGTGTGGATGACGGCAATCAAAATATAACGAACGGCATACAGACCGCTACGGATTATCCGATTTTCACGAATCAGGATGTTGAATACATGTATCGTCAGTTGCCGCAATTTTGGGGACAGGCACAGGTACAATCGCACCAAATGGTTGAGGATTTGGCATCAAAGGGCGAGGGGCACATTCGTCAAGAAATGCCTCAAACGCAGGTACGAAAATGCCAGTAAAATTTAAAAAAAAAGAAGACAAAGCTTTTTCCTTGATTTCCAGATTTTTAAAAAGCGAATTCTATAATGAAGAATGGTGATCGTTTTTTTCTCGTAGATGAAGCTTTGGGAAAGGACGAAAAATAATGAGGATTCAATACCTGAATAAAGGATCCTATGAAAACCAATTAAACGGACAAAAGTCATAGTGAAACCTTTTGAGATCGATTAATTTTGAATCGGAATTTTGCCCGTTTGATCGGTTTCAGTTTTAATCGCAAATTTTCAGCAGAGTTGTGCAAGGTTTTTTTTTGCATTCTTGTTTTTAGTATTTTTTTTTACGTAATCTGCTTATCTTCTCGTAATTTTTATAAATTTTAATGCCTATAGTGTGAATCATAAAAAAAACTTAATAAAAATCAAGCTTGATTGTAACTTTATTTTTGTAGAAAATTTCGGTTGCGTAGGTTGATAATTGCGCAAGTTAGTGCATGTAAGACACATTAGCATTAGAAGAACAAAAAAATTGTAAGGATTTTGATTCATTTCACCGCAATGATCAAGCAAACTGCACCAAAATTGCTCGATAAGCGGGCTAAACTTGAACTCAATACTTCCAAATGTTCTTGAAATATAACATTTAAATGAAACTCTGTAATTTTTTTTTCTTTTTTATTTGTTTAGTCGTTAACCGCTCTGTTGATTATGAACAAATGCAATAACCAAACGACCTTGGTCGCAACGACACCTGTAGTGAAAGTATCGGTTTGATCAATTTAAATTTGCACGAGTTATTGCGTATTTACGTCGTTTTGCAATTAAGAAATTAAAATCTTATAAAATATTTAGAATAAATTGAATTTCAATGAAATTCATTCTCTAATTACAAGATTTATTTTTAATTAAATAGTAGCAACGATTTTCGTTAAAATATTCTAGCAATAATATCTTCTAATGTTTTATTTTACTGATCCCCAAAAATTTGATTAAAAGTAAGATTTTATCATTATTTTTAAACAAGGATAAAAGTGGGAACGCATATTGCTTTCTAATATTTTTTTTTCCAGTGGAAGCTAAAATTTATCAACATTTTGCATCCCTTATTTTCATGATAGCTTTCTCTATAATGAATCAAAATGAGAGAAATCTTAAAAAAAAAAAAAAAAAAAAAAAAAATACAATACCAAAAGATCGATAATTGGTTTGTTTTAATTTTCAGCAACCCGTGCAACAGTTGGTAGTGGCGAATTATCTGCAACAGCAATCCCACGTAATGCCGTTCCAGGTTGAGCAGCAACACTCTCACGAGCCGGAAAATCAGCAACAGCAGCAGCAGCAGCAGCAGCAGCAGCAGCAACAGCAGCAACAGCAATCACAGATGACTCAACAGGCTCAGCAGCCAAATCTCTCTCACGCTAATCCGGAAGCTCATCCATCTCAACTTATGATGCAGCATCCGATAGCGATGAATCCGGTGGCGCTTTTAGGCGTGCAAACGGCATCGCCATCGAAGCACAATGGACCGGGCAGGCCGCCAAAGTCTTCCGGTACAACGAGCACGAGTCCGGCTAAGAAGATGAAGTGTCAGTGCGAGATTTGCTTCAAGGAGTTCGGTCACAAGAGCAATTTGTTTATACACATGCGTACGCACAACGGTGAGCGGCCGTACAAGTGCACACAGTGCGAAAAGTGCTTTACGCACAGCGGCAATCTAGCGATACACATGAGGACTCACAGCGGTGAGAGACCGTACGCATGTCAGATATGCGGCAAAATGTTCTCACACAGTGGCAATCTCTCGACTCACTTGCGCACTCATTCGGGCGTTAAACCTTACAAGTGCAGCGTTTGCGGCAAGGAATTCAGGCACAGCGGTAATCTCTCGATCCACGAGAGGATACATTCCGGTATAAAGCCGTTTCAGTGCAAAGTATGCGGTAAGGAATTTTATCACAGCGGTAATTTGACGACGCACATGAAGAAACATCCGATAAACAAGAGTGCGGATATGTGCGAGAGCGACGGTAGAATTGTTACGATGGATTCGAGCGTAGCTGGCAATAATCCAGTTAGATTGGCAGTTAATGTCGCGTCAACTGCCAATCGCGGGATTACCGGGAGAATCGTTGAGGACGAAAAATCAGTCAAGAGCGAGCGGTCAAAGGAAACTAGTTCGGAGGAATCGTTGCAGTTTGCGCCACCTACGAGTTAATGGCTTTCACGTGGGACTCGTTGCGAACAACGGGTCAATTATTATTACCAATGGCAATTAGATGGTTCGAATAATCGACGGAACTTTGCACCATGCTCGACGACGCGTTTAAGCGATTCGTCCTGTCTCAACGAGAATTTTATATAAGGACTGACGAAAATCGTCTTGGCAACGGAAAGAAAAAAAAAAAAAAAAAAAAAAAAAAAAAGAAAAAAAAAACGTGAGTGAATGCGCTTGACACGATTCGCGATCATCACCCGAAAAGAAGAAATAAAAACAAAGTTTGCCGCAGACGCACGAATCTCTTCCGAAGACAGATGTACTTAAAAAAGAAAATTGTATAATTGTGCTTTGAAGGTACTCGCGAGTTTTTGAACGCGAGATGAGTGAATTTTCTCGCGAAACGCTGTCGACAGACGTTATCGCTTTATTACTTTTCTTTCTCTTCCTTTTTTTCTTTTTTTTTTTTTTTTTTTTTTTTTTCCTCTTCGTTGGTGCCAAGATACGGCAAAACATTTTATATTTTCATTTCGTTAGCGCGTATATTGTAGACATAGATATATATACAAATATATATATATATATATATATACATGTTTCGACCTTTCCTTCGATGTCGAAGGAACTGTTTTACGAGAAATCAAGTATAACGCAGGTGCGTCGAATACGCCCTACTCCTCTCGTTCAATTACTCATACATTGCTGTTTTGTTGCGTGTGACGGAGAGACCACGTTTCTCGAAACCTGAAGAAAAGGGTGTGTTATGTACGTCCCTCTACGTTCTCTCTTCGGTTGGCACATCGCAAGTGCAACTTTAAATTGTAATTCTTAGGTGCGTAAGTCGAGGCCGTCGAAGATCAGATCCGTTGATCACGGGATCTAATACAAAGCAACGATGACTTTGCTTTCATTATTCTTTTCACGACTTTTTTTTTTTTGAATTTCGTGAAAATACGATCTAAAGCTCGATTTTTCTGCGCGACGAACACTTTGCGTTAAACAGAACAGCGAAGAAAGCAAAAAAAATGAAAAATCTCGAATATAACTCATACATCGATTAAAAAAAAAAAAAAAAAAAAAAAAAACGGTGGAACGCTGCAATGCCAGTAATCCGGTTAGCGAAGATTTAACCATACCATTACTTTTTAACACGCTCTAATTTTGTTTTTTCATGTATAATTTAATATTCATATTTTTTAGTATATTCTGCCATATTCGTAAAAAAAATGTATAAAAATTGTATTTAAAAAAAAATCGCTTAGACTAGTTTAAAAAAATGTTGAGAAAAGTGCGAGGCAGCTTTAAACACATTTTTATGATTAAAAAAAAACCCCTTTTTATTTTGTTCTTAACAAAAAGTTTATACATTTTTATTTTACCAATACAGTAGAATATTCTGAAAAAAAAAAGAATAATGTCATTTACGGTATCAATAAGTGAATGGAATGTGTTTGAAAGTAATGGTTACTCGGTCGGTTACAACTCTGTCGATTATTAACCGCTCTTGCGTTGCGATTATTGCGTTTGTCTACGAAACAAAGGAAAAAAAAAAAAGAAAAGAAAAGAACACACTCGAAACTCGATAAGTTGATCAATAGTTTTAAATATTTGTATCCCAAAACGAATATTTTCTCCAGTAAAATACTATGTTACTTTTTAAAGCTTTTTCGTAATTATTGACTTTTTCTTCTTCTTCTTCTCTTCGTCATTTATTAATAACGAGTTTGTGAAATATTTTACTATATAAGATGTTCTACAAACTCGTTGAGTGACTCTCTGCGTGGCGCTCAAATGCGATGCTACTATTATATATTTTAGCCCGAGGCGGCGGCGTCGTCTCGTCGCCGTTTAATCGCTCTTTTACCGTAAAAAATATCCACCAGTGTCATTAATGTTTCGTGGCTTTTCAACGAGCCGTAACACACATATATGTATCGCTAATACTGAACTCTCCGGCACCGATTGCCGAGGCTTCGACTTTAATTCACAACCAGTCGAGACTGATTAGCTATTCGTTCCGCCCGAACGGTATATACGTGGATCGTTGCCACTATTCACCGTGTCTTGGCGCCTATAGATCTGGGTGATGAGACGAGAGAAAGAGAAACAGAGAGAGAGAAAGAGAGAGGAAAAAAGAAGAACGATAATCAACTATGCGAGAAGAAGAGGAAAGAAATGGAAAAGAGTTGAAAAATAAACAGAGCGAAAAGTACACGAGTAAAACGAGGCTCTCGGAAAATTGGCAACGATTGGTGAAAGCTGACGACTGGTCAATCCTTACAATAGGATATCATCGTCGTCGTCGTCGTTGCTTTGCACCACTAGGAACTTCTTCGTACAGCGACCAAGCTGTTGGCGCCGCTGCTGAGAGCCATTCACCGGGGAAAGGGCCCGCTAATTTTCTCTGTCCTCCACGAGGTGTATCTCCGTGTATATATATATGTATAGATCGTTCCAATTGGAAAACTGGGAACCCAGGCGCCAGGCACAGACACACAGAAGAGCCTCTACCCGCACACTTCGACACATCACGTTGCGGTTCTCGAGCATTAGAACGTGCATTCCTGGGTGTTTACAGCTGCGGAATTGATACTGATTGCCCGCTACTGGTCCGGAATAAAAATTCATTGATCCACTACACTCTCGCTCCTCGGCTCGATGAGAGAGGAGGGTGGCTTTTGCGTGCATTTGCGCGTCCAGATATGTATTTTTATCACATACGCGTATGGACAGTTTTTTTTTTCTGAAGAAATTTTGTCGAGGTTTTGTTGACGATTCTGAGTATCCTGACATGAAAATCTCGAAAAAAATGTGTGTTTTGCGTTTTCGGGAACGCGACCGATTCAACATTTTTTTGGGAATCCAACAAAGAGATCTGAGAGAATTTTTTACTTTTTTTTGTACGAAGACTCCATTGCGAGGAAACCAACTTTGATCAACATACTTCCTATGAGGTAGCAATTGTTAAAATTCGAAAAATAATCAGGAAGCTATGTGCAAAGTTCTAGTTTGGAGTTTTTTTTATTCGAAAGAAATTACGAAATAAAATAGAAGAAAATGTCAGCCCACCCTGGGTCTAGGCTTGAAAATGTATATATCTGAAACAGGATTTTTGAGAATTTTTTCAGATTTTTCAATCTAACAATAATTTCATATAAAAAAATCATAATTAATTTTTAAAAATGGCTGCAAACTCGAACTTTACAAATTGCTTCCTCATTTTTCTACTTTTGACAAAGGTACCTCTACGACGAAGTATCATGATCAATTTTGGCTTCGTCAAAAGTGGAAAAATGAGGAAGCAATTTGCAAAGTTCGACTTTTTGCAGCATTGTTTTATTTCTTTTTCACTAGAAAATAAAATATCCGATAATTTTTCAAAATCCCACCAAATTTTAACCGCTTGACCGATTTGGGTTAAATTTGCACTGAAACCCTGTTTTAGGGTCATACACATTGACTCACTCTATTTAAGTTTTATGCAAAAAATGTAGATCAGTTGCTTGGACCGTTCTGCAGTTATAGTATTTTTTTTTAAATTACGAAAATACAAATTTCGACAAAATCTTAACTACACTATCGATTTCGGCTAAATTTAATATTAAACATCGACACATTTTATTAAACTTTTATGCAAAATTTTACATCAGATACTTGAACCGTTCTCGAGTTATAGCATTTTATAAAAAAATTGCGTAAATGCGAATTTCTATAAAATCTAAACTACTTTATCGATTTTCCCTAAATTTGGTATTAAACATTGACACACTCCATTTAAGTTTTACGCAAAATTTTAGATTAGTTACTTGAACCGTTCTCGAGTTATAGAATTTTCAAAAAAATTCCGAAAATTTCAATATGTCGTAAAATCCGAACCGCTTTACCGATTTCATCAAAATTCAATACCAAACAACATTGAACGTATCTCCAGTTATGAAGAACTATTTAGCTAAATCGGCGAACTTTTACGAAAGTTAGAGCGACCACGCCCTTTTTTCAACAAATTAAAACCTTTATAAAATCTTAATGACTATATATATGGGGCATTCCAGCCCGTTTTGACCTGGATTTGACCTCGAGCTCTCCGATTTGGCTGATTATTTTTTATAGGCTTATATACAGAAACGTTTGACGAGTTGCCCATGGCAGACTGATCTTTTTTCCATTTTTTAATAATTTTTTTAATCAAAAAATCTTAAAAACTATAAGAAGAAAAATCATGCGTACTTTGGCGATAAGCCTGAAAATTTTGATATTCAATAGAGTATTTTTCCGAATTTTTGCAGATTTTTAAATTATTGCATTCGATATGACACTTTAAAAAAATATTTAAAAAAAAATTTGCACAGTTCGGAAAAATTTGAAAAAATTCTGAAAAATCCGATTTTACATAAATAAACATTTGTCCAATCGCCTGTAGTAGATTAATTATTTTTTTTTTTTAGTAAATTATTTTTTCTATTTTTTAATAATTTTTTAAATAAAAAAAAGCTTAAAAACTGTGAGAAGAAAAATCTTCCCCACTTTGGCTATGAGCTAGATAATTTTGTTATTGAACAAACTATTTTTCACAATTTTATCAGATTTTTAAATTATGGTGTTTTATATGTCATTTTAAAAATATATAAAAAAAAAACAGAAATATCAATAAAAAAAAAAAAAATTGTGCAGTTGAGGGTGCAACTAAGTCTATAAAAAATAATGAGCCAAATCGGAGAGGTCGAGGTCAAATCCAGGTCGAAATGGTGTGGAATGCCCCATATATTTTGGGGGGCAAATAGTTGCAAAAAATACTTGCGTGCCAAATTTGAGCCTGATCGCTCAAATGGTTACTGAGAGAATATTTTTTTCTAAATCACTTTTCTCGACGTTTTGGACCATTCCGAGTATACTGACATGAAAATCTCGAAAAAAAAAAAAAAAATGTTCATAAAAACAAAGCTTCCTCCATGAGGGAGCAAAAGTAAAAAAAATTGGAGTGCTCCGTAAAAAAATCGTAGACGAAAATTCGAGAATTCGTGTAGAATTCCCAATAAATAATTTTCCGTCACTCCGCAGTGATCGAATCTCGGTGTTATTTGTTCGTGCGAAGCTTAAGCTTCGCGAGCCGAGAGATGCAATTTGCGTATTGTGGTTCCGAGTGAGTATATATCCAGGAGAACCGATATGCACCGCCCGCAATGTGTGCGTATCGTAGTAAGGCACACCGCAGGGGCATTACTGCGTATAATGCGATTAAATGCATGGGCAGGCAACGATAGTACAACACAGAATGACATATACGCATGATTTATATTCATTCGATAAGCGCTCCCAGTCAGATCCGATTGATGCATACTCACAGATACGCTGTTTTACTGTTACCAGTGTGTTATTTCACGTGTCGCTTTTTTTTTTTCTCTACTTTTTTTATTATTTTTTTTTATTTTTTATTTTTCTCTCGAGGCACCTGACTATACGATAGTTCAATGCTGGTCACCTACTACGAGTTCTCCTCGTGACAACAATATTACTCATCGCTTGCTCGCGTACGTTTACTTTCGTTGCATCATTCCCAGTCCTTTCGAAAAAATTATCATACACGCAAGTTACATACGCAAAATCGTGCCTGTTTGTACCGCTCGTGCGTCGTTTGAGAGTATTAGAAGTGTGAGATATTAGAATCTTTGACATTAGATGAAATCACTACGTCATTGCCGAGTCAGGCGAGTGTTTCGCTACCACCTGTAGCTTCTTCTTCTTCTTCTTCTTCTTCTTCTTCTTCTTCTATTTCTTCTTCTTCTACTTCTTCTTCTTCTACTTCTTCTTCTTCTTCTTCTTCTTCTTCTACTACTTCTTCTACTTCTACTTCTTCTTCTAATTCTTCTAATTCTTCTTCTACTTTTCTACTTCTTCTACTTCTTCTTTTTCTACTACTTCTGCTTCTTCTACTTCTTTTTCTACTTCTACTACTTCTTCTTCTTCTTCTACTACTTCTACTTCTTCTAATTCTTCTTCTACTTCTTCTTCTTCTTCTTCTTCTTCTTCTTCTTCTTCTACTACTACTACTTCTTCTAATTCTTCTTCTACTTCTACTTCTTCTTCTAATTCTTCTAATTCTTCTTCTACTTCTTATTCTAATTCTTCTAATTCTTCTAATTCTTCTAATTCCTCTAATTCTTCTAATTCTTCTTCTACTTTTCTACTTCTTCTAATTCTTCTAATTCTTCTTCTACTTTTCTACTTCTTCTACTTCTTCTAATTCTTCTTCTACTTCTTCTAATTCTTCTTCTTCTTCTTCTACTTCTTCTTCTACTTTTCTACTTCTTCTACTTCTTCTTTTTCTACTACTTCTGCTTCTTCTACTTCTTTTTCTACTTCTACTACTTCTTCTTCTTCTACTACTTCTACTTCTTCTACTTCTTTTTCTACTTCTACTACTTCTTCTTCTTCTACTACTTCTACTTCTTCTACTTCTTCTACTTCTTTTTCTACTTCTTCTTCTTCTTCTTCTTCTACTTTTTCTTCTTCTTCTACTTCTTCTTCTTCTTCTACTTCTTCTTCTTCTTCTTCTTCTTCTTCTTCTTCTTCTTTTTCTTCTTCTACTTCTTTTTCTTGTACTTTCCCTCATTTTATTTCTCAAAAGTTGCTTCACGAATTTATCTCATATACTTTTTCATTGTTTTTTTTTTTCTTTCCTTGCTACAACGTTTAAAAAGTGCAACAGTTTGCTTATGCAGTTTTTTTTTTGGCTGGGTAACAATACGATGGAATTTCTAAGCGGATAATATTGTAAAAAAAGGTACGCAGAATCTGCGTTCTAGAATCAGACTGAGTCATGACACTTTAAAATGAGTAAAGATTTATGGATCTTCACAAAAAAAAAACGTCCTCTACAAAAATTTACATTTATCAGTTACTGTTTTTATTTATCGCTATTAATGTGTCTCCAGGTTAAGGCTAATGATAAATATTGCAAAAGAAGTCATCTCTTCGCTGCTGCAAATGTATCGCATAAACTGTTGTAAAAATAGAATCATTTCACTAGGATTTAAACTATTTTGTGTAACAAGACCTCAAAAATTTGAATGGACAAAAAAAATTCACGAAACTAAAGATCTATGAAAAAATCAAAAAAAAAAAAAAGGTAGAAAATGAATCAAATACACGAGATGCTAATCATTCCAAAAATAGCTATTTACAAAATAGCAACGTTAGCTAATTAGACTTTAATTTTTTTAAAAAGTGGTCCCAAAAATTCTCGAGCCCAAAAAGACAAAAAAACTCATCTTTCTAAAAAAAAGTACACATTCCCTTCTCTCGAGCCCAAGAAGACAAAGAAAACTCCTTTTTCTAAAAAAAAGTACTCTTTCCCTTCTCTCTAATATCAGGAAAAAAACACCTCAAAAATTTGAATGGACAAAAAACAATTTACGAAACTAAAAATCTATGAAAAAATCAAAAATAAAAAAGGTAGAAAATGAATCGAGTACAAGAGATGCTAATCATTCCAAAAATAGCCATTTACAAAATAGTAAATTTACCTAACTAGACTTTAATTCCAAAAAAAGTGGTCTCAGAAATTCTCGAGCCCAAGAAGACAAAAAAAAACTCCTCTTTCTAAAAAAAAGTACTCTTTCCCTTCTCTCTAATATCAGGAGAAAAAACCTTGTAACAACACCTCAAAAATTTGAATGGACAAAAAAAAATTCACCAAACTAAAAATCTATGAAAAAATCAAAAATAAAAAAGGTAGAAAATGAATCGAGTACAAGAGATGCTAATCATTCCAAAAATAGCTATTTACAAAATAGCAAAGTTAGGTAACTAGACTTTAATTCCAAAAAAAAGTGGTACCAAAAATTCTCGAGCCCAAGAAGACAAAAAAAAACTCCTCTTTCTAAAAAAAAGTACTCTTTCCCTTCTCGCTAATATCAGGAGAAAAAACCTTGTAACAACACCTCAAAAATTTAAATGGACAAAAAACAATTTACGAAACTAAAAATCTATGAAAAAGTCAAAAATAAAAAAGGTAGAAAATGAATCGAGTACAAGAGATGCTAATCATTCCAAAAATAGCTATTTACAAAATAGCAAAGTTAGCTAACCAGACTTTAGTTCCAAAAAAAAGTGGTCCCAAAAAATTCTGGAGCCCAACAAGAAAAAAAAACTTTTTCTAAAAAAAAAGGACCTTTTCCCTTCTCTCTAATATCTGGACCGAAAAAACCTTGTAGCAACACCTCAAAAATTTGAATGGACCAAAAAAAAATTCACAAAACTAAAGATCTATGAAAAAATCAAAAACAAAAAAGGTAGAAAAATGAATCGAATACAATAGATGCTAATCACTCCAAAAATAGCTATTCACAAAATAGCAAAGTTAGCTAACCAGACGTTAGTTCCAAAAAAAAGTGGTGCCAATAATTCTGGAGCCCAAGAAGAAAAAAAAAAATCTCCTCTCCCTAAAAAAAAAACGAACTCTTTCCCCAGTCTCTAATATCTGGACCGAAAGAAATCTGGATGTATTTCCGTCACAGCGTTTACCTCTCTTACATTAATACCCCGGCTGGGTACATCAACTTTAATGTAAGAAGAAGTGTAGCCGGTTCGTCCGTGATTGCACGAGCACGCCATCCCCCAGGGCTATTGTATCATCCATTATATCAGAGCGCGACCAGGAGAAGTCAGCTTACTTTATATATACAATAAGTATATATAGATTTCTCTCGCGTAAGAGGCGCACGTTTCGTGACTACCTTCTCGGAGGCAATTGCGCACCTGCACGAGAGTTCTTGTACACTCACATAGATATATATATATATATAGCAACGTAAATAGAAGAAGAAGAAGAAGAAGAAGAAGAAGAAGAAGAAGAAGAAGAAGTGCAGTGAGGATTCATCCCGGTTAAGGATAAACATAGCATTATAGGAGCATCTATATAGGATGCCGAAGTAGCAGTTTCTTACGAGCTCGTAGTACGAGAGAGAGTCGACGTATATAGTATTATCTGCGCTATATATAGTGCAGCATTGCTGAAGAGAGCCAAGAATTTGCGGTGCCGATGATCCCCTGAAGGCGTTGCGCTCTTCTTGGTCTCTCTCCTCTCTCTCTCTTTCTCTCTCTCTCTCTCTCTCTCTGTCTATACTCTGCTGGAGTTTGATCGGTATGAGGCCTCGGCCAGGAGTTGCCGGGTTACCGGGTATGTAGAGGCGCAAAGAAACGCTTTAATACTTTGCCACTATCCGCGCTCTGCGAATCCTTCACAAGCAGAGCCAGCGTCCTGTCTGTATATAACGTCCTCTCTCTCTCTCTCTCTCTCTGTGCTTCTTCTTCTTCTTCTTCTTCTTCTTCTTCGATGATGCTCATCACTGAGTCTACCCACACACGCGTTTCTCTCCTCTCGCGTGCGAGCACGAAACGGCTCAGAGTTATTTTCAGACAACCAGTTTCTGCGCTCGGGCGAAGAGGATGAGCAGGAAGAAAAAGAAAAGAAGAAGAAGAAAAAAAGAAGAAGAAGAAGAAGAAGAAGAAGTAAACGATATATAGTCGCCGATGCTGAGGGGGGTTGGCGTTGTAAACGCGGGCTCTCCGCGTGCTCGCGACGCCCGAGATAGAGACGCCATGGGAACCAGCTTCCAGGGAAGGATGTGCTGCCGGCTGGACGACAGAGGGACGCGAGAAGGGAACAGAACCACGGCGCCCGCTCTTCGTCGTCTCCTCCCTTCCTCTCCTCTCGCGCAAATCAAGAGGAAGACCGATAAGGGGGACGACGGTAGAAAGAGAGAAAGAGAGAGAGAGAGAGAGAGTAGTGAGACTGTATACGAGGTTTTGCTTCGAGCTCGAGGACGACATCGGTGAAGACTGGAGGCCGCTTCGTTCGGTGTAAATAACGCGCACAATGCTGTGTAGTAGGCAAGCTGGTATTGCCATGGAACGTTGGATATTGAAGATAGCTTTGTATAGTCATTAACCCTATGAAGATATGTCTTGGGATAATACGATATTATTGGATTTCAGGGAATGGGGGTTTAGAGGCTTGAGATTCGTTTGGTGGGGTTGGAACATTGTCCTTTTTTTTTTTGGCGATCGTCAAGAGGGATTTATTTCGATGGGAATGAGAGGAGGTGAAGATTTGATGGGATGGTTTTTTTAGTTTTTTTTTTTCAGATTTTTTATACTTGAGATTGTTGAAGGAAAGTTTGAAAATTTATTTGGAGCTGATATTATTGGATTTCAGGGAGTTAGAATTGAGAATCTTGCTTTGGGACTCGTTTGGTGGGGTTGGAATATTCTTTTTTGGGTGTTCGATCATCAAGAGGGATTTGTTGCGCTGGGAACGAGAGGAGGTGAAGATTTGTTGAGATGGTTTTTTTAGAATTTTTTTTTTCAGATTTTTTATACTTGAGATTGTTCAAGAAAAATCTTAAAAATGGGTGATTATGAAGAGGGAATCCTTCATTTAACGAGAGGAGATGAAGATTTGTTGGGAAGTTTTTTTTAGAGTTTTTTTCTAGAATTCTTTTTTTCAGATTTTTTAAATTTGAGATTGTTGAAGAAAAATCTTAAAAATGGGTGATTACGAAGAGGGAATCCTTCATTTAACGAGAGGAGATGAAGATTTGTTGGGAAGTTTTTTTTAGAGTTTTTTTCTAGAATTCTTTTTTTCAGATTTTTTATATTTGAGATTGTTGAAGAAAAATCTTAAAAATGGGTGATTACGAAGAGGGAATCCTTCATTTAACGAGAGGAAATGAAGATTTGTTGGGAAGATTTTTTTAGAGTTTTTTTTTAGAATTCTTTTTTTCAGATCTTTTATATTTGAGATTGTTGAAGAAAAATCTTAAAAATGGGTGATTACGAAGAGGGAATCCTTCATTTAACGAGAGGAGATAAAGATTTATTGGGACGTTTTTTTTAGAGTTTTTTTCTAGAATTCTTTTTTTCAGATTTTTTAATTTGAGATTGTTGAAGCAAAGTCTGAAAATTTATTTGGGATTGATATTATTGGATTTCAGGGAGTGAGAATTGAGAATCTTGCTTCGAGATTCGTTTGGTGGTGTTGGAATATTCTGTTTTGGGTGTTCGATCATCAAGAGAGATTTATTTCGCTGGGAACAAGAGGAGATGAAGATCTGTTGGAATGATATTTTTACAAATTCTTTTTTCAGATTTTTTATATTCGAGATTGTTGAAGAAAAATCTCATAATTTATTTGAAACTGATATTATTGAAAAAGTTACGTTTGTCTTCTTATTCGTCAGTATTGACGCAACACAAATATTTCCCCTTAAAAAAAAATATATGTATACTTTACTCCCAAAGAATGTTCCTTTGTAAATAATAGAGTCCCAAACATACCTCTCAGCTTCTACATCGTATGTGAAATTCCATATTAAAATCGTCGAAGTGGCTCCACAATATTGTATTATTACATTTTTTTTTATGACTGGAGATCTTAAGCTCACAATAAATAACATCCAAACTAAAACTTCATCTCATCTTACTCCAGCAAAAACAAATAAAGAATTCCTCTTAAAGATAACATTACAATGTTAACTCCCGAAGAATCTTCCTATGCCAACAAACGAATTCCAAACAAACCTCCCAGTTCCTGCTCCGTGAAATTCCACATTAAAATCGATGAAGCTCCACAATATTGCATGACTATCACATTTTAAATACCTTCAGATATCTCAAACTCAGAATAGAGAAAAGAATTTTAAAAATTCTCTTGACGATCGAGCCAAAAAAATATTCCAAAAATGTTGCATAAAACTTGAATAATGGTTTTTTTTAATCTCTATTTTAGAATTTCAGAGGTAATTTTGCAAAAAAAAAAAAAACAAGTGTAGAACATTGCACGTTGCTTCCTCATTAAATCTCACTTTTCACAAAGCCACCTCTATGAGTATATTACTAATTTATTATAATTAGTATATATATTTACTAATTTAAATAAACTTGGAAAATTCTACGTGCAAAATTCTACTTTGCATAATTTTTCATTTTAATTAGCATTTTTTAAATATCGTTACATCTTACACTTTTGGTAGTTGCTTGTGCAACAACACAAATTAAAATTTAAAAAAGTATTATCTATTTAAAAAAACACAAATTACGTTACACATGACAACGAAAATTAAGTTTTGCGAAAGTTAGAGCGAAAATTTAAATTTTTTGAAAAATTCAAAATGGCGTAAAATCCGAACCGCTTTACCGATTTCGACGAAATTCTATACCAAACAACATTGAATCTGTCTTCATTTGTGAAGAACTATTTAGATAAATTGTCGAACTTTTACAAGAGTTAGAGCGATCACGCAATTTTTTTCGAAAAATTAAAAATTCGATAAAATCTGTATATATGCATAGATTTTGTTGAAAACACACAGAAATTAAAGAGGAGTTTCTGATCTACTTGCGTGCCAAATTTGAGCTCGATCCATCGTGCCGTTCGTGAGTTATGGACGATTGAATTTTCTGTCCCTGGAACACGCACACAGACATTTTTTTCTAGACCATTTTTCTCGACGTTTTGGACCATTCTGAGTATGCTGACATGAAAATCTCGAAAAATTTTTTTTTACGAAAACAAAGCTTCCTCTATGAGGAAGCAAAAACTTTGTCAAAGATACAAAATAATGAGGAAGCAGAAACTTTGTCAAAGATACAAAATAATGAGGAAACAAAAACTTTGTCAAAGATACAAAATAATGAGGAAGCAAAAACTTTGTTAAAGATACAAAATAATGAGGAAGCAAAAACTTTGTCAAAGATACAAAATAATGAGGAAGCAAAAACTTTGTCAAAGATACAAAATAACGAGGAAGCAAAACTTTGCCAAAGATACAAAATAATGAGGAAGCAAAAACTTTGTCAAAGATACAAAATAATGAGGAAGCAAAAACTTTGTCAAAGATACAAAATAATGAGGAAGCAAAAACTTTGTCAAAGATACAAAATAACCAGAAATCAAAACTTCGTCAAAGATACAAAATAACCAGAAATCAAAACTTCGTCAAAGACACAAAATAATCAGAAACCAAAACTTCGTCAAACATGCAAAACCATCAGAAACCAAAACTGCGTCAAAGACACAAAACAATCAGAAGCCAAAACTTCGTCAAAGATACAAAATAACGAGGAAGCAATTTGCAACGTTCTACTTCGCAGCCCTTTTTTTCATCAAGTATTACCCAACTCTGTCTGCACACGAATTTTTTCGCGTTTAAACCCCAAGTAAGGTAAGCATTTATTACACATTTAATAATCGCCTATGATGTCGAAACTAAGCCCCGTTTCCCGTTTTAGGAGCCAGTGATTATTGCATTACAGAGGCCGCTTGGAGAAGTCCAGCACCATCGGAGCACGTGTGCGTGTGGTTCGATCCAGCGCAAGGTCTTTGGCACAAAGCACAAAAGTTTCAGCTTACCTGGTCGGGACGACATGCCAGGCAAGGGTAACGCACTGGAAGAAAAATACTCCGACGCGCCGACGATTTAACGAAGAACCTAAAAAAAA
Source organism: Perithous albicinctus (assembly GCA_964016905.1). NCBI lineage: Eukaryota > Metazoa > Arthropoda > Insecta > Hymenoptera > Ichneumonidae > Perithous > Perithous albicinctus. The sequence continues at coordinate 8,725,392 of OZ024702.1, read as the reverse complement.
AAAAAAAAACCAAAAAAAATCAAAAATAAAAGAAACATAAAAATAAAAAAAATAAATAAAAATTGGAAAAAAAAAATAAATACATATACATTTTTTTACTACCTGGGCTGCGCTCTCTCGCGTGAAGGTGGCGATAAATAACCGTGACTCGTGGATCCTCGCTCATGAGAGGTGAGCGTGGCAGATATGCGCGGTGCAGCATCCAGCAGAATCCCTTTTTACACTCAGCGGGGCATATACCAGCGAGGTTGGCCTCTCTACCGATCCGCGTACGCGGAGAAGAGCAGCCTCCAGCGAACAAGAAGAGGCCAGGCTAAACTTAGCTTGCCCCGTATATGCACGGCTGACGCGACTTGTGTCTTCTTTTACCGCGAATTCAGGATCAGGAGCATCTCATATATATATATATATATATATTGTTGGTCCACGCGCGCGTCTCTCTTCTCTATCTCTTCTTCTGCGAAACGGTTCCTCTCTCGTTCATTACACGCGCGTTTTATGAACTCTCTTAGCTACTGCTTGGTGCCTGCAATCCATGCGATAAACCGTTGTCTGGCTAGAAAAGAGAAAGAGAGTGAGTGAGAGAGGTAGTGAGAGTGAGAGAGAGGGAGATGTCGTGGTGCAAAAGCGTTTTATGGCTGGTTCTTTTAGCGCGCACGTAGAAGCTGCTTCGTAAGTATTATTATAAAGCCAACGTTGCTTTTTGCTTCTCTGAAAATAGTACAGATATTATTTCAGCTCGGTTGAAAGGATAACGCGAGTATGTTCCTCATGGAAATAATTGTATTTCAAAATGTGCACGCGAAAATACATTTTATATACATATTTCACATAGATTTCGTCTATGGGGCACTCCAAGTCGACTTTCGGACTTTCGAATTATTATGGAAATATCTTTTTTTTAGTCGCGGATTTTGTGGACATTTTTTTTTGGAAATTCAAAAATGGATATTCATTTTTTGAGCTAAAGATTAAAAATTTTTTTTTTTTTAATTTAAAAAATTAAAAATAACATTTTTTTTACCAAAATTTGCTGAAAAAAATCGTCAACTGATTTGAGATTCTATTAGAAATAAGATTTTTGAATTATATATCATTATTTCCATGTGGGATATATTTTTTTTTCTTTTTTTTTTTTTTCTTCAATATCAATACGAGTGGTTTGTTAATTAACTAATTAAATTCAGGGTCAACCAGAATAGTTGCGATACGGATGTATCTTTTTTCTTCCCTACAATAAACACATTGTTTTGCATTCACTTTTTATTACATAAGAGCAAACGATGAACGTTACTTGTGTCTATCTTAATGAAAGAGAACGCAAAGTAATCAGTTTGTCCTAGAACAACATCGTTTTAACTACTATACGTACGAACGTCCCATTGACCCTGATTGACCCTACAATTTTAAGAAATACCTGATGACTGCATGAGGCAAGGTTGCATTGCCACAATATAACGAATTAGAAGATACCAAACACAATGCTTTTAATGGCCTAGTTCATTAAAAAAAGATCCATTAAAAAAAAAAAAAAAAACTTTTTAATTTTTATCATCAGAGGTCACTTCAAATTAGACTTTGAAAAACATGCATAAAATTATATGGACGACGAAAAAAAAATTGGGTTTATTATTTATTGAAAAAAACGAAGATTTTTTAAATTATTTCGATGACACGAAATTTAAAAAAAAACGAGCAGTTGTAAAAAAATTGTATTAATATATATATAAAATATTAAAGGAGAGGATGAAAAAATATCAATTTCAAAATCTCACTTTTTTTTTTTAAACCCACGATTAAAGTGAAACTTTTTTATTTTTGTTATTTTTTAAATATATTTCTGAATCTGGCATCTGCAAATTATGAATTCATTTAAACTCAGACCATCGATGTGTATGTGTTAAATTGATTAGCAATTGATCTCAAAATGAATCAGAACAGTATTCTTAAGATACTAAATACAATTAGGGTCGATTTAATTTTAAAAAATTCCATTAAAAAAAAAAAACAAGATAGCCTAATCAATTTTTATCATCAGAGTTTTAAAGTAGTCACATCAAATTACACTGAAAAAAAATTCATAAAACTAGGTCGACGATGAAAAAAAAATTCGGTTTATTATTTGTTGAAAAAACGAAGATTTTTTTAGATTATTTCGATGATACGAAATTTAAAAAAAAACGAGCAATTGCCCAAGATTTGTATTAATATACATAAAACATTAAAGGAGAGGATGAAAAGATATCAATTTCAAAATCTCACTTTTTTTTTTTAGACACACGATCAAAGTGAAACCTTTTTCTTTTTGTCATTTTTTAAAGATATTTCTGGATCTGGAAATTATGAATCCATCTAAACTCAGATACATATCATCATCGATATGTATCTGTTAAATTGATTAGCAATGGATCTTAAAATGAATCAGTATTCTTAAGATACTAAATAGAATGTTTCACGGCCAAGATAATTTTAATTCCATTAAAAAATTCCATTAAAAAAAAAAAACAACAAGATTGCCTAATCAATTTCCATCATCAGACTTTTAAAGTAGATTTTGGTTACTTCAAATTAGTCCTCGAAAAAAAAAATTCATAAAATTATGTCGATGTAAAAAAAAAAAATTCGATTTATTGTCTCTTGAAAAACGAATATTCGTGACATTATTAAAGACACGAAATAAAAAACCTTGCAATTCCCAAAAATTCTATTAACCTACATAAATCACTAAAGGAGTGTATAAAAAAATATCAGCTTCAAAATCTCTTCTTCAGCCACACAATTCAAGTAAAACTTTCTTTTTAATTAAAAAAAAAAATATCTCCGGATTTTTTTAAAACCCATCTAAAAATTATAAGTCCATCTAAACTCAGACCATCGATATGTATCTGTTAAATTGATTATCAATTGATCTCAAAATGAATCACAACAGTATTCTTAAGATACTAAATACAATATTTCACGGTCGAGTTAATTAAAAAAAATTCCATTAAAAAAAAGCCTAATTAATTTCTATCATCAGACTATTAAAGTATATTTTGCTTACATCAAATTAATCCTTGAAAAACAAAAAATTCATAAAACTATGTCAACGATGTAAAAAAAAAATTCGTTTTATTTTCCCTTGAAAATCGAATATTCCTGACATTATTAAAGACACGAAATAAAAAACCTTGCGATTCCCAAAAATTCTATTAACCTACATAACTCACCAAAGAAGTGTATAAAAAAATATGAGCTTCAAAATCTCTTCTTCAGCCACACAATCCAAGTAAAACTTTCTTTTTCATTTTTTCAAAAAAACATCTCCGGATTTTTTTAAAACCCATCTAAAAATGATAAATCCATCTAAACTCAGACCCTCGATATCCATCTGTTAAATTGATGAGCAATCGATGACCCAAAATCAATTACAACAGTATTCTTTTTTTTCTTAATTAAAAAAAAAAAAAAAAAAACCTTTTTCCCCTCAAAGCCATTCACAATTGTTACTTTTACATCTGCATCATATACGCAACCACGTGAGTATTATATCGACAAAATTACATAAACGCATTTGTACAAACTCACGATTTATCCAGGCTGGGTGCACACCGAGGAGACCTCCGGACCTCTCGCAATACACACGCTCTGACCATGCATTTACGTTGGCAAGATACGATCGTAGGCCACCCACCTACGGTGATCGATCACTCGGGTTTAACGCGATGAATGACGTACGATAATCGTGTTAGAAGGAGAGAGACACTGCGATGCCAATAACTGGTCCCATGAAGGGTCAATAACTGTAGGCCTATTATTACCATGTTGGGTTGGAAAAAAAAAAGAGAAAAAAAAAATATATTCTCGCTTTCTCCGTTTCAAACACTTTCTAACCACGTTAATATCCGAGTCCCAAGTTGCCATAGTGTACGTGTATATAGTCAACGAATGTTTCGCGAGAGTTTATAATTGGAGGCACACACGTGGAGGCTCCTCTGGAAAAAGATATTGAGCAAAAAAAAAAAAAAAAAATTTCCAGACCGATTGTAGAAAATTCAACGAGAACGTACTATCATTTTATTTAACAATAACAGCAATGTAGAACGCTATAGCACCGATGACGATGCTTGTTGACTGTATCGTTCGCGTTCGTGCATTAAAGTCACCGATTTGTGAAATATACCTCTGGCTGATATACGTCTCACTCGCGATTGCCATTGAAGCTGCTGATTTTACAATGGAGAGAAAATGTGTAGCCGGAAATATTAAGTCTTATTAAATATATGTACCTTTTTTTTTGATTTTGAAAAATTGTGTCTGTTACATGTATTGTTAGAGATATAATGGAAAATATATTTTGAAAAATAATTTTGTGTACTTTGGATGTTAGAAAAAAGATCAAATTTTTTGTTTTAAAGCTGCAGAATTTCTAGAATATACACAAATTATTTCAGATTTTTTTTTAATCTTATTAAATATATGTTCTTTTTTTTTTGGATTTTGAAAAATTGGATCTGTTACATGTATTGTTAGAAATATAATGGAAAATATATTTTTGTGTATTTTGGATGTTAGAAAAAAGATCAAATTTTTTTCTTTTTAAGCTGCAGAATTTCTAAAATATATACAAATTATTTCAGATTTTTTAAAAATCTTATTAAATATATGTTCTTTTTTTTTGATTTTGAAAAATTGGATCTGTTACATGTATTGTTAGAGATATAATGGAAAATATATTTTGAAAAATAATTTTGTGTATTTTGGATGTTAGAAAAAAGATCAATTTTTTTGTTTTGAAGCTGTAGAATTTCTAGAATATACACAAATTATTTCAGATTTTTTTTTAATCTTATTAAATATATGTTCTTTTTTTTTTGATTTTGAAAAATTGGATCTGTTACATGTATTGTTAGAGATATAATGGAAAATATATTTTGAAAAATAATTTTGTGTACTTTGGATGTTAGAAAAAAGATCAATTTTTTGTTTTAAAGCTGCAGAATTTCTAGAATATAAACAAATTATTTCAGATTTTTTTTTAATCCTATTAAATATATGTTCTTTTTTTTTGTTTTTGAAAAATTGTGTCTGTTACATGTATTGTTAGAGATATAATGGAAAATATATTTTGAAAAATATTTTTGTGTACTTTGGATGTTAGAAAAAAGATCAAATTTTTTGTTTTAAAGCTGCAGAATTTCTAGAATATACACAAATTATTTCAGATTTTTTTTTAATCTTATTAAATATATGTTTTTTTTTTTTTGATTTTCAAAAATTGGATCTGTTATATGTATTGTTAGACATATAATGGAAAATATATTTTGAAAAATAATTTTGTGTATTTTGGATGTTAGAAAAAAGATAATTTTTTTTGTTTTAAAGCTGCAGAATTTCTAGAATATGTACAAATTATTTCAGATTTTTTTTTAATCTTATATTTTACTCGGAATTAAATAAAGATTTTGCCATTTTTGTGTTTTTCCATTTTTACGTAAATACGTGTCACTCGCGATTGCCATTGAAGTTGCTGATTCTACAATGAAAAAAAAATCTACACGCGAGAATATTAAATATTATTAAATACATTTCTTTTTATCATAAAAAATTGTATCTATTATTTTCAGACATATCGTGGAAAGTGTATTTAAAAAAAAAAAAATATTCTTGTATATTTTAGATGTCAGAAAAAAGTTCAAATTTTCTTTTCTATTAGAATGTCTAGAATATATATACAAACAATCTTCACATTTTTTCAATCTTCTATATTTTACTCAGAATTAAATAAAGATTTTGTTATTTTTTTTTTTCATTTTTACGCAAAAATGTATGACATTTATTTTAGCGCAGCTATGAAAAAATTTAAAATTAACATCAGCACATTTTTTTACGTATCCTACAAATAATTTTTTTCTCTTGATGCTCATGTTCGTCATAACCGCGATGAATAATCTTGAATGATGGTACGACGCGGCACATGACCTCCGGAAGCCACTAAATACAACGCGAGTAAAAAATATTATTATTTCAGTGAGCAGAAGGATATTCGTGAGAGGATGCTAATTCGCGAAATGACGAAGAAGAAGAAGAAGAAGAAGAAGAAGAAGTTGGTGTGTGATATTCCCGTTCGAGCACGAGACACGATATACACTTGGAATTATGAATAGGATAGTATCATACGACTTTGCCGGTTAGAGAGATAATATGTTTACGATAATGTTCCATGAGCACTATCCTCTCCATAAATAACAGAGTTTTGCTGGTATATTACGATGAAAAAGAAGTCGCAGAAAGATGATCGGCGCCTTTATCAATTAAAACGTCAATGCTGCAATATAGAATGTATATCTTTGGCGCATTATTAACGTTAACTTCGTAGCATCTTCAACGCGGCAACAAACTTAATATACAACAGACGATATTTATACCGATGATGAACATAAACACAATATCTCCAGATAATTATGAAAGTATTTTGATACTTTTGATTTTTTTCAAAATTCAAATTTTTAAATTGGAACAGAAAGTTTTAATTTTAAAATATCATGGAAAAAAAAAGAAAAATTAAAAGTTTTTTTTTTACGAGCATATAAAATAGCGTTACAAAAATTATGGAGCAAATTGGAAGGAGTCACAAATAAACACAATGGAATATTGATAAACAAGTACCAAAAGACCCATAAAACCATTTTACTTCATTGCTTTTTTAGGACAATATTCGCAAATAAAAAATGAACTTTTGGTCGGAGAAGAATTCACCTAAGAACTGGTATTTTATAGGTATTTAAAGGCGATGACATGAAGAGTAACATGAAGAGGAACGATGGAAACCCTCCCTGTTTAACAGAGGCAACCAGCCACAGTCTTGAAGAAAATTAATAGAAAGAAGAAGATGATGAAGAAGAAGAAGAAGAAGAAGATGAAGAAGAGGATGAAGAAGATGATGAAGAAGATGATGAAGAAGATGATGAAGATGATAATGAAGAAGAAGGTGAAGAAGATAATGATGAAGAAGAAGAAGACGACGAAGAAGATGATGAAGAAGAACAAGATGAAGATGATGAAGAAGAAGATGAAGAAGAGGATGAAGAAGATGATGAAGATGATGATGAAGAAGAAGAAGATGATGAAGAAGAAGAAGAAGACGAAGAAGATGATGAAGAAGAACAAGAAGATGAAAAAGATAATGAAGAAGAAGAAGAACAAGATGAAGAAGATGATGAAGAAAAAGAAGATGATGATGATGAAGATGAAGAAGATGAAGAAGAAGATGAAAAAGATGACGAAGATGATAATGAAGAAGAACAAAATGAAGATGATGAAGAAGATGATGAAGATGATGATGAAGAAGAACAAGACGAAGAAGATGGTGAAGAAGGTGACGAAGAAGAAGAAGATGAAAAAGATAATGAAGATGATAATGAAGAAGAAGAAGAACAAGATGAAGATGATGAAGAAGAAGAAGAAGAAGATGATGATGATGATGATGAAGATGAAGAAGATGATGAAGAAGAAGATAATGAAGAAGAAGAAGAAGACGAAGAAGATGATGAAGAAGAAGATGGTGAAGAAGGTGATGAAGAAGAAGAAGAAGATGAAGAAGATGATGATGATGATGAAGAATAAGAATAAGATGATGATGATGAAGAAGAAAAAGAAGAAGAAGAAGAAGAAGATGATAAAGATGATGATGAAGAAGAAGATGATGAAGATGATGCTGCAAAAGCATCGTCTCTGTAATAGATGTAATGCTTGGCTCCGATGCAACTGTGGGCCAGTTGGTTACTGTCCCAGTTATGCCAAGATATTATACTTGCTTTGCGTGTGCATCGGTGCATCGCTCCGATGTCACGTCCTTGCGTTCTATACGTCATTCACAGACATTCATATATACCTCGTTACTTTTACACTACCAGGTATATATGCACGAAACTCCATTTATATACCCATACACAAGCAGAGTATACGCACCACCTCTGCGATGATCGATTAGGTGCGTACCACAGCAAGTTACAGCTCGAGTTGAAATGTGGCGCGATACGTGACTTAATGAAAAATAAAATATTTGCTAAAAACCACGCAGGTTTTTAGCGTATACAATATATGTGTGTAGTATGTGTCGTGTGGATATACACGAAGAGGGATAAGAGAGATGGAAGAGCAGAGACGGTTTTATGGAAAGTGAAGACGATGAGAAGGTCGATCGAGAGATGACGATGACTCTACCACTTCTCGATCATTAATATATTATGTATCCTTTCGTTTATATCGTCGAGCTCGAGTGAGAACAACCGATGCTTATTCTGCATAACTCTTCGGATTTTTTTTTCCCCGAGATTTTCATGTCAGGACACTCAAAATGGTCGAAAGGGTCGAAAAAAAAGGGATTTAGATTTGTGGCACAAAATTCAATTATCTTTTTTTTTGTTGTTGTTGAGATTTTCATGTCAGGACACTCAAAATGGTCGAAAGGGTCGAAAAAAAGGGATTTAGATTTGTCGCACAAAATTCAATTTTTTTTGGTTTTTTTGTTTGTTTGAGATTTTCATGTCAGGACACTCAAAATGGTCGAAAGGGTCGAAAAAAGTGATTTAGATTTGTGGCATAAAATTCCATTTTTTTTGTTTTTTTTTTGTTTAAGATTTTCATGTCAGGACACTCAAAATGGTCGAAAGGGTCGAAAAAAAGTGATCTAGATTTGTGGCACAAAATTCATTTATCTTTTTTTTTTTGTTTGAGATTTTCATGTCAGGACACTCAAAATGGTTGAAAGGGTCGAAAATAGTGATCTAGATTTGTGGCACAAAATTCAATGATTTTCCTCAGGAATTGAGTTCATATGGGCCTAAAATAACCTGACCCTGAAGTGAATTTAAAAAAAAAAAAAAGTCAAGTTAAACAAAAATATGATAAAAATATTTAAAGCTCGTCTTGTGAAGTGTATTTTTCAGTTGAATCGCACCAAAGTGCAATTTCCTCGCTTCTTAAAGTACGAAAAATAGCCAGATCATTTACTGGCTCCATATTTAATACCTTTTGTCCTATAAACTACGAGCAATTATGATGTTTCGCAATTTTTCCTTCTCTTCCTCCTGGAGCAAATCTTTTATTCTCATGGATCGATATTGCTCAACAAGGAAATATCGAGGATCTTGAATTTTTTTTATTTACTTTGTTTTTTTTTTTTTTTTTTTTTTGAACCATAAAACAAACACGTCAATCGTCAACATCTTCAAGATGTTTTCAAGGCATGTATCTCTCGATTTTTCCCTCATCTTCCCGGTCGAGTTAATCTTGAATTCTCGTAAATTAATTGGCAAACGAGGAAATATAGATAATATATAGTAATTATACTTTTAATTTTTTTTTTGTTGTTGTTAACAAACACGTTAATCGCTCCCATATATATATATATATATATATATATATATATATACTTTCGAAGAGTGAGTCGTCCATGCGTATATATGTGCGAGAGCTCATAGAGTACCTCGAGGACAAAGAGGACGCGAAACCTCGAGTCCACGAGATGGGTTTCACGATGGTTACATACATCCAATATATATATATATATATATATACATACATATATATATAACCATTGGCATACTCTATCTACGTATGCAAGAGTGTATAGTTGTTCGTTCTGTCTCTCTTTTTGGTTTTTCTTCTCTCGATCGCATACACACACGAGTGTGATCGTTATACTTGCGAATGTACACGTGTGTATGTGGGGCATTCCAAGTCAACTGACTTTGGTCATGAGACCCCCTGGGGATCGGTCGATCAATTTTTTGTTTTCTTTGCATATTTTGGTCCAAAAAAAAGAGGCTACTTTTTGGGGATTTTTTTATCACTGGTTTTACATTATAAAATGATTTTTTTTTTTGGAGTAATAATTAATTTTGATCAGGTTTAAAAATCTGAAATTTTTTTCTATGAAATCTAGGAATAGAAGACAAGTCATAGTTTCGAGAGTTGGCCGAAAATAATTTTTGTTTTTTTTTTTATTTATTAAAAAAAAAAAAAAATTCTAGTTGAAATGGCTTTTTTCAATTTTCTTTCTCTCTAAACATGGGACATTTTTTTTCTTATTTTGTCCTACGTGACACCATCAATGACATACTTAATTTTGAAAATTTGAGAAAAAGCTTTTTTCTTAGATTCACAGAAAAATAGAAACAAAAAAATTTCAGAATTTTAGAATTTAGAATTTTAAACCTGGTTGACATTCATTTTTACTAAAAAATTAGAGAAAAAAAAAATTATTTCACAGAATAAAAAAAATGATAAAAATTTGAATAAAAAATCTTCTTTTTTTTGGACCAAAAACAGGAAAAAAAATGAATTCATCATTTTTTATCACTTGTTTTACACTATGAAATAATTTTTCTTTTTTGAGTAAAAATTCATTTCGATCAGGTTTAAAATTCTGACATTTTTTTGTATGTAATGTAGGAATAAAAAAACAAGTTTTTCTATCATAGTTTCGAGAGTTGGCCGAGAATAATTTATATTTTCTTTTGTTTTAAGAAAAAAATTCTAATTTAAATGACTTTATTCAATTTTATATTAATTATTGAACGAATTTTCAGCGTTTTACTCTCAAAACATGGGACATTGTTTTGTGTTTTTTTTTGTCCTACGTGAAACCATCGATGAAATTTTTAATTTTCAAAATTTGGAAAAAAATTTTTTTTTCTTAAATCACAAAAAAAAAAAAAATAGAATCAAAAAAATTCAGAATTTTCTGTTTGAAATTCAATTTTACTCAAAAATTATAGAAAAAAAAGAAAATGATAAAAATCTGAATAAAAGATCCTCATTTTTTGGCCCAAAAACAGCGCAAAAAATGAACTCATCATTTTTTATCACTTGTTTTACACTATAATTTTTTTTCTTTTTAAATAAAAATTAATTTCCATCAGTTTTAAAATTCTGACATTTTTTCGTATGAAATCTAGGAATAAAAAACAAGTATTCCCATAATATTTTCGAGAGTTGGCCAAGAATAATTTAAATATTCTTTCCATTAAAAAAAAAAAAAAAAAAATTCTAATTGAAATGGCTTTTTCTCAAACCATGGGACATTTTTTTCTTTTTTTTTGCCCTACGTGAAACCATCGACAAAATTAAAAATTTTCAAAATTTGGTAAAAAAAAGTTTCTTTCCTAAATCAACCAAAAATAGATGTAAAGAAACACAGAATTTAAAACCCGCTAGAAATTAATTCTTACTCAAAAACTAAAAACTAAAAAAAAAAAAAAAATTATTTTATACAACAAAAAAAATGACAAAAATCTGAAAAAAAAAATCCTCTTTTCTTGTACCAAAACCAGCAACAAAAAAAAAAAAAAAAGAAAAAAGAAGAATGAATTAATCAACTGAATCCGAGAAGGTCATGGCCGATGACCAAGAAGAGTTGACTCGGAATGTCCCGTGGTGTATGTGCGTGTGGCTGTGGCAATAATTCGTGGTGGTGGTGGTGATAAAGTGGTGGCAAGAATCTCGCGTGGTGGAAGTCCACCACCTTCGAAAGAGACGAATCTCCCACCCTTGTGCCTTGGACGATGCAGCGAGAGAACAACGGCAGGCCGCCGGGGCTCTCTGGTTCTCGCGCCGCGCGATTGCCTCGCTCGCTCGCTTACGCCGCTACCTGTCTCTCGGCTGTTCAGAGCGCGTACATCTCTCAGTTCAGGTATAGAGCTGGAGGAGATATATATATATATATACATATATATATATATATATATATATTACCAGTTTAGCTTTAGCTCCGCGCAGTTAAGGGCCAGACAATCGTCTGTCTTGTATATTACACGCGCCGAGTGATTCGCGATGGTTGGTGCGATTCAAGAAGCGGTAAACAACCCCGAGTTTTACTCGATCGCGAATTAGCGGCAGTACTCTTCGGCGTTTAGGAGAGGAGGTATCTCTTCGAGATAAGAAGAAGAAGAAGAAGAAGAAGAAGAAGAAGAAGAAGAAGAAGAAGAAGAAGAAGAAGAAGAAGAAGAAGAGGACGAAGAAGAAGAAGCCTCACATACGGGGGAACGAGTTTTCTGAGCGAACGCGACGAGGGAGTCAAGCTTTGCCCACCAGTCTGGACCACAGGTGGTTGAGCCGCATCGGCAAAGTCAACGCTCGCGAGGAAGGTACTACAACCCCGAGCCGGAGAGCGACCCGGGCAAGATAATACCGGATCCACGAGTTTTCGGGTCTATTGCTTGTTGCCGATCGCGTCGGCAGAGATCGCATCGGCCGGAGCTCGAGTAATTCAACAATTTTCATCGGTGCAGTTGAAAATAATCATCGTGAATTCTGCACAACTACTGGCAGTCTAACGGCATCAGGTTTGTAAATATATATTTTCTGTATTTTCTATTGTTAAATTTGTGTAACGTAGATTGAGGATTGAGGATTTTGTGTTTCTGGTGTGAAATTTTGTTGCTTTTGGTGTGCAGAGATTAATTGTGGGGGTAATTAATAGAGGAGGTTGATACAAAGATTTTTTGTTTTATTTGAAAAGTTCTTTTTTTTTTTTTTTGTAGTCAAAGTTTTGGGGTTGATGTTGCATTTTTATTTTAAATATTAATAAAAATAGGGGGGGAATCACTGGCATCTTGCAATAATATTTGGAGGTTGCTTAAATTCGTTGAAATTATTTATTTTTTTTGCAAATTTACACTTTTTTTAAAGCCTTTATTGATGATAAATGTATGAGCAAAAGACTAGTTTTTTGGAAAAAGAGAAAATAGTAAAAACCATTAAATGTATTATTTTTATTCATAATTTATTTTTGTAAATGAACTGTTATTGTTGCTGTTGCATTTATATCTCAATTAATAATAAAAAGATGAGTGGAAATTACTGGCATCTTGCAATAATATTTAAAGTTTGCTTAAATTCAATGAAATTATTTATTTATTGCAAATTTACTGTTTTTTTAAGGCCTTGATTGATATTAAATATATGAGCAAAAGACCAGTTTTTTTTTGCAACAAACAAAATGCTAAAAATCATTAAATGTATTATTTTTAATTATAATTTATTTTTGTAAATGAACTGTTAATGTTGCTGTTGCATGTATATCTTAATTAATAATAAAAAGATGAGTGTAAATCACTGGCATCTTGCAATAATATTTAGAGTTTGCTTAAATTCATTGAAATTATTTATTTATTGCAAATTTACACTTTTTTAAAGGCCTTAATTGATAATAAATATATGAGCAAAAGACTAGATTTTTGCAACAACAGAAAATATTAAAAATCATTAAATGTATTATTTTTATTTATAATTTATTTTTGTAAACGAACCGTTAATGTTGCTGTTGCATTTATATCTTAATTAATAATAAAAAGATGAGTGTAAATCACTGGCATCTTGCAATAATATTTAGAGATTGCTCAAAGTCATTTAAATTATTTTTTATTTGCAAATTTACACTTTTTTAAATTAAAGTTTTAATGTTACTGTTGCTTTCTCTACCTTGATTGTTAATAAATATAAGAGTAATGACTATAAGCCATTAAAATGTATTCTTTTTTTTTTTCATAGTTACTAATTTGCATCAAATATTTCTGCTGAAATACTTAACGATTGCTCAAAGTTATCTTCGACGCGGTAATTCCGAAGTATGTGTAACTTGATAAGCAACGAAGAGAAATAAATAAAAATGCGTTGCCTCTGGTTCAGAATTAAAATCCCGGTTTTTCATTTATCGTACGTTTATAAAATGATTTAAACAATTAACAAACCAAACGTTATATAAATAGGTGTTAACAAAAGAAATGGACTTTTGCATCTGTTTTAGCAGCCACGATATTAAAAAAACAATAACTAGCACTGAAGGTCAGATGCAAAAAAAAATGTAATGCTTAATAAAAGTACAAAAAAAAAAAGCATCACCTTTGAGTGATCTCTTAATAAATTACTTTTTTAATTTACTATTCTTTCTGCAAATATTGAATTAAATACTCAAAGCAAACAAAAATGGTGATCAGCCACCAATTTTATGATCTCCCGAGTATTTTCTCAATACTTTAACAGGATTCCAGCATTAGAGCCTTGAAATTTACCAAAAAAATAAATAAATTGTAATTTCGAGAAGAATTAAAAGTTTAATAGCTTTATGCGATCTCTAAATTTTTTTTTTGGATCCCCTTTTTACAAATACCTTTTTTTTAAATAGAAAAGCAATAATATTTTAGATAGCGGGACGTTTTAAATAAAAAGTTTAATGCCTTTATGCGATCTCTAAATATTTTTTTTTTGATTCCCTTTTTACAAATACCTTTTTTTTAAATAGAAAAGCAATAATATTTTAGATAGCGGGACGTTTTAAATAAAAAGTTTAATGCCTTTATGCGATCTCTAAATATTTTTTTTGGATTCCCTTTTTACAAATACCTTTTTTTTTTTTAAATAAAAAAGCACCAATATTCTAGATAGCGGGACGTTTTAAATTAAAAGTTGAATGGCTTTATGCGATCTCTAAATATTTTTTTTGGATTCCCTTTTTGCAAATACCTTTTTTTTTTTTTAATAAAAAAGCACCAATATTCTAGATAGCGGGACGATTTAAATTAAAAGTTGAATGGCTTTATGCGATCTCTAAATATTTTTTTTCGATTCCCTTTTTGCAAATACAATTTGTTTAAAATAAAAAAGCAACAATATTCCAGATAGTGGAACGTTTTAAATTAAAAGTCGATTGCGAACTCTAAATATTTTTCTTGGATTCCCTTTTTGCAAACACCATTTTTTTTTTTTAAATAAAAAAGCAACAATATTTTCGATACCTGGACGGTTTATATTCATAACTTATCTCTGCATCAACCTAATATGCAGTGATAGAGATATTACGTATTTGCTATATGCTACTGTTAAATATTGCATATTAGTTGAATAGGCAGTAAATCTTGGGAAAATGACTATATGATAAGTGTGTAAATCTCGGGTGTAACGCCGGGTACATAAGAAAGTCAGTGGCGGTGCAAACAGGAAGGTAAAAATAGTTTTAGATCGAGTGTGTGTGTGTGTGTGTGTCTCGGTAACGTGAAAGGCAATTAAATCGTGTTAGAGATCTCGCGATCGCATTGGCGCGAGGGATTTAGTCAGTCAATAGTCAATTTAACGTCAGTGTTAGAGGGTCGTCTCTCCGGTTTGCGCCGGATTCACGAGATCGGCATTTAGCTCGATCGTGATGGAAGATTTTATATTTAAAGAACAATGAACGGTGCATTGATCTAGACTGAGAATGAGAGAGAAAGATAGAGAGAGAGAGAGAGAGAGAGAGAGAGAGAGAGAGAGAGAGAGAGAGAGAGAGAGAGAGAGAAAGAAAAAAAAAAGAAGGCGATGCAGGTCGCGAGCCTTAGTTGGGAGAACCCCGAAAGTTGACTGGACTTTTCTCGCGCAACACGATCGCTGCGTTGCCTTGCTCTGCTCGGTTTTAACGACTTGTTTTGCGACTCCAGGTCAGAGTCGTACTATTCCTCTCAGCCGACCCGCCCGACTTTAACGTACGAGGAACGAGTGACGAGTGTGCTTCGGAGAGCCGCTAATGGCTCGATCTTCGAACCGCTTGGATTTGCGGTTGTACAGGTAAACCGCTCGCGGTACGGAGATGTCGGTTTAGGTCGTGATTGATGACCATAGATGTTTCAGTTCTATGGATTTACCGGTGAAGATTCAATTCGTGGGTAAAAGGGTGGATAGTAGAGTTTCGTACGTTGCTTAATTAGTATTATCGAATTTTTACAAAGCTATGAGGAATTATGTTTATCAATTTTTTTGGCTTCCTCAGTGAGGAAGCTTTTTGTAGAAATAAAAATAATTTTTCTTTTTTAGATATGATCTCTCTGTTGGATTTCAATTGAATTCATAATCGAGTAACAATAGATTCTATTCAAGTTTTGTGCAAACATTTTTGGATCAGTTGCTTGAACCGTTCTCGAATTATTGAATTTATCGCACTAGTGCGAGAAGTAGGCATTTCTCGCACTAGTGAGAAAAGTAGACACTTTTTAGTGCATTTAGCAGTGCGAGACGTAGGCATTTCTCGCACTAGTGCGAAAAGTTGACATTTTTTAGTGCACTCTAGCAGTGGGAGAATTAGACACTTCTCGCACTAACGCACTCCAGCAGTGCGAGATGTAGGCATTTCTCGCACTAGTGCGCTGCAGCAATGCGAAAAGTAGGCACTTTTCGCACTAGTGCACTCTAGCAGTGCGAGAAGTAGGCATTTCTCGCACTAACGCACTCCAGCAGTGCGAAAAGTAGACACTTCTCGCACTAACGCACTCCAGCAGTGCGAGAAGTAGGCACTTCTAGCACTAGTGTGCTGCAGCAGTGCGAGAAGTAGTAATTTCTTGCACTAGTTCGAGATGTAGACACTTCTCGCACTAGTGCGCTCTAGCAGAGCGTGAAATAGTAATCTCTCGCACTAGTTCGAGAAGTAGACACTTCTCACACTAGTGCATTAGTGCTCGAGCAGTGCGAGAAGTCGGCACTTCTCGCACTGCTAGATTCTTCTCTGCGAAATCACGATCGTGAAGAAAAACTTTCGTCGCACTAGTATCGTAATATAACTATATTTCAGCTCGTGCTACGCACTCGTTACTTACTGAAAAATGTTTCCTTCTCCCTTTTGTCTTGAAATGTACTATTAGCCAGCTCGACCTTTTCTTTCACTTGATATATTCTATATTTACATGGCTGTCGAACCGATCGTGTACGCGGAACAAATTCACTTGTATATTTATCGCGTTTTCTACACGACCCAACATACAGACAACCACCCTATGAAGTATGGAGATTTAGTTCGACGATCGCAAGGTCGTTTCCGCGAACTAGAACACGTGATATATCTGTTGTCCGTATGTAATCGTTGATACACGAGGACGATTGAGACACACAAGGCGTGTATAGGTTTGTTTACATCGCACGCGTACGCGTTCATTCTTCCGTAAGGACTAATATTCGCATTTCGTCACAACAGCGTTGCCAATAACTCGTAACGCCAGTTCGCGAAAACACCGAATATATATATATATATATATATGAGAAAGTTTAGAAATAAATTTGAAAAATGTTATTTATTATTATATTAAAGAAGCATCTGGAATTCACTAACAAACGGATAATATTGGTTTCTATATTCATTTTTAGCTTGAAATAACACATATTTTTAAGTTTTAAGTTTTAAATTGATTTTAGGATTAAACTATGTTAATTTATGAATTTTAGAGTCCAAAAATTTAAGATACAGACATTTTTCAAGATGTCTTTTATTTTATTTATTTTTTAATAGAAAACAATATTAAAATTTCTAACCTTTTCGATTTTTCTAAATGAATAAAAAAATACAAGGATACTAGATTCCACTTGCACATCGTAAAAAAAGTTAAATTTGTAGGCAAATATTTTAAATATATATATATATATATATATATATATGGAAGTTTAGAAATAAATTGGAAAAATGTTATTTGTCATTATATTAAAGAAGCTTCTTGAATTCACTAACAAACGGATAATATTGGTTTCTATATTCATTTTTAGCTTGAAATAATACAAATTTTTCAGTTTTAAGTTTTAAATTGATTTTAGGATTAAACTATGTTAATTTATGAATTTTAGAGTCAGAAAATTGAAGATACAGAAATTTTTCAAGATGTCTTTTATTTTATTTATTTTTTAATAGAAAACCATATTAACATTTGTAACTTTTTCGATTTTTCTAAATGAATAAAAAAATACAAGGATACTAGATTTCACTTGCATGTCGTAAAAAAAAGTTAAATTTGTAGACAAAAATGTTAAATACATACATATATATATATGTGAAAGTTTAGAAATAAATTGAAAAAATGTTATTTTTCATTATATTAAAGAAGCTTCTTGAATTCACTAACAAACGGATAATATTGATTTCTATATTCATTTTTATCCTGAAATAACACATATTTTTAAGTTTTAAGTTTTAAATTGATTTTAGGATTAACCTATGTTAATTTATGAATTTTAGAGTCATAAAATTAAAGATACAAACATTTTTCAAGATGTCTTTTATTTAATTTATTTTTTAATAGAAAACAGTATTAACATTTGTAACTTTTTTGATTTTTCTAAATGAATAAAGAAAATACAAGGATACTAGATTTCACTTGCATGTCGTAAAGAAAGTTAAATTTGTAGACAAAAATGTTAAATACATATACATATATATATATATATATGTGAAAGTTTAGAAATAAATTGAAAAAATGTTACTTTTCATTATATTAAAGAAGCTTCTTGAATTCACTAACAAACGGATAATATTGGTTTCTATATTCATTTTTATCCTGAAATAACACATATTTTTAAGTTTTAAGTTTTAAATTGATTTTAGGATTAAACTATGTTAATTTATGAATTTTAGAGTCCAAAAATTTAAGATACAGAATTTTTTCAAAATACCTTTTATTTTATTTATTTTTTAATAGAAACCAATATTAAAATTTCTAACCTTTTCGATTTTTCTAAATGAATAAAAAAATACAAGGATACTAGATTTCACTTGCATGTCGTAAAGAAAGTTAAATTTGTAGATAAAAATTTTAAATATATATATATATATATATGTGTGTGTGAAAGTTTAGAAATAAATTGAAAAAATGTTATTTTTGATTATATTAAAGAAGCTTCTTGAATTCACTAACAAACGGATAATATTGGTTTCTGTATTCATTTTTATCCTGAAATAACGCATATTTTTAAGTTTTAAGTTTTAAATTGATTTTAGGATTAAACTATGTTAATTTATGAATTTTAGAGTCAAAAAATGAAAGATACAGAAATTTTTCAAGATGTCTTTTATTTTATTTATTTTTTAATGAAAAACAATATTAAAATTTCTAACCTTTTCGATTTTTCTAAATGAATAAAAAAATACAAGGATACTAGATTCCACTTGCTCATCATAAAAAAAAGTTTGTAGACAAAAATTTAAAAAAAAAAAAAAATATTAAATGTTTAAATCAAATTTAACGAAAAAAAGCATACGAAGCCAATAAGGAGAGGATGAAACTTTTGAAAAAAATTGAGCCTCATTTTTTGTGCAAAAAAAAACAAAAAAATGATGATTTACAATAATAAATTTAGGGTACGAAGGGGGACGTTAAAAAAAAATTGGTCCAACATTCAAAATGACGGAGTCACGACGTCCGTCATGTTTAAAAAAAATGGAACCACGATTTCTTTTTTCTACCAAAAAAATCCTTCCTCTCAAAACTAACAACTCGTGTAGGAAACTTTTTGTTTCACTCCATGTATATATCTCATTGAATCGGGGACAGCTCTTTCAGAACTCATTAATAAGAATAATCAACGTCGATTCTCTTGAATTAAGACGCTTACGTCTCGAAATTTCTTCTTCTCTATTAAACTGGTATTGAGCAGCCCACAGCTGCGATATTGAGGGGCGTGTGAAAGTCATCGTAAATCTGCCTGAACAAGCGCATATAAATCGACGTGTACGAAAGAATCGAATGAAAAATTTTCCATCGCGCGTCTCTTTTTTTCTTTTCGTGAGAAAAACAACAATAACACACGTGTTTTCTTATCACTACTATTGGATGATTTCTAAAAATACTTTAAACCATTTGGAATGATATCAATTATTCTCACACTCTTGTGAAAAAGAAAAAAAAAAAAAAAAAAAAAAGAAAAAAAAAAGTCTCCACGTGTGATCGCATTCTCTTTGTGGATCACACATCGCTTTACCGGAAGTTCAGCTGAGAGAAAAAAAAAACGTTTTGAACTTTCCGTAAACTCGCACGAGCGACGAGTATGCAAATTGACATAATAATTATTGTCATTATTATCTTATCAGTGTGTTTAAATGAATAGAATGAAAATTTTGAGTCTCACACAGGCGCTTCTTAGGGGGCTTCTCGTCTCTTTGTCTTCGCAATTTTTGTTGTCTAACCTCGTGTTAGCGACGCTTTCCGATCTGTTTGACGACGCTTTAAAGGCTCTGTGGCTCTATTACATTCGAGGGAGTCTCTCTCGGTGGAATACATACGCACACACGATAGATGAGGTATAATAAACACACTCGTTTTCGCGTGGGCTTTATCGATAACGCCAGAGAGCAGCTGTCCAACGAAAGCCTATACACTTGTCGCGCCTGACGGTCTAATAAATATTAATGTATACAAAACGCCGCGATTTTTTCGTACTCTGCTCGTGAGAGATGTCGCGCTCGTAGTTTTATCAAAGCGCGCGGAAATAAACCGCCATGTTATTGAACAAGACATATATACTAATATTTTGAGGAAAGTATATGTATGGGGCATTCCAACTGGATTCGACCTGGGTCGAAACTTTGAATCTTACGATTGCCTAATTTTTTTATATTATTGACGTGGCTCTGAAAAGCATTAATTGAGGATTTTTTATTTGTTTACACAGTTTTGATGTACGATTGTTTAATAGTTATTATTGAACGACATATTTAAAAAATCTGAAAATAGCTTTTTTGGAAAATAAACATTTTTGCGATTAATTCTAATTTCTTTTCGGACTTTTTTCTACAAGAACGAAAAATTGGAAAAAATAGGAATTTTATAATAAGCAATGGTAAAATACAATTTTGTTGAGATTGTAAATTTATATTAATTTATTTATTTGATATTGAACATTTTTAGGAATTAAATAATTTTAAGTAAAATTTGATATAGTATTTATATTTATTAAATAAATGTAATTAAAAAATTATTAAGTAATTTGAAATATTATTTTATGAATTTAATAAATTTGTATTAATTTATAAACTTGACATTTTTAAAATTTTACAAAAAACAAAATGTTACACATTTTTAATGTACGATTTTTAATACTCATTATTGAACGAAAAAAAATCTGAAACTAGTTTTTTTTTTTTAAATACATTTTTTTGCGATTAATTCTAATTTTTTTTCGGACTTTTTTCAACAAGAACGAAAAATTGGAAAAAAATTATGTTAAAATATAATTTTGTTAATATTATAAATTTATATTCATTTGTGTATTTAATATTGAACATTTTTAGGAATTAAGAAATTTGAAGTAATATATGATAGAGTATTTATATTTATTAAATAAATTTAATTGAAAAATTATTAAGTAGCTTGAAATATTATTTTATGAATTTAATAAATTTGTATTAATTTATAAACTTGACATTTTTAAAATTTTACAAAAAACAAAATGTTACACATTTTTAATGTACGATTTTTAATACTCATTATTGAACGACGAAAAATCTGAAAATAGCTTTTTTGGAAAATCAACATTTTTGCGATTAATTCTAATTCTTTTTCGGACTTTTTTCAACAACGAAAAATTGGAAAAAATAGTAATTTTACAATAAGCAATAGTAAAATACAATTTTGTTAATATAAATTTATATTAATTTATTTATTTAATATTGAACATTTTTAGGAATTGAAAAATTTTAAGTAATATTTGATATAGTATTTATATTTATTGAATAAATTTAATTAAAAAATTATTAATTTGAAACATTATTTTATAAATTTAATAAATTTGTATTAATTTATAAACTTGACACTATTAAAATTTTACAAAAAAAGAATGTTACACATTTTTAATGTACGATTTTTAAAAACTAATTATCGAACGACACATTTAAAAAAATCACAAAACCTGAAAATACCTTTTTTGAAAAATAAAGATTGTTTCGATTCTAATTTTTTTTCGGACTTTTTTCAACAACAACGAAAAATTGTAAAAAAAAAAAAGTATTTTTACAAAGAGCAATATAAAAATACAATTTTTTAAATATTATAAACTTATATTCATTAATTTATTTGCTATTGAACATTTTTAGGAATTAAAAAATTATTAAGTAATTTGAAATATTATTTTATAAATTTAATAAATTTGAATTTATTTACAAACTTAACATTCTTAAAATTTTACGAAAAACAAAATGTTACACATTTTTAATGTACGATTTTTAAATACTAATTTTCGAACGACACGTCTTCAAAAATCTGAAAACCTGAAAGTACCTTTTTTGGAAAATAAAGATTTTTGCGATTCTAATTTTTTTTCATCCTTTTTTCATCAACAACAACGAAAATATTAAAATACAATTTTTTTAATATCACAAATTTATATTAATTTATTTATTATTAACATTGAACATGTTTTGGAATGAAAAATTTTTAAGTAAAACTTGATATGTTATTTATATTTATTAACTAAATTTAATAAAAAAAATTATAAAGCAATTTTAAATATTATTTTACAAAAATATCAAAAATGTTACAACAAATGAATTTTTTCAAAAATAAAATACAATTTTAACAAATATTTTAATATTACATTTAATATTTTTTTATAAAAAAAAAGAATCTTAAATTTCTGTTAAAAAATTGCAAAAAATGTGTTTATGTATTAAATAATAAAAATAGAAATTTCACTATAAGCAGTGAGAAAAAAGTTGCATGCAACACATGACTTGAGAATTCTTTCAACGTCGTTAATATTTCTCCAACTCTGTCTTCATTGGCATAATAACAAAAATTCGCCAGACAAGTGGCAACTATTTATCAGTGATATTTACGTATAGAGTCACTGGTTCGCATATAGTGGTCATTCCCGAGTCTCACTCGGGTGCTAAAAGATGTTTTTCTTTTTTTTTTTTTTTTTCTACAAGTTACCCCTCCAGCATTGACTTGACTATCTGTCTGTGTATATAAATAAGCTTACCGTTAGAGCGCGAACGAAGCTTGTCTCCGCAGATATGTCCAGTTACTTTGTGACTCTCTTCGCGAATCCAAGAGTCTCTCTCTCTTTCTCTCTCTTTCTCCTTCGATCGTTTTTCCGATCGATCGCTGAGACCTTGTCCAGCGAATTGTCTGAGAAATATGTTCTCGACTTCGAGTAATTTTATTTTAAAAAATTTCCTGATGCCTTGATCGGCTCGTCCAGGATACGAAAGTGAGAGGGAGGAGAGAAGAGAGAGACGAGACAAGGAGAGGAAAATTTTTGGGCAAAAGTAAGTCCGACGTATTTTTTTTCTTTTTTTTTTTTTTTTTTTGCTGAGTCATATATTCGGTCTTCGACTTTTAGTTTATTTTCAATGTTTCTAATAGCTCAAAGTGGCTGAACAGACACAGCACTTTTCACTCCTATTTGCCGCGTGACGGAAGTGTAGTGTTTTATTAAAATGAGAGAGAGAGAGAGAGAGGCGAGTTGGTTTGCCTGGAAAATACGGATGTCCTGCAGCTATTAAATACAGCCGGTAATAATCGCTTGACGATTTGTCGACGGAAATGCTTCGTGGAGATTTTTTGTGCCGATAAGAGGAGCACGTTTTTTTTTTTTTTTTTTTTTTAAATTATTGTGAAGAGGGAAATCATGTAGCATCAATCAGAACGAATTGTTTAAGCCTCGTATTAGTGTGTGTCCAAAGTTTCCGTAACAGCTAATTATTTCGTGCTAAAGATGACTAAAAAGAAAAAAAAATACGAGTAATTGGGTGTATTATGAAATTGTCGCCTCGCGACCGCCACGGATCGACACCACTAAACGACATTTTAATAGCTTTTTCTACGAAACTTTAGTGACGAGTGTCAAAACTCAATTTTTTTTTTTTTTTTTTCCTTCAGGCGAAAAAGTAGTATTGAAATCAATTATTTGGCTTTGATTATTGGTATCTGAGAATTTTGTATTGATTGTGGTAATCGATCGCATATGAATCATGGGAAATTTTAATAGTGGCTTGAGGAGAATAGGAATAATTTGAATTTCCAGGAGTTGATGGTTTTCGATAATTGACGAGTGAAAAAAAATTGATTATTGGTATCTGAGAATTTCGTATTGATTGGTTATTGATATGAATTATGGAATAATTTAAATAGTATTTTGGAGACAAAAGGAATAATACAAATTTTCGAGATTTGTTGGATAATTGCTGAACGTAAAAAAAAGTTATTAGGATTTTATTTTTAGTATCTGAGAATTTCGTATTGATTGGTAATCGTCATGAATGATTGAAAAAATTTTGTAGTATTTTGGGGTCAAAAGGAATAATAAAAATTTTTGGGATTTGATGGTTTTCGATAATTGTCGAGTGAAAAACAAATTACTAGGATTTTATTATTAGTATCTGAGAATTTCTTATTGATTGGTAATCGATATAAATCGTAGAAAAATTTAAATAGTATTTTGGGGACAAAAGGAATAATAAAAAATTTCGGGGTTTGTTGGATTTCGATAATTGCTGAATGAAAAAAAAAAAATTATTAGGATTTTATTATTAGTATCTGAGAATTTCTTATTGATTGCTAATCGATATAAATCATAGAAGAATTTTAACAGTATTTTGGAGACAAAAGGAATAATAAAAATTTCCAGGATTTGTTGGTTTTCGATAATTGACGAGTAAAAAAATAAATAAAAAAAATAGAAATGAATTATTAGTGTCTGAGAATTTCGTATCGATTGCTAATCGATCATACACGAATCATCAAAAAATGTAAATACTATTTTGGGTACGAAAGGAATAATAAAAATTTCCAGGATTTGCTAGTTTTCAATAGTTGACGAGTAAAAAATCAAAAACAAAAAACTAGAAATCAATTATGAGTGTCTGAGAATTTCGTATCGATTGCTAATCGATCATACATGAATCATCAAAAAATGTAAACACTATTTTGGGTACGAAAGGAATAATAAAAATTTCCAGGATTTGCTAGTTTTCAATAGTTGAGGAGTAAAAAATTTAAAAAAAATAGAAATCAATTATCAGTGTCTGAGAATTTCGTATCGATTGCTAATCGATCATACACGAATCACCAAAAAAATGTAAATTCAATCTGTGAGGACAGAAGGAAGAATAATAACAATTTTCAAGACTTGCAGGTTTTCGATAGTTGCCGAGTGGAAAAAAACAAAAAAAAAAAATTACCACGGACTATGGAAATGGGGTGACCAATGTGCGTCACTTATTTCTTTTGACGCAGGCGTCACCGGGCTTATATTAATATTATTGAGGAGCGATCGTTCTGCGAGAAGATGAGAGTAGTAGTACAACGCGAGAACCCGAAACAACCGGATCGTCTCATTATTACATATATATATATATATATCTTCATCTCTCTAACTATAGTGTTATTATTATTACAAATTGCAATTTAAATGACATTACTGAGACACCCGGTTGCCCTTCTCATCATCGCACTTTCTATATCGACAAAAATTTCGAAACTTGTATTTTAACAAATTGCTGCACAGCAACATTGAAGTATTTATCTTCCCCAAGACACTTTGGTTTGTAATAAAAATTCTACGAAAATTATATATTTAATCAAACAAAAGCAAACAACAAAATAATCATAAAATTTCTATTATTTTTTTTTTAATTATTGCATTTTAGACTCAATCATATAAAAACCATGTGGAATGCCCCATACATTGTCCATACGAAGTACAAAATATAATTTTATAAAAATGTTAAATCGGTGCATAAAAAAAGCACTTTTCCAAAAAGCCTTCGTTAAACTGAATTTTTGAAAAAATTAATTGTTACAGCCTGAGGATTCAACTCGAATAACGAATACCTCGATTCCGGTGAATCACGAAGCAGCATCAGAAGCGAAAAAAACATCAAGTGAAAAAGTGAAAATGACTGCTAAGATGGTAAAGACGAAGATGGTACCACCGGACGGTGGATGGGGCTGGGTTGTACTGTTCTCCGCTCTGGTAGTTAATTTATTGATACCTGGTACGGTCAAGTCCTTCGGGGTTCTCTTCGTTGAGTTTCTTCAAGTATTCAAGGCCTCGCCAACCGCGGCCTCGTGGATGCCGGCGCTCTGTTACTTCCTGTACAGCTCTCTCGGTACGTTAACGAACCATTCCTCTTTTTATTATTTATTTACCAGTTTTTTTTTTTTTTTTTTTTTTTTTTTTTTTTTTTTTTTTCTTTTTGCAATCAAGTATCACGGATCTGTTTTGTCATTAACAATATTATTTCTCACATTCCACCAAACAGGTCCTCTCTCGAGTGTTCTCTCGATGAAATACTCGTATAAAACGGTCACTCTCATTGGAGGCACTTTTGCGGCAACAGGAATGATGCTGAGTTACTTTGCGACTTCTGTGTCGTATCTTTATGTTAGGTGAGTACCGTTTTACCTTCCTTTTTATTGGTTAGAGAAATACAGTAATGAAGGACACATTTTTTTTTGTTTATGTTTTTATTACGAGAATATTTTTCGTTTCTTAGGTTTTTTAGGTTCCTTAGGTCCTTTAGGTATCTTCGGTTTTTTTGGAAAAAAATATATATAACGTTTTGTATTTAGGTCCTTTAGGTTCCTTAGGTTCTTTAGGTCCTTTAGGGTCCTTAGGTTCTTTAAGTTGGAAGTTAAAGGACCTAAAGTCTATCTTTTTTTTTAAATCTTTAGGTCCTTTAGGTTCCTTAGGTTCTTCAGATCCTTTAGGTTCCTTAGGTTCTTTTGAAAAAATGATATATAAAATTTTATTTTTAGGTCTTTTAGCTTCCTTAGGTTCTTTAGATTCTTTAGGTTCCTTAGGTTCTTAAGGTCCTTTAGGTTCCTTAGGTTCTTTTGAAGAAATTGAGATATCGAATTTTTTTCTTAGGTTCTTTAAGTTGGAAGCTAAAGGACCTAAAGTCTATTTTTGTTTAAGGCTTTAGGTCCTTTAGGTTCCTTAGATTCTTTTGAAAAAATTGTGATATCGAATTTTTTCCTTAGGTTCTTTAAGTTGGAACCTAAAAGACCTAAAGTCTGTCTTTTTTTTAAATCTTTAGGTCCTTTAGGTTCTTTAAGTTGGAAGCTAAAGGACCTAAAGTGTATCTTTTTTTTTAATTTTTAGGACCTTTAGGTTCCTTAGGTTTTTTTGAAAAAATTATATATACAATTTTATCTTTAGGTCTTTTAGGTTCCTTAGATTCTTTAGATTCTTTAGGTTCCTTAGATTCTTTAGATTCTTTAGATTCTTTAGGTTCTTTAGGTTCCTTAGGTTCTTTTGAAGAAATTAAGATATCGAATTTTTTTCGTCGCTGTTCGTCCCAAGTCGTATATTTCCGCACTGAAAGTACACCTAACAAATCTTTTTGGAGCAACTTTTCGTTTCTTAGGTTCTTTAGGTTCTTTAAGTTGGAACCTAATGGAACTAAAGTCTGTCTTTTCTTTAAATCTTTAGGTCCTTTAGGTTCCTTAAGGTTCCTTAGGTTCTAGAGGTCCTTCAGGTTCCTTAGGTTCTTTGAGTTGGAACCTAAAGGACCTAAAGTCTATCTTTTTTTTTTAATCTTTAAGTTCTTTAGGTTCCTTAGGTTCTTCAGGTCCTTTAGGTTCCTTAGATTCTTAAAATCCTTTAGGTTCCTTAGGTTCTTTTGAATAAATTGAGATATCGAATTTTTTTTCCTTCACCATTCGTCCCAAGCCGTATATTTCCGCACTGAAAGTACCCCTAACTAATCTTTTTGGAGCAACTTTTCGTTTCTTACGTTCCTTAGGTTCTTTAGGTTCCTTAATTTCAAACTTTCTAATACCTTTTTATAGCTATATAGAAGAGCGACTACCTTTTAGGCGTAGTTTAAGGTTTCTCCAATAAACATCATGTCTTATCTCGATATTAAGCGTATTTTGAAAAATATAATCTACGTCATTTTACGTTGTCTTATGTGAATATCCTGTTTGTGTGTCTGTGTGTTTACAAAGTGAGTTTATAAACCAGAGATGACGTGATATTATTTCGGTACACACGATAACGAAACACACGAGAGAGAGAAAGAGAGAGAGAGAGAGAGTGAGAGAGAGAGAGAGAGGTGCATCTTAATAAGTTTCTTTAATTTTTGTCTTGTCTACTCTGAATTTTAGCTACGGACTTATGGTGGGTATTGGCGCCGGATTGACTTTTCCACCTACCGTTTACATAGTAACGTCCTACTTCGAGAGACTTCGCGGTTTTGCCAATGGACTCTGTATATCTGGAAGTGCCATTGGCACGATTATTCTGCCGCCGTTTTTGCAGTACCTTCTCAATCACTTTGGGCATCGGTAAGAAAATAAAAATGCGATTTTTACTCAGCACAGAACAAAATTAACATTACCGTCCTTTTGACAAAAATATTTTCATCACAATTATTTTTTTCTGATTTTACCAAAAAAAAAAAAAAAATATCCAAGTTTTAATGTTAAGATTGTAAGCAATTGTTGTCTTTGAAAAAAGTGATAAATTATTTCCTCATTTTTACAATATAATTATTTATCGATTGGAAATTTCGAACGTTTATAATTTGCAGATTAACATAAAAAAAGGTTTACCGATATTTGCATATTTTCTTCCATCGGCCAAAAAATTCGGAAATACGTTTAGAATTTTCTTAATTTAATAGATTTCTAAAAAAAATTATAAAGAATAGAGTTCATCGAGACTGCGTCGCGAAAAATAAATGCTAAAAGTTGCAGAATTTTATGAAAAATTTAATGCAATTAGAGAAAAATATATAAAAAATGTCGAAATTTGTAAATAAAATTGTTCAATTTTTCAATTGTTTATAACAATAGTAGTTTGCTATTTTCCAAGTATTTAAAAAATATGTCATTAAAGCGTATTTTTTCAGCTTCAAAACCCACTTTGGTTTATCGCTCCACGATGGATAAAACCAGAGATATTAATTTCTGAACGAAAATTCGAATATATTTAGCGAAAAAAATGTTATTAATTTTAGAATTTTTTTTTGCGCAATAAAAAAGTAGCTGTCTCCTCTTTTAATGTACAGATAACGTAAAAAAAAGTTTCATTCGATTGAAAAAAAATACGAGATCAATCCTATTTCGCAAAAAAAAAAAAATTCTAAAATTAATAACATTTTTTTCCGTAAAATATATTCGAATTTTCGTTCAGAAATTAATATCTCCGGTTGTATCTGTCGTGGAGCGATAAACCAAAGTGCGTTTTGAAGCTAAAAGAACACGCTTTAATAACATATTTTTCCAATACTTGAAAAATAGCAAACTACTATTGTTACAAACAATTGAAAAATTGAACAATTTTCTTTCCAAATTTCGGTATTTTTAATTTTTCTTTTCTCTCAATTGTCATTTAATTTAAATCTATCACAAAACATCAAACAAATCCGTATATTTAAAAAAAAAAAAAAAAGAGAATTCTAAAACAGACCATAACTCACTGAAAAACGTTGTCGCATGTTCCCAAACGAATAATCGTGAATTTTCAGTAAAGATCTCCAGTCTCGATTTTCTCGACATGCGACATCGTTATCGACATGTAGAATAGACAAGATCGACACAAAATAATTCAACAACAAGCCTTATGTAAAATATAATAAACAGCAAATAGTAAAACAGATGCTTTGCTTCATTTCACAGAGGCGCAGTGCTCATAATGGGTGCGATCACCTTGAACACGCTCGTCTGTGCATTATTGTATCATCCGGTGGAGGAGCACATGAAGGAAATTCCGTTGGACGACGGTATTGACAACGAGGCAATGTCGTTGGACGAGCCAGCGGTGGAGACAAAATTGAGCATAAGTTTGCCAACGAAAGGAGAGAACAGTCAGCACGTAACGACGAATGCTCATTGCGAGAATACGTCGGATCATCTGAAAGACCTGTCGAAGTATCTTGAGAACACTTTGACGACGACAGTGATCGACGAGACATTAGCCACCAAGGTGGATAATTCGATACCCGAAAAATCGTTGAATTCTGATGAAAAAACCGAGGAAATCGTGACGAAGCCAACGGAAGAAATGGCATCGGTAACGATAGTATGCGAGAATTCAACAGCAACTGGAAACACCAAAGTGAATTCAAGTGCGTTGATCCCAACGCCGACTGTAAGCCGAACAAATTCGGTCCGTAAAAGCGGACGATTGAACGACAGTGCTTATCACATTTCACGTCAGCACAGCATAGTCTCGGACATGGGACCGATAGCTTTGAGCCCAAGAGTACCCGGACTCTTCAGAAGAATATTCAGGACTCAACCGCAAAAGAGAAAAAGTTGCGTGAAGCGCGAGGAAGCTTTGCAGGTGGTTGTCGAGCAGGGTAAAACGGAGAAGCAAAAGAAGCTCGATGAGGATTCAACGCGAAGCACCAACAGCTCGAGTCTATCGTTTTTCGATTTTAGCGTACTTCACGATCCGATATATCTCGTTATACTGATATCAAACTCAACGTCCGCCATAAGCAACACTAATTTCATGATACTCTTACCATCGTACGCGATATCCGAGGGCTTTGACAAGAATAAAGCTGCGCTCTTGCTCTCGATCGTCTCGGCCCTCGATCTCGTCGGTAGAATCGGCGGTGCTTCCTTATCGGACATTGATTTCATACCAAAGTATTATTACTTCGTCGGTGGACTTGGCCTCAGTGGTTTCGCACTCGCTTTACTACCAATGTCCACGAGCTATTCGACCCTCTCGTTCTTCTGCGCCCTCTTCGGACTCTCGTCCGGTATGTACATCGGTATCACAACGGTCATTCTCGCCGATATGCTCGGCACTGAAAAGCTCAGCTCCTCCTACGGGATATCCCTTTTTATCAACGGTGTTCTTCAGCTAATCGGACCACCTATATGCGGCGTTATTTACGAACAGGTTGGATCGTACAAACCGATATTTCTCGCGTTCGGTATTATTCTCATACTGGGAACAGCGCTGTGGGCAGCTGTGCCGATAATCAAGAGAAACAAGAAAGAGGTTGAAGCCGCTTGACGATTTTACACCCGAAAGATCTATACGTAAAATTGATTATCATTTTTTTTTTTCGGGCTTCTTTCAATTTTAGCTCGAGGAGAAAGAGGAAATTTTTATGGAAAAAAAGAAAAAAAAAAGAAAAGAAGACAAAAAGCAAACTGGTTGCATGGACTCTTGTTGCTTTGGACGAACTCGCTTTACGCTCAAATTTATAGTCACAGGTTGAAAATTTGGACTGCAAATTCGAGCCTAGAGAAGGATTCAACATTTTTTCCTTTTGCCGTCTTCTTCTTTCTTTTTTTCGTTTTTTTTTTTTTTTTTTTCTTGTCTTTTTTAAATATTTTCTTGACGTGTAAAACACTGTTTATTAAGTATTAATTCTTAGCTGACTCGTCGTGTGCCAATTGTAGCGACAGGTGACGAGCAGTCAAATGAATTATTCATTTTTGTTATTAATGTAAAGGACGCGCGGCAATATTTTCAGCCGAATTTAAATAGTCCCGCAGGAGTCGTTGAACGGGTTATTATTCCTGGTGCCAAGAGACGGGAATCTCCTTAATTAGCAGATTGCCTATTTTTTTTTTCGCTCAAACGAACTTTCGCGATATCCGATAGAAACAACTTCGTTATATTGTCCGCGTGTTTTCTTCTTTAATTACATATACTCATTCGTTTATATTACATTCTCTCCGTATTTATATCTAGTCATATCGTTTAAGGATGTACAAAACTCACAAACAAACACAGCTCAAGAGCGCTTCTTCTTTTTTTTTTTTTTATTATTCGTTTGCTCGTAGAAAATAAGAGTGAATGTCGTGAGTGAAAGAGAGAGAGAGAGAGAAGGGGGACCATATTACTATATCTGTAAACTAGTACCATAAGATTCGAAGGTCGTTAAAAGAGCTCGAGAGCCGGCCAAGATTGACTAAGATGATGTTTAAAAAAAAAAAAAAAAAAAAAACGTGTGTCTACGTTTTCACTGTTACGTCGGATGAGGAAAGACACACACACACACACACGCGTGTACCACTTTTCCTTTCTGCTGTCGATGGATATGGTAAACTGTGCGAGAGACACTCGAGCGCGTCCATGAAGGAAACGATGTAATGACTTCGATGACGAAGCAAGACGCCAGTTTTATCATTTTCGAGTGAAACAACCGAGTATTTTTATACTATAAAAAAATAGAGAAATACTATACCTTGGAAAAGTTGATGAGATAAGTAATGGCCATCGAGAGATGTATAGCATTAAATGTTTTGTCGATCGGCAGAAGCAGCAGCAGCAGCATCATCAGCAGCAGCGATATTTCTTATTAGAAATTTTTCACGAGAATTCACATATTGCGCGCAGGGGACGATAAATATAGCTATTAAGAATTACGTTAAATATTTTCAGTAACAATGAATGAGAAACGAATGATGACATTGATTCAAATATATATATAGATGTGTGTGTGTGTGTGATTTTTTTTTTTTTAAAGCGAGTTTATTTGAGGCTCGTTAAACTTTCGTGGAATGCAAATTTCTGATATTTTTTTTCAAAAATAAAATACGCGTGAAAAACGCTTAAATATACGCGTTTGTGTTCATTGATTGGTTGTGACTGAAGTGCGGATTAAGACGGTTAAAAAATAATTATGATTTTCAGATGTCGATTT
Organism: Perithous albicinctus; assembly: GCA_964016905.1. Lineage (NCBI taxonomy): Eukaryota > Metazoa > Arthropoda > Insecta > Hymenoptera > Ichneumonidae > Perithous > Perithous albicinctus. The sequence continues at coordinate 8,693,003 of OZ024702.1, read as the reverse complement.
GCTCATAAGTATTTTTATACACATTTGTTGAAAAAAGAAAAACTGCTCGCGAAATCGAAATTGAGTAGAAAAAAGAGTGCAAATGAATTTGCATTTTGCTTCCTCATTGGTGAAGATTGACCATTGCTGGTTTGCGTTTGGGTTCCTTATAGAGGAAGCTTTGTAAATTATAAATATCAACAAAATTTCCTTTGCGCAATATTGGTTGCCTATATTCAACCAATCCTCATCAAATTCTAAATCATACATTTTTTTTTATGTTAGTCTACCACTGGAGAAGATTTTAGCACGAGAACTCAAAATTTGCGAAAGCTAGAGAGCAAACACACGTTTTTTTCTGTAAAAAAAAAATCCGTGCCAAATCTTCATCTGTTGACCGATTCTGAAAGTTGTTCGATGTTAGTTCACTTGTATGAAAAATTTCAACCCAACATCTTGAAATTTGCGGCAGCTATAACGCAAACACACTTTTTTTTTAGAAAAATTAATAATGTGAAAATCGTATTTTTCAACCGATCCTCACTATATTCAAGCTCATCCATCGTTTGATGTTTCTCGACGATTGGACATTTTTTTTAGTTCAATAACTCAATATTTGCGGCAACTAGAGCGCGAAGAAACATTTTTCGAAAAATTCAAAGTCTCGTAAAATTTGTATGGGATTCCCAATTATTTTGTAAATTGTCCTAAATACAGAGGTCCGACCACTCCACTTGTATGTCAAATTTCAGCCTGATTTTTCTAATCATCCTCGAGTTATAGGGGTTTGAATTTTGGAGGCCTGACACACACATACACACACATACATCCGGACAATTTTTCTGAATATGTTTTCTAGACGTTTTGGGAGATTCTGAACACGTTTTCATGAAAATCTCGAAAAAGAAATGTTCACCATAACAAAGTTTCCTCTATGAGGAAGCAAAAGTGACAATTTTCACCTTTTCTTTCTTCTTTTAAACTTCCAAACGCTCATCGAGTTATTTGTTCATGTTAATGTTCGTCGATGTCGAAATTTCAAAAATCGTAAAATCAATTTCGTTATTTTTTAGCGCTACAATGTTGCTCATTAGGTCCCTCATAATTTTGTGCACTCAGAATCTGTCTGAAATCTAATTCACTCGAAATCTGAAAATCACTGTATTTTTTTTTTTTTTTAATTCCCTAAGTGCGGATAATACAAAAGTTATTCGTTTGGTGGAAAAATTGAGGGTAGAGACATAATAATTTCTACAAGAACCATTTCTATTCTCCTCTCCTTCGTTCTCTATACACATACAGCATTTACATCGCGAAATTGTCAATCGTACACAGCTCTCTTATCAGCCCGTTGATGATCGCTACATTTTTTTGTTTTTTTTTTGTTTTTTTTTTAATCTTTAACTACTTATTGGATACGATGCAAATACTATTTGGCACCGGTCTCTGTGCCCGCCCGTTCATTTTTTTTTCTATGGATTTCACTTTTTAAATTCTCTTTATTTATTTTTTTTCTTCTATTTTTTTAAATTTATTTTGTATTTTATTTTATTTTTTCTGTTTGTTATCAACATCGAGTCCTTGCTCCGTGAGAATCGTGGGCTTTCTGAGCTCTCACGGCGGCACACGAATTAAACGGCAGCAAAGACACGGTCGAACAATTTCTCTCATCAGAAAAAAGAGGCCACAAAGTGGCCCTTCAAAAAAATATGTTTCCTCGAACGCGATCAGCTTTTTTTAGTGTCAATTCTTTGCTCACGGCTCGTATATTTCGCGATACACAAATCCATTTTATTATATCGCTTCACTTTTCTTCTTTTCTTCTTTTCTCTTTCGTTTCTTTAATTCTCTATATAGACACACACCACCTATAACACAATCTAACGCGCAAAGTGTGGCCTTTTTTTTTTTCGTCGCGGGTCTCATGATCGATCGACTCCTGCGTTTTATTGCTGGATTGTGCGATGTGTGAATGACTTAACCGTGAGTCGCGAGTTTGCTCGACACACCACGAAATTTAATCAATTTCGCGTGGTCACGGAAAACAAAAAAAAACCAGGGTTCGCGTGCGCGATGCCGCATCTATTTACAAGCCTCTGAATTTGTGAAATTTACGCTTTTCCCTTCGTTTTTTTCTTTTTTTCTTTCTTCTTTTTATCTACAAACGCACGATCATGCCATCATGATCGTACGCACAATAATGTTTTGTGAAAACGGACGCGTAATTTTTGTATTTGATGATTAGCGATCATGTGCGTTACGAGGATAATCAGCATGTTTCATTTCTTTCTTTTTTTTTCAATATTTTCTTCGCCGATCCACCGACTTTTGTCTTTCCTTCGTCGGGATTCAGCCGAATAAAAAAAGAAATTCATTGATATACACCATTCAGTGAAATTAAATGCTTTCAAATTGTCAAAAGAGAATTCATTTTTTATGACGAATCTGGATATTCGCTTAATGCGAATTTAAACAGATTCATCCAAATTCGGCAATTTGCAGGCATTCAAATTTTTCTTTTCACACGAATTTGAATAGGTAAAATCTCAAACTCGTTGAAATTATAATACAGGCTTTATACGGCTTGGCACTCGTATTAATTCTATTCAAGTGAATGTAAATTCGAGATACGAATTTAATTCAAATATTCAATTTGCGCCAATCGATATGAATACATTTATTTTATTTTTTTTTTTTTTTTTCACCGAGCAGCGATCTTTTTATGCAGAATGATTCGTTTCACGTCTCGACAATTTAACCGATTGGATCCGACCAGAATCTGTACCGAAAATTGCCAGAATTCACAACGATTTTACGTACACTTTTTTTCTTCTTTTTTTATTCAGTGTTTCCACCAGATTCGACGAGGAGAAAAAAATTCGGAGGATCGATTACGCGAAATTAGCTCGATTGTCTGAAATTCGAGGCAGGCTTTTCGACGCCGACGATCCTGTTAACCCTCTTCCTTATTTATTTTCCCTATAGACGTCATTTCCTTGGTTCTCTTGCTTTTTTTTCTTCTTTTTGTTATCTTTTATACAGATGAGTTTTTTTTTTACGGCCGGCAGTGAAACGTGGCTCCGGCGACAATACGAAAAAGGAGAAAGAGTTTTAAAGAAAGAATGTGGGGGGAATAAGGTGCGAAAAACGCGACAGTTTTTTTAGCGTGGACGTGGAACGGTATGTGGAACGCTTGTTTGTCCGACTCCGGCATCTTTTTCGCACGGATATCTCGCAGCGTCACCTGAAATTAGAGAGAAAATTGCTTAGAGATAATAAAATGCCCTTGGATTTCCAGCCTTGGCACAGAAAAGTCATCAAAGAAGGAATATTGCGGTGCGATAAAAAAAAAAAAGAAGATTCTGCAACGAGCCGAATGGAGCGAAAAAGTAAATATATATACGGTGCGTTCCAAGTCAACTCGCTTGATCACCGCTCTGACTCCCTCGGGATCAGTCGAGGAAACTTTTTTGAGCATATTTTGGTCCAAAAAAAGAGGTTATTTCTTTCAAATTTTAACCCAATAACAATTTTTTTTCTAAATTTTTTAAATAAAAAATTTCAATAATGGTTTCCTGTAGGAAAAAAAAAATAACACATCTCGGGGTAAAAAAAAAAGTTCCCATATTTTGAGAGTAAAACGCTGAAAATTCGCCCAATAATTAAAATAAAATTGAAAAAAAAGTCATTTAAATTAAAACAAAAATTAGGGACAACAAAATTATTTTATAGAATAATTTTGTATTGTTCTATAAAATAATAATAAAAATCTGAAAAAAGATGTTCTATTTTGGACAAAAATATGCGAAAAAAAAAATCGTCAACCTAATCCGAGGGGGTCAGGCCGATGGCCAAGAGAGTTGATTTCGAATGCTCCATACATATGTATTAATATACTATATATATATATATGCAGTCACGGCGATGGAAATGGGGAAGAAGGGGCGAACTACGGTCAAACGTTTTACCGTCAGTCGTCGCTTCTCCCTCCGGTTCTCGTGTGTGTGAACGTCAAGCGGAATGAAATTCAGCTGCGAGAGCTTTACCAACCAATTCGACCACCGCCCACCGCGGATGGTTGTGACGCGTGATCGGTTAAGAGCCAGCCGTGTCTTTGCGCCCGGCGAACGACACAATACTACGAATCCCTTTCACCGACGTCTGCAATCAAACATTAAATCGCAAACGCTTGATTAACGAATCGCGAAGATATATATATGTGTAATATATACATCTCGCGATCATTGGGATTTCGATGGATTTTAACAAAGTTAGCTTGTTATTCCAATGTGTCACCTTCTTCTTCGATCCATTGAGAAAATCTTTGTACATCTCCGAGCGTAGGTATCTCGAGTAACTGTCGCTTTTCATCAGGTGATACACGTGGGCCTTGAAAATATAAACGGTATTTAAATAAAATTGAAAGTTTCATTGGAGTTGGATGAAAATTTATAGTTGGTAAGTTATAAACTCAAGATCGAAACACAACTCCTTTTTTTTCGAGAGAGAGATTTTCATGTCGGAACACTCAGAATGGTCGACAAAAATTGGAGCGATGCGCATTCCAACATTTTTTTTCTAAACTTTTTTCGACTCTTTGGATCATTCTGAGTGTTCTTAGATGAATATTGCGAAAAAAAAAGTCAGCAGTTTTTTTCCAAAAGTGAATTGAGTAGTCTTGCATATGAAGCAAAACACGTCAAGTCGGCCAATTTTTCATGTCAACAAAACGTTCTCAAATTTATTCAGGACGTTGGTCTGGTTGAAGGAAAAACGTAGGAATTTTTACAGATTTTTTATTGCATATTTCAGCTATTAAAAATTTCTGAAAATAATCATTGTTTATTTTTTAACGCCAATACCACGGTTCGCGCAAAAAACTAGACCAACATCCTGAAGAAATGTGAGGTCGTTTTGTTGACATGAAAAATTGGCGTGGCCGACTTGACGTGTTTTGCCTCATATCAATATTGCAAATTAATTCAGTTAGATCGTACTTAAAATACATTAAAAAGTTTTTCATTTAAATTTCGAACTTGCGACTAAATGCTATTCGTAGAGTTGTACTTACAGCTGCTACGTCGAAGGACCATCGATCGGGCTTCTCCAGGTTCTTCTTCGTCATCTCGAAGGACCGAGAGTCAACGTTTATTGGACAACTGGCATCTGGACCGAGAAACTCGTTCCAAATCTCTTCAACTTTAATCTGCACGTCTCTTTGGGGTAACGTCTTCAAGTTTTGGACCGCTTCCCAGAACCTGCGATTATATTTAAGCATCACATACACTGTGAAAAACTTCTCAGCACATTGAGGTACTTGTTGAGAAAAAAATAGCCGACATAAAAATATATATCAATGCTCACTTGAGATTTTCACCGCTAAATTCTTTATCCAAAAAGCGTATGAATTGTTCACGGCCTATAGGATCTTGAAGTAGTTCTTGAAGGCTGAACGCCCATCGTTTGACTCTTCTAGATGATATTTCTTTCCTGCAATAACAAAAAAAAAAAAAAAAAACAATTCACCCTTTTTCAAGTTAATCCATTTTTCATGAAAATTTATCGAGAAAACATTTTTGGAAATAAAAAAGTGAAGATATACTCACGCTAATTTTTCCTGTTCCCACATTTCCGGGCTATCGGTGATCCAGGGATTACCGAGTTCCGGTTGCGTGAACACCGGATCATACTCGACGTATTGTTCGAAATAACCGATGAGTCTGTGTAAAATATATATCATCGATATTTGCCAACTGGTGCAAAAGAACAATCGTTTTTTCGTGCGCTCTTTTTTTTTTTTTTTTTTTTTATTGTTTTACTCACGCTTCCGCCACTTTGGAGACTTTGATGTTTCGTCTGTCCAGTCTTTGTTTAAGCATGTCGATCTCCCTTTGTAGGGTCTCCGCTGAGGGACTCGGATTTTGATCGGCGTGAGTTGGCGATATCCGTCCACCCGCAACACCCAGTTGCAGGTGTCTGCTCGCTTTTACTATCGGCTTGTTACTCCTACAGGCTTTCTTTATATCCATTTCAGTGGTATTTACACAGCCCGGCTAATTTTTTTTTAAAAAGAAACAGATATTAATTTATATTTTATTGTATTCGTATATTGTATAGTCAATTAAATTTAAACCAAATTATAAATTATATTTTATTGATTTCATTTTGATTCCTCATAGGGGAAGTTTTGTTTTCATTAAAAAAAAAATTATACTGAGAATGGTCCAAAACGTTCAGAAAAATGATTTTAAAATAATGAGGAAGTAATGTGCAAGGTTCTACTTTGCATCCTTGTTTAAATTAGATAAATAAACATGTTGTGAATTCGCTTTTTCTATTTCGTTATTCCGTTATTTCGTTATTATTAGAGCGTTTCCAAAAGTAAATGTGATAACGTATATTTTTTTAAATAATTCAACATTCCATAAAATCACAAATTTCATACCGTTTGTCACTAAATTATACATATATAATGGCTGAATATTGTTTCATTTATACACAAAATTTGAGTTTGCTTTCTCAAGTTTTGCAAAAGTTACAATAGAGCGATAATGTCAACTTTTTGAAAAATTCAAAATTCCATAAAATCTGAACCACTTTACCGATTCGAGCCAAATTTAATACCAAATAACATTGAGTGCACCTGCTCTTATAACCAACTATTTAGCAAAATAGACTAAATTTTACGAAAGTTAGAGCGAACACCTCCTTTTTTAAAAAAATTCAAAACGACATAAAATTGTACAATTCTACGTGTCCTGACATAAAAATCTCAATTTTTTTTTTCATGAAAACAAAGCTTCCTCTATGAGGAAGCAAAATGAGGAAGCAATTTGCAAAGTTCGACTTTTTAAATTTATAATTATGAAATAAATTATACTATTCATGTATATTTCACAAAGATCTAATTTCAAGCTTAAATCAATTTTATTAAAAAAATACTTATTATAACAAAAAATATGCATATATTTTCTGATAATTTTACCATTGGTCGATGAACGTCCCAAAAAGCTCTTTCCTGACTATCGAGCACTTTTCTTTCAAGTTTGTCCCTCTTTTTGTCGACTTTGCTCTGCGCTTCGGCTTGCATGAATATAAATTCCCATTTTCTGGAAAACATCTTTTGCAGCCTCGCGAGATTCTCCGCCTCGTAGTCGGCCAATTCCAATCGTGTTTTGTTCTGCATCGTCCTTTTGCACAGGTACACGGCTGCAAGATTTTTTGTTTTTGTAATCAAATGTCACAGAGTCAATAAATAATTTAGCTTTCGAGTTTCGTTGAATATTGTTTAAAATACAAATATTTTTCGTATATTATCGTCTCGTCGTAGCGTCATCGATTTTTTTTTATATACCATAATCGGTGTTCTCCGGCTCCCAGCAATTGGACGGCCAGAAGTAGGGCGTTTGAAATCTGTAGAAGGTGTTGTCGTTTTTCACGGTGAGACAGTGATCGTCTATGGGAAAGAAATAGCCGTGCGATGCCATCAGATGAGCTACGTGAAGGGCTTCTTGATCGTCGATCTCCATATTCTTCATCATCCAGGCGATGAGATCAGTGCCTATGTAAAGAAATGAAAAACGATAAGAATAAAGAGATATTAAATTTCTTAAACAACTAAAATCGCACAGCGAAGAATTATTAAATAAATAACAAATTTATTAAGAAATAATAAAAATGAAATAAAAATAATAATAAATAAAAAAATGTATTAAGAAATAATAAAAATGAAATAAAAATAATAATAAATCAAAAATTTATTGAGAAATAATAAAAATGAAATAAAAGTTATAATAAATAAAAAATTTATTGAGAAATAATAAAAATGAAATAAAAATAATAATAAATCAAAAATGTATTAAAAAATAATAAAAATGAAATAAAAATAATAATAAATAAAAAATGTATTGAGAAATAATAAAAATGAAATAAAAATAATAATAAATCAAAAATGTATTGAGAAATAATAAAAATGAAATAAAAATAATAATAAATAAAAAAATGTATTAAGAAATAATAAAAATGAAATAAAAATAATAATAAATCAAAAAATGTATTAAGAAATAATAAAAATGAAATAAAAATAATAATAAATCAAAAATTTATTAAGAAATAATAAAAATGAAATAAAAATAATAATAAATCAAAAATGTATTAAGAAATAATAAAAATGAAATAAAAAAAATAAAAAATAAAAAAAGTATTAACCATTTGGAAGCTACGAGAGCACAAACAACGAACTGATAAAGTCACTCTAATTAAAACGCGTGACACTCCTTTTTTTTCATTCGTTTGTTAACAATAATATTGAAATTTTGTAAAATCCCTCGACTGGAAAATTCTAATTAAGATAAGACTATTTGCAGCTACAAGTGTCTAGCTAAAAAAAAAAAAAAAAAAACAACACGACATAGTCACGCAAGTTACAAACGGAAAATGTAGCATTTTGCGTGACTCCAGTATTTGCATTGAAGACACGCAAACAAGAGTTCAATATAGCGTAAAATATTCATTACGAGACTGCGAACAAAGATTTCACGCGAAAAGAAAGAAAAAAAAAAAATAATGTCAGCTATTATTTTCGCAAACAAAAAACGCAACGTATATTTCTCGCTCGATAAATATTTTCTGCTATATAGTTATTTAGTTTTTTTACGTAGATTTTTGCTTTTGAATCCATTTAAATTCTCGTAGAAACTTTGTAAGTTTTGCAAGTTTCGTATTTACGCAAAAACTGTGCTTTGAATCGTACGTAAAACTTTACAGATCCGCAATTTTTTAATTCGTGTGAAAATGATGTGACACCAATATTTTTGAATTCACGAAAAACTATTTTCCGGTCACGACATTTTTAAATCATCGTAAAATGCGAAAAAAATGTTTTGCAGTCGCTAGAAATTCACTTCTGTTTTTGCGTGTCTTTACCGCAAATACAATAAAGTCACGCCAAGTTTTACATTCGCGCGAGCACTTGTAACTTGCGTGACTACAAAATTCCTGCCGTTTCTTGTATTTTTTGTGGATCACGTTTTAACTGAGAACGCCCGTAAATTTATTATTACAATTTATGGTATAATATAATAATATTTTAAAATTAAAAAATGATTATTAATAATGATTTATATTTAAAAAATAAATGAAATATATATTGATAAATAATTTTATCATTCCATTTATTAGTCAAAATAATATTCCAAAATTATGAGAGTAGTAGAAATTATTTTTTTTTAAATCAACCTATTGTCCATTAAAAATATCAAAATATTTTTAAATCAAAAAATGATAATCAATGATAATGTACATTAAAAAAAATAAAATGAAATATAAATTAATAAATAATTTTATTATTCCATTTATTATTCAAAATAATATTCCAACATTATGAGAGTAGTAGAAATGATTTTTTTTTAAATCAACCTATTGTCTATTAAAAATATCAAAATATTTTTAAATCAAAAAATGATAATCAATGATAATGTACATTAAAAAAAAATAAAATGAAATATATATTAATAAATATTTTTATTATTCCATTTATTATTCAAAATAATATTCCAAAATTATAAGAGTAGTAGAAATGATTTTTTTTTAAATCGACCTATTGTCCATTAAAAATATCAAAATATTTTTAAATCAAAAAATTATAATCAATGATAATGTACATTAAAAAAAAGTAAATGAAATATATATCAATAAATAATTTCATTATTCCATTTATTATTCAAAATAATAGTCCAAAATTATGAGAATAGTAGTAGAATTGATTTTTTTTTAAATCAACCTATTGTCCATTAAAAATATCAAAATATTTTTAAATCAAAAAATTATAATCAATGATAATGTACATTAAAAAAAAAAATGAAATATATATTAATAAATAATTTTATTATTCCATTTATTATTCAAAATAATATTCCAAAATTATGAGAGTAGTAGAAATGATTTTTTTTTTAAATCAACCTATTGTCCATTAAAAATATCAAAATATTTTTAAATCAAAAAATTATAATCAATGATAATGTACATTAAAAAAAAAAATGAAATATATATTAATAAATATTTTTATTATTCCGTTTATTATTCAAAATAATATTCCAAAATTATGAGAATAGTAGTAGAATTGATTTTTTTTTAAATCAACCTATTGTCCATTAAAAATATGAAAATATTTTGAAATCAAAAAATGATAATCAATGATAATGTACATTAAAAAAGAATAAATGAAATATATATTAATAAATATTTTTATTATTCCATTTATTATTCAAAATAATATTCCAAAATTATGAGAATAGTAGTAGAATTGATTTTTTTTTAAATCAACCTATTGTCCATTAAAAATATCAAAATATTTTTAAATAAAAAAATGATAATCAATGATAATGTACATTAAAAAACAGTAAATGAAATATATATTAATAAATAATTGTATCATTCTATTCATTATTCAAAATAATATTCAAAAATTATGAGAGTAGTAGAAATGATTAAAAAAAAAAATCAAACTATTGCCCATCACTGCTCTAAGCAGCGATTCTCGAGAAGACTTTAGAAAGGAATTTAAAATTTTTTTTTCAATTTCATTACCAGTGAAAACCGAAGGAATCTTCGTCATAAAGCTCTTGACCGTTCTCACAGGCACGCCGTTGACCTCGTCCAACATTTTCTCCACTATAGACTCCATCTGCAAAGAAAAATAGATTGTTTGCCATAATTCGTTGACCGAAGGTGGTAAAGCTCTGCCCTCCGGTGTTTATCGAGGAAAGGAGAGAGAAAAAAAAAAAAAAAAAGAGAGAAAAGCGGATAGTAAGTTGAGTGAAGGAACGAGAGATGACCAAAGTAACCACCAAGACCTCAAAAGCTATAATTCAACACCGCGTTGGTTCCTGTATCGCTGCTCTATCTCACTCTTCCTCTCTCATCGTCGCTGGACCTCAGACGAACGAACCAACAGCTTTAGGTACGATCGATCTTTTCGGAGCCAACGTAAGTCGACACTATAAAAGCGCGGGCGGAAAGAGCTCCACCGCGCTACTCATCTTCGCTTCATCTTCACGGACGGCCCGGAGGAGATTCGAGACGAGAGAAGATATAGAAACCTCATTCCCTTGGGAGAGTTTTCAGGAAGATTGACAGCCCGTACACAGAAACGAATGAGAAATCGACCTGATTTTCCTAACGACTGCAATCGGCGACGGGGAGAACACGAGACACGACAGAGTGAAAAGTTTGCAAGTTCCTCGGGGAATTACAAAAATGAGAGCGCGCCGAAATCGTCGTCAACATCGTAAGCATATTTTTTTTATTCGGTAAATTTATTGGCGAATTTTTAATTGGTATTTATTCGTTTTATTCGATCTCTTTACTCAGTGTAATTTAGTTTCTATTTTTTTTAAACTATCATAGCTTGAGAGTGTCACCCTAAAATTTTTATGAAACAGAATTGAAAGTTGCAAGAGTTATGAATTTTTTTTTTAGTAAAACTGGTCATTTTTTACGCTTTGAGGCCTCGAAGATTTTTCCTCCCTCTTTAAAATTCAATAAAAATATAATACAGTGAATACGACATCATGGAGCGTTCAAACTAATATCCTGAATTTATGCGAACCATTCGGAACGATAAAACTTTAGAAAAACGACTCCAAAACCGTAGCATTTTTATTATTTTGTCTAGTGTGAAGCGTTCGAGGCTTATTAAATTCTGCCTTTCTATTTAACACCTCAAAGTGAGTTGTGAATAGGTCCTTCATTCAGCGACAGTAGTTAGTGCGATGCCGGGAGCAGCCGCGATTCGACCTGATTTTTTCTTCTTCTTTTTTTTGTTATCGTTACAATGGGATTCCTGATGAATGAGAGTCGGTATTAATGCGATGTGGAGAAGAAAACGAAGAGAGCCAAAGTCTGGGTAAGCCAAATAAAAGCTCACAGGGTATCCTGTTTTCATACCAAACACTGCAGCACATGACTCTGCACTCATCATTACGCCATTAGATAGAAATAATATCTCATCTCATCAGTTTCGCGCCGCAATCTTTGAGCTTGGTGACGTTGGGACACACATCAAGCGGGGCTATCGATAAATCCTGAATTAACAAAATTGCAGCATCACGTCTAATCGCATTGGACAGACGCTGCAGCGGAAAAAATCATTAGGAATTGGAAAAACGATGGGCGACGACGTGGCGACGAGAACGAGAGCGAAGAGAGAGAGAGAGCTATCTGAACGGAACTCGTGCGGCAAATCGTTCGCCTCTCGTTGGGTCATAGCTGGCCGTATTCCAAATGAATGAAACACGTGCGAGAGCATCAGCCAGTTGAAAACGTTTCGCTGCTCTCTGGCAAATCTCGCGTGAATCTGATAAATAGTTGGTAGTCGTTGGCTCTCTTTGTTTTTCTACTTTTTTTCCTCGTTGTTTCTTCTCTCGCAGCCTCGTACGCGTAGAAAACGGAATGACAAACAAATGTTCGCCAAGTTCAGTGACGAAATAAATGTGGTAGCTTTCACTGCTACATTTATTTGGTATGTAAAGCGCTCGCTGGTACTTCCGCTCTTTTTTTTTTTCTTTCTTTCTTTTTCTCTTTTTCCTTTTGGTTCGCTCTCATTTCCACAGGAACCATCGTTGATCACACGATTGTATCGCATTTTTCTTGATGTTGTCGTTGTCGTTGTACCTTTTTGTACACGAGATAATTGGGACTGTCCTCGGCACAGGTCGCCGTTGCGTTTGGCGAGGCGTTTGGTTTCTTCTCGTCGGCTGTTGTACCTCCCTCGTCCTTCTTGCCCTTTGGCGTTACGGCCGTACCCTTGCCAACCGAACCGCCGCGTTCACTCGCGCCCTTGGAGCCGTTACTCTCCGCCGGCTTACGCCGGCAGGCGGATTTTTCGGAGCTCATGGTTACCATATCCACGCTAAGGGAGGTGCACCATCGCCCTCCTGAAACACAGAAACAAAAAGTTGTAGAGTTGTACTTTGCACATTCTTCATTCATTTTTTTTTTTCGCAAAGCAGTTTGTGATTTTTCAGGTTTTAGCAGATTACATTTCCATTTTTCACGGATCTCTGTGAGGAAGGTTATTTATTAATTTTGGTTTCCTAATAGAGGAAGCTTTGTGAAAAATGGAAATGTAATCTGTTAAAACATGAAAAATCTGAAATTGCTCCGAAATCATAACCCATTTACCGATCTTCATCAAATTTGGTACATAGCAATGGTGAATATTTTTCATCTGTATTTTATATTTCGAAAAAGTTTTAATTCGTTCATCGTTAGTTCACCTGAGTTTTAAGAAAATGACAATTTTTTCTAAATTTCAAAATCACGTAAAATCTTAATCGCTTTACCGATCATTAACAAATTTGGTACGTAGCAGCACTGAGTATTATTTATCGTCTGTAGAAAATATCAGTTGATTTCGTGAGATTTTACGGGAGTTAGAGGAAGACGTAAATTTTTTGAAAAATTCCAAATCTCATAAAAACCCAATAAGAATTGAAAGTTGCAAGAGTTATGATTTTTCTTTTAGCAAAAATGGTAATTTTTTTCGCATTGAGGCCTCGAAGATTTTTTTATTCAGTAAATGTATTGGCAAATTTTAAATTGCTATTCATTTGTTTTATTCGACCTCTTTACTCAGTGCAATTTTTTTCTATTTTTTTTTTCTTAAACCATCATAACTTAAGAGTGTCATCCTCAAATTTTTATGAAAAACAATTGAAAGTTGCAAGAGTTATGATTTTTTTTCTAGTAAAAAAGATCATTTTTTATGCATTGAGCCCCCGAAGATTTTTTCTCCCTCCTCCGATTTTACGGTAGTAAAATTGCAAAGTTAAATAAAATTTCAACATATTTTTGAATTCTTTTGAAAATTATTATAAATTTTACACACACATCCATAGATACATTTTTCTCTAAACCACTTTTCTCGACGTTTTACACAATTTTAAGCATACTGACATAAAAATCTCCAAAAAGAAAAAAATGTCACAAGAACAAAGCTTCCTCTAAGAGGAAGCACTAAAACAAGTGTGTTTAATTATATAAAAAAACTTTTTCCCACAACAGAATTTTTTTTTCTTCTTTTATCATTAATATAATAATTGTCGATACGATTGGCGGTGATTGATAAAATTCGAATTGTTATCTCGTCAGAGCCACCCACTTTCCTCCTGAAAAAGTGGACGAACTCCGCGAGCTTGCACAAGGAAAATGTGTAATACTCTTCCAGCAATGGTGCAAAAACCAATCTTCCAATGGATGGATCATATTTGTAACGAGGGTTTCTCGGCATTGACATCCAGAAATAGGGCTTTTCTCTCTCTCTCTCTCTCTCTCTCTCTCTCTCTCTCTCTCTCTTGGTCGACGCGTGAGTCGTACACCACCAGAGATATTAAAAAAGGATTTGACGTACGTCTCGGCTCGCGCAGTTTATATCGGGAGCTCAACGTCATATCGAGCGCACGAATCAAAAGCGAGGAAGCTTTTGATCGTTCCCGGTGATGATTACTTCCGAGGCAAAAAAAAAAAAAAAAAAAAAAAAATGCTGGGGAGAATGAGGAGGGGTTTTTTCCTTCGACAACCCTCGGAGAGAGCATAGGAATTTCCCCTTGTCACCTGCTACGATTCTACAACATCTCAAGGAGGAGCCTCGACACCCTATTTCACTCATCCGTGATGGCAACCAGAAATACGACGATTCGCGCTGGCACTGTGTCTCGTTTTTCCACAAACATTTCATTCACCTTCAGCTCTGTGTATTTTTTTTTTTTTTTTTTTTATCATTTATTCGGACAGTAAATCGTAAAAAATTGCCATTGTTTCAACAACAATGTTATTTATTTTAAATGTCAAGAGAATATTTTATTGCTTCAAACTCACCGATAAAAATGAAATATGCTCGGAAAAGTGTACAGAGCGTTTCACCTGGGTCTCACCTCTTTTATTTGCCATTGGGGCCGCAATTTTTTGTATTTTATACATTTTTTTTTTGATGCTGCAACTCGAAAAAGGTTTAAGAAACTGATATAAAAGTTGGCATAAAATTTTATCGCAGTAATACGATTTTTGGTAGATTTATAAATTCGGTCAGATTTTATAGAAATTGTAATTTATGATTTAAAAAAAAAAGTAATATAACATAATTTAATATAATTAAAAAATTATAAGTAGAATTAAAAATACATAAATGTTTGTGGCAGAATGTTATTGAATCATTTTTTTTAATGCTGTAACTCGAAAAAAGGTTTAAGAAACTGATATAAAAATTGGCATAAAATTTTATCGCAGTAATACGATTTTTGGTAAATTTATAAATTAGTTCACATTTTATAGAAATTGTAATTTATGATTTAAAAAAAATGTAATATAACATAATTTAATATAATTAAAAGGGCTGAAGGACTCCGGTCGATGGCCCTTTGACAATTTTTATGTTAACATTTAAAATTTATGTATGTGTCATAAAGAAAAAAAATGTGTAAATTGTCAATAAATCACTATTACTACTACTATAATAAAAAAATAATAAGTAGGATTAAAAATACAACCAATGTTTGTAAGAGAATGTTATTGAATCATTTTTTTAAAATGCTATAACTCGAAAAAAGGTTGAAGAAACTGATATAAAACTTGGCATAAAATTTTATCGCAGCAATACGATTTTTGGTAAATTTATAAATTAGTTCAGATTTCATAGAAATTGTAATTTATGATTTAAAAAAAAAAGTAATATAACATAATTTAAGATAATTAAAAAATTATAAGTAGAATTAAAAATACAACAAATATTTGTGGCAAAATGTTATTAAATCAGTTGTTTTTTCTGAAAATGCTATATCTCGAAAAAAGGTTGAAGAAACTGATATAAAACTTGGCATTACATTTTATCGCAGTAATACGATTTTTGGTAAATTTATAAATTAGTCCAGATTTCATAGAAATTGTAATTTATGATTTAAAAAAATATAATAAAACAATTTAATATCATTAAAAAATTATAAGTAGGATTAAAAATACAACAAATGTTTCTGGCAAAACGTTATTAAATCAGTTTTTTTTTCTGAAAATGTTATATCTCGAAAAAAGGTTCAAGAAAACTTCAAAAAACAGGAAAACTGATATGAAACTTGGCATAAAAATTTATCGCAGTAAAACGATTTTTGTTAAATTTATAAATTAGTTCAAATTTCATAGAAATTGTAATTCCTGATTAAAAAAAAATAATAATATACCACAATCTATCATAATTAAAAAATTATAAGTAGAATTAAAAACACAACAAATGTTTCTGGCAGAATCTTATTAAATCAGTTTTTTTTTTCTGAAAATGTTATATCTCGAAAAAAGGTTCAAGAAAACTTTAAAAAACAGGAAAACTGATATAAAACTTGGCATAAAAATTTATCGCAGCAATACGATTTTTGTTAAATTTATAAATTAGTTCAAATTTCATAGAAATTGTAATTCATGATAAAAAAAAAATAATAATATACCACAATCTATCATAATTAAAAAATTATAAGTAGAATTAAAAACACAACAAATATTTGTGGCAGAATGTTATTAAATCAGTTTTTTTTTCTGAAAATGTTATATCTCGAAAAAAGGTTCAAGAAAACTTAAAAAAACAGGAAAACTGATATAAAACTTGGCATAAAAATTTTATCGCAGCAATACGATTTTTGGTAAATTTATAAATTAGTTCAAATTTCATAGAAATTGTAATTTATGATTTAAAAAAATTTAATATACCACAATCTATCATAATTAAAAAATTATAAGTAGAATTAAAAACACAACAAATGTTTCTGGCAGAATCTTATTAAATCAGTTTTTTTTCTAAAAATGTTATATCTCGAAAAAAGGTTCAAGAAAACTTCAAAAAACAGGAAAACTGATATAAAACTTGGCATAAAAATTTATCACAGCAATACGATTTTTGGTAAATTTATAAATTAGTTCAAATTTCATAGAAATTGTAATTCATGATTAAAAAAAAATAATAATATACCACAATCTATCATAATTAAAAAATTATAAGTAGAATTAAAAACACAACAAATATTAGTGGCAGAATATTATTGAATCAGTTATTCTTTTCAGTGAAGGATTTAGGCGGCTGTAAAAAAAGAAGCAACGGAGGATTATTACGAGCCGAGACAAATGATGCCTGAGTGAAGAGTTTCGCGTTACGAACGAGGAACGTCAAACTTTTCTACGAGATTCTATATCTCGTCGATTCTCACTATTCAAATTAGAGCTTTTGGCGAAGAATACCGTTGAGGGAAGCGAATGGGAGGAAGACAGGCGGAACGAGGAGACGGCGGCCGCTTTAATTATCCCTGAATCCGGATGACGCAGTTTGGTGACGCCTTCGGAGCACTTTGCTAATGCCAGAGTCTTGAAGATCCGTCATACACAGATAAATGGGATGAATGAAGCACTGTGTGGGAATTATTTACGCCCAGTAAAAGGTTCAACACACGGCGAACGGTTGAACCCTCTGTATTCAAGCGCTTTTATAGCACAATTGTCTTCGTATTCGAGGAATTACGTAAGATGGAAACATAATGTTATAACAGTTTCTAAAATTGGCAGTAATAATCTTTGCAACTGTAGTGAAAATAATTCGCACGGTAGAGGTGCCAATTTTTTTTTTGCTTCTTAATAGAGGAAGCTTTTATTTTGTTAATGGATTTTTTTTCGATATTTTAATGTCAGGATACTCAGAGTGGTCCAAAACGTCGAAAAAAGAGGTTTAGAAAAAAGTGTGTGTGTGTGGAGATTTTTTTTTGTTAACACGATAACTGTTGTAATTTATTATGTAACTTTTTCAAATTTGGTACGTACGTGGGCTGTCATATAATAATCTTTGGGATTTTATTTGGAGAGATTCCATTGAGTGGTTCAAATTTTATAGCATTTTGAATTTTTTTTTCTCAATGATTTAATGTCAGGATACTCAGAATGGTCCAAAACGTCGAAAAAAGTGTCTGTCTGTGCGCAGATTTTTTTGTTAGCACGATAACTGTTGTAATTTATTATGTAATTTTTTCAAATTTTGTACGTACTTGGGCTGTCATATAATAATCTTTGGGATTTTGTTTGGAGAGATTCCATTGAGTGGTTCAAATTTTATAGCATTTTGAAAAAAAAATTCTTCATGTTTTAATGTCAGGATACTCAGAATGGTCCAAAACGTCGAAAAAAGTGTCTGTCTGTGTGGAGATTTTTTTGTTAGCACGAAAACTGTTGTAATTTATCATGGAGCTTCTTCAAATTTGGTACGTAATTGGACTGTCATATAATAATGTTTGGTATTTTTTTTGGAGCGAATCCATTGAGTGGTTCAAATTTTATAGCATTTTGAATTTTTTTTTCTCAATGATTTAATGTCAGGATACTCAGAATGGTCCAAAACGTCGAAAAAAGTGTCTGTCTGTGTGGAGATTTTTTTGTTAGCACGAAAACTGTTGTAATTTATCATGGAGCTTCTTCAAATTTGGTACGTAATTGGACTGTCATATAATAATGTTTGGCATTTTTTTTGGAGCGAATCCATTGAGTGGTTCAAATTTTATAGCATTTTGAATTTTTTTTTTCTCAATGATTTAATGTCAGGATACTAAGAATGGTCCAAAACGCCGAGAAAAGTGGTTCAGAAAACAAAATGTCTGAGATTGTATTTGGAGCGAATCCATTGAGTGGTTCAAATTTTGTAGCATTTTGAAAAAATGTTTCTCGATGATTTAATGTCAGGATACTCAGAATGGTCCAAAACGTCGAAAAAAGTGTGCAGATTTTTTTTGTTAACACGATAACTGTTGTAATTTTTTATGTAACTTTTTCAAATTTGGTACATTCGTGGACTGTCATATAATAATCTTTGGAATTTTATTTGGAGCGAATCCAATGAGTAGTTCAAATTTTATAGCATTTTGAAATTTTTTTTTCTCGATGTTTTAATGTCAGGATACTAAGAATGGTCCAAAACGCCGAGAAAAGTGGTTCAGAAAACAAAATGTCTGAGATTGTATTTGGAGTGAATCCATTGAGTGGTTCAAATTTTATAGCATTTAAAAAAAAATGTTCTCGATGATTTAATGTCAAGATACTCGGAATGGTCCAAAACGTCGAAAAAAGTGGTTTAGAAAAAAGTGTCTGTCTGTGTGGATATTTTTTTGTTAGCACGATAACTGTTGTAATTTAACATGTAACTTCTATCAAATTTAATAATAATCTTTGGAATTTTATTTGGAGCGAATCCATTGATTGGTTCAAATTTTATAGCATTTACAAAAAAATTTTCTCGATGATTTAATGTCAAGATACTCAGAATTGTTCAAAACGTAGAAAAAAGTGTCTGTCTGTGTGGATATTTTTTTGTTAGCACGATAACTGTTGTAATTCAACATGTAACTTCTATCAAATTTAATAATAATCTTTGGAATTTTATTTGGAGCGAATCCAATGATTGGTTCAAATTTTACAGCATTTTGAAAATTATTTAAACAAGACCTTGCAAATTGCTTCCTCATTATTTTGTGCCTTTGACAAAGTTTCCTCTGTAAGGAAGCCAACATTGATCAAGATAATAGTTTCTCAAAGAGATGGCTTTTTCAAAGGTGCAAAATAATGAGGCAGCAATTTGCAAGGTTCTACTTTGCAGGCTTTTATTTTTTTTTCAATTAAAAAGAAGGATTTCATTACCGAATAAAATATACTCTGTTTATTCTGTTAACATTTACAATTCCTTGTCTCGTAAATACAATGAAAACACTGTATTTTATTCCCAAATGGAAAAGCTACATTTTTCTGCAATTTTGCACTTTTTTTTGCGTTTTTGCTGAATTACACAAAGATTTAATTCATTTCAAAATTTCGACACGATGCCATTCCGCTCCGATTATAAAAATTCCGATTGCTCACCAAGAAACTTTCGAAAAATTTTAAAATCATTTAAAACTTTTAAAAAGTACAAATTTTTTTTTTTAACTCTTTAATTTCTTTTAAAAGAAACTTTCGATTATTTTGTCAATTATTTCCAAAGTAGAAGCAGACGAGAATTTAAAAAACCCACAATTTTTCTGTAAAATCCAAAAACTTCTGTGGGCCAGTTTTTATCTATTCAACTTTCTTAAATATTTAGTCCAACAAGCTGTCCTAAAATTGTGCATTTAAATAGCAAGTAATATCTACAAAAATATTTCCTACAAAAAATTTGGCAATCCTCTTGTGATAAAAGAAATTTATTCAAACTCGTAGCCAAAAAAAAAAAATTGATTTTTCAATTCAATCGTCGAAACGGTTGAAAATTTTAATTAAAAAAAATGCATTGCTCTCCATAAATTTGCGATTAATTAAAAACAAATAACCCGGAAGTTGTTGAATCTGCGGTGAACCCGAATAATCAAGTAATTCCGCTTCAACTATATCCCAATATTACAGACTAATATCCCGAGTAATATCCATATAGAAGCAGCTGAAAATTCCAGCCGCTACTAGACCGCTCACTGCACATAATATAATATCATAATGAAACGGAGTTTCAACTACACCGTTTAAGCTTACGTATATTAACGTTCGTCCCAAACTTGCCAAGTTGAGATAAAGAGAATACTCTGCTTGCTGAGATTAGAATTTTAAGTGACGGTATAATCCGTGTGCCTCTGATATTATTCGAACTGCTTAATGCAGCTTTGACGAGGGAGGGAGCGCAAAAAAAAAAAAAAAAAAAGAAAAAAAAAACTGTGGCCTCTTCGTCGCTCGGTTTGCGTTGCTCGTTATCAAAGTTGAGGAATTAATTTTGCGCGAAAACCACTCGGGACTTCATTGGAGCGACGGTCAAGGGCCTCGGATTCTGGTACACCCAATTTTCGTGGGTTGACGCTGGGTGCCAGGCAAAAATCTATGGGGCATTCCATATGGTTATTCATACAGGAAGGAACCCTCTTCAATTTTTAAGGTATTTTTTTTTGGGAATATTTTTTTTCCAGGGTAAATTCTCGTAGTTTTATGAGATTTTTACTTTGCATTTAATAAAAAAAAAAGGGTGCGAGTGAATTTGCATTTTGCTTCCTGATTGTTGAAGATTGGTCATAGAGCATTGCTCGAGGAAGTAGATTGGTTTGTGTTTGGGATCATTGTAGAGGAAGCTTTGTAAATTATGAATGTCAACGAAATTTCATTTATGAGAAAACAAAACGAGTAATTTTGTTTGTAAAAGCGTTCCAAAGACTAATCCGTTTATAGTTCTTGATCATTTACTGATCATTGAATAACTTCTTCACTCCTCGAGGTAATAAACCAGCTGTGCAACGCAAACACACTTTTTTTTTGAAGATTTCAAAATGTATAAACTGGATTTTTCAACCAAGGTTCACCAAATTCTAAATCATACATTTTTCAAAGTTTCTAGACTTTTTGGGACATTCTCAACACGTTTTTATGAAAATCTTGAAAAAAAAAATGTCACCATAACAAAGCTTCCTCTATGAGGAAGCAAATTCGATATAAATAATATGGCCACTTTTTTTTCGTCGTCTTTTTTTTGTCACCTTTTATTAGAAAAATGGACTAAAAATCTGCAATCAAAACTCAACCTTTTAATCTTTAACCTAATTTTAACCTTTAATTTAAAATACCAAACCTTCATATTTGAATTAAAATGTTATCGTTTTATTTTACAAGAATTAAAAAAAAATTGTTATCTTTCGAAAGATTCATTACATAAGATAGTTAAAAAAAAATGATATGAAAAAAAAACACTTTTTATTTTTGTAAATCAAGAACGGCTCTATATAAAAATTTAACAAAAATCACACATGTTATTTTGAGTGATAACAGCATAAAAAAATACTAGGGAGGTTGAATACATTTTATCTTTTATGAATTACCATGAAATAAAAATTTAACAAAAATCACAGATGTTATTTTGTCTGATAACAGCATAAAAAAAATACTAGAGAGGTCGAATACATTTTATCTTGTATGAATTACTATGAAATAAAAATTTAACAAAAATCACAGATATTATTTTGTCTGATAACAGCATAAAAAAAATACTATGTAGGTCGAATACAATTTATCTTCTATGAATTACCATGAAATAAAAATTTAACAAAAACCACAGATGTTATTTTGTCTGATAACAGCATAAAAAAAATACTAGGGAGGTCGAATACATTTTATCTTTTATGAATTACCATGAAATAAAAATTTAACAAAAATCACAGATGTTAATTTGTCTGATAACAGCATAAAGAAAATTCTAGGGAGGTCGAATATATTTAATCTTGTATGAATTACCATGAAATAAAAATTTAACAAAAATCACAGATGTTATTTTGTCTGATAACAGCATAAAAAAAAATACTAGGCAGGTCGAATATATTTAATCTTGTATGAATTACCATGAAATAAAAATTTAACAAAAATCACAGATGTTATTATGTCTGATAACAGCATAAAAAAAATACTAAGGAGGTCGAATACTTTTTATCTTTTATGAATTACCATGAAATAAAAATTTAACAAAAATCACAGATGTTATTTTGTCTGATAACAGCATAAAAAAAATACTAAGGAGGTCGAATACTTTTTATCTTCTATGAATTACCATGAAATAAAAATTTAACAAAAATCACAGATGTTATTTTGTCTGATAACAGCATAAAAAAAATACTAGGGAGGTCGAATACATTTTATCTTGTGTGAATTACCATGAAGTGCTGTAAAGTAAAGCACGAAAGTCAAAGTTCTCTTCTTTTCTCGAGGGCACCGCGTTTCTTCCCCTGCGGACTTACAGCTCGCGCGCAAACTTTACGAATAGTTACAAGTTTGGAATCTATCGTTCTCGGGGACCAAGAGAAGCGCATCTGTCGGCAGACACAGCCCGTATCACCGGAGAGGGACGAGTTCGTCCAACAGCCTTGTTATTCCTTTTCATTCCACCTCAAACTTATGGCTTCTGCCAGTTCCGTTTAACCGTAGCAGATGCAAAAGACACGAGGGAACTCCGAGAGACGAGTCGAGGAGAAAAGTCGAAGTAACTGGTGTTCGAATATCAGATATATTCTGGACGAGCCATCGTCATCTCATCTCCCACGGATACCCAAAACTATCTCGTTTCCGGCATCTCGTGCAGCTGAGCACGTGGATTTCAAAGTTTATATTCGAGTGACATTTACGGGGCATTCCAGGTCAAATCGACAGGGTCGTGACCCTCATATTTTTTTATTGCTTTTTTCCTCAAAGTATGTTGAAAAGCGACACAAAAAAATGCTCGACAGAAAAATTCAGATTTTTTTTTTTAAATTCGCTTGGTCACAATAAGAAAAATCTGAATTACTTAAAAACTACGTCACCGATTCTATTGAATTTTTTACAGTAAATTCTTTGTTGAAAAAGAAAATTTTTGAGCCTAGTCCGGAGATGGGGAAGCAACGGGAACTGGCGGGAAAAATTAAATAGAAATTTTTTAAATCGCAGAAAATCTGTATTATCTTGCAATTTAATAGAAATACAGCCCCTATTCATTTATAACGTACAACAGATTTTTGAAAAATCTGTCTTTTTTTGCAAAAAAAAGAATAATCTTCTTAATTTTTTATTGCTTTTTTCCTCAAAGTATGTTGAAAGGCGACACAAAAAAATGCTCGACAGAAAATTTCAGATGTTTTTTTATTTTTATATTTACTTGGTCACAATAAGAAAAATGTGAATTACTTAAAAACTACGTCACCGATTCTGTTGAATTTTTTACAATAAATTCTTTATTGAAAAAGAAAATTTTTGAGCCTAGTCCGGAGATGGGGAAGCAACGGGAACTGGCAGGAAAAAATAAACAGAAATTTTTTAAATCGCAGAAAATCTGTATTATCTTGCAATTTAATAGAAATACAGCCCCTATTCATTTATAACGTACAAAAGATTTTTGAAAAATCTGTCTTTTTTTGCAAAAAAAGAAAAATCTTCTCAATTTTTTTACAGTAGTTCCAATTATTTCTCCATGTCTGGACTAGTCTCAAAAATTTGGTTTTTCAATCAAGAATTTCTGTCGAGCATTTTTTTCTGCCGCCTTTCAACATACTTCGAGGAAAGAAAACCAATAAAAAATGTGATTTTGGGAATAAAATTTGTCTTAAAAAAAAAACGTTGCGATATATATACATATATGGGGCATTCCATCTGGCATCGAAATTGTCTTATTCAAGAAATAATCTTTGTATATTAAAAATTTCAAAACCAAAAAATTAATTATCTCCAATTTTGACGAAACCAAATTATCGAACGACACGTTTTAAAAATCTGAAAAAATTCTGAAAAACTTTTTTTCGAAAAACATTACTCCAGTTAGTGAACGTTTTTTTTTCGTAGATCGATCCTCCACTCTACACGGACGATCGATAAATTTTAATAAAGTTCAGATGCTTCAGAAATTGAAAAGGCAAACGTGGTAGGTCTATCAATTTACCTCAAAGCTGACCATAAAAGGATTCGCCTTTCCACGCCTTTCATATGCATCTATAGGAAAATAAAAAAAAAAAAAAACCAAAAAAAAAGAACGAAAAATTGTAAGAAAAAACGGTATCGAAACTGCAACTAACCCCGGTCTTTTTTACAGTATGTGGTGAGCAAGTGGCATCATTGCAGCAGCAGCAGCAGCACCACCACCAGCAAAAGCAGAGAGTGAGCCGCTGCTTTGTTTTCGAGGACCCTTTGAAGCTCTCTCTCTCATCAGACTCGACAACTGCTCGCCCAGTAGGAAAGCCAAAGCTACACACGAATATATTATGTACAGTATATCATCGATGTATGCTATACATATATATATATATATACTATATTGATCACGACTGATCTTTTGGTGCACATCCCGCGCTTTTTCGTTGGGAGGGTTCGTTCAGTTGGAGTCTTTCGCTCTCGATATCCTCGAGGAAAAGGCACACACACATATATGTATTATGTCACCTGTATACCTGGTACGTGCCTAGAGGATTTGTGATAAACTGAACACGAGCCTCGACGGTCGTTCGCACGAAGCTTTTGATATATGTATTATACAGGAGTGTGTATAGGCTGGTTTATAGTCGATGTGACAAATATATAGTTGGGGTATAGTTAAATACCGTTGTTCGTGCACATATCAGCCGCGACGATATATGCGAAGGGGAATCGATTCCACGGCTCGACTATCCGTTCCGCAAACTCAATCTCTCGTATATCAACTCCTTCGTGCATACATCTGATACTAACTGCATAATTCTGATAAATAGTGTGCATGTATTACGATCACCTCTAGGTAGCAGGACGAGGAAAGAATGCTTGTTCAATTCATTGAGCTTTTGCTGAAACTTTTGTTCCTTATCAGAAGGAAAGATCTGCAAAGTGGAACCTCGCCAAATTGGTTTATCATTTCTTTTTTTGCTTCGTCATAGAGGAAGCTTTGTTTTTGGGAACATTTTTTTTTTCGATTTTTTCATGTTGGCGCACTTGGAATGGTTCGAAACGTCGAGAAAAGGGATTTTTGCGAAATTTTTCATGTATTCTCCGGAAATTTGGGGCACGCAAGTGGGTTATCATACAACTACTTTTGGGATTGCAGTCGACGCGAATCGGTTGAAGAATTCGAATTTTACAGCATTTTGAAAGGCTGAAATTTTGAACAAAAACGAACTTACAGTGAACCATGATTGGTGCCAAGTTTGACGAGAATCTATAGAGTGCTGGAAATTTTATTGCAATTTTCATTTTTTTTTTGAATGTCCGTAAACACTTCTACTTTTCTAAATTCTGGGATGACCTGCTGCAATTTACCGCGTGATTTCACAATTATTGAGTATCGAAGATGAATTTATTTTAGGGGACACTCGCTATGTTGATAAATTTCGATTTTATTCCAAAAAAAGCAAAACATTGCTGTCGCGAACAAAAAAAAATTCGACTTTTTTAGGCAGATTTCAATGAAATTTGGCAGACATTTGGATTGTCCTAGAACTCGGTCTGGGTATAAATTTTACGCAAATTGCTCGAGCGGTTCAAATTTTTATAATGTTTTTTAATTTTTGAAAAATCTCGTTCGAGCATTCACTCGCGCAAATTGCGAGATATCGAGCTTAAATTTGTTTTACTTCTAGATTGTGATAAAACAAGGCTTTAATTCAAATTTGGCACAAATCGGTCGAGTAGTTCGAATTTTATAAGATTTTTTATTTTTTGAAAAATAAAAAGATACCAGCTTCAAATTTATTTCACATATTGAGCACCGTGAAACGCGGTTTGAGTACAAATTTGAAGAAAATCGGTTGAGAGTTTTAAATTTCATGACGATTCTAAAATTTCAAAAGCTTGTGAATGCGATTTTGTGATAAAAAATTCGTGAATCGGTAAAAATCTCGATAAAAATGTCTTTCATGTACAAATGAGTCATGAAAGTAGAACCTTGCAAATTGCTTCCTCATTATTCTCCACTTTTTACAAATGTCCACGTGTATGGAAAGCTCTACTTTGCAAATTATTTTCTCTACAAAGTTTCCTCTCTAAGGAATCCAAAGTGTACAAACGTACTTTTAGGATTTTTCTCAATTTTTCAGCCAGCTCCAAATTTTCCATCTTGTTGATGAACCGGAGGCAGATCATTCATTATTAGACTAATAAATTTGCCATCATCAAACGCACGCATCGCCTTCGAATAAATTTCACGCATACGAAGGAATAATCTCTCCGTGCTTCAAAGTTTCAAGGTTTTCTCTCCCATTCTGTTTCGAGAATATCCTCTCGGCCCACGCATTTAAATTAATCCCTTAATCCAATGAATTCGATGAGCCAACCCGGCCCAGAACAACTCCCCGACGCTATTCACACAGAGCACCGGAGTAACTGCGAAAATTTTCATTTTCATTTAATGTCGTTGGACGTTTGTCGTCGAGCCAAAGATCTATCGCTGCCGAAGAAAGAAAGAGCATTTATAGCAAAAAACTCTCTCTCTCTCTCTCTCTCTCTCTCTCTCTCTCTCTCTCTCTCTCTCTCTCTCTCTCTCTCTCTCTCTCTCTCTCTCTCTCTCTCTCTCTCTCTCTCTCTCTCTCTCTCTCTCTCTCTCTCTCTCTCTCCCCCCCTCTCCCCCCCCCCTCCCCCCCTCGTCCGCGTGAGGGCAGGAAAAAGGGAGAGAGAGAGAGAGAGAGGGAGAAAGAAAGAGAGAAAGCTTTACCCTACGATTGAGAGGGTGAGAGTGAGATGAAGCGATGAGTATTGATTACCAGTCCTCCTCCAGCAGCAGTAGTTCTACTACCACCGGGAGGACTCGGCGTTCGCGTGCATATACACAGGCAACACGGTAGCTGCTGGCTGCTGGATAGTTATACGTATAGGTATATTATACTCTATAGCCCAACGACCTAACGACCACAGTGTACCTTCGCGCCAACTCCACCAAGTCCCAACGTCGCCTCCAGGCCTCCTGCTACTGTTCCATCGCTCTGGTGCTTCTGTGCTTCTGTGTTGTAGATGTGGTGCCTTTGGTGTAGGGCGCATATAGCAAGAGGAACAGAGAGAGAGAGAGAGGGTGAGAGAGTAAAAAGGGGGAAAACTCTGTGTGCCGAAGCCACCTGTAGTTTCCCGTCGGTGATTCTACTATTTTCGGACCTCGATCCCGCGTGTCTCTCACATAATATGAGCCTTTCTCTGTCAATGCGGCTACTTTTTTTTTTTTTTTTTTTTTTCTTTTTTTGCTGACCCTCAGTTTTATTACAATTAGCCGGATTTGAATTTTATTTTCTTGTGTTTTTTTTAAATCCGACTTTTTGGAGTATTTTGGATTTTTGCCTTCGTTTTCATGAATTTCTTTTTCTTTGCAATGTTGAGAATAAAAAAATTTCAACATATTTTTGAATTTTTTCTTGAGATCCGCAAGTTTGAATTTTGAACCCCGGTCACACACATCCATACATGCATTTTTTCGAAACCACTTTTCTCGACGTTTTAAACAATTTTAAGCATACTGACATGAAAATCTCGAATAAAAAAGATTTTCACGAAAACGAAGCTTCCTCTATGAGGAAGCAAAAGGAAACATTTCAGTCAAGGGGTTCAAATTTAATGACATTGTGAATTTTTTGAAAAAATAGTTTGTCTTTGCTCTAAGTACCAAAATATGTTTTAAAAATAAAAAAAAAAAAAGGTTTATTTTTGCTTCAAGTACCAGAATCTATTTTAAAAAAGAAAAAACATCAGTTAAGGAGTTCAAATTTAATGACATAGTGAATTTTTCGAAAAAATAGTTTGTCTTTGCCCTAAGTACCAAAACCAGTTTTTAAAATTTAATTTAAAAAAAGGCTTATTTTTGCTTTAAGTACCAGAATCTATTTAAAAAAAGAAAAAATATCAGATAAGGGGTTGAAATTTAATGTAAATTTAAAAAAAAAAGTTACTGTTTTGACATAGAATGCCCTATACAGAAATGTACGTCGGGATGTTTCATCGTCACAGCTTCTCTTCACGGTTGTCTTTACCGTATTCGTACTTTATAGGTAGTGCACACCTATCGTCCGACTCTCGACGATGGACTCGTACGCTCGTGTATACACTTTTGCCGTCTATGTATACATATATATATATATATACACCGTGTCTCCACTATAACAACCCTCTTCCACTCAGCGGTTCATTTGTTACGGAAATTGATGAAAGACCCGAGAAACAGCTTGCGGCTCTGCGATTGTAATAGGAGCTTTTCAAGGTTCGAGGTACCATTAATTAAGTGGAAGCAATTATAAAGGTATTAAGAGGTATTGATTATCTGGGCTTTCTTTTACTTTTGAGTTTATTGGCTCGGAGGAGTTTAGTTTCTGAAAGCTATTTATCAGAATTTGGATTTATGCTTGAAAATGTATGAGGATCATGTGTGTGTGCGTTTTTTTATTAAACAATCGTTCGTTCTCGAAATATTCGAGTAGTGGGCAGTTGGTAGTAAATTTTTGTGTGCAACAAATGATTTTTAGAATTTCTTAGATTTTTCTTAGTGAAAATGATTTTTTCAAAATTTTCAAAATGCTGTAAAATTTGCATTTTTCAAACGATTCGCATCAACTGCAATCCCAAAAGATGTTGTATTTCAATTTTTATGTATTTTCCTCAAATTAGGACGCAAATCGTTTGAAAAATGCAAATTTTACAGCATTTTGAAAATTAAAAAAAAATCATTTTCACGCTATAACTTTTTTCAATTTTTCATGTATTTTCAATTTTTCATGTATTTTCAATTTTTCATGTATTTTCAACTTTTCATGTATTTTCAATTTTTCATGTATTTTTAATTTTTCATGTATTTTTAATTTTTCATGTATTTTCAATTTTTTTATGTATTTTCAATTTTTCATGTATTTTCAATGTTTCATGTATTTTTAATTTTTCATGTATTTTCAATGTTTCATGTATTTTCAATTTTTCATGTATTTTCAATGTTTCATGTATTTTCAATTTTTCATGTATTTTCAATGTTTCATGTATTTTTAATTTTTCATGTATTTTCAATGTTTCATGTATTTTCAATTTTTCATGTATTTTCAATTTTTCATGTATTTTCAATGTTTCATGTATTTTTAATTTTTCATGTATTTTCAATGTTTCATGTATTTTCAATGTTTCATGTATTTTCAATTTTTCATGTATTTTCAATTTT
This sequence comes from Perithous albicinctus, assembly GCA_964016905.1. Taxonomy (NCBI): domain Eukaryota; kingdom Metazoa; phylum Arthropoda; class Insecta; order Hymenoptera; family Ichneumonidae; genus Perithous; species Perithous albicinctus. The sequence continues at coordinate 8,663,350 of OZ024702.1, read as the reverse complement.
TCATGTATTTTCAATGTTTCATGTATTTTTAATTTTTCATGTATTTTCAATGTTTCATGTATTTTCAATTTTTCATGTATTTTCAATTTTTCATGTATTTTTTAAAATTTTTCATGTATTTTTAATTTTTCATGTATTTTCAATGTTTCATGTATTTTCAATTTTTCATGTATTTTCAATTTTTCATGTATTTTTAATTTTTCATGTACTTTCAATGTTTCATGTATTTTTAATTTTTCATGTATTTTCAATGTTTCATGTATTTTTAATTTGATAATTTGGTTGAGAAAAATACATGAAAAATTGGGCTAGTGGGCTTGAGTACCAAATTTGAGGAAAATACATGAAAAATTGCGGCAGTATGCTAACAAGGCAATTTGCACATCCACACACACACACATGCACACACATAGACATTTCGTACAAATCACTTTTCTCGATGTTTTTCATAGAACTTTTCTAGACACAAAAATCTCGAAAAAACAAAATTTCACGAAAACAAAGCTTCCTCTGAGGAAGCAAAATGTTCAAAAAAATGTGTTGCATACAAAAATGTTCTAGCAGCTTGTCCCATCACAAACATAACAATTGTCCTAATTTTTTCCATTTTTTTGGCTCTTAAAACGAGGCCGAAATAAAAATCAATGGAATCGTCGACCCACTTCGATTATCAAAAGCTGTTATTCTCCCAAAAATCATATTCAAATTTTGAAAAATCTCTCATTAGATTACGAGTTCTAAAAAAATCCTAACTAATTAAAAATGCTGTACATCCCTTTTCAATTATTCTTTTTTACAGCACGTCAATAACATAAAAAATTGCGGACCCCAAAAAAAAAAAAAAAATCTTGCGCTTTTATTGAAGCTGGTGTCAGGAAAGCGATTAAAATGTCAATATTTTTCGCTCGCTCTTGACAATCTTAAAAGTACCCTATGAATAGATGGAATTTCGATCGAACAAAACCTTGACCAAGTACTTGGTTGTGCACCATTAGGAAGACCTGCAGTTCACTTCGCTTCAAGATGGAAAGAACAAAAAAAAAAAAAAAAAAAAAAAAGTGAAGAGAATGTCTTTCAAGGGCCATTCGCTATTTTTCGAACGACGACGTGCGATGCGCTGAGAGAGGCCAAAGTACCAATTGATCGCAACCATCACGCGTTATCGCGGGCACTCGAGGCGCTCTTCAACGATACGCGAGCGCGCGGACTTCTTCTTCCAGAGAGAGAGACAGAGAGAGAGAGAGAGAGAGAGAAAGAGAGAGAGAGATGAAGAGAGTGAGAAGAGGTGGTGAAGAGGTAAGAGGTTGGATGGTTGCAGCGCTATACTGCTTCGCGAGGCAATAACTCATAATTGGGTCGATGGAAAGGTGTAACTGCGTGCCTATATACATCCCAATCTTCCTTTATCCCACGGGATAGACGCTTATACCAAGTCACTCTGCTCTCCGCGCTATATAAATATTATATGTTTACTACATAAGCCCCTAAGTGAATTTACTCCGAGAGCGGGACAGAGAGACACTAACGGTTTTATGATTTCCGTTTCACAGGTTCATACCGCCGGAAATCACGGTTCTCACTCGGATATTTATTTCATACAGATTAAATTTGTAAAAAAAAAAAAAATGCTTAGATATCATTTTTTCGACTACAATGAAAGGATTCAATGCCATTTTTATAAATAAATAAATAAATAAATAAATAAATAAATAAAATAAATAAAATAAATAAAATAAATAAAATAAATAAAATAAATAAAATAAATAAAATAAATAAAATAAATAAAATAAATAAAATAAATAAAATAAATAAAATAAATAAAATAAATAAAATAAATAAAATAAATAAAATAAATAAAATAAATAAAATAAATAAAATAAATAAAATAAATAAAATAAATAAATAAATAAATAAATTCTGCTTTCTCATAAAGTTTTCATGAAAAAAATTATGGTTTTTTTTTTGGTTTCTGATTTAAATTTTACCATTAAATAAATGTCGAGGTAGAGATTGAATGAAAAACGTCGGAAGATCGTACCAATTGATACACTCTACGTCTATTTCAAAGAAGAAAGAAAAAAAAAAGACATGTACGTATAAAAAGCTTCACAAAAGCTCTTGCGGACGGAAGTAATAACTCGTTGAGTAATTTATATCGACACATACTCGATTCCACGGTAAAAGGATAAAAGGCAGCCGCTTGTGGGAGAAACGAAAGAAGAATGGCCTGTAGACATATAGTCGTGAAAAGTCGTGTTTCCCTTCGTGCAAAAGAAGTAGGAAAAAATAATAAAAAAGGAAAGGAATGACAAATGTACCGTGACACAATCGTGCTATCGAGAACCATAAGTTCATATATAAAGGCAACGAACGAGTTCCCGACTTTACTGTACACGAAAACTGCGGTATTGATTGTGATGGTCCGAATGAACGAAACATGGCTGGTTCAGCCATGATAGCCATGGATCTCAATTTCAGTGTTTGAGTGTTCTCGAAAAGACTGGTCTTCTGATCTAACAAATATAAACTTTATCGAAAAATGGCTCCTGCAAAAGTTGGTAGTTTTGACATGCCAAAATTTTTGGTTCAAGACAAATCATGGTTCCATTTTTTAAAAATATTTCGGCCGTCGTAACTCCGTCATTTTGAATCTTGGACCAATTTTCTTTTTACAAAAGTTGTTGGTTTTGACATGAAGAATTTTTCGGTAGAAAAAAAGTCATGGTTCCATTTTTTAAAAACATGTCAGCTGTGGTAACTCCACCATTTTTAATTATTTTTTTTTTGTAATGTCTCCCTTCGAACCCCAAAAGTTTCATTATACTCAAAATTCGATCTGGGCATTATTTTTCGAGATAAATCAAGTGGAAGATTAAAATGGAACACCCTGAATATAGTACTTTGATATTTCTCCGAGTTATGTATGCTGACGTTAAGAAAAAGTTCGCGGTGAAGGAACAAAAAATTAAAAAAAAAAAAAAAAAAAGAAAATACAAGACATGATATCGATCGATCTAAGACGTGAGAGCGAGCGAGGTGGAATAACGCGAGAAGAAACGATGAAATGAACGACGAAATGGTCTGAAAGCACAGTCGGTATTGCGCTGTCTATTCTCAAAGGAGTCTCTCTGCAAGCGCACCAGCCAACGGAGCTATACCTATAATATTATAGTAGAACTCGGGAGGAACTCGCAGATAAAAGAGAAGAGCGCAAAGTTTATGTATCGTTATCCAATGCTCTGTCGAAATGAACCCTGGTTACAAAGGTGAAATGTGTACATTAAGAGAAAAATGTTCTCGGAAAACCAGAAAATTGCAGTTAGAGCGCAAAGCTTCGCTATAAACTTTCAGTTCAACGTTCAACAGGGAAGAAAAAAAAAAAGAAAAAGAAAAAAAGAATGCAAAGCAAAACTTTGCATATTCCTTCCTCATTATTTTGTAATTTTTACAAAACTATCTCTACGTTTGTATTCAATTTTTGCGCACTCATAGAGGAAGCTTCGTAAAAAAATAAAAAAAATAATGATTCTCGAAAATATGAACTCTTTGTTGGATGCTCAAATTTAGTATCAAAATGTAATTAATTATATTCAAGCTTTAAGCAAATTTTTGGATCTGCTGCTTTTGAACCATTTTCAAGTAACAGAATTTAAAAAAAGAAAAAAAAATTACGAAAATATAAATTTCTACAAAATTTTATAAACACTTTATCGATTTTTTTCTAATTTAGTGTATAAATATTGACACACAGACTGTTTAAGTTTTATAGAAAATTTTGGATCAGCTGCTTTTCAACCATTTTTAAGTAACAGCATTTAAAAAAAAAGAAAAAAATTACGAAAATAGAAATTTCTACGAAATTTTATAAGGACTTTATCGATTTTTTCCTAATTTAGTGTAAAATATTGACACACACTCTGTTTAAGTTTTATGCCAAATTTTGGATCAGCTGCTTTTGAACCATTTTTAAGTAACAGAATTTAAAAAAAAAAGAAAAAAAAGTACGAAAATAGAAATTTCTTCAAAATTTTATAACCACTTTATCAACTTTTTCCAAATTTAGTGTCAAACATTGACACACACTCTGTTTAAGTTTTATGCAAAATTTTGAATCTGCTGCTTTTGAACCATTTTCAAGTAACAGAATTTAAAAAAAGAAAAAAAAATTACGAAAATATAAATTTCTACAAAATTTTATAACCACTTTATCAACTTTTTCCAAATTTAGTGTCAAACATTGATAGAAACTCTGTTTACATTTTATACAAAATTTTGGATCAGCTGCTTTTGAACCATTTTGAAGAAACTGAATTTAAAAAAAAAGAAAAAAAAATACGAAAATAGAAATTTCTACAAAATTTTATAACCACTTTATCAACTTTTTCCAAATTTAGTGTCAAACATTGATAGAAACTCTGTTTACATTTTATACAAAATTTTGGATCAGCTGCTTTTGAACCATTTTGAAGAAACAGAATTTAAAAAAAAGAAAAAAAAATACGAAAATAGAAATTTCTACAAAATTTTATAACCACTTTATCAACTTTTTCCAAATTTAGTGTCAAACATTGATAGAAACTCTGTTTACATTTTATACAAAATTTTGGATCAGCTGCTTTTGAACCATTTTGAAGAAACAGAATTAAAAAAAAAAGAAAAAAAAAACGAAAATAGAAATTTCTACAAAATTTTATAACCACTTTATCGATTTTTTCCAAATTTAGTGTAAAACATCGACACACACACTCTGTTTAAGTTTTATGCAAAAATTTGGATCAGCTGCTTTTGAACCATTTTTAAGTAACAGCATTAAAAAAAAAAAAGAAAAAAAAATACGAAAATAGAAATTTCTACAAAATTTTATAACCACTTTATCGATTTTTTCCAAATTTAGTGTAAAACATCGGCACACACACTCTGTTTAAGTTTTGTGCAAAAATTTGGATCAGCTGCTTTTGAACCATTTTTAAGTAACAGCATTAAAAAAAAAAAAGAAAAAAAAAACGAAAATCGAAATTTCTACAAAATTTTATAACCACTTTACCAACTTTTTCCAAATTTAGTGTCAAACATTGATAGAAACTCTGTTTACATTTTATACAAAATTTTGGATCAGCTGCTTTTCAACCATTTTCAAGTAACAACATAAAAAAAAAATTACGAAAATAGAAATTTCTACAAAATTTAATAAGCACTTTATCGATTTTTTCCAAATTTAGTGTCAAACATTGACACAAACTCTGTTCAAAGTTTTAAACGCAGAAATTTGGTTCAGTAACTCAAACCCATCTAGATTTATAGAATTAAAAAAAGAAATTTGCATGAATTTCAAAACTCCATAAAATCGAAGACGGCTTTAACGATTTTCTCCAAATGCGATAATTCAATGGTTGATGTTTCAGTGACCGAGAGGCAGCAGAATATTACAAAATCTTGTGCCAGAGGTGCTTCACCAGTTTTTTTTTTATTTCCATGTTCCGCACAAATCGTAACATTCGACTGGGTGATGCTCGTGAAATTTCTCAGGCAAGGGCTGCGCGCGCTTTTTTTTTTTTTCTTTTTACCGATATATCGAATTTTATTTCGCGAGATAAAGAGCTGTAAAACGACTGGACGAGAAGCGTCGTGTTCTCTGCCCAAGGCTCTCTGCCATAACGAATTATAAAGTCCAATGAATATTGCTCGGCGAATTTCGTTGAACTTGTTTCTTATTTTCTTTTTTTTTTTTTTTTTACTGCCTCCCTTTTGAATTCTTTCGTATGTACATGGGCAACATGTATATGTATGCAAGTAGAATATATGCACGTATAGAAAGAACAAGTTGCTTCTCTCGTTATATTTATATCCAATAGAGAGAGAGAGAGAGAGAGAGAGAGAGAGAGAGAGAGAGAGAGAGAGAGAGAGAGAGAGAGGGAGAGAGAGTTCTTTCCTCTATATTCTCGCAAGTTTTATCGAATCAACGTACTGCTGCTGCTGCTGTTGCCTCGTTATTCCGCATGCGGGTCCCGCTTCGCGGCCTCGTTATTTACGTTTTTCGTATTGACTTCTACTACAACCGCGGCGACTCTTTTCTCCCTACTTTTCCTCTTCCTCTTCATCCGCGTACTGAATCCTCAAGGTTTCCTCAACGTCCCTGTGTATATACGCCACTGTGGCAGCTGTGATCCCAATGTGGAACGAGAGAGAGAGAGAGAGAGAGAGGTGTTCTCGAAATTCTCTCTCTCTCAAGTAGGTACAAACTTTTCAAACAAACTTTTGGCATTTACTTTTTAATCTGAATTCACAAAAGTCTTCGTGCGACAAAAATTGAATGGAGAAACTTTCCGTGTGAATTCTGAAAATTAAAATTTTGCGGCTTTATTATTTTTTTTTCAAAGAGAGGAATCGAAAAAAAAAATAGAATCAATTTATCTCATTGACATATACGGCATAAATAATATATTTACAGTATATTATTATAAATATATAATAAAAATATATCGTATTAATTAATTTGATTAAAATAAGAATTTGAAACAAAAAAAAATGAAAAATATATAAAGACTTTTTTTCGCGAAAACATCTTTTTTTAATTCTAATTTTAATCAAATTTTACGGCTTTTTTTTTTTCTCAAAGAGAGGAATCGAAAAAAAAATAGAATCAATTTATCTCATTGACATATGCGACATAAATAATATATTTATAATAATATAATAAAAATATATAGTATTTATTAATTCGATTAGAATAAGAATTAAAAAAAAAATGTTTTCGCGAAAACATTTTTTTGTAATTCTTATTTTAGTCAAAATAATTAATTCGATATATTTTTATTATATAGTTATAATAATATACTATAAATATATTATTTATGCCGTATATGTCAATGAGATGAATTGATTCTATTTTCTTTATTCCCCTCTTTGAAAAAAAATATAAATAAAGCCGTAAAATTTGATTAAAATTAGAATTAAAAAAAATGTTTTCGCGAAAAAAAAGTCTTTATATATTTTTCATTTTTTTTTTTCAAATTCTTATTTTAATCAAATTAATTAATACGATATATTTTTATTATATATCTATAATAATACACTGTAAATATATTATTTACGTCGTATATGTCAATGAGATGAATTGATTCTATTTTTTTTATTCCCCTCTTCGAAAAAAAAAGTAATAAAGCCACAAAATTCGATTAAAATAAGAATTTAAAAAAAAAGATGTTTTCGCAAAAAAAAAAAAACTTCATATATCTTTAATAATATACTATAAATATATAAAAAAAAAAAATTTCGCGAAAAAATTTATTTTCAATTCTCATTCAAATCCTATTAATTTATACGATATATTTTTAAATCGCGACACATTCCTGGGCGCGTTTTAAATAAAATAATAAAGTTGAAAAATTCGAATTAATTCAATTAAAACGTGGACACATCTAAAGGAAATGTACTTGAGCTCTGAATAGAAAATCCAATTTCCCAATAAAAAAAAAAAAAAAAAAAAAAAAGAAAAAAAAAAGTTGCATCACGTTGGATCAAGTTCGGTTTTAACGAGGAACCCTTGCGTCGCCAGCGTTACTTTCTGTCTTCGACTGACATTTAATTCGCTAGAACGGAAAATCCTTTATCTACTTTAATTACCCCCCCCCCCCCCCACCCCCTCCCCGCCTCCCCCCCCAAAGGATAGGAAATGTTGTGCAGCAACAAACACCCGAACATTGTTCCATGTTCTGCCAGTATTTATGCTCTATATCGAATTTACTCTGTTGGGAAACGTGTATGTATATAGTTACTCTCCCCGCATGTTGCCTGGTGGTCGCACGCGTGCATATACAAGGGTCGGTACGCGCGGGCGATCTCCACTGTGTGGTTATAATGCCGTTACATTCCTCGTTACTCGGTGAGAGACCGACGGGCCAGAGAGAGCAGCAGCAGCAGCGGCAGCAGCAGCAGAGCGGCCGCGTTGGTGGTGGCTAACTCGGTGCTGGAAACGTCCGGCCTGGGCACTCTCTGGCTTGAATGCTTGCCTGGCTGCTGTTGGTCAGCCCAACCACCGAGGAACGTCGCTTCTACCCGGGCGTCCAGTCGATCTCCCGTTGGCTGCGCGACACTAATTAAATCGTCGTCGAACGTCCGGGCGCCGTTACGGACATCGACCATGAACCAGGAGACACCAAACTTTATTATTGTCCTTTTTTTTTTATTTTTTGTTTCTTCGCTCTTTTTCGCCGAAGGAAAAATCAACATGGCAACAGCAGCTCGAGGAGAAAATGAGTTTTCTGGATAACGGCGAAAATTGTTCGACCGGAAATTTGTTAAACATAGAAACTGGGCGTTTTAGATGTTTTTGTGGATTTTGTGGGATGTCCCAATTCCGCGGAGCGCTACAAAAATTTTCTATTTTTCTCTTTTTTTTTTTTTAATTGAGTACGTTTATTAGCCTGAATTGAAAAATCTTTAAGAAAATCTAAACGTTTTTTTTAAATATGAAGACACTTTTTTTAATATGAAGAGAGATTTAGAGATATAAAAACTATAAACACAGGTTTTTTGAGAATTAACGAAAAATGAACTTTAAATAAAAATGATGGAAAGTAGAACGTTGCTTTCTCATTAAATCGTATTTTTCACAAAACTACTTCTATGAGGAAGTTTATTTATTAATTTTGGCTTCCTCATAGAGTAAGCTTTGTGAAAAATAACATTTAATGAGGAAGCAACGCGCAAAGTTCTACTTTGCATCATTTTTCATTTTATTTAACATTTTTTAAATATCCTTACCTCTATACTTTTGGTAGTTACATGTGCAACAACACAAATTAAAAGTTAAAAATGTATTATCTACAAAAAAAAAAAAAATTATGTCACACGTGACAACGAAAATTCCGTAATTAATATCGTTGCATCATATTTCCATCTAGTACAAAGTTTTGACTTACATTCTTAACTTTTACGAAAGTTAGAGCGATCACGCCATTTTTTCGAAAAATTAAAAAATCTATAAAATCTGTATATATGGATACATTTTGTTAAAAAATCACGCCAATTAAAGAGGAGTTACTGCTCTACTTGCGTGCCAAATTTGAGCTCCATCCATCGTGCCGTTCGTGAGTTATAGACGATTGAATTTTCTAACCCTGGAAGACACGCACGCACGCACGCTCGCACGCACGCACGCACGCACGCACGCACGCACGCACGCACGCACGCACGCACGCACGCACGCACGCACGCACGCACGAACGAACGAACGCACGCACGAACGCAAGCAGGGACATGAAAATCTCGAAAAAAAGAATTTCACGAAAACAAAGCTTCCTCTATGAGGAAGCAAAATGAACGAAAACCGCTAATTAAAAAAATGTCATATTATTTTCATTAATTCAGTTCGAATCGGCGTAGAATTCCCCATATAAATTAATGCTATATGGTGTCCGTGTGTTTGAATTAAAATTTGATATAAAATTCTCATATTCTGAATTGTGTAAATACCTGCATATCTTTTTTTCTGCGTAAGCGGAATCTATTGATATCATATCAAATGTGTATATTAATTATGTATTGCCAGTAGATTCATACAGAGCCGTATAGAGTACATTCGAATGAAACTGATAGCATATGGATTGCAGAGAATATGTGGTATCGATTTAATTTAAATCTACCAATGATAAAACATAGCCCATTATATATATTTAGTACATTATCAGCAGATTCGATGGAATTTATAGGGTATTACAAGATTCTATAGAGTTCAATTAATTTTGCTTGCGTGGAAAAAAAAAAGAGGGAAGGATAGAAAATATTCTACAAATTTTTGTAGTTTTATTCACTATTTCCAAAGAGTGGCTAGCACATCAGCATGTGTTAATATACAAATGTGTCTATATAATGGATTTTATCCAAATTCAAAATGAAAATTCAAAAATATCAAAATTTTATCTTTTTTTTATCAATCAAAAAATGTATCATGTAACTTTTTTTTTTTAAATCGATTTAAATAGGCCCATCGTTGCAAATTAAAAAAAAAAAATTGGGTTATATTTTTTTAGTGATTTTTTAACATGGTTGAAGGAAAAAATACGAGGTTTTTAGTTTGGTCGAGTTGGCATGAAATGCCCCATATACACACACAGCTATGTTTTGAATAGAAAACACCTATAATAAATAACTGAATATTATGAACATTTTCCGTGTTTCAGAATCTTGATCACATTTTCCCAGATGATTCATATTATATTCGCACGACGCATGGGTTTTTCGTTTCGTAATAAATCGTTATCATATTCCGAACGGTGTCTTAATTCTGCGGTGACTGGTGTAGAGCATATAAGAAGCTACTTTTTCCTTAAGACTCTTGTTTTTTTAAACCAAGAAGAAAATTCAAAAACTTTTAGGAATTTAGGCAATCGAGTTAAACTTCGATATTAATTTTTCACGTAATTATTATGGTTTTAATTGATTAATAAGACTTTTATATTTTTCGCATTTTTGTTATGTAATAATACATAAAAATATACAAAAATAGCACACAGCATAATTGAATGTATATGTTGGGACTGCGAAAACAAAATGTAAACAAAAGGACGATTTAAAAAGAAAATATCGTTTAGAGGGAAAACCTAACCTAATCCGAGTAAAATTGACGAACATTCACAGTTGAAAATAACTCTTGGCATTCCACTGCATATATACAAGCGTTTTAATTATGTCACTGCTAACGATTTCTGAGCAATTCTGAACATGAAAAGTATATATTCGACACTGATATGCACGCCAGATTTATTGATGGTTGGTAATTAAAATAATTGCACGAGTTTTAATATACAAAATACATTTTTTTAATATACTTGCATAACTATTTCATAACATCGTGAATGCTATATTAATAACGATCATGCTATTTCCTCGCTGTGCACATTTTTCCTCTACACTGTCATTTGTACTTGCAATCTTTTCGTAAGCACAAAAAATAATCTTCAACTTCCAATCACATTGGGAAATAAAATATTATTTACATTTTTTAATTTATTATGAAGCATAACTAAAAAAAAATATTGAATTTCTCTCTAGGCGAACCAGTATTTATATCATTATTTAATTTATTATTTTTATTTCACAATAACGTTTTTTTAAATCTCATAATCGTGCTATTTCCCCGCTTTGCACGTTTTTTTCCTACACTACCATTAATCCAAAGTATAATCGTGAAAACAAAACAAAAATCTTCAATTTCCAATAAAAATAATATATCACATTGGGAAACAAAATAATATTTACATTTTTTAATTTATTATGATGTATAGCTAAAAAAAAATATTGAATTTCTCTCTAAACGAACCAATATTTTTATGATTATTTAATTTATTATTTTTATTTCACAATAAAAAAATGTTTAAATCTAATAATCGTGCCATTTTTTTGCTTTGCACATTTTTTTTCTACACTCGTTTATTCTTGCAATTTTCGTAAACAGAAAAAAAAATCTTCAACTTTCAATAAGAATAATATACCACATTGGGTAACAAATTAATATTTACATTTTTTAAATTTATTATGAAGTATAAAAAAATGATTGAATTTCCCTCAAAGTGAACCAATATTTTTATGATTATTTAATTTATTATTTTTATTTCACAATAAAAAAATGTTTAAATCTAATAAACGTGCCATTTTTTCGCTTTGCACGTTTGTTTCTACACTCGTTTATTCTTGCAATTTTCGTAAACAGAAAAAAAAATCTTCAACTTTCAATAAGAATAATATACCAGATTGGGTAACAAATTAATATTTACATTTTTTTAATTTATTATAAAGCATAAAAAAATGATTGAATTTCCCTCAGAGCGAACCAATATTTTTATGATTATTCAATTTATTATTTTTATTTCACTATAAAAAAATGTTTAAATCTAATAATCGTGCCATTTTTTCGCTTTGCACGTTTTTTTTCTACTCTCGTTTATTCTTGCAATTTTCGTAAACAGAAAAAAAAATCTTCAACTTTCAATAAGAATAATTTACCAGATTGGGTAACATATTAATATTTACATTTTTTAAATTTATTATGAAGTATAAAAAAATGATTGAATTTCCCTCAAAGTGAACCAATATTTTTATGATTATTTAATTTATTATTTTTATTTCACAATAAAAAAATGTTTAAATCTAATAATCGTACCATTGTTTCTCTCTAAACGAACCAGTATTTTTATCATTATTTAATTGATTACTTTTATTTCTCAATAAACAATTCTAAAATCCCATAATCATGCCACATTTTCGCTCAGCGCGTTTTGTTCCTACACTATCATTAATCCAAACTATAATCGTAAAAACAAAAACCTCCAACTTCGGTAACCCCGATATTTACCACACAATTAAGATATCCAAAAACAAAAAAAAAAAAAAACAGAAAACCCACCAGATAGTCTCCAGTTCCGGTAAATAAAATCCAGTATAAGTGAATGAGAGGACTCCGTGTTGCATCTCCGCAGTATTATTCGTTTAGTGGTTGACCACCGGAGTGATAAACTTTGTTGGCTAAACGGTCAAGAGAGTAGCACAGGGTAAAAGTCGACGGCGCGACAGTATCTCAACCCACAGAGCTATAATAAACGTGTTATGAAGCCCACGCGGTATCGTTGAACTTTTACAACACAAAACAGCGCCAAGAGAACACACAAAAAATACACAATTACGAGGGGGGCGGCAGCCACCAGCTGGTTCTATATGAAAGGAAAATTAGTAAACGATACACGCGATCGAACAACTACAAGATAATTGGAGGATAACAGCGTTGAAAATGCACTTGCATGAATAACGAGTAAATTCGTGTATATAACCGGAGCGTGGTTTGCATCACGAGTCATGCCGACGCCTTCGCGTTAAACTGCCGATATTGCGGTGGCACACACAGCACAGAAAGAGAGAGAGAGAGAGAGAGAGAGAGAGAGAGAGAGAGAGAGAGAGAGAAAGACAGAGTGAGAGAGAAAGAGAGAGAGAGAGAGAGAGAAAGAGAGAGAGAGAAAGAGAGAGAGAGAACTGAAGCTCGTCGTCATCGTCGTCGATTCGCCGAGTGGGCCTGCACCGGCCCCACTCTATCTCGTTCTCTATCCATCCTCTTCGTCTCTCCCTCTTTCGCGCTCTAACCGATCTTCCTTCCCTTTATATTCTACAACGTTAGTATTTTTTTTTTTCTCTCTCTTTCTTTCCTCCAATCCGCTCCTACTCTTTCTTGTGCTTCAACTTTACGAATGGGGCCCCTTCTCAGTGCTGTCGGAGTTCTCGTTGTGTTCGTCTCTCTCGGATTCTCCCTTTCTTTTTTTTTTTTTTTGTCTATATCTCTTGGCTTTCAGGCGTTCCGTAGGGAGGAAGATAGAAGGAGAAGGAGCCCGTCAAAGGAGAGGGGGCTGCGAGTGAGAGAAAGATAGAGAGAGAGAGACTGATGCGAGTCCTTTGTGGGTCGGTTCGTCCCTATGCATATGTATTACCAGTGCTACTCCTGTGCTGGAAGCATAAGAAGCGAAAACGTGTGCCAGAGTGTCCTAGTAACACTCCTTCCGTGGAGAGAGTACACTGAATAAAACTCTCGGGATAGGTTGGATTCACATCGGAGAGATCCAACGAGGAAATGCCCGCGCAGCCTCTTCAGGATCTTCCGAGTGTTTTACTACTCTCCGCCCGAGAGTGGCAGCTGTATGTGTTTCCGGAATCCTCGGGTGCTCTGGCGCCGACGATTTCAGACTCAAGAATGAAACTGTATACCTGATGTATACATCGGGTAACTTGAAAAAGAGACGAATTCGAAATGTTTTCCTGTGGTACGTAAGCGGCGCTCGTCGTGCACTCGGCTTTTCTTACATCTCCACTGGTCTTTGTTTCTTTAATTCCCGGAGGTAAAATACCGCAAGGTCGCATTCATATTTGAGCCAACTGGCGAAAAGGGTTTTACGCGAAGTTCACCAAATCGTGGGATGAATGTTTTATGTCTGTAATATTACGTGATGCGGGAAATAAAGATAAAAAAAAACGATTTTACGGATTCAACTTTACGATCTTTTGCAGACACGTATCGCGCAGGTTCTTTTTTTTTTTTTTTTTTTTTCTTAATCTTAAACGCCACACCGGAGTGTAATAAAAAACCTCTAAAAGAAGTTTAAGGAGAGCGTGAGGATCAGAAAAAAAAAGATTTTTTTTTAGTGAGTTTTAGATTTTTTATTTCAGTCAGGGTTTAAATGATATAGAAATATGAAATTTATATGTCATTTGACAGAGTTTGGTGTAACTAAGCGCTAGTTAAATTAATGATAAATACATAAAAGGGTTTGCCCAAATATTGGTGGTTAAATGTCATTTGAGCAACCGTATGCTTTTTTAATATTTAAATATTAAGGAAAATAATCCACAGTCACAATATACATGTTTGCATTCTTATTTTATGTGTATTTATGCCACGCGGTGCGAGAAATGCCTGCTTCTCGTCTTAGTTAGATAATAGTATATTAAGATACGAGTACAACTTTATCGCACTCGTGCAAGAAGTGCCTACTTCTCGCACCGCGTGGCGCGCAACTTTATCACACTTGTGCAAGAAGTACCTACTTCTCGCACCGGGTGGCGTGCAACATTATCGCACTCGTGCGAAAAGTACTTACTTCTCGCACCGCGTGAACCACAACTTTATCACACTTGTGCAAGAAGTACCTACTTCTCGCACCGGGTGGCGTGCAACATTATCGCACTCGTGCGAAAAGTACTTATTTCTCGCACCGGGTGACCCACAACTTTATCACACTTGTGCGAGAAGTACCTACTTCTCGCACCGCGTGACACGCAACTTTATCACACTTGTGCAAGAAGTACCTACTTCTCGCACCGCGTGGCGCGCAACTTTATCACACTTGTGCAAGAAGTACCTACTTCTCGCACCGCGTGGCGCGCAACTTTATCGCCCTAGTGCGAGAAGTGCCTACTTCTCGCACCGCGTGGCATAAAGTTGAATACGAAACTCGTGCGAGAAACTTTTTGTCAACTCGTGTGATTCCAACACTCGCCTTTGGCTCGAGCTGCAAACTCACACTCGTCAAGAAAAAGTTTTATCGCACTCGTATCGTAATATACTATTTTCCATCCTTCACTTTTTTTTTCCGCTCAAACCTTCACACACATTGTACTCGTTGCGAGAAATGTACTTTTAATATATCGTCATCAACGACGCTACAGATGAACGCTCCGCCAGCGTTAATAGAATTTTAATTCATTTCACTGTTAAACTACAGCGCCGTTTTAATTGATATAATGTATATATCTATCGAAGAGACATGAAATTACAGAATAAGGACGAAAAGCGAGTGAAGATGTGTAAGTTGCATAGTCGCAGTAGGCTGTTGCGCGTCTGGTCGATGCAGCTCTACGGCTGGTCTCTCTGTGAGTCAAACGTACACATAGCAGCTCAACAGTAGGAGAAGTTCACAATGAGAGTAGTCGACGTTCGTCGGAAGACGTGCCCTGGGGAGGTACACCGGGGGAATGATAAGATTCGCGTTGAGTACAGTAGCAGCTTGTAGCGTTTTACACTGCTGGTATATATATGCTTATGCTGCTGCTGGCTACGCGAACTGTACATGTCTCTATATATATATATATATATATATATAATAATAACACGAAACTGACGAAAGTACGAAGAGCTATAGCGCGCTCTCGTTATCATACTGTCTGTTTCTTCGTCTCGGATAACGCCAACATAGACAATTACATCATAATTTTAGCAAGACCACAGAGGGCTGTTATGTATGGGGAATTTCACCTGCTGGTTTCGACCTACGTCCGACCCTTCACCCTTTCAACTGGGTCCACAATTTTTTATATTATTTTCGTAATTCAAAAAAAGCACTAATTAAACAAAAAAAATATACACATTTTTAGTTTTCTACGATTTTTTAAACAAATTATCCAACATTTTAAAAATCAGCAAAAAGCTCTGAAAAACCTTTTTTTGGTAAATTTTTAGTCAAATTTGGAGCAAAATCAAAATTGTCCATCTTTAAAAAAAAAAAGGCCCTATATTCCACTCAATGAATTTTAGGTGAAATTTAAGATTACAAAAATCTGAACACACTCTAAAACGTTCTAAAAAAAAAATTGATTTTTTTTTTTTTTGCGATATGTCAATACACAGGGATGGTCGACTTCGCGCAGAATGCCCCATATTACAAGACCACAAAGTCTGTTATATATTCATATAACGTATATCGCGTATACCGCATGAATTTTCAATGTATAATAATAGTCAAGCGTGGAATCGTGTGCTCTTAACAGTAACAGGTATTAGTCGTATATCTATGTACCTCGTATACATCATGCATTACACAGAAGCACTAATGCAATTGCACCCTGCACGCTCGAGAGAGAAGGCGGAAGAAACTTTGAGTGGTGGTAATACGACCGCGCGATACGATATATATACATATATATATATATATATATACATATGTGTGTGTAGCCAACTGACACTTTTGCAAGCTATGCCCGAGTGGTTATCGGGAGAGGAACGGAGTTCCGATTCAAGCGGTTCAACAGTCACGACGTATTATTTTTTATTTTATTTTTTTCTCGTCGCTGCAAGTCATCACTCTGTCGACCTGTTAACTGATGACCCTAACTCTACATTCAGCATCAGGTTGCTCGAGGTTATATTATGACTGAAATTCATGGCTAATTCTTGACTAGGGAGAGAATGTGACAACGATCAAAAAGGGTCATTAGAAAGAAAAAGTGATATTTAAATGGATTTTTTTTTTTTTTTACTTTGTCTAACTGATAGTCGTCGTTCTTCAGTAGACTCAGGATTGTCACAGTCTGGCTTGTTCGGCCAATTTTGATGACAAGACTATTTTAAAAGAAACGCGTACTTTTAGGAATCTGGAAAATTTTTGAGAACGGACAATTTCTCGAAAATACAATGCTCTTTCGAATGTGCTTTTGAAAATCTTGGATACAAATGAAATTGCGAATTTTATAGCTCTACGAAAAAGCGTGGATAAAGAGTCCATCAATAAACGCAGCGTTTCGACACCATGGGCGCTGCTAGTCAATTTTACTAGCTGTCGCGTGGAGTGAATTTTACGACAGCCCGTTCATATATTTCATCAGATATTTTCATCAGGGTAACTTTTCTGAATACGCTATTCGTTATGTTTGCTGTAAATTAACTTTGATTACCACGAATTTCCGAAAAGGCTTTATCTCGCAAATGGAACACCGTAGAGTCTTGGAATTTCGTACTTTTCCTGAAGTAATATATTATTTCAATACCGCAAAGTCACAAGTCATTTATTTTGGGAACTTTTGAAAATCTGCTGGCTTAATTGTTGTGGAATGTCTCTTGTGACGAAATAAGTGAGATTTTTGTTGCAATTTGCTCTTGACTCGCTGAGATATAGTTGAAAATTTTACTAGAGCTTCGCTTAATCTATGTGCCGGCGCATGAACGCATTACGAAAGGGAGTTTAATGCAATCCGTCGCAACCTTCATTTGCTTACGCATTTCAACTGCACGTTCTTCGCACACTCTAGCTGTTTCATTAGCATCCGTCTATCAAGCTTGGCTCTTATATACCACTCTGTGTATCCCCCACTAGCTTATAGTATATACTACCACCTGTCACTCCACTTCTGGTTGCTATTCCAGCTTCTAGCATACTCGCACAGCCTTAAAAATGTATGCATGGCTTGCTGAGAATGTGCATTCAATCAGCGTCATCTGCTCAGAGCGAAAGGTGCACTTGAATATGCTTGTACGTAAAACGGAGAAATATTAGTAGTAATAATGCAACACGACTTAAGGAACAATTACTGAAATTTTGCTCATAAAATTAGCGTTAACTCTTGACAAAATTTTCATTGCTTTGGATATTTTTGTTAATTCATCGCTTGAGCAATGAAAAAAGGCTGCAATTGCTTTCTCTACAAAAAATATCAAATTTCATGCACAAAGCAAAGTAGAACCTTCCAAATTGCTTCCTCATTATTTTACATTTTTTTTTAAATGTTTACATGTATGCAAAGTAGAACTTTGCAAATTGTTTTCTCTACAAAGCTTTCTCTGTGAGGAAGCCTAAGTAGATAAACGTACTTCCTCACTGTGGAAGCTTTGTAGAGAAAACAATTTGCAAATTTCTGCTTTGCATACATGTGAACATTTTTAAAAAATGTAAAATAGTGAGGAAGCAATTTGCAAAGTTAAAATTTTTTATAACACAAATTGAAAATATTTGATATTTTCTTGGTTTTTTAAAGAAATATTTGTTATGAAATATAAAAATATTCGATATATTATATTTGTCTACCGTAAAAATCGCTTTTTGAAAATTTTAAATCGTCATGAAATTTACACCTCTCAACCGATTTTCTTCAAATTTGTACTCAAACCTTGCTTCACGCTGCTCAATGTGTGAAATAAATTTGAGGCAGGTATTATTTAATTTGTGCAAGCTAATGCGTAAACGAGATTTTTCAAAAATTAAAAAATGTTATAAAATTCGAACTACTCGACCGATTTCTGCCAAATTTGAATTAAAGCCTTGTTTTATCATAGTCTAGAAGAAAAACAAATTTAAGCCCGATTTCTCGCAATTTGTGCGAGTGAATGCTCGAACGACATTTTACAAAAGTTGAAAAATGTTATAAAATTTGAACCGCTCGACCGATTTGCGTTAAATCTATATCCAGACTTAGTTCTGGGACAATCCACATGTGTGCCAAATTTCATTGAAATCTGCCTAAAAAAAATCGAAATTTCTATTTTTCGCGACAGCAATGTTTTGCTTTATTTTGGAATAAAATCGAAAATTATCAACATAGCGAGCGTT
The DNA here is from genome assembly GCA_964016905.1 of Perithous albicinctus. NCBI lineage: Eukaryota > Metazoa > Arthropoda > Insecta > Hymenoptera > Ichneumonidae > Perithous > Perithous albicinctus. The sequence goes on along the minus strand of OZ024702.1, from coordinate 8,644,496 downwards.
CCTTAAAATAAATTCATCTTCGATACTCAATAGTTGTGAAATCACGCGGTAAATTACAGCCGGTCATCCCAGAATTTAGAAAAGTAGAAGTTTTTACGGAGGTTTAAAAAAATAATTAAAATTGCAATAAAATTTGAAGCGCTCTATCGATTCTCGCCAAACTTGGCACCAATCATGGTTCACTGTAAGCTCGTTTGCGTTCAAAATTTCAGCCTGATATATCGTAATTTACAAAAGTTACAGCGTGAAAACGATTTTTTCCAAATTTTCAAAATGCTGTAAAATTTGCATTTTTCAATCTATTCACATCAACTACAATCCCAAAAGTTTTTGTAAAAAAAATGTGAGGAAAATACATGAAAAATTTTCGTCACTTTTCTCTACATTTTGGACCATTCTGATATAAAAAATTCGAAAATAAAATTTTTCACGAAAACATAGCTTCGTCTATGAGCAAGCAAAACTAATCTGAGTATTTTTTTTTTTTTAATCCTCGCGTTTTAAAAAATATTTAGTCGCGGCTTTTAAAATCTTTAAATACCGAATGTACGAAACTTGTGAATGGTCACCTTGAATGTGTCGATTATCGAGTTGTCAATATTCCAAACGACGGTGAAATGTACCTGTGAAGCCTAGCATCAATTCCTCGATATTCTCCAACATCCCGAATGGCATCTATTCTCTCTCCAATAGTGACTATACAACGCGAAAACTTCATTCCCCTCTTCCATCGGGTCAAGCTCGCGCGAAATCTCATTCTGACGAAATCTACTTTCATGGTTAATTTATTGGACAGTCATCGACCCGAATTTTCATTCTGCAAATCTAACGAAAAATTAAAACTGATCCTGTTCATCGTGAATATGTCCCGAAGCTGTTCTAGTCTGTTAAAGGTCACATATTTTTCTTCCTTTTCAATTGTAAATAGATTTTCAGGTGTCGTAGAACGAAGCTGGAAAATTTTAATGTCACCTTTTTCTCAAATTTAACGAGTTTATATTGTACAAAAAAAATTTTAACAAAATTATGTAAAAAACTTTCCTGGTGTGAATTTCTACGATTTACGTGTCATGAATTGTCAGATAATTTCCAAGCGAGTGTAATAAAAGTGCGCTAAAATTATGCTTTTCAACTTAAACATTTTTTTTTCTTTTTTTTTTTTGTCAAACAGTCTCGTTAAGATACATTGAAACTTTACTCATTTAATAAACGGTGTGCTGCAGGTAGTTCAAGGATTATACCTACTTCTAGATAGTAAGGTAGGTCAAGGATCACCTTAACCCCTACGTTTTGTCACAGGGGGTCAAGTTAATAATAAAAAAATGTAGAAGGTCGCTGAATATGTTTCCTTAATAATGTGTAAGTATTGCGTGTAAGAATTGTTCAGAAAAATGTTCAATATGAGATAACTCTGATAAAATATCTGAGGAATTCGAAGTTATTTTTTTTTTTTTCGACAAGGTATTGTGACATTGTGACTTCGATTATTTATGGGGCATTCCATATCTGGTTTCATTTTAATATGTCGATCATATTCATTAGATTTAATTATTCAATTATTTTTGTAATTATTTTTGTAATATTTGTGTCAATTATTTTTTGTAAGCTCTAAAATTTTTGGCTTTTTCAGGAAAATTATTTTAACTCCAATATTTAATATGAGAAATCCCGACCTAATTTTCATTATCCCCAAAAAACTAAGCATATCGAAGAGAAAAAAAATAGAAATTGTATCTTTGTTACCATAAATCGGTTTCATTTCAATATGTCAATCATATTCATTAGATTTATGTCAATTATTTTTTGTAAACTCTAAAATTTTTGGCTTTTTGAGGAAAATTATTTTAACTCCAATATTTAATATGAGAAATCCCGACCTAATTTTCATTCTCCCCAAAAAACTAAGCATATCGAAGAGAAAAAAAATAGAAATCGTATCTTTGTTAGCATAAATCGGTTTCATTTCAATATGTCAATCATATTCGTTAGATTTAATGTCAATTATTTTTTTTGAAGCTCTAAAATGTTTGGCTTTTCGAGAAAAATTATTTTAACTCCAATATTTAATATGAGAAATCCCGACCTAATTTTCATTCTCCCCAAAAAACCAAGTATCTCGAAAAAAAAATAAAAAATAGAAATTGTATCTTTGTTACCATAAATCGGTTTCATTTCAATATGTCAATCATATTCATTACATATCATGTCAATAATTTTTATCAATCTCCAAAATTTTTGGCTTTTCGAGAAAAACAATTTTAGCTCCGATATATTTAATACGAGAAATCCCGACGAAATTTCTCATTCTCTCTAAAACATAAAGCATCTCAAAAAAGAAAAACATAAATCGTCTCTTAGTTACCATAACTCGGTGTGTCGTATTTTAATCAAACAACGCATAGGCAACAACGAGCACATCCTCGCTTAGGGTTCTTTCGTCTGGAAATGAGTGCATTCGAGGGCTTGACGCGACTGACGAAAATTGAAGATTAAATAATTGCCGGCTAGCGGTATGCATTTCTGTCGGCTGCTTAAAATGCACAGTCGCATTGCTCTTGGCGTTCATTCACGCGAAATTTCATGAGAGATAGAAAGAGAAAAAGAGAAAGAGCGTTTTACGCGCGTTTTACCGGTAAATAAAGTATCCGACAACGGAATGAAGGAGCGAAGATACTTAATTTAGTCGCTGTTTTAAGAGCGATAAGCGAACAGCCCGGAGAATCAGACCTCAACTCCAGTGATTTAAAAAAAAAAAAAAAAATCCAACTGTGGCGCAGATTTTCCATTTTTTTTTTTTCAACGAGGCTCGGAACGGATTCGCTGAATTTTTGATAATACTCCGTTATCTTTTATTATACCGTCCACAGAGTATTATGTCCCTATTCCATCTGCATATATTCGTCAAGATTTTTTTTACCTTCCTTCTTTTTTTTTTTAATTTTTTTTTTTTTTACAAAGCTTTAGCTTTCGGTGCTCCTCTCTGCTTCTGCTGACGTTGCTGCTGCTCCTCTCGTGCTGAAAAACGCGATATAGCTACAAGGAGCTTTTTTTCTCTCTCTCTCTCTCACTCTCTCTCTCTCTTTCTCTCTCTCTCTCTGAAGCTCATCTCCGCGCACGTGAACCCCAACGATTTCACGCGAGGCTACCCACCGCACTTGCCAGTAAAATGCGCCTCGTGCGCGACCCAACACAATTTTTCTATACACACACACACACACACACACACACACACACACACATGTACATAATACTACCCTTCAGCCTATATAAATTTTCTTTAGTAAAATCCTGCAGCGTGTTCGTTCTATATAGCATTGATAAAAATCCTTGGCTTCTCTATTTCTATTTCGAATCGACAAGGACAAACTTTTTATTTTTATTTACATTAAAAAAAAAAATTATAAAAAAAGAAAAAATGAACAGAAGATATTTTTCGTGGAATGTATATAAAATGTACAGTCAAAGAGTGAGGAGTCGGAACGCTTGAGCGCCGCTCAATGCCACGACGATCTAAATGACCGACTTCTTTTGATCTGTCTCACACCCTCGACGATCTATACGATAGGACGGTTTGCAGCGTAAAAAGATTTCACCGTTTTCGCGCTGACACCCGCAAAATAAATAAATAAATAAATAAATGTATATGTATATTTCTGTGCAGGGTGGTGGTTGCTGAATATTCTGCACTCCGGAAGTTCATTAATACATCGGGTGGAAGGTCGCGGTGGACTTGGAATGATAAAGAATGCATATGTATACGCGAGTGGTGGAGATTGAGAATAAGAAGAAGAAACGGAAATCCTGGTGCTTGGAATAATATATTTATATATGGGGCGTTTCATAACAGATTGACTTAGCTAAGACCCTCGTGTATTCCGCTATTTTTGCTTCCTCATAGAGGAAGCTTTGCTTTCGTGAATTTTTTTTCATTTTTTTTTTTTTCGAGATTTTCATGTCAGCATACTCAGAATTTTCAAAAACGCCCAGAAAAGGGCGTTTTTCATGTATTTTCCTCAAATTTGGTAGGCAATCATACAACAACTTTTGGGATTGCAGTTGACGCGAATCGGTTGAAAAATTCGAATTTGACAGCATTTTGAAAATTTTGTAAAAATCGTTTTCACACTATAACTTTTGTAAATTACGATATATCACGTTGAAATTTTGAACACAGACGAACTTACAGTGAACCATGATTGGTGCCAAGTTTGGGGAGAATCGATAGAGTGCTTTAAATTTTATTGCAATTTTAATTTTTTTTTAAAATGTCCGTAAACACTTCGACTTTTCTAAATTCTGGGATGACCGGCTGTAATTTACCACGTGATTTCACAATTAATGAGTATCGAAGATGAATTTATTTTAAGGAACGCTCGCTATTTTGATAAATTTCGATTTTGTTCCAAAAAAAGCAAAACATTGCTGTCGCGAAAAAATAAAATTTCGACTTTTCTTGGGCAGATTTCCATGAAATTTGGCACACATGTGGGATTGTCCCAGAACTAGGACTGGGTATAAATTTTACGCAAATCGCTCGAGCGGTTCAAATTTTATAACGTTTTTGAACTTTTGAAAAATGTTGTTCGAGCATTCACTCGCGCAAATTGCGAGATATCGGGCTTAAATTTGTTTTACTTCTAGACGACGATAAAACAAGGTTCTAATTCAAATTTGGCAGAAATCGGTCGAGTAGTTCGAATTTTATAAGATTTTTTATTTTTTGAAAAATCGGGTTTGCACAAACCTAAAAGATACCGGCTTCAAATTTATTTCATGTATTGAGCACCGTGAAGCAGGGTTTGAGTACAAATTTGAAGAAAATCGGTTGAGATGTTTAAGTTTCATGACGATTTTAAAATTTCAAATTTCATGCACAAAAAGACTAAAAAAAAAAAATCTAAAAAAAAAATAGTACATAAAGCACCATGACAATAGAAACCCATGGCTGAAGGACTCGAGTCGATGGCCTATTGGCAATACGTGATATATTTCAAAAATCGTTATTGTACTGTATAAAATCCACTTACAGAAAAGAAATGTATTAATATTTAATCTATTGTCAAAAAAATCTTTTACTGCTACTACAAGCCTGCATAGTAGAACCTTGCAAATTGCTTCCTCATTATTTTACATTTTTAAAAAATGTTTACATGTATGCAAAGTTGAACTTTGCAAGTTGTTTTCTCTACAAAGGTTTCTCTATGAGGAAGCCAAAGTAGATAAACGTACTTCCTCATAGTGGAAGCTTTGTAAAGAAAACAATTTGCAAAGTTCTACTTTGCGTACATGTAAAATTTTTAAAAAGAATGTAAAATAATGAGGAAGCTGTTTGCAAGATTCCACTTTGTAGGCTTTTTTTTTCCTTCGAATATCTTATAAAGTCACGCAAAAAATTTAACCAAATTTTTTCGAAGATTTTGTTGGCAAAAAATTCTGAGTGTAATTATCAAGTGTTAATTTGACACGATGAGCCATCGTCGATGTTTTTTTTAAATTTGTAAATCTTTTCTATTCTTTAGAGGGGGGGTCCTGTGGGAGGACGTCGAAAAACCAGGTCCTGAAAGAGGAGTCTCACGAGGACTTAGAAAAATTAGGTACTGAAAGAGAGCCTCACGAGGTTTTAAAATTCAGGCCCTTAGCGGCTTATGGGGACTTAAAAATTAGACCCTGAAAGGGAGTCCTTATGGGAACTTAGAAAAAAAAACCAGGAGCTTGGTGTGTCGTTTGACCCCGGCCAGCTCGATTGTCCTACACGACGGCGAGATATTTTTATAATATAGACAGATATTCATATATACTCTTTGAATAAAGGCTTCTCCTATTTTTCTTTATTCCCAGAACGAATCTTAATACCAAGGAATGAAGAATTCTCCTTTTCACATAGATATATATTATAGCCAAGAGTAGAAATAGAATAAAAAGATATTTAGTTGGAATATGAGAGACTTGAACATTTCCTACACGATGACTTTTTGGTGTCCTCAGCCCATTCGTCTTAAAATTACAATTTAACATCTCTAAACAGAACCGTTTTTTTTTTTAATTGATCTGCCATTCAAGACTTTGGTTTCCTCTGATAACAAAAAATACACCAAATATGGTGTAAAATCTACAAGCCTAAAAAAAATGTATAAAAACAAAGGGTCCTCCAAGAGAAAGCAAAGTTGTATAGCACTTGAAAGTACCAGTTAAAAAAAAAATAATAATATCGATGAAAGGGTCGAGCTGTACGAATAGGCCCTAGGGTGGAGGCACACTATAGTTGAAGAAAAAGTAATTTGCAGATCCGGACAACTCCCTGGCGCGCCCCATGTAGAGCCGCGAGACGGCCGATGCGCCTGTCTCGCCTCTCTCCTCTCTCGTCTCCTCGCAATACCCGACAAATTGCACCAGCTACCACGGCAGGAGCCACCACTGACGTCATAATTCGAATAATCATTTTGACTAGGCGCGCTCGGCGTGAGTGCGAGAGAGAGAGAAACAGGGGCGAGCTTTAACTAAGAGTGAGTATACAGGGAGGACTCTCTCTCCGATCGAAGGGAGGAAATTGCTCTAGCCTCTCTGCTTTACTTCAACGTTATTTATAAGTACTCCTGCGAGGCACGGAAATTTTTTTTTTTTTCTCTTTTCTCTTTTTTTCTTTCCTTTGCTTCTTAGTTCCAAGCTCTTTGACTCAATGCGCTGGGGCGAGGAATAATGATAAGCGCGATGATGATCTAAAGGGGAATATTATCGAAATTGCTAATTTATACAGCCGACTATGAACGCGACCCTTCCGAAAGGTCCGTCTATATTTTCTAAGTAAGTGAACGTTTTCCAACAACAGGGGGAGCGATTGCGATTGTAGGGTAGATTTGTTGGCTCCTTTTATTACTATTTGTTCTTATCTACATGCGTAGATCTCCTGTTTGCTAGATTCTTTTTTTTTTTTTTTAGATTGAGTTGTAATGCTTGGAGTGTATATATCAGTGTGAGGTGTTTCCAGAGAGTATAATTTTGTAAAATGCCTGACATTTGTATAAAGACCAATTTCTATAGGATAGTGAAACAGAGAATTTTTTAACATTTATGATGTAGTTTAGTTTAATTTGACAAATGTCCATTTTCTCTCTTCTAGATTTAGTCATATAAACCTTTAAGCACCATACATTTTTTTTTGTAAAATGTTGATTGAAATATTCGTATTCGAGATCTTTGTTTAAAAATGTTTTTGTAGCGAAACTGATTATTAACTTACCTTGTTAAACAGGTGGAAGAAAACCAATGAACCTCCGAATCTTCGCCCCCCTTTCCAAAGAATCACGTGTCTGGAGCCATGAGGCTCGTCATTATTTTCTCGATTGTCGAAATTTTGATGTGGATCACCATGTGCGTATCTCCGGGTTTTATTGGACGTTTTCCTGTTATGGATCAACAACGAAAGATCGTTTATTATTATTATTATTTCGAATGTAGAGCATTTTTTCTTTGGTTCCTCATAGAGGAATCTTTGTTTTCATGAAAACATTTTTTTCTCACAAGATTTTCATGCCAGAAATGTTTTCCATAGTAAAAGTCATTTAATAGTATATTTTGCACCAAGGGCGGAAAGTTGAACATTCCTGGCGAGTGTGTGTCAACACACGAGGTGGAATGTCAACTCCGCCCGCGGTGCACATGCGTTTTTTTCACATATCTATACGAAGTGTTCCTACTTTTTCCGTGATGAGAGTCGAGAAAGTGAGTGCTTTCCTCCCGTGGGAGTGCTTTCCTCCCTAGGGAGTAAACTACTTACTTTCGCCGCGCTCACCGAGGAGCAAAATACGAACTTTACGTGCAAGTGGGTGAAAAAAGTATATTTTGCACCAAGGGCGGAAAGTTGAACATTCCTGGCGAGTGTGTGTCAACACACGAGGCGGAATGTCAACTCCGCCCGCGGTGCACATACGTTGTTTCCACACATCTGCACGAACTGTTCCTACTTTCTTCCGTGATGAGTGAGGCGAAAGTGAGTGCTTTCCTCCCTAGGGAGTAAACTACCTACTTTCGCCCCTCTCACCGAAAAGCAAAGTACAAACTTTACGTGCAGCTGGGTGAAAAGATAAATGTTTATGTAATACATTTTTTGTCTAAAATCTCCAAACATTGGCAAACCCTCTTCAAGAGCCAATTTCTTAAGAACCGAATGCCCTACAAAAAAAAATTGATAAAACATTGTGGAAGAGCAAACATCAAAAAAATTCCGCCGTAATGGTTGAACAAAAAAAAATCGGTGCATTCACCCTACAAATGATTGTGCAATAAAAATGAGGAAAAATAAAAATCGCGAAACCGTTCATAAGGGAAATTGCGAGCGTTTTCCAATCTCCGAGAGATTATCGGCTTCACAATGTTACATACATAGTAACACATATAACAGTGATGAACTTTCGAAGTTGCAGCCGCGTCAAGCCGACGGAAATGACCTCGACGTTGGTTCGCGTCCGGTCTATATAGCGAATTGAACGGTGCCTGGCGTTTGCGCGACAGTATATTGTATAATACCATAGTACTATAGGAAAGGGACTCTCGCTAAAGGGACGCACGAGAAAGAGAGAGAGAGAGTGCCAGAGGGAATGGGGAAAAATATATATAGTGACCGAGGGAAATTACACGACGATTCGTCCGAGGAACATCCGGGAAGAATGTTAGTACTTTACGTGAATGCGCTCGCAGAGAGCTGCGGAAATTAATCCGCCGTGCCGCGTCAACGACGAGAGCAAACTATCCGCAAAAGGGAATGTCAGAGAAACGGAATAAGGGATGAAAAGAGAGCTTACCAAGAGAAATGGATTGTGCGTTCGTATTCAGGCCGCGAAAATTCTTTCGCTAATTTCTCTCGGATGAACTTTTTAAGGGCGAGGAAGAAACAGAGGGTGAGGAGGGGGAGGAAGGGCGGCGGGGGTGATTTAAAAAAACGTGGTGGCGGTAAATTAAACACCACGCTGCACTGCTTTTGCTGTTCTTTCCTCCCCGACGAAATTCATAAACTTGAAGCGACCCTTGAGGTTCGTGATTTTTCACTTAAATGCCCTTTTATCTCTCGTTTAAGTATCTTGAAGACAGACGCGGTGTTTGAGGCTCTCTGATGCGAGATTGATTAATCATCGAGGGCTCGTAAAAAGAGCATTGTTTGGTAGTTCTTTTTTTTTTTTTAGGAGTATAAAATACAAGTTTCTTTTAGAATTTAATATTGGGGTGGTATGCTTATGTGGGGGCTGGAAAAATTGTATGTTGGGGTCTAATCGGCTTTAAATGGCTATCAAAATGAAGCGATGATTTTTTCCGATTTTTCTTTTATGCCCTTCGTCCTAAATGTTTGAGCGGGCATTTTCGAATGATTAAAAAAATATGATTATTCAATGTATATTGAATAATCATATTTTTATATTTTTATATTTTTCATAATAAATATGATTATTCAATTATAAAATAAAGCGACTATTTTTTCAGATTTTTCTTTTATGCCCTTCGTCCTAAATGTTTGAGCGGGAATTTTCGAATGATTAAAAAAATATTTATATATTTATATTTATATAAAATTTGTATTAATATATATTGAATAATCATATTTTTTTTAATCATTCGAAAATTCCCGCTCAAACAGATAGGACGAAGGGCATAAATTAAAAATCTGTCGTTCTTAAAAAATTGTCGCTTTATTTTGAAAGCCATTTAAAGCCGATTAGACTCCAACATACAATTTTTTCAATTTTATTTCGAGGTTTATCGATGGCAAAAAAAAATTCGTATTCTCGAATATTGAATGATATTCGTCTTCTTATCAGTGAAAAAATAAAATAAAAATCTTAAATGGAGTATTTCACGAGAATTGGAGGAGGAAAATATTATTAAAATGTTTAAGTCGCTGAGCGGGAATTTTCGAATGACTCAAAAAATATGATCATTCAATATAATTCGTACCCAATTTTATTTCAAGATTTATCGAAGGCTAAAAAATTCGTATTCTCGAATATTGAATGATATTCGTCTTCTTATCAGTGAAAAAAAAAAATTGTAAATGGAGTATTTCATGAGAATTAGACGAGGAAAATATTATTAATATTTTCGAGTCGCTGAAACGCTCCCAGTTCCAGTTTACCAAAAAAAATAGAGAAGAGAGATTTTTGGCGCCTTCAGAGTCGTTCGATTCAAGCACATTAATAATATTTTCCTCCTGACTTAAATCTCCATCAAACTTAAGCTTCAAAAAAATGTTCTCCTATAATAATAATAATAATAATAATAATAATAATAATAATGATAAATAATAAAAATCTATATACTTTTTTACTCTCTTCGAAGAATTTAGAGAAATAATTACAAAATAATTCCGACAATTCTAAATATCTGGTTCAGACACATAATTATCAATGAATTAAAAATCGTGGAAAATCGAAGATCGAAAACTTTCAATTCAGAGGATCGACGCTTTAGAACGAAAAAAGAGAAACCCGTATATTTTTTTTTTGTGAGCTCGATAAACACGCGACACTCACAACAGTGGATAAAAATAAATCTTCGTATACGCTTGTTTTATTAATCGTGAATTCACTTTTACTTTCTGTTTAGGGTTTTTTTTTTATATAAGCTATTTATGAGGTTTTAGATGCGCGTGTGTGTTTTTTTTAAGTTTACGTACCTTGAAAAAACGATGTACAGCGAGAGCTCGCAGCTCCCGTGCGGTGAGAAAATGGGGTAAAATCGAGCGGGTTTCTCTCACGATTACGTTTGGAAACGATTACGGAGCAGCAGCCGCCCGGTGGCCGAGCCCCGTTGTGCGAAGCGCGACTGCGTGCGTGATCCAACGACGGACACGAAGAAGGGAACCACCACCACCACCACCGTCGACGCCACCTCCGCTTTTCAACCCTCCTCCGGAAGAGGGAGGGTTGAGGAGCGGAGCGCAGAGGGCGTCGCGACGCGCTCCCGAGGTTACTGAGAAGCACAGAAAATTTAGATAGAATATATATATATATATATTTTAGATAGAATATATATATATATATATATATGGTTAGATGGGCGCAGAATCGACATACATCGAGGACATACGCGGGGAACCTGAGAGTTCAATTCACATTGTCGGATTCCTGGAGCAGCTGGAATGATACCGACGGTGATATATATATATATATATATATATGACAAGTTGGACACCCCAATTTTTCATGTTGACAAAACATCCTGAAATTTCTTCAGGATGTTGGTCTGGTTGAAGAAAAAACATAGGAATTTTTATAGATTTTTTATTGCATATTCGAGCTATTAAAAATTTCTGAAGATAATCATTGTTTATTTTTTAACGCAAATACTAGGGCTCACACAAAAAAATCATAGGAACATCAAATTTTGGGTTTTAAGCGTACTTTCCAACAACATTTTTTGTCAAATTCTCCGATTTTATTTTATGCTATTTTTCAATTAAACAAAGGTGCCACCTTTTTTCCCTCCGAAATGGCATTTACGATTTAGCTGAAATTTTCGCGGTTTGTTACTTTTAAATATCTAGAATCTTGGAAAAAATTGGCGAGAGTGTCTATGGAAAATATTCTAAAGCCCGCATTACTCTGGAGCGAAAATGCTGCCCATCTCGCCAATTTTTTCGAAGGTTTCTAGACAACGAAAAAAATGTGAAAATTTTAACTAAATCGGAAATGCTGTTTCGGAGGGGAAAAAAGGGGCAACTCTATTTAATTGAAAAATAGCATAAAATGAAATCGTAGAATTTTAGAAAAAATGCTGTTGGAAAGTACGCCGAAAATCCAAAATTTGATGTTCTTATGATTTTTTTTTGCGAGTCGTAGTATTTGCGTTAAAAAATAAACTATGATTATTTTCAACGATTTTTAATCGCTGGAATATGCAATTAAAAAATCTGAAAAAATTCCTGCGTTTTGTCCTCAACCAGACCGACATCCTGAATAAATTTGCGGACGTTTTGTTGACACGAAAAGTTGGGGTGGCCGACTTGACGCGTTTTGCCCCATATACACTATATGTCGAAAATTCAGACTTCGCCACCCACTCTATTATTACAAACCCGCGATTTTGATGTTGAGACTTTGTTCTTCGCTTTTTTTTTCAGAGATTTGACGCTGGAGATTTAAAAAAAATACCTGGAGGCAATCATAAGGCAAATGTAGGACTTTTTGGAGATGTTACAAAAAAATTGTGTAATTTATTTCACGTGGAATATATTATAAAATATATGGGGCATTCCACCTGAGTTTCAACCTGGATCTGATCCTTGATCCTTCTGATTGAGTCCGCAATTTTTTATATGATTGATATGACTCTAAAAAGCACTAATTTAAAAAAATAGGTTTTGCACTTTTTTTTTTAAAGATAGTGTTTTTTAGAGTCAAGGGTCAGATCCACGTGAAATTCTCCATATATAAATTAATATTAAAAAATAATGGCGACGTTTTGAAGCAACAGAATTTTTTTCTGCTTATTCATGCTTTCTTAGATCCCCTCAGGACAATTTCCAGGACCCCTTGGAATCGCTGATACTTTTCACACCACTTCCTTGGGATGAACCGGCGAATGGAGACAATTTCTGGCACCAGAAAGAAAAACAGATTTTTGAACCCTACAATTCAGGTTCGCTGCTTAAGAAATGTCGACTTTTTCGGTGTATCATGAGGTCGTCAGTATAGCTGCTAAACACTGGTGAGGCATTCCGTTCCACATTTTTTTTAGTGCGGTGTAGAGTGTATAAAATATAAACGAATTATTGCAAATTTTTAAATCTTACATTTCACCGAGAATTGAATACCGATTTTTTTTGTAATTTTTCTCTGTTTTATCGAACAAAATGTTTTCACATAAAATGTAGGCCTTTTAATGCAGTTTCCACTGAAAAATATTTTATGGCTGCGCAGAATAAATGTAACATTCTTGAAAGGAATAAAGTCATTTTTTTTATAGGTAAGTTCTCGATCCTGCTCAAAATTTAACAACATTTATATGATATAAAGAACTAATAAGAGTTTATTAAAAAATCGAAATTCGAAATAGACTATTTTGCGAATCAAGAGAAAAAAAATCAGTGATTTTCAGATATCGATTTGCTCATTCATATTTGAATATCCAATTGTCAAAAAAAAAAAACCTCTTCACGAAATCGGAGGCCTGTACCCGACACGGAAAAGAAATATATCCAAAAATATATCTGACATACGTAACTTTTCGGACGATAATATAGTAACAATAGGTTTTAAATATATTCTGGATGTATCTCAGATATATCTGAAATATATTTTTTATCGACATATATTTGATATATATTCTGAAATATATTCGGCATATACAAGTTTTCGGACAAAATATATTTTATATATTTTAAATATATTTTTTTGTATATCTCAAATATACTATTTTTCCATGTGGGACGTCAACATTAGATACTGCCGCGTCAATGTTGAAAATGATGCAAAAAAAATTCATATAATAAATGAATTTTTTTTTTTAAAGCACAGAAGATTCTGACTACAACAACGAAACCACCACAAAAGGTGTTAAAATCATTGATAAAAACACTGAAAAAAAAAAATCATTGATTCAAGAACAGCGATCATTGCAGGCCAATGACATAAGACAGTGCAACTTTATTTTAATTGTAACAATTATATATAAAATTAAACCAATGTCTAAAAAAAAATCTAAGAAAATGTGTTAATGTTTCAATTCCATATGTAATTGTTAGAATGCATATAAAGTTGTACTGATAACTGATGTCATTGGCAGCCCTCAATGGTCTCTGTTCTTGAATCAATGATTTTTTTTTTTTTTTTAAATGAAGGTACTGATAACGGATAAAGATTTAACCGCATGCGTCGTATTGGATGAATGCAATTAATTACTCTTAATTGCACTCATCCGACACCTTCAAATTTGTGGCTGGTGCTTTTATTCCCTGGCTCTACATAAACGATTTAATTTGTGGCTATTTTTGAGATCATTGAAAACATTAAATCTGAAGAGGTTCCACTCTAAGGACCGAAACGTGATATTGTCATTTTCAATTTCTCCGTTCACTCTCTTTTGACACGTGAAAATTGTTCGAGCGGAGTCACTCGTTATCCAAAAAAATCTATAAGAACGAGGACTGAAATTAATTTCCAATAAAAGACGATCGACTTAATGTTATACATCCGTTCGCATTTTTCATTTTTCTTCTCATCAAGAGGCTACATAGGAAATATAAATTGCTATACATAGATAAACGAAGTGATCGGTATAATATTGTACAAAGGATGTAAAACCGTCTCGATTGTTGGTATTTCTTTTTTGTTTTTCTTTCTTTTCTTTCCTTTCATTTTAATAATTATAGTATATAATAAGTATGTTATAGTACAGTTAATGGTGAAGCGGCGCGAAACGATGTTTTGTACCCACGGCCAATTTTTCGATCATCCTCGAGCGACGACACGTTTTTTCTTTTTTTTTTTTTCTTTTTTATTTTGTTATAATTTTATTAATAAATTATTATTTCACGCAATTTCACGCCGCTCCGCGAGAAAGTACACGGAAACGTTAAATATATATTTTTAAGTGTATATGTATGCATGTGTGTGTGTGTGTGTGTATTTTTTGTGTGTATATATATATATATTTATAATTCTCGTATTTTAATATAATAGATATCAATATCAATAACGTTAATGGTACGATTTTTTGGAGTAGAACGTCGTAATTTTTTTGTTGTTGCTTGTGTTAAAAATCGCTCGCAATGGACGAAAGATTTGTATATATATATATGTATATATACATATATATACATACATATATATATATATATATATATATATATATAATATATGCACCTAAATCGCTTTCGTTCATTCCACATCATTCCTCTCGATTTTACGTCTAGCGTATTATAAAGAGGAATGGGCATTATTATAATTTTTTTTTTCTCAAGCGTTTTACTTATTACAAGAGCGAATCCTTCGTTCCGCCAGAAATATTACATTCAATAATACAACATATAATAATAAAAATATACTCTTGCGCGGATGCGTGTTACACAGGAGTGAGAAATTGAACTAGATTATTACATATGTGTGATCGTCCATCAGTCCACTTAACACGTATATTCGATTGTACTACCTATCATAATTAACGTGCTCTCAGTGTTTTTTTTTTCTTCCCCCTACATATTCGTGTTTTTTTTTTTCTCGCTCTTACAATTGTAAAATTGCAAAAAGGTTGTTTCATCGTTTGTATCTCAAGTAAATCCCACCTCGTTCTCGAGAGTATTACCATTTAGCGGATTGCGGGACACAGTCATCGTGTATTTGAAATTTCGTGACATTAAATCGCGAACGAACGACCGCTAATTATTATTTTGATTGTCCCGAGAACGAAGACGCTCAAAACTCATACGCCAATTTACAGGGTTTACAAAAGTTTTTCATTTTAACTACTTAAAAAAAAAGAAAAAAAAAAAAAAAAAAGAAAAAATAAGTAACTCGCGTTACGAGTTCAATCAAACTCCGCCAATTATGCATTTCTCTCTTGTACGTGATACAAATGTTTCGTAACTATTATTCAAGCCTAATTTTAATCCACGAAAAAAAGTGTGTTTCTATGTAAATTTTTGCGGCCGGCGAACGGCCGTTGCAGAATGCAATTTTTTTTATTTATTTTTTTATTTCTTTTCTTTTTTTAACAATGTATCAAAGAGTCAGTTCGGAGTTAAAAGTGTTGTTAGTGAAAAAGATCTATTAAATAAAATCTATAGTATATTGGTAAAATAAATGTTTATAAAAAAAGAACATTGGATTGCATTATGTAACTGCCGTTGTCCGGTTGACCGCATTAAAAATTGTACGAATTAGACAATAAGTAAGTACATACGTTCGAATTAATCGAAGTAGCAAATACAATCGATTATCATAACCCGAATGAGCGTTAAAAATCGATGTAGAGACAATATCGGGTATGATTATTACTCCGAATGAGCGGTACAAAAAATCTTTTCAGTCGTTTCGAAATTTTTTATGCCTTGTTTGTTTCATTGTTGCTTTCTTTCTATCGTTCTTTTTTTAAACACTATATAATTCTCTCGTTTACCCTCGGCTGTAAACGTCCGCCTAAAGCACTTAATTACTTATCCGGATCGCTCGTAAAGCTCGCCTCTCGTTCGCAAAAGCCCGCGTGTAATTATTTACAAATAAATCACTCTCAAATATTTTAATAACATCTATAAACTCTCTCTTAAACATTATCAACAGAATACTGAAAATAATATGTACAGAGGGTGTGTGTGAAATTCATCAAGTCGACCCGACGGACCTGATTGATACGTCGAAGGATTACAATTTAGCTGATTCTCGATTTTCTTTTTTATACCCACCCGCTTTTCCTTTTTTAGTATTCTCGCGATATAATTCGATAGCAAGGGTCGAATTTTACGGAGGTAAGTTCGAGCTTAAGATGGATCTTAAGATTGAAGTTAAACTCGAAGTTCGATCGTAAGATTGAATTTCGAACTTCAAATGGATCTCAAGTTTGATTTTAAGTTCGAACTCAAGTCCAAAAATTGGAGCCTGAAAGGTACGCGGTTTGAGAATTTTTGTATTTTCCCCCCCTTTTATTTTACATTGAAACCTATCGTCTTAAACCAAGAGTTTATAACTCTCTTTATATGCTTCAAAGAATCATTTGTAACACACCTTACTTCTGTTTCCACCGATATCGCGCAGTATAATCAATATCTCTTTACGTATCTGTCACAATCCTCGAACTTTACACTCATCTAAAAGTTAAAAAGTATTTTGTGGGGATCGCATTCCGGGCCAAATTGACAGGGTCATGTTTTTTTTTGTTGTATTTTCAATCATTCTCCATTTATTATGTTGTAGGGTGGTATTAAAAAAAATAGATATCAATTTTTTCACGCCCGTATTCAAAATATTCTAAAAAATGTAACTTTCCAACAAGAAATTTACAGTAAATATGTAAAAAAAAAAAGGAATATAAAAAAATCGCAGCATTTTTTTTTAAACTTCTCTACAACATTTAAAAATAGAGAAAATATAAAAAAATACGGGGTTTTTACGGCCCTGTCGATTTGGCCCCGAATGACCCATGACTACCCGTATCCTCCTCTCTCAGTTTAACGACACGGTTGCCAAAAACACAAGCTTCGGAACCCCGTCGCGTCTATTTTCGAGTGTAAAAGATGGACTCTCAAATGGTCACGACAAAACACCGCTCGCTAAGAATTTTAATATTAATTATGCCGTGTGTGTGTGTGTATGTGTGTGTACTAACAATAATCTTAAAAATCTATGCCGCGACTACTCTCGAGCATACACATATACATGTCTAAAATACGAGGCGCGGACAGTGGCGTATTTATCCGCCGGATCGAAAATAGAATTTTACCCGCGATGGATTCGGTAGACTTGCCGAGTTGACCGAAACCGTGTCTGTCAAAAGTGCTCACCGCCGCGAAAGAGAGAGTGATCTCGTATCAAGAGTCTCGTGAATCTGTCATCAAATATATTTTTAATCGAAACTAAGATGACTCATTGACAAATCTCTCCTCAAGAATATATATCTACAAGGCTTCATTCGATCTCACACTTGCGAAAAATTTTTGCCATCGTATATGCAGAAACAAACAAAAAGAAAAAAAATGAGAAAAATAAATAAAGAGAATTAAGGAATGCATCCTCCAGGTTTTTATTTTAATTACTGCGGCGAGAACCGGAGTGCATACTTAATGTTTTAATTGAGAGATCCAACCAGCACACGATTCGCCACAAATACTCTCTGCATATACTTTTAGCTTGCGAAGGGGGCGATACGGATATACGGAAACCAATTAACATAATTGATCCCATTAATTGGAACGAAACCACGGTCGCTAGAATTTTTTAAGGGCAGACTGATCGTGGCTCGATTCATGAGGTGATCTTTCTTTACTTCACTTTCTCTCTCTCTCTCTCTCTCTCTTTCTCTCCGAGCAGGTGGTCTGAGTATCTACGCTCACGCAAAAAGCACTATCGAGGCGCTTCGATTCATTTATGAACTAGAAACAATCAATAGTTCAGGCAAGATCGATGGTCGGGGTTTCGAGGCTGCGCTAAGTCACCCCGACGACGTTTATGCGTTTTCCGTATCGCAACGTTCGAAAAAAAAAAAAAAAAAAAAAAAAAAAAGACAAAATATGAAAATCCGACATTTGTAACAAATATTTCATACGCTCGATCTTGCGTATATTTTAATCCGTGATGATAATATTATTTATCTAAGTATCTTTCAAGTACTTGAAGCGCATAATTCTAGCGTACTAAATGTCTACGTAATCGTCGAGCTCGATGCGCGAGATCACCGCGCTTAACATTTAATTAGATTTTTTTTTGTAATTTTTTATCTCTTTTTTTTTTTTTTTTTTTAGTAAAAACACGGACGCCGAAGATATTTCGCGAGGTATGCGTTGGCAAGAGGATTGACGTTCGATGAGAGACGTTTTGATATAAATATCCTCCTGGTAATCGATCCTACGAAGTACGTCCACGCATTTATCGTTCTTTTTTCCTTTTTTTTTCTAAATAATATATGCAACGTCTTATTGTCATTTAGAATTTATAATACATAATAGTGGTAGTTGTGTGCGCGAGACAATTGTTCGATCAATCATCAACCGATTGCAGGTAGTGTCGATGATATTTCTTGGTAAATATATGAGGATTCGTACTTCGTATATATCAATTACCAAATATTTACGTAAACAGCTGAAAAATATTTAGCTATTGTGTATAAGTATGAACGACGGTTCGATTGGTTGACTGAGGATTGGCTCAGTCGCTTTTGTGGCAACTTTTCTAACACGCAGTAATTAACACACGGCAAGATGAGGGCTGCAAAAAAAAAAAAAAAAAAAAAAAAATCACATTTCTCGTTCTTGTTATTTAAAATAATTCATTCAGTCTTCGAGTTAAAAAAAAATCTAATCTGGTAGTCAGATAATAATGTATAAAAAGAAAAATTTGCCAATTTTGTTCATGATTTGTCTTTTTATTGTATCGTCCGTCTATATCCAATTTATATTATCATTCGTATTAAAAAATATCGTATTTACAATTATGTATAATATGTATATATTTTTGTTTTTTCTTTTTCTTTTTCCGTTATGAAAGTCACGAATGACCAATGCGTGTTAGTTCGATACCATCCCCAGCCAACGGATTGAGCTTTGAATGCTATTCTTACGTCGTTGTCGTTGTTGTTGTTGTTGTTGCCGTTGCCTAGTTCGCCAAGGAACCCAATCGAAAAATTATCATTAATATCGAAGCTACATCCTGTTGGATAGTGACATGATTCTGTTACTTTTTTTCCTCTTTTTCTTCTCTGTTATCCTCGAAAATTAATTTGTGTTTAAGACGATGTGACACAATGTTCTGTCTCGCTAAATTCGATATTTGAATAAAAATGTATTCAAAATACTTTTCGGTTGAACAAAAATATAAGTTTTGCTCTTCATCGAGATTATTGCATTGTAAATTTGAATTTTCCTTAATTGGTATCTTTCAAAATTCCAGGACCGCAAGAATCTCGATAAAGATTACAATTTAAAGGAAAAAAAGGTGGCTAAAATTATTAATCCTGTCTTGAACAAAGAGCAGCAATTTAAGATTATTAATCTTCAAAAAAAATCCTATTAGAGCTCTTTTATTACAGCTATTTTTCAAGCCTATTTTCTCCCATATAAGTCGACAAATTGGGCTAAAATTTTGAGAATGTGCGAAAGGATGATAGAAAAAGACTAAGCTTGTGGCTTCCCGAAACTCCAAACCGTTATTTTAGGAGTACCGAAAAAAAACAAAAATTAATAGTTTGGTGCGAGAGAGACAGTCATATAGGCGTTTAGCATTGGGCGAAGAAATTCTCACGGATGTATTAATGCTTCTTAAGAAATCTTAACAATTATTCTAACTGAAAAATATTTTCAATACATTTTAATTCTAATTGTCGCCACTAATGGCGCTGTCTCACTCGTAATTATGGCAGCAATTCAGTCCGTGTGAGAACATCGTCTTAAACGCCATCTAGCTGCTTCTACGGGCAAGAAAAAAAAAAAAAAAAAAAAAGAAATTGGATGCCATCACGCAGATTTTTCCGGCTTTAACTAAATTTTCTAAATTCGCGGAAAAACGCATCCGCAGCCGTGGAAAACGCCTCCGCTCGTTGAGTTTGAAAAACGTTTTCAGCTATATACGCCAGTTGACGTAGCGATGATACTTCGACTCGAGCTGCATCTTCACCTCACCGATATCCACCACCTCTTTGTATTCGTTGCGGCGTGCTTGGACTTTTTCTTTAGCTTCCTTCTCATCGTCGCTACTGTCTTCATCCTCGTCGTCCTCGGCTTCATCGTCATTCGGGACTGAGAAAATTCACAATGTTATCCTCGGTTTTTCTTTTCTTTTTTTATTTTATTTATTTCGTGCGCGTGAAAATTTGTTTAAATTTTTTCTTAAATATGGAAATTGGAAACCCGGAGCACGGTGTGTGTGTGCGGTGAAAAAAAGACAAGAAGAATAGCCTTGATTTTGCTTATATTTATTTTCTCGTTCCAAGAACAATTTACAATAGTGAGGAAAAAAAAAAGAGTCGGCTAATCGATTCACGCGCTCAGAATTTCCAGTCACCAGCGGCTTGCGGTACACAATCATTACGCTTAAGGCAATAGCGCGAGAAAATAGGAGAATAGAGGAATTGCAAGACTCAACGAGCACACATTAGTCGCATTGGTTAGAAGAGGCGAACGAGGGGCGGGTGGACAAGGCGTTAGCTAGAAGCAAATGTCAAGTGATGTATAAGTGGGAAGACAAAAGAGAGATTAGAGAGAAGAGATAACGATTAAAAGCGTTTAAGCGGATGCCTGAGAGACATAGAGAAGATAACCGACTGAACCAAGAAAGATGCAAGCGGTTGTAAGTGATTGCTCCACGTAGTTGCTTCATCGAGGATCATCTACCAGAGACAGCGTCGTCGTTGAATCGCGAATTGAATATTTTTGTTTGTTTTTTTTTTTTTTTAGAAATCCATGTGTATTTCAATCAATCATCTCTTTTGCCTCGCACCAAAAGCTTTCCATGCAGCTGTCCAGCTGGTCAGTAACCCGAGTAGGAAAGAAGTAGCTGCATCTGATTTGTGCTTCCAAGATTCGGGATGAACGAAAGTGAGACGTAAGCTTCGTAAATTCCAAAAGCGAGTGAAGAAAGCCAAAAGCCTTTTTTTTCTTTCTTTCTTTCTTTAATGACCCACCACCTTGACGGTTAGGGTCGCGAACTCCTTAAAGAATCGGAGCCATGCGCATGTTTCACGTCAGCAAGAGAACTGGTATTTGGCAAGTGCGGGTTGGCGAAGGATAAATCGAGCGAAGCATATTTTTTTTTATTTTTTTTTTAAATTTTTTGTCTAGCATCCAAGCGGTGCTGATGAGAGAGAAACTTTGACTTGTCAAAAAGCCGAGAGTACTGTGAGACTGTATACAAAAGTATTTTGTGAGAAAAAAAGCGATTTTGTGGAGTCTCGCGCGAAATATACGAGATCGACTTACCTCGTTGAAAGATCGGTTGTTGTTTCGTTGCTTCTACCCACGCTGATTACTTCCGTCAGTTTAGTTGAGCTATTGTTATCCTCGATTTCGGTCTTGTAAGCCGTATTCGCGATCTTAGCGATCGCATCGGCAACGTGAATTTCCTCTTTGGCAACGTGATTCGTTGGAAAGCCGAGAATATCGTCGTTAACAGCGAGATCGACAATCAGAGACTTTCCTGGATCTCTGGCGCGTTCCTTTTGCACGTCCGCTCCAACATCGACACGTGCGCATACCGACGAACATTCCGAGTCTATACCCGAGTCGACGCTTTCCTGAAAATTCTCTCTCGGCTGGCCGTTTCCCTCGAGACCGTTGTCATCGGTAATCGAAACCGTTGTCTCCTCAATACCCGAATCCTGACTATTTCTGTGAACGTTTCTCGACTTGTCGATGTACAAATTAGTGGGTGATCTTGAGGATTGTCCCTGCTGAAAATACGTCAAATTAGCGGATTCCCCGCATTCCTGAACTGTAGTAACTATGCTGCTGATTGCTTGATTCACATTCGTAGACGCGTCTGTCGTGATGTCAGTCATTTTGAACATAAGATCCTCCGTCGATTCGCTGCTCTTGACCTCCGTAGTCGTGACTTTTGTCGCGGCGTTGGAGACATTCAAGATCGACGTTAAAACCGACTCAACAGCCACGCGTACGAAAGACCGATGATCCGTTGTTTTAATGGACGCCTCGTCGCTATGGTTATTTATACACTGATGGCTATTATTCATAATTGATGTCTCGGCAACGATTTGTTCGACCGTGTCGTTTGCAGGCGAATTTGCGGTCGAGCCGCTCAAAGAAAGCTCGCCAGTTCTTACGTCATCCACCGACAATTTGCTTGAATAATCGGAGTCCTCGGATAACGATGTGGATACCTGCTCGATCGCTGCTGTTGGAACAAAATCTTCGTCTTCCATTAAAGCTATCTCGATCTTGGTTATCGTTTCTTCTTCTCTCGTAATACATATTGCATTTGGCAATGATACGAATTGCTCGGAGATCGTAATTGGCTCTACGATTTTATTAATCGCTGGAATTTTATGATCTGATACGATGCCAGATGTTTGATCCGTTAAACACGAGGTACTCTTGTCCTCTCGGTTCTCGTTAGTCATTATATCTAAGTCCGTTTTAGTCGCAGTCACTAAATCATCGGCGTACGAATTATTGTCTATACAATTATTGGTTAACACTGCAGCGTTAAGATCTTGTGCCGCAGTCGAGTCTGTGAGTGAAGCAGCCGCGTCGATTGGTAGAAATTCCTCTACAGTGTCGGACAGCTCGTTATTCACCGCATTAATCGCTGTGTCATCGAGACTTTTACCCGAGACTCGATAATTACGAGCATTTTTGCTTTCCGCTTCAATACGATAATTTGTACACAAATCATTTAACACTGGTAATGATAAATCTACGTTGCTCGCCACGATCGTTTGCTTTTCATCCGATAAATTTGCCAGTTGGCTCGATTCCTCATCAACTTCACTCGCAATGAAATCCACGAATTTTTTCGTATCAGGAAAAAGCGCTGCCTCGCTAGAATCACTTGTACGTAACGTTGGCAAATTTACGAGTTCTATTTCCTTAATATTTTTCATCTCCTCGACCGCCTCAGCTGCGATCACGGTCGTTGGATCGTCGTTTACGCACGAGGAAACCGAGATCACAGCACATTCCTCAGGCGCGTCGAGCATCGTCACACAATCGTGGCTCAATGGCGAATTAAAAAAATTATGTACATCGTCCGTGTTGTCTAAAGTATGTACATTAGCCACGCCGCTTATATCACACGTTATTTTACAATGGGAAGAATTCTTATAACTAGGGTCATTAATACTGTCTGTCGTGCTGCTATCACATTTCGTTTTCACATCGTTCACCGCTGCTTCTTCTTCTTCTTCTTCTTCTTCTTCATTAACGTCCCTCGACGAGAGTTTCACGCTCGCGTCATTATCCGCTTTCGACGTTCTTATCTCTAGAACCGAGTATTCCGGTATGTCCTTTAATTTTGGTGCGCTAATAGTCGTCTTAATTTCCGACGAGACGTTAAGTGATGCGCTATTTACAATTTCCGCGTCCCTGCGATCTGGAGAAATCGCGTCGGTTGTTGCGACTTTTTCGCTTCTGTCAACTTGCTCGAACGACTCTTTTCCGCTCGATTGCAGTGTTTCAGGTAACGGTAGATCATCGCTTATTCTAGAAACTTGCTCTAATTTCGTACAATTATCAATCGGACTTTCGTCAACGACGAATATCTTTCGTGCCGTAGGATTTGCAGTGTCGGATTTTAATTGGCCATTACCCGTGATATTTCCCGGCAATTTGGCGGCGTCTTTGTTCGCGGCAAAATCCGTGGTGCAAGTCGCTTGTATGCTCGATAATTGAGGTATGCTCAGAGACTTTACAGGATCGAGTTTGACTGTCGATCTCGATGCATCGGAAACCGATCTCTGTAATGGCGCGTGACTCGGTGAATCTTCCGATCCGGATTTACTGGTGACTCTGCCTTCGCGCAGATATTGCTGGAATTTATCGCCCAACGCAATCATACTGTTGACACCGTCTTGCAGAGGATTCTTCGTTTCCGTTCTCTCGGCAAAGGAGCTACCGGAGAAGAGACTACTGGGATGTTGAAAAAGTCCGAGTAACCTCTCCAAGCTCGTAGCCTGCCTCTGCACAGGCTCCGGTTTCTTCGGTTCAGGCTGAAAGGAAACTATTATCTCATCGCGAAGTGATTCAGCCGCTTTATTTTCCGAATTTTCTTTGGTTACGATGATTTCAGAGCCGCCGCTGACAATCAATCGTTTTTCTACCTCAGCTTCCTCGGCCTCTTTTTTAACATCCGCAACGGAAGATTCTATTAAATTTGAACTTTCCATTGGTGCTTGATTTTCGGACTGTTGAGCTTCTACTTCCGCGCTCTTTCTTTGATTATTCTCCACTTTGGATTCCAGAGACTCCGCATCAATCGCTCGTGCCTCCGTTGTCGTTGTAAGCGTAGTGTCCACCGTAACATTCTCCACGCTGTCGCACGATTTTTCCGTTTTAACGACGGTAGATGTCTTGACTTCCTCTTCAAAGCTAACATCGATATCGATACTCGCGCTTGATTCGTTGCCAGCTGCCCGATGATCCTCCTCGACGTCAGACCTGAAAACACTGTCGGAATCATCGGAGTCGACGCTCTCGGGCGTGTGAACCGTATAGTTGAAGCCAATTGTGACGTTGGTGTTGGCCGATGCGACGACAGATTTCGCAGGTGGAACTTTGGTGGTTGGTTCGACGACGGTAACGACGCGGAAACGCGAGGAACCACCGCCGGTTGAGGGAAAGAAACACGTGGGCGATGAGGCGAGGGATGGCGGAGTGACGGGCGAGGACGAGGCCGAGGAATTTGTTGAACTTAGGGATGCCTCCGATACACGAGATACGACGAAACGACTGCGTGAGGGACTTGGAATTGGACTTGCAACGGGCGAGGGTATCGGGCTCGGTGCCGGAGAACGTAGACGACCGCCGCTCGTACGCTTTGGCTCCAGCATCGATCTCGTCGCTATCTCGTTTGAGGTCGGAGTCATGGATGGAGGAGAACGTGGCAGTGTCTGACAAGTCAGCGAGATCTTACGGGAGCTCACGCTTGACAGTCTGCTGCGATGCTGCGGGCTGCTCGATTCCTCGGTACTCTCGTCCGTCGATGTTGGCTCCTCGTTCCTCGTGCAGCAACCTCTTATCTCTGCCACGAGATCGAGATACTGATGCATCGTCGCTGGGGTTTTGCTCCATGGCTTGTCGTCCAAGTCCAGCTGTGTT
The DNA here is from genome assembly GCA_964016905.1 of Perithous albicinctus. Taxonomy (NCBI): domain Eukaryota; kingdom Metazoa; phylum Arthropoda; class Insecta; order Hymenoptera; family Ichneumonidae; genus Perithous; species Perithous albicinctus. Next base: position 8,619,040 of record OZ024702.1, on the reverse strand, counting down.
ATGCTCGTGTTCTTCTTCATTGCGAATGAGAGAGCTGTCAGCCCTGTCATTTGTATGTTGTTGTCTCGCAAATCTATCCTCTGCGAGCAAGAGAAACAAAATAAATTTTAATATACTTTCCTCGTTGTAGAGGAAACTTTGTTTTTATGAATGTTCTTTTTTTCTTTTTTTCTTTTTTTTTTTAGATTTCAGTGGCAGAATACACGAAATTATCTGAGCGGTCAAATGAAAGGTTTAGAAAAAAAAAAAATTGTTATTTACCTGCAATGTCCGATTTCTCTCAATGATTTCGGCCAACAGGAGGGCCCCTTTGCATGTTATTTCCGTCGATTGCATGCCCAGTTGAAGCAGAGTGCGACTTTTGATCAAGGCTTCCTGGGCCATTTCCAATAGCTCGTTACTCACGGAATTTTTACCGATATTCAACGTCTCGAGAGTAATCGACTGTGCCTATAGAGATTGGAAGTGTCATGAAGAATTCTTAGTGATGTTAATTTGAGAAGCAATTTTGCTTTTTCTTTTTTCATGCATAGAACAACCGAGACACGACGCTTGAAAGCTATTTAAATTTATGTCAACACACAATTAGTATCTGCCGGGACTAGAGGCATACAGCAACAAGTAAATCCCTACGATGAGAGATAATGAAATATTTGTAGTATTTTTGTTGTTGTTGTAATATATATGTATGATAAACATTACGCACTATAGCTTGAGTGAAATGACCTGACGAGCTCTTGGTAAGAGCATTATTCCACAAGACGAGGATACTGAGACCTTTGCCGTCTACATCGTCGATAGGCTGGGTGATGAGGCCATCCAATATATCGCGAACACCCTCGTCCTTGATGTTATTATTACTAAAGAGAAAGAGAAAAAAAAAGAAATACTTTCCCGAAGAAAAAAAAGTCATTGGGAAATCACGTTGAAACGTTTAAATAGCAAACGTCTCTCAACGAGAGCTGTGACAACATGTGAAGCGATCTGTTACACTCCATTATGATCGAGACGGAGCTACTGACGATAGGAGGTGGAATGAACGATATTCTATTCGACTAATTAGCTAATCGCACGCACCTAATATCTAGCAGCTGCAAGTGTATATTAACCCTCAAAAGCGCACCAAGCTGGATGGCGTCTTCCTGCTCGAGACAGTTGTCCGCGAGGTATAGCTCCTTTAATCCGGTATTCATTTTTATAGCTGAAACTGTTGCGGAAACATAAGAAAAAGAAAAAATACCTGTAACTTTAATAATTCAAGTACAGAGAAACAAGTTAATTTTCACAAAATCAAAGTGTCAGGATTTCGTGTTTTACGAATTTAGTTATATTAAAAAAGTGTGGTTTTATCGAATTTACGAATGGAAGGAAAAAAATTGTTAAATAAGAAGTGATCGAAAATATCGAAATATTTTTATTTTTGTAAAAAGAAAAAACAAACTGATGTGTATTTCGTGCACATGAGCATCCACAATAAATATTATTATTAATATTATTATATTGAGTTATTGTAAAATGTAAATACGAATGTCTAATTATTTTTGTAACTTTTATCTTTATTTTTTGTAAAACGACATACGCTTCTTTTTGTAATATTAACAAAAAGAATTTTGTGGATGTGTACAAAAACTTTTTATTAAAAGTACAAAAAATAGAGTTTTTTTTTAAACGGTGAAGTACAAATGGGTAATTTTTTTAAATAGTTCAAACTGCATGAATACATAAGTACCTAGTGTTGCAAAAGGCCGCCCAGCGAGACCACAGTTTTCTAACTTCAGTACATTTAAGTGGGAAGCAAGTTGAAGCGGCCGCTTCAAGATGTTCATATGCTGCTGTGTCAGTGTTATATCCCTCGCTTCCAGTATTTCGAGACACGTAGTCTGTAATGAAAAAAAAAAAAGACAAAATGAAGAAAAAATGAATTAGATCACAAAAATGTTCCGTTTACGCGAATAAAGACTCGTAGTGTTGAACAAACGTAACGAATACCTTTTTAATCATGTCAGCGCAAGCGTGCCAGCCACGCGATCCTATGTCGCGATTATTCGACATATCCAAGTGTTTAGCCGAGCGGTAATACACCAACATGTCGAACAATATCACGGCACTCTGAAAAAAGAGAGAAAAAAACAAAAACATAGATAAGAAATGTTATTATTCATTTGGTATTGTAACCGTTGTACGTGTTTAAGGCTTCGGTTGATGAGACGAGAGCCAAACTCTCTACCTCATCGTCCAACGATGTTGCTTCCAGGTCAAGCTTCTCAAATTGTACTCTCTTAAGAATCTCCTCGAGCGGCTCGCAACGATGATGCTCCAAAGATTCATTTTTCAAGCAAAGCTCTGGACAACGCTCATCCTCGGTAATATCCAATTTCTGTTGAACACGGAACAAACAGACGATTACATCATATTTCTTGCAGGATAATGAGGCAACATTAGCAATTTGTTAGATATACATTCACGATATTTTTGGGGAAAATAGAACACGAGGGGGCAATAGATCGCAATTTTTTGTCGCTGTACATTTTAAGTGCGGGGTCAGGGCAAATTTAAGTTTGTTCATTTTACCTCCAGTTGAGCTATGACATTTTTCAATGGCTCGGTACAATGTCGTTCGCAGGATGCCTTGTACGACGAGATCAAGTCCTCGATATTCACATTCTCGGCTGTGAACAGTTATCCTCTCATTAACGTAAACATGATTATAGTGGGAAATTTTTGGATTCTGATTTACGAAAGAAGTACATATTTTTGGTAGACAGAAAAAGAACAAACAAATTCGTGTTAAAATAGTATTTTTTTCTTTTTTTCTTTTTTCTTCTTTTCTTTTCTTTTTTTTTTTTTACATACGTTGCATGAATGAAGAGAAACGAGGGTGAAGGCCAATAACAGATGGAATCTCTGGGATGATTAGTGGGATAAATATGAAAATACAGTGCAGATGTGCTGGCAAAAATAATGTATTTCAATCCATGTTATCGATATTTCTGTACAGCGTTTTTGTTTTCTTTAGTCTCCTTTTTTTCTTTTATAACAACACGATCGTGGTGATGAATGAATAGGTACAAACTAACGGATAACTTTGCGATAAATAAACGAAGATCCAGGCCTGTGTGTGTGTGTGTGGGCACCTTATCACTTATATTTCATTTTTTTTGTTCTCTTTGCTCTCTTGGCAGGAAACGTAATTGTATTCAGTAACTCACTTACACATTACGTCTCGCATGTAAACAAAAAATTGTACAATTACATAATAATAAGAGTACAACGTAGCACGATTGAATTTAAAAAAAAATTGAAATATTTCGTAAATTAATAGGAAGGAAAAAGAATGTATCCTAAAGCATACAGGCACAAAATCTTTTTTGTTTTATGTATCGTAGGGAGAAAAAAAAAAAAAAAATAATAATTATAATACAGACTAGACCTCCAAGGTTGCGCGTTCGACTATGAAGTTGAGATAATTTTGCTTGCCATATCCAGCACAAAAATGGGATCCTAGATAAGGGAGGTCATATACGTGCTTTGGTAAACTCCGAACCAGCTGTGATCATAACGTAATACAATGACGAATTATTCCCTCCGATTAAGAGATATTTGAGGAAAACTCATAAAAGCTCTTACAAAAAAAAGTATGTGTTTTTTGTTGTTGTGGTGGAACAGATGATAGTTTTTTTTTTTTTTTTTTTTTTTTTTTGGGTGACGCTTACAACACGTGCAGGTATCGGTTTCTATATATCATTGTACTTAAAATTAGTATACAGCGATTGCGAAATCTCAGACATTCTTTGACTCTCAGCGTTGGTCTATAAAAAAACCTGACAGCCTGATGACAGTGCGTATACGTACGTCGGGGGAGGAGTTCGCTATTGGTAACGTCGATTAAACTTGCACAAGTATTACAACTATAGCGTTTTAAGAGATAAAAAGAGGCCGCAGCTTAGAGTGCCCTATGTATGATTAATTACATATATAAATAGATAACGACATAACGGTATACAATTTATAGATCTTCCTTTCCTTTTCTCACCCGACCTTTTCTCAACTTTTCTACGTAGATGCACACATTTCAATACGCGAAACTCCATTATTTCTTCATCGCTCTGATACAGACTTAATTAGCGTGTACTTATCAATTTCTATCTTTTTATCTTATTTCTCTTTGCGTGTAAAGCGTTTTTCAGAGCTATTCGCTTGCCTATACATGTATTTCAAGGGCTTGTTTTCAAGTAATAATAAATAAATACGCCACTCAATTATGCCATCCTATATAAAAAAAAAATATATATATATATTTTAAGCTTCCTGAAAGAAGATCCTGACGTGTTTTAAAGCTGCTGCTTCTATCCGCTTTATATATATATATAAGAAAAAAAAAAAAAAAAAAAAAAAAAAACAGGGAACGATTAGACAGTCTCTCAAGCAGCCAAATACAAGGAGTTCGCATACCTCTGACTCTGGTATCTAGCACGCCTTTGAATAAAAACACGTGACACAAGATTCTTATGTCACAGTCGAAACCTTTTTTTTTTTTTTTTTTTTTTTTTCTTTCTTTTCGATAAACCTTGATTTGTCTGTACGTCGAGAAGCAGCTGATTTAAAGCTGCTTCTATCTTGGACAGAGAAATTAATGCTACCGAAGAAAAATGGAATATTGCAGAAAGAATCGTATAAAAAAAAGGATATTTCGTAATAGGATAAATCGACTCTGATGAATGATAAGCTGAAAAGAATGATCGTTCGATCGTTTGCCTTAAAATGAAACTTCGGCAAAATCGACGAAACCTTGGATTGACAGAACGTTTAATAAAAATTGAAGTGAGAGGAAAAGTAAAAAAAAGAAAAAGGAGACTCACCATGTTCCCAAGGATTCGCGGGTTCTAGATAACCCGTGACGAGATCATTGTCATTGGTCGGAAAGCTGACGCTCCTTGGCCTGGGCGGCCATTTCCTGTGAGTCAGGGCGCTGCGAATTTTTCTCCCGTCTATCCAGAGGAAGGTGCCTTCGGAGGTATGAAGATATTTTCTTGTTTTTCTCACGGTTTTAATTGTGCGTTGGGAATTGGTGTCCGAAGGAGGAGGCGGTGGTAGTGGAGGTGGGAGCGGCGGTGCCTCCGGTTCGGAACGACACTCCAAGGTCGTTGTCATCGTCGAAGACGACGTCGTTGTCGTTGCCGTCGTCGTCGTCGTCGTTGTTGTCGGCGGCGGCGAGCCTTCGGTGCTCACCGTCGCGTTAACACCCTCGTTCATGTTTCCGCGTTGATAAATCGCATGTTTTGTGTGTGTGTGTGTGTGTGTTGTTTTTCTTTTTTTCTCTCTTTTTTTTTCTTTTTTTTTTTTCTTTTTTTTCAACGAGCTCGGTGTGTTACGCGAGTTTAATCGCGCACTTACCAAGCAAATAAACCGACGACGAGCGTGTTTATAACCCTCGGCGTTCGTTAGTCGCGGGCCTTCTATCAGAGCCCATTAAAAACGAACACTCGCAACTTGATTCGTGACCGCCATCATTGTTGCCGTTTGGACCATGATGTAGGCGCGCTGCTTACTAGGTGGAACAACAACCACAGGTTTAAGAGTAAGCAACGAGCGTGCACGCGCGCGCGCACGCGCAACAAATAAAAGAAAGAAAGAGCGTTCTCTGGTTCTCTCAGGGGTTTATCACACAGGTTCCAACCGTCGACACGAGAACACTAGTGCCGAGAAACTTGACCAGGGACTTTCGTTCTCAAACGGTTAGAAAACCCGGTGATTATACACGATCACTCGAGATGGCGTCTCGAGCAGCTAACAGCAGAAACAGCAGCAGCAGCTAACGAAGAGACACGCTTTGGAGAGCGGCGCGCGGCTCGGTTAAAGCGAATATGTCACGTGCGCTACTCGTTTGCCAATTGGAAACATTCACTGTACTCTTTTGAGAGACCATCCACTTATCCCTTCTTTCTCCACTGGCAGAGGCACGTTACTAACGAACGACGTATCCCCTGTGTGTCCACTTTTGTTTGCTTTGTTCGCCAGTTGTTTCCGGTGTGTCTTGACGCCGGGTCAACGGTTTTTCAGACGGGAGTGTTGTTTCTTTGAGAGAGAGAGAGAGAAAGAGAGAGAGTGAGAGTGAGAGTGAGAGTGGAGAGAATCTGAACTTACGGTGAGTTTAGTATTTGAAATTAAGACTCGCGATAAGACAGTTGCGAGGAAAAAAAAGACTAACGATCAGCTGAGCGCTGTGGCGGTTTATATTTTTAAGCAGTGTATCAAAACATTCGGCGCGTTGAGAATGAAATAGGGATGTTTTTTTTTTTTGAGGCTTCGTGCTGTTCGGGATTTTACTTTCGAGATCACGGATTCTGCGCTTTGAAGTAATTATATGGGCGATACAATTTTAAATATGTTTTCGATGTGATACTCGGTCGGTAACGAAAACTAAGATGCGCTCTTCTCGAGTTTTATTCGAAAATTCAAATTTAACGGATGGAATAATATATTTTGCGAAAATTCAACTACGCTCACTCATGCTTATCAATGAAAATCAGGGGGAGAGAGAGAGAGAAAGAGAGAGAGAGAGATGAACGAATGTAGACGATCAGCTGGGATGACGAAATCCTCCATTGCATAAGATATAGAACAATTGTTTGGAAACTTTTCATGCTTTTCGAGAAAAATCTTATATTTTTACAAAGCTTCTACTTTGAGGAAACCAAAATTGATCGACATACTTTTTTCTAGAGATAGATTTGACAAATAAAAAGTTTGTCTAAGATACAAAATAATACGAAAGTTGTAACCATTTAATATATAATTACAGTCGTCTATTTATAATCGCCTTAAAAATATTTATTGTTACATTTAAGATGGAATATCGCTTTTTAGAGCAATATTCCAATGAAACAAAATTGGAAAAATACGTTTTTGAAATTTTTCTTCTTTTAACTGTTTCGTGTATTTTTCAGGAAATGACGCTGAACATTTTTCCATAACATCGAAGGTTTATTTGGTGACAAATGCGTTTCCATCCAAAAGCATTAATCGACATATGATGGATTCGACAATTGGATGTGTAGCCAAAGCGATAATAGTACTTTCGCATGTTTAAGAATTTGGCTGTTTCGTTATCCGTTCAAGTATCAAGTCGACAAACACGGAATTCTATTAAATCGTCATACCGATGTTTGGCATTCTCCTTTTGTGACCCTAATAGAAAATGTCAAAGTCCGCAAATATGAATATTGACGATTCGCCAACTAGAATGGTATCAAAGTAGTAACTGTTCTTTGGCGTTTTTTGTGTATCTGGTTAAATGTGAATTCTATAATTTGACTCGAAAAATTTTCATCAATCCTGCTGAGCAGACGTTCGTCGATATCGCTATCAAATGGGAGCATATTATTGGGATTTCGCAGTATCCTCAAATATCAATCTCCGTGAGTGGGAATTATATAAAACCACTTCGACCAGTGTTATGCCATTTATTTTCGGGGACTTGTATGCGAGCCATTAGGACCGTCAACATGTTTTTTTAGATGGAACCATGACTTTTTTTCTATCACAAAATTTGTCATATCAAAACTAACAATGTTTGCAGGAAACTTTTTTTGATAAAGTTCATATTTGTTAGAATAGAATACCATTTTCGAATTTTTTAGCCAGTTGATTTATCTCAATAAATACTGTCCAGATTAAGTATTAAGTGTAATGAAACTTTTAGGGTTCGAAGGGGACGTTAAAAAAGAAATTGAAATTGGTCCACCATTCAAAATGGCGGAGTTACGACCGTCGACATGTTTTTTTTTAGATGGAACCATGACTTTTTTTTCTATCAAAAAATTTGTCATATCAAAACTAACAATTTTTGCAGGAATATTTTTTTGATAAAGTCCATATTTGTTAGATAGATGACGAATTTTTTGATAGAAAAAAAAGTCATGGTTCGACTTTATAAAATCATGTCAGCTGTCGTAACACCGCCATTTTGAATGGTGGACCAGTTTTTAATTTTTTTTTTAACTTCCCCTTTGAACCCGAAAAGTTTCATTGCACTCAATACTTGTTTTGGACAGTATTTTTTTAGAGATAAATCAACTGGCCAAAGTAGTCGAAAATGGTCTTCAAACCTAACAAATATGGACTTTATCAAAAAAAAGTTCCCTGTAAAAGTTGGTAGTTTTGATATGACACATTTTTTGATAGAAAAAAAAGTCATGGTTCCATTTTTAAAAAAACGGTGGATCATTTTTAAAAAAATGGTGGATCAATTTTGAATTTTGGAAGGAAAGCAAATGGAAGATTAAAATGGGACACCCTGTATACTTTCTACAAAGTAGGGGGGGGGGGGGGGCGTTTAATGATTGTAATATATATATGTATATATATATTTTTTTCTTTCTATTCTACAAATCAATAATAATAGTAATAGTCTTCTATATATATTACAGGTGGCAGTGCGACACTCGGTGAAAGCTTTTATAAAATACGTCCAAAATTCATTTGTCATCATTTTTAACATTTCCTCTCAGCAAAACATTAGCGCTCGAAGCTCTGTTCTTCGTAACACCGATTTTCTTCTTTTTTTTATTCGTTCGCGGCCTCGTTGCCGGTAATATATCCTCGGAGCTCGAAACGTCGCTCAATGTTTCCATGATATTTTTACTTTTCATCTTCGTTATATGCACAGCCGCCGAGGCAACCAGACTGCCCCTTCGAAATTTCTTTTTCGTTTCGGATTTTGTTTTTTGCTGCGGTTTCGGAATTTTCGCAATACCGAATAATTTCAATGAATTTATTCGCTCGATCGGTTTTGTATTTGGCGTTTCGTCGGCGTTGACAAAATTCACGTTTACTGCCTTTTGTCGCTTAAAACGCGTTCGCTTCTTGTTCTTCGGTGGCTTCTGCGACTCCTCCTCCAGAGTATCTTCACTTGGCATACTAGTACTCACTTTTACCGGCTTCTTTTGATTCTTTTTCAACTTTTTCGAATCTATCTTTCCAACGTAATCGAGAGCCTCCAATTTTTTTGAACATGATCTAAAAAGAAGTCATTTTTAATCATTAATTAAAATATGCTTCACACTAATAATCATTGCAAAATTCTTGTAATCATTTATGTGAAGTTTTCCGCATTAAGTAACATTAGTAATTTTTTTGAGCAAGGGCTAACAAAAATTTTAATCATTAATTAAAATATGCTTCACACCAATAATCATTACAAAATTCTTGTAATCATTTATGTGAAGTTTTGTGCATTAAGTAACAGCAGTAATTTTTTAAAAATTCATTTATTTTTTTCAAAATTAATCTGTAACTTATTGCTGATTTTTATGCACTCTTAAAAAAAAATGATAAAAAATATTTACTACTGATTTGAGTAGTGAGAAGCAATATAAGTTTTTTCTTTTTGGCATCAATAATTGGTGTACTAACTTCAACAATGCTTCACTGCCCGTGTGATATGCAAGGGCGAGACTGGAGACACCCCAACTGAGGGGACTTTTAACGAATGAGCTCTCTAAATTTCCCTGCCGTTGATCGTCCATTGAAACACCCGTCCATATCTGTTGTCTCAGGGACGTGAGTTTGATCTGTATGTCTTGACTACGCGGCGGTATCGGCGATAAATTTCTAATAATCCTGAAATAATTCAATTGAATTTGTTATCCAAAAAAATTATTTTCTCTTTTGTTAGTTTTTTTCTTCTACTTAATTATGTATTTAATTTTTCCACGTTATTGAATTCAAAAAATTGGTGTTCCTCATAAAGGAGAAACATTGTTTCCGTAAAAAAAATAATAATTCTCGAGATTTTTTTGATAGGATACTCAGGATGGTCCAAAACATTGAAAAAAGTGGTTATATCGTAGTTTTAATAAAAATCAAGATCTTATAATTTCAGGATGTTGGTTTAGTTGAAGAAAAAACGTAGGAGTTTTTTCAGATTTTTGATTTTTTGATTTTTGAAAATAATCATTGTTTATTTTTTAACACCAATACTACGGCTCACAAAAAAAAAATCATAACAACATCAAATTTTGGATTTTCAGCGTACTTTCCAACGACATTTTTTGTAAAATTCTCCGATTTCATTTCATGCTATTTTTCAATTAAATAAAGTTGTCTCTTTTTTTCCCTCCTAAACGGCATTTCTAATTTACTTGAAATTTTCACATTTTGTTCGTTGAAATGCCTAGAATCTTAGAAAAAATTAGCGAGATGGCCGGAAATTTCGTCCCAAAGTTACAGGTCTTCAAAAGATGGAACATCGTGGTAATCTAATACAAAAAATCAAGAATTACGTAATAAAAAAATTTAATGCGGGCTTTAGAATATTTTCCATAGACATTTTCAGCCCTCCTCAACGCAGAGAGCAATTACACATTAGACTACCACGATGTTCCATCGTTCGAAGAGCTGTAACTCTGGGGTGAAATTGCCGCCCATTTCGCCAATTTTTTCTAAGATTCTAGATATTACAAAGATCAAAATGTGAAAATTTCAGCTAAATCGGAAATGCCGTTTCGGAGGAAAAAAATTGGCAACTTTATTTAATTGAAAAATTGCATAAAATAAAATTGGAGAATTTTACAAAAAATTTTGTTGGACAGTACGCTGAAAATCCAAAATTTGATGTTCTTATGATTTTTTTTCTGTGAGTCGTAGTATTGGCATTAAAAAATAAACAATGATTATTTTCAGAAATTTTTAATAGCTGGAATATGGAATAAAAAATCTACAAAAATTCCTACGTTTGTTCTTCAACCAGACCAACATCCTGAATGAATTTGACGACGTTTTGTCGACATGAAAAATTGGGGTGGTCAACATGACGTGTTTTGCCTCATATAAGAAATTTAGTTGTATTACCTAGGTGGAGCGCATCGTGAGCGTGTAATATTTTTACGTGTCTTCTTATTCACCAATTCCTCGGCAAACGACAAGCTATGAGGTCTTATTAATGTCGGTAGAGGCAGCGTTTCAGTGCCAAAATCCTTTTTAATATAATCTTCTTTTTCCAGAGTATCCGATCGATCCTTAAAACTGGCTGGAAATGCTGCAATATCAGAATTATTGGGCAAACATTTATTTTAAAAAAGATCCTTTGGACTTACACAAAAATTCAATATTTCTTTGCGTACCTGCGTCTCTTCTGAAAGCACCGGAATTTGCATAATTCTCATCACCCGAATCGCTGAGGTCACACAAATCACTACCAGGATCCGTGGCTGGCAGATCCATCACAGCCCGACGAGTCTATGCAATGAAAAAAAAAAGAACTTATAGTTGCCAAAGCATTGGCAACAATATTTCTGCAAATCAACGAAAAAAAAATGGAGATTGCTAACCAAATAATTTCTTTTTGTGATGCGGTTCTCCTCGATGGTGACTTTCTTCCGAATTTTTCGCACCCTGTTAATCGCTCGCGATCTCGGAAGCAACGGTGACGGAGGTGGAACGCAGAGATATTGAGATCGATAGTCACCAACTTCCGAATTCAGACGATTCATACCATCTCTGGATCTCAGTTTTTCGTCTTCTGAAGAACTGTCCGACGTGTCGCCTTCGTCACTGTAAATTCGATACAACGAATTTCATCTTACAAGCGAGTTTTCTTTTGTTGGAAAATCGCAACAAGATTTTGGATCTATTACGGATTCCAAGTAGGTTATTACTCAAATCGGAGCAAACAGACCGAAACCCGACCGGGATCCGATCGGAAAGACTCCCTGACAGACCCCTACTACGATGAGATCTTTTAAATACGAATTCTTAACAAATTTGGCACTGTCGGAATTACCTGGAATAATCGGTGAGATTGATGTTGGTGGGTTCGTCCGCGCTAGAACCTTCCTTCATAAGCCGTACCAGAATCTTATTTCGAAGCCTCTCCTGCATTCGCAATCAATGGTATCGCCCTGGAAAAGCGCAAGAGATCATTTTATCACTCCATTTATAAATTCCAACTGCGTTAAATTCCGCATTCTCAACTTACCGAGATGGAATTCCAAGAGAGAAGAAAAAAGAAAAATTGCCATTACAATCTTGTAAGGAGAACCGGTGTGGAAAACGTGGTAATTGAATTTAAAAAAAAAAAAAGCAAAAGAATTCCTTATACATTACCTTTCCCGGATCTTCGTCGGAGAAGTCCAACAGAGTTTCGCAAAATGCTTTGCCAATTTGCTCGTAATCCTGAGCGGAAAAATGGGTTCCTGCTCTCGAGCCTAATTTAGATCCTCCCATTGAGGCCTCCATCGTGTAACTGTTTTGCACTCCCATCAACCAAACGACTACTCTACTTGTACCTTCTTTGCCCTTCTCAATGTGAAACTTGCAATTCTCAAAGGAAAACTAAAACGTATGTATTTTGCCAAATGACTGATGCGTCGCTCGAATCCCGAAACGTTTATCATACACAATTGTTACATGATTGTTTGTCGGGTAATATTTTATGATGCATCTCTCTCACCTTGTCAGCCGCATTTTTGTGCAACATCAGTGGAAACACTTGCTCCGTCAATCTTCCGTAACAACCGGCTCTCTTGCTCTCGCAACCGTAGATAAATATATTGTGCTTGCGCGAGTGAGCGTGAAGATCGCAATAAATCGCGATACCGCATTCCTCCATCAGTCGACGAATCATCAGCTTTGTGTGCCAAACCGAAGGATAGCTCTCTCGCATCACTGTTCTGTACTGACGATTCAGATCTTTTCCGGAAAGGGAGCATCGATTGTTGCCCACTATTACACCGTCTGGATTCAGCATTGGCACGAGCTTGAAGATAAATCTTTCGCGAAGTTCCTGCAAAAGTATCATGTATTATTTAAATAACAGTTTCCATGAAATGGGATTAACCATTTAGTGGAATAGAATTTTTTTTGGTAATTGCGAGTTATTAAATTTCATTTCTCAATTAAAATGGAGCTTTCCATTGATTAGAATTTTGAGCATTGATCTACAATATTCAAATAAATATTCATGTTGAAAGAAAAAGTTGTAGAGTGAAAATTTTTTTTCCAAAAATTTCAATCTAATAAGATTTTATTGAAATTAATTTTTAAATATAATTAATTGTAATTCAAATAGTTTTTTTTTAGATCCATTTTTATCTCATTTCGAAGCTCAAAAAAATGTATCTTACTTTCGCTTGATTGGATTCTCCAGTGAGGAAATCTATGATTCCTTTCATCATCCAGCTCGATGGGGTCTCGCCTGGATGAACTCTCGCTGTGATAACGACGCCCTTCTTCTTTTTCGCATCGTCATTAAAATTCGGAGCAGTTATCGTGAGATAATAAACGCTGTTTCCAGCAAGTGTGCGACAGAGTAATCGGAGTTTAGTGAATCTTGTTTTCAATGGATCGCTGGAGATTTTTCCTAGGTATTCTTGAAGATCGCTGTAAGTGTAGGGATAACAGAGGGCCAGATAAACGGTGTCTTGATCGTGTGGAAATGTGATGTTGAACGTCAGCGTGTGTTTTTCCTTTTCCTCGTCACTGTTCGGAGTCACGCATTTTATGTACAAACAAAATGTAATGCCAATATTAAATTTTTTAAATGTAACATTAAATGGGCAGTGATTTTTTTTAATTTTTGCTAAATATTTCGCACAGCGTGTTTGATTTATCTGCAAAGTAAATAGAAATCTATTTTTTTTTAAATATTTTTACTTGACGGGAATCTACTTTTGCTTCCTCATAGAGGAAGCTTTGTTTTCATGACATTTTTTTTCGAGATTTTCATGTCAGTATATTTAGAATAGTCTAAAACGTCGAGAAAAGTGATTTAGAAAAAATATCCGTATGTATGTGTGTGTTGTCTGTGCAGGGCTTCAAAAATTCAATCGTCTCTCACTCAGTAACCGTTTGAGCGATCAGGCTCAAATTTGGCACGCAAGTAGAGTATTTGTCCCCCTTTGAATATTGCGATTTTTGACAAAATATATATTGTCATTAAGATTTTATGTAGTTTTTAATTTGTTGAAAAAAGGGCGTGGTCGTTCTAACTTTCGTAAAAGTTCGCCGATTTAGCTAAATAGTTCTTCATAACTGAAGATACGTTCAATGTTGTTTGGTATTGAATTTTGATGAAATCGGTAAAGCGGTTCGGATTTTACGACATATTGAAATTTTCGAAATTTTTTTGAAAATTCTATAACTCGAGAACGGTTCGAGTAACTAATCTAAAATTTTGCGTAAAGCTTAAATGCAGTGTGTCAATGGTTGATACCAAATTTAGGCAAAATCGATAAAGTAGTTAAGATTTTATAGAAATTCGCATTTTCGCGATTTTTTATATAATGCTATAACTCGAGAACGATTCGAGTATCTGATGTAAAATTTTGCACAAAAGTTTAATAAAATGTGTCGATGTTTAATATTAAATTTAGCCGAAATCGATAATGCAGTTAGGATTTTGTCGGAATTTGTATTTTCGTAATTAAAAAAAAATACTATAACTCCAGAACGGTTCAAGCAACTGATCTACATTTTTTGCATAAAACTTAAATAGAGTGAGTCAATGTGTATGACTCTAGAACAGGGTTCCAGTACAAATTTGACGCAAATCGGTCAAGCGATTAAAATTTAGTGGCCTTTTGAAAAATGTCTGTCGGGCAGTAGCTCTCGCAAATTACGGGATATTTTATTTTCTAGTGAAAAAGAAGTAAAACAAGGCTGCAAACTCGAACTTTGCAAATTGCTTCTTCATTTTTCCACTTTTGACGAAGCAATTTCCAAAGTTCAACTTTGCAGCCTTTTTTTGCCTAATTGGCTTTTTTTTAAATTCCTTTTTTGCTTCATGGATGTTTCAATAAATAATTTACAAAATATTTTGAATTTTTTTAAGCGATTTCAAGAAAAAGTAACTAAAAAAAGTTCAATGTTTGAAAAGCAATTCAAAAGTCACAATAGTTTCCTCTAAATAGTGCTAAGAAACTCTGAAATTTCGACAATGTCTCCTCTTCGGGATAGCATTTATTAAAATTATGTTAATTGGCCACATTCATCTAATTTTTAATGAAAAAAAAGTAATACTCACGAGGAATCATTTCTATAATAAGTTATATTGTCGCCGCATCTTCTCCATCCGACCGCGTGCATAGTAGCGTCTTTTGTCGAGTACAAAAGGGGTTTCAGTCCTTCGTTATACAGACTATCTTCTTTGCAGAAATTAACTATGGAAAGCCTTTAAAAAGACAATAAAATAGAAAAAAAAGATTGATTAATTAAAATAATAAATAAATAAATAAATAAAAATTAATTGCTTCAAGTAAAGAAAAAAAAAGATAGGATTCCATATAATTCACCTGTAAATTGTTCTGCTCCTAGTGTTTGAAATTCTGAAGTAATACCACTGCATATGTCGCTGTGTGTACATATCTTTGCGCAAATGAAGCTGATAATACGTGTCTGTAATTTTGATAACTTTTCCTAAATTTCCAGATTCAAATCTCGACTCGAAACGGAGATCAGACGAGCCACTGTTGGAGTTTGAAAAATCTGCGTGATTCGAATTTTCTCCGAGAGTTGAGAAGCATTCGGAAGACTCGGAGAGCACTGAACTTCCACCGGCACAAGATCTACTGAACTGAAGTAAAAAATATCATCTTTTTCATTGCTATTTTTCGTTTTATTGATTTTTAGACGTAAAAAAAAATGCAAAGAACTTAAGTAGAAGAAATATGTTGACCAAATATCATCTTTTTCATTGCCATTTTTCATTTTATTGATTTTTAGACGTAAAAAAAAAATGCAAAGTACTTAAGCAGAAGAAATATGTTAATCAAATTTCGTTTCCTCGTAGAAAAAATCTGCGCGTTTAGAAGAATATTTTTTATTTCATTGGTTCATTAATAAATCATACGATTTTTCAGAATTCCTCGAAGAGGAAGCCAAAATTGATGAAAAAGCGAAATTAATGAGGAAGCAATGTGCAAAAGTTCTACTTTGCAACTTCTTTTTTTTTTGCGACAAAATTAAGTTTTCTCTATAAGGAAGCACAATCTATGTAACATACATAATTAGTAGCGCTCATGGGGCAATAATTGAAGATAACACTGCCAAGATCCTCGCCGACTGGTTTAGGCTTCGGTTCTCTCCCTGTCGGCACGTAGTAAGGCTCCGGTGTGGCGGGTGAATATTCGATGTGACGAATTTTCTCTTGAATCACCTGCAACAACGCACGTTTTGCTCGACAAAGTTTCGCCGAATATACATATACAAGCTATAATATTGTGTCTCACTGTATATAGCATATACCGACCTTGCACTCTGTCGGCCACCTTGGCTCTTGGCTGATTCCATCGACCCCGTTTTGTCCATCCACACCATTCTGAAAGCTTTCTCTTGACTCACGATATTTCAGTATACTCGAGGTGATCGGCAATATCGAATCGACGTCGCGTCTCGAGAAACCCAAACGATTTTGAAGGCATTGGGTCGTCAGTAAGCTCCCTGTAAAAAAAAAAAAAAATCAATAGTCATCTCGTTTGTAGTGTAATTATTTTAAAAAATGTATTTTCGATTACAAAAACATTTCGAAAAAAATTGGGTAAAAATGGAGAAAAAAAGGCATTATTGTTTCATCGGATTAATTTTTTTATAATGTATACTAGAAGGTGTAAATAATTGTTTCAAAAATTCAATTAGATATTTCGTCACGGAAAAGTGTAGGATGAAATTTCGGACCCTTTAGTACAGTTGAATAATATTATATATATTGAATAATGTACAGGGTGTCTCATTTTAATGTTCCAATTGATTTATCTCGAAAAATT
The DNA here is from genome assembly GCA_964016905.1 of Perithous albicinctus. Taxonomy (NCBI): domain Eukaryota; kingdom Metazoa; phylum Arthropoda; class Insecta; order Hymenoptera; family Ichneumonidae; genus Perithous; species Perithous albicinctus. Next base: position 8,602,280 of record OZ024702.1, on the reverse strand, counting down.
GTGCCCAGATCAAGTATTGAGTATCATGAAACTTTTAGGGTTCGAAGGGGGACGTTAAAAAAAAATTCAAAATTGGTTCACCATTGAAAATGACGGTGTTACGACAGCTGACATGTTTTTATAAAATGGAACCATGATTTTTTTTCTACCAAAAAATTCGTCATACCACGCGCGTGGTATGACGAATTGATAATGAACGAATGAACGATTTTTTTGAATTTATCAAAAAAAGTTTCCTACAAAAGTTGTTATCTTTGATATGACGAATTGTTTGGTAGAAAAAAGTTCATGGTTCCATTAAAAAAAAACATGTCGGCGGTCGTAACTCCGCCATTTTGAATGTTGGACCAATTTTGATTTTTTTTTTAACGTCCTCCTTTGAATCCTAAAAGCTTCATCATACACAATATTTGATCTGGGCACAATTTTTCGAGACAAATCAATTGGAAGATAAAAATGGGACACCCTGTATGTATATCACTTATTTAACTAAGAAATAACGCCATATAAAAAAAAAGTGCAAGAAAATCGCTTTCTACAAAGCAAAAATATTTGAAAAATGCATTTTTTTGTTTGTCTTTTAAATCGCTTTTGATCACTAAAAAAATTTCAAAAATTATACTGCTCGGAGGGGAGGCGAAATTTTATTTTTCAGAAAAGACAAATTTAATACTGAATTATCAAAAAAAATATTAAAACATCTGAATACTATTAGACTTTTTAAAGAGAGGGATTAAAGAGGCATTATTCACAATTTGAAAGAAAAAAAGAAGTGTTATTTACAAGTCAATCCCATTATTTCTCTATGCCCTCTTTAAAACATGAAGTCAGTTGAAATCCTGTGTGACAAGTAGCTGCGTGACACATAAGGTTGATAAGTTGCATTATCATTGATCGACGATATTAGTTTCATAGAGAAAAAAAAAAAATTATCCCGCGACGATTAAAGGTGTGCCATAAATTGCATGATTTACCGATTACGTTCAATTTTTTTTTGCGGTCACTAACGCATGATTTAAAATACAATATTGCGACTATGTGATAATGTGATTTATGATGGAATGATATGCCGAACTTTTTGTTTTCTTCCTACGAGGCGTGAATGCTGTTACGAGCGAATGAAAAATGGTGGTACTTAATTTATGGAAAAAGAAAATGTAGGCTGTTTTCACAATATATAATCACCAATATTATCGGTGCTCACTGACACCGGTTCCCGATACTCCGGCATTACAACTTCCGCGTCCAGCGACGCGTCGCTAGTTAGGTAAGATGCTGTAAAAATTAGTTCTTGCACACTATAATAGTGATAAACTTTATATTACAAACATTCGCATCATTCCGGACATTAAACATGCTTCGTTCGATAAATAAACAACCAAATTTTAGAGCTAATGAACTTATTTTCATCCCACAAACATCTTGGTAAAAATAAAAACCTAAAAAAAAAAAAATAATGTATATATCACGTTTTTAAAAATTGTGGATATTTGAAAACATATAGAAAAAAAGTGCTTTTTAGAGTAATGTGAATCATACAAAAAATTGCGGATCCAATGAAAAGGGTCAAAAATCAAACCCAGATGGAATGCCCCATATATACATAAACTCTTCCTATCTTACGTAGATTTTCGTGAAAAAAAAGTTTACACTATACATTTATTTGTTAATTAATAGGGATAATAGTGTTTGAGTTGATCTGAATTGAATATTGATATATAAATTTTTATTTGAGTATTAAAAAAAATGAATAATATGGATATTCATGAATTCACTTTATTTGAATGAAACTTTGTACTCGGGGATTTTTGCAACCGCTGATTACGAATCCGGATCAATTTCAGAAATAAAAAATGGCTGATCTAATATGACTGACTAAAATAAAAATAGTAAAATTGAAAATTTTCACATTGCTTCCTCATTATTTTTCTTTTCCACACAAGGATTCTTCTACGAACAAGCACATTTTACAATTTTTGGCTTCCTCATAGAGGAAACCTTTAAGGAAAGGAAAATAATGAGGAAGCAATGTGAAAATTTCCAATTTTCAATGTTGTTTTTTTAAAGAGAATAAATGTCGAATCCCTTAACGGATTCGCGTTGAATGCCCGAGGAACGAATTTTACTTTCGTCAAGGCGCTTTTGCATTTTGATCTATCATATCGGGGTCTCCATTTTGAATTTATGAAAAATCCAGTTTCATTTTCTGCAAGCTATCCTTGCATTTTGGGCCCCATATTGAATTTGCCATCTTGAAATTCTCGTTTCATAGAATTTATGAATAATCATAGAATTCTGAATTATTCGAATAATATGAGTATTCAGTTGAAATATTGAATTGAACAATTCATAATCAAATCATAATGAATTATTCAAAATTTGGATTATTTGCACAATCCTATTATAATCAACGGTTATTACAACAATTTCTTTGTAATCATTCGCAATATTCAAATTTTTAATTACAATTGATAATTTTGCACTTTTCAGATCCAAGGAAGATTTATCAGCTTCAGCAGCGCATAAACTTGAACTAACCGATGTTTACCACAAATCAACGATGAGAAGAAAAAAAAACGACATAAGAAAAAACGGATAAAGACACTCCTCGTGTCTATCAAAAGTATTTATGTCACATTAAAAATGTAACGACCGACTGGTAATCACCTTTAATGAACGATATCGTGCGATGGGGCTTTGCGCCAACGACCGGAGCTATACTACTACTACGTGTGTGGCTCCGTAGTACGAAAACGTGTGCTCCCGAGACGAGTTGGTTGGCTTTGCAAGCTTTGCAAGCCTCACTTTGACTCGCGATCTTTATAACACACACATTCTTACATACACACCGTATCACAGAGAGAGAGAGAGCGAGAGAGAAAGAGAGAGAGTAGACTCTGTAAAGTAGTAGAGTGTTCGGCAGAGGTGTTAGAACGGCAAATATCGGTAACACGCGAAGATTGGTCGATACCTTAATACCACGACTAAACAGCTTCTATCAACGCAAAACTAAAACGATTCCTAAAACGCTCTCGCACTCCTTACCAGTATTTCAGTATATGGATATAACACGTCGAGATTCTTGACAAGTGATAGACACGCTTTATAGCGTTACCTCATCGCGCTCTCCTCTAATACCACTTAATTCACCGAGCGTCGCGGGGCAGAAGCTCTTGGCACGCCGAATGAAAAACTTTTCTTTCAACTATCACACACTGAAAGTGTATAACTGTACAAGGGCAAAAGTCACAGACAGGGCTATCGGGGGATTCAACTTCGGTGCAACGTACGTGGTAGAATGTAATGTCTCAGGGCCAGAGCACGCGCGAGAGGTCTCCCCGACGGGGTGAACGTGGCCCGAAAGACTGAGTTTTATATACTATCATGATCAATAGGAGAAACAAGACCTCCCACGCGTTTAGAACACTCGTTAGGTCAACGAACCAAAATCCTCGTGTCTATCGATGATGTTGAGGATTTGCATCGTTGGAATGCAATGAAACCAAGAAGAAGAAAAAAATTTGATGACAAAAAAATAGTGGACTGCATTTACAGCACTCTTAGCAAGGGATTGAAATATTGGAAATTTTATATTTTTTCATTTAGCATGTTTGAACAATGTTGCGGGTCACTATTTGGCAGTGTACATTTTATTCTTACAATAAAAGTGTGCAAGCTTGAATCTTGTATATGAGGCAAAACTCGTCAAATCGGCCACCCCAATTTTTCATGCCAACGAAACGTCCGCGAATTTATTTAGGATGTTGGTCTGGTTGACGAAAAAACGTAGGGATTTTTTCAGATTTTTTTGTTGCATATTCCAGCTATTAAAAATTTCTGAAAATGATCATTATTTATTTTTTAATGACAATACTACGGGTCACACAAAAAGATCATAACAACATCAAATTTTGGTCAACATCAATACTTTCCAACAACATTTTTGTAAAATTCCCCGATTTCATTTTATGCTATTTTTTAATTAAATAAAGTTGCCACTTTCTTTCCTCCGAAACGGCATTTCCGATCTCTAGAATGTTAAAAAAAATTGGCGAGATGGGCGGCAATTTCGCCCTAAAGTTGTAGCTCTTCGAACGATGGAAGATCGTGGTAATCTCATGTGTAATTGCTCTCTGCGTTCAGGAGGGCTGAGAATGTGGGTGGAAAATATTTTAAAGCCCGCATTACATTTTTTTATTATGTAATTCTCGTTTTTTCTATTCGATTACCGCGATGCTTGATCGTTCGAAGAGCTGTAATTCTGAAATTGCCGCCCATCTCCCCAATTTTTTCTAAGTTTCTAGGCATTTCAACGAACAAAATGTGAAAATTTCAACTAAATCGGAAATGCCGCTTCGGAGGGGAAGAAAGTGGTAACTTTGATTTCATTGAAAAATAGCATAAAATGAAATCGGAGAATTTTACAAAAAATGTTGTTGGAAAGTACGCTGGAAATCCAAAATTTGATGTTCTTATGATTTTTTTTGCCAGCCGTAGTTATGGCGTTAAAAAATGGACAATGATTATTTTCAGCGATTTTCAATGACTGGAAAATGCAATAAAAAAATCTGAAAAAAATACTACGTTTTTTCTTCAACTAAACCAACATCCTGAAGAAATGTGAGTATATTTTGTTGCCATGAAAAATTGGGCTTTCCGGCTTGACGTGTTTTGCCCCATATACACTTGACGGTACCGTCGATAAAATGTATTGTTGCTTCACTTACATGATACGCACATTGTAAATGCATGTAATATACGGACAATTAAAAATTAATTTTGGATCTCACCTGGAATTGGCTGAACCGGAAAGAGAGCCGCCTGCAATACTCGTACTTTGCTGTTGACGATGAAATTGTCCATGTCTCACCTCAGCGACTGAACGACCAAGTTGGACGTTGAGATTGATGGCCTCATTTATAAGCATTGTAGGTTCTTCATTCGTCATTTTAGAATCCTCGTCTTACCTAATAATACCTGCTATGGTATTCCCTAAAATTTCTCGATTTTTTATATGATTTATTTTAAATTCCACTCATATTCGATTCAAAATTTTATTTTCAATAATTCTATCATCTCCGTGAAACACTTTTTCTTCTTCATCTTCATATTTTACTTTCTTTTTTTTCGTTTCGTTGAATTCACTTCGCTCTTTCGTCGAGGCACTATGAATAATTCCTAACAGTTTCTCATTGAGCAAATATCGAGTTTCACGTTAAACGCCTCGAGAACGCGGCTACAGATTCTGGGGGTTTGAAATGAAATCGTCCGGCTTGCGAATCGTCGATTGTTGGTCCGTTCTCTCTCTCGCTGTGTGTCTGAATATATAATACATATAGCATCCGTACCCACGGTGCCGGTATGATTCGTTTGTAAACTGTGTGCCTGGTGATTGCCTGACAACGGAAGCCAATATGGGCGGAGCCAATGCTCCCCGGGTATATCATTTTTTTTTGTATTACCTCTAACTGCGAGCATCGATATCTGTCGTGATGGTATTTTTTTTAACGGTCGGAGGTATTGATGGTTGGCTTTTTGCGTCGAGGCGTCAATTTTTTCTTAATTCTCAAAAGAGACGTCTTTTTTAAAAAATTTAACAGATAAAGTGGTCCATTAGACTATCCCAAAAAAAAAAAACATTTTTGTACTTCCTACTCCCATTCGATCAACACCTAAAAAATGGAATCTTCAGTTTGGATGGATATACAATATTTTTTATACTATAGATGATGCTCTGTATGGTAGCGTTTGATAGTTTATGTAATTTTCGTTAATTCAGGATTTATAAAAATATTTTAGGGGGCATAGTGTCGGAGATATTGAAATTCGAACAGAAAGTTGATTTTCCACTTTTTAAAAATGATTGCCTAAGAGAAACGGTGGAATAATTCGAAAAATTTTGTATAAAATTCGTCAAGTACTTGGAAAATATAATTTAGTGATCATTATTATTATGCGTATCTGGATATCTATAAAAAAGTTTTTTTTTTGCCTAAAACCGATGGATGGCTTCGATAAAAGAAGATACATAAAATAGAAAATATTAATTGCCAATTTATCCAAAATAAATAATATAATTACTTATTATTTTGCCTATTGGAATCGATGACGTCTTTGCAATCAACTCTTCATAAAACTTGGACGATGAGTAATCCACCCTGCGGCAGTAATTCATCCGGGCGACCTGCAATTTATTTAATCGATTTCTCCACTTCGACCGAACACTGCATCGTGATTTCAAAATTCTTATCTTTTTTTATTCAATGAAATATCCATTCGGATCCATCGGTGTAGCAAAAGTTCGGACAGCTCGAGGAAATCGAACGATGTGGCCTGAATATATCTATCCAAATATTCCTCATTGGAAACACGTGCGAAGAATATAGAATGTTAAAGCGAGGAAAGTACGTACATATGGGGCATTCCACCTGGTTTCGACCTGGGTTTCACCCTTGATTCTTCCAATTGGATTCGCAATTTTTTTATATGATTGACATATCTCTAAGAAGCACTAATTAAAAATGAATTATACATTTTAAATTATCTACGATTTCTTAAAACAAATTATCGAACGACACATTTTCTAAAAAGTTGCAAAGTTGAACTTTGCACATTGCTTACTCATTAATTTTTTTTTTCACAAAGCGATCTCTATGACGAAGCTTATTTATTAATTTTGGCTTCCTCATAGAGGAAGCTTTGTGAAAAATGGAAATGTAATCTGCTAAAACATGAAAAATCTCAAATTGCTCCAAAATCAAATCGCATTTACCGATCGTCTTCAAATTTGGTATTGTTCGTTGAAATGTTAAAGCCGTTCTTGAGAAGTTTGCAAATTTGAATTTTGAATTACGGTCACACACACACATATCCATACGTACATTTTTTCCAAACCACTTTTCTGGACGTTTTAAACAATTTTAAGCATACTGACATGAAAAAATCGAAAAAAAAAAATTTCACGAAACCAAAGCTTCCTCTATGAGGAAGCAAAATGTGATAAAATTCTGAAAAATCTTTTTTGAAAATAAAAATTGTTGGTAACCGAATCGAAGTGGGCCGGCGATTCCTTCTATTTCTTTCGGCCTTCTTTCAACAACAAAAATTGAAAAAAAAATTAAAAAATAGTAATTTCATGTTGAGCAGCAGCTAGAATTTTTTTGTTAATTTTTGACAATTTTCCAGATTTTTTCCAGGTCGAGACCAGGTGGAATGCCACATACAAATACGCCGTATTATCTATGTAGATTACTAGATTTAATTGGCTTGGAGTAATTGGAATTTCTCGAGCCATCTGCTAACTACCATATATTATAGTTCGTCGAGAGTCGACGAGTTTCCTGAAACGATTGCATACAACTGGCAACGAGGAGTTTCTCGATAGGAGCTTCTCGGATACCAGGAGCTCAGCCGTTTATTGATCAATCAACGGGGGTATCCCGCGCGAAAGTAACGAAGCTTTGGACTCGCTGGTGCGATCCTCTTTCATTTCTGTTCTTTCAATTCTATACCCGCATACAAAAAATATTTGAATTATTCATGCAAAGATCAATTATTTTATCGTCTAATCAATAGTCCTCTTCAAATCACTCAAGTATTTATGATTTTTGTTTTACAGTTTCACATTGCTGTACAGTTTAATCAACAGCGGCATATCAGGATGAGTCGTACCGTGACTGTGGCGGTTTGCACCCTCAATCAATGGGCAATGGATTTCGATGGCAATTACAGGAGAATTGTCTGCAGTATTGCAGAGGCCAAAGCCGCTGGAGCGACCTTTCGCAGTGGACCCGAGCTGGAGATAAGGTATTATTGTTATTTATTAATCGATGTGTACGATTTCTTTAAACTTTTACATCTCTTCTCTACAATTCCAGTTGAGTAACTTAACCCGTGTCTTCTTTAATTAACGTTTTACTTGAAAATTATGTTAAAACTCGTAAGGAAGCTTTACAAAATTTCTGCGAAATATTGTTAATTGAGATATTTTCATTTATTCAATAGTGGCTACACGTGCGAGGATCATTTTCACGAGCCCGACACGATACTTCACAGTTGGGAGGTTCTCGAGGCTCTATTAAGAAACAGCGTGTGCGAGGATATTCTCATTGACGTGGGAATGCCGGTTATGCACAAAAATGTCACCTACAATTGTCGCGTGATTTTCCTCAATCGTCGTATATTATTGATAAGACCGAAGATGCAAATGTGCGATACGACGCCTTACAGAGAGAGTCGATGGTTCTCCGCGTGGGTGAAAGAACGCACAGTCGAGGATCATTTTTTGCCAAGAAAAATCACGGAAATTACTGGACAGACTGTCGTACCTTTTGGCGATGCTGTTATCTCGACGAGTGACACTTGTTTGGGATTCGAGATATGCGAGGAACTCTGGAACGCATCCAGCAATCATGTGCCTATGTCTCTCGATGGCGTTGAAATAATTTCAAACTGTAAATGATCAATGTTTTTTTGAATAATACTTCAATTTTCTTCATTTATTGAAACACGAATGAGGCTTTGAATTAAATTTTTACAGCTAGTGGGACGTTATTCGAACTACGAAAATCTTACAAACTCGTGGATCTCGTGAAAAATGCGACTTTCAAGTGCGGCGGCTGTTACATGTACAATAATTTTCGTGGATGCGACGGTGGCATGGTTTTCTTCAATGGCGCCTCGTGTATTACCATTAACGGCAGAATTATCAATCGCGCCAGACAATTTTCTCTTGAGGAAGTCGAGGTTACAACTGCTACTTTTGATTTGGAAGATATAAGGTACAAAATTTTTAATTTTTAAGGATAATTATATTAAGGGGGACTTCTACCTTGGAGCACCATTTTTCAGGTGCTCACCATTTATTTTTTTGTGGGGTAAACGAATAAATGTAGACGACTGCGGTTTTTTTCTATTTGTTATTTACGTTTTAAAGTATATAATGGATTTTTTTTTAAGTTACAAATTGTCCTCAATTACGAGATTGCCTCAAATACGGTCATCCAAAATCGTTTTTTCCTCTATTTTTTTTCGTATAAGAACGTTAATAAAAAGTCGAAAAATTAAGTTATCGAAAAAAAAACCCCGTCATTCCATGAAGACATGTTGCCCGAGTATTTATGCACAATTTCAGGCCGATCGCATAATTACAGTGGTCAGGAGAGTGGTAGCCATTTTGAAAAAGGTATTATAGAGAAAAACGCTTTTAAAGTTTTGCGATCGATGTACACAAAAGGGTTTATAGTTACCGTAAATCAGCTATGTCTGCTCCATAAAGGCAACCCTCCTCTTCCTCCATCAACTGTTTTTGTGCCGATCTTCTGTGGCGTGAAATTTGTACTGGAACCCTGTTCTAGGGTCATACACATTGACTCGCTCTATTTAAGCTTTGTGCAAAACATGTAGATTAGTTGCTTGAACCGTTCTGGAGTTATAGAATTTTTTTTTTAAATTACGAAAATACAAATTCCGACAAAATCTTAACTACATTATCGATTTCGGCTAAATTTAATATTAAACATCGACACATTTTATTGAATTTTTATGCCAAATTTTACATCAGATACTTGAACCGTTCTCGAGTTATGGCATTTTATAAAAAATTGCGAAAATGCGAATTTCTATAAAATCTGAACTATTTGATCGATTCTGCCTAAATTTGGTATTAAACATTGACACACTCCATTTAAGTTTTACGCAAAATTTTAGATTAGTTACTTGAATTGTTATCGAGTTATAGAATTTTCAAAAAAAATTCCGAAAATTTCAAAATGCCGTAAAACCCGAACCACTTTACCGATTTCATCAAAATTCAATACCAAACAACATTGAACGTATCTCCAGTTATGAAGAACTATTTAGCTAAATCGGCGAACTTTTACGAAAGTTAGAATGACGACGCCCTTTTTACAACAAATTAAAAACTACATAAAATCTTAATGACTATATATATTTAGTCAAAAATCGCAACATTCAAATGGGGACAAATATTCTACTTGCGTGCCAAATTGGAGTCTGATCGCTCAAACGGTTACTGAGTGTGAGGCGGTTGAATTTTCGAATCCCTGCACACATAGACACACATACGGACATTTTTTCTAAATCACTTTTCTCGACGTTTTGGTCCATTCTGAGTATACTGACATGAAAATTTCGAAAAAAAAAAATGTTTTCATGAAAACAAAGCTTCCTGTATGAGGAAGCAAAATTAGCTTTATTTATAGAAATCATGAAACATCAATAGTAAACTCAATTTTTCTGCTATATTGCAAAGTAGAATTATTCGATTGTTGTAATTTTGGACGTGCCATCGTGTCTGGGTACCGTTTAATATTCTAAATTTTGAATATTTCTGGATGCTGTAGAAATCAACGCGACGCGATTAATTTGTTCGTGGCAGTCGTTCGTTACTGTCTGAAATGTCATATCGATCATCATCGTTCACAATTACTGTCTCATTAAATGTGGGTATTGCTGTGGCCAATTATCAACTCACGTGATTTGATACGCAGTGGCCAATGTATCGCCTAAACGAGTATCAATATGCTATCGAAATTGGTGAAAGAATAGAATAGAAAAAGCGATTTTGACGTTTCGATCCTTTTTGTGATTCATCTTTAATCGTTTGTTATTTCATATTACAATATAATCTAAGATCAACCGGAAAGAAGATCGAAACGTTAAAATCGTTTCTTCTATTTCACGAGCCCACCGACATAATTTAAAAACAGATTATCTTTTTTACAGATCATTTTCACAGCCTGTTTTATTGATACGAATTGATGTCGCGGAAAAAATAGTTATCGTCACATTTTCATAACACAATAATTTTTTTTGTTATTTCCAGATCTTACAGAAATAAGATAAGATCGCGATGCACAACAGCCGCGAGATCGCAGCCCTATCCGCGAGTCAAGATCGATTTCGCTCTGACTTCTGACACTCTTAATGCTCCGGATGAACCGATAGATTGTGATTCGTCAATTGATCCCGATACTGGGACACCGTCGACGAGACTATTGTATTTCACACCCGAAGAGGAAATGGCAATGGGACCAGCTTGCTGGCTATGGGATTATCTTAGGTAAATCAAAAGATTCCTTCACAATCGTCTCGAATTTTCAAGATAATTATTTTTTTTTTGTTTCATGGATATTTCGATAGGCGATCATCGCAAGGTGGATTTTTTCTACCTCTCAGTGGCGGTGTAGACTCTTCATCGACGGCTTGCATAGTGTATTCCATGTGTACTATGGTTGTCGCGGCAGTGAAAGCTGGAGGTTCGGTTTTTTTCTTAATTTTTTTCAACTCGTCATGCGTACAAATAATTTTCATTTCAGTATTTCTTTTTCAATAAAAAAAAATATATAGATAAACAAGCACTTTTGGACGTTCAGAAAATCGTCGGTGATGTAGAATACGTTCCGACCGATCCCAAACAACTCTGCAACACTCTTCTCGTAACTTGCTACATGGCGACGGAAAATTCTTCCATTGAGACTAGAGCGCGTGCCGCCGAGTTCGCGAGTCAGATTGGCTCTTTTCATCACAGTATCATCATAGACACGGCGATTTCCGCAATTCTTGGAATCTTCAAACAGATCTCGTCGATGACGCCGAGATTTAAGGCTCATGGCGGATCGCCTCGGGAAAATTTGGCTCTGCAAAATGTGCAGGTTCGTATATTTTAGCTTCTTCGTTGAGAAAGCAAATATTCTCGAAATAATATTGGAATAACAAAACATCTGGAAATCAATTTTTGGTGTGTGTAGCAAAGGTTTCACGCTTGAGTCTCTTTTAATTTAAAAATCGATTGAATTATTTGGTTACAATTTGATACACTCCCCGTTTCTGAAATGATCGGAAATCGATATCTGAAAATCACCATTTTTTTTGTGGCTTTGTAAAGAATGGAAATAATTAGGATACAATTTTTCATCCTTGTTTTCCATGCAAGAAACAGAACGTTCATTTTGCAATATTTTTAAGGCTCGCCTACGCATGGTGATCTCCTATCTCTTCGCGCAATTGATGCTGTGGGTGAGAGGTCGACCAGGAGGTCTTCTCGTTCTCGGCAGCAGCAACGTTGACGAAGCTCTCAGAGGATACTTCACGAAGTACGATTGCAGCAGTGCCGATGTCAATCCAATTGGCGGAATAGCGAAAGACGATCTGAAACGATTTCTCAATTACTTCGGTCCAAAACACGGTATAACTGCGTTACGAAATATTCTCGATGCGCCACCAACCGCCGAGCTTGAGCCACTGCAGGGAGGTCAATTGGCGCAACTCGATGAAGTTGATATGGGTATGACGTACAAAGAACTCAGCACCTTCGGACGGTTGAGAAAAAATGGATGTTGCGGGCCTTATTCTATGTTCTGCAAGCTCGTGAGTACGTGGGATTGTACGCCACAGGAAGTGAGTTAATAATTTATTTTACTTAGAGACTGTTTTGTGAGAATAAACAATTTCGAGATTTTTATTTTAAGATCCTTACGTGTACTCTGATTTGATGCTCATTGATTTTTTTTTGTTTTGCTTCCTCATAGAGGAAGCTTTGTTTTCGTGAAATTTTTTTTTTCGAGATTTACATGTCAGTATGCTTAAAATTGTCTAAAACGTCGAGAAAAAGGGTTTAGAAAAAAATGTATGTATGGATGTGTGTGACCGGCGTTCAAAATTCAAACTTGCACATCTCAAGAACGGATTTAACATTCGGGCTAAAATTTGGCACGCATGTGCGGCAGGTAGACGCCATTGCTTGTGATAGTTTTCAAAAAAATTCAAAAATATGTTGAAATTTGATTTAACTTTACAATTTTCGAAAAATGTCCGTACGCGCTCTAGCTTCCGCAAATTTTTAGCTATAGAGCTAAATAATTTGTATGCATGAAGCAATCTTAAAGAAGGATCGGTATTGAATTTGGGGCGAATCTATAAATAGGTTCGGCTTTTATGAGATTTTGAATTTTTTGAAAAATGTATGTTTTGCTCTAATACACGTTAAATATCAACAAATCAACTGAAATTTTCTACAGACGATAAATAATATTCATCGCTGCTACGTACCAAATTTGCTAATGATCGATAAAGCGATTAAGATTTTACGTGGTTTTGAAATTTTGAAAAAATTATCATTATTTTAAAACACAGGTCAACTAACGATGAATGAATTAAAACTTTTTCGAAATGAAAAATACAGATGAAGAATATTCTCTGTTGCTATGTAATCTGATATTTTTCATGTTGTAACAGATTACATTTCCATTTTTCACAAAGCTACCTCTATGAGGAACCCAAAATTAATAAATAAGCTTCCTCATAGAGGTTGCTGTGTAAAAAAACAAATTAATGAGGAAACAATGTGCAAAGTTCAGCTTTGCAACTTTTTTTTGTTTTTTTTGTTGTTGTAAGAAGTCTGTAACAATCGTAATAAATCTGCATTTTATAAATCAAGTCATGGCAAAGTATTATTAAATTTGAACAGAATTTGCACAAATATTGGGATCTTATGAGACTTTCAATCTTCCGAAAAAAAATGCAACTAATTGATTTGTGAATTTTATTTAAAAAATTTTTTTTTCAGGTCGCTGACAAGGTAAAGCACTTTTATCGCTGTTACGCGATAAATCGTCATAAAATGACAGTACTTACGCCAGCCTGTCACGTCGAATCTTATACGCCCGAGGACAAGAGAGCCGATCATCGACCATTCCTCTACAATCACACGTGGAAGTGGCAATTTAATGCTATCGACGTTCGGGTATGTTTCAGATCCTTACGAGAACAGAAATTATACTAATTTTGTTTACCTGTGTACTACAGGGTATCCCATTTTAATCTTCCAGTTGATTTATCTCAAAAAATTCTGCCCAAATCAAGTATTCAATATGATGAAGCTTTTAGGGTTCGAAGGGGGACGTTAAAAAAAAAATTCAAAATTGGTCCACCATTTAAAATGGCGGAGTTACGACAGTTGACATGTTTTTATAAAGTGGAACCATGACCTTTTTTTTTTCTACTAAAAAATTCGTCATTATACTGAATACTTGATATGGCCACAATTTTTCGAGACAAATCAACTGGAAGATTAAAATGGGACACCCTGTATATGTTCTTTTTTTTTAGTTGAAACGTTTGGACGGCGAGGGAAAATTGTCTTCCACGCCGCGTAAGAAAGCGCCGGACGTTCCCGCTAAGCCAAAATACGTACGTCAGATGCCTTTCAGCTCCGTCATCAGTAGTGAGTAGAATAAGCGGAAAGCGCGGGCGCGGTTTCGCAACGCGGAAAAAAAAAAAAAAAGAAAATCATAACAAACGACAACTTTTTCTAACTAACGGTGATTCATCGCAACGTCGTTGTTTGTTGCAGATAAGTCACACCCGGGCGTAGTAGTATAGCCGTTAAGCGACTTAACCGATTTCGTCTTATGACAATCGGACACGATGTTTCCTATTATATGCATTATATACCGATCATACGTGATCGAAATAAAGACTGCACAAGTGCTTTTCAACACGCATGATTTTCGGTTGAATTTTTTTTTTTAATCTATCCTAAATCCTCCGAATTATTTTACCAAAATAACAAACTCTTTTTTCTTCGATATAACATTACTTTTATTGTCTCTTCAGATTTTTTTGTTCTACATACACAAAAGTGCGTAACCACGTTTTACCGTTAAAATCGATTAATGATTTACTTACAAGCTATTAGAACAATATCCAAATGTTGCTACCCGAATAGACGGGATCGTTTTTTTTTTTTTTTTTTTTTTTTTATACAATACGGAAGAGGAAGTTATACAATCGTACAAATGGAAAACGTGCTCCACAACACACTCATTCACACATCACACATTTACTCTGCGCAACCCATCACACAAACAGTCAATCACTTTTAGTTAGATTTCTCGATTTTACGAGGCTTGCCGATCTTACGGCTGTCTGAGAAAGGAGAAGGACGCGGGAACGCAAAAAAAATGAGAGTTAACGATGATAAATACTTTTCATAATAATATTAATAATGATAATAATATTAATTAATAATGACAATAACCATATAATAATATGATCGTCGAGAATAATATAAAATAATAATAATAATAATAATAATAATAATAATAGTAATATATTCAAAGTTACTACATAATAATGTGTATATATATATATATATAATATAATAATCGTGATGCGATAGCGGTACCGTGTGGTAATTGTGATGATAGTAGTAATAATTCATAATTCTATTATACTTTCATTACAATAATATTCAATGACGTCTTATCCGACAATACTGCACGTAATTACACACCGATAGCTCTCTTTTTTTTTTTGTTTTTTTTTTCTCTTCGTTTTGTTTTTTTGTCTACTTTTTAGTTATTGTTTATATAATCTTTCCTTTGAGTATTGCTTTGGGGACGCCAGTCTCTTACCGAAAATTCACGCTCCTTTACAACGACGTTACGCGCTCATACTATACACTATAAATAATTTTTTCATATAACAAGGTACTAACGGTTATCGACTAAATCGTTGACACGCCTAAGTCGCCTCGAGCCGACGATTATTTTATATAGAATATATATTGTATATTTACAGTCTTTAAGATACAGCTCGGAGACGGATAGGAAAGTGTTTTTTCGTATGCGTCGCAGTCGTCAACCCAAGGTTTTTGTCTCACACGCGATCGCTTAACGATTTTACATTATTGTAATAGCTTAATATTACGTTTTAAATAGAAGACGAAAAAAAAAAAAAAAAAAAAAAAAAAAAATGAAAACCACCACTGTGGTTTATTATTTACAAGTTTTAATTATATTATATAATTTTAAACGTCGAGCTACCGGAATTTTCAGCTTATTTAGGAAGTTAAGCACCGCGTCTCTCGCGGTCCGCCATTCGCAATTCGCTAATTACTATAACATATATATATTTACGACATATACAGATTTTCATTTTTAATAAGAAAATAATGATCCTTCAGCACCCGGCGGACGATCGAGATCGAAACACGAGTTCTCTCCTCCTCTCATCTATTTCTTTTTTTTTTCATATATATAATATATATATATATATATATAGTATTCGATTATTCTATTGTGACTGTACATTCGCTTGGCTTTATACATAAATTATTGCACGCAGTATTGACGCAATAGTCGACAGACGATACATATTCGTATCGTAATTATTCAATTAATCGCGTATACTGCGCATCTCACATTGATACTGCTTAGAGTAATCATTGCCTTTTTCCTACCACCGCAAAAATTGCACGAAACCCCGTTTGTGTTTACGAATGTGTGAGGAGGAAATTTTTACGAAAATTTGTGAATGTGTGTGTGTGTGTGTGTATGCATGCACGCTTATCATCTTCTTTTATGTGTACATGTGTCGAATGCATGTCGGTCAAATGGAATGAAAAATGTGTGTACGAAGTGTAAAATCCTTCTCCCTATATCACAGGTTACCCTACCGTAAGGTGTGCGTTATTGATTATTCATTTAAAAACAAACAAACAAACGAAAAAAAAAAAAAAAAAGTAAAGCGTCAACCTCCAGTCCGTGAGTGTAGTCATTTGTGCACCCGTGTCTATCGTTTCGTAATTTACAAAAAAAAAAAGGAAAAAAAAAAGAAAAAAACAAAATCGCTTCTATCTAATTCCGTCGAGTCAGTCGAGGTGGAAAATCACATAGGATTTTCGGGGTTGGAGGGTTTCAAGAGGTCCCTGATGTCTACCAGATAAATAATTTCTGGTTATTCGAACTCCAGGGATCTCTTATTTAACGGCCCTTGGAGTCGGAAGGCAACGTAACTCACCTTGTGTCTTGTGTGCCCGAATTAAAGATTACTAAATCCTCTCTAAAGTGAAAAAAAAAAAAGAGATTTGTGAATTGTGAGTGGGAAGCGGTCCCTTAACGTTCGATCCGAGTCCTACGAGCTTTTTCGCTATTCTGTTTCTTAACTTAACTATGTATTTTTTTTTTTTTTTTTTTTTTTTTTCAATTATATATTATTATCGTCGAATGATTAAAGTCTTAACGAGAGGCAGCCGGAGGTGTCCTGTGACGCGCTTTATTCCCCCGAGATTTCCTCGTGCTCCACGTTGCGAATCTTTCGCTTGAAGGTTGCGACACAAGGACGTTCTTTCAGCACGATGAAGCCCGACCAAGTTGCAACGAGCTCGTTGCCCGTCGCAAAGGTGGATCGAGAGCTTTGGAAGCCGATTTAACGCAGCTGACGCCTGAATCCCTCGAGTCTCGTTGCAGAAGACCACCCTGCAGATTTACACACGAAATCTAGAGCTAATTTAATTGTTCCTCTATTTTTTGTTTTTTTTTTGTTTTTCTTTTTTTTGCTTTTACTTCTTTCAGTCTGTATACTTGTTGCTTTCTTCGTTGTGTATCTATGATAAAATCTATTCCGACACAATTTTAATCTCATTATCCCGCACTCTATCATAACGCGACGTAATATCTACACCATTTTTTTCTTTTGTTTGTTTCAAGCTTCACGTTACAAGTATCATCTTGTTTCTACGTGCGCACCTGGAGCAGCATGTTGGCGAAGTTACTGTTCGTGAACTTGAAGTGCCTTTTGTCGTAAAATTTTAGTAACGCCGGGCTGTACGGATGCTTGTCCTTCAAGTGGAGATAGTGAACCTCGGGCTCTTGCGTCGTGTGACCGCACTCTTCGCAAACGTATACCTAAAACATACGGAAAAACAAAAATTCATTAGCACTCTGTCGTGGTTGTGAGTAAAATTTCAATACTTTTTTTTTTTACTGTGTTTTTAGCAAACATGTTTAAATTTAGGGAAACATAAAGCAGCTTCGTTATTTTACAATCTCCTACCGACTGATTATTGTAACTTGAGTAAGTGACGTACCTTTGTGCGTCGTTCTTTGTACGCGTACTGATGTTGCACTCCATGTACTTTGAGACAATGACTCTCGAGTGAACATCGTTGCGTGAAGCTCTTTTCGCAGAGATTACACTTGTAGGGTCGTACCCCGGTGTGCGTTCTTGTGTGCCTCTTCAGATCGAACGTGTCGTTGAATCCTTTGCCGCAGAAGGTGCACAAATAGCGTTTCACGTCGCTGTGACATTTCATATGGCGATTGAGTAGTCTCTGGAGACTGAAGTGTTTGCTGCATACACGACAAGTGAATCGACTTGGATCGTCATCCTGGATTAAAAGTGAAAGGAATATGTCGTTAGATAAAAAGTTACAGTGAATTTTCGACATTTATGATCTTCGGTAAAATTGGAAAATGAGTGGTTACCTTGCTTGGAGGAGGTCGAGCGGTTCGTTCTTCGTCCCGACTGACAGCAGCTTGTCTCTGACCCTCGATAGCCAAAGGATTTTTAATACCGTGACCACCGTTTACGAATTCCAACTGACAATCGCCAGGAAGTCCCAACTGCAATGAAAAAGAAAAAAACAAATTTAAAATTAGCATGGAAATCGAATTAAAAATTGAAGAAGGGAACAAACACATCGGGCATTACAAAAGGATGGAGCACTCAAGTTGATTGGCATTGCATACTTAAAGATTTGAAGCAAACATTTTTCAGTGTGAAATGAACTTTGAATTTTCTTAGCTTTTCTTTTTTTTCTTTGTTATCTTTCTTTTGAAAGAATTTTAATGTTAGTAATAAATGACTCTACTTAAAAAGTGAAGTGATTTCTCGATCGCGTGAAGCGCAAAATGAGATATATATGCTTTTGCCTGGATCAATCCGGGGTGCTTACCCTTTGTTGCAGTACACCGGAGCGCTGATTCACGGGTTGTTCCATTATGGAAGATGGACTCACTGTTGCTGAGACTCCCGATGGACTTGGCGCGTGTTCCATTAGAGCGCAGGCAGGCGATGTGCTCGTTGATGCTGCGTCCAACGAACAGCTCGCTGCACCGGGACTAGGAAGACTACCACCGGCGCTGCTTCCGGAATCGAGTTCCAATCCTGTAAAAATTAATAATTAAAGCATTACAAACATAATCTCAAGCTGTACACAATTTTCTTGTATTAACAAAATAATAACTGAATTGATTCGATTTAAAAAAACAAACAAAATTGTTGACAAAAAAGCTATTTAATTTAAAAAAAATCTTATTCAAGAATTATTTTTTGCAGAAACGATAAACTTACCACTGCCAGTAAAGCTCAATCCAGGACTCAAAAGCCCCTGATGATGTTGCTGATGTGGCGACGTCGCGGCTGTCTGTTGTTGCTGTTGCTGCTGTTGCTGCTGATGCTGCATCTGCACCTGAATCTGCAGTTGTTGCAACTGCGGCTCATTCTGATGTTGATTTTGATTGAGATGCAGCGCCAATTCGGGTCTTTCTTTGGGAAGCGGTGGATAGCTCGTTTCGCCGGTTGGATAGGACATGCTCGAGAGTTTTGTCGAGGCAAAATGTTGCGGCGCGGTTGAATAGTGTCTCGTGGCATCGAACCCTCTTGTGAGTGCCATACTGTGCTCGGGAAATGGATCGACGCTTGGTTCAACGGGATTCGTCATATGGCCATCCTGGCCGATAGCGCTACCGGCTGACGCTGGCGAATGAAGTGAATCCTCGAGGAGATCATTGCCGCCTTCCTCGGCCGGAAGCCTCGGCAAGAAGAGATCCGCAGCGTCGCTCAGACTCTCAAGAAGGGCATTGTGATCCGACGGCGAGCTGAATGTCAGGGTTGCGGTAAATTGAAGAGGATCAACCACTGCACCCGTTACCATGTCGACCATCATTTCCGAGTCCGTGACGTCGTAAGCACCGTACTGGCCCGAAAGTAAATCGTTCGGTTGTATCTTGTACGCCGCCAGATCTTCTTCTTCTTCTTTGAGGGTCAGTCCGTAGGACGCGCAAACGTTCTGCAGGAGAGAGTACTGTTTGCCCTCTTGTGCTCCGTACTGGGAGTGCTGGGAATTTACGTCCTGTTGACCGGTGTCGCATTCCATTCCGACCGCCGACGACGGAGTCAGATATCCGTTTCCTAATCAAAGAGTTTCGATATTTATCAAATAAATTCAGGTAAATTTTCAATTTTTTTTTTTTTTTTCGAAAGTTTTTAAAAACTGATTTACTAGCATAATCTATATTTTTTTATGATGCAATATGGATCTTTACCTTGTGTGCCATTGTACTGATTCGCAAAGTTCGCCAGATTGTTTCCACCTTTGAGTGACTCGTAGAACGGCGGCAACGACCCCGTGGGTGGTGAACTTGGTCCGTAGTTTCCACGTCCGCCGTTACCACCGGGATTCATACCACCGCCTCCAGCGCCACCGCCCAACGCCCCACCGCCTCCACTTCCGCCTCCGCCGCTCGTGAAACCGATACTGCCGCCGCCACCGCCTCCGCTGCTACCATTGTTACCGGACGAGCTTCCACTGCTTCCGGTGCTCGAACCACCGCCACCATTGTTACCGGAATTCGTTGATCTACCGTGACCCGCCGCTGCGTTCACTGTCTGCGGTCCTGACAATCTCATTGCCAACATTGGCCTGGCAATCGAATTACCGATACGAGATGCCTTTGCACCCTCGCGACCTCTCTCCTCGTCGGTCTCCTCCTTTCTCTTCGGTACCGCATAATCTATCGGCTGATCCTGAAGAATAAATCAATTTTCAATTAACACAAAAATGTCATTTCTATTAGAGTCTAAATTAATTGAAACAAAAAAAATAATTGTTTAAAATAAATTTGGACAAAAACGAATTTGATTTTATTGTGAAAGAGAATGAATAAAATACCTGTTCTGGTTCTTGAGTACGCGGCAGCTCGATCTTGGTCTGTTCTTTTCTGGGTGGTTGACTCTGAGGTGGAACCCTCTGTATAACAGAGACTCTCGTCGGTGGCTCGACCCTCGGTGTCTTGGGTGGTGTCGGTGGTCTCGGGAGTTCTAGTCTCTCCGATTTTCCAGGCAGAGGTTTGTCCGCCGTGGGGGCAATTGGTGGGCTGCTGTACTCTTTGCGCTCGGCTCTAGTCAATACGTGACCTCGGCTTCCGTAAGGTACGTCACCACCGAGGATGCTCGAGATGAAGCGTCTCGGTGGCGTATTCGTCGGTGTCGATGGCTGCCACTGAGGCGGCGGCGAATTTGCCGGACTGCTGCTACGCAGCGACTCTGGCGTTGTGGCGCGATCATCTTCCGTCCGGTCACGATCTGAAAAATAAATCATTTTTTATTAAAATCGATTTTCAAAAAAACAAAAACAAAAAAATTTAAATATACGGAGAAAAATTAGTTGTAAAAAACTGGAAATTTTTTTGGAGCGAAACAAATAACTTGGTTGACCCATCAAATTAATTAGCTGACCTAACGAATTTTTGAAAAGTACAAAAAAAAGTCATTTAAAAAATGGAAAAATTTCTCTATAAAAATGAATAATAATTGGAAAATGTTGTCCTACAGAAATCGCGTATATTAAATTTAGCTTCTTCATGAAAATTTGTTCTCTCAAGTTCATTTTCCTATTTTTAACATCTCACGTAAAAAACTCTTGTTTTGTTCCTGTTTTCGTATATCTGGAATGACGCAAAAGATCCAATATGCAAATTGTAGGCTGCTCTCTCGGTAGCTCGTGGACTTTTAATTTTGGCCGATAGTGAGACTCAATCTCGGGATCGGTACTGTTTAATTCATGAACCGTTTATTCCATGTTGTTGGAATTTGTCCGTTCGTGCGGTTCGGCCCTTTGAATTACATTGACGCCGCTTTATCGAATCTCGTTTGGCCTTGAAGTGAATTACAAGCGTGGTACCGTTCGAATCGTGAATAGAAATTCGCCGGAATGTTTTATTATGTTTACGCGGAGTATCGAACTATACTCAAGGCGGACCAGCCTTGAATTTTGAAAGACTCGTGAGTGAGAAGAGAGACGAGAAGCCCAGCGGTCGTTGAGCTCCTTCTGATGAACATCACCGTTGATCCTATTACCGTTGTTTCAATGATCTTCACCCATAATATACCTATATACATTGGCGTAAATGCGTTATACATGCAATAACGCGAGTACACGCGATCGGCAATGATTATCCGAAGAGCGGCCACGAACGACCCTGAATAATTATAATAGCATTCTTCTCGCGTTCTTAAGAATTTCAATAAACAGCTCGTTTCCTCGCACATATAAAGCTTAGGTCCTCGACATCGTTTACTCTCTTGGGGAAAATCCCCGAGAGCTCAGGATTCTCTTGTTTCTAAGAATTCTCAATGCTCATACTGGTCCAGCTCAGAAATTATAGAAATTTGTGTGCTGTAGCGAAAGCAGACGTTCCGCGACCTGGAATACGCTTATTATTATCATTCATCAACGAAGAATCATTGGGCAATAGTTGTATATGGGCAATTTCACTTGGACTCGACCTTTTTTGAAAAATAAATAAAATTACATACTTTTTTTATTTATATACAATTATTTTTTTAATTATTGAACGACACATTTTTGAGATCTGAAAAAATGTTGAGAAACCTTATTTCGAAAATAAAAATTGTTGGTAATTGTCGGAAATTTTTTTCTATTTTTTGTCGGCCTTCAATAAGAACAAAAAGTATATGGGCAATTTCACTTGGACACGACCTTTTTTGAAAAATAATAAAAAGTACACATTTTTTTATCTACAATTATTTTTTTAATTATCGTACGACACATTTTTGGGATTTGAAAAAATGTTGAAAAATCTTTTTTCGAAAATAAAAATTGTTGGTAATTGTCGACAATTCCTTCTATTTTTTGTAATTCCACTTGGACTCGACTTTTCTTTTAAATACAAAAAATTACACATTTTTTTTTATCTACAATTTTTTTAATTATCGAACGACACATTTTTGAGATTTGAAAAAAATGTTGAAAGACCTTATTTCGAAAAAAAAATTGTTGGTGGGTAATTCCTTCTATTTTTTGTAATTCCACTTAGACTCGACGTTTTGTTTTAAATACAAAAAATTGCACATTTTTTTTATCTACAATAATTTTTTAAATTATCGAATGACACAATTTTTGAGATCTGAAAAAAATGTTGAAAGACCTTATTTCGAAAATAAAAATTGTTGGTGGGCAATTCCTTCTATTCTTTGTCGGCCTTCGCCAACAAAAAAAAATGTAGAAAATTATAAAAAAATGGTAACTTTTATAAAACAGCATCTAGAAAATTTTTGTATGCTCAATTTTTGCAAATTTTTCTTCAGACTATTTTTTTTCCCACGAAAACAAAGCTCCTCTATGAGGAAGCAAAAAAGAGTTTCTCTTTTTTTTTTTAATTGTATTTCGTATTACACAACTTTGAAAACGTTGAAATCCTAACGAGTCAGGATATGCCAGTTTGCGATAATTGCGGCAAGTGTTAAACCCGCGCAATAATTGTGTGTTATAGTACCAGAGAAAGAGAACGCCGGCAATGTAGTTGTTCCAGTTATGGTTGACAATAAGGTCGTAAAAAGAGTATTTCAGAGCCAGAGACAGAGAGAGAGAGCGAGAGAGAGAGAGAGAGAGAGAGAGCGAGTGTCCCAGTAGGGGGAAACCCCGCTAGAGTATTTCTAAGGCCTCGTGCGCGTTGGAATCGATGTTGCGATCGGCTATGTCGGCAGCAGCGAGCGTTCTCTTGACTTTGACATCGTGAACGCCGCACGTTTCGTGCGAATGGAGCACGAGGACGCCGTCGACCGAGGCGCACGACATCGTCGTCGTCGTCGTCGTCGTCGTCGTCGTTGTCGTCAGCCAAGCGGAAACCAGGAAGCCATCGACTCATCAAGGACGCCAGAGATTTTTTTTTGCCTTGCGCAAGCTTCGCTTAGCGTAATCTAGGCAATCGTTCCTGGCTGTACATAAACTTTACCTAT
The DNA here is from genome assembly GCA_964016905.1 of Perithous albicinctus. Taxonomy (NCBI): domain Eukaryota; kingdom Metazoa; phylum Arthropoda; class Insecta; order Hymenoptera; family Ichneumonidae; genus Perithous; species Perithous albicinctus. Next base: position 8,578,433 of record OZ024702.1, on the reverse strand, counting down.
CTGTATAGATATGTACGTGTGTGTATGTCGTGAACCTGAAGAAATACTTAATATATATATATATATATATATATATATATATATATATATATATATAACGGTTGACATGTAATATATCAACTATCGACAGCAAATAATAAAGCAAAAAAAAGTTGATAAAGAAAGTGCTATACGTGTCACGGTGAAGTCATGAATATTTTTTTAAAAATAGCTGAAGGAGCCTGTATAGTTTTACCATTTTTTTTTTTACTATTCACTTATCAGTCATGTCCTGTGCAAAAAAGATTTTACATTGTTACGCGAAATATATTAGTTATTGAATATTTTACTGGCAAAGTGTATTTTCAATTAAGAGTAAAAATGTAGTATTATTTTTCACGGGTGATTTAAATAGCTCCGAAAAAAGAGAAGTTGAAAAATAATATTCTTAAATATGATAACAATTATTTTTTTGCTACAATTGACAATAGATGGTATTGAAAATTGAAAACACAAATTACAAACAAATTTTTCTACCGTTTTTACTTTTAAATTAATTTTTTCTACCATTTTTACTTTTAAATTCATTTTTTCTACCATTTTTACTTTTAAATTCATTTTTTCTACCATTTTTACATTTAAATAAATTTTTTCTACCCTTTTAGCTTTTAAATTAATTAAAAAAAAAAACGTAGAGATCTATAAAATAGAGACTTTTGATTGTACAAAAAAAATCGTTAAATTGGTCCTTCAATGAATACATAATTCACACAAATCTCCGGAGAAGATATAATTTCTGCTCAAGGCAAGAAAGGCAAGAAAGATTTTACATTGTTACGAAATATCTAGTTATTGAATATTTTACTGGCAAAGTGTACTTTCAATTCAGAGTAAAAATGTAGTATTATTTTTCACGGGAGATTTAAATAGCTCCGAAAAAAGAGAAGTTGAAAAATAATATTGTTATATATGATAACAATTATTTTTTGCTACAATTGACAATAGATGGTATTGAAAAATAAAAACACAAATTATTAACAAATTTTTCTACCATTTTTACTTTTAAATTAATTTTTTCTACCATTTTTACTTTTAAATCAATTTTTTCTGCCCTTTTTGCTTTTAAATCAATTAAAAAAAAAAAATCGTAGAGATCTATCAGAACAGAGACTTTTGCTTCTACAAAAAAAAAAAAAAAAATCGTTTCGTTAAATCAATCCTTCAATGAATACATAATTCACACAAATCTCCGGAGAGGATATAATTTCAGATCAAGGCAAAAACGTGTTAATATCAAAACTTTCGAAACTAGCTCGGAGTTAATTTTTCGGCAATGTCCTCGTGTTAGCGCACTGGCGTATAAGCGATGACTCGACCGCCCCCCCCCCGCCCCTCCCCCCAATCTCCCCTCACCCCCGAGGATATTATACCAGTATTATAATGCCGTACATTTCTAACGCCTTTTGCGCAAGAGATTGCGTCACCGCGATCGCTATAACCGAGCAACCGCGTCCTCCGAACTAACGCCGGTGGATCCAAAATGGCGTCGTTGGTACCGGCGGTGCGGTATATAGCTTGTGGCGAACGGTCTCTCGTTCGCTCCACGACAAACGTCGGCGTTGGGCAACCTTCGACAGAGTGCCAACCGCGCTCGTCTTTTACTGGTACACGCTCCTCGAGACTCTAACTAAATCTCCTAACTGGTCGCCGGAGAATCAGCCCATAGCCATCAGCCGAAGCTACCGGTGTGTGTGTGTGTGTGTGTGTGTGTGTGTGTGTGTGTGTGCGTGCGTGCGTGTGTGTGTGTGTGTGTGTGTGTGTGTGTGTGTGTGTGTGTGTGTGTGTGTGTGTGTTTCACCGTGTGTGCGAGTTCGAGCTATAAATATATGAACGGGCAACGTCGTGACCGGCGTACCAACTAATGTGTGTTCCTCTTGGAACGGAGGACTCAACGTTTGCCAACGCTAATGGTGCGCACATACACATATCTATATATGTATGCCTATGTACCTATATATATATATAAATATAGGTATACAGTATCGACAGCGAGAATACATATATCGAAGATAAGAAGCTGGACAGAAGCAGAGAATCCCAAAGAGAGAAATGGGAACCGGTACTCCGACGACGAGAGTGTCTACGTGGCGAAGCAAACTCCGCAAATATACTAACACGAGCTATTACAAGTATTCGCTGTTGCGGCTTTCTACGTATATCAGTGTGCGTGAAAAGACAGACGAGCGAAGAAGAATATGAGAGAAGAGACTGGAGAGGAGAGGAGAGAATAGAGAGGCGAAAAAGTGCTTCGATGACTTCAACGAATGGTAAAAAAAAAATGAGAATCCTTTGTTTCAGTGAAATTATTTGTTTAATAATGTATCATTGTAATTATTGAATAATGTATGCAATTGTTAGTTCATTGAATGCAACTTTTTATGGATCAGACTTCATGCCACGTGATAAAATGGCTTAAAAAAAAAAAATGTTTAACAGACTCTTTTGTTTCCCCAGACACGAATGCGTCTTACGGAGTATACGATTCACAGGGGGCTCTAGCCCCTTGCCCCCCTCCCCCCAGGGGGCCAAGGAAGGTCAGGTGCAGGGCAAGGTTTCCGCGCACCGAAGACAGAACTTACGACGTGCTTGGGATACAACGAAAGGACGAAACGGCGAGACGAAGAAGGTAGAGGAGGGAGAAATTCGGGTCAGTGCCAAGCGAGTCTCGAGCAACGAGCAATCCTCGTGTGTTGGTTCAATCTCGATCCTGCAACTCTTTTGCCTGGTTGTGGTTGACTCCGACACGAAGACAAAACGTTCACGAAGAACGATTTAAAGCGTTAATTCTGTTGCTCTGTCTTTCATTACATCGGTATTTAATATCGACGTGACTCTCCTGGGTCTTTCGTCTGTCCTAATTGGGGATTACTTTTTTTTTTTTTTTTTTTTCTGGTGGCTTTGTCAGATGGATTGAAACTCTCGGGGTTAAGACGATTTTAATAAAACTCGGTTTTGATAAAATCGCGATGTGACTTTTTGGAAAAATAATCTGGCGCTTTTTATACGTGAAGAGAAATATACTTCATTTCTTTGGAATGAATCTTCTTTTACAATTTTTTTTTTTTTTTTCTAAAAATGGTGGAGCCTATCCTCAAAAAAGATTCACGTTGATAAAAAAAATATTTTCTGAATCAAATTTGTTAAATTGAGGAAAAATGAGGATTTACAATTTTTACTCACTGAACAAAAATATATTTCATTTTTTTGTAATGAATCATCTCTTACAATTTTTTGTTTTCTGAAAATGGTGGAGCCTATCTTCAAAAAAGATTCACGTTGATAAAAAATATATTTTCTGAATCAAATTAGTTAAATTGAGGAAAAATGAGGATTTACAATTTTTACTCAATGAACAAAAATATATTTCATTTCTTTGTAATGAATCTTCTATTACAATTTTTTTTTCTTTCTAAAAATGGTGAAGCCTGCTCTTAAAAAAGATTCACGTTGAAAAAAAAATCTTTTCTGAATCAAATTAGTTAAATTGAGGAAAAATGAGGATTTACAATTTTTACTCAATGAACAAAAATATATTTCATTTCTTTATCATGAATCTTCTCTTACAATTTTTTTTTTTTTCTAAAAATGGTGAAGCCTGCTCTTAAAAAAGATTCACGTTGGAAAAAAATCTTTTCTGAATCAAATTAGTTAAATTGAAGAAAAATGAAGATTTACAATTTTTACTCACTGAACAAAAATATATTTCATTTCTTTGTAATGAATCTTCTCACAAATTTTTTTTCTAAAAATGGTGAAGCCTGCTCTTAAAAAAGATTCACGTTGAAAAAAAATCTTTTCTGAATCAAATTAGTTAAATTGAAGAAAAATGAGGATTTACAATTTTTACTCAATGAACAAAAATATATTTCATTTCTTTGTAATGAACCTTCTCTTACAATTTTTTTTCTAAAAATGATGAATCCTCCTCTCAAAAAAGATTCACGTTGAAACAAAAATCTTTTCTCAATCAAATTAGTTAAATTGAAGAAAAATGAGGATTCACAATTTTTACTCACTGAACAAAAATATATTTCATTTCTTCGTAATGAATCTTCTCTCACAATTTTTTTCTTCTAAAAACGGTGAATCCTCCTCTCAAAAAAGATTCACGTTGAAAAAAAAATCTTTTCTGACTCAAATAACTTAAATTGAAGAAAAATGAGGATTTACAATTTCGACTCCCAAATAGATTTTTCAAAAATGGAATTCCAATTTGTATTGAAGTTATTTGAGGAAACATTCTATCTATTGAAAAAGACTGGACGTTGGGTGGCTGAAGGGTTAAAACCCATCGGCGTTGGCCTTTTCACCGGATCCGGTCTATCGAACTCTCGGTGAGAGAGCTCTTTTTATTCGACCTACTTATTCGCAACAACGGTGCAGCCAGCAGACGAAGGACCACACCCTCGAGAAACTCTTTCTTCTCTCGTTTCTTAAATCCACGTGTACATTGCCTATTTCATCGTGAACTCGAATATCCGCCGTCAGTGAACAAACGTTTAAAGTACAGGAATTAATCTCGTGAGTTGGCCAACCGAGCTATTCTTCGAGTCGAATGCGAAAAGAGAAGAAATCTGTGCGAAATAAAATATTCGATAGACCGAGTAAAGTTTCACTCGGCATAATCTCGTCGTGCACGACGATTAGCTATTAACTAATCGGAGTCTGCGAGAGACGATCGTTGAGTAAGAGAAACGCTTATTCTATTCTCTAAACTGTATATTTGTGTAGAGATTTTATTTGCCGAGAGAAAAGGATCTTTCAAGAGATAAATAACTGCAGAGAGGTCGGGCTCAACATTTAACCAAAACTATCGTCGCTCTTGGCCGATCCGCAAAATCGTTAGAGAGTGAAATCTATATTCGTCTCTGACACACTAAACGTCGAATTACGAAACGCCAATCTGGTATCTCGATTTTTTTTTCGCTGTAACGCTTCAACTGTACTATTAGACGAGGGCGAGACTGTGTGTTTAAAAGGCACTTTCGGGACTCCTACGCGAACATGTATCCTTTTACTGTGCTTGCTAAACTAATAACGGTTATCTAACTCAACGTATCGTAACGGATATCTCTTTTTCACTGTTTAGTAATTCGGGTAACTTTCATTCACCAAATGGTTACAATAAATTTACATTTTTGCTTCCTTATAGAGGAAGCTTTGTTTTCGTGAAATTATTTTTTTTATTTTCATGTGAGTATGCTTAAAATTGTGTTAAACGTCGAGAAAAGTGGTTTAGAAAAAATGTATCTATGGATTTGTGTGTGTGAGACCGGCCTTCAAAATTCAAACTTGCATATCTCAAAAACGGATTTAACATTCGGGCTAAAATTTGACACGCATCTGCGTCAGGTAGACGCTATTGCTTGTGATAATTTTCAATAACATTCAAAAATTTGTTCAAATTTTATTTAACTTTGTAATTTTCGAAAAATGTCTGTACGTGTTTCTAGGTTCTGCAAATTTTTTGGACAAATTTGGGACGAATCTATAAATAGCTTCTGTTTTTATGAGATTTTGAATTTTTCAAAAAATTAATATAATTAAGTTATTTCAATAAATTAAGGAGAAATATATATAATAAATAAAAGTATTAATTAATTCATCAAAAAAATTAATAATACGTTTGATTAATATAATTAAGTTATTTCAATAAATTAAGGAGAATGCAATGCTGCTATGTAGCAAATTTGATGATGATTGTTAAATGGGTTTTGATTTTCGAGCAATTTCAGATTTTTCATGTTTTAACAGATTACATATACATTTTTCACAAAGCTTCCTCTATGAGCAAGCCAAAATTAATAAATAAGCTTCCTCATAGAGATCGCTTTGTGAAAAAAAAAAAAAAAAATTAATAACGAAGCAATGTGCAAAGTACAACTTTTTTTCGAATATAATTTCAATCGATAATTAGGTATTTATTAGAGATCCCAAAGTGGGCTGACATTTGCTCCTATTTTTCTTTATTTTTTTTTAGTTTTTCTGGCAAAAACCAATTCCCCGTTAATAAATAAATACTACACATTAATTTCTGTCTTGAGTAATTTAGAAGTATTGGAAGAAAAATATAAGAGGGGTGAATGCTGGCGTGTCTCAGTTACGTTATAGACGTCCGCACCTGCAGCGCTCCACTTTGCACCGTTTACGAGCCATGAAGAATAAGAAGAAGAAGAAGAAGAAGAAGAACAGCAGAAGAGAAAAGAAGGGACGAGACAGAGAGAGAGTCAAGAGAACAGTAACACCAGAGCGCTCGGGCAGAGGAAAGGGTGAATACATTAGAAGTCCCGTGAACCGGCTCCACTCTATAAACTCGGGGCAGGTTCGAAGAGAGAAGAGACAACCTGCAGAGTTCTCAGCACTCGCGATCATACCCCAATCCATAATAGTATGGCAGCGGGAGAGAAGATGAAGACGAGGCATATGTGCGCTATTTTATGTTGCATGTGTGTGCAACGGTATGCGGATGCATGTGCCATTCAGCGAGTAGTCTCGGAGTGTCGTATTATACATCGACTGCTTTTGGCCTGGTGCAAGGTGCATCGGTGCACGTTTGCTTAGATAATTATACGGTGAAGAAACACGAGGAAACCCGGGGGAACTCCCCAGAGGGGTAGATCTTAATCTTGTTCCCTTCGAAGGGTAGACGAGTAATAATGCAATATGTCTGTCTGCGAGAGCTGCCTTTTTAATCTACCCCTTTCGAAGAATTATTCTTCGACATTTACGCGCGCACTTGTTAACTCAATTTCATTCTCACACGCTTTTCTAAAAGGAATTACAAAAGACTCGAGTCCCCCTATATTCTTTTTAGCGGATTATTTATGCGGAACAAAATTACGCGGTCGGTAGAAATAATTAAATTTTCAACGCTCTGAAGATAGTTTTATTGCCTTTAAAAAAAAGGTGTTTTGATCGTGAAAAAGAATTTTTAGACCAGCAAAAAAAAGCGTTGCTTATTTCTAATCATTTTTTAAAGTTTAGTTTAAGAACTACAATTTTTTATATTAGGAGCTGCCGATTTTTTCACATGATCAAAGCATCGTTACGAGCAATCAATAGTATAGAATTTCTTATAAGATCTTTTTCACCGATTAAAAAAAATAAAAAATGCTTTATTGTTTCTAATTCGTCGATTGAACGAGCTAATTTAAAATTAAATCCATTAATACGAATTTAATGTTCCATTAAGCGAACAGTAGACCTGCACTTTGATTGTACCCAAAAATTCACAGCTTTATAATCCAACAATGTCGATTAAATCGGTACACCGGTCGATGACTGGGCCAATCGGCAAATTACGAGAGTTTCCGTTAAAATGACTCTCGTTTCCTCTCCGATGCCTCCCGTCTCGCAAATATTACGGAATCACGGCTGAGCCGCATTCGTGGCTCTCATCTGCTCCCCGTCACCGATAGGAGAGAAGACATTGCAATAGTTACAAATGCAACATAGTCACTCCAGGCAAAAGGCATTATTACGCACACGTATAGATTGTATACAGCCCGTGTACGTATATCGTCGTAGTACCGCCATTTATGTAGCGGTACCGTGCGTGGGTTGACAAGGCAAGGTGACACCGAGAGTTGCTGCCGCATGCGATGTACGGTGCCTGTGTTGCTGCCCCGTTCGACGACGAAGAGAAGAAGAGTGCCAAGGTGTGTAGGTGCGATAATACTCACGCACGCCGGAGACTATAACGCTCGGGCATAAAACGCGCCGCAGTTACGTAATCGCCGGGATCGTCAAGCGCTTCTTCTCTTCCGTTCGCTGATACTCCGTTCCCACATTCGTATCTCAATGAGAGAGAGAGAGAAAAAAAAAGAAATTCTTTAAAGAACCTAATAAAATTGGGTGTAATTGCGAAGGAAGAGAGAGTCGTATTTGAGACGCTTGAAAAAAAGATTTTTGGCTGTCGAGCTAAATAATTTTGTTTACAAATGAAGCTGTGTTGAATGAGGATCGGTTTTGAATTTGGAAAGAATCGACAGATTGGTTTTTATCGGATTTTGAGTTAAAAAAAAAGAAATTCTTTAAAGATCCTAATAAGATTGGGTGTAATGTCAAAGGAAGTGAGAGTCGTATTTGGGACATTGGAAAAAAGATTTTTGGCTATCGAGCTAAATAATTTTGTTTACAAATGAAGCTGTGTTGAATGAGGATCGATTTCGAATTTGGAATAAATCGACAGATAGATTTTAATCAGACTTTGAGTTTAAAAAAAAAATAATAATTATCCTCCAACTCACGTAAAAATGTCAGCAAACGAAATTTTCTACATACGAAAAACAACATTCAAAATTGATGTTTCTTTACAAAAATTTCCGTCTGTTGAGATAAAGAAAATTCAATGCAAAGGCTTTCGGTATTCAAAGAAATTAATTATCCGTATCCTCGGTGCAATTTCTGACAGCGAAAAAAAATCTCATCTTTGAGATCCTGATAAACTCGAACACAGCGTAGGAAGGGAGTGTGTCGAGAGATCGAGGCGTGAGAAAATGTTACGCAGGCTCGAGTCTCCCTGAATACGTCTTAGAAGGTAGAATTTTCGGACTGGATCATTGTGTGCAGGGTGGAAAGATATATATATATATATAAACCTGTGAGAGTGGGAAAGAGATTCGACGGAAGAGATAGGAAAAAGGATCACGTGCGGGTGTATACGAGTTTTTCCTTAGACTTAGCTACATATATCCTGGCAATAATATATGTAAGGGAACAGTGGCTGGTGTTTAACGGACCGTAAAAAATTAGGCAATTAATTAAAAGTCTACCGACTCTCAGACGGTCCGAAAGAAACACTTGATATACCATATCACAATATTAATATTCATAGATGTACAATACACAAACATATAAATATACAAAATAATGAACTCGTATCCGGAGTCAAATTAGTCGTGCCTCTGCTAACCGTTTAACACACCGAAAGAGCGTTAAATTAATTCAATTAATTCGCCTAATGAGCCGATATCTGACTGTTTAAATCTTACGTTGTGATTAACCCGAGTCTAGACGCGATCGCAGAGTTCGAGGGCAATTTTTCGAAGGAATATATAGTCCACGATATATATAATCGTGTTGGTAATACAAAGTTAAAGCGAGCGTTGTAAAAGGGGGCTCTCTCGCAAACGGCTCTGTGCACTTGGCCCCCTTGTTTAACCCGGAATTTCGGTCAGGGCCCCTCTTGCGCCATTAGAGTTTCTTGCGGGCGTTCGGGAGGACTGCTGGTGGCCAACAGCAGCGATTAACTTGCGGAGAACTCTTGCATAGGGCCCACAAAAAAAAAAGAAAAAGAAAAAGAGAAGAAAACGACTGAGTCTGCTTGCTAACAGGTAGCTCAATCGGACACTCTTTTACCTGCTGGCTCGAGAAACTCCAGGGATCTCCCTCTGTGGTCTCGACAATGCGAGAACTCTCGCGAAAGCACCGAGAGCAAGTGAGAAAGACGTAAAGGCAAGAGCAAAAGCGATGTGTATATATATATACATGTATATATATATATATATATACAGGTAGTAATGTCAGCGCGAGGACAAAACTTTCGAGCATACAAAGGACCGAAAGAGAATGAGCGGAGGAGGTATAAAAAAAAGGGACTCTTTTGAACGTGATGTGGGTGCGGTTTCTTGCGCCATAATCAAGTACATATGGGGTAATTCATACGATATCGACGAGGCTCCAAGAAAGCTCTCGGATTCGGGCCATGATTTTTTATCCTGTTCCTTCATCTCTAAAAAGCGTTCAGATTTTTTTTTACATTTTTTTTCCTACATTTGAGTTAGTTATGATTTTTCGCAGCTGACAAAGTCGTTGGATCAGAAAAAAATTGAAAAAAAATTCAAGAAAAATTTTTAAAATTCGAGGGCAAAGTAAAGTCTGCTCTGGATTATTGCTCAAACATTTTTATCTGTAAAACGCGATTTTAAGATTTTTTTTTTTAGAATCTTCAGAAGCGATTTTGGAATAAAAAAATTAATAGCTTCTGTCTAATGATATGTTAGTTTTGAGAAATCGTAACTAAGCCAAATTCAGGAGAAAAAAACTGAGAAAAATTCAGAATGCTTTTTAGAGTTGGAGGAATGATACAAAAAAATTACCCAGGCCAAAATGGGAATGGAAGTACGGTTGAAACGTACCTGCATGCTTCACCCCTTTTTTTTTTGTCTCCACTGTAAAATACCCGTATAACTTTACCGAGGTAGGAATTAGATTGTAAAAGCAGAAAACATATATTTTTCTTTCCTCATTCCCGGAGTGACTAAATATTTAGATTGTGGATATTTGTATTTTGACACGACTCTCCGCAAGTTATTTCACTCTCAAATAGCAGCAGTCGAATTTTTTTTTTGTTTTCTTCTCTGCTCGACGACACGGCTATGTGCTTTACCTAGATTGTGAAGGCCCGCAGTACTGATGACCAGGACGAATGCCCACAAACGCGCAACGTAGAACGATGCATTGTAATTCGTCACAATGACTGCACATCCTGGTATACTGGCCTTTGGCACAGGTGCGCGTCACCCGGCGAGGCGCATAGCACCGGGATTTACCTCACTACGTGTCAACGACTGTTTTGTCCGTGCAGACGATGCTTTAGCGGTTCGCGCATCGGCACAGCGTCTTTTTTCATTGGCAAATGCTCGATGCTGAAGAAGAATCGTGAAGAGATTTTTTTTTTTTTTTTTCATTTTTTTAAAGCTATGATACAGTAAAAAAATAAGTCTTTGTGCTTAAAAAAAATCTTTGAATTGCTTTGAGAAATATTCTTAACTAACTCTTGTAGGAAAAAGTGCGACGTGAAGCAGAACGAGACATCGGTATACGTCAGGCTAACTGGAATGCGCGTGCACGGAATGGTCAATAGCTTTTCGTGACCGTGGGGAGGCAGAGTGCATAGAATTCGCTATACCGAAGTGGCAAAAGCAGCGGCAGAGTCGCTCGGTCACGATTATCACCAGAGGAACAGAGAAAAAGAGAGAGAGAGTGTGTGTGTGTGTGTGTGTGCTCGTGGTTCGACGTCCAACGTCCATTTTAAGACGCGAAGGAATGTGCAGGACGGCGCGTTACTTTTGTGGCATACCTTCTGTATTACACGAAACGCCACGTAGAATTTTGCCGAGAGTGAGAAAGATCAGCCAACACATAGCAGGCAAGTGTGAATGAGAAGAAGAAGAAGAAGAAGAAAAAAAAATGAATAAAATTGCTGGTCTTTTCAGAGTCGCGACCTTCTAACGACGTTTCTAATCCTGATATATATTTTTTACCTTCGGGATATCTCGAATCTTAGAGTAGACATACAAACCGAAGGTCTAATAGTTGAGATACTTATCTCCTTCTTCCTAGCCACCTGCTCTAAAAATCCTTTCTCGACTATTCGTCTCTCATGACTTCTTGAATCAACGAACTTTTTACATTGATGACGAATTTTTCTTTTTTTTTCCTACTCGAGGAACCATGAGAAATGTATTAATTTAATCAAAGACATTCACTCATTTCTGTCTGTCTGTGTCGTCCGAAAACGCAATAACTTTTGAAAGAAACAGCAGATTGCACTAAAATTAACTGTGTATCTTCTGTGAACCAAATATAGTTTTGGTATTGAAATTGAAAATTAACCACCCACTGCTTTTGGTACTTTACCTTAAACGCAAAAGGGAATGTCTTTTTTCTCTCATTCGAACTGACTCACGCTGTCTCTCGTGATTCACTTCGTTTTGGATGACATGGATTTTTTTTTTGACACATTTTTTTTTAAAAGAATTTTGCCCAGAGTGAGAAAGATCAACCAACACAAAACAGGGAATTGTGAATGAGAAGAAGAAAAAGAAAATGAATAAAATTGCTGATCTTTTCAGAGTCGCGACCTTCTAACGACGTTTCTAATCCTGATATATATTTTTTACCTTCGGGATATCTCGAATCTTAGAGTAGACATACAAACCGAAGGTCTAATAGTTGAGATACTTATCTCCTTCTTCCTAGCCACCTGCTCTAAAAATCCTTTTCCGACTATTCGTCTCTCATGACTTCTTGAATCAATGAACTTTTTACATTCATGACGAATTTTTCTTTTTTTTTTTTCCTACTCGAGGAACCATGAGAAATGTATTAATTTAATCAAAGACATTCACTCATTTCTGTCTGTCTGTGTCGTCCGAAAACGCAATAACTTTTGAAAGAAACTGCAGATTGCACTAAAATTAACTGTGTATCTTCTGTGAACCAAATATAGTTTTGGTATTGAAATTGAAAATTAACCACCCACTGCTTTTGGTACTTTACCTTAAACGCAAAAGGGAATGTCTTTTTTTCTCTCGTTCTAACTGACTCACGCTCTCGTGATTCATTTCACTCTGGATGACATGGATTTTTTACACGATCGTTCGTACGGCTCTCCAGTCTCTTTATAAGAAATGATAGATAAAAGAGATTTGATTATTCGACTGAGTAAAAAAACTTGACGAGAGCGAGAGGAGATATTGGAGGCGCAAATCTGAGAGGCAGTTCGAGGACGTGGTCCTGGTGGGTTTCGAGCTCAAACGCTCGATATTCGGCCCAAGAAGGTGAGGCTCCAGCCGAGAAACCGGTCCCTCGAGAATTCCGTGGGACCGTTCTCTCTCCATACTCTCCTGAATGCGTGTATGCGTGAGAGTGCTTACACGCGTCAACCGTTTCCCCGCGGGTATTCGTGTCCTCCACACTAGTTCTGTGTATCAAGTTACGTTCGGTCCACAGTGCCAAGATATAATTAAACGAGATACTGTTAATCGTGCAGTAATCGATGATGCATATAAAGTCCACCAATATTCTTCCTTCTTTTCAATCCCATTCATAAGCATTTCTTTTTTTTCACAAGCTTTACAGTTAACGCAATTTGCACTCGAATATATATCTCGCATCATTATTTTTATATATTTTTTTAACTTGAAAAAGAATACTTTAGGCAACTAAAATGATTAATTCAATGTGGAACTTTTTCGATTTTATTTTGCGAGCGTTTTCAATTTTATTTTAACTATCGAATAAATTTTCAGTGTTTTACTCTCAAGACATGACATTTTTTCCTCTGTTTTGGGACGAAAATATGCAAAAAAGAAAAAAAAAATGTTCGACGGAATCGACGATTCGTCGACAGCATCCAAGAGATGGATTATTTTCACAATTGCACGACCAATTATCGCTTAATTCAACGCGCATTTATTGCACACCTTACATTGTATAATGCACTGCAAATGTACTGAAGAATGAGAAAAAAAAATCAACGTTATTAATAGAAAAAAAAAAAGAAAATGTGATGGAGGGATCCGATGAGAATGGATGAGATTCGTCATATGCGTTAGCAAGCAACGCGATCACAACGGGAGATTTACGTTTCTGTACTGTCGAAGGTTCATCTCTTGTGCAAGGCATCGAAGTCTCTGGGGTATACACAATAAATGCTTGGCTGCCTCTGGGATATTCTCGTGCTCGGAGAGCTTCGCATACCTCTCCCGAGCATATACACACATAACGGATTGTGACTCGATGCGTGCATCACGGAGTTACGCGTGTATGTGCTATGGCAATATATATATATATATATATGTGTGTATATATATATATATATAGAGGAGACTCGCACGATCGTCCCACGCAATCTCACGACACTTTTAACAGTCTCGTGACACGTCAGACTGGATGCCGTCCAATCGTCGCCCTTGATCGTCGGTGTTGATCATGATTTTCAAGTCTTACCGTCTGTATGGCTTTCTCGCGCGGCGAGACCGGTTATACGAATGCGCGCGGTTCGCAATAACCGAGTTCAAATGTGTGACGTTGATCACAGGCGAATGCTTTCAAGTTTTCTCATTCATTTGCATTGACGGAAAATTTTTGTTTCTTATTCTTCATTTTTATAAATTTGTAAATAAAGATGTTTGCATTTTTTACTGTGATTTATGTCGATTAATTTTTTTTTCTTTTCAGTCGAATTTTTTGAAGTCAAATAATTGTTAATGAAATAAGAAGAAAAAGAAGCAGAGGTTAATCGTTTTTTTTTCTAAACCAATTTTAGAATGAGACTCAGCGAACGCTTTCAAGTTTTCTCATTCATTTGCATTGACGGAAAATTTTTGTTTCTTATTCTCCATATTTATAAATTTGCAAATAAAGATGGTTGCATTTTTTACTGTGATTTATGTCGATTCACTTTTTTTTTCTTTTCAGTAGAATTTTTTGAAGTGAAATAATTGTTAATTGAAAATTATGAATATTTTGTTCATGCGGATATTTTAATAATTATTTAATTACAACTTTAATTCGCTATCAGTTTTAGTCAACAGTCGAAATTTTTCTGAGTGTATCAAAAATACATTTTGCATTCATAATATTTTCTCGAAAAAAGAGAAAAATATTTATCATATTTATAGCAATTACGAAGGTGTTCCTCCATTAATAATTATCACGGTTAGTTATATTTCCGAATGAAAATTCATTCCAAGACTTGACCTAAGGAGGATAGACAGGGAAACGGTGAATGAAAGAAGAAAAAAAACGAAGCAGAGGTTAACCGTTTTTTTCTAAACCAGTTTTAGGATGAGTCTCAGCGAGGAGAGATTGGGGTGAGAGCGCCGGGGATGCAAGAGAGAAGAGACGCAGAGAGGACCACAGCCAGCAAAAGCTACGAAACAGCATCGTCTCGCCTATACTCAATGTACCGTTCGTTCGTTCGTTCGTTCGCGGGCGCGATAAACGGAGTCGAAAAGAGCGGCACCAACGGAGAGACCTCAAGTTACGCAACTATAATCGACGACGAAGATGCCGATCATTCAGCTCTTCTATAGCGCAGAATTTCTATTCGATCGGCGTCTCTCAAAGGTCAAGCGCTATTATATGTTAAAGACTGCAAAATGCTTCAACGCCTCTTCTTCGGATACTAAAAACGTTAGAACTTCTTTCAACAATTTAAATCAATTTTTTGCCGCATTCCTAACGATTTTCAATCACAACATTAATAAGAATTTTTATTAACGCAATTTCCGTTTTTTTTTATATGCAATAGAGGAGAATACTTTGGTAAATAAAAACACACATTTATGTTGCAATAACTTTGCTTACGATGTTACGATTATTCTGGAAAGAGATTGAAAATTGTTGGAGCTTCTTTGTGAAAATTAAAATCGATTTTCGGCAAATATTATAATTGCTTGTTATGATTTTAATGAGAGTTCTTGTTAATATTGTAATTTTTCTCTTTTTCACAATAAAAGATAATACGTTGATAAATAAAATGTTACTGAGTTTTATAGTTGCATTGCAATAATTTTCAGAATATAAAAATCGATTTTGCTAATTATTCTAATAACCCATTATAATATTAACAAGAGTTCTTGTTAACATTATTATTTTCATTTTTCACAATAAAAGAGAATACGTTGATAAAAAAAAATTACTGAGATTTATAGTTGCATTGCAATAATTTACAAAAAATAAAAATCGATTTTCCTAATTATTATAATTATCCATTATAATATTAATAAAAGTTTTTATTAATATTATAATTTTCATTTTTCACAATAAAAGAGAATAAGTTGATAAATAAAATGTTACTGAGTTTTATAGTTGCATTGCAATAATTTACAAAAAATAAAAATCGATTTTGTTAATTATTATAATTATCCATTATAATATTAATAAGAGTTCTTGTTAAGGTTACAATTTTTTCTTTTTCACAAAAAAAGTTGATAAAAAATATTACTGAGTTTTATAGATGCATTGCAATAATTTACAAAAAATAAAAATCGACTTTGCTAATTATTATAATTATCCATTATAATATTAATAAAAGTTCTTGTTAACATTATAATTTTCATTTTTCACAAGAAAAGAGAATACGTTGATAAATAAAATGTTACTGAGATTTATAGTTGCATTGCAATAATTTACAAAAAATAAAAATCGATTTTGTTAATTATTATAATTATCCATTATAATATTAATAAAAGTTCTTGTTAACATTATAATTTACGTTTTCACAATAAAAGAGAATAAGTTGATAAACAAAAATTAATGAGTTTTATAGTTGCATTGCAATAATTTACAAAAAATAAAAATCGATTTTGCTAATTATTATGATTATCCATTATAATATTAACAAGAATTCTTGTCAACATTATAATTTTCTTTCTCACAATAAAAGAGAATGCGTTGATAAATAAAATATTACTGAGTCCTATAGCTGCATTGCAATAATTTACGTACATTGTTGCAATCATCATTACAGATAAAAAAAAAACTTAGATCGAGCAAAAATTAAACTCAATTTTTTGGAAAATATTATTATCTTCAACAATCTCAACAACACTTCTCGTTAACATGATTATTTTATTTTTCGAACTCGATAGAAGAGAATACTTGTAAATAAAATATTACGTGTTGTACAGTTACATTGCAACAATTTACGTATTCGAATCATCATTAGAGATAAAGATTTCGTAATTAAGATAATCACGGCGAGATAAAGGAAGAGGAAGAGAGTTCTCGTACGCGTTAAACGTTCCGAGAATTATTATTATGATATACATTCATTAGCCTGGAGGATATATTGTCTGAAAGCCTCCCCCGATCTTTTGTCAAAGTGCTCGGTCGCTCTCTCGCGATTTTCAAGGTCTCTCTCTCTCTCTCTTTCTCGCCTTGTTATTATTATATCAATTTTCGTATTTTATGGTCTCGCGTTTGCTAACTCATTGGGGTTTAGTCGGCGAAGCCTGCGTGTCCAGTACGACTATACAGGCAATATATAGTCTGCGACACCTGCGCACAGGTGTCTACACCTGCGTGTGTGCAAAAAAAAAAAAAGAAAAAAGAAAAAAAAACGCAAGACTATAGAAATCGCGAACCGATGATCGGTTGGTAATTTTCTAAAACGACCAGAACTTCGCGCTCAATCTGTGTAAACGAGGCCTGCTGCGAAGGCTTCGATAAAGAGACTCCAATTTACGTTCCCTAAACTCAGTTTCATCAATTTCATAGATTAACAACAACAACAACAAAAAGAATAAACTATGCAGATTTTTTGAGACTCACATTGATGCTTGTTTACGATGAGACTGAGCGGTTCGGAGCCTCCGAGTGGGCTATCCTTGCCGCTACCAGGCGGTGGACTTTTGCTGAGATGCTGAGCCTCCAGCAGCCTCAGTTGCTGCTGATGAAGTCTGTTCTTGATGAGAAATATCTTCGGCATCTTGACGGTATTGTTGGTATATAT
The DNA here is from genome assembly GCA_964016905.1 of Perithous albicinctus. Taxonomy (NCBI): domain Eukaryota; kingdom Metazoa; phylum Arthropoda; class Insecta; order Hymenoptera; family Ichneumonidae; genus Perithous; species Perithous albicinctus. The sequence continues at coordinate 8,561,146 of OZ024702.1, read as the reverse complement.
TTATAAATGTTTAAAATATATATATATATATATATATAAAACACCACCGATTTTCGAATGTCGAATATGATGTAGAACGATGTTCACTTCACCGTTTCCTGCTTTTTTTTTTTTTTTAATTATCACGCCACCATTACGGTGTAACGTAAATCTCGGGCAACCGATTTTCCCGGTATACCCAAGGTCGTTGACACCTGCAACCGCGTTAACCGGAAATCGGATGCAAAAATCCTTTGATTCCTTGACGATATATTGATTCGTAAAGATATCAAATATTTCTTTTTTCTTTTTTTTCAAATGTTCTCTATGATACTCCAGACAGTATTCTGGGATATCGGTAGCACCGACACTACCGACCAACCAAGTCACAAGGACTTTATCCAAATCCAATGAAACACATCGATGCGAGATATCACTTGTTCTCCGCGTTCTTCTCGTTCGAGGCAAACCGGGCCATTCGACACTTGGATTATATATTTATTAATTCCTCACTCTCGTGAAAACGAGCTTATAATTCTTGTCTATTTTATTTTGATTATACAAAAACAAAAGTTTCCACTTAATGTTTCTTTATCTCAAACATATGAAGACTCGTGTTTGATTGCATATACATATATATATATACACAAAAGAAATTTAGAAAATTCAAAAAAATTATGAACAAAAAAAAAAAAAAAAAAAAAAAAAAAATCAACAACAACAACAACACCACCGGCACGATGACGAAGTCTCCAACGAGGCGTATGCCTCGATTTACAGTTATCGACTGTGTTGCGAGACCGCGGGACCTCGAACGGAGGTCGTGTGTTTTCTGTCTGTCTCTTGTCCCCTCTGTTATATATTATAACACACTAATATTACTGAACGCGCGCGCGCGTTTACACACGAACTTTCTGGCGTGGCACTCACGATCGTACTGGTCTCTCGCGAGCAACTGGGCCCTCGTTGCGATCTCGGACGGGACCCCGGGCCCCGACCGTGAGTTACCCCCACCAGACGGCTCGGGGACTCACGCGGTGTGGGCTACCTGAGGGGCCCCAGTCCTTCGTTTAGAACCCCCCCCCCCCCATCCCTCCCGCCCCTCCCCCTCCGCCCCACTACATCGGATCTCGAGAATCCACTCAGAGCGCTTAACACCGTACTGTCTACTACTACTACTACTACCACTCGTTCGGCTACTCTGCTTCTCGCTAATCCCCACCACCGTCGACTTTTGCATTGGGGCTCCGCTATAGTGCCCGTACACCGATGTACTGTAACTCCACGGCAACGGAGCATGTATTTCGGTCCTCCTTTTGCTCGTTTCCTTCGGCTCACCGGCACATCGCGGAGGAGTTCCGAGCTCGTCGTCCTCTTTGCGTGGTGATGGAGGTGGTCGTGGTGATGGTGGTGGTGGTGGTGCTCGTAGTGGTGGTTGATGCTCTTATCCTCGTCGCCGCCGCTATTGACAGAACGCATGCGCATATGCCTTTAACGGAGCCAATGCAGCGGTTCTACAGAATCCGATTCTACACACGACCGAATCTACACATGATCGACTCGACATATGATCGACTCTAAAGATGGTCGACTCTAAACATGATCGAATCTATACATGGTCGACTCCACACATTGTCGACTCTACACATGAACGACTTTACACATGATCGACTCTACACATCATCTACTCTACACATGATCTACTCTACACATGGTCGACTCTACACATGGTCGACTCTACACATGGTCGACTCTACACATGGTCGACTCTACACATGGTCGACTCTACACATGGTCGACTCTACACATGGTCGACTCTAAATATGATCGAATCTATACATGGTCGAATCTACACATGATCGACTCTACACATGTTCGACTCTACATATCATTGACTCTACACATGATCGACTGTACATATCATTGACTCTACACATGATCGACTCTACATATCATTGACTCTACACATGATCGACTCTACATATCATTGACTCTACACATGTACAGATTGTCGAATAAAAATTTGACGAAGGATGAAATGATTTGCTGAAAATGTTGAAAAATAAAATGATCGTTTTTTTAAATTTGCGACGGCTTACTGTTCGCCAACTGTTTTCCGAAAATTGTTTACACCTCCGCTATTCCGATTTCTATTTAGCAAAAAATTGTATATTTTTTTCAGGCTCTTAAAATAACAGTCCAGAAAACGGTACAGTAGAGTCTTAGGGCTTGGACTAATTACTAAAACTTATTAGCGGTGAGTCGGTAGTCACGGTTGGTCACGTTCGCAATTACCCGCAGGTATAATAAAGCTCTAAAACACGATAGTGGAAGGGCATCGTGGGCTTCACACACCGATGGTCGTAGTAGATGACTTTGTGAATTTATCTCAGTGTTCTGAGAGAGCCCAGAAGGATGTACATAGTATATGCGAAGTACGAGAGGGATACCTGTAGACTGTGGAAATGCATCTTCTTCGTGCGGAGAGCATGTTGTACCTTCGGCCACTCGGGTTACTCTGCCTTCTATACTGCCCACGAAGAAGTATCCCTTCGAATCGTGAGCCACTGGAGCCTTTTCCGTTTCTCTTGTACTTCGTGTACTTACACATATTCCTATAACCATACAGTAGGGATATAGTGTATATAGGCAAAAGTACCATCGATGCATTCCTCTCATACTCGTATTCGATTTCTGAATGTGAATGTATTCATATCTCACGTGTCCGGAGTTTGCTGCAACCTATGTGGCATTCCGCACCAAGTGGGGCCAATCCACGTTTCGAGATGTCACAAAAAAAGTTCAAGTTTTTTTTTAAAGTGGCATTCGAGTGTCTAGAATATGTAAAAATTATTTCAAATTTTTTAATCTTATATTTCACACAGAATTAAATACCAATTTATTTATTTTTATGTTTCTTTTTTTCGATTTGTTGTGTATTAAAAAACGATCCATCACACAAACTTTTCACAGAAATAAAGTGAACATTTTATTTTAGATGGTCGAACTTGATTTTGCTCGAAACTTGAGAAAGTTTGAAGCAAAAATAAATGAAATCACTAAAATTAAAAATCGGTATTCTGGGCGAAATATAAGTTTGAAAAATCTAAACTAAAACTTCTTTGTTAGTGACATCTCGAAATGGGGTGCTGGCTGACTTCGTGCGGAATGCCTCTTATGTGCGTTTGCGGCGTTTTCTCCGCTCGGCACTTCGCTCTCTTCTCGATCCCTGTTCACTACTCTCTCGCGTGCAGCATCATGCATCTGTAAAGTCGTGCGCTTGCGAGAGAGGCGTCTTGAGCTTCGTGAGTGCGCGCAGCTTAGCAGCAAGGCTGCATTTTAACTTGGTGAATATCGCGCCGATGTCCGGCCACCGAACCAACGCGAAAGAAGAAACGAACGTGCGAGAGGAGTTATGCCGCAAGAGAAGCGGTATATGCCTAGGCGACCTGTAAGAAAATACAATACTCGATGCGACTGCATGTGCAATGCAAGTTGCGCATTGCTAAGCAACGCTCGAAGCTGTACCACCTTTCTTTATTATTGTTATTATTGTTATTGTTGTTATTGTTGTTATTGTTGTTATTGTTGTTATTGTTGTTATTGTTGTTATTGTTGTTATTGTTGTTATTGTTGTTATTGTTGTTATTGTTGTTATTGTTGTTATTGTTGTTATTGTTGTTATTGTTGTTATTGTTGTTATTGTTGTTATTGTTGTTATTGTTGTTATTGTTGTTATTGTTGTTATTGTTGTTATTGTTGTTATTGTTGTTATTGTTGTTATTGTTGTTATTGTTGTTATTGTTGTTATTGTTGTTATTGTTGTTATTGTTGTTATTGTTGTTATTGTTGTTATTGTTGTTATTGTTGTTATTGTTGTTATTGTTGTTATTGTTGTTATTGTTGTTATTGTTGTTATTGTTGTTATTGTTGTTATTGTTGTTATTGTTGTTATTGTTGTTATTGTTGTTATTGTTGTTATTGTTGTTATTGTTGTTATTGTTGTTATTGTTGTTATTGTTGTTATTGTTGTTATTGTTGTTATTGTTGTTATTGTTGTTATTGTTGTTATTGTTGTTATTGTTGTTATTGTTGTTATTGTTGTTATTGTTGTTATTGTTGTTATTGTTGTTATTGTTGTTATTGTTGTTATTGTTGTTATTGTTGTTATTGTTGTTATTGTTGTTATTGTTGTTATTGTTGTTATTATTGTTATTATTGTTATTATTGTTATTATTGTTATTATTGTTATTATTGTTATTATTGTTATTATTGTTATTATTGTTATTATTGTTATTATTGTTATTATTGTTATTATTGTTATTATTGTTATTATTGTTATTATTGTTATTATTGTTATTATTGTTATTATTGTTATTATTGTTATTATTGTTATTATTGTTATTATTGTTATTATTGTTATTATTGTTATTATTGTTATTATTGTTATTATTTATATTATTGTTATTATTTATATTATTTATATTATTTAGAATTTGAATAATGATTAAAGAGTAAATTTAGAAAAAACGATTTTTCTAAATTTATACAAAATGATTTTTATAATTATACTGTAGCTTTTCAACATTGTTCACTACAAATGGCTCCTTTAATATACATTGGCCTTGTCTTGCTACGTATTTGATGTATGACAGGTTTTGTACGTGAAATCTGCGGGTACTCGAGGATTCGTGTTCGAAGGAAGCTTGTACGTGTATTTCTGGTATGTTGGCTATATATATATATATATATATATACATGTATGGCACGATATAATAGTATAGGAACACATGACACGTACATTACTGACTAAAGTTAGCAAGCTTGGCCTTCGTAAAGCCCGCGTGGGTTCACGACGAAGCCACAACAGCAAAGAGACACGCTGGCAGCGGAGATGTCTGACAGAGATTTCGCGTGAGCGAGTGATGGCGATTTTTATTTATTCGACGAACGTGAAGAGCGCGAAAATACGAAGCGATTCGCAAAAGCGACGTGACTTAACAAGCCGTTCGTGTGTGTACCTCATGCAAGTTGAGTTTTAGCACATGGAAAGACTCGAGTCGTTTACGTTAAGAAATAGCAACGTCGAATGAATGGCTGTTGATGGAATAGACTCATTCGATATGAAGGATATTTGCTCGCTTTATTGCCCTGGCTCCCGCGAACAATTCACCGACAATCGCTCTCTTTCTCTTGCGAGTAGACAGCGTGAAGAAAAAAAAAGAAAGAACGGGCATACGACGGATCGAATCGGTGATTTTAACGCGTTCACCTCTAGCTGCTGTAGCTTGCTGTGCGTGAACCAGCAGTTCTTTGTACGCAGAGTCTTTTGCGGGCATCGAAGTCACCGCGAAGACGTATGTGGAGGAAGAAAATTGTCAAGGGCTGATTTTCAAAGCTCTGAGATGAGTCAATGAATAATCGTCTGCGGAAAATTCGTCTAAAGAACAATTCATTTGAAGACAATTCGTCTAATAACAATTTGGCTGAAAACAATTTGTCTAAAACAATTCGTCTAGAAACAATTCGTCCAAAAACAATTCGTCTAGTAACTGTCTATTGAAAAATAATTTGTAATATTCTTTGCTTTGATTAATCTCCGCTCTGTGCTGAACCCAGAGTCAACTATCGAGGACGTGGCGGTTGCCTGACTTCATTTTTTTTGTTTTTTTTTTGTATTTTTTGTTTACAGATACTTCCGCTATAGTTAACAAATTGTATGGATATTTCCTCTGTAGTTGACAAACTCCTTACATAATTTCCGCTATAATAAAAACAAATTGTGAATATTGCCTACTGAAATTTAAAAACTCTATAGGTATTCCCGCTATAGCTTAAAAGCTGTAGATATTTCCGCTGTAGTTAAACAAACTGAAAAAGAAATAAAAAGTACAGACGAAATTGTAAAAGTTATATGTGTTGTTTAAGACGGATTATCATTTAGATGAAATGTTATTAGACGAAATGTCTTTTAGACAAATTGCTTTAGACGAATTGTTTTAGACGAATTGTTTTTAGACGAATTGTTTTTAGACGAATTTTCCGCATTTCATGAATAGTATTTCGATTGGTTAATAAATTCCTTTTTTTTTTGGTCACTTAACTGTAATTTTACAAAATAATATTTTTACGAGACTTTGCACTCCGATTTATAAATTTCATTTTTACTCTGTATGTGAATCAATAATTCATTAGACCAATAATATATTATTTACTTTATTGGCAATTAAAAATGATTGTTATTGAAAAAATGTAATAATCCGATTAAGTCTTTGCACTTTAACTCTATTTCTTTGTCTTTTTTTTATGTTCGATTTCTCCGGTGATCAGGAGATACTAACCTCTATATTATCTTTCAATTTTCAAGGATTTTCCGGAGAGAAAAAAATCTCCCGGGCCCGAAATCCGTACAGCCTTGGGGCAAAAAAATGGAGAAGATGAAGAACCCTAGACACACACTTGTTTCAATGCAAACGACCTAGAAAGGTAGCGAGAAGACATTGAATTATGTGTCTCCGCGCAGCGAGGAACCCGCCCAGGAATCTCTATCTTCGGAGATCTAGGCACCAGCTCTCGCACAACCGATGGATTCATACTAGCTAGACGAAGAGATCGAGGTAAAATCAGTCGACTTGGTGCTACGCGGACTTTTACGACCTTCTTTTTTTTCACTCGAAGAAGGATCTTCGAGAATACAGAAACAAGGGTGTCCTGCTGGTGTTTCGATGCTCATCTTCGTGACTTTCTTCTTCTGCCTGTGCGGGGGTCCAAATCCCAGGAATAAGTCGTCCTGTGTATATCCTGTCTGTTTTTGCTATGTTCTCTCGTTTTAGCTGCCGCATTCCAACTCCACGACTTTGTTTCACAAAATTCGTCGGAGAATTCTAATTATTATTGGAATTTTGTACCATATTATTTTAAATATTCAATGGTTTTTGCAAATGAATTATTTGGACAAGACAGTCAAGTAAAAAAAGGGAGTGAGAAAATATAGTTTATTAATGATTTTGGAAACTGGCTGAAAATTCTAATTATTATTGGAATTTTGTACCACATTGACTTATTATTTAAAATATTCAATGGTTTTTGAAAATGAATTATTTGGACAAGACATTCAAGTAAAAAAAGGGGGTGAGAAAATATAGTTTATTGATGATTTTGGAAATTGGCTGAGAATTCTAATTATTATTGGAGTTTTGTACCACATTGACTTATTATTTAAAATATTCAATGGTTTTTGAAAATTAATTATTTCGACAAGACAGTCAAGTAAAAAAAAAGAGTGAGAAAATATAGTTTATTGATGATTTTGGAAACTTGGATTTAAACCACATATAATGCACATCTGGTGCTCCATATTATTATTATTATTATTATTATTATTTAGAATTGTCGTACTGACTTAAACTGTCTTCTTAAAGATGAATTCTGGTTCATAGATCTAATTCTGTTTTTCGTCTGATTTCCTTTATTTCCTGAAAATTCTCATTAAATATTGATTGTCACAAAATGTTTAACATTTCATTAAAAATTAAATATTTTTCCCAACAATTTTTCAAGACTATCTATAATCTCATGGCGACTCAGTCAAATAAAAAGGGCACAAAAAAAAGAATTGCATTGATGGCTTTTAAATCTAGCTTTAAATTAAATTTACGTCAACGTTATGTTTGCAATTAGGTAAAGCATAACAAAATGCTCTGAAAATTGAGTTTCCTTCGATCTATTTTTCTGTCAATTTAAAAAAAAAATAAACAATAATTACTTAACACTCTGTAATTGCAAATTTGCAGACCTTGTTTTCATTAGAAAAATAATAATTCAGGACCCTTTAATCTCTAGAGACGAGGGTGTCCTGCGGGAGTTCTATTCTTACGAATCTTATCCTGACTTTCTTCAGCCTGCGCTTCCAACCCCCAAAACCAGGTCATTCGATCTATATCTTAGATTTTCGCTATATTGTCTCGCTTCCCGATTTCACGAGATTCGTCTAAAAACACTGATTGCAATTGTTCGGTCCCCAAAAAACCAAAGTAGAACAGTCTCTGGCGAAACGAGAGATTGAGCAGTTGATTGGAAATCTGCAAAAATCGTTGTGCAGCCAATATTATATATATCTGCAATATTCCATATGCGGTTAAAAAAAAAGACTCGTCCTGGCAGCAATCTGTGCCGAAACGAAAAAAAAAGAAAAATAATCCCGAAAATTATATATATTTCTTATAGGAAGGAAGAAGCCAGAGAGAAAGAGCGAGTGGCCAATTTTCGATATAAATTATAATATCCAATTACCTTTGGGTATAGCGAGAGACCATATGCTCAATGTTCGCCGCTGACTCACTCTTTCTCTCTGTTTTGTGTGGCGTACGCGCGGCATTACCAACCGCACGACTGTCTTAAAATAATTGTATTGCATTATGTTGCAGAGACGGGAAATATCTTTCCACAGGCGTATGTTCAATTTTCATCGAGCTCGTGTGATCCTCACCGGAGAGATCTCTTACAGACGAAGAGTTATTTATTGAAATCAATTTTTTTCCCCATTGTCGCGTTGCATCACGCAGTGCAATGTGGATAGGATAATACTCTCGACGTGCTCTTGACACTCTCCAAGTACTCGTCCTTTATATACTTCCTTCTTTAGACTGCAGAGGTGCATCTGTTGGTTTGCTAGCAGAATTTTAACCATCGCATTATTTTGACTGGCTCCTATTTTTTTCGGAGTTTTTCCTGCAAAAAATACAATTTTTTTTGTTATTTGAAAACAGTTTTAAAAATATAAGAAGGTATATCTAAAGTTGTAAAAACTGTATAACAGAATTTAAGAGAATTTTTCCAATTTTAGACGTTTTTTTGTACGAACCAAAAAATTGATGTTTAATAAAAATGAAGGAAAACCGCCAATTACAAACATTTCACATTTATTTTCATGAATTCTATGCCCGATATTAGGTCCGATTTTTCATGAAAAGGTTTTGTTTTTCACCCATCCAGGCACGAGCGAAAAAAGGGTGCATTTTGCTTCCTCATTGTTCGAGATTGCTCATAGAGAATTGCTCGATGAAGTACATTGGTGTATTTTTGGTTTCCTCATAGAGGAAGCTTTGTAAATTATAAATATCAGCAAAATCTACTTTATGAGAAAGCAAAACAAGTATTTTTTTTTGTAAAAGCGTTCCAAAGATTAATCCATGCTGATCATTGAATAACTTCTTCACTCCTTGAAATAATAAACCAGGTGTGCAGTGCAAACAAACTTTTTTTTCAAGATTTCAAAATGTCGTATAAACTGGATTTTTCAACCAATCTTCACCAAATTCTAAATCATACATTTCGAAAAATTCGAAGTCTCATCAAATTTAAACGGGCGTCCCAATTATTTTGTAAATTGTCCTAAATATACAAGCCCAACCACTCTACTTGTATGCAAAATTTCAGCCCGATCGATCTAATCCTCCTCGAGTTATAGGGATTTCAATTGAATATATTTTTTCGACGTTTTGGGGCCTTCTGAACAGGTTATCATGAAAATCTCAAAAAAGAAAATGTTCGCCATAAGAAAGCTTCCTCTACGAGGTAGCAAAAACCACATTTTCCGACAATTTGGCAAATACAAACTGACCATGAAATCTCGAATATATATTTTTCCTTCTTCTTTGCGAAAACCTGACTTTCTTATGTGAAACCAGAACTAATAAGCGCGCGATCTCTGTATTATCGAGCAATCTGCGCGTCGCATAGAGTCAGTTGTCCGTGTGGTCAGAGAAAAGAGAGCAAATAAGGCGAATAGGAATAAGACCAAGAAAGAAATGTGTTGACGAGGAAGGGATAGGGAATGAAAGAGGAGAGAAAAAAGCATATAACGCGACTCGTCACGGCATGTGGCGAACGCAAAGAACGCTTGTCCATGTGGCTATGTCGATGGTACTCTTGAAGGAGACGCGCTCGCGCTGTATGAAAACAGCAAAGACTTCACCAGCCGGTGTGCGTTATTTCTGTGGTCTCTTCGTCTCTATCTTTTTTACCTCTCCAACGTCTTCCTCTCTTGTTCCTCTTTATTCTTGTGTTCGAGTGGCGTACCTGTGGCGAACTCGCTACTTCCGCGTTTCGACTAGCGGACTATGCACCGGCCAGTTGACTTTAAGTGCAGGTCTATAGTCTTTTTTTTTTTTTTTTCTTCTTCTTCTTCTTCTTTCGACAAAAGCCATTTTACTCGATGATGATTCTTGGTAAGTGTCGACACTCTGCGCGAATTCAAGTCATCTCCGTCATCTGGCGCTTGTATATGAAATAACAACCACAGTACTTGAGCGGAATTATTTGACATCGGTCGTGTAATATATATTCGCTTATTATTGTTATTATTATTATTATTATTAATTGAGCCGATGAATAGAAATTAATTTTTTTTATTAGTTTCATGCAACAGAATTCTGTGCTTTGTTGCATTATAAATGGATTCATGAAACTTTTAAGCGTTCGAATAATATTTATGAAAGATTAGTTCATATTTTCACCATATTCATTGGTTTTCTAATGTATTAGGAAACGCTTAATAGAGAAGACGTTGAATGAAATATAACTTGAGCTAATTATTTGACATCAGTTATGTAATATATATTCGCTTATTATTATTATTGTATTATTAATTGAGCCGATGAATAGAAATTAATTTTTATTATTAGTGTCATCCAAAAGACTGCTGGGCTTTGTTGCATTATAAATGGATTCATGAAACTTTTAAGCGTTCGAATAATATTTATTAAAGATTCATTAATATTTTCACCATTTTCATTGTTTTTCTAATGTATTAGGAAACGCTTAATAGAGAAGACATTGAATAAAACATAACTTGAGCTAATTATTTGACATTAGTTATGTAATATATATTCGCATATTATTATTATTATTATTATTATTATTATTAATTGAGCCAATGAATAGAAATTAATTTTTATTATTAGTCTCATCCAAAAGACTGCAGTGCTTTGTTGCATTAAAAATGGATTCATGAAACTTTTAAGCGTTCGAATAATATTTATAAAAGATTCATTAATATTTTCACCATATTCATTGTTTTTCTAATATATTAGGAAACGCTTAATAGAGAAGACATTGAATGAAACATAACTTGAGGAAATTATTTGACATCAATCATGTAGTATATATTCGTATATTATCATTATTATTATTATTGAGACGATGATTAAATTTTCGCTTTAACTTCCACAAAAGTTAAGAAAGTAAGTAAAAACTTTGTCCTAGATGGAAATATGATGCAACGATATTAATCACGGAATTTTCGTTGTCATGTGTAACATAATTTGTTTTTTTTTTACAGATAATACATTTTTAACTTTTAATTTGTGTTGTTGCACAAGCAACTACCAAAAGTATAGAAGTAACGATATTTAAAAAATGTTAATTAAAATGAAAAATGATGCAAAGTAGAACTTTGCAGGTTGCTTCCTCATTAAGTCTTATTTTTCACAAAGCCACCTCTGAGGAAGTTCATTTATTAATTTAGGTTTCCTCATAGAGGAAGCTCTATAAACATTTCGTAGTACGTCAGAAAAGTGATGAATATTTATGATAAAAATATTAATTAATCTTTAATAAATATTATTCGAACGCTTGAAAATTTAATCAATGAATTTTACCTGCAACAAAGAATAGAAATCTTTTGTATGAGACTAATAAAAAAATGATGCAAAGTAGAACTTTGCACGTTCCTCATTAAATCTTATTTTTCTCAAAGCTACCTCTATGAGAAAGTTTATTTATTAATTTTGGCTTCCTCATAGAGGAAGCTTTGTGAAAAAAGAGATTTAATGAGGAACCAGCGTGAAAAGTTCTACTTGACACAATTTTGTTATTAGTCTCATCCAAAAGATTTCTATTATTCGTTGCAGTAAAAATTCATTGATTAAATTTTCAAGCGTTCGAATAATATTTATTAAAGATTAATTAATATTTTCACCATAAATATTCATTACTTTTCTGACGTATTACGAAATGTTTATAGAGCTTCCTCTATGAGGAAACCAAAATTAATAAATGAACTTCCTCATAGAGGTAGCTTTGTGAAAAATAAGATTTAATGAGGAAGCAACTTGCAAAGTTCTACTTGACACAATTTTGTTATTAGTCTCATCCAAAAGATTTCTATTATTTGTTCCATTAAAAATGCACTCCCTAAACTTTCAAGCGTTCAAACAATATTTATAATAGATTAATTAATATTTTCACCATAAATATTCATTGCTTTTCTAATGCATTACGAAACCCTCATAGAGAAGACCTTGAATAAAACGTTGGGTTCCATAATCGAAAGCATCTAATGCCATCATCTTCTTCTTTTTCTCTCTCTCTCTCTCTCTCTCTGTCTTGGCACTGCTGGTCGTTCATCCCAGCTTTCCACCACGATTATACAACGCCTGTATGTATATTGAAATACTCGTACGAGCGCAGCTCAACTGTTACAAGGTTTTATGGCTTAGACAGAGGCGCTGCAGGTGAAATCGTAGTGGTGGTATGAGGTGAACGGGGTGCATGTATACACCATCAAAAGTGGTCCAGCGAGAAGAGAGCCTACTTTCTCCTCTCTAAGCGAGCGCATCTCTTTTGCTGTGAGAGCGCGGAGCGCAGCATTCAATCGTCTTCTTTTCTCACGTCTCCTCAGGCCTCTCTTTCTCTCTTGATGCGTTCTCTTGAACGCGGCCACGTGCCCCGGCACACATAGCACACATCGCGAGACCGAGCACCTTCACGGAATTTCATTTCACCTACGGGAACGACTCTTACCGAGGCACTTGCATTCACGTACTGAAAACGAACGATTATATGCGTCAACGCAATTCTGGGGCATCGATTATCTAAGTCTCGTAATACAAGTCGTGTAATTATTCTAGAGATTGACATATTTTATCATTTATAAACAGACACGATGTCCTCCCATTATGCTTCGATTAATGAGAGGGTGCAATTTGCATTTTGGTTCCTCATTGCTGAAGATCGCCCATAAAGCATTGTTCGACGAAGTACATTGGTTTGTATTTGGTTCGTCATAGAGGAAGGTTTGTAAATTATGAATATTAACGGAATTTCCTATGAGAAAGGAAAACGAGCAATTTTCTTTTTGTTCATAGTACGTGATCATTTATTGATCATTGAATAAGTTCTTCACTCCTCGAAGTAATAAACCAGCTGTGCAATGGAAATACACTTTTTTTGAAGATTTCAAAATGTTGTGTAAACTGGATTTTTCAACCAATCCTCACTGAATTCTAAATCATACATTTTTTTTATACTAGTCTACTTTTTATACTGGAGAGCGTTTTAGCTCGAGAACTCAGAATTTCCGAAAGCTAGAGAGCAAACACACGTTTTTTTCGATAAATAAAAAATAGATCCTGGTCAAATCTTCATCTGTTTACCGATTCTCACCAAATTTGGTACCGAAAGTTCTTCGATGTTAGTCCACTTGTATGAGAAATTTCAACCCGACACCTTGAAATTTGCGGCAGCTATGACGCAAACACACTTTTTTTGAAAAATTAAAAATGTCATAAAAATCGTATTTTTCAAACGATCCTCACCATATTCGAACTCATCCATCGTGTGATGTTTGTCTACGATTGGACATTTTTTAAACCCCATAACTCAATATTTGCGGCAGCTAGAGCGCGAACAAACTTTTTTCGAAAAATTCAAAGTCTCGTAAAATTTGAATGGGAGTCCCAATTATTTTGTAAATTGTCCTAAATATAGGGGTTTGAATTTTGGAGGCCTGACACACACACACACACATATACATCCGGACATTTTTTCTGAATATCTTTTCTAGACGTTTTGAGAAATTCTGAACACGTTTTGATGAAAATCTCGAAAAAAAAAAAAATGTTTCACTATAAGAAAACTTCCTCTATGAGGAAGCAAAAAAATATATAATTTCTGTATCGAGATAAGAATTTCATTTCTGTGAATAAAGAAAAAAAGTTCATTTAATTTTACGATTTTCTTTAGTTAAATTAAAGTAAAGCGTCGAAAGAAAATGAATACTTCGAATTTGCCAATAAAACAATAAAGCATTAAAATGACAAAAACTTTCCTACGTGCTGTATTTTATTGATCGTGAAAGGTCATAAAAGTGTAGACACGAAAATAACAACATTTAAATTATGTATAAAACCATCGACAGGAAAAATTGGTAATCTTCAAAATCAATTAAATCATTTTATGAACCGAACTAGTAAACGAATCAAAGAACAATTAGACTGACATTACTCAACGACCAATTCAAAACAATTCATCTGTAGCAGACTTCAAGTGTAAACAATTTTTTTTGTCCGAAAATAACTATTATACAAGGAAAAAAAAAAGGTAACTACAAGTGCAGGCGATTTCATAAAAAAAAAAAATAGCTGAATGTTGAATTCATAAAATGTCCAGTACGTGGCTTAAATCATTAGAAAATTGATGAATAAATAAATCATCATTTATAAATACGATGATAAATCCTGCCATCATCAGCAGAAAAGATTTATACAACTGGAAAAGCAGTATTGGTGGAATAGCTAAATAAATGCATAAAGTCTCTCCCCCCCTCCCCCGCCCTTCACGTGCTGTAAATCGTTGCACCGAGCACGTAAAGGTCTGCCCCCGGTGTTTATTATATATGCTAGAACAGCCTCCTTCTCCTATGCTGGTGCTAGATGTAAAGAGAGAGAGAGAGAGGCTTGCGAAATCGTCTGTTGTCGTAACCAAGAGCCAAAGTCAAGGCCACGAGGTAAAGGCTTCTTATGCAACAACTCGTGTAGAAGTCGTAGAGCGAGCATGCGGCCGTTAGCTATAAGAGCGACGTTTCTGCTGGATAGCTATTTACCAGAGAAATAGAAATAGCAGCTAGAATCGAGCGGTTATCAGAGAGACCAAAGCAATCGTCTCATAGCGGGTATAGTGGTTATGTATATTGTGTATGTATATTGGCACTTGGTTTCGCAGGATGATATACGTAAAATCTCGACTCGGCTATTTACCGATACGGGTGTACTTTGTTGCGCGTTGCTGTTTTGCCAAGATCGACGTGCGAATCACGATCGTTAACGATTAATCGTGATTAAAGTGTGTCAGACTTTTCACGACTTATGATCCCTATTTTATGCTCTGTCTGTAATTGCCAGCTGAAAGGAAGTTGTTGCTTCGATTACACGATTATCGTGAGTTTCGAGGATACAATTGAAACGATTTATTTGAGATAAGTGTATTGAGAAATGTTGTAAAATGGACATTTCATTAGTCGGATTTATCACAAATTACTGTAATTTTACATCTCCATTACGATTTGCGGAAAGTTCGTCTAAAACAATTCGTTCTAAACAATTCGTCTAAAACAATTCGTCTAAAACAATTCGTCTAAAACAATTCGTCTAAAACAATTCGACTATAAACAATTCGTCTAAAACCATTCGACTAAAAACAATTCGTCTGAAACAATTCGACTAAAACAATTCGTCTAAAACAATTCGTCTAAAACAATTCGTCTAAAACCATTCGACTAAAAATAATTCGTCTAAAACCATTCGACTAAAAACAATTCGTCTAAAACCATTCGACTAAAAACAATTCGTCTAAAACAATTCGTCTAAAACCATTCGACTAAAAACAATTTGTCTAAAACAATTCGTCTAAAATAATTCGTCTAAAACAATTAGTCTAAAACCATTCGACTAAAAACAATTCGTCTAAAGCAATTCGTCTAAAATAATTCGTCTAAAACAATTAGTCTAAAACCATTCGACTAAAAACAATTCGTCTAAAACAATTCGTCTAAAACAATTCGTCTAAAACAATTCGTCTAAAACAATTCGTCTAAAACAATTTCTCTAAAAGACAATTTATCTAAATGGTAATCCCTTAAACAACACATATAACTTTTATACTTTTGTCTGTACTTTTTATTTCTTTTTCAGTTTGTTAACTACAGCGGAAATATCTACAGTTTGTAAGTTATAGCGGGAATATCAATAGAGTTTTTTAATTGCAGTAGGCAATATCCACAATTTATTTTACTATAGCGGAAATGTCTATAGAGGTTCTGCGGAAAACATCTGTAGAGTTTTTTTTAGCTGTAGCGGGCAATAAGGCAATATTATGTAAGGAGTTTGTCAACTGTAGAGGAAATATCCATAGAATTTGTTAACTATAGCGGAAATATCTTTAAACAAAAAATAAAAATGAAACCAAAAAAAATGGAGTCAGGTAACCGCCACTTCATCATTCGTTGTCTCCGGGTTTAGCAAAGAGCGGAGATCTATCAAAGCAAAGAATATTACAAATTATTTTTCAATAGACAATTATTAGACGAATTGTTATTAAATGAATTCTTTTTAGACAAAATGTCTTTTACCTGAATTGCTTTAGATAAATTGTGTTAGACGAATTGTCTTTTAGACGAATTGTCTTTTAGACGAATTGTCTTTTAGACGAATTGTCTTTTAGACGAATTGTTATTTGACGAATTGTCTTTTAGACCAATTGTTATTTGACGAATTTTCTGCAGACGCTCAATTACCATACAATTTTATGTAAAAAAAAACTTACTTGTAGCAAAAACTGTTAACTTGCGAACTTATGCCCAATAATAATTACATTTTAAGTATTTACTAATAGAATCCGTCAAAGACGGTTAAAGACATTTACTTTGTGATAATTATCGGAAAATCAGTACGATCTGTCGCCAATAATTGTTCGACATTTTCCGGTAGAGTGTCTGGAAAGGAGCCTCGAATCGAAAATGACACAACTACGCGAAGCCAATACCTTCTATAATATTCGTCGTCTCTTGGAGCGTCCAATTACCGAGCGATTTATCCTTCTTCTAGACGCGTCGTAATTATCGGTCTCATTCACAATTGTCTGCGTGAAAAGTGCATGTTTAAAAAAGAAAAATTCGTGGAAATGAGCGAATCGATAATCGTCGGTAATGCTTTATTGCCCTATGCACTATACACTCGTCGGGTAACGTCACTCGAAAGTTCATGAATTCTTGGAAACTCTAAATTGGTACAAAACGTGCTAAACCAGGTCGAGAGCCGCAGGGAAGCGAACAGGTACACCATTCGTGTCTGTTAGAAATCTGTGGATACAATGCGTGAACCTTTTGGAAACAATCGAAGCACAGAGGCGTCAGGATACACATCAGGTCTGCAAGGAAAACCCCAATGAAGGGAACGAACTTCTATTGTTCTCGTTTCTCTAACGGGCTATATACTCGAGAGCAGGTAAATCCAGAGTGGCCAATTATTACTCCACGTATTCTTGTAATAAAGGAGTTGAAGAGCGCCGCATGCTTATATCCTGCAAAAACGGATTATGCTAGAGTGAATGGAGTGCAGGCGTTCATTTTACATTGTATATGTGATTTACTTTTTAACCTTTTTTCATTCAATATGCTTGTACTGGGCATTCCAGGGAATCGTTTCCCTGGACTGAGCAGATAATTGTGATTTATCATTTTTTACTTGACAATAAAATAAGACTTTTTTCGTTACAAATTGGATGTAACTCAAAATATACCTTTTTTGAAGAAAACAAAAATGTCTGTAAATTTTGTGGTGCAAAAATAAAACTTTTTATGATGTGCAAATGGAATATCTTTTTCATTCATTTAGAAAAATCGAAGAATCAAAAAAACGAATTCATTTCTGATTTTAATTCAGATATTAATATGGATTTCATTTCTTATTACACATAAAATCGTTTTAATGGAAATTCAAGAGTGAGAATTGAGATGATTTTATTTCTATTTATACATAATTTCTAACATAATTTCTAAGCCCTTAAAATACTCCAAACTTACATGTTTTTTTTCGCTGAATGTCATCGGGCAACTTTCAAAGCTAAAATACCGTACTACGTGCGATGTCGTTGCCACGCCTGGGATCCATTACAACAAACAACGACGTGCATTTATCTTCTCTCTCCTCAAAAGCCTTTTCGTCTGGGCTAACTCGTTGCGTGTTACTCTGGGTCGCGAGATAAGATTAGCCATCATCGGCAATTTCCTTGTTTAAGCTGTAATTATAGTCCACCTAGGATGACCAATGGCGAAATCCTTTTTCCTCGATGCTAATCATCAAGTGGTGAACGGTGTCGTCTCTGTTTGCAGTAATGCAATGTGCGAGCTTTGTACATAAGTGCATGCACCTTGCAAACGACTCTGCCCGAGCGTGTGTGCTGCATATATTGGACGGAGCGAAGTGAAGTGTCCAATGCCAAAGAGCTATACCTGTGTATATACATCAGCTAGAAATGGTTCGACCGCTCGGTGACCATAAACGAGAGGGAGAGAGAGCACGCCGCTCGCCTATCCAATATATCGCGTAGCCCCGAGCGTCGACCATATGGACGCGAACTGTGTCGTACGCGTCCGAGGTCACTGAAACCCGTACGCACCTGTTAGCACCTTCTCGACAAAACCGATCATCGCTCTCGGACATACAGGAGTGCGAGAAAGACGTGCTGGGCCTACTGGCTTCGAATATATATATATATATATAGATGCGAGCTCGACGCTGTCGGCTCGGCTGCTCCTAGATCGGTAATAGCCCTCGTTATCTCACAACTGAGTGTCGAGTCTCGTTCAAACCAAACAGCTGAAGCTAAAAGCCGCTATAGTTACAGTATACCTATACATAATAGCAATCTCAGCGACTCTCCTCGGACGCTCGAGTTTCTGTGCACGCGTCACACCTGCTGATCAGGTAGACTTAGTTTTATTTTTTTTTTTTTATGTTTGCACACAAATGTCCGGCAATTTCTTTTTTTTACTACTCAACCGTGGAAACTCGAATTTTTGGGTCGCATTCAATGTTTCTTTGGTATACATTTTAATAAAAAAAAACATTGGTTAAAGCGTTTCCGTTTTATTGGAATTTTTAAGGTTTTGAGAAATGTCTCTTATCACGCAATTTCGGAAATTTTATCAGTTCTCGAGGCTTAAATTTGAATTTCGGCGAAATAATGTAGTTCAGATTTTGTAGAAATCTGCATTTTCGACTTTTTACTTTCTCATCACATACAGTATATGTCAAAGAGAAAGTATCGAAATCCAAAAAAATTTCAACTTTCTGATTTTTATGGAAACAGACGTTTTGAGTGTCCTAGATTCCAAAAAACACATTCACTCTTTTCTGTCTGTCTGTCTGTGCCGGCCAAAACCACAATAACTTCTGAAAGAAAGTGCAGACTTTACTAAAATTAATTGTGTATCTTCTAGGAATGAAATGTAGTTTTGATATTAAAATTCAAAGTGATCCACCGATAGTTTATTTTTTTAATGCTCTAACTTTAGGATGCCCCAAGGAGCAGATCTAAATTTTTGCATAAAAATTGAATAGAATCTGTTGATAATTGAAACTGAATTTAGTGTCGTTCCAACAAAGTTCTTATTTTCGAGAATTTTATATTTTTAAATAAAAAAAAATTCAACAATCTCTCACACTGGTTCAAAGTAAATGAATTTTTTTAATACATTGTTTTTAAAGCCCATAAGTCTCACAGGTTTTTATTCAAGGATGAGTTCACTGTATATTCCGATGACGATGACTTGTCCGGGTCCTCGAACTCTCCTTCTCACTTTTTACGATCCTCTTTACGAGCCAACATCGGGCAATTTTCAACATCGATTTTATATACGCGCTTCTTCATCGTTATTTCACGGAGAGGTGATATATTTCGCTGGAACCGCAATTCTCATTCGATGAGATTATGGCTTTCGTTCTGTATACGTAGCCTCTCTAAAAATGTCGGATCGTCTGACAAAAGCACATAAGACTGTTTATCGGCTTCTGTTAATACAGTGAAACCTCCAATAAATTTATTGTTCGATGATGACGACAGGTTTAGCTTACAACTTTAAATTCATTCGATGTTGAAGCAATTCACATTCTTCGTAAAGTAATTTTTTTTATTAAAAGCGATAGAGATTCTTCCAATTATAAAGAAGAACGAAATCTTCAAAGGAACATTTTTTAGTCTCACAGATTTAATCTTCTGCTTGCATATAAAAATAAATCGACTTTAAATTAATGTCACTTGTATTTTAAATGGAGTCTTTTTACTGTATTATTTAACATTAATAAACTATAATTTTTATGTTTTTCATTTTAATAATCGATAATTGTAACTAATAAATTACTAATAAAATGTATTAATCCTTTTCAGCGAATAGTGGCAGCTCTGGCACCAGTATTACGCCAAGATTCTGTCGCTACGCTATTCGCATGTTATAAACAATGAAACGCGAGCGAATTAATTAACTTTTTTTTTTGTCAGACCTCTCAAGTTATTTTAATTCAAGAGACCTTCAACTGTATATCCTCCTATCATTGCCGGATCCAACTTGTCGCTGGGATAGCCGTCTGAAACGTAAAATTACTGAAATCCGTGGCTCTCTCGGTTATTAGTCACGGAAGCCGTGACGTTCCTACAATTTTAAAGTCGCAGTCGTCATCCTCGCGGTCTCTGGTACAAAACCTTTCTCTTCTTCCTAGTTCACCTCTCTTTCCACATCTTATTCCTCTTATATTCTTTCTTCCTTCTTCCTCAACTCGCGACAACTAATACAAGCTTGTATTGTTGCAAGACCAAGATTGTCCTCATCGTCAGCGTGTCTTTTTCTCTCTCTCTCTCTCTCTCTTTTTTTTTTTTTTTTTCTCTCTACGAGTTCACTGCCATTGCCGCATTCTGTCCTCTCCGCTATACCTTCTTGCGCACTAAACGCGAACGGAGTTCCGGTCGTTGCTCGAGCTGCTTGCGCGGGCTCCACGACTTAGACAAGTCCCGCGTGTGTTCACGCCCGTTTCATTGTCCTCGCCACAGGTGAGCTTGTTGTTGCGCAACAACTCGCTCTCGGTCACGTGAATTTCCCTCGCTCGTTTTCCCTCGCCCGTGACTTTGGGAAATCTCGTAATTCCTTGGCGTAATACAAAAGAGAAAGAAGCACGCGGTGCTTAAGCAGTCATTGCATGATTATAGTAGAAGCTTGAAAAATAATTGCACGCGGCTTAAAGAGGCTTGCGAGTAAATTGCATCGTATCATCATCGTCATCATCATCATCATCATCATTGTTATTACAGCGATAGAATGCGTTAAAAGAGAATTATTTTCACGTTTTACTTTTTCCCTCAACAGCAGTAAAAGCACGACTTGGCAATGTTATTTTCCAATCCCCGAGTAACAAAGACGGATGGAACTATACGTGGGCTTTTCCAGGTAATTCCAAAGTCGGAATACCGCTACGATAAACGCGCGTACCGAGTGCAAGTCGCGAATAACACACGGCTTGTGCAGCATGCAGCCAACAAGGGAATCGACCTCCAGCGCGAGAGACATGGAAAAAGCGTACACAGACGAGACAAGTTAACATGAGAATTTTTTTTTTTTCCATTCATTCCACTCGTGTTAAAGAATTGCGTATAAAGATGAATAAGAATGTATTATAAAAATATCTCGTCGCCGCTGTCGTGTAGGACAATCTAACTGGCAGGGGCCAAATGACACACCAACTCCCAGATTTTTCCAATATTTTTTTTCTTTTCTTTTTTTCATTCTTCCCGCGTGTTGAAGAACAGCTTGTAAACGCATGGAAAGAATTTACGACAAAAACGAAACTGTAATAAGAGAAGAAAAAGAATTTTACCGCTTGAAAATATATTCGTTCATCAGAACTTCATAAGCAATATTAACTGCGGAAGTGTCATCGATATATAGTTATAATCGTCAAGCTATAACTTCCGGGCCAGACTGATCGTTATTAGGAAGCGTACAAATTTGTTTTCCGTAGCAGGAAGTGAGTGGTGCGACGAGCTGAATGAATTAAAAGCGACTAGTTGCATCGTTGAATGAATTAAAAGCTTTGCAATAATGATAATAACAATGAAATAATAATAATCGTCGAGCATATACACCTGAGTCGTTGATGAATAATACGATCGTGTCGACGTGTCACGTTCCGACGTTCGTGCCTTGACGAACGTACGATTTAATTTTTCAGGTCGATCTCACGATGACGCAGCTGATCGTAGTCAGTACACAGGAGTTTGTATAGAGATCCTTTAACGTCTATTGGTTTGATAAAGCTTAACACGCGTTACATTCCGGGCAAAGAGGAACGCTCGTTGCGCCATAGTAATTAAAGACCTCGCCGACAACCACATCATACGCGATTGGTATACCTGTATGAGTTTTCAGTTTGTTTTATACGTTGTACGTATATATACGCTCTTCAGGTGTATACACATGAATAGTATATGCGCCGCAGTGCGCTCTCGAGGGCTAAGAGAAGTGCAACAGGCGCTCTCGACTTCGTACTAGAAGAGACACGTCGCCAGTCCCGTACGCTTCCCGTGCGCCGCTGACTATATACCGTGCTGGTGAGGCTTGACCAATTAAGGGCCTCTTCCAACGACTAAGCTCGCGAGCCGCGACCACTCGTGCATGGATCGTGACGCCGACGTCGTCGTTGTCCTCTCCGGACATTTCTTCTCTTTATCCTGTACTGTGTGTATATATATATATATGTATGTTATAAAAATATCTCGCCACCGTGTAGGACAATATTTTCCAAATGAAAAGACTTCAATTGTCAATGGTGATGGTCTTTAGTAAAAGTCGATAATAAACATTGAATGAATGAATGATAGACATGCATACATAAAAGTTTCAATAGTAATTAAATATTGGAAATTTGAGTGGCCTTGTTCTTAGCACGTAGACACTGACTGCTCTTCTAATTTCTTCAATAACAATCAATTTAACATTATCACAGTAATTTATTAATATTGTGATTATTTTGCAGAAATATTTTCTTATCTCGCCGTATTCACGACTTTGTGGTTTGCCCATTGTCCGATTGTAATACAGCATGTCTCTCTGTATATTGCATTACATACATACCGCATGCGGTACCTATATTTGTTGTATGTCGGGTAGACCGCGAAAGAACGCGGCTAGCCTCGAGGAGAACTCGTAGACGTCTTGGCCGCGAGGCTAATGAATGCGCACGCGTGAAAGAGAGGCGGCCCAGGAGAGTATATAGCAAAAGCAGCATCGACTTGAAGGCAATCTCGCCGAGCGCGAGCGCGCTTGTGACCTCAAGAAGAACTTGCCGAGGGACCGGTCCCCGGCGTGTCTCGGGACTGCGCGCTGTATATACTCTCGAATATAAGCTTGGCCGTACATGAAAGACGTGCAAGATGGAGTCTATACGCGGCTTACAGTACGGTGCATGCAAGTCCGTGCGACTCTCGCAAGAGGTTTGCCAGCCGCCGATGCCCTTGCCAGCAGAGGCACCGGCAATGGCTCTTCGAGAACCTACCAACGCGTCGTCTATAGGTAGGAGGTCTCTCTCTCATACGTCTCTCCCACCCGGGAGTAATCCTCGTCTCGTTATTTCTCGTCCTCCTCTTCGTAACCCTCTACCTTATTTTTAACGATTCACTCACTCCCTTTCTTTGCAGTGTAAATACTGCGAGATCCTTGTGATTGCGAGTGTTCGAGTCACTGACCAGTGTCCCAATATGTGACCATAATACAAAACATACTTTTGCGAGTTGTTGATTAAATATTTTCGAAGTTTACCGATATATTTATGAATGTGTGGGATAAACTGATCGATCAGACGTCTTTATAAACGTCGTGATTGAGTTCATACTTTTTAGAAGGTCATAATAAGACATTCTTTGCAATAAACACTTTATATCTATAGTTAATAATCCATAAACCATAAAAAAATATATCTTCTTAATTTATTTTTGTCTTCGACTGTTTGTAGAACAGCAATGAATTGGAACGGTGATGGAATAAATATATTTTGTCGTTCGTTACTTAAACAGTCGTTAATTGGGGTTCAGCTGGTCACTAACATGAACCACCCACATTGCAATCTTGGCGAACGCACTTTGCATCGCCCACGTGAACGCGATTATACCTCTGTCGCAGCACATGTATGCGCCTCTATTCCGTAGTTTTGCGCTTCATGTGCGGCCATGAGATTCTACACGCAATGGAACGAAACTTGCAACGAGACAGCGACGAAGTGGACGAAGTTAAGGAGGAGGTTGAGCCCCGCGAGACTTTACCCACGGATTCAAGGATTTACTTGCACACGAGTGAAGGAAAGAGTGAGGAGCAAAGAGAAAGAAAGAGAGAGAGAGAGAGAGAGAGAGATCGTATGAGAGAGTCTTACGCGAGTAAAAATCGTACGAGGCACTAGGCTCTCGTTCGCATCGCGAAAAGGATGCGAGAGTGTGTGTGTGCGCGAGCTTACAACGAATAAATTACCGTGGCACCGGACCGGTAACACGGGAACGCTGTTACCTGGTCCCGGGACGACGAGTACAACGACTACCACGACGAGTCTCCCCACGTTGTCGTCGCGGCCGGACCAGCCGCGAGAGAGACTCTTATACGTATTGTATATACATATATATATATATATACACTCTTGCGGTCACGTACATACGCCAGGACGAACTTGACTCGTTTTCTTGCTTGCCGTCGTCGCTCGCGTTCACTCACTCGCTCATTTTTCCTTGTCTGCTCGCTTCGCGGAGGAAGTGGAGTTTTAATGGTCGCTTCCCATGACCATATCTCTCTTTCTCTCTCTCTCTCTCTCGCGACTCGCGAATCAACGATGAGGAGTGCCCAATGCGAGGTTAACTGCGGCGAGAAATGTGCGTATGGCAGCGAAATATAACGCCAGCACTGTTATTATAACGCTTTACTATTTGCTTTTTGATATACTTAAGAGGACCTGTGTAGAAATCTGGACGGGCTGCCATAGTAAACTAGTCCTATTCCTTTGTTGGCCCTACTCGGGACAACTAAAAGGATTCACAAGAAACTTTACGAACAGACTCATGGAAGCCACACTAGGGGCAATCCAATACAGAATTTTGTTTAAATTAGAGTGTTCTCTACTATGAGTTGACTTGGAATACTCTATATATAGAAGCTAAAGCCCTTATCCCAAAGCACCAGTGTAACTTAGAGAAAAGGTTTACGAGCGAGTTCATATACGATCGATAGAGAAGTCGGAACTATCGAATCTTGAACCGGCATAAAGTCACTACCGCTGATAACAGACAGACAGGCACATAGATAGGAAGAGAGTCGACTGCTCGAACCAGCGGGTACCTGCATACGGGACACTATTTCTGTTTACAGCGTCGGTGCTTCGACCGAACAAAACGCGGATAACCAGCGCAATCACCAACTATACCGCGCATGCAGAGTAAAAAGGCGAGCATCAGGATTCTCGAAGAATTTCCTTCCAGGATGTTCTCCGGAACGATCCGTACCGTTACAAAGCATCAGCTATAGCATCAGCAGCAGTAGCAGCAGCAGCGGATCGCATCCTCTCTCGTGTTTCAGAACTTCGCCGAATTCTCAAAGCCACCGTCTTCCGTCTGCCGTATATACGCTCGCACCAAACATTTTTCGCACGGCCGTGAATCCGCCGCGTCGCGGTTTTATCGTCTCCGCGCGTTTATATCCTCTCGACGGTTTTACGTCAGAAGCCTCATGCCGGAATACTCTCTTGTTCCACAAGCTTTAAAATTGCTTGTATTCTCGCGTGAGAAACTAGGAAATATGATAGATATACCATAAAATCTGCGTAATTTGCGTCCCGGGAGTCGTGAAACCTGGAAAATCGCTGCAGTAACCTTTGAGAGAGAGAGAGAGAGAGAAAGAGAAAAAAAACGATGAGTCAACGTTTTTGAAATGTAGCTTTAAAAATAAAATAAAAAAGTTGCAAAGTAGAACTTTGCACATTGCTTCCTCATTAATAATAAAATTAGCAAATTAAAAAATGTACACATGTTTAAAGCTCTAGTTCGGTTTATATCTTTCTAAACTATAAACTGTCAAAACAAAAAATTTGAAATCTTGAAAAAGAAAATTTCACGGAAACAAAGTTTTCTCTATGAGGAAGCTAAAGTTGAAAAGTTGATAAAGAATGCCTCATTTATTTTTCTCCAACCTGATGACTCTTTTGAACGAACAATAATCCAGCACTGATATTTGGTACAACACGTTATTTCGTCAGTTGCAAAATCTTACATAACTGTTGGATTATCATTGATTGAATTTGACAGTTTCGAGCGATACCAACACTAAATTAACATCTGACATTCCAACAATTTTTAACAAAAGCAATTGATTTAATGTGTAGAGAAGAATATTTGCAGCATTAGAATAAATACCAGAAGAGTGTATAGAATGAGCTGGACAAATGGTGTAGAAAAACGAGATGGAAGAATCCGATCGAAATCGGAACGACCGGTTTCACTCTCATCGACCATTGGTATTGGAGCGGTACTCTGGCTGGCAAACGCGGGCACCAGCAAAGTCGGCATCAGCAGCTCTCGTCGCTTCCTGACGGTATACGGCGAGGCTTTCGCCAAGCAACGAGAAGCACCGAGGAACGGTTCTTCGCGGTGGAGAATTCACCTGCGTCGGACTCAGTGGCTCATCGCGAACTCGTCGCGTGTGTATATAGCGTTCTAGCATATTCGAAAAAAAAAAAAAAAAAAAAAGAAAAAACGAGGCACGAGGACGCGACCGTGAACATCGAGACGAGCCTTATAGTTTCGGTGTTGGTCGGTTGGTCTCAGACGAAGAAGAAAAAGACGAAAAAAGAAAAAAAAAAAAAATACAAGCGGAGGATTAAGATGGAGGGGATATGCTCCTCCACTCCGACAGTAAGAACCCTAACCTGACGTAAGCTGACCTCCGCACCTGGGTTCGCAATCCGTTCGCTCGGCGCGAACGCTTTGCTCTCGTCCCGTTTAACGGAACCGCAAAGAAAGTAAATTATAGCGAGAGAGCTCTTGCGCGACACGCGGCATTTCTCTTAGCCTCCGGCTTCAATGCGGACACTATACGAATTGAGTTAATGGGGAGACTACAGTGACTTATTTTAAAACGTTCTACCGTCCGTCAAGCGTTTTTAACCAAACTTGCACATTTTTTCATTATCGTTTAACAAAGGAGAGCCTTTGTTATACTGAACTCATATTTCAATCTATCGTTTCACGGTTATATTCTTTGATTGTAGAATCCGATGTTGATGTCCTTCGTTTCTGAGCGATTCTCTTGTCTCGTTCGACCTCGAAGGCGGCGGCAGCAGCGAGGAACGTCGGCGATCGCCCGGTAATTTGGCTCGGCTGGGGAGGAAAGGGCGTTCTTTTGTGCCGCGCGGCAAGACCGAATCGGCAAGAGCGAAGTCTCGACGGAGGCCGTCGAAGCATCTCGTTCAGGCGCTCGTGAACCTGTTTACCGTGACTTTGTCGCGCATGAGCGCTGACCGTAACGATCGACTTCTCGAGAGCGCACGCCGAGAGAATAACGATAATACCACTATATACATATATGTATATGTATATATATAGAGCATAGTTGTTGCAGTCGATCACCGCGCCCGATGCAGTTCTATGGGTTGAGAAAATAAAGGATACAAGACCGATTGATTCCTCGAAAGATAATCGAGCAAGACTCGCAAACAACACACGTTAATCTAATATAAATATATATAGATAGCCGAAGTTTAGATAATAATAAAGGAGTACTATTAAACGAGGGTTTGTATGGGGCGTTCCACCTGGTTTCGACCTCGGTCTGAAACTTGAACCTTACGATTGGGTCCGCAATTTTTTATATGATTGACATATCCCTAGAAATCACTGATTAAAAAAAATGTCGCATATATATAATATAAAATATAATATGTTCGATGAAAATATATATACTCCACTGAGCAGAACATACCGAAGTGAAAGAACGTCTGACGTTCGTATATAAAAATATAAAATGTCCGATGAAAATATATATACTCCACTGACCAGAACATACCGAAGTTAAGGAACGTCTGATGTTCGTTCCTCGAAGCGCAATGAGGAAATGACAAGGCGCGAATTGACACACTCGCGAGTTCTACAATCTTTGCGTTGCCTTCTTTGACTTCGCGGAGGCATCTTCGAAACGTACCGAGTTCCTGTATAGTCGTAAAACGTTTCCGCTCTCCCGAGGCGCTGCTTTACTCTTCGGAATCTTATTCTTGCAATTTCAGTACGTGAATATATATGTATACACTGTAGAAATGGCTTGAAGAGTTCGAGAAGAAGATATCGAAATGGAGTGAAGAGAAAAGAAAGTACGAACGATGAAAGCTTCCTTCTCATCCAAGCAAGAAGGAACTTTGCAAGTTTTCGTTTCTGACAAGACTTGATCGACTATGCTCCGAGTCTGGTCTTCTTGATGCCCTTATTTTTTTGCTTTTGTCTTGTTCATTATACGTACGGCTATAAAGTTTTTCCCAGGAATATCATCAAGTCTATGTATAATTTACACCCTTTGCAATACAATGAATCAAATACTGTGCTGTCTAACTGCCCAATTCTTTCTTTTTTCATGATGAGGTCGATAAAAAGGGAGTAGTCCTAAATAACTATCTATAAAATAGAGTGATTTTTGGGATTTTTTAAAACCCTTTTTGGCTATTTGGCAAGAACTTACGTTCACTTTTGCTAAAGTGAAAGATGTTTTAATTTACACTATCAATGAATAATATTTATAAAAAGGTGAAAAATTGAGGAAATTGTACCTTTTCACGCCCTTTTCCCGTAAAAATAAATACTTTACTGTCTTCAAGCGCTTTATATATTAATTATTAATATCTATATGTATACTCAAGTGATTTATCCCAATCATGAACTCATCAACCATTCACCTGGAAAGAAATGTTTCTTCTCCTCTTTCCGCGAATTCGTAAAACACCATATTCCGTCAATACTGCGCTTACGACACCGTCTAACAATCCCCATCTATTTCCTACCGAAGAGCCTCCAAGGCTCCCGTGCCTCCTTTTCTCAAGTTCTCGGTCTCCGGCAACGCTCTCATCCTCTTCCTCTTCCGGTTCGGTCGCATCCACCCGGTCGCATGCTGCTGGCGTTTTGGTACCGCGAGCTGGAATTTAGAGAAGCATAAGAGTAGCTTTGGTTCGTTCAGTGCTACGCGAGATACCGAGAGGCATACAGAGGGAAAAACAGGAGAGAGAGAAAGAAGAAGAGAAAGAGAAAGACAGAGAGAAAGAGAAAGAGAGAAAGAAAGACTGAGAGAGACCACCGCATGCTGGCTCTCTAGCTTGGTGGGTTTCGCCAAGAAGAGACGTAACGGTAAATCCGCGGCCGCTGGCGTCCAATGAACCCACTCTCTGCGTCGAGCAACACGGCTCACTCATACACGCAAACACACTGTTTAACGACGATTGCCCGGAGCAGCATCACTAACAGCAACTCGTGGCCGCGGACTCACACACTGACTCATCATGGTACCACACAAACTCTCGTAGAATAAGGTGGAAAAGGAGCTAGGGCATTGAAAAATATATGTATATGTCTTTTGGGCTCCCACTCTCGAGGAGAGATCCAATATACACAAATATATCCCCATAAAGTGTCCATACAGCTCTTGCCTGTTAGTTTTTCGGGGCTGGATTCAAGAACGCGGACTCACTGGATGAGTTTACACGCAACTCTTCGTCTCTTCTTCTACTCTCCTCTTCTTCAGATATTCTTCTTCTCTCTTAAGAATTATTATTACGACACACGAACACGCATACAAATGAGGTTTTGGACTGGTATGGGGCTCCCCCAAACCGGAGTCTTGTGAGAGGAAGAGAGAGAGAGAGACCTACCTTCGACATATCGACAAGTTGCTGGGTGTACGTGCGTTAACCTGTACGAACGTGAAGACCGTAAACCAGGAGAAGGAAGAAGAAGGAAAGGGTTGCGTCATCGACGGCAAGATCACCAGCCTGAAACTGGGTCGCTTGGAACTCTAAAGGATCTTCGATTTGAAGGTCCAGCTGAGACTCGAATCATCGGAACTATATTGAAATTTCTTGCGTATAAGCATACGTCAACGACTCACAGAGTGTGAACGACCTCGAGCTTTTTTTTTTTTAGTTCAGCTTTGTTCTGGTTACTAGGAATACAGCAGAGCTGCGTACGCATTTAACGCGATTAGAGAGTGAATGAGAATTGGCCCGAGAGATTGTTCCTTCTTGTTGGCTAAATCCTCATGTAAATCACTTGAGGAGTCATCTCTGCGAAGCTACGAGTAAAAGCAGAGTTTTAACACGACAATTTTTACAGATGATTCGTGCATAGTCTGTGATTCATGAATGAGATAATCATTGAAAGTGAATTGAATTTTATATGTAAATTCTTGATGAATTAAACGCACATTTCAATCTATCGTTTTTATCGAATTGAGTGATTACTTAAATTTAAAAAAAAATAATTTTATTTAAATAGTCCATAACAGCCTGAAATTTTATCAAATAATTTGTCTCGTTATTTTTCTAGATACATTTATTTTTATTGCAATAATTATTAAAGAAATTTTGCAATCAAATTTTTTTAAATTAACCTATGAAAAGATACAAAAATGTACTATCAGTGTGGCAGAAAGAAATTCCTCTAGAAATTTCCTTCTAGAAATTTTTCTATTTAAGAAAAATATTGGAGTTATCGGACGAAAAGCGAAAAGGATTCGGCATGACCGAACGCGGAATTGCGTAAGAGGAGAAGCCAAGACATGTAGATACTTGAACGAACCGAGTCTATCTGAACGCCAGTACTGCATGTCAAGAGTTCGTCGGCTTCGATTATTCCCTCTCGAACGATCGCGACTTGAATATCGACGATGGACGTCGTATTTGGGACGACAGTGGCTGTCGAAGTCAGTGCGAAAGAGCTGCGTACAACGTATGTAGAATCACTAAATGGCTGAAACGTTTCTCTGCTAAATCTCCTCCTCCGGACTCGAGTATTTTTCTTTCTTCCAAATCCGAAATATCAACTGAAAGAAATCGCACTAACGCCAAATTCGAACGTCTCATTCATTAATGCGACGCTAAAATAGCTTCGTAAAAATTCAAAAATAATGAGGAAGCAACGTGCAAAATTTCAAGTTGTGTAAGTTTTTCATTTCCCTCTCGCACAGTCCAGTGATATTCCCTCCCTGAAATAAAACCCGTGACGAGGTCCTGGAATGGAAATTGCAATTTGGAATAAAACATCAATGGTACGCTGAACGATGAAACCGACAGACATAGCAGGAGACGAAAGAGAAGAGGCAAAAGGCTTTAAAGAAACACTAGAAAGAAGGAAGAGGTTGGACAGAGAGCGAAGTGGACGGAAAAGCAGAGAGAGGGAGGAGGCAAGAAATGGAGGAGGCAGAATACAGTTATCTCTCGTTCTCGGTAAGTTTCTTGCTTCTCTGTTGGATATCACGTGATCACTGCGCCGTTGCTGG
Source organism: Perithous albicinctus (assembly GCA_964016905.1). Lineage (NCBI taxonomy): Eukaryota > Metazoa > Arthropoda > Insecta > Hymenoptera > Ichneumonidae > Perithous > Perithous albicinctus. Next base: position 8,529,780 of record OZ024702.1, on the reverse strand, counting down.
TCTCTCCCGGTGTATCTTGAGCAGCTAAAACTCCACAAGACCAATAGCAGCAATATAAGATGGAACAGGAGCCAGGATCAGGAATAACAAACAGCTTATTGAAGTTGTTCGACTGGCTGTTCTCGGCTGGTTGACTTCCATACAAGAATCGAGTTTATATATCTCGTGTATCTCTTCTCCGTGTCATTACCTATATATATATGTGACTCTGTGTTATCTTCTCTGGTCTCGCAGAACCCGCGAGAATCCAATAAAGCACCACTCCTATATTTTCTTCAGCACACCACTTTGTCTTGGTTGTTTCTTCGTCGAGTCAGAGCAGTGATTAGAGATATTACACACACACACACACACACGTATATGTACATGGGGCATTCCATACCAATTCGACCTGGGTCAGACCCTCAGCCTGTCGGATTTGATCGACATCCAGAATTTTTATTAGATTGCTTTTGCATTTGATATAATTATGATTATCTAAAACGTACATATTGTTAGGTCGAATTTAAAAATCTGAAAAAATTCTGAAAGATACTGTTTCCTGTATATTTTTATGTGCTCTTCCTTCTATTTTTTTTATGAGTTTTTTTTTGTCAAAAAGAAAATTGGAAAAAGGTTAGATGCGTAAAAATAATTGCACTGCAGGCTAGAACACTTTTATATATGTTAGGACTTCGAAGAATTTTTACAGATTTTTTTCAAAGCTATTTTTGAATAAAAAAAAATGTTTAATTAAAATGAATTGCTTTGAGAAAATCTGAAAAAAATTCTCTGAAGCCCTAAAAAAATGTGAATCAAATTCGAGTGGTTGTGGATCAAACCCAGGTCGAATCGGTATGAAATGCCCCATATATACGTATGTATATAGACACGGACTGGAAAAGTTTTTGTAATTCTTGATTCTAGCCGCTGGGATTGTCATCGATTGTCCTTGTCACAAAGCAAAATATCACAACGACGACGAGAGAGTAACGAGGCTTATTCATGGCTACAGCAATTAAAAGCTTCCATGCTCGCGCTCGCGCGCGCGCTGCTCCTGCGACGCATAAGAATTGAAATTCTTTTATAACTGGCTAATGACAAAGATCTAATGATTGATGGAGACAGCGGATTCTCTAATAGGACTTCACAGTTCCGGGATATTATAAACACACTTAACGATTGCTGCTTTCTTTCTTTCATCTGAAAGACAAAATCGAGGAACAGAGAGATGAGAAGCGTGAATGCGTTTCGTAATGTCGTGCGAAAATGGACTTTTTACGCACACCTCGGATGCCTAAAACCACCGTTTTCACAACTTGTGAATTACATTTTTTACAATACTCGTCGGAAAAACTTTTTTCTTAACTCGTGTGATTACAACACTCCGCCTTCAACTTGAGCTGCAAACTCAAACTCGTCAGAAAAAAGTTTTACCGCACTCGTATCGTAATCTACTATTTTAACACGAAACAAAAATGATTTATAAATCCATACATTCACCATCCAATGATATAGACTTTTTATGCCTCACAGTGCGAGAAGTGGCCACTTCTCGCACGATTCCCTTCGCTTAGCGTGCGAGAAATAGGCACTTCTCGCACTAGTGCGATAATAGCACATTACGATATGAGTGCGATCAAACTTTTTCTTGAGGAGTCATCAAACGAGATCAAAAAAAGGTTCTCGCTCGAGTTTCGTATATAACTTTATGCCACGTGCTGTAAAGTTGTATACGAAACTCGTGCGAGAAACTTTTTCTCAAAGCGTGTGATTATAATAGTCGTCTTCGACTCGTGCTGCAAACTCACACTGGTCAGGAAAAAGTTTGATCGCACTCGTATCGTAATGTACTAAAAAGTGATGGAAGTTTCGTCGGCTTATGGCGGCCAAATTAAAGAAATTAATTTTTTGATGTGTTACTTGATACGTTTCGATCCTGGTCTGGGTCCTGATCACTCATATTTATTTAAGTTTCTACAAAAAAAATGTATATGTAAATGTAATCTAAATGTTAAACATTGTTGTTCATCTTGTATCGATATACATTAGTTACTATTAGGTGTTAATTCTTTTTATATACAATTTTATTTTTCATTTTTTATTTTCTATTATTATCAGAAATTCGGTGTGTTCGTAACGATGATGATTTTTAATGTTTTAAAATTTTTTTCGTTTGTAAAATGTAGTGTGTGAGGTTGTGTTCATTATTTTCTCCCAGTTCCTTAATTCTTATTCATTTTTATAAATGTATCATATTATAAATATGACATTTTTTGCTATTTTTATTATGTTTTTTTACAAAGTTAGTTTAAAAAGAGAATGTTATTTATCTTAATGTATTTATTGTTGGTGTTTTTTTTTACCTTACTTCTGGTTATTACAAATTTAAAAAATATAAATATAAAATATAAATTATATTTTTTTAAATTTTCCAAAAAGAGAATTAAGCTGTCCCAACGTAAATTCAGTTGGCACGTGTTTGGAATTTTCTTTTTCCTTTTTTTTCTTTCTCAATGCGGCATTGTTTGGATTACATCAAACGTTGAAACGTTTTGTGGCGCGTTGATGTAAGTGCGAAGAGAGTCTTAGCCTGAGGTCGTGTGATCGAGAATCGATCGAGAGCGTTGGGGGGGCTCCCGTGTTGCTTCTGCCGCTGCCGTGCAGCGCTCTGACTCTCTGTGTATATGTGCTCGACTCGTTGACTCACTGACTCCTGACGGATCTACCGTTACGAGCAAAAGTGAACTAAGTTGTGTCTCTGGAGCTTGCGGTACCCGCACGGCTATATCGCGAGAGTATACAGACCGTATACATATACATCTGTGTATATATGGTGTATAGCTCTGCTACACAAGCGTGTGGGATCCCAACAAAGGACTTGCGGGCGTTGGAGCTCCGCGACGTGTTGACCGAGGCACGAGAGAAGCGTTATATATACGCAACAGGAGAAAAGACTCTCGATTGCGAGCGCGCAAGGCACAACACATTTTTCGAGAGCAGAGAAAGCAATTGTACGGTACCATCGACAAGAGCAAACACTCGTGTTTCTCGATAAATCTCATTTATCACATATTTTGCTTTTTCATAAGATTTCTTTTTACGAAAACATTTTTTTCTTTTCGAGATTTTCAATGTTTCAGTTTTGGAGAAATATGTGCTGCCATGTAGATTTTATGTAATTTTGAATTTAAAAGAAAAAACGTGTTCACTTGTGATTGTCGTAAAAGTTCGAAAATTTAGCTAAATTCCTTCATAACTGAAGCATAAATTTAATATTTTTTTGGTATTGAATTTCATTAAGATCTTTGAATTCAGCATAAAAATTTTAAGAGGCTTTGAATTCAACATAAATATTTCGTGAAACTCGATAAAAGGCTTTAAATGTTAGATTCAATAGGTTCAAAAAGTAGTTAAATCCATAACCCAGAAATTGGAATCTCGAGAGAAATCGTTAATGGCTTTTAATTTAAGAATTCCGAGCGACACCAATGCGAGCGTGTCTCGCTCTCCCTTTTAGAGCTCAGTCTCTGCGGCGATTGATTTTTCGGTGGCTAACAAGGGGTTGCGCCATATGGACACCGAGAGGGTGTGCTTCTATATCTTGAAGAAGCGGATAGATATATATATATATATATATATAAGACCAACCCCCGCTCATTCTATATTATTGGGAACGAACCGGCAATTACAGTATAGAAAAGATTTAAAGCCTTTTGAGAGGGGTAACCTGATGGCCGAAGAGATGAAACAGTAGGAGAGAACCTCGGCGAAAAATAGGAGGTCGATGACGATCACTGTGTGAGGTAAAAAAATCTCGAGATCTCGGGTCCGTTTCCTACTTTGAAGACTACCAACCCTTGTGGAACCTTTTAAAAGTTACGTTTTTTTTTTTTCAATCGGCATGTGTTACTTCTGACGCAACATACGGCGGTCTTTCCTTTAATAAAAAAAAAAGGACAACAGATATTCGATGACTTCTCATATTTGAGGAAAATTTAATTTTTTTTCTCTTTTTTCTCTTCTGACTAAAAAGTGAAACTTATAAGAACAATTTTAAAAAGTTGCAAAGTTGAACTTTGCACATTACTTCCTCATTCATTTTTTTTTTTTTTTTCACAAAACGATTTCTATGGGGAAGCTTATTTATTAATTTTGGCTTCCTCATAGAGGAAGTTTTGTGAAAAATGGAAATGTAATCTGTTAAAACAGGAAAAATCTCAAATTGCTCGAAAATCAAAACCCATTTACCGATCCCCATCAAATTTGGTACATAGCAATAGTGAGTATTTCTCATCTGTATTTGTCATTTCGAGAAAATTTTAATTCATTCATTGTTAGTTGACCTGAGTTATAAAAAAATGATAATTTTTTTCAAAATTTCAAAATCACGTAAAATCGCTTTAACGATCATTATCAAATTTGGTACGTAGCAGCGTTGAGTATTATTTATCATCTGTAGGAAATTTCAGTTGATTTGTTAATATTTAACGTGAGTTAGACGAAAACATAAATTTGTCAAAAAATTAAAAATCTTATAAAATCCGAAGCCCTTTACCGATCATCACCAAATTTGGTACATAGCAGCATTGCTTGTTATTCTTCATCTGTAGAAAATATCAGTTGATTTCGTGAGATTTTACGGGAGTTAGAGGAAAACGTACATTTTTTTGAAAAATTCAAAATCTCATAAAAACCGAAGCTATTTATAGATTCGCCCCAAATTCAATACCGATCCTTCTTTAAGACTGCTTTATGTATAAATAATTATTTAGCTCTATAGCTAAAAATTTGCGGAAGCTAGAGCGCGTACAGACATTTCTCGAAAATTGCAAAGTTAAATAAAATTTCAACATATTTTTGAATTTTTTTTGAAAATTATCACAAGCAATGGCGTCTACCTGATTTTAGCCCAAATGTTAAAGCCGTACTTGAGATATGCAATTTTGAATTTTGAATGCCGGTCACACACACACATACAAACACCCACACACATCCATACATACATTTTTTCTAAACCACTTTTCTCGGCATTTTAGACAATTTTAGGTGTACTGACATGAAAATCTCGAAAAAAAAATATTTTCACGAAAACAAAGCTTCCTCTATGAGGAAGCAAAAAATGATTCCCAATTTTGAGTTAAGTTTCACATTGATTAGAAGGAACAAGTTGGAGAGGGGAAGAATGTATCTCTTATAATATATACAAAGATACGAAGTAATATTCACCAAATATCCGACCTGTTATAACAGCTCCTGGATTCATCGATCGAGGCCAGACGTTTTAATCACAGTTGGTAAATTGCGCGGTAGCCGGAGCAACCGCGGCAGCAGATGCCATTGAAGAGAACCGGCGGACCTTGACAGAGCCGTGTGGCTCCTTCGCGCTCCTGCCTGTGGAAATGTCAATGAACCGAGCGCGCGGTGCTCCATACGTTCAACGAGCGTTGAAGAGAGAGAAAGAGAGAGAGAGAGAGGATGATGAAAACTGGAGAATGAAGGATAAATCAACAAAAAAGAATTATCCGCTTACGTGAATTATTTAAGTAAACTCCACGAAATTTGCTCGTAATAATTAAAAGGAAAATTAATTAACACACTAACCTCGCAAATAAAAAGAATTTAAAAAACTTTAATCTCAGCAAAAAAAAAAAAATAAAAAATTGTCATGATGACTATTTGATACTTTACTCAAATTCTTATTCAACGTTCATACTCGATTCTTCCAGTCTCGTTAAACAGATAATCGACGAAATTGTAAAGACATTTCTTTTTTTTTTTAATAATAAACGAATAAATAAAAGTAAATTTTTTTTAAAATAATAAAAAGGGAAATAAATAAGTAAATCCATTTAATTGCCACAATGATTATTCGAGAAAGCTTTTCCTCGAATTCTAATCCTCCGTAAAGACCCCAGAGTCTTCTAGTGCCGTTAAACGACAGATAATCGACGAAATCCCTAAAAAAAAAATAACCCTTGGAAAAAAAACGCGCGAGTGCGTTAATAAAAAAAAAATCTTAAGTGACGAGGGATTACAGTTACAGCAGTAAGACATTTTTTTTTTGTCGCTGTACATGAGTTCTGGTTGGGAAAAAGTCCGAGGAGCGAAAAGAGCGTTCGATTGTTGAAACCCTTGCTTGCTTGTGCTTGCTGCGAGTATATTGGAGTTTCGAGAGTTAATCCGGCTTGAAGTAAAATTCTCTCTCGCTGGCTCAACCCTTCGGGCACCATAAAACTAGTCTTTGCTCGCATCTATAAGGGCAACAAAAGACGACGCGACGCGAAGAAGAAAACACTGGTGAACGCTTCTTAATCCTTTGGCTCCGGTGTGGTTTATCCGTACCCGGATCGGTTGATTGCGAGAGTCAAGTTTTTCGGGAAAACTTTCGAAAGCCAATTACTCGTTCGGCTCTTAACGTGCCAGCACGAAATGAACATCATCACCATCGCGCCGTGCCGTGTCTACGCTGACGCGATAATTCCCCATAATTGCAGTCCCTTCGGGATAGCCTTAAGCCTTTCACCATGGCCTCTCACAAACTTTTACTGAAGGGTTGCTGTACAATCGTGGCTGGAAAAAACCAACGATTTTTTTTTTCACAGTTTTTCCAAGCACCATCTTATAACAATTCGTGCGTTAAAGTTAATCGGCTCGTTTATCGACTCACTTAACCCTTTCGGCTCATCGTTGAAGGAGTCAATTTTTTTTTCTCTGTACCAGTCGTTTTTTCAATGGATTTACTAAGCTCGAGCTTGAAAGATGAGAGAAATGTAGAAAAAAAATTGGAGCCGAGTAATACTGGAATTTGTGACTTTTTTTAAAAGGGTTTTCCAAGCACCATTTTATAACAATTCGTGCATTAAAGTTAATCGGCTCGTTTATCGACTCACTTAACCCTTTCGGCTCATCGTTGAAGGAGTCAATTTTTTTTCTCTGTACCAGTCGTTTTTTCAATGGATTTGCTAAGCTCGAGCTTGAAAGATGAGGAAAATGTAGGCAAAAAATTGGGAGTCGAGTAATACCGGAATTTGTGGCTTTTTTTAAAAGGGTTTTCCAAGCACCATTTTATAACAATTCGTGCATTAAAGTTAATCGGCTCGTTTATCGACTCACTTAACCCTTTCGGCTCATCGTTGAAGGAGTCAATTTTTTTCTCTCTGTACCAGTCGTTTTTTCAATGGATTTGCTAAGCTCGAGCTTGAAAGATGAGGAAAATGTAGGCAAAAAATTGGGAGTCGAGTAATACCGGAATTTGTGGCTTTTTTTAAAAGGGTTTTCCAAGCACCATTTTATAACAATTCGTGCGTTAAAGTTAATCGGCTCGTTTATCGACTCACTTAACCCTTTCGGCTCATCGTTGAAGGAGTCAATTTTTTTGTCTCTGTACCAGTCGTTTTTTCAATGGATTTGCTAAGCTCGAGCTTGAAAGATGAGGAAAATGTAGGCAAAAAATTGGGAGTCGAGTAATACCGGAATTTGTGGCTTTTTTTAAAAGGGGTTTCCAAGCACCATTTTATAACAATTCGTGCATTAAAGTTAATCGGCTCGTTTATCGACTCACTTAACCCTTTCGGCTCATCGTTGAAGCAGTCAATTTTTTTTTCTCTGTACCAGTCATTTTTTCAATGGATTTGCTAAGCTCGAGCTTGAAAGATGAGGAAAATGTAGGCAAAAAATTGGGAGTCGAGTAATACCGGAATTTGTAACTTTTTTTAAAAGGGTTTTCCAAGCACCATTTTATAACAATTCGTGCATTAAAGTTAATCGGCTCGTTTATCGACTCACTTAACCCTTTCGGCTCATCGTTGAAGGAGTCAATTTTTTAATCTCTGTACCAGTTGTTTTTTTAACGGATCTGCTAAGCTCGAGCTTGGAAGATGAGAAAAATGGACAAAAGAAAATTGGGAGTCCAGTAATTTCTGTATTTGCGGTTTTTTCTTTGCTGTTTACGCTGGTGCCAACATTTTTGTTGTAAGTCGCAAGTTTTTTTACATAACACTTTAGGCTTCTCATAAAAGAGGCGTCGATCCTTTTGTCGAAACCAGTATTTTTTTTAGCGACCCGGATTTTGTTAATTTTTTATGTAAAACGTATGTTTGTACAAAGTCTGGCCTTGTAAAAAGTTTAACTTGACATTAGGAGAGGTCTCTCAAGAGTTCATCGGCAAAATTAAATTTGATTTATTCCGAGGAATTTTTTTTCTGTTAATTTTTCAATGTACCAATTTTTTAAATTATATGTCAGTAGAACAATACGAAAATAAATGTATTTTTTTTTGCTAATACGAAGGTTATTGTCGTGAATCTCAATTTTTTTTTCATGTAAATGTGATCGTACCAGAATTATTTCAGGATCATATATTTTTTTTTTTGTAATCAGTTTTTCCAGGCTTCATCCTGCATGGATTTCAGCAGTCTTTCAACGGTTTTAGTATATTAATCCGGCAAAAGAGAGAGGTGAGAGGCACGCAAACACGGAAATCAATGCCGACCTTAAACTTCATCAGGAAGGTGCAACGACTTCTGGGTGAGCGAATGTACCACGAGTCTCGGATATTTTGAACGTCGAATCGCTTTCGCCAATCGAATACGATTCGTGACTGTGCAGAGGCAGTCAGAGCATTTTTTCTCGAGGATAATAATAATAATAATAATAATAATAATAATAATGATAATGATAAGGATTATTAATCCTAAATCTATTTTGGCTCATTCCTTTCGCTGTTGCTAACGATCTCGTCAATCACGATCGCTCACTTAACTTACCAGTCCGCACTTCTTACATGCAAGAAATATAATAGCACGGAGACTAATGCGACTCAAAATTCCTAGCTATTTAGTAAAATTACTAGTTCGCTAATGGAAACGCATGAGCTTATAGAGTGACTCGCCGTTTTCTATATTCGTAAATGCGTCATCCTACGCATCACAGCCACGAATACCTGCGGTGTCGTCAAGGCTGTATTAATATGCCGCAGTGTGTCATATGAGAATACACAAAATTCCGTTACTTCGTTATTCAGACGTTTCTTAAAGCAATGTGAAAGACTTTTGGATACTAAAGAGACAGAACTATAGATAGCAATTTAAAGGACGAGAGAGAGACACACTGGATACGTGTTTCATAAATCGTCTTAATGGAAGTTCAAGCCAAAATTTGTGACTATCGAATCTTAAAATCAAATCGCGACGATAACGTTAATTGGGTTGGAAGTGCTGGAAACAATGTGGATTCATCGAAATTTTCTATCAAATTTTCGTAACTCCTGTGACAGGCTTTTTCCTACGTGGTTCGTTTCGAATTTTGATTCAACTAGTTGCACTTGCTGCAAATTTTTCCATTGTAGATGCGGTTTTCCCTTCATACACGAGTGAGAGGCTCTTTTCCTTGACGATAAGAAGGGTGGAGGTACCTCAACGAGCTTGTGTGAAGCAATGGATCGCATTCATATGCCACTCCGCATCAAGAAAGACCTGTTTCCGCTGGTATAAAAAAAAAATGTACTACCAAAGGGAGGGATGAGTGAAGGAAGGATATAGATGAAAGAAAAAAAATCGTAGGAAGCCCTAGAGCACTGCCCTGCCCACTTCCTTACCCGCGAGTATCGCCTCGTGTATACCAGGTTATCGCTTCTCGTTCATGCCGCGAGGAACTCTCAACGAGATTTTCCGTGAGAAATTGCGAGGATTCACGATTCCCTTGTCGTGAAAGGAATGCTTGGATTCAATGAAATTGCATTAAGAAGACTCTGGTGCTTCACTCTACAGTCAATTTTTTTAAATATAAAACAATTTTCTTTTTATCTAAAGATTTAAGGGTTGAATTTCTGGACGTAAGATCGAACTTAAGGGATACCTTCCGGCGTAACAGTTTTATAAGTAAAAAGAAGACGATAGAACTCAACACAGCCTAACATCGTTTTTCCGAAAAATGCTTTTTTCTTTTGCCTCGATGTGATACAAAATTCTATGGATACAAAATCCTTCTGTAGCGTGTAGCGTGGAAACCTCTTTAAATTGGATTTCCTATCGCAAACAACATTTTTCACTGTCCCGTAAAGAAGAATTCAGCTCGAGGCAAGAAGCGTTTTCGGAGTGTCAAAAAGTTAAAACGTGAAAGGGTGAAGAAAAAAAAGGGTAAAAAAGGAGTTTGAATGAGCGTCATAAAGTTTAGTGACCGAAGACGCAGACAAACGGTGGTCGTTGAAAAAATTATTGTCTCCTTAAACGAGGACGCCACGACGACGTACCATCTCTGGCAGTGCGGTACCTGGTCCGCAATAACGTTTTATGCTATGGCAATTTTGTTTTTGTTTGGTGCGTTTTGGCAGGCCGCTCGTTCGTGCGCGACAAAACATCCATAAAAAAAAGGGCTTCTCTTTAGCGAGGCTTCGAGCGACTGACCGTTCATACGTATTACAACCGACAGTGCATTAGAAACATTGGCCAAAAGAAAAAAAAACCACCGATTCCGTTACGGACAGTAGGCAAGGCTTAACATTTTTTGGATGGAAAACGCGGAAACGAATTGCTGAACGAGTTTTATTGGCCCACACGACGAGACTGGAAAAGAAGATATTTTATTGACGTTGGCTCATGCCGCCGTTACTGCGCCTTTTTCTTAGGTCAATCCGGTAAAGAGTTAACGCTCGTAAAGCTAAAACCCAAAACTAGAACCCGGATTTTCTTTTATATATGGCTTTGTGAAAAATAAACAATAATAAGGAAGTTATGCGAATGGTTTTCAGCTTTGCTTCTTAAGTTTATACAGAGAATAAAAAAAAAAGTGAAATCGCACTGACGATAAGTCAATGAAATTCGCAATGATTATTCATCACGCATCGAAAGTCCGCTACTTCGATTCGTCAATTTATCCAGGAGCACTTTCGCGGCATCCGGCCTTGAGAAAAAAAAGAAAAAAAAAAAAAGAAAAAAGAAGTGTAATTCAATCGATCGCGGGGTTCGTGAACGCAGCGTTCGCTCGTGTGGTACGAAAAAGGTTCCAAGCCCTTCGAATTTATATACCTTTGTGCCGAGCCATTGAGAAGCACACGGATATAGGAAAGAACGAGAGCTAGAGTAGTAGGAGAGGTACACCAGACGACGAGGAAGATCCATTTTCCATAGCTTCGACTCAACACAGAGAGCTAAAACGTCCCTCGGGATAAGCGTGGGAGAGCCAGACAGGTGGGACGAACTCCATTCCACTGGACTCCTCGCGGCTCCTATGGGGTCTCTCTCACCTCCCTCGTTTTACTCTCAACCGTGTATAGCACCTTGCCATATGTATTCGATATTCCTCTTTGGGCTTTCTCTCTTTCTCTCTCACTTTTCCTTTCGCATCCCCGCGAGTAAGACACACCTTGTGGGAAAAGTATCGACGATATATTGGATATGGTATACCTGGGCGGATGTTAGATACCCTCGCTAAAAGATGAAGAGAAATAAAGTGTATCCGTTCCTAAACAAAGGTACGATACTCATCTTCCTTTTCGTCCTTACATCAGAGAGAGATTCATCGCTAAAATGCACCCTTCGACCTTTCGGGTCACTTCGGAAAACCGTATCGAGAGTTTTTTAATTCCTCATGATGGTCAGCGTGGAGAAAAATTGAGAAATGAAAGGGGGGTGGTTAGGGAATCCAGGAAATATTGGAAAATTGTGAAAATAATTGGATAAAAAGAAAATATGATTGAACGTTAAGAATAAATGAGCAGTGGAATAAAGTGACCAACATGAATCCAACATATGTGTACGAAAAAGCAAAACAAACGGCTGTTACATACTCCAGGTTACGCGGAATACTCGCGCGTATGCGTCATCATGATCAAACCAAGTATCAGAGAATGCGTCTCTTCCGTATAAGAGAGATGACGAATCGAATCGACTTATACCAGGAAGATAACGGTATAAACGGCGATTCGATCATACGGAAATTCCATCACAGCAACGGCGATAAATCGTGATCTCGAATTATCCGCAAATACAAATCTATTATATTTCTGGAGTCTTCTGTTTGCCACTCAGTATTCCATTCAAATTCTATATAAACGTTTGGGCAAAACATTGTAGGCGGGCTTCCAAATGATTTTGTATATCCTTTCATATAGTTTCTGTTTAAAGTGGCAAAATCCCGCAGAGGACACTCGAAGCTATATTCGGGGACTTTTGTTGACTATCCTGTGTACCACACCTTTGTGGCCAATTGGAAGAATGAATGAAAAACGAGTGAAAGGCAAAAGAAGAGCTGCTTCTTCTCTCTCTTTCTCTCTCTCTGTGAGCCTGGTGTGAATTTCTGTGCTTCGTTGTCTCTCTGTTATTTCAGCGAAGCATTTTGCATTTTGTACATAGCAGGTTCGTGAAACGCTTTGCCAAAATCCTTTTGGGTCACACGAATATGCAAAAGGTCTTTGGTCAGTCTGTCGGTCAACCCTTTTTCCTCACTAATTTATTTCGTGTCACCGCCCTATGGTAAATTTAAAGCCAGTTGACGCACGGTGCTTCGTAAATTATTGGTACCGTGGCTACACTCTCGGTTAACCCCATCTTAGCCCAATGGGGTTATCCGCGCGGGTGTGTCGTAATCCTGTACCTCTCTCTCTATCTCTTTTGGTCACCCAGTCGTATATTTTAACAGAGCTGTGGCTGAATATCTGTGGGTCGGCCATTGAAAGAATTAAAAGGAAAGGGTTACAACTCTCTCTCTGCTTGACTTCCTAGCTATGGCCTCGAGAGAGTGTCAAAATAAAAGGATTACTTTTGCAATCTTGTGGTGATAATCACCCGGCTGTAGTTTGCCAAAGGGGCCAAGAAGGGGCCATTTGTGCTACCTGTTGAAACAATAATCGAGCCAATTGAGAATCGATGCCCAGGCGTTATAATAAATAAATCTAAAATCATTCTGTCAAACACAAACTGTATTGTTAATTTAAGAAATATGTTCTTAATAGATAAAATAATTTTTTTTTAAATTTACTTTGTTATCGTTGACTGTTTATTAAGAAGGTTCGATCGTTTCATTGAGTACAAGAAAAAAGTTCTCATTTTTTCCCCACATATACATATGTAGAGTATACGCCTGACTGCAAAGTTCTGATAAGTTTGTCTTCGTCGTCTTCGAAAAATATTATTCTGATACTAATTTTGTAGTATTTAACACTTGTCTTCTGGCAGATTATGAAAACACATGGTATCTTACACTGAGAAAAAAATACAGTTGAATCAATAAAATCTGCGGTTGAATACGTTCAAATAAATCTTCAGTTGTGAGAACAAAAACTTTCTTGCCTCAATCATAATATTGTCAGATGAAGCGAACAATTATTTGACACAACAGATAATTAGTTTCATCGACTAAAGATTTATTTGAACGTTTTCAACCGCAGATTTTGTTGGATCAATTGTATTTTTTTCTCAGTGTAACCTTTACAAGTACAGCGGGCTCGAAAATGCTCGAAAAGAATTATTGCAAAATATAGAAAATATCTTCAGAATAAGTTATGCGAAATTTCAGACACGTAGACTTCACCGTTATTTAGCAATGAACAATTATGTGACTCGAAATCCAAATTTCCTACACTCGCGTTACGGCATCTCCGTCGCATATTGCTGTGCGACCGCTGCGCGGACTTCTCCGAGCCTATCCCCTCTAAATTTAACAATCAAATCCTCCCTAAACGTAATTTCTCCACGAAAACATAGCTAAATCTGAAAAAATAAAAATAAAAATAAAAAATTAGTGCTTTCCAGAGTTATCGAAAAAAAAAAACAGGATACACAGTACCTGAGAGTGAAAATCTCTGAGAATCTGAATTTTGGTCCCCCACTGACCGAGTGTGTATAAGCTGATATTTAAATCTGTGTGCCCAGAGTCAACGGGAAACCGGTGAAAAGTGTATCCGTGAACGATTCGAAAAAGCGCACCGGCATCGGGCTTCCGTCGAACGTGTATAGCCCATATATTTCCTGTGTATAATGCCGATCACTCGGATCCTTTTTGGCCGGAGACCAGTTCTCACGAAACTGATCTGGGTTAAAGCCGTCGAGGATCGTCAGAGTGGTTTTACAAAACTCGCTCACTAACGCGCGCGCACTCCCCCGCGTTTATATTCACGCTTTAGAAAACCGGCGAACGGGTGAAGGAAGGGACTACGTGTAAAGCGCTCCGTTCATTCTATTCAATATTCACGATACCCTTTTTTCCGTACCTTTTTTTCCTCTCTCTCTCTGGTGTGGTACGGTGTATCTCAGCCGCACCCTTTCACCCAGTTTCACACGGTCTCCAAAGTGATCCTTGGCCATCGAGAAAATATATTTTATACACGTTAGCCGCAAAAATAGTCCTTCTATCCGTTACAATTCTGTTGGGCTCGCGGTGTGATCCGAGAGCTTCTGCGTAAGCCACGAACGGAAATGCGTGCTGCACGAAACGGCACCGAGAATTCACATATGCACGTACCGGTAGTCCAGATTTTTTTTGTATATGCTTCTCGTGTATAGCTTCCCATGACCCTCTTCGGATTGCGAATGCGTTTCGGACGTTTGCAAATAGGACGACGATGTTATTACGGCGATAACACGAATATCCTGATTTTTTCTTGTATTCTGATGGTAAACACGCAGGAGCCAGGTCAGCATATGACCGATCGAGATTAGTTTACGATAACATAAACTCGTCTCTGGATTAGATACAGTAATTCGCTTCTTGCTCGTTTCATCAAGGTGAGTAAAAAATTAATCAAGAGTTAATGGTCAAACTCGTTTTACTGGGATTAATTTTATAATACGAAAAAATACTAGAAATTGATTTATAAACTTATTAATTTGATATTGAAAATTTCGAAGAAATTAAAAATATTATTTTAAGAATTTAATAAATTTATATTCTTAAAGTCATTTAAGATATTTTAGTTTGTTTTTTTTTAGTTATTTCAAGGTAACATGAAATTCTTCTATAAGTGTATTTCCTGTTGCTTTATTTTTCCCCCATCTAGTTCGCAATTAAATAAACATATTTGAGTAAAAAAAATTGTTTTTCCGTTCAAAAAAATATCTTATCTCTGTACCCTTATCAATAAATCCTGTAATTTTCTTCATATCTAATCATCGTTCTATCTTTGAAATAATATATTCATTTTATCTCTCTTGATTTTGCTGTTTTATCTGTTAATCTTATCCATTTAGGTATTAATTAGTATCTTTTGACGATTGTTAATTAATCCGATGGTGATGCTATTTTCTGGTCATTGCGTAGCGAATGCGAGATAGGATAAATAAATCTCGATCTACCACTTATAGCTGTCTCTCTCTCTCTCTCTTTCTCTCTCTCTTTCTTTCTGCTGGAAAGTCGATGATCCTGTGTCGCGACGATATAGGAGGTTTAGGTCGTAGGAGGTTTCGTGGTGGATGTGCGATCGAGCTGTTGCTCTGATGCGGCTGCTGTCATGGTTGCTGCTGCTGGTGCGACCGTCGGTCGTAGAGCGGGTGTCCTTGGACAAGCTCGCGGATCGCCGGCCACCGGCAGTCAATGACCTAACATTCTTATATCCACACTGAGAGAGCTCGCTGCTGCTGCTGCTGCTGCTGTTGCTGCTGCTGCTGATGCTTGCTGTTGCGCCCGCCACGGCTGCTCATTCGCTTCCTTCGCCGCGGTTCGCTTCGCTTCGTTTCGCTTTGCCAGGCCTTATTCGTTATGTGCACAGGATTGGTGGCGCTGCCGTGGTGGTTCCCAAGTAACTTTTTTCCTAAGACCCCTTCTGCATAGGTTTGTAAAGTTGTAAATACATTTATAATTGATTCTGCAATAACCATAAATTGGTATTTTAACAAAATTTCTAAAAAAGTAAATCATAAGTAGAATTTTTGACATTGCTTCTTCATCATCTTTCACATTTCGCAAAACCACCTGCATCAGAAAGTATTTTCATTTTTTCGTCTTCATAGCATATGCAACCCCTTTAGGGATTTTTAGGTGCTTCAATTATGTTGAATCAAAGTGATAACATATTGAAATTTTGATAGAAGTTGAACAACTATTTCCAAAAATAGAGAAAAACCAAAATATTATCTGCATCTCTTATTGGACTAATAAAGCCATGAAAATAGTGCGAAATCCTGTGGCTAAACGTCCATGAAAGCACGGAACCCGGTTGCTTTTCCCGGAAGGGCTATAACAGCCGCGTTTCGAAACCTCGGTCACTCGCTCTCGTCGCCCTTGGCAATTACATGAACAGTGTCGTCGCGTTTAAACGCGAGGACGTAATTTGCCAATCGATTGCTGAGCAATTATCCGGACTTTACGAGAGGTCATAATAATCCGCAAGAGAAATGTATATTGCAAGTAACGATATAACGGAGGGTCGCCCGCAACCCTCAACTGCGAAGGGTTTCCGGTACTGTCTGTCCAACTACTTTACTCCAGTTATATAATATCCCAGTAACCGCGTTTTATTTTCCACTTTAGCGCAGTTCAGTATATTGACGCTGGTGTAAAATTGAATAGAATTAACTGGAGCAAGGGGAGCCGCACGATTATACCGAGGAAAAAGGAATTACGTGTCACGGAAATTGGGTCGACTATTGGCAAAAGGTACGTCGGAAGAAAAATCGCGACACACAATTACTTTCAGAGGTTGTCCAAGCGGATTTTGAGAGTGAGCGTCATAAACACACCGGTACTGTTTGTACTTTCAATTTTGACGCCGGGCTTTCGTGTACATATTAATCTTAAAACGGTACGTATGTACATTCGTGAATATATATACAAAATAAAGAAGAAATATCACGAGTTGCAGTCACGCTGTAATACGAAGAAAGAAGAATGAGCCAAACGTGAGTGTATTAAATCATTTTGTTCATTTTGTTTTTTGGAACTGAAAAAGTCATAAGTTGGAACTTAAATTGGAGTTCAAGTTTGAAATTAAACTTTGAACTTAACTTAGAACTTCACTTTGACCATAATTCTGTCTTCAATTTGCTTCTCTTTTCTCTACAATTTCACTGATTTCCTATCCTTCCATCGAATATTACATATAATGCTCGGTACACCAATGAAGCGAGCATTTTGCTGCGAGTTGAAGGGTGCGAAGCTTGGATACCCGGTTTTCCCAGCAGCAACAGCAAGAGCAGCGGTAATATTGCCACTACGAAGAGGACGACCACTACACGAGAAGTAGTAGAAGAAGAAGAAGAAGAAGAAGAAGGCGATGCCGAGAGGCAGACGAAGAAGAAGCCGATGAAGAGCCCAGTCGACGTGACGACGACGAGAGCCAAGTGCGTGCGGATTTACCGTTCGCAGAATGCTCAACCTGCGTCGTTCTTTTCCTTCCCTCTCTCTCTCTCTCTCTTTCTCTCTTGTATATCTTTCACGACACACTCATTCCCGTGAGTTTTTATCGTCAGAAGCCGGTGCACCGGATGAACGAGGGAATTGCACGCGTTCACTGATCTTCGCGTCCTAGACGTGTCGTTGGCGGCCGTCGCAACGATGAAGAACGGCCATGAAGGTCGAGAATCATGTCGGGTTAAACGCTAAAAGAAACTTGAAGATCAGAGCGCGTCTGTGGCATCAAAAAGTACGCAAAGACAAGTTTTAACGTCCTGCTTTAATGTTTTCAATTTACTTCACGACAATATTAATTTAATTATTTTATATAACAAATTTAATATTCGATATCAAATACGTCGATACTCATTTCCCATTTTGTAGGAATGAATCTTAGGATTCCATATTTTTAAATCATTATTGAGATAGTCTTGAAGAATGGTGTGTGGGAGATTCGGCGATGACGACCAGTTTTGAAAAAGTACTATTTCCTTTTTTACGTTTTGCACTTCGGTTGGGGCCTCTTCAGAAATTTTTATTAATATTCAGCTCTCATATTGTGTTCCCCAGTGACCGGGCTTTCTGATCGTCGTTGGACAGGGAGATTCTTAAAAGCGGAGATCCTTTGCTTAATACAGTTTGTTCTTATTGTTAAAACTATAAAAATAGTATAGTACAGTAGTTTTGAAATATCATGTCATTCAGTCTACAATTAATTTCCAACTAGAGTTTTTTTTTTGTTGCAGTGCAAATTTGGTTAATAAAATAAAAGTAAAAATAAATAGCGCAGGAAAAAATGTATAAAAATATTGAGCGTTGCATTTATATTCTATGCATTTTTCCCGTATCGCTATATTTCCTTTAACGCAGTTTCACGATCGTCCAGCATTCTGCGTTCGGGACTGCTTTCCAGGAGAAGCCGAAGAGCAGCTCGGCAAAGCGTTGCGCACCGCATCGGCGGTGGCCTTGACCGCTCTCTCCAGCCAGTTCTTCGCCAAGAACTCTGGCCAAGGTATACGTATGAACTATACGCGTAAGCGTAACACACCTCATCGCGGGAGAGCGATACTACTACTCACACGTGTAGCCCTAACAGTCTGTGGTATATTTATATATGGGGCATTCCACCTGGTTTCGACAGATTTAAAAAAATCTGAAACGATTCGAAGATACATAGAGGGTGTATGTTAAGTATTGGTTGATCCATGGAGAATAAATAGGTTACATCATGCTGAGTAAAAAAGAATTTGGGCTCAAAGTCGAAAGATCAAAATTGGCGGAGATGTTGGCGGACCGCAGAACCTGGATACATGTGAGTCGCTGGAAGCCCCGATCTCGATCCGCTAGTCAACCAACAAATCAAGCCATTTTTTTCTTATTTTCCTGCTAGATTTACGTAATCGGAAATTCTACTCGTATTTGTCTCGTGCAACATAAGCTACAGAGAAATATGACAAAATTAGAACTGGCCGACAAATCTGTGAACGCTTTGAGGTTCGACTGCGGTGCTCTCGAAGAATTCCACGCTGGGAATGAGACAGCGAAAAGTGCATGTACCAAGAGTGCATGCCCCACGAGTTGCAGTTGGTCCAAGCTGGAAGTGCATATCGGAATGCAAAACGGGCGTGGCGCGCGCTCGATCCAAACGTCTTACTGACTCACATGCAGTATGGATACCGCGGCTCGAGCTGCAAACAGGAGAATATAATATACATGAGCTACTGCAATGGCATGCGGCAGAATATAGCAAAGAGATTAGATGGAGAGAGAGAGAGAGAGAGGAAACGAGATGAAACAACGGCAAATCCCGAGAGAGTGTCACACTGGACTCTGGCTTCTTCCATCACGTAGGAGTCCAGCAAAACGGGCGTTTGGAATTTCCTCAAAGTTGTCGCTCGCTATACGGCTAAGAATTATTGTGTGAGCCGGCGTTGACTAGTACAGTGGAAAATATATTCCACGAGCTGATAGTTACCTATGCGCTTATAACCCAGATCGTTTTTCCACCTCCGGCGATGTAATGCTAATATCGCCCGTGGAGCCTTGATCTTGAGATCACGTTCGCCACGAGTGATACATCCGAGTATACTGGCCAACGAGAGCTTGTTTGTGTTTCTACTATATATGAGGAGAACCTCCGCCAATCCGATGACTTTTGCGCAATGTCCAACTCGTGGCAAATCTCGTGTGTATAAGCTTTGAATGTCATTGCCACGGCAACAACAACAACAACCGTCATATTTGTTTCTATTATCAGGTCACGGATTTTCACTGTAAAAAAAAAACTAACAGTTTAATTTTTTCCTGACTGTTCTAAAAGTTTTCTGGATAAGAGAAGTAACGAAATCTCAATTTTGGTAACACTTTTTTTTATGAAAACAAAAAAAAATTCTGCGTTCATTTTGCAAAAATAAACAAAGCATTTCTTTGCTGAGAAAAAAATCACTATAATTAAATCATCGTTATAGAGAATATTTAAATTGATTTACAACTGTTCAACAGTTTACCTTTTTTTTTGTTTTTCAGTGTTCTAAAAGTGCAAGTTCCATGAATTATCTATTTTTTTAAAATACTACAGCAATATGACCGTGAATGATTTAATCCGCGCCGCAGTGTCGTGGTATGCAAGATATCACGTTCACGGTCGCCAGAAATTGTGTTCCCGCACGACGGGAATCAGCTTCGTGATCCGAGCTACATTATAATCCGGTAGGTTATAATCTCGCGTTAATTCAAATCTCGTGGATCGTATCGCGAGATAATATGCCTGGTTTGTGACCGGTGGGGGAAAAACTCGCGGAAAGAAGTGCAGGGGGAAAAAGTATCCACACAGTCGTATAATATATATATAGGGCATTCCACCTGGTTTCGACCTGGCTCGGGTCCAAATGTGTCCGCAATTTTTTCTATGATTGACGTAACTCTAAAAAGCACTAATTTATATTTTTTTTACTTTTTCTCACGCGATTTCAACTATCTATGATTTTTTAAAACAGATTATCGAAAGACCCAGGTTGAAACCAGGTGGAATGCCCCATGTATAGCATAACGTCATCAGGACGAAGAAGTGGCGGAAGGTTGGACACACCGCGACGTGCGCGAGGCTCGCAGGGGGGGGGGGGTCAGGACACTTGTTTACTCGGGCAAACTTGGCCCCGTTTTCGGTCGTCCACCTTTTCCACGACTAATTCGCTTGACTTCCTTGTTACCCTGGTAGTCCCGAGTTCCTCGTCGCCACGCTCTTCGACTCCTCGGCGACTTCCTCGACCTCGGCTTAGCCAAGAAACTTCCCGAGCTCACGTAGGCCAATATCAAAAGAACGCTAACCATTACCGTGAAACATAAGCAACAAAAAAAAGCAACGAAAAAAAAATGGCAACTTTACCACGAGCATTCTCTTTTAATTCGTCTACTTTTTTCTGAGCCTCTCGGATATTTCTTATAATGACTTCCATTATTTTTTGCTTCCTCGCGGAGGCAAGTTTGTTTTTATGAAATTTCTTTTTCCCGAGATTTCTATGTCAACTTAAAAAAGTCAAGAAAAATGATTTATAAAAAGTATCCAAAAGTGTGTGTAAAAAATTATGATTATTTTTCTCAATAATACAATCTATCCAGTAAAAAATTTCAAAACTATTGTATTCAAAAGTTCATGAAAAATATATTATTTTCACCTGGTACTTTCTTGATCAATTTTCTCTTCGAAAAATATGATTGAAACAAAGCATCTGACAATTTTTTTGCCCAAAAGTTAAATCTGAAATAATGTACTCTCAAGTAGCAAATTCGTTTAATTATCAGAAATATCTGAGAGGGTTAGAACAAAAAATGGCTATATTAAGAGAATACATGACATGTACTATATACGTACAATGATAAATACGTATTAGGTAAAGAACCGTCGATAGAGCATCGATAAAAATCATCGCACGAGATATAATTATAGCTCGTTAATTGCACGTGGAATATTATTTGATATTTATGAGCCTACCAAGATATCCGAGTTTAATTATGATTTAGAGTAATTTCAGCGATTTGTCTATCTACGCCTCTATATCGATATACTTGTAGTTGTATGTCCAAGACACGAACGACACCTACGCACGACCTCAAAGCATGAATCTCAGTCAATCGGGCACGAAGTGATTTGCGTCTTGGCGAGCTCGTGGCTCGCGAGAAATCTTGTTGTCTTTTTTCTTTTTCGCTCGGTTTGTAACGTCGTTGTGACGAGCCACCCACCACCATCACCAGCAATGGCAGTGAACTAGAATCGTAATACAAAATACTTCGTGACGGATTTGTCATTCCTCTGGAATTTTTACTACGGAACGCCAACAGTGCCATAAGTATCATAACAGTCTTCAGGGTATAGCCTCGTTTGCGATTTTATGTGTGTGTTTCACTGTTCTGTTTACGCGTTTCACGCTACTAATTGCACCGAGACAGTCGATTCATCATCCAAGCTAATTTAGTTTTGGTTTATGTATTTGGGGTATTTCCCAAACAATTTAAGGCAAAAAAAGATTTTTTCAAGGACCCAAGTGCGTTGACTTGGAATGCCCTGTATACAGGGTGAGGGACATAATGTGTTACAGATACATGTTCCATTTAAAAAAGTGGAGTTGACCTTGACGTAGCTTCAGCGCCTCCACCAATAAAAAAAAAAAAAAAGAACATTGAAACTTTTGTCTGAAACATTTTTGGATATGATCAATAGTTTGAGTGCTATTGCTGTGTAACAATTTATGTGTATTTTCGACGAGTCAAGACGATGAAAGTACAAGATAATTCATAATAGTTGTGCCTCTGTCTCGACTCGAACCGGAACTTAATGACTTTAAATAAAGAAAATGAACATTCAAGAGACATTAACTGCGCGTGCATTGAAGATATAATTTCGTTGTATAATCAATGACCGCGTAATGTCTTCGTTAACCAAACGAGGTAGCTGATAATTATACGTAGAAAGATATAGGTAATTATCCGTGTGTCTTGCTTCGATAATCAATTTTGGATGACTATAGAGAGCATTCAGTCGACTACAAGAGAGACCCTTAGGCACTGATGAGCCGAGCAATTGCTATTGGCATCAAGAATCTCGTCCAAGAATGCCTTCAAAAGCTCCCTATTGCCAATCTCTTTCTCTCTCTCACCTTTAGAAGATCTTGTTTCAAACGTGTTTATTCACAGTCGTTGTTTTACTTTTATCGCTTTGATACTTCTCACTTTAAAGTCTTAGATGCGGTGATATGCAAAAACAGAGGCGCGGATATAGAAAAGTTGCAATTTTCTGCCTGTGAAATTGGAGTTTGCGTGCGGTCTCTCTTGAATGAATATATAACAGCCGAGTACGTGATGGAAGAGGAGCTCTCGAACGTGCAGGCAGAATAGGACATTCACGCCGGGGATTCAACGGAGTGGAGTAGATTTTGTAGCAGCCAGATTATGGGTTGAAGTCTACTAGATGAAAAAAAAAAAAACAAAAACAAAAATCTTTTGAACGATGTGTGAATGATGATACTAATTTTCACGAATAATTTTCTTGCCTTTTAGGTCCCTCGGACGACTGAGGACCCAAGTCGAAATATAGAACCTCCAAATACCCTTCATTGACTTCAAATGGGTAAAATATACCACTTTCAGAGGGTTACCGAAGGGTCTGGAAACCTCGTCTCACTCCGCATAACCTAATCACAGGTTAAAACATTAACAAATCACTCTACGATACTCTCCGTTCACTCCAATTGGGTAATAAATGCAATTTCCGGAGGCTCTGCCGAGGGTTTTGGCACTCCGCTTACCGTAAATTGAGGGTGAATGGAGGGTCTAAATTTCAACTCGGGGAATTGCAGTAAAAGTGCAATTCATGACGAGCAATTTTATAAACTTATAGCTAATTTACTAACTGTGGGATTGCTGTGGCCAATACAGATTAAATTGTTAATTTCCGTTGTATAGAATATTTTTATACAAAAAATAAGCACCGGCACTCCGATTACAGACACACACCTTATTTTTTTTTTTAACTGTGTGTGACTGTTAATTCTCGGAAGGTACGAGACAATGATTCTTCAAAGTCGAAGGAATGCTGAAGTACTCGAGTACTGTAAACTCGGAATATTCATAAATATTCCAATTAACTTGAACAACAGTATATATGCGCAAGCCCACAGCGATCATTGTCTACCGCATAGTTCATTAATAACCCTGACGCATGTGAGCGTCTAAGATATAAACGCACAAACACACACCCCGTCAGCGTCCTTGACTTTAAGAAATAATAAGATTCCGCAATATATCTATGTATACCATCGTATCCAGTATCGTGAAATTAACACACCCGCCTTTGATAAATGAAACCCGGACAGTTGGATATTATGCATCGTGTCTTGTCATGACATATTACAGCCTTGTGGCGGAAAAGAAGAAGAAAAAAAATCCAATTTATTCATATTAAATTATGCATAAGTGGAGTAAATTCATCATCGAGTTCGATGGGAATTAGGATAATAAAACGAAGATTAGAGATTTGAAAAAAAAAAAAAGAAAAGAAATACAAAATGGAAATTGCTTCTGATTTTTTTATTTCCACAAAGCTGCTTCGATGAGGAAGTATGTTGATTAAAAAAAAACATACTAAGCATACGAATTCATACGAACGATCAACCTATAGCTTCGTCTCGATCTAGCGTTATACGACAGAGCGTGATACGAAGGAAAAACGTATCGCAGAAAAGTGGCTACCAAGATGGCGGTCTCGGGTGTACGCGGAGCGCCCGAGTGGTGCGCCTCGTGGCATGGAATCTGATACTTATTACCTCACCGCGTAGCCGTGGCAGTGACAGTGGCCGCCTCTTATCCTCCTCTCGCAGAGGGGCCTCGGTCAGCCGCGAGAACGCCGTACGTTCTCCTTCTCGTCTTTCTCCTATTGCCGCCTCTATACACACTCAACCTTCTACGTGTATACCCTCCTTCTTCTTCTTCTTCTTCTCCTCCCGGCCGAGAGTCGCGGTCGCCCACGGCAACAACTCCACACTGCCTCCACGAAGCCAGGCGTCGTCGTCCTGATCGCTGCTACGACACGCTTCTTCCCTTCTCCACAGAATCCACTGGCTAGCTTCTATGTATCCCCAAGAAAATCTTTCGAATATATTGAACTTGCGATCATATTTATTTTCACGTTGGATTGTTCGATTCCCTTTCACTACTCTCCAATGCATGTAAAAATGATTGATTGTACTGTTTCACGCTGAGTGCATTCTAAACATTGATCACTAAATTGTATTCTTAAACGATTTTTTATAAACTTGTGTATGGAGCAAGAGCTTTACTAACGTGTACTTCAGAATGATGATCTTTTTTTTTATATCATGTTTTGAACATTTATTTTAATGATATGTATTCAATCGTTTTTTTTTTTTTTTTCATTTTTCAGGTAAAGTGTCTGAAGGAGTGGAGATTTTGAATTGGATTTCAATACCAAAACTACATTTTATATGTAGAAGGGACAGACTAAATTTCAATGTGATCCACAAGTTTTTACAAAAATTATCGTCCAATTATCGTCTCCTCCAAGAACAGAACACGTGGACCATAGAGTCAAGTGAATAAAGTAATATATTTAAAAAAATGAAAAAAAAAGAGTGGGAGAAATAAACACAGTCCCACACACTACTCGTCACAAATAAAAAGTAAAATACACAAGACATATTACGTAAGTAATTTTAAGAATAAATTATTGAAGTTAAGATATCTATAAATTATAAATTACGACAAAGAAAAATACCACCGTAGTAAACATAGTAAAATTAAAAACGAAAAATAATTAACAAGGAATTTACCATCTTCTGTACTACATTTATCTTATATTTTGTTTATTTATTTAAAAAATGTATGCCAAAAATATTTTATATTTTGTTTATAGAAAGTAACTGATAAAGAAGAAAAGAGTGAACAGGACCCAGATCAGGATCGAAAC
Source organism: Perithous albicinctus (assembly GCA_964016905.1). Classification (NCBI taxonomy): domain Eukaryota; kingdom Metazoa; phylum Arthropoda; class Insecta; order Hymenoptera; family Ichneumonidae; genus Perithous; species Perithous albicinctus. The sequence continues at coordinate 8,504,498 of OZ024702.1, read as the reverse complement.
CAAATTAAATAAAGCCCCTCCATCAATTTTCATATTCCGGCCACAACAATTAACAAAAAAGAAATGAATGAATGCTTTTTTTGGAATCTCAGACCCTCAAGACGTCTATTTCTATTAAAAAATTAAATAAAAAAAATAGCGATTAAAAAAAATGTTCGTGTGTTAATGCGAAATGTTTTGTCTACTAGTTTTTTCCGGTGAGGATGCGCAATTGAGCCTAGTGAAGATCCTTGTCATAGAGTGCACACAGGTTAGTGCTAGCCATGAAAACTTGAGTCTGACTCTCTAGTCAAGCACCTCTATTCTTCCTCTTCGTGGTGATGGCGCGCTCAACAAGCGAGAAAGATCCGAGAGAAGGAAGGTGAGAGAGGGAGTCGCGAGCGGAGAGCAGCAAGACTCGCACGGCATCAGGACATTCACCTTTCGACGCGCTCGCCATGGTTGCATCGCTGGCTGTTGCTGCCATCCGAGAAGCACACCGCCAAGTTGCTCTTCGACGCCGTGGTGGCCGCCATTACACAATCGTGCTCGTCGTCGAGTGTACCGCGAGGCTGTCCGCGGTTCTCCAGCAGCCATCTTGGTGAACCAGCCAGCATAGATGCGAAATATATGCAAAGATATTGTCTCAAAAATCAAGAGCGAATTTATATTCTTAGATTCATTCGATTTTCAATTATTTCTTTTAATCGCTAATATTGGAAGCAGAGTAAAATAATAAAATTTTGAGTTCCTTCGGTTGAGTGGTTCTAAACCATTTTTAATATACCCGCTTTTTCTGAATCATTTTACTCGACATTCCAGACCATTTTGAGAATACTGGCACGAAAATCTCCAAGTATTTTAATTGATAATTAAATACTGTATAATTTTCATTGTCGAGCAATTTGAGTTTCATTGATTTCTTCAATGAACCAGGATTCTCGCTTGAATGACCACTAAATCAAGTCACTGGACTCTCGCTTAGAATCTTTGTGAACTTGCGGAGCAGCATGCCTTTGGGCTCCTTCACAGAGTTTTTGTTCTCGGTTCGTTGGTGCTTTCGAGCGATAACAATTTCACGAGAGATTCTCGCATCGTCGACTTTGCAGATGGTTACACCTTGTTGCGAGGCGTGAAGAGGATACCTCGGTGGAGGATCTTACAATCGAAAAGGCAGAGAGAACAGGCACACCAGAAATATATATATATATATTTCCTATAATAAAGACTCGAATAAATTCATGTAGTCTAGTACGGCGAGTCGCTTTCAGAGGTCTAGGTTTCTCGTGTCGTGATCTTGAACCTGGCCGAGTGGCACTGCAAGAAAATAGCATTGCAAGACTTTCGCCCACGTATATATATATATATTTAGAAGGTATATAGTCGTAGCTGAGAGGCTTATATAGCTTTACTCGGCCCAAATGACGTGACTAGTCTTACGAAACGAATAGAGTTGCTTGCCCTCTTCGATCAACGAAATACATAGACTAAGGGTCGATGAACCTTCTACGAGAGAGCCTCGAACTCTCATCTACGTGGTATTGGTTCCATAGACGCGGTGTACTATATTTAGTAACAGAGAAAATCAGGACGCGAGAGCCCTTTCTCTTCGAGAATACCGAGAGGCATAGCCCGGGGACCTCAAGGCACTATTGATGATGAGAGTTTATCCAATGCCGGGTACCTTGAAAAAATTACAAAAATTATAAATGATTAAAATGCACATATTTATAAGATCTTAACTAAATCCAGTTTTTCAACGTTTTGGACCACTCCGAGTGTCCTGGCACGAAAATCAAACAAAGCTTTCGATAACAACTCCGCTGTTCTCTATTATTCTTTAACTTCACAATTGTTCAACTCCGCTCATTGTCCCAGTGGATTTATTACGATTCGGGATTGTACGAGAGATAAAGTGAGTCTCGGAGCACAGCGCAAAGGAGGCTTTGGAGCAGTGCAAAGAGTTTGGCGAAGGCGAGAAAGGAGAAGAAGAAGAAGAAGAAGAATTGGAGAACGAAAGACTCGACGATTCTCTCGAAGGATTCCGCAACATGGCGTTGCGATCCTCTTCGATCTCAGGTTTTACTCTTTCTCGCATAGTGAAAAAGCCTTTTTGTACGATTTCCGAGCTACCGAGGAGACCCCAATGCTCTCCAGCTCTTCGCTATACAATCGAATTGGTTCCAACAACGAGGGAGCGCGATCGAGCGAAAAGCCGGAGAGCGACTTCGACAAGCGCAGCGCAGAACGAAACTGCGAAGCGTATACAGCTCTCGCATCAAGCCGCACAGAGTGCTATTCGCTCCTAAGAGAAATAGCGAAATTCCTTCGCGTATAGCACCCTAGACTGATGATAGCGGACACGGACCTATGGCTTATAACTCTCCAGCGGGGCAGCGAAGTTGTTCGAGTTGAACGTGAACATCCGGCGAACACGTAATATCTATCATAATTTCTATGAAGAGCAACGGCGGGAGCTCAAGCAATAACACACGCGAGACATACAACTTCGGAACATGTTATCATGTATATGCAAAATAAATAAAAAAAAAAAAAAAGAGAGGACGCCTTTAAAAAAAGTTGCTTGAGTCAAAGGTGGTAATTTTTGTCGGAGGTAATAATAATAATAATAGCAAATAAATAATGTATCATGTTTCTGGAAAATAGGGGAGTGTCTGGAGTTAGCCAAGCTGGACCACCACTACATCTCAAGTGAGAATGTATACTTGAATCACTGGCATAATTATTTTGATTGAGGGCTTGAGGAAACTTCTATCGTGTTATAAATAGTCGACCAATGCACGGTTGAATATTTTCTCACAAAAATTTCACTTCAACAAAGGTTCTTGACTTTTTGACAGCCAAAGAATATTTACACTTTATTCGGGCTGTACATTCGCCAATAGTTTTCGATGCTTCTAAATAGCGTAAGTATTCGAGTCGTGGCGCTTCCTTGTTGGCCGCGAGCCCGCAATTGCTCCGTGCGACATTCAAGCACGTAGCCACCGAAAGAATAGTATAAACCACCACGCTATATACTATATGTATACATATACTGCATGCATGCTTGGGATGGTACTACGGTGCGTGGCGACTCTCACGTTTCCTTCAAAATACGCAGCAGGGTTTTTTCTCGTTCGTGTTACCAGCAATGGGAGGATTCATATTCTTTACCTTCTAGATATTGTCTTTACAATGAGCTCAAATGACGGAAAGGCGTTGGGAGCTATATAAGCTTCACCATGTACAGTTCGCTTGCGAGAAAATGATTGCAATCTGGCCATCTAGCGGCCGAGTACCAAACACCAAAATCGCGTACTCTTTCGTAGGAAGTTGTAATTTATTGGCAGGATTTTCTTTATTTGCCGATAAGTTAACACCTCGACTGAGTTGTAGAAAGTTTTTCTATAAATAAGTTGTAGTTTTTACAATAAATTATAATAAATAATGCGTCTTGTTCACGAAAAATGTTGTACGGGAAACCACGAGTTTTTAAGAAACATATAAGTATTAAATGTCGCGTACTTTATGGTAAAAATAAGTACTTTGTTGTTGAAATGGCGTTAGTGAGTTGTAGAATTCTTTCTGACAGGGACTTCCGTGACGCATAATATTACCTCGCGTGATTACGAAGCCACGTGAGATTTCACGGGCTACTGAAGCATTTTCAACCGCCAACACGAACCATAAGGTTCTAAGCCTCGGTTATAATACGGTGGACTGCCCTGTGTCTACATACCGGACTATAGAGACCAGTATGTGTACAGTGTATAAAAGGTACTTGTCGAGGAACTCGAGAGAGCCTGGCCAGAGCGGCCAGGCAGGCCGCTAAGGAACGATGGAACGCGCGCGATGCGTCGTCGCGTACGTAAGTAGGCCGGCTTCCTTGTCCCGTTACCGCACGACGAGGGACACGTGTAATAATAAGACATTACCCGCGTGGCTGGCTTGGCTTGCTTGCTGCTGCTGTGGCGTCTTGGCTCTCCACAGACTGGCCCCCAAGGAGCTTATCCTTCATGCATGCGGATATAAGAGACTCCTTCATCCTTCTCCTTTTATACTTCTTTTTGTCTTCTTATTACGCGTTGGCCGGTAAATAATTCCTTTTTTTTTTCAAATCCGGAAGTCACAGACGCAAGGATATTAATGAGTCAATGTCGAGGAAGAATGCAATTATCTTGAATATTCAGTGAATTTCATAAAGCTAGAAATAGTGGGAGGAGGGATTTATTATTTATGAAAGAAGTATTATAAAATTATCATAGGTATTGTGTATGCCAGAGAAAAGAAGCTGAGAGAGATTGGCTGATGTTATAGCACGCTACAGTTCTTCGTAATAATTGGTCGAGTAAGAAGAAAGCGGCCTTGCACTACTTTCTTTCACGCGTTAGATAACATCGACGGTAATACGTAGTTTTACTCGAGGCCGATGCTCTCACTCTACGCTATGCCGCGCGAAGGAGACTGGAGAACCGAGAGTAGCGTGTGGGTGTTACGGCGCGTTCAAGCTACGCGACGCGAGAAAGGTCTCGGTCAGATTTTACTTTGGAGCAAGAAATGATTTATCCCCACATTTTTCTGAAATATTTTCTTTCACTCAGAAAGGAAGAATCCATGAAAATATGTATTTTTAGTCATTTGTACTGAAGATTTCATTTCAATTCCTGATGAACTCGGAATTATACAGATTCTTTTCTAAAGAGCTCGTTGTCCATAAATTGGTGTCAATGGTTATTCGATGAGTCAACAATAAATTCTGTCGAAACAAGAATCTGTTGGAATTTCTCCAGGAAAGTTTTTTTCCACTTCACGTGGAATGCTCATCGATTTTTTTTAAAGAACTGTCTGAATAATAGAGTGAGGGTTTTGAAGGTTTCACTCAAGAAAAACTGAAATTATTTACAATTTCTATCTTTCCTGTGAATCTTTTTTTTCTTCATCGGATTTGGAAAACATTTTTGCAAATCGTTGCACAAATTTTGCCCGGTGGGCAGTTGGGACTAAAAAAGAATTTTCAGTGTTGCAACTCTTGAATTCGTGTATATAAAAATAAATTTCTTTGTTGACCGAAATTAAAGAAAAAAATATGGGGCTTTTAATCGAGATTCTGGAAATCCGTAGTTGCCAATTGAAACACTGCGGTGGGTTCAGTGGGTCAAGGCTGTAGAGAGAGTTTGGAAGAGTTTATAATCCATCTCTCTCTCTCTCCGACTCTTCAAGACAGCAGTGGCATCAAGAGCAACATCAAGTTGTAGGCAGCTGTACTCTTTCACCATGACGTGGAAAGAGAAGGTGCGGCCACACGATCCGGAGAGATGGTCCCTCTCAGACCTATACCACCGACGACGACGACGACGACGACGACGATGCCGAAGACGACGACCTCATCCGTAATATCCGTACCGTAACACTTTACCGAGCGAGCGGTCTTACGCGTTTTTTAAAAGAGTTACGTGAGTTGCGTCAGCGTCATTGGACAATCGACGAAAACCTTCCGAGCAAACTATGCCGTGCTATTATGTATAGCGCATACATATATACATATGACTGGAGGTAGGTGCGTGACTGCGGCGACAAACCGTTAGAAACCCGCCGACAAGTTCTCCTCTCTGTTTAGTGGACAAATTTGCGTGGCGTGCCAACACGAATAAGCGCTCGTTCTTTGGAAAGAGTTGTTAGACAGTATTTTACCATTGTGGTCTTAAGGCTTCTCTCCGCTTCTTTGCACAACTTTGTTTTCAAATGTTAATTCTCTCGACGTCGGAATTCACTTGGCTCTCGAAAAAATTCTTATTTTCGCAATTCTCCTGTAAAAGAGCTGGTGATTATTATTTTTTTTAATCTTAATGAGAATAGCTGTGTAATGAATCAGAAGAATATTATTACAGAGAAAGAGAGAGAGAGAGAGAGATGATATTTATGACATTCTTCAGTGAAGCCGGTGATAAACTTCAAGTGCGAGTGGAGACTTGAAGATTGTGATAAAAAAAGGAAAGAAAAGAAAAAGTGGTTCAATGATTTATGCAACTTAAATCTACCTACGTTCTGCTGCACGATGCGTAAAAAGACCGTCTCGCAATGCATCTCAATATATACGTTTTTCATCTGTTGGGATGTCGAACCGGTTTCCCGAATACGTATAAATCTCGATGAATCGTAAATCGATGAGAATTATTATTAGCCATTGGTTGTGAGACTGCTGGATGCCGTATTAGCGCTCATATTTGTCGTTTACTGTAACTTTTTCGTTTAAACATTAATAAGGAGAATGATTTAAATAAATGGAAAATTCATCGGCAAGGGTGGCTTTAATAGTGAGTTGAGTAGACAAGTAACACTGGCTTTCAATGGGCTGGAGCCTGGGACGGCAAAATTCTGTAGTTGTTTGGACAAGCTTTTTTATAGCCCTAGTCCATTACAAAATTGGATTGGATTTCAATACCAAAACTACATTTTATACATGGAAGACACAAATAAAATTTCACTGCAGTCTACAAGTTTTTACACAAAAATTTTTCTACAATATTTTTTTACTAGTTTTTTTACTCGTTTTTTACTTAACATTTTTTATCAATTTTTACATAAAAATCTGAAAGTTGACATTTTCTTGGATTGCAATACTTTCACTTTTATATACTTCGTATATGATGAGAAAGTAAAATTTGTATTCGCTCTTTTTGAATAAATGCTTCTTCAATTGGTGCCATCAATGACAAAACAAAAGATTTTCCTGACGGACGTTTCTTTAAACGACAGCGATAATGTTGCAGTTGGAGAAATGGAAAAGTTGAAGCAGAAATTGCATCGTTTGCAGATGCACGGTGAGAAGAAGAGGAGGAGAAAGAAGAAGGTAAGAGGGTCAAGCAGCGCACACGCAGTGGCTTGGGAACCACACTGGATCACTGGAACTCCCTCGAAGCAGCTAATACCGCTGGCCGCCCGCGTACTACACTGCCGCGGCGGCGGCGGCGGCGGCCACAACGCTGTCCCGCGGACCAGAGAGGAGCCTGCTGTTGCCGCCGCAAGACTTTATAAGTAGGCGAACGTAACTGTTTTATTAACCGTAAGCCGCGAGGTACGCTCTCCAAGAGTCGCGCGCTTGCTTATATAATCGAAAACACAGAGAGTGAAAATTGTGCGAGCGATCCTACTTTCGTTATCGGAGACCCAATGTTGACCTAATGTCGACCTAATTTCATCCACAGATTCTTCTCATCTCTGCATCCCTAAGAATTCGTTGCAAAGCTGATACGAATTAAAAAAAAAAAAATTAAATGCAATTAGTATCCTACATAGCACCAAAATATAACAATATTGCCAGAATATTTTGGAATATATCAACAATCTTATTGAAATACTAGGAGGCTATTGTGGTTCGGGCGCTTCACGGCCTCGCGGTTTTTTTTTGCAAATCGTCCGTAACCACTCCCGGCTCTCATATTCCTAAATCTTACGATGAGGCTCTCACAACCCTAATTTTTATATGTCCCCCTATAAGAATTGGGCTATGATTTTTAAAATAAATTCTCCGGTAAATCCGCTCCTTCCCGAAGCCCTGATTTTTCTAAGTCCTCCTATGAGACCACCTTCGCCCCTGATTTTTGTAGATCCCGTAATGAACTTCTCTGGCCCTAATTTTTGTAAGTCCCACTATTAGTAACATAAGTCCTGTTATTAGATCCCCAGGCGTGTGAGTGAGGGAGTGAGTAAATGTCTATAAGTGTCTTTGAGTGTCTGTGAGAGTATCTGTGAGTGTCTGTGAGTGCCTGTGAGAGTATCTGTGAGTGTCTGTGAGTGTTCGTGAGCATTTGTGAGTGCCTGTGTGAGTGTTTGTGAGTGTCTGTGATTGTCCAATGGATCTCAGAAATTTGTCCTTTATTATTATGTAGATTGCAGCGATCTTGCAATACTGCAGACCCAGATCGAAACCAGGTGGAATGCCCCATATATAAAATTCCAACAACGCTGCATAACATAACAAAATCTTTTAACAAAAGATGTATTAATGAAAATTAACAAATTAATTTTCCAACAGAATTCTAAGTATCGAAATTCAACGCTTGCAACGTGAATTCATTCTACATGATCGATCGACAGAAATTGCAGCGACCTTCCTCAATGTTGTTGTTTATCCTTTTTTTAAAATTTATTTCATTTAACGCCACAACAACTTTCTTCTCACTTTCATCCTCGGAAGTGCTCGCCCATCAGCACTCGCTTTCGTATACGTCCGTATAATATAGGTAGGTAGAGGTTCGTAAGCGGGCGCGCGGAATACGACGAATACGGTTTGGATAACGTTAGGGCGAACGGTACAGCGGTGAACTGTTATCCTGCGGACTGCGGCCGCCCGAGCGGGGACCCACTGGCCCAGCAAGCGCTCTCAGTTCGCTTAACAATGTTGTTTGGTCAAGAAGCTCTTCTTCACTCCGATAAGTTTGCCATCCAATCGATTTCACATATTTTGGTACAACTATAAATATTGTTTAAATAATACCATTTAAAATTTATAAAAAAAAAAAAAAAAAACAGAAATTACATGTGTAAAAGTGACGTGAACAGTTTCAGTGAGATTCCAATAATCAGCTCTGCCTTCCCTGACCCAAGGCAACAGAAAAACCATTTCAGGAATACACGATATTTTCATTTCTCACTGGTATAAAAGCGTTATTCATATTTCATGGACGAGTGTAACATTTTTATTGTACCGTCCTCTTACGGAATAGTTTTACGATCGTAAAACGGTACGTGCTCCAATTTTACATCGTTCATTCGCGCAAAGACCCTCGGTGAACTTCAAATACAAGTATAATAAATCGATTCCTATTGTACGTCAAGTCTGAGAGTGGGCGATGAGAATGCCTGTGAGAAACTTTGGGTCACGAGTTGCCTTTTTCTTTCCATTTTGCCTCTCGTTTTATTACATCTTCGCTAATAACTGGTGAAAAGGGTGGTTTCTTTTATTTACGAGTACGGAAAACAAACTGAACGAAAGGTTAATACGAAATTGTTTAGGCACGAAGGAAATTGCTCCAATTAAAATTGCAATTGTGATGGTCTCATTGCCACGATGACACATCTCGAAACTATTTCCTGGCAACGGTGAAACGCCTTTAGTCCTTTCCCTTTGGATATCCTCGGCGTTATATCATCTCCATAAAACTGTCCGACCTCTTTCGCGGGTTATATTTTTAGTGACCTTTTTCTCTCTCGTAAATGTTTTAAATTAGGTCGAGTGAGCCGCTCTCACTGCTTCGTTTTGAATATTTTTCGGAGCTTGTGAACGCTGAAGAAGCGACAGACTGTAAACAAATAATAAAAAGAGTAGCGGTAACAACCTTTGACCAGGTAAATGTATCTACAGTTTACCTCGTTTTTATTTTACGAGGCTTTAACAAAAGAGAAAAATAGATGGATCTTGATGAGTGTAATATAAAAAGGGTGCTTTTTCATGAAGAAACAATGTAGGTTTCCGCAAATTCGTGGAAAACACCTACGACCTCTCGTAAATAATTGAACTTCCAAGAATGATTTTACGATTAGTGCTATGGAAAATTGGAGCACACCGGCAAAAGCCAATTTTCTATTTGAAGGTAAACGATCTCCCAACTTCGACCAGTCTTTGCGAAATATAGTTGTCGACAGACTCTACATTTTTTTAAATTTTCAAAAAAATCTTATATCAAATATTCTCTTTGTAGTACTTTATGCACGTTTCCAAAGTTTTAGACTTTTTTTTTGTCAAATATTTCTAAAATACCAACGTTGAATATTAATTCGTCCTTATAAAAATGTAATAAAATGGTGTTCACGGGCAAATTTAGACTACCTTAATATACACAAATATATTATACACCATGTATGCAATTTAATATCCTGCGAGTTCGAAAGGAAGTTGTCTTGATTCGCCCGCGGGCAAAAAGGAGATGAGGTTGACCGACGAAACAATCGTTATCCTGGCAGAGTCTTTCGCCTCTCCCTATATCTCATCTCTGATGATTATTGGGTTTGTCGGCATCACGACCGGATGATGGAACGAAGACTGCCGCCTGGAACGAGGAAGTAACTCCGCGTGTATAACAAGCATATCTAATACAGAGACAAGAAGACATTATGAGAATTGTAAGAATGAGCAACAACACATCTAAAGGCTTGTATATGACTGACGACGCCACGTTTCCTCTCGTCACATTATATACTTTTTTTTTAACAATGTGCGTAATAATTCAATGTCACTCAAGATGGAATGCACATTATACACAAAGCAACCAATATAAATATGGCAATTAAGAAAAAAAAAAAACAACCGCAGATATAAACACTTGGCAACATACCTATGAGGATTTTAATTACGTCCCGCGCATCATAATCAATAATCGAATCGTGTACGACCAATCTCTTAACTGGATGCTCAAAACTGTTCGATAATCGAGTCTCGTAATCGGCAAAGGCAATCGCCCTGTGAGAATTTTCAGCTCGGATATATCGTATAATAACAGAGGGCGATTGGCCGAATTCGAGGGCGACTGAATTCTGAATTCCTTAGGCCTCGGCCACCATTACCATCTCTCGGTTATTTTATCGTGTTTTTTTCCTGCTTCTTACGTAGTTCTTCGTGGTACCTGCCGCAGGTTACGAAGACGGTGTGGGATGTGTTTGTGTAGGGGAGAGGGGAGAGGAGACACGGTATATTCGCGTTGCTGGGTCTCTGGTGCTCGACGACGACGACGATATCCTCCAGAGAGGACGACGCGAGAAACAGAAGGAGATAGGAATATTACGACGAAGAGGCAGAAGAAGAAGGTTGGAGAGAAAGGAGAAGAGAATAGTTGAGTCGCCGGGCCGAGAACCGTGCCCGGACAACGCTCCCGTAGCGTTGGGGCCAACTAACGGTCCAAACCACCACCACTAACCATGCATCACCGACGCCAACTATTACCAGGAGAACCGGAGAACCGAGCACACAGGGATTGTGCCGCGTAACCACCACCTCCGCTTCTCTCGAGACATGGTCCTCTCTCGTCATCGGCAACCTCGTCCTCCACACCTACCCCTCCTTCTCCTCCCCCGCGCCGCCTCTAAGTTTCTTCCTCCTCTTTTCTTTCACTTCGTTCTTCCTGCAATCTTCTAGCATAATGTTTTTCTTGCTCTTCTCTTTGCTTATCAACTGACACTTTTCGTCTTACTCTGTTCCCTCACGTAGATATTGCTGGCGAGTTCTTGTATACGAAGGAATCACGTATAAGGCGGTAGAACGAAGAGCCGAGAGAACGTGCCGAAATGGATGGCCGAAGGTCGAGGCCATCAGAAGAATGGAGAGAGAGCAGAGCTGAGATGAACGAGCCTCCTCTTCGCTGAAGGAACGAAGAATTGGCCGACGGTATAATGGCCGCACGTGTGTAATTGCTCTTACACAGTCGTGCGGGGATTTGATGGCCACTCTAGATCTCTTTTGGTATAATCGCTGATCAGTTCAACGTGCATCAGATTTTTGATAGATGCGGTTCTGGTTCGTCCGTAGGATAATTCGCCTGGAGTGTCGGCTAAGCTATTTTCAGTGCACAGTTGTGTTTAATCTGTCTTAAGGTAGCTATAGCAGTCCAGTTGAGTCATCAAAATCACTGTCTTGAAAAAAAAATTGGTTTAAGCCTAAAAATGCATATATTTGGTACAGTTTGATTCGGCACGTGCTCAAACTTACAGAAACATATGTGAATACCAATATATTGATTCGATTTATGCGAAATCAATTGATAATCGAGTGTCTTGATCGCAGGTACCAACTTCGTATAGTCAAAAAATACCTTTGATATGAACAAGAGAGAAAGAAAAATCGGCGTTTGACCGTCAATAAATATCGATAACAAACATAAAAAATGGTTCCTGCAATAATAAGTCATTACGCATGACAATAAAATATATTTAATTAATATCTTAATTGCGAGTGAAACACGTTGGTGTGGTTGCCCTCACTGCAAAGACAATTCTTAATGCCAATATTCTCAACAAATGACAATACTGCCACACAGCAATTTGCAATTTTTTCGTACTTTTCTCTAGCAGTTTTGAAATCTCCATCTTTTTGAAATGATAAAAAAAAATGTGTTATATTTTGTAAGATCTTTTTGAGTTTATTTTTTTAAGTTTAAAAAATGGTTGCTTTTGTTTTTTTTTTAGAAAACTTGTATCTCAGAAACAAAGGGCTTGAAAAATTCTTTAAAAAATCTGGAATGAATTTTTCAACACGTACTTGTGTATAAAAAAAATTACGGGCAAATATAAGACATCGCCGTCAAAAGTTGATCGAGATCTCGTTGAATGCCCCATATATAAGGTCTGACCAATTCGGTAATCCTTTGACCCTGACCTCTACCGATTTGTCCCAATATTTTGTATTTAACGGTATTTGTTGAAACAATCTGATTTTCTTTTCTTCAAAACCCAATATTTTTGTACAATTTTTGAAATATTTACATTCTTTTAAAAAATCAGAATTTTTTTTTCAAAATTCAATATTTTTGTACAAATTATTTTGTTTTCGCCGTCCAATTTCTTTGTACAATTATTTGTCGTTTCAATATTAATGTATGAATATTTTGACAACAGTGTCTTCCCAATTAATGACAAACTTTTAGCAATTAACATAAAGTTAGGTTGACTTGGTTGGCGCGCTATTGTCGCTCGCTTGACGAGAATCGCCCCTTTACCAAGTTTCACTCACTTGTAACATTAATATTATTTTTATTATATGGGCAGACCACTTTTTTCTTGCACTAAAATGTTCAGCATCCTTCAGTTTGCAAGAACATACATTTTTTTCTCCGAATCTTTAATTTGCATGGTAGAAAAATCTCTTGAATAGCGATTTTTAACGCTTTTTGTATATTACTCTATGTATAATATGGCAACTTTAGAAGCTTATATCTCTGTAACTGAATGGTTAATCATTTTTAAATTGCAATAAAAAACGTGTTTCATCGTGCGGAACAACATACTTTTAAGACAAACGTTAATCTTTGAATTGGCCTAATGCTATATCTTAAAAAAAAGTGTAATTGTACGTAAAAATATATATTTCACCCTGAGAAATGGATTTACTTGAATCAAACATGAAATTTTATTTGCATTGAATAGAATTTCTTTAAAACACATATAAAATATAGTTGAATTTAATAAATCCTATTAGGCCGGCGTTTTAAGGAATAGTTTTTTTTAATTGAATAATAATCAAAATTTTAGTATCGTTGGACTCGCTTCACGATAATGTTTCCATTTATTTCCGAAATTAATTAATAACCAAGTTGTTCTTGATCCCAAGTTACCAACTTCTTATAGGCTCAAAATATTTTTGATAAAAATGGCAGAGTGTTTAAAAAAACGGTTTAATAAATTTTAATACCAATATAAAGAATAGTTTTCTATTTTGTATATTTATTATTATTTCATAAAATAATAATATAAAAAATAATATATGCTCGTGACATGAAAATGTATTTAATTGATATCTTAATCACGAGTGGAACACGCTTTTGCTGTTGCCAACACTACGAACCGTTTATTCACAGCTGTTTTGCAAGGCCCCTTTTTTACGCCATTTTAACAGATGGCAACAATTTCGTATTTGTTGTAAAAATTCATTCTACAATTATTCGTCCTTTCAATAATAATTTAAGGTTGGGCTCACTGGGTTGACGTATGGCACGCTGCTCTTCGCACGCTTGACGATAAATGCTCTTTGGCAAAGTTTCTCTAATTTCATGCATCAAATGACATTTTTGTAACACATGTATAAAATTACAGCATTTTGTGTCTACAAAGTATGGCGTAAGTGGCGCTTGTTAGGATGGACGGAAAAGTGAATACACGCATGAGCCGGCGTCTTTTCACATATACACGCTGCTAGAAACATCCTTTTGAATTTTTCATCAAAAGCATCAAAAGTCGAACTTTTAACAGCAGGCGTGATTGAAATTCTTGAAAGTAGCGAAAGATTTTTCATTTTTTTTTAAATTAAATTAACTGACTAGCAGTTTCATCGATATTTGACAAATGTACAAATTTAAAAGATTTAACACGAACTGTAATTGTTGTTCATTTATCCATAGATTATTTATAAAATCGTTTTAAAAGAAATTGAAAAAAAAAAACAATTCAAAAACGCGTAGAAATCTACTTAATTATTTTTTTAGTACAACTAATAATGTATTCATTTTATTTCCCCTTTTCAAGGTTATTAATGAACCTTAATTTTTTTCAGAATTTTTTGAAATAAAAATAACTACTATTTTCATCGATATTTGAAAAATGTACAAATGTATAAATTTCAAAGATTTATCACGAACTGTAATTGTTGTTCATTTATCCATAGATTATTTATAAAATCATTTTAAAAGAAATGGAAAAAAAAACAATTGAAAAACGCGTAGAAATCTCCTTAATTATTTTTTTAGTACAACTAATAATGTATTCATTTTATTTTCCCTTTTCAGGCTATTAATGAACCTTAATTTTTTTCAGAATATTTTAAAATAGTAATAACTACTATTTTCATCGATATTTGACAAATGTACAAATGTACAAATTTCAAAGATTTATCACGAACTGTAATTGTTGTTCATTTATCCATAGATTATTTATAAAATCATTTTAAAAGAAATGGAAAAAAAAACAATTGAAAAACGCGTAGAAATCTCCTTAATTATTTTTTTAGTACAACTAATAATGTATTCATTTTATTTTCCCTTTTCAGGCTATTAATGAACCTTAATTTTTTTCAGAATATTTTAAAATAGTAATAACTACTATTTTCATCGATATTTGACAAATGTACAAATGTACAAATTTCAAAGATTTAACACGAACTGTAATTGTTGTTCATTTATCCATAGATTATTCATAAAATCATATTAAAAGAAATTGAAAAAAAGAAAAAAAAAAAAAAAACAATTGAAAAACGCGTAGAAATCTCCTCAATTATTTTTCAGTACAACTAATAATGTATTCATTTTATTTTCCCTTTTCAGATTATTAATGAACCTTAATTTTTTTTCAGAATTTAAAAAATTAAGAACAACTACGAGCATTTTCATCGATATTTGACAAATGTACAAATGTACAAATTTCCAAGATTTAACACGAACTGTAATTATTGTTCATGTATCCATAGATTATTTATAAAACCATATTTAAAAAAAATCTAATTGAAAAACGCGTAGAAATCTCGTTAATTATTTTTTTAGTACAACAAATAATGTATTAATTATATTTTTCCTTTTCAGGTTATTAGTGAACCTTAATTTTTTTTTCTGCACTCGGAAAATAAGCTCTCAGTCTGTGTATGCAATCCTTGCGAGCTTAAAATATTTTTCGTCGTCCTTCAAGAGGTGCACAAATGAAACGTAGGTAAACCATATATAAAAGAAAATATCACGCAAGAAGATATATCCTGCCTATTGAATTCTCCGGCTAGCCAGACCGCAGGGACTCTCAATGTTAAAAGGGCGGGGATATTACGCTTGTCTAAGCTACTCAGCCAAGGATTCTTCTTTTTTTTATCAAAGAATTCGAAAGAAGCTCTCAAATTACATGCACGTTGCGCGTCGGCGGAGATCTCGCTCTCGCGTATATAGATTCAGAAGCCGGCTCTATGTACAGCAAATCATCTTCCTCGTGTGCTTCCCGGGATAAAACCCCTGCTATTTTATATACGCCTATAAAAAAAAAATACTCAGATACTTACTTTGTGAGTATCACGTATCGAGTTCCGATTCTCGAATTTTCACGCATCCTGGCAGATAGCTGTGGTCAAGCTGCCCACAATTCTATTATACATCGCTGAAGCACGGAGACTCTCTCATCTTTCCCACAATAGCGTCATTTTTCTATTCACCTATAAAACAGCCAGTACAAAAATAAAAAGGAAAAGTGAAAGAAAAATTCTCGGGATATTTCCTGAGACTAAAATTCGAACTTGTTGTGGAAATTTGAGGGGACGATTTAATGAAGTTGGGAATAAATCGGTATTGAAAAGAATAAAAAAATTTTTAAGATCATTTATTTAACAGCAAGGGAAAATGTAAAGTTCAGGGTGGTCCTCAAAAAAATGTATCTCTTACGTTTATTTATTTCACCGAAAAAAAAAACAGCCCAGAATTTTTTTTAGATTTTAAAAACTATATTTAGGAGCTGCTCATAGCATGTAAAGGAAATTAAGTGAAAACCTCATATGATTGACATTAGGGAGGTCCTCCGACAAAATCATCCCTGGCACCACTTACGTTTGTTAATTTAACTAAAAAAAGCACCACAGAATTTTTTCAGGTTTATAAATTTATATTTAGGATTTACCCAAGTCCACGGAATTATAAGGGCAGCTGTCCAACGACTTTTCAAGATATATGAAATTACCACTGGAAAAAAACGGTAATTTTTTGATGTGCATTTTTATGTTTAAGAAAGGATGCCATACAGTCGAAATGGAAATTTAAAAAATGAAGAGGGTCCAATTTTCCAAATCAATCAGAATAATTTAATTTGAAAAACTGGCACGCTTGATTGTTGGGAGCTACAAAACTCAAATGGATACCAATTTTCAGGAAAAAATATTTAAAAACCTAGGAGTTATTCGACTTTAAAAATATCGATATCGCGAACAATCATATTATGAAAGTAGTTTTTTCGTCGCTTATTCATTGTTTAGTTAAGAATGTAAGATCAACTGTTACGGTGGGCGCAAGTTAAAATGGTGGGAGTTTCCGATAAAGTTTTCTTTGGAAACTATTGAAAATTATTGGTTCTACGGAATTTCCCTACTGTTTGAATTTGAAAATATTCCGCGACAGTTGGAAACAAAAAATAACTCGTTCTGTGTGCGACGGATCTCGTCGATTACTTCCATTAAGTAGAAAGAAATTTAATCGTATTCTCATGCATCATGAAATTAAAAAAAGAAGCAAATTATGATACTAAAAAATGACTTAGAAATTAAAAAAAAAACACACTGCTAAACTGGTCTCCAAATACTGAAGATTTTACTTGATTGGTCCCAACTGGAGAAATCGGAATCGTGAAATTGGCACTGGAGAAAAAAATTTGTTGGAAAATGAATAACCGACGAAAAACAACTTTCGTAATATTATTTTTCGTGATATCGATATTTTTAAAGTCGAATAACTTGCAGGTTTTAAAATATTTTTTGCTGAAAATTAGTATCCACTTAACTTTTGTCACTCTCAACAATCGAGCGTGCCAGTTTTTAACATTACATTTTTTTGACCGATTTAGAAAATTGGACCCCCTTAATTTTTTCGATTTCAATTTCGATTGTTTGGGATCCTTTTATAAACATAAAAATGCAAAAAAAAAAATTACCGATTTTTTTCACTGGTACTTTATATAACTAAAAAAGTCGTTGATCCCTCCCTCCCTTAAATGGCTGTGGGCACACCTTGTAAATATATTTTTTTTAATCCGAGAAAATCCTAAATTGCTCCTGTCTTCAAAATGAAGATATTCAAAGGGTGCCAACTAGAAAAAAAAAAGGATTTTTTAGGGACCACCTTAATAAAGTTTAACCTTAAAAATTGTAAAAAAAAAAAAACTACAAACAATACTTTACAAAAAAAAACGCATTTCTTACATTTTTTATAAAAATAAAAAATTCCACATAATTATTGTCAATAATTGTGAATCTCTAAACGAATTTGTTGAGATTCAATGAAAAATAAAATAAAATACTTTCATTTACAATATTGTATTCTTATAGGTAGATTCTTCTTTTTTTTTTTCTATACTAAAGTGCCAAAAAGGAGTCATAAATTTTCTCGAGAAACTGCAAAAAGGGGCTTAACCGTGTGACTAAGACTTGATGATCTGTTGTTTGTTTTGCGTCTTTCTTTTCTTTTTTGTCACCTTCTCGTAGCTTTGGGCAAGGAGAACTGTCCCGTTGTGCTAACGAGGGTATTTCCAAAATTGGGCACGCTTCAGTTTAAAAGAGATCTGGTTGTGGCTGAGGTCACACCGAGGTATGTACACCCACGTACTTTGTTCGTTTCGGGTGTATCTTTCTTTCTTTTTTCTTCGTTCGATCGGTGCCCCGAAATCACGAGGAACCTCCGGGTTTCTCAGTCTCCTTGAGCGAGAAAATGCGCAGTTGAATGCGCGGAAAAAAATGAAACAAAACACGCTCAAAGAAGGTAAGTCGTCGGCACTTCTCGCGTGAATGCAAATTTTTTGGAATGGCCGCGGCTGCGGCGTTGTTGCAACGGTCGACTCTGGCAATAGCGCGGCGTAATAACGAAGTGGAAAAACAGGGCGTACCGAAGCCAGCGCGCGCAACGCGCAACAGCAGAGCGCAGTGACCGCGTCGCCATTGTCGAAAACGTGGTCGCTTTAGGACCTCTCGCGTACACAACCATAAATCGGGGAAGCCTTGAAATTTCGCGTGGCACCGACACTTGTAACACGAGACTTTTTGCTGAAAGGGCGAAAGCGGGAAGTAAGAACGAGAAGACATAATAAATAATGTTGGGTCAACTCCGCGGGAGGGAGAGGGGCGGGGGGAGGGGGGGGGACTTCTGGCCTTTCATCGGTCAAAAGGATCGCTGAACTTGTGTATAATCTGCGCTCGAAGAGGTTTGCATAATGCTCATAAGTTTCCGTAAACTCTGCGTCTTGAATACTTTAGCAGGATCGACAAAGATTCTTTTTTTTTTTTTTTTTTTTTTTTTAAATGATGAATTAAAAGGGATGATGCTCAGCCAGCTGTTGTGCTAGTAGGTGTGCAAAAAAAAAAATAAAGATTTCATAACATTTTTCGTAGCAACGGCAAAAGAATCCATGGGAGGATTACCCATATCAAGTATCTCGTCGTCAGTAGAGGAAGAAAAAGAGGCGTTGAAAAAAAAATTGGGTTTTCTCGTCTGGCTGTCTTTTTTATTTTTCTGCGGTGTGGGTGTGGAGTCTTCTTTTATTGTTCAATCAGGTAAGATCTCATTCAAGTTTGATGGGAGTGCAGAGAATAAAGGAAAGGGATACGAATATACATTGCATTGCGCGCGCACTTTTTAATTTAAGAGTTTTTAAGACTGAACGTCGAATTCTTCGGGTCTTTAAATTTTTCTAATATTTTTATTGGTAATTAATTTTTTTTAGCTTTTTATTGGAATATTGTTTATTATAAAATTGTTTATATTACAGCTATTTTTAAATTAATTTAAAAATAAAAAATTCCATCAAAATGGAACACTGAATATAATAATAAAATCACAGATATTCTTCTGAGTGATAATAACAATATAAAAAAATGATCACGTGTGAATCACCATGGAAATGCCTCGCATATTTTTAGTATCTGGTCACATCCAATTTTCTACAAATGTGTCGCTAATCTAGCTAGAAACTAAAGTAAAATTAAAAGACCCAATTGCTTGGGTTTAAAAAATTTTTCTAATATTTTTATTGGTAATTCATTTTTTTTAACTTTTTATTGGAATATTGTTTATTATAAAATTGTTTATATTACAGGTATTTTTTTAATTAATTTAAAAATTAAATATTCCATCAAATTGGAACACTGAATATAATAATAAAATCACCGATATTCTTCTGAGTGATAATAACAATATAAAAAAATGATCACGTGTGAATCACCATGGAAATGCCTCGCATATTTTTACTATCTGGTCACATCCAATTTTCTACAAATGCGTCGCTAATCTAGCTAGAAATGGGGTTAGAAGGTAATTTATTTTTCAGCAAAAGTTTGCCCTTCGGTCATATTATCATGAGTTTCTACAAGTTTTCCAATTGTAATTTGCTCGAACCCCGATGAGGGTCTTTCTACTTGGAGTAGAGCACAGTACTTGCTTTTACAGTAGTACAATGAAACGCATTCGCAGCGATGGTGGCCCGAATGCATGGGGACCCGTACTTCCTACTTTTATTCACAACAGAACACGATAACACACCCGCGTCATATCCTTGCCCTAACAAAAGCGTCATGTTGATCTATACGCTTCGCGCGATGCGAACGACAAAAAAAAACAGTGCACACAGGTTTTTATATGGCATATACTGTGTAATTTGCATCTGTATTTTTTTTTTTTTTTTAATTCTCCTACAATATCGAAGTAAATTTTGCTGAATTTAGATGAAGTGAAACCCGTAGAGTTCAGGAGCAATCGAGCCTAACTCACATTACAGTAATGCATCCTGAGAGCCGTATGTAGAAAAGCAAAGGAGACGAAGTCGCGGAAGCCGGAAACGGGGAAATGCACTAGACGCCGTTGCGCAGTTGCGACTATCCACGCAACAGCAGAGGTTTCCGTTAGCGAGTAAGTGGACGCGCCGGTCTAATCCCCGGTTGTGTGTGTGTGTGTGTGTGTGTGTGTGAGAGAGTTTTGCATTATGTCGCACTAAAGTCGCGGCAATGTACTTTTCTCTCGTGTATTTGTATGCGTGGCTGCTTCTGTGCGCTACGTTCCCGCTGCTGTGTTAACGATAGGACGACAAAGCGGCTGCCGAGCTATGTTCTCTGTGCCATTTTAGCTTATAACGACGATGCAACATTGGTGGGTTCTGTGGTGAGGATATGCATACGTGGATCCGGTCTATTAATAGCAATACTGGTAGAGCCGCTATGTACACCGAGATCGGTATACCCAGGAGCTTGGACAACAACTCGCGTGGCCATAGGCCACCTCGATATCTCGAACAGCAGCAATCGGGACAGTGATAATGTTTGAGAAAAATAAGTAAATAAATAAATGAATAGATTTGAGAGATCAGAAATCAAGACGATTGCTTCGCAAATGAAATTAGGACAACTGCTTGACATACATGAAACAATGTTGACTCATGAATATGCAAAGCTACTTTAAAATAGCCAAAAAATCGTATACTAGAAATAAAGTTGCAAAGTTAAACTTTGCACATTGCTTCCTCTTTAATTTTTTTTTTCACATAACGATCTCTAGGAGGAAGGTTATTTATTAATTTTGGCTTCCTCATAGAGGAAGCTTTGTGAATAATGGAAATGTAATCTGTTAAAACATAAAGAAATCTCAAATTGCTCGAAAATCAAAATTTTTGAAAAATTATCACAAGCAATGGCGTCTTGAGATATGCAAATTTGAATTTTGAATGCCGGTCACACACACACACACACACACACACACACACACACACACACACACACACACACACACACACACACACACACACACACACACACACACACACACACACACACATATCCATACATCAATTTTTTCTAAATCACTTTTCTCGACGTTTTAGACAATTTTAAGCACACTGACATGAAAATCTCGAAAAAAAAATTCACGAAAACAAAACTTCCTCTGTGAGGAAGCAAAATGTGTAATAATATCCTCGGTATTTTTTTCAAATAACGATTCCTCCATAATTTCGGCTGTTATTGAATTTTGAATTTTCCAAAAAAAATAATGCGAGCTCTAACTATCGAAAATCGTCATCGATTTATAAGATAAATTCTTAGCAAGATGATGAATAATACAATTTCTGAATTTTCAGTTCACCAGTTATACATTGTAACAAGGAAGCCCACAATGTATATTTTAATACTTGTGAGAGACTCCACCGCTCTTCAAGATTATTACATAAAAATACCGAGATATGTGTATTAAAGCATATACGGTAATAACGAAATGCTCAGACTTATGGAAAAGCCATTTGGAATACACACAACAGGAGAGTACATATCCGATTGGGATCTGCTCCCGATTGCAGCGAGCGGAAACTTGAAGGGACTGGTGAGAGCGCAACTATGCGTGCCTGGCGCTTTTGGCTCGATGCGTCGATGTACGGCGACTCGAGAACGTGCACGCATTCACAGACTATATATATATATAAGTATGTATAACATAGCAACGCAGGCAGAATCGTGATTTACAATCCAAATTAACGAAATATGCTAATTGGAAGGATTACACCGCGAGAGCAAAGCAGAACGTTACAACGACCGTTAATTTATCTTTCACTGATCGCGATAAAGGCGGAGCATACGAGCTAGCTTACACAGTAGTAATATACGTACTTTCCTTTGGAACAGCGATTAACTATCTATCGCTATTAGTTTCTCAGAGATTTCTCGTCGATATTGCAATCTTTTGATTCTTTAATTGTAATCCCTTTTTCGCAAATCCCGAAAACGATATCACTAAATTGTTTAAACAAAAAAAAAATTATATTGCTAGTAAAAACTATTGTTAGTTACAATATTTCCCTCGCAGAATTTTTATATTTTTTAGCAATCGTGAACGTTAGATTACATAATTACGTTCATGAAAAAATGTACATTAAAAGGTATAAAATTTAATCTTATATGAAAGACTTTTATGAACGATCCTCATACATGAAAATGAGTCTATTATAGATTAATAACATTTTATTCCAATGCTGCTTAAACAGCCAAATGCAGATAGTAAAGAATAGACACAAAGCAAAAAAAAAATGTTTATCGGACATAAAGAGCATTTTTTATCGTTATATGTATGTCGGACATTAATTGGGCCGGCGGTCAGTAATCAGGCCCTTCAACTTATCGGCGCTGTTTCTCATACGGCGATACCGGCGACCCTCGTTCTAGTCTCCTGTGATAAAAATGGGACCAGCCTTACCGACTCTTATCAAAACAAAGAGAGGCAGAAAGCTGCGCCGGTCGCACGTGAGACTGTTACTATGCCTATAGTCAATGATATTTCACCGTATCTTTTGTTTATATTGTTTCTGTGACCCAGTCGAAGCTCTGCTTCGCTGAACCATTCATCGGAACGTCTTCTTCATACGCTACTGTAAAAGTGTGCAAAACACAAAAAAATGTGTGAAACTTGGCGAGAACATAAGTCGTCTGCAATTGATCGTGCATGTTTTGAATCCGACGACGAGACCGCGATATCTGCGTAAGTACGAAATAAACGCGAATTCCTTTGTTCAGTTTTATGAATTAGTGTTGAATTATTATTATTATTTTTGAGTGTGTGTTTTTTTTTTCTTTTTTTTTTTTAAGGTTTGGCTATCCGAGAATTAATCATGGATGGGTGGAGTGCATCTCGAAGAGTTTTCCCGGACAAACTTATTTCTTTAACGTAGACAGTTGTTGCACGACTTGGCAACGACCCATTTCGCGATTCATTCCAACGCGAGTCTCGAGACCGGTGAGAAATTAGTCACTTCTTTGTAATGTATGGGGCGAAAGACGTCAAGTCGGCCACCCCAATTTTTCATGTCAACAAAACATTCTCACATTTCTTGAGGATGTTGGTCTGGTTGAAGAAAAAACGTAGGATTTTTTTCAGATTTTTTTCATTGCATATTCCAGCCATTGAAAATCGCTGAAAATAATCATTGTTTATTTTTTAACGCCAATATTATGGCTCGCAAGAAAAAATGATAATAACATCAAATTTTGAATTTTCAGCGTATTTTTCAACAACATTTTTTGTTAAATTCTCCGATTTCATTTTATACTATTTTTCAATTAAATAAAGTTGCTACTGTTTTTCCCTCCAAAACGGCATCTCTGGTTTAGTTGAAATTTTCACATTTTGTTAGTTTCAATGCCTAGAATCTTAGAAAAAATTGGCGGGATGGACGGGAATTTCGATCCTGAGTTTCAGCTCTTCGAACGATCAAACATCGCGGTAATCTAAGACAAAAAAAAAGAATTACGTAATAAATAAATGTAATCCGGGCTTTAGAATATTTTCCATAGACATTCTCAGCCCTCCTGAACGCAGAGTCGCGTTCGAAGAGCTGTAACTCTGGGGCGAAATTGCCGCCCATCTCGCCAATTTTTTCTAAGATTCTAGATATTTCAAAGAAGAAAATGTAAAAATTTCAGCTAAATCGGAAATGCCGTTTCGGAGGAAAAAAAAGTGGCAACTTTATTTAATTGAAAAATAGCATAAAATAAAATCGGAGAATTTTCAAAAAATGTTGTTGGAAAGGATGCTGAAAATCCAAAATTTGATGTGCGTTAAAAATGATTGGCGTTAAAAAATTAACAATGATTATTTTCAGAAATTTTTAATAGCTGGAATATGCAATAAAAAATCTGAAAAATTCCTGCGTTTTTTCTTCAACCAGATCAACATCCTGAATAAATTTGAGGAGATTTTGTTGACATGAAAAAATGGGGTGGCCGACGTGACGTGCTTTGCTTCATATGTATGGTTTATTATATCTGCGAATACAGTAGTAGAATAATTATTAATGCTGATATTGCTACTTGGCTTATGGAATATAATCCGGACTGTGATATTTTTTGAAGTTATGATTATACGTTACTGATAATGAATCCCTCCTCTCCCTTCTACTCGTGCTGCTCTCGTTACGGCCATGTGACTTCCTTGACTCGATCCAACCGACTTTATGTTTCTGTTAATTCTAATGTTAGGGCGTTCTTAAGATATTTTTTTCTTTTTGTGGGGAAATATTTGACCAGTCTTGAAAATCTTTAAATCGATAACGATTTTCGAAAATTAGAGCTCGCGAGTCCTTTTTGGAAAAACCGTCCTATTTATGAATTTTATGAAAAATTCACTTTACAAAAAAGGGATGTCTACTAGAGCGAATTTTCTTGTATAACAAAAATTGTTTTCGCCAGATTTTTAAATGTATTCACGTCGGGAATTGTTGAATATACATAACTATTTTTATAATTTAAAAAAACTACTCTTTATGTAAAATTTTAAAACGTTGTTTTCTGTTATTTTAAATATTTTTTTCTGGACGAAAAAGGTTGAAATTATTTTGGGAACACCTTAAATTAATTTAATAAGCTATTTATGCACATTTTTTTCATCGTTGCTTAAATATAGCATATAAGGTATTTTAAGGTAAAAATGAATACACTTTTTGTTTTAAATAAATGTCTCAATGGCTCGACAGAAAAGGAAAGTATAATTTCAACCAATCTAAATTTACATCAGAAAACCCAGTCGTTTTTTTAAATCTTTTTTTTTCTCCCAAAGCTGAATTTGTTGAGCGACGACGATTTTTTGGACGAGGCACCAATAAACGTTTCCGACATCGAGGATGAAAATGATTACGACGAAGACGACGAATACGAAGAAACGATAAATCTCGACGTGCCACCAGATCATGATGATGTAAAGCCGCCCACGATCACTGTGAATGAGACCAAAGAATCGAAAGACGCGAGAATATACGCAGATGTTTTATTCAAATTGTATCACTCTCGCAGTACCGATTGGAATTACAACGATATCGAAGACGTTGCGCCGCTGAAATGCGAGAGCCTCGATGATGATTCCAACGAGAATTTCGAGCCAATCCTGCCGGAGACTTGTTATTCGAGTGGCTCGGACGGCGAATCGAGTGAATCAACGGGATCAGAATCCGCGACAGTCAGCGGAGAGACAAACATTTTAGAGACTTCGGAAGATCACGAGAAATTCGTCGAAGAATCCAGAGAAGATAGCGATCAACTCAGTGAGATAAATTGCCTCGATGTTCTCCAAACTGATGGTAGTTCCGAAATTGAAAATCATGAAAATCCATTCAATACTTTTTCGATTTCGAGCGCCGAGGACACCGACATCGGCTCTCAAAAAATCGGTCTGAGTTCCGATTCCGAAGAAGATGATGATGATGAAGTGAACGAAGAGGCAGACGATAAATGCATCTTCGACCTTCCAAGACTGAAGGCCATCGAGTTTGCAGATCTTACGCGGCCGAGAAAAATCCGGAAAAAAGTTAAAAAGCGCAAAGCTCCGAATAAGGACGACGAAACATTGAACGATAGTTCATCAAACAAAATAATAAAAATCGTACGCGAAGTAAATGGCATAACGACTGTGAACTACGATTATTTGGAACCGAACCTTCCGTGCGGTGTGAAAATGTCGCATCTCAGCGATTCCGAAAGTAGCGGCTGTTACGACACTTCTTACTCGCAGCAGAATAAAATTTCGTATAATAATTCATCGAACGTATTGAACAATGGAGCTACGAAAAACTTTGTTTTTCTCAACGAACCCATGGATTTTAGCGAACCCAATTTGAGCGATTCGTCGTCTTCAAGCGATAGCTCGGTGAGAGCTAAAAGACTAAAGACGCTAAAAATTTTGGGATTTAAGAAGAAATCAAAATACACGGAAATTCAGTCAAGTGAAACGTCCAGCTCGTCTTCGTGTTCTGATAGTTCTTGGAATAATAGTGATGACAGTAGCTACGATAGTGATTAAAAAAAAGAGGTTTATTACAAACTTTAGTTTACATCTATAACGTCAGGCAACGTTGTATTTCGATAATGATAAAAATATACATTTCTAACGATCCTTTGTGTAAATAACGCAATAATTTAATTACCTTCACGGAGATATTAGCAGATTTTTTTACTAGTTTCAAATATTCACTTGTTGGTTTTTTCATTCTCTGTCAATTCAGAAAAAGGGTGCAAATGAATTTGCAATTACCTTCCTCATTGTTCAAGATTGCCCATAGAGCATTGCTCGACGAAGTACATTGGTTTGTGTTTGCCTTCCTCATAGAGGAAGTTTTGTAAATTATAAATATCAACAAAATTTCCTTTATGCAATATTGGTTGCCTATATTGAGCCAATTCTCACCAAATTATAAATCATACATTTTTTTATGTCAGTCTACCACTGGAGAACATTTCAGCCTGAGAACTCAAAATTTGCGAAAGAGAGCAAACACACGTTTTTTCGGCAAATAAAAAAAAATCCGTGCCAAATCTTCATCTGTTGACCGATTCTCACCATATTTGGTACCGAACGTTGTTCGATGTTAGTCCACTTGTATGAGAAATTTCAACCCGGCATCATGGAATTTGCGGCAGCTATAACGCAAACACACTTTTTTAGAAATATTCAAATCGTCATAAAAATCGTATTTTTCAACCGATCCTCACCATATTCGAACTCATTCATCGCTTGATGTTTGTCTATGATTGGAATTTTTTTTAGCCCAATAACTCAATATTTGCGGCAGCCAGAGCGCGGACAAGCCTTTTTCGGAAAATTCAAAGTCTCGTAAAATTTGAACGGGAGTCCTAATTATTTTGTGAATTGTCCTAAATATAGAGGCCCAACCACTCTACTTGTATGCCAAATTTCAGCAACCTCGAGTTATAGGGGTTTGAATTTTAGAGGCCTGACGCACACATACACACACACACATCCATCCGGACATTTTTTCTGAGTATGTTTTCTAGACGTTTTGGGACATTCTGAACACGTTTTCATGAAAATCTCGAAAAAAAAGTTCACCATAACAAAGCTTCCTCTATGAGGAAGCAAAAAAGAAAGATTTTTTGTTGCAGTAGAAGTAAACATTTTGACAACTATTGCATTAAAGAGCTTTTTTTATTGCATTTTTATTGCATTTTCTAAGGGAAGCAGTCTAACGCAATAAGCTATTTCCATACACAAATCGACAAATCTATAGCAGTCAAATTATCCTGATCACACATCTTGATTACATCACTGCATTTGAAATATAATATTCATGCACCGCACACGATAATATTCGATAAGTACACATATTTTTTGTACATTATCTTGGAGCTAACGAACATGACGCTGTACATTGAAATATTCTCACTGCGAGACTACACGAGTTCTCTTATCCTCTCTCGTTTCTCCAAAATAAAAGCAAAGTTAGTTATTTCGTGACTCACGTTGTTGTCGGATATATTAAATCATTCGACGTTCTGGAAGCGGATTCTCTATGCCCAACTGATATTAATTATTATTAGTGCGATAGCCGTATATGCCAAGCTCGATTTCTTCGAGATTCCAATATTAGATAACTGGCAATGCTCGCTAAAATCGCCCCGAGGGTGGGGATCGATATGATCGGTTACATCGAGACGGAACGTCGATGAACAAATCTACATGAGATCAGATGGATCGCTGAAACAAAAAAAATTGAAGTTGCTTGGAATCTGCAATCTCATATATAATGCATTCCCTGTCAATTCGGCCACATTTGGGGACCCTCTTTATTCTCAGACATTTCTCACAATTATCCAGATTTCATTATTATCTGAAAGATTCCAGCGAATTCCTCATATACATTATACTTGTACCAACTCTCGTGTAGTCAATACATATGTTATTTTGATTTACTTCTATTTTTCTTCCTGTAAACCCGTTTGCGAGTCTTTCTCTCACGTTCTTTCTCGGGTTGTGGACTCTCGGAAGGACATAAAATCAAAGTGGACGTTGGTTTACAGTCGAACGGGCGGGAGGGAGGGGTTTGGCTCCGTGCCTGGAATTCTGCCTCGGTTCCTGGCTGACGGTGGTGCGGCTATATGCTTTGGCTCGAGCAAGTAAGATCAGTAAGGTAGGAGTGCCAGGGAAGCGAGAGATACAGGTGCAACGGTGCGCGCAGCTCAACCTCGAGGTACGGTGGGACGCTTTTTACTGTTTTTACTACAGTGAAGCGAGGCACGGGGCGGCCGAGTGAGAAGCGCGAGGCAAAGGGAAAGAGGGGTCGAGATGAGAATTCTACTGTACACACTACACACGTCTCTTACGCGGGCTTTTACACCGGCTCTTACCTACACTGTTACATTACGGTCGGAGAGAGAAGCGGGAGGGTACAGCCACGAAGGCCTCAGGCGGAATCGCGGTTCAAGGGAACGTACTTCGAAGGCCCGTGCTTCGCATTCGCTATATACACGTACGATATATATATATAGAGAGTACAGTATAGCTTATGTATATACATATATATATATATGTACTGTAGTTAGTGTACGTATAGCGAGCACTGTACCACCGGCGAGACGACACTTAAATGCCCGGCCACTTCCACCGGATCCCTCGAGATCTCCTCGTCCTTCGACGTTCTCGTCTCGAGGCTCTCTCTTTCTCTCTGAAGAGAGAGAAAGAAACGCTGTAATATACGAGCCTCTCGCGAAGATCACCTGAAGACCAAACGCTTTTGTGAATCTCAAATTATTTTATATAAGCATCAATACACTCAGATTGTCATCGAAATATAATTGGCAAAGTGCATGGAATGAGGATAAAAATTAATGACCGAAGAAATTTTATTCGGTTTTTAATATTTTTCAGATTGGAATGTCAGATATCAGGCATTCTTCGTAAATTTAGCTACTATTTTCTGGTTTTCATGTAATTAGCCAGATTCAACTGGTATTTGAGAATATTTCTTTACATTACTTTTTTTCAGATCTTTTTAATTGATACAAAAAAATGTTCATAAATTTTTTAAAATTATGCAAAGTGGAACTTTGCACGTTGCTTTCTTATTAAATCTCATTTTTTACAAAGCCACCTCTATGAGGAAGTTGATTTATTAATTTTGGCTTCGTCATAGAGGAAGCTTTGGGAATAATGAGATTTAATGAGGAAGCATCGTGCAAAGTTCCACTTTGCATCATTTTTCATTTTAATTGACATTTTTTAAATATCTTTATCTCCTTACTTTTGGTAGTTGCTTGTGCAACAACGCAAATGAAAAGTTAAAAATGTATTATCTATAAAAAAAAACAATGTTACACATAACAATGAAAATTCCGTAATTAATATCGTTGCATCGTATTTCCATCAAGTACAAAGTTTTGACTTACTTTCTTAACTTTTGCGAAAGTTAGAGCGAAAATTTAAATTCTTTGAAAAATTCAAAATGGCATAAAATCCGAATGACTTTACCGATCATCAACAATTTTGGTACATTTGGTAGAAATTTGGTTAATTTTTTTCGAAAAGTTCCAAATTCTATAAAATCGTTCTCGTCGAAATTCAATATCAAACAACATTGAACCTGTCTTCAGTTGTGTAGAACTATTCAGCTAAATTGTCGAACTTTTACGAAAATTAGAGGACCACGCCATTTTTTCGAAAAATTAAAAATTCTATAAAATTGTATATACAGATCCAATTTGTTAGAGAACACACCAAATAAAGAGGAGTTACTACTCTACTTGCGTGCCAAATTTGAGCTCGATCCATCGTGCCGTTCGTGAGTTATACACACACACACATACCCACATACAGACATTTTTTCTAGACCATTTTTCTCGACGTTTTGGACCATTCTGAGTGTCCTGACACGAAAACCTCGAAAACAATTTTTTTCACGAAGACAAAGCTTCCTCTACGAGGAAGCAAAATAAAATGCCAATAAATATAAAGATGGAAGAGAAAAATAGCCAAACCAGATATTATTGTTTGACGAAACGTGGCAATTTTAAATAACGATAATTGGAGAGTCTGACACAGTATATATTCTTCTCGTCTTTTGTCCATGATCGAGAACAAAGCTTTATTTACAATTTTTGTTACCGCCCGAACAGCGGCACATCACACCTTGAGGCGATGTTTTGCTTTTCTCTGAACTATTAATTTGCCTTTGTCTAATTCGCTGTGAGGGAGAATGAGCCACTTTGCCTTAGTTCCACTTTTCGCCACCATGAACATAGCCAAAACCTGCGTATCCTTACACATCGTAGAGCTCGAGACTTATACCTGCGTCAATTACACTTTTTGTTGTTGTTGTTGTTGTGTTATCATAGTTCTCGAGTCTCGCGAGTGTGCCGGCAAAAATCACGGCCGGTTTGTACGCCTGGCATCTGGCAGACGTTACCTCTCGCATTAAAGTATCTTCACTTTATATGCTGTTTGCCGCGCGCGGCATTTCCTCGCATAGGACATTATACGATAATGGTCTATGGAGTCATAGATGCGTGCTTGTATTCGTGAACGTGTAGGGGTGTACCATGCGAATGGATAATAATAGAGGCGAGGAAGTATGGATCATCGCTCACACAGAACTCTCTCATCAACCACCTACAGAATTATACCGTATATATAAATCCACATTAGGTCTCCCGTTGAATCATCACAAATCGGAATTACTGAACCAGTCGCCTCTATGTGTATGCTGTAATCGGTAGCAAGTGGGAAAAATAAAAAAAAAAGGAAAGAAAAGAGAGAATGCGATAATTAGCGCTTCGGCGTTAACGCTCCTGAGAGTTTCGTGTTTGTTGTCTTGTCTTCGAGTTCACCGGATACACTCCCGCTTCTCCTTTTTTCCCCTCGGTGCCTCGGGACTCCGCGCGCTATAGCCCGAGAAAAGTTCACTCAACTCACCCTCCACTCTCTCGTGTGCTTGCGCCGGGACTTAGAAGGCATATAGTTATTAGAGAAGCAATTTCAGCGTGCAACGAGGCAAGAGCTTGCCTATATGGTTGCTTACACCGTGTTGCGCGCGGGGGGAGACCCGGAGAAGGACCGCTGCTAAGCGAGAGATAAAGATCTTTCTCGCTTTTTTTTTTTTTTTTTTTTTTCTCTCTCTCTTTTCCTAGCTGGTGTCGACCGTGAACTTTGCACCGTGAGAGAAAAGTTTTTACCTTGCGGGCGGTAACGAGTTACGGCTTCAATGTTCCTCGCAGCTCAATGTGTATTCGAAAACAATGGAACACACTCTGTGGGCTCTGGCACCACACTTGATCGTTCTTGTATTCTTGTACTCTTTCTCTTCTGCGTAGAGAGGGTAAACTACTTTTGATTATGCTCCACTCTTCGCATAGCCTTGATATCGCGACTTTGCAAGGAAATGAACAACGGAGATTCCTCAACGATTGTTTTATATGCTAATCGGTCACCGAAACTGTAAAGTATACAATATTAAATTAATATCGATATACAAAATATTTTGTTTAGGAATATAAATGCACTTTATAGGAGATTTTTGTGCTGAGACTATTAAAAAAAAAATTCTGACTATATATAATAGATGATGAAAATATCGCGGTTTTTATTGAGTTTGTTGGATACGAGTTTAAGTCGATATATTCTTTTTATTCCTTAGAAGATTTAGGCAGTTTAGGACAGGATTTTTACCTAACATCATGGGACATTCACTGTCAAGAGTTTGTTGACCTTTTCGGTACAGTCGGAGCGAGCACAGGGCGCCCTCTACATTTTGCAGTTTGAAACGTTTCAGTTCAGTGAATGCCTTACCGATCGTTGAGAAGGTCAATTTTTTTTACCATCGGTAGGTACTTCTACAGCATTACCAAAGCTTGGCCGGTAACATAAAGTTTCACCAAGTGGCATTCCTGAATTTCGTAGGTAAAATAGAAAACGGGATTGAATTCGTTTACCTGCGCATAGTAAAAGCAGTTCTTAGTAGGTAAAATATAAACTTGGCACTACCAACTGCCGATATAATTTTAAATATGGAGAATCAAAACTTACCATTATCTAGATAAAACTATAATGCTACGATAAATATTTTTGTTACGAAACGAGGGCGATGGAAATAAAAATCGTTGAATTCAACTTTTTCTTTACTTTTTACAGTGACTTCATCTTCTATTATTGGATGCTTTTAAGCTTTTTCGTAAAACTGATAAATTATTAATTACGTTGAATACAATTACTACTTAATATTGTTTATATAAAATTATAATGCTTATTCCTCATGAATTATTAGAATAAATCCCTAGAAAAAAATCAGAATGTAGGATTCATATGTATTTATCTTTTTTTACATTTTCAGTAACCGCATAATTGAATTATTCGAAGCTTTTGCGTGAAACCACGGGTGCTACCTGCCTGAAAGCTACAGTATTCTCAATACCCTCTCGCACATTGGTCTCGTTTGTTACGACAAACACGCATGTGCGCGGGCTCCTCCACCAGCGCTCCCTCTTTCATCAAGGCCGTAGCGTACCAGCTTGAAAAAGAGGCGCTCCTACTTGAATGATTCGCGTGTGCACCTGACGTTTCCCACGTGATCCACGCCCGTAAAATCTCACCAAATCTGGGGATAAGCCCCACCTCTTCAACATTTAAATGCTACCGATGCTTTCTAAATTTTAATCCTATCTAATTTACGAATTAAATCAAGCGTTCGCTTAAAAAAGGCTCCCTTCACAAACGAAAGCAAAAACAATTAATTCTTAAATAAAAAAAAATACAAAAAAATCCCACTTAATCTATACTTCCCTATCAAACTTTTGTTCTTATCTCATTCTTTTTTTATTTCATTTCCGTTCCACCCTGTTAATCCACAATTCTTCAATCCCAACGCGGGGACTTCATATGTGAATTACGTTCCTGAAGCGAGAGGAGAGTAGGAGGTGTCTATGTGTGTGTGTGTGTGTTTTGGCTGTGTTGGTACAGAGTGGGATGAAGAGAAACGAATAACGAAGAGAAAGAGACGATGTTGAAGCGATGGAGAGGATCGTGCGCGAGACGAGGAAGTCGTCGCGCCCGCGCATCCATTGAAACAGAGCGAGTGAGATCGAACGAGCTGAAAACTGGTGGAGAGGACGACGAAGCAAGTCGGCGGGGGCGATCGTACGAAGGTATCCCGGTTGTGTGTATACGAAGAGAGGGGAAATGCGAGCTATGGCAAAAGCGAGCGAGCGAGCAAGCGGACTGAAGCTAGCGCAGGCAGGAATGGAAAGGCAAGGCAAAGCGGTTTAGCTGGCCTGGCCGTAGCAGCAGCAGCAGCACCGGCAAGCGGCAGCAGCAACAGCAGCAGCAGCAGCAACAGCAGCAGAAACAGGAGGAGAGACGGTGGAGTCGAGCGACGAGGCCTCGTTGGCACGGCAAGCGCGTCATGAAAGTGCGCCAGACGAAAGAGTAGTATAGTATACGCGAGGCGAGCGAGCCAAGCGAGTGTGGCTTACCGCGAAATGAAAGCGTGCCCCCCGTGAACAACAGTTAATGTCTTCGATATTTCGGTGATATCTCTTTCTTTTCTTTTTTTTTTACCATGTTTTTTTTATTTTACAATTCGCTGTTGCAACAAACACAAAACACGAGACACAAGTAAACATAGAATTTTGTGGCAAACGTTAGGAATGATGAATTGAATTACGATTTTTTTTTGTTACAATCAATGTTGGAAATGTGTGAAACGTCAGAGAGGCTAATTCAATAAAATCTATTATAAAGTAGAACAATTTCTTGACTTCAAGTGTGTTTCCGGACCTTAAATCAACGTCGATGATTTTAACGTATTTTCTTTTTTTACAAAGAAAGACAAGATCAATTGAATATTTAACCAAGAGGATTACGCCGTCACATCGGCAATAGAAGAAGTAAATCAACGTGCGCGTGTGGTGTAATCCTGTTTTCGTTGTAGCCTTGATCTTTAAGGAGGCGAAAGAGTACAAAACCCAAGACAAGAGGCCTCTGTGTTGGTCGACGTGCCGCGGCCAGTAAGACAACCGTGGTTTGCCACTTGGATATGGCTGCTGCTGCTGCGCGGAGTCGAAGGAGTCGATCGGGTGCACAGGTGTCCGTCAGTGGCCAGGGTACGTGCCAGCTAACCAAGAAGAAACATCACCGCATCAGCCACCAACTGCCCAAGGATTGGTGCGATCTATCGTGATAATCAACGATCGATTAAAACAAAGAGTTGCATCGAGTGATCGATACGCGGATTTAAGCCACATTTACACTCGATCCTTATCCTTTATCCTATTTCCTCACTCCTGACCCTCTCTTGAACCTACCTCGAATCTTATCTCTGTGATTTCATGAGAAAACATACAGCATCATTTTTTTTTAAATTGAGGCTTCTAAAGTCTACCTTCATCCCCCCTCTCTAAAAATCTTCAAATTAAGATAGTCTTCATTGAGAATTAATGATCCTTACCATCGCCTTCAGATCTTGATGTGCTTTGAGGACTCTTTGAAGACGTAGTAATAATAACAGTAAGGAAAGAGATGAAAAAAGTTTCTAGATAGGTGCACATATATTTATGTATATATTTGTATACATAGAAGAAAGAACGTATCTTTGCTTTGGTTTATCCATATATTTATATTTTCTTTCATTTCTTTTGATAAGTCCTCGTTCGTTGTCGACATCCTCATCCTCGACGTCGGGAAAGCTCTTTTAACGTGCCTCTTGCTTTTTCTCTTCAAGAGCCCCTAATGTGACCTTTAGACACGTCCACTTACGCGTCTGCGTCGTTGTGTTTGTGCCACTCGCCCCGTAAGCAACCCCACGCATTTTACGCGTTCTTCCTTCGCACAAACACACACACACACACTTACAAACACACACAGTCGTTTCTCCCTCTCATCTGATGCGCCCTGGATCGCCACCTCTCCTCGAACCACCTTCGTCGTCTAGTTGCTGACGCCTCGCTTTTCTCCTCGACTCCACATTCACCCCTCACAGCACTCAAAAAAAAAAAAGAAGAAGAAGAAGAAGAAGAAGAAAAAAAAACAACCTACGCCTCGACTACGTGCTTATACACAGTGTGGTAAAAAGAGAGTCTCACGACGACGGGTTCACGAGTGCGTGTGTGTGCGCGCACCGAGAGTGTCAAGGGTTGAAGATGAGCGCATCGGGGTGGACCAGACGAAACACTACACATTTGGCACGTCAGCCGGTGTCACGCTTTTGCGGACAACTTGCTCTGGTTATCGTGCTACTCGCCAAGGTGAGTTATGTTTTTTTTAACGGTGATACTTGACGAACCATGAAAATCTATAAATATTAACAATGCTATGGTCGAATTTACAGTAACTGCGAACGGTGTGTTTACAAAATGAGCACCAACGAGGAAAATCGTTCAAGTGGTTTATTCCCAGAATTGAAGAAATATACGAAGAGAAACTGACAATGATGCGCAATTAATACATACAATTACATTATCATAATTACACTGGTAACGGGTATTTATAATTATAGCCAGAAGGCTTGCAGTCAAGTTGAGAGGAGGATTAATAAACGAAATGCGTATAGCAAATTGGACTGATATAAAAATTAGCTTAACATAAAAAGCTTATTTATATATTTTCATGCGATGTATTAGAAAGAATGGAGGCCTTATGTTGAAATTTTTGGCAGTCATTCTACATCTTATCTGTAGTCAGATTTGAAAATTTCGCTTAGAAACGAGTTCCAATGGAATTTGAGGAATTTTGACGAATGTAATTTACGCAAAGTTTGGTCATCCCCCCCCCCCCCTCCCCCCGCAATAGTATTGCAGTGATATTCGGTGAAAGGAGGCCCCCTTGCTGCTATAGGGTACCATTATAATATGCCGTACAACCGGTGACTGCCGGTTCTCGAATCTCGTCTATAGGACTCTCCTGCTCGATTTCGAGGCTGGCTCTCTTGTGAAATGTTTGCGCTCACAGAAAGCATTGAGCACTTTCCAACAGTGCAGAGGGAAACGATAGTTTCGGTAGAAACGCCTTTTAATTTCTTCGCAGCACACACAGCTAGCTAGGTTGTAAAACAAACGAAAGAGTGCCTGAGCAAAGATAGGCGAGCCGACAAATTCAAACATTAAAAATCAATGCTCCCATTCCCGACTACACTCACTTCCTCTAACAAACCACTTTGACGTAAAACTCATTTTTTTTTTTAATTCTACGAGATGGGTAAGAAGCACGGTTCTGTATACATTGAAAAAGAATTCAGAATTTCAAGACCTCATTCAATTTCGTTAATGCAAACAAATGTAATTTGATTTGGCCGAGTAAGGTATGAGAATGGGAACATTTGGCCTTACCAGGGTAAACGTCTCATCACCGATAATAATAAAAAAAAAAAAAAGTAGGCGAGTCTTCGGGTTAGCGTGAAAACCAGAGCACGACCGGCGCGGGCTCGTCGTCTAGCTTCAGACTTCATTCGATGCCTCATAGACTCGACTAATGGTCGAGCTTCACGCTCGGCAGTGCCACGCGGTTTGCTTTTACCATTTGAAATTAAAACTGAAAGCTCGATCGCGTGACTACACGTGTATATAACGCCACGTTATCTCTCGCTAGGCACGTTTCCTTTATCGGTTGCTTCGTTTTTTTTTTTTTTTTTTTTTTTTCTTTCCCTAAGGTGGATCCACCCTGTACTGACACTCGCCTTACCTGCTTGATTGCGAGAGTGCTTTGCGAGAAAATTCTGGTGCACGACGCGACACGGGCTTTTGTATATATGCACGTGACGCCGGGAACGTTTTGTTTCTTTGTTCACGATGTAGCAGTCAACGAGAGGAAGCGTCACGAAACAATTCATTAACGCCCCATCGACAATACGTCGCTTCACTTATTATTATTATCATCATTATTTACTTTACTTTATTAACGATTTTTTTTTCATGTCATTTTTAACTTAACGTGGAGTAACGATTTGAAGATTCTGGATTATTATTTTTAAATATGAGGTATTCTTGGCTAATTTAGTAAGCGTTCAACTATGAATCTTTTCAATTCGCCACCACCATTTTTTGTACTATTCTATATGCTCGAAAAAACACTTTTAATATTTTTTAGATTTTTTGTACATAAACTTTTTAAATACAAATTTGTGAGAATCTAAAAAAAAAATAAGAATCTGAAAAAAATTAAAAGTGTAGTATGAAGAATTGTGGAGAAAATTGGAAGGGGTCAGGGTTGAACGCTTTCCTGTGTTGGCCAAGAATACCTCGTAGTATAGTATATAATTAAACATAATTTGTGTATGATACCTAAAATTCCTTAGACTATTATCACAGTATTACTAATTAGATGATGTTGAAGTTTGCATCGTTGGAATGCAACGAAATCAAGAGAAAAAATTAATTGTGATGGACCCAAATGATTATACAAGGTATAAAAAGTTATCATAACGACTAAGAACATGAAGAAAAAATATTGCACGTGCATTATAAATAAAAGAAAGTACCCCTAACAAAGCTTTCTGGAGCGATTTTTCGTTACTTAGGTTCTTTGGGTTCCTTAGATTCCTTAGGCTCTTCAGGTTCTTTTGAAAAAATTGAAATATCGAATTTGTTCCATCGCTATTCATTCTAAGTCGTATATTTCCGCACTCAAAGTACTCCTACCATGTTTTTTGGAGCGATTTTTCGTTACTTAGGTTCTTTGGGTTCCTTAGATTC
The DNA here is from genome assembly GCA_964016905.1 of Perithous albicinctus. Taxonomy (NCBI): domain Eukaryota; kingdom Metazoa; phylum Arthropoda; class Insecta; order Hymenoptera; family Ichneumonidae; genus Perithous; species Perithous albicinctus. The sequence goes on along the minus strand of OZ024702.1, from coordinate 8,466,604 downwards.
CTTAGGCTCTTCAGGTTCTTTTGAAAAAATTGTGATATCGAGTTTTTTCCTTCGCTATTCGTTCTAAAGTCGTATATTTCCGCACTGAAAGTACTCCTACCAAGTTTTTTGGAGCGATTTTTCGTTACTTAGGTTCTTTGGATTCTTTAGATTCCTTAGGCTCTTTAGGTTCTTTTGAAAAAATTGAGATATCGAATTTTTTGCTTCGCCACTTGTTCTAAGTCGTACATTTCCACACTAAAAGTACTCCTACCAAGTTTTTTGGAGCGATTTTTCGTTACTTACGTTCTTTGGATTCCTTAGATTCCTTAGGCTCTTTAGGTTCTTTTGAAAAAATTGAGATATCGAATTTTTTGCTTCGCCACTTGTTCTAAGTCGTACATTTCCACACTAAAAGTCCCCCTACCAAGTTTTTTGGTGCGATTTTTCGTTACTTAGGTTCTTCGGGTTTCTCAGGTACCTTAGGCTCCTTAAGTTCTTTTGAAAAAATTAAAATATCGAATTTCTTCCTTTGCCATTCTTTCCAAGTCGTTTATTTCCGCACTGAAAGTACCCCTAACAAAGCTTTCTGGAGCAATTTTTCGTTACTTACGTTCTTTAGGTAAAATAGTAAATAATAATAGCACCCTTAACAGGGGGTGAGTTCTTGGGGTTTTTATATTTTTTGATTTCCTTGCATTCCAACGTTGCAAACTTCAACATCATCCAATTAGTTATTCGTAACAAAGAATTGCTTGACTAGCTTGAGCATGAAACGAACTAAACAATACACTTATAAAATTAAGGGATGAAAACTCGCTTCCCAATCTCGCCAGCGGTTCAACATTTACATTGTATAATAATAATAATTATTATTATTATTATTGTACGTTGTATGCACGAGCACGTGGAAAAAGAGTTGAGTGTTGCAGACTGCGTGACGCTCCTGGTGTGTGCTTACAGAGTCAATACTTACACTTGTTTACAATACCGTGTATGTATAGCTGCATATACTTACAAGAGCAACGCCTCGAAAGGGAAGAATTAAAGAGCCCGCACTGCGCGAGTTAAAGTGAGAGGAGAAAAAAAAAACTCGTCTCGCAGTTCCTGATCGAGTTTTACCTTACTCTTGCTCTGGCGTTCACGTAGCTCGCGCGGGGCTTGCTGACGAATCGTTAAACTCGGACGGGTGTTATATATATATATATGCAGGTTGAACAGGTGTTGTCTGTGTTTGCGAGCGGGATATATCGTAAACTATTATTATGTTGCGAGAGAGGCGAGCGAACGCACTCTCGCGACATGGATTTCCATTGCGAAAGTATGCAGTCACTCGGACGATCGAACTTTTGCGAACAATCGTAACGTTACTCACGGCGGAGTGCTGGAATGCGAGTAATCGGTTAAATTGACATTGTTTGGGTGATTGACATGGGTGAAAAAAAACACACACACACACACACGTTCACCTTGTAGTGTTTTAGTGATTGGAGAGATTGGTCTGTTTGGATAAATTATATTCTCCGCAAGGGAAAATAAGAAAATTGTCGAGTAAACTGGTAAAGTGGTCAATTATAATATTCTTGTAGAGTAATTTTTCCGTGCGGGGCAATTAGACGTCGTTTTGTTATGTACGTTGAGAAAAGTCATTATGCTGATTTTATATATTTGTTACGATGAATTAAGGTTCTGATGTTCAGTTATTTGTTGCATTACTTATGGAGTAGAAATCTGTTGAATAATAGTGCAGAGAGTAACAATACGCTGTAAAAAATCGGCGGTGTAGAGTACAATGGTGTGCGTGGTGAAAAAAAACCGGTGTTAGAATTAACACCATTTTGTTGTTAAAAGTACAACCCGTCATGTGTAATGGGGTGTACCCTGATAGAAATTAACATCAAATGGCCTGATGCACTATGTTGACCCTCAATCGTGTTGTTTTTCGTAGAAGCCGACACAGTTTGATGATAAATGGTAGTGTACCTAAGAAGTCTTACATGTAGCCACCATACAATGTCTCGATTATGCTTTTAACGGTGTCAAAACTACACCGAATGGTGCTCTCACATGATCGTTTAGGACTACACACTGGTGTTGAAATTAATATGTGACAGTGTTAGACGTTTTGCTCGATTATTAGCCAATTGAAAATACGGTAGCCGTTCGCAAAGAAAAGAAGAACGAAAAACTAATTCGTCTATTGATTTATTTGTTAATTAAGTTTTAAGTAAATCCAACATAAGGTCAATAGGCAATTTGTTCATGATTTTTCGAAGATTGTTCATATATATCGTGCTAATATTATAATAAATCATGCCTTTTAAACAATTATTCATATTGGAATATACTGATGACAATTAAAAATTTTTTAACATCTATTCAATTTGTTGTTGATTAATACACAGTTATTTTATTTATTTGGCATATCTGTTCATCCATTAATCCGATTGGATCAGCTAAATAAAAATTATCTATTGCCACCGCGCTCAATGTATCTTGAAGTAGTAAAAATATTAGGGAAATACGTATAGCATCGATAGTTTAGGGGTTAGCGTTAGGTATTAGTAATAGGTAGTTAGGTAGGTCGCAGGTTCGAACCCACCTTCGTCAACTGCAGAAAAAACGCTCGCAAAAGTCTCTATTGGATTCAATAAGTTTATCAATGTTGTTATTATCATCTTAGTCAATATATGACAATATTCACAGCGTTGATAAACAAAGAGGAGTTTATTAACGCTGCGCTGTGTTAAAAATTATTTCCTTACATCACTCTTTTACACCGGCGTTAACATCGAATGGTGTGGACCTATTGAAACTGCATGGTGGTGTTGATAGGGTGTTAATTTTAACATCACATTTTTAACAGTGTAGTAATTGTTGGTGTACTTGTTGCTGTGGCCGTTGGTTTGAGTTGTCTATTTCTATTTAAATACTTTATTTTTATACTTTTTTTTTTGGGAGATGTTATGCATATTTTATTTTATAATTTTTTATTGAAACAAATAAATCTCATTGAGAACAGTCCAGACCAGGTTCGTAACGTTTAAGAAAAAAATAGAGGATTTCCTTTAACCTGCGGCCGCAAGTAGCCGACAAACCATCTATCCAGTAACAATAGTAATGCCTGTCTTTCTTTGTATTTTTTTTTCTTTTTCTACCCTCAAAAGAAACTTCAAAGTCTTGTCGTCTCCTTCCGGCCATCCGGTGTCTCACGCGACGAGACAAAATAAACGAGTCTGTGTGTTTTGGGGGGTGAAACGGTGTTTGACTCTCCTCGAGATGTCGAAACTCGTAGTGCGGAGACGTCGCGAGAGAGGGCGCGAGGTCGTATATGCGATATGCTTCACTGGCATCTATCCAAGTGAAAAGAAGAAGGCGCGCTCGCGAGACTACGCTCCCGGGCACACTCTCAGAGAGATGGAGAGAGAGGGAGAGGTGACGGGGAGTGAAGCCTTCGGTGAGGTTTTGTTCTTTCACGCCAGGAGACACTTTTCAATGTCGCGTTGCTCGAATTCCGGGAGCAACAGAGTGGAGAAAAGTATCACCAGATGCTGGCGACAGACTTCACACAATAATACGAAATAGACAGGATATTTATCTGTTAAAGCCATTTAATTATTTCTCCAAAATACAGTAAATTAGTAAATTACAAATATAATATTTCTAAGCCTTTTTCATGCCTCAATACCGACATTTGCACATTTTCACAACACAAAATCGATTGGCTGGCTAATTAATATGGAGATAATAATAATAATCACGGATATCCAAACATTCATGTGTCGTTTGCGAAATAATATTCGTTTTATTACGTCGAAATATTTCATTTCAACTCGCTGAATTATCAATAATAATTATATTTATTATTATTATTGTTGATGATTATTGTAATGAAGATTTTATTGAGCTCGAGAGTGCTACACTGAAATATCGTAGTTGGGTGAGAGCAGTTTCAATATCACGCTCCAGCAAACGAGATTTCCCGTTTCCTTGATACGTCTCCCCCACCGTCGCCTCTCAACCCGCTTCATTTCCGGGTAATTTGAATATTTCGAGCGCCGAGTACAAACTGCACTCGCAGAAACGTCGGTACCGAGCGCGTGTTACGTATGCCACTGTGTCTGTTCTGTACTCAATGCCCGCTGGCCCCCGGAGACTTTACGTAACTAACTGCTACATAGTTTTTTCCTTTTTTTCTTCTTTATCTCTCTCTCTCTCTCTCGTTCTCCAGCTCCTTTGCGGAAGAAGCTATTTTTTCGTGAATAATGGAACGAACGGAACGCGCTGGCCGGTATGTTCTCATCGTTTTGCGCTCATCCTCGCTATATATCTTCTGTTCCGCTTGGGTCTCTTCGAACGTAGTCACAGTATTCGTTTTGCTGGCGAACCGAGCGAGAGCGAGATATATAGAACGGAAAACAAAAGCGTTGATTCGCAGAGCGTGGTCGGGAAGCGGATGGAAGAAGAAGAAGAAATGCTGCTGCTGCTGCTGCTGCTGCTGGTGGTGCTTTCCATCCGGAGAGCGCGGAGAGTATTGGAAAACTTTTCTCTCTTTCTCTCGCTCTCTTTCTCTTAATGTTTTCCTCTTATATTTCAGAGAGTAATGGCACAGTGCTGGGCAATCTCGGTTAATGAAAATGAACGAAAACGCCGCAGGACTAATGCAGCTCCAGAGAGGCGAAATCTTGCCGGCTCTTTTTTTTTTTTTTTACCTCCGACTAATTCGCGAATAATGGAAGCTGACATATTCAGGCCAGTGGTGAACGACTCACCGAGACGTATATTTACAGTCCCATTTATAATAGCACTGTCTCCCGAAAATAGGATGACTCTGAGGCAGATGGCCTTTCGGATGGCACTGTTTTATTGACATATTTAGAGTAACGAATGGGAGAAATTCTAGAGTGAATTTTTTATTATTCAGCTTTAGTTTTAATATCGTAATTATACTTTTGGTCGGGCGAGCGAGTGACAGAAAAGTAGCTTATTCTAATCCTGAAATAATATATTTATTGGATGACTAGAATTAAAAAATATGAATTAATGTGATAAACACTTGTCATTTAACTGACTCGTCACGCTTAAAACTGGCGATAGGGGAATTGATAAAACTGGTCAACGGTACAGTAAACGTATTTTTTAATCCGTTATACTGCAATCTGGATGTGGTCAAACCGAGTATGTGGTTTACTGTGTATACATTGGATCTCTTCGAGTTGATGAAGTACAAAACAACACTCAACGTATTCAATTCGTATTATTCAAAGTTGCAGTTCACAATGGAAATGCAAATTAACAACAGGATACCTTTTCTTCACATTTGTTCAATCAGAGAGAACAACGAAATTGTTAGAAATTGGTACCAAAAACCAACTTGGTTAGACAGATTTATTAATTCCTTTTCCAATTCATGAATTTGAAACGACACTCAACATATTCGACTCATGTCGTCCAAAGTGAAAATGTGTAAATGGCCAATCACGTTGGCCCTTCACATATTGCATCAGTATACTTCACCCTCTCATCGGTTTCAATTCAAACACTCAAATTGTCTTCATCTCTTGAACTCTCGTTAAGGAAGCTGCGTTATCCAATATTCGGGTCATTCCTGATTGTTGTTTGTTTATCTCCATAAACTATTTTTAAAGGCGTCTCGAAAATGCAGCTCTCTTAATATTAGCGTAATGTGCAGAAGCCTCTTTACCTAGTAATTTATATTCCTGCCTGAAGCAAGTCAGTAAAATAAAACCGTTGAAACCAGATATAGAAAAAAAAAAAAAATAGTAGAAACATGGTTGGTGTTCCACATTTTTATTACGGAGTGTCGAAGCGAATTTGCATTCGCACGATGACACTGATGTTCAATGCCAAATGTACGCGATGACTTTGCTTGCCGAGTTTCTAGTGTAGGATACTTAACCCCCTCCCCCCACTCTCTGCCATCCCTCATGGTCATCGTGAATGTCGTGAATCGCTAAAAAGAAAATCACGAATTCTCGAGGTGTTTTGCAGGCGGTGTGATGGGAATGGAGACGAGAAAAACCGGCTCTTCGGAGTTCATAGCCAAGCCAACCAATGCTGGAACCTTGATATTGCTAGGTTGTTTGTCTGTTTGCATGCACACGACAGAAATTACATTCGAAGATCTGAGAGAACTCGTTATTACTCTCGTATAGTCATCGTTCTTCTTCGTTCTCTCTTCTACCTTAATTTTCCGACATTTAGACGCGACGCATGACATCGAGTGCCGATAAATAGTATTCAATAATGAAGAATATGTTTACTTGATCGTTTCCAGCTTCGACATTGGGCGCGAAACCACTTTTCCCCTCCCCTTTTACAATTATCATTCATAATCAGGCAATTATGCATATTTTACTAGGATCCTCATAATAGGTTAGCTGGAAATGTTGATTTTTCATTTTTGTTCTGTGGTGTTATCTAATACAATGGAAAATTAAGTTTTCCTTGTTGATTGGACACCTGCCATTGTATGCACGTCCGGCTTCTGTAATCCTCGGTTAGTTTTCTACTTTTTGCTTCCTCATAGAGGACGCTTTGCTTTCGTGAAATTTTTTTTTCGTGATTTTCACGTCAGCTTAAAAGGTGAAGAAGAGTGATTTGTACGAAATGTATGTATGTGTGTGGGTGTGTATGTGCAAATTGCCTTGTTAGCACGATAACTGCCGCCATTTTTCATGTATTTTCCTCAAATTTGGTACGCAAGTGGGCTATCATACGACAACTTTTCGGTTTGCAGTTGACGCGAATCGGTTGAAAATTTCAAATTTTACAGCATTTTGAAAATTTTGAAAAAATCTTTTTCACGTTATAACTTTTGTAAATTACGATATATCAGTCTGAAATTTTGAACACAAACGAACTGACAGTGAACCATGATTGGTGCCAAGTTTGGCGAAAATCGATAGAGTGCTTCAGATTTCATTGCAATTATAATTTTTTTTTAAAGGTCCGTAAACACTTCTACTTTTCTAAATTCTGGGATGAGCGGCTGCAATTTTCCACGTGATTTCACAATTGTTGAGTATCGAACAAATAAATTAAATTAATTTTAATGTTGATAAATTTCGATTTTATTCCAAAGGAAGCAAAACATGGCTGTCCCGAAAAATAAAATTTCGACTTTTTTAGCCAGATTTCGATCAAATTTGGCACACATGTGGATTGTTCTAGAACTAGGTCTGGATATAAATATTACGCAAATTGTTCGAGCGGTTCAAATTTTATAACGTTTTTTAACTTTTGAAAAATGTCGTTCGTGCATTCACTCGCGCAAATTGCGAGATGTCGGGCTTAAATTTGTTTTAATTCCAGACTATGATAAAACAAGGTTTTAATTCAAATTTGGCACAAGTCGGTCGAGTAGTTCGAATTTTATAACATTTTTTATTTTTTGAAAAATCTTGTTTGCGCACTAGCTCGCACAAATTAAAAGATACCGGATTCAAATTTATTTCACATATTGAGCACTGCGAAGCAAGGCTTCAGTACAAATTTGAAGAAAATCGGTTGAGAGGTTTAAATTTCATGACGAATTGAACATTTCAAAAAGCTTGTGAATGCGATTTTTATAGTAGACAAATTTTTTCATGCACAAACAAGCCTGCGAAGTAGAACCTTGCAAATTGCTTCCTCATTATTTTACATTTTTTAAAAATGTAAAATAATGAGGAAGCAATTTGCAACGTTCTACTTTTTTTGTTTCCTCATAGAGGAAACCTTGTTTTTGAAGCAGCTGACACAAAATTTTCCATAAAACTTTAGTAGAATGTGTCGTTGTTTGATACTGAATTTGGCGAGCATCCAACAAAGAGTTCATAATTTAGAGAATTAACTTCTTCTTTTTTTTTAACCACGCTTCCACTATGAGGAAACCAAAATTGATGAACATTGCTCGTAGAGGCTTTAGCAAATAAATTTGGATTTTTTCCGGCATTCAGTCGGAATGAAAAGGCTCTCGTCTATAGGTATTGGATATACTTTCTGTTGTCTCGCGCTCATTCACAGTTTCACACCAATGTCGCCCGGTTATACACGCTGTAGCCAGTGAATATCGACGACTCTGATATCGAGCATTGTATATAATACACGGCAAGCGAAGCGATGCAGATATTCACGTTCTACGTTCGTATACAAGAGCGTGCACGAGCCATAGAAACTGGCGATAAACTGGCGTGTATCGGCACCAATAGCAGAGCTGCGATTGTGAAGCAGAGAAATTCGATGCTTGGTCAACACATAGAAACATAAGCTCCCTTTCCTGCTACCTTCCATTCTCTCTCTCTCTATTTCTCTCTTGTAGTACAGTCGTAGTTCGAAACCACAATACGTGTACAACCAAATTCAAAATAACTATCGAATTTCCTCGTTATAACTTCCGCAATATAACTGTGAATAATATCTACGAAAATGCAGTTTTGAGAAAAAAGGCCTTTAACATTTTATAGTCAAACATAAATGACTCATTCTAGCTGTCTGTGCAAAGCTTCTAAGCGTCACAAATGACTTGCTGTTAAATATATCTACAGTTGTATGATACCAATTAAGAGATTAATAAAAATATGCATATAAAAGAATACAAGTGTTTAATATTTTATTTTCAAAAAAATTGCAAAGATCCGATTTTACAAAAATCATAACAGCGATTTCTCTGAATTACAATTTAATAATTTTGTTTTAAATTACATTCATTCTCTGATGATAAATGAAGCCATTATGAGCAACAATTAAAGAAAAAGAAACGCGGCATATTTTTTAGCTGTTACCAAATAGTCGACACGTGTGTACAATATTCCTTTCAGCGGAAGCAATAATAAGCATTCAGTGAAAAAGTCATGTTTTACATTACCTCAAAGGCAATAACTCAAACATCTCGTTACATCTTATCTGTACAGTAATAAAAAAAGCACAACTCCATTCTGAATCACTCTGCGTGCACCGGAGGTAGGGTGAATTGTTTAAGCTGTCGCAACATGGCAAACCCAAGTCTAATTACTTTTGCGTAATTAATGTTTCGTATCGATCACTCTTGGTTGGCCGCAAGAGAATCGTGTGTAATATACCTCTTAATACAGTCGAGTTACAAGCGTGAAGGCCATCTTCGATCATGAAAGCGGTTGCGTACGAGCGGAGGTTATATATACGAATATACGTGGATAATAGTCGCATGCAAATACATAGCAACAATGCGTTAAGGATGCATTGCGCGTAATACATTCCTGACCATCAAACGCTCGATTTCAGACGAAAAAGAAAATGCATTACTTCAACGTGATTTAAGATACCAACAACAGTAGATTTAGAATATAACATAAAAAAGAAAACAAAAATTGTTTAATAAATTTGATGGAAATATATTTTTTAACTCTTTCTGTAATTTATTTTTTTTTCAGTAAAATAGTTTCACAATTATTGAATGTACAGTTTCATGAAAACAGCCTTTAAAAATTCTCCAAAATGGAAATTGCACAATTGCAACTAGATTCTTTAAAAATCACGTGAAAATACATGTGTAATGCATACTCCAAAAATTCTTCAGCTATTCTATAAATTAATCTTGCATAGATTGTAATTATCATTCTATTACTGATTAACCTTAACCCGTTCCATTTGCTTCTACCGAGCATATACTAATAATAAAATACTAGATATATGCATGTTTATACTGCCTCTTTCTCTCACGCTCGGGGCTGTCTCTTTCTCTCTCGCTCTCTCTCGCTCGTTGCCCGGAAGTTGCGGCAGTTAAAGCCACATGGCCACTCCGACGATCCTTCTCGCTACGGTCTCGAGTATTTATACTCGATAACATCCGGACCGTCGAGTCCCATCATAAGAGAGGAAGAGAGACAGACAGAGAGACATATATAGTGTTACCCCTACACCCAAAGACCCCCAACTTTTGGACTATATGCTAATTCATCCGGTTCGGTGAAATACCCCAGAGAGAGCTGAGTGGAATACACAAGATATAGGCTGTTTTGGCGTTGAATTTTACGATTACGGGGGCGAAACGCGCTGGTTGGAAATGTATAGCTTAGCTTTTGCTGGCTGATGACCAGCTCGAGACTCCCAGGGACAGAGATATTCCACACGTTGTGCTCTCGACGATGGAACGTGATGTGATGGCCCAGAATCCGAGGGGCTCTTGACCGCCGCACGGCTAAATTAAGCTCTTACTACGAAGACGCCGCTCGTAACAGACCAAATAGTATGGTACTATGTACTAGGGCCCCGGCGTTTTCATCGCCGGCATCACGGTACGCTTGCGTTCCGGGACGTGTACCCACGTGTGCTGTACTACACTCGTTATAGGTTTCGCGGTGGAGCCACGCATGCACGCATATGCATTGCGGTTAATCGCCATCAATTAAAGACACTGTGAACGTATTACGATGATTTATTGCGCAGTTTCCAAATTACACGAAAAATTACTTTTATGTTGCGCGATGAGAAAACATGTTGCAAAATAGATGCACATTGCTTCCACACAGAGTCATCACTAAATACTCGGAAAAGAAGAAGTCTAAGAAAATATTTTTACGCTGGTCATTTTGTGTAAACCTGTTTTCTTTTATTTGTTTTTCAACGACTCGAAATGTGGGACACAATGCAGAGTGCATCATGTTTTGTAGTGCATTGCTGTAAAGAATCGAATTGCATGCAAGAGGAGAGAAGAGGCGAGTCGGTCGATGTCATAAATTACGGTACGCAATGTGCGCTCGCTCCTTACAACGTGAGATTTCAACCGGATTGCGGCGATTAATTTAAATTGCCGGGATTAATCGCTCGCGGACTCGTGCGTGCGAAACAATTTGGATGACGACGATGAGCGACGGTGTGCGTGGCGAGACCGCCGCGCGCGTTCAAGTCCATTCGTTTAATACGTAGAGGTAGTAAATGCATGTACACATACACATACTTGAAATGTGCCGCGAGGCTTTTCATATCACTGAACCTGCCGCTCGTCTATACCATCGTATAAATCTAACGCTAGGATCTATGTAAACGACTGTTCGATAAGCCGACTATCGCGAATTTGGTTTGTATAACGCATAATGTAAATCAAGCTCGCACGAGCAGACTATTATTAAAACTAATATACTGAGCGTAATCAGCTGGATTATAATTAGCAAACAGGAGGATGAGATTTGTAATTAAATTGTTTATTGTTTTTGCTTCCTCATAGAGGAAGCTTCGAGGAGCATACTCGGAATGGTCCAAAACGTCGAGAAAAGTGATTTGTACGAAATGTCTGTATGTAGTGTGTGTGTGTGTGTGTGTGTGTGTGTGTGTGTGTGTGTGTGTGTGTGTATGTGTATGTGCAAATAGCTTTGTTAGTACGATAACTGCCGCAATTTTTCGTGTATTTTCCACAAATTTGGTACACAAGTGGGCTATCATACAACAACTTTTCGGATTGCAGTTGACGCGAATCGGTAGAAAAATTCAAATTTTACAGCGTATTGAAAATTTTGAAAAATTTGTTTTCAAGCTATGACTTTTGTAAATTACGATATATCAGGCTGAATTTTATGAACACAAACGAACTTACAGTGGACCTGGATTGGTGTCAAGATTGGCGAGAATCGGTAGAGTGCTTCAAATTTTATTGCAATTTTAATTTTTTTTTAAATGCCTGTAAACACTTATATTTTTTTTAATTCTTGGATGATCGGCTGCAATTTACCACGTGATTTCACAATTATTGAGTATCGAAGATGAACTTATTTTAAGGAACGGTCGCTATGTTGATAAATTTCGATTTTATTTCAAAAAAAGCAAAACATAGCCGTCGCGAAAAAAAAAATTCGACTTTTTTAAAGCAGATTTCAATCAAATCTGGTACATATGTGAATTGTCTTAGAACTAGGTCTGGGTATAAATTTTACGCAAATCGGTCGAGTGGTTCAAATTTTATAACGTTTTTTAACTTTTGAAAAATTTCGTTCGAGCATTCACTCGCGCAAATTGCGAGATGTCGGGCTTAAATTTGTTTTACTTTTAAACTATGATAAAACAAGGTTTTTATTTAAATTTGGCGCAAATCGGTTGAGTAGTTCCAATTTTATAACATTTTTTGAAAAATCTCGTTTGCACAAATTAAAAGATACCGGTCTCAAATTTATTTCACGTATTGAGCACCGTGAAGCAAGATTGTAGTACAAATTTGAAGGTAATCGAAATAAAAAAAAAATCAAAAAAATTTGTGAGTCGTTAAAAATATCGATAAAAATGCCTTTCATGCACAAACAAGCCTGCAAAGTAGAACCTTGCATATGGCTTCCTCATGATTTTACATTTTTTTAAAATGTTTACATGTATGCAAAGTAGAACTTTGCAAATTATGTTCCCTACAAAACTTCCTCTATGAGAGAGAAAGCCAAAGTAGATAAGCGTACTTTCTCATAGCGGAAGCTTTGTACAGAAAACAATTTGCAAAGTTCTACTTTGAATACATGTAAACATTTTTAAAAACGTAAAATAATGAGGAACCAATTTGCAAGGTTCCACTTTACAGGCTTGTTTAAACAAATTATCGAACATCAAACAATAATTTGCAAAACTTCGTACATGCAAATGCAACAACAATTTTATTTCCACGATTTTCAGATGACTCAGCCTTTTTTTAAAGTCTAAAATCCATCTTGCATTATATAGCTTAAATAATCCATTCTAGACAGATTGGACGGGTCGACGTTTCATATCTCAAAGTGCCGAGTGAAGGCATCATACTTTTGCTGTCTCTGACGTCATTTTCGCTCTAAAATGAAAAAAGCAACAGCCTCATCAGTCTTCGGGGTCTTCTGTTGCGCGCATATGCATCCGAAGGGTCGCACAATGCTTCCCGAGCGCACTAGTGCTGCTAAATATAAGTCACACGCGGTGTATTCTACTGTGCACGCACGCAAGCACGCACACGCGCACTTACGCACGCACGCACGCACGTCCATACACATTTGTATGCCTCATCTGTCTCTCTTTTTCGCCCGCTTCACATTATAATTGTCCCTCCCTTTCATTTCTGATGCCACTCTACATCCGCATCATACACGTGTTTTTAGAGAGGAGACTTAAACCTCGGCACTCGCACGCCTTGATGACGCGCCTCTCGACACTTGCTTTTTCTATTTGTTTTCCCCGAGAACCAGCGAGCTCTCTGACTACTCGGTCAACAGTGGAGAATATCTGTTTGCCATTCATGGTCCTGCAGGGCAGCTGTCTCCGCTTGTACTTTTACTCTTCATTTTGTTACTCACGTGTCTCACTTACAGAATGACTCTTTTATCCGGGTTCAACTTTTTACGTCACCATACTATTCCTTTAGCTACGTTACGGGGACATTTCTCCGACACGCATGCCAAAACATTTTGGCCTGATGACGACTCAGCATTTAAATTGATATCGAAGCCGAGCCTAAAATGCGAAGCATGAATATTTGGTTTTTCCCGTTTCTGTTTCGGGGAATTAATTCGCTGCTTTCTTTTTTCTTCGACTTAACATTACTGTTTAGAACTTATCAGGTTCGATAGACTATATTCAATCTTTTTTTTTTCGCAAGCAGCTTTTTCTGTGACCACACTAAATCTTCAACTGCGGTTTATCATTGATATATGCGTGCGTAACAATTTGTAAACGCTGAGTCGGTATTCAGTGATAGTGGAGCGAAAGACAAACTGCATGTTTGCTCAAAACACTTTTGCTGAATAACTCGAAGGCACCCCCCCTGAGCGCGTGCGATTATTATGAAAAAAAAAGGTTGACACAAATATTCGTCGCAAGTGTCCAACATTGAAACAGCTGACGACGAAGTAAATCAAAACGTTCGCTGTTTCAATTTGGGACACGAGTGTTATGTATGTTACGCGAATTGTCAACGTCAAACTTATACACACGCAAACTTGATTCGTGGAATTCTCGCGAACGGTTTAGCTGCCAAGTTCATTAATTTTAGGACATTTTCTAGCGCAATTGGTCATTTTAATATTCACATAGCCGGATTCAAGAAAATTTCCATTCACATTTATTTTTTGACGTTCCTAATTTTAAGAAAAAAATCGACAACTCTGTAAATCTTTTTCGTGTTTTACTAATTTAAGAAAAAAAATCGTAAAATACTTATTTACCAGAATGAATTTTTAGTGTGATTAGAATCTGAAATTTCCAGGATTGCAAGAGTGCTTTCTAATTCGTATCGGGGCAACTCGATGCTCGCATTACGTATGGTATTTGCGAGTGTTGAGTTTCCTCATGGTATGTACGAGCAAAGAGCTAGTTCGGTAACGGAACTCTACAACGTCGGCGACCTCAACCGCAATGACGAGAGCGCGTGAGTGAGTGAGCGAGCGAGCGGGGGCGACAAGCAGCAGCAACGGTTTGCAAGTGAGAGAGGCGCGCCAAGCGAAACGCGTTCGTTCCATCGTACGCTCAACTCGATCGTCGCAATTAAATGTTACTCGCTTGTCCAGCGACAACACCCAGACGCTGAATCGTCTGGAGCAAGTCTCGTTTTATTCGCGTTATTAAAATTCCTGAGATTGTCTCGGAACGCGAATTGAAACTGAATCATTTTACACATATATGAGGGCATTCCATCTGGTTTCGAACTGGGACTGACACTTGATCCTTCCGATTGGATTCGCAATTTTTTGTATGATTCACATAATTCTAAAAAAAAATTAAGAAAAAAATGTACGCATTTTTAATTATGTACGATTTTTTAAAAAAGGATTATGAAACGATACATTTTACGAATCTGAGGAAAAAATTCAAGAGGAATGCCCCATATATATTGGGCAAAATAACGAAGCTACGAAATCGACAGAAAAAAAATGTATATTCACAAAACAAATACTTTCTCTCGGTATGAATAAATAATATCATGCCATAATTCATAACTTTGTTATTTCCCGGACTACAAGTATTTACAAAGCCGCAGCTGTCCATTTTATGACTGCGGTAATAATCGTCGCTCTCGCGTCGATATTGACTGCTCGTTGCGTAGACTTTTTTTCTCTCTCTCTCTCTCTCTCTCTCTCTCTCTCTCTCTCTCTCTCTCTCTCTCTCTCTCGATTTGTATCGAGGCAAAGAGCCACGAGAGTGAACGAGGTATGGCATCATAAAATATCGGCAACAGTCGCGGTTGTCCCAGTGGTTGAAAATCTCGCGAGAGTGTGATGGAGCTAAATGGGAAAAATGAGCGAGAACGTGTATGAGAGGGATCGATAAAAAAACTCGGTATGGGTACATTGCCCAGCGGAGAATTTACTGTAGGTACGCAACTGTAGTAGTAACAGCAGCAACAGCAGCAACGGTGAGCGAATGCTTTGAGTACACTGCACTATGTGCATGGAGGACATGGTTCCGACAATTATAAAATCTCCAAGGGTGCAGTACAGCCATTGGCAATTGGCATGCGTCCCTCTCGCTTTTTATTAAAGCATTTGAGTCACCTAAACATGTACCGAAGTCGTCTGAAAATAATGAAAACAATATTTATCCATTTATCCATGCATATTATTATTATTTTTTGTTCCTCATGAAAACGCCTTTTTCGCCGTTCTCGACCGTCAGTGTCCGCGCGTAATTCGAGTTTCAGGGCGGACACTAATGGTTAAAAACGCCCTTTCTGCCGTTTTTGATTTTCAATGTCCGCGCGGAATTCGAGTTTCCGGGCGGACATTAACGGTTGAAAACGTCTTTTCCGCCGTTTTCGACAGTCAGTGTCCGCGCGGTATTCAAGTTTCCGGACGGACATTAACGGTTGAAAACGTCTTTTCCGCCGTTTTCGACAGTCAGTGTCCGCGCGGTATTCAAGTTTCCGGACGGACATTAACGGCTGAAAACGCCTTTTTCGTCGTTTTCGACCGTCAGTGTCCGTGCGGATTTTGAGTTTCCGGACGGATATTAACGGCTGAAAACGCCTTTTTCGCCGTTTTCGACCGTCAGTGTCCGCGCGGATTTTGAGTTTCCGGGCGAACATTAACGGTTGAAAACGCCTTCTTCGCCGTTTTCGGGCGTTTCCGGGCAGTAACGGTCCGTGATTGGCTAACTGTAATTGTCAATAACTTGGTCTATTTTGGTCGTAGAAAATTTTGACCTTTTTGTTCATCGCGATCTCTCCTATACGAATATACAAATATCATCACATAATTGCGAGACACCCTGTATATAAAAGTCACACATGAAATTTCACTGCGGTCCACAAGTTTTTACAAAAGTTATTGTGTTTTCAGACAGCCACTTCTCACAGACTCACAGACAGACAGACAGATAGAAATAAATGAATGCTTCCAGTCGATTTTTTTGGAGTAAAATACTTTCTCTTATACATACTCCGTACGTGATGAAAAGTAGAAAAAGACTTTTACTTTTGACAATATTTAGATGTTTGTCGTTTTTCCAATTTCTTTTTATCAAGTCGCTAGACTTTGGTATGCGCAATTGCAACGCAATTTTACTTTTATTATTCTCAGGTGACTCGACCCCCGTTGATAGGCCAGTCACTGTGTAAAAACGGTCAATCACTGGTTGTCGAGTGAATGCAACGTATTTACTGCTACCCAATGGGTACGAGAGCATTTCACCGACTCGGTGCTGAATGGCGTCGGGAGCCGAGGCTGTTAATGGGGCTATACGGGGACTGCCTTGAAAACGCGTAATGCATCGTGCGAGAGAAAGAAGAAATAAAATAAAAAGACGTGAGATGGAGAATTAGTGGTTGGGCTTTCGCCATCAGGAGCAGCTCTCATTGCTGAGAGCTCGACGGCAGCGCCAACGGTTAGTGTCAATGATGATGATGATGATGATGATGATGATGATGATGATGATGATGACAGAGGTGGAACCGAGGAGGACTACCTTGAAAATGTGATTTCGCACGAGCGAGTTTAGTCTCTCGCATCTCTCGGGTGCAACACAATAATCTTTCGCGAATCTTTGTTCTCAGCCGCGAGCATTCGCGTGAACTAACCCCGAGGTAGTCTAGCTCTCCTGCGATTTCTATCTCTCTCACCCTTGTTCTCAATTCCATTGCTGTATATAGTTATACCAGTAGAAGTGAATGAAGAAGTAAATTGTCGTCAAGTGTGGTGAATATACTTTTTTGTGGCCTCTCGTTTTATTATTCCGTGTGACGTCGTTAATCTTGAGACTCTCTGAGGCTTTCGTGCCATGACTTTGACGAGTCTACTCTTTATGTTGCTCATCTCTAGGATATATGAAGACGTGGAAGTGCCGGCGACTACAGAAAAAAAAAGAATGCTATTCACGAGAACGTGGAACGGTGTGAATCATTCATGATTATACAATCTCACGTTGATCTCTCTACAGAAGAACTTGCGGTTACAGGGTATTTACATTTTCTGTTGTAACAAAAAAATTCAATATACGTTTGAAACAAAAATGGCTTTTTAACATTGTGAAATATTAAAATTATGCTTTTGCATTTTCGTGAAAGTTTAATGTCTTCATATTGTTGGTCTAAATACCACCTGTTTAAGTTGCCAAAAAAAAGTTTCGAAGATTCAGGAAATCAATTTTTTGTTCGCCATTTTTCTGATGCTTTTTATTTCGCGTTGTAACCGTAATAATGATATTCGTACGGTTCTTCTGCAGAACAAAAAAAATCAGTTTAAAGCACCGTTTTTTAATTCCACTGATTCATTAATTTCGGTTTTAGTCGAAGGGAATGAAATAAAAATCTGAAAAAATTGAGGGATTTTTTTTTGTACCTTTTGGAACCGATTTGACGAGCTCCAACATGACATTTTTTTCACATCCCATGTAAGGTCCACTCTAGTGGACAAAACGTATTTGTGTGTATAAAAAAAAAAATGTTTATACAAATTCCAATGGCCCAGTTGATGAAGAATGCCTCATGTGAGAAATCTCTAGCCAATATAGAAAGCAATACAGCCAAATGAAAGCTTTTAGACAATAGATTTGAGCATGCTGTATATGCGATTGGGCAATATACAAATGACACACGACGCCGACGAATGATGCTAACACGCGTTCTCAAAACTGTAAACGCTGTAAAAATGCGCGTACACGCGGCATTGCCGAGATATGGCCCCTTCGACGGACTTTCACTCCTCTCGACTTCGACGGGAATGCCGTTGCGCGACGACCCAAGAAGTTACTCTTGCACTCATCTCGAATGCTTACTAACCACATGCACGTACACACGAATATATATATATATATGTATATTCGTGTGATGATGTATAAATCTATAAATTAATACTAAAAGAATCACTATTTTGTTTATTAAAAAATATATAAATATAAGCAAAATTAATAATAATTATTGAAAATATAAAATGTATTAATACAATGTAAATAACCATTTTATTTAATGGAGCTCAATGTAATAAAAATAATATATATTCGGAAATTTTTATTTCTTTAAATGAAAATATTCTTCACATAATTGAAAAGTCTGCAAAGTAAAACCTTGCAAATTGCTTCCTCATTATTTTATATTTTTAAAAAATGTTTACATGTATGCAAAGTAGAACTTTGCAAATTGTTTTCTCTACAGAGCTTCCACTAAGAGGAAGTATGTTCATCTACTTTGGCAACTTTAAAAAACAATTTGCAAAGTTCTACTTTGCATACATGTAAATGTTTTTAAAAAATGTAAAATAATGAGGAAGCTATTTGCAAGGTTCTACTTTGCATTCTTGTTTGTGCATGAAAAAGTTTGTCCACTATAAAAATCGCATTCACAAGCTTTTTGAAATTTTTAAATCGTCATGAAATTTAAACCGCTCAACCGATTTTCCTCAAATTTGTACTCAAACCTTGATTCACGGTGCTCAATACGTGCAATAAATTTCAAGCCGGTATCTTTTAATTTGTGCAAGCTAGTGCGCAAACGAGATTTTTCAAAAAATAGCAAACGTTATAAAATTCGAACCGCTCGACCGATTTGCGTTTGATTTATACCCAGACCTAGTTCTAGGACAATCCATATGTGTGCCAAATTTAATGGAAATCTGCCTAAAAAAGTCGAGAATTTTTTCTTTTTCGCGACAGCAATTTTTTGCTTTTTTTTTAAAATAAAATCGAAATTTATCAACATAGCAACCGTACCTTAAAATAAATTCATCTTCGATACTCAATAATTGTGAAATCACGTGGTAAACTGCAGCCGGTTATCCCAGAATTCAGAAAAGTAGAAGTGTTTACAGACATGTAAAAAAAAATTAAAATTGCAATAAAATTTCAAGCACTCTATCGATTCTCGCCAAATTTGGCACCAATCATGGTTCACTGTAAGTTCGTTTGTGTTCAAAATTTCAGTCTCATATATCGTTATTTACAAAAGTTATAGCGTGAATACGATTTTTTCAAAATTATCAAAATGCTGTAAAATTTGAATTACACATATACAAACATTTCGTACAAATCAATTTCCTCGACGTTTTGGATCCTTCTGAGTATGCAGACATGAAAATCTCGAAAAAAAAAATGTTCACAAAATCAAAGCTTCCTCTATGGGGAAGCAAAACTAATTCATATTATTTCTCTGTATACATTTAACGATGGAGTAAATGATAAATTCCATGACAATAAAAATCATATTAATCTAAGAGAAGGAAAATAATGAATTATACCTTTATTAATTAATACGATACGCATAGATTTACGAGCATGAGTATACAGCGTCCAGTGGATCGTTTTTTATGAAGTAAAGTTATTCAAATGAATTCACGCCATTGCAATGCAACCTCTATAGAGGCCCAGCCTCTGCGCTTTATCGTGTGTACGAAGCAGTTGCGTATATACACATACTCCGCACGCTTTCACGACCGCAATCGAAGCGTTGGGAGGATCGAAGCCGCTTCTTCTTTATTCCTTACACTGTAACGAAACATGCGATAATGCTTGCACGCAAAACACGTATAATACTCACGTATAGCAGACTCGATTTCATGCGTTTTACGAAATTTCGTTTCAGGGTCGTTTTTTTAGTCGGCGAAGCATTTGCATGGAAAAGCGATTACGATATTTCTCTTAAAGTGATTATTTACGATTATTTTTGTGAGAGAAACATAAATTTTCTATAGCTTTTTCGTTGGAATTGTTTTGCCTGTCCCATCGGTTTATCTTGTTTATCGTTCATTTTCCGCAACTCCAATACGTGCCATCATTTCATTCAACGCTTAGCTCATTTGGCTCCAAATCGTACAGTAGCAAAACGTATCGTGCTGTGTATGTGCTCAGTACGGTAGCACTACTGTGCTTATGTGGATATTCTTCATTATATATACATTTGGATCACGTTCTGTGCGACACGGAGCGAATTATCGCATGCGGGATTGAAAGGTTTTCGGATTACGTTGCGGCGGAACCATCGCTTTCACGCTTCAAGGAAGAAGAATGTTTTCAACATGAGGGCTCCTTTAAATTACATTTTTGTTTGAAAACTTTATTCTTCTGAAAAATGCGTTTATTTTGTGGAGCTACGAATATTTTTGAGATGAAATATCCAGGAGCATCCCACCGAATTTCGACCTAAATTTGTTTCGCAGTTTCAAAATATGTCGTTCGATAATTTGTTTGAAAAAAATTGTAGATAATTTAAAAAATGTTAAAAAAATATTTTGCTTGAATAGTTAATTTTTTTTTTTAATGTTCAGCGAATGGAAAAGTATCCTAAAATAAAAAATAAGTATTTAGTTTAGGTGAAATATAAAATGGAAAAATCTCGCGCTTCAAGGAAGAAGAACTTTTTCAACATGGGACTCGCAGTTATTCCTGCTAGTCCTCATACATGGGGGGAAACACGTCAAGTCGGCCACCCTAATTTTTCACGTCAACAAAATATCCTCACATTTCTTCAGGATGTTGGTCTAGTTGAAGAAAAAACGTAGGAATTTTTTCAGTCTTTTTATTTCATATTCCAACCATTGAAAATCGCTGAAAATAATCATTGTTTATATTTTAATGCCAATACTATGGCCCGCAAAAAAAAAATCATAACAATATCAAATTTTAGATTCTCAGCGTACTTTCCAACAACATTTTTTTGTAAAATTCCCCCGATTTCATTTTATGCTATTTTTCAATTAAATAAAGTTGCCACTTTTTTCCCTCCGAAACGGCACTTTCAATTTAGTTGAAGTTTTCACATTTCGTTCATTGAAATGCCTAGAATCTTAGAAAAAATTGGCGAAGTGGCCGGCAATTTCGCTCCAGAAGTACAGCTATTCCAATTCAGATCGCCAATTTTTTCTAAGATTCTAGATATTTCAAAGAACAAAACGTGAAAATTTCCGTTAAATCGGAAATCCCGTTTCAGAGGGAAAAAAGTGGCAACTTTATTTAATTGAAAAATAGCATAAAATAAAATCGGAGAATTTTACAAAAAATGTTGTTGCAAAGTGCGATGAAAATCCAAAATTTGATGTTGTTATGATTTTTTTGTGCGAGCCGTAGTATTGGCGTTAAAAAATAAACAATGATTATTTTCAGAAATTTTTAATAGCTGGAATATGTAATAAAAAAATCTGAAAAAATTCCTACGTTTTTTCTTCAACCAGACCAACATTCCGAATAAATTTGAGGACGTTTAATTGGCACGAAAAATTGGGGTGGTCGACTTGACGTGTTTTGCCTCATATTTGTAGCGACTCTCATCGGTAATAGCTATGACTTTTAGCTCGTTTCTGAATAGCTTAGCTATAGCATACGTATAGAAAATCTACTAATGGCAGCTCGGTGCCGTTCAGCTCGACACTGAATCACTCCAACGTATACACACATAGGAAATCGACTAATGGCAGAGGATACAGTGCTCGTCATATATATTAGCTCCATTAAATCTCCGTGCGCAGTTGCGCAAGCCGAACACACGGGTTATTAATTCGCCGGCGCAACCACGTCCGCATCTATGTAGTATAGTTGAAATCACCGGGCGAGAGAGAACGCAGGAAACACGAATGATAATATAATGGGGCATTTCAAGTCAACTCACTTGGTCATCGGTCTGACGCCCTCGGGATCAGTTGACAAACTGTTTTTTACGTCATATTTTGGTCCTAAAAAAGAGGTTTTCAGAGGTTTTTTTTAAAAAGATTGTTATCACTTGTTTTATCCTATAAAATAATTTGTTTTTTCCATCAATTTTGAGTGAAAATTAATTTCGATCTGGTTTACATTTCTGAATTTTTTCCCCCTAAAATCTAGGACTAAAAACAAGTATTTCAATCGTATTTCGAGAGTGGGCGGAGAATAATTTCTATTTAAAAAATATGTCGGCCGTCGTAAAAGTCCGCCATTTTGAATTTCGAATTTTGGAGCAAAATTCCAAAACTTGATCTGTGCAGTATTTTTCGGGATAAATCAAGTGAAATATTAAAATGGAACAGCCTGTATATACAGTCGCTGCCGATTGAACCGGTGTACGTAGATTGAATCTGGCGTGCTGGGGCTCTCTTGCAGACCCAACTGAGCGACCCTTTTATTTTAATACTCTTGCGCGTCGATTTCGCGCCAAGAATTACTTTTGTCTAAACGATTGTTTTCCGTATAGTCGTGAATCAGCGAGAGCTTACCCAATGCATATTGCCAAACGGAGATCGTATCATTTACATTGCCATTCAATGATCATTCAAGGTGGCTCGCTCTCAGAGCTCATTCGAATTTCTTTTTTATATGCCTCTATGAATGTAAAAGACCGTAATTTAAATGTTGAAAAATAAAATGTTTTTGATTTTTAAAAATCTATCTCATACGATGAGCAACCGAATTCTTAACTTGGAACATTTAGAAAAGAATCAGCAAATTTCTATGAAATTTATCGAGTAGTAATAATAGTGTTTTTTTTTAATTATGTTACGAAAAAAAAAATTGATACACCCAAAAAAGGATCAAATTTGACGGCCCTAAATCAGATTTATGAGAAATAAACATTCTCATTTAATATTTCAAGCATTAAATAAAATTGTACACTATGGAGTACCACAGGGATCCCCGCTCCCACCATTATTATATAATATATACTGCAACGACACGTACAACTACAACCGTATTAACAAGGCGTCAATTGATCTGAGCCAATATATATTACAATTCTCCGACGATGCAGCCTTAATAGCGCACAAAAAAACCTTAAAAGAAACAGTGGAATCGATTCAAAACGCCACCGAAAATATTACAACCTGGTTTAACAACTGGCGACTTAAACCGAACTCAGGAAAATCACAATTAATAATCTTCAACCACAAAATGACTGCGCAATCGCCAAAGATACAACTATTCAACAACGAAATATCAGCTGTCCAATCTGCAAAATACTTGGGTATATATATATATATATAGACCAAAAACTGAACCTCAACTATCACCTACAACAATGCAAAATAAAAATGACTCAAAGAGCTGCACACTTCAGAAACCTAACATTTAATCAACGCAATATACACACACTTGACAAAAATGTACAAATCCATATGCCGACCGATAATCGAATACGGACACCCTGTATTCACAAATTGTAAAGAATCAGCAAAAAACAAAAATAGCGGAATCCAGCGTCATCAGGTGCCCAACACGTATCCGCCATTCAGCTAATTGGGAACATGACAGACATCACACCTATTACAACCAGAATGCAAGAACCAACCAGACGATTCGCTAATTCATAATTAAACAATATTCAGCAACTTTGTATACAACCCAGCCAAAATGCAACCCGCAGACACAAATACCCCACGCACGCAATACATCAGCAACTCGTGAGAATGGCCAATGAAGAAGAAATTCAAGTTAACGCTCAATTATGAGTTGCGAATTGTTAGTCATGGCTAAGTGATATTACATTCATTTATTTATCAATATTTTTACAAAAATAATGTAAGACACATAAGAAAAGTTGTAAAACCCGGGGAAGGACTGCGGTCGATGGCCTATATTGACAATACATACCAAGATAAAATGTCAAACGAAAATATGTATATACCGAAAACTACTTTTGTCAATAAATATTACTACTACTACTTCTACTATACACTATATAAATATAAATTCCGGAAAATAGAAATTTCGTTTTACAAGAAACCTGACTGTAATTCTTGTCAGTTTCCTGCTAGTTTAACATTTAAACGTTTTTTATCTACACGACTTATTTAATATAATATAAACGCTTAAAAAGTAATATTTTTGTGATCTAAAAGGAACATGAAATTTTGCTAGTGGGCTAAAATGACACTGTTGAGATATTGTGATGGTCCAACTTGGACACCAATCCAAGATAGGCAACTCTCCTCTATACAATGTGTGTGTCTTAAAATAGCTCTTAACCTTCTCGAGTTTACCTCGAAGCCGAGAGTTATTCTGTCTTCTTTCATAAAATAATGCGACTTCCCACGAGTTTGTTATCTGAATTTTAGTGTGCTTGTAGTATACGTATACGTATCTCTGTGTATATATATATATATATATGTATTTAATCCATGCGGAGGGAGTTCTCTATGGATGTTTTGTACCTGATCCTGGCGAACAATGGCGTTTCCACGAAACCCATTGTAGAAAACCGGTCTCACCAGGTGTGTAGGTATATCGGAGCTTTCATGTATATACACACTGTCAAGCACGTATTAGATGTGGCCGATGTATCTAACGCGTCGACGTGAATTAGCGCGACTAGTGAAGAGAAAAATTCGATTCTTTGTGCGGATTAATTCGAGATCGCGGTAAATTGAGAGAGTGGCACATTAGTGGAAACAGTTCGCTTTCTGTGCGATGTCGCTGTGGATGCTTAACGAGAGGGAAATTTTCACAGCTTTGTCTTTTGAACGGCACGTTCAGTCAACGCTAATTGAAGGTACACCACAGAATCATCGTGTAAAAAGTCTGGAGAGTAAAACCTTCCGAATTGCTCTCTTATTATTTTGTGTCTTTGACAAAACGTTTTTTTTTTTTACAAACCTACCTCTACGAGTAAGTATCTTGATCAATTTTGGCTTTCTCAAAATAATTAGAAAGCAGGTTCTACTTTGCAGGCTTGTTTGAGTTGGAAGGGAAATTTAAAAAAAAAAAAAGCGAAATGTCATAAAATTTTAATCGCTCCACCGATTTGCGTCAAATTTTTACTGAAAACGTGTTCAATGTGTTAGTCCTTGTGTGAATTATATTTAATCTAAATCTGCAAAAAAATGTAAGCACATTAAATAAAAATCAAAAATAATGTTAGCAGAATCGAAATTTCTGCGCAAAAAAATGTACCTTACGAAAACAAAGTTTCCGCTAATGTGGAAGCAAAATTATCCGACTGATTAGCCTTGCCATTTCTTTTTCCTCAATTTTTTTCTATTCGCTTTTTATAATTACGGTGTATGAGCATTTAATATACGGTACATCTCTCCTTTTTTTTTTCTCTCGCTTTCTCTCTTTCTCTCAGTCGTTCGATAACGCAAGCACTTATCGCTCACTAAGTCAGAAAAAGAACGACCAAGTGGCGAACGCGAGTGAGAGCAACAGGTTTTTTTCAGGTGTGTTAAAAGCCAGCCAGACAGGTACGCAGAGCAGTTCTTCTCTCTCCTTCACGGAAACTTAAGAACTCACCTGTAGATATCCGCGCGAGCATATAAATTTTACGCTGGGAAACTGCGAGCTTGAACAAGCTGTCTGCATTTATATATATATATATATATATATATATTAGAGTTGTCTACATATACATATATTTACGGTGTTTATTACATACATATGTATAGTTTAACAGAGTTCTCACAAATGTAAAACTGTTGGACTACGTCATAAATATTTCAAGCAGGAAAATATTCTCCCACCAATGGCTCGAGCTGGACCTCACAGTTCAGAGATTAAACCTGTTCAACGTCATAGAGAGATTTTTGTTGTTAGATTAGAGCTACAAACCGGAATATTTTTACTGTTTTATTCCTTTTTGTTTTATGAGAAACCACTTTGTATGATGATTTTTTAAAACTTTTTACGTTGGTCAAGCATTTTCTAAACTTGCACATCCCACAGATTGTTTTCTCCTAAAATATCTAAAATTTCAAATTATGTTTTATAGCTCTTTTTTCTGAGATACTCAGACCATAGAATGTAATTTTTAGTTAATTGAAACAACAACAGAAATTAAATAAATAAATTTATTTCATTTGACTTGATCTTCTTTGCTTCCTTGTAGAGGAAGCTTTGTTTTCGTAAAAAACAAGTGGTCTGCCATACAGCAACGTTTGGGATTATAGTTGACGCCTATCTGTTGGAAAATTCAAATTTTACAGCATTTTGAAAATGTTGAAAAAATTGTTTTGACGCTATAACTTCGCTAAATGAGAAATGTCGGTCTGAAATTTTGTACGTAAATGGACTACCATCAAACCATGATGTGTACCAAATTTGGCGAGAATCGATAGAGTGGACCTAATTTTATTGGAATTTCAATTTTTTTTTTAATGTCTGCAAAGACTTCAACTCCTGTAAATTCTGAGATATCCGGCGGAAATTTTCGACATGATTTCACGATTATTGATTAGCAATGATGAATTTAGTCAAAGAAACTATCGATATGTCGGTAAATTTCGATTTTGGTTAATAAAAAAAGAGAAAACTACTGTCACGAAAAAAAAAAATTTCGGTTTTTTGCAGATTTAGTTTAAATATGGATTACATATGGACTACCATTGAACAAAGTTTGAGTACAAAATTGACGCAAATCGGTCAAGCGGTTCAAATTTCATAGCATTTTGAATTTTTTTTTAAATCTCGTCCGCGCACTAGCTTGCACAAGTTACGAGATACCGGTTTTAAATTTCGTTCACATATGAACTATCACGGAACAGGGTTTGAGTATAAATTTGACGCAATTCGGTCGAGTGGTTCAAATTTTATGACATTTTACATTTTTTTGAAAAATGATTTTCGACCTTTTTTTTACAAAGTTTTTTACAAAGCTTTTTTTTTACAAAGTTTCCTCTATGAGAAAGCCAAAATTGATCAACATACTTTCTCATAGAGGTAGCTTTGTAAAAAAAAGCTTTGTCAAAGATAGAAAATTGTGAGGAAGCAATTTGCAAGATTCTACTTTGCAGGCGTTTTTTTTTTTCTAAGGTACGTAAGTTTCAAAACATTGTGGAGATTTTTTCTTTGCTCTAACAAAAAAGCGAGGCAGAACGACGGGCTTTGTAACCGAGGTCTCGTGGTTCGAATGGGTTGACCCTAGAGAGTTCGAGAAGCGCTCGAGCCGCGTGTAGAATCGTAGAGGCGGTGTAGAATAACGTACGTACTGTCTCTATCCGGTATTCCTCGCGCGCGCTTCCACCAGCGTCCGCGACCGCTTCGTTCAGGGATTCGTAACTCGTCCGTGAACCAGAATGCGCGGGGTTTGTACCCCGTACGCGTATAGATATACATACATACCACTCACATACTATTACATATCGTATAAACATACAAGAGACAAACGTCGATTATCGTAGCTGTGTGGAAACGAGGTAGGTCGTGCACTATTAGGAATACCGAGTGTGGGCAAAAGATATTCGACTGGTGTATAAAAACAACCGAGCAGCTCTTGGCGAGATGGGCGAAAGTTTCCGGTTTCGCAAATTGAATGCTTCTTGCTTTTGTACAGCGGAAGGGTAGATTCAATTGCGCTTAGCTAAAGGTATATGCCATAAGTAGATAGACACGAGAGCCTTTTCAGACTTTTCTATCTTTTGGTTGTTTGCCGTTGAAGGGTTCGCCGGTGCTCGTATATCGGGATCCGATATCTGACAGTGGAATATTGGAAAAGTAGAAAGAATTGATATTTCTCGAGTTATTGATTTTTTTTTAAATTACAATTGGCAAGAATACGATTTCTTCGCGTCCTGATTTTGCTGCTTATGGTTTGGTTCAAATTTGGCGATTGATCTCAGGTTGAAACCAGGTGGAATGTCCCATATGCACCGACGAACTGGGCTAACCAGAACAAATATTGAGCTTTTGAAAGTGTTTCATTTATTTCTGCTCATCAATTGCAGCACAATTTTATTTTCATAATTTTAAAGTGACTCACCTCTCTGAAGCAATAAACTCGAATTTTCTTTTGTTTTCCAAAAAGTTTGATTCTCCGATTAAAATTATTTATGAAGCTTCGACGAGGCCCTGCTGTGACTGACGTGTTGGGTACACGTTTTTCAAGCGTATGACAGAATGCTCAATTATTCAAACTCGGTACGCTCGGCTGAATGTGCACTTCACTGCAATCTGCGAGCACTTGATGTGCATAAAATATTAAAATATGATTTGCAGCTTGTCGCTATAGCGACTTTCATTTATCTCTGTAGTTTAAACGAGCAGAAAGAAAAAAAAAAAAAAAAAAAAAAAAGAAAAATGCGCTGTCTATCGCAGAATTTCTCGAGTGGTCAATAACTCATGTTACAGCTGGTACTAATAAATAATACCACCGTAATTCCCTTTACAATAATAGACCTCGGAGCACGTAGACGATGTTTCGCGTTCTGTATATAGAATTACAGACCAGCGCACCTGTGTCCCACGAAGCGCATGGCTGTCTCTTCTCTGGCGTCCCAAGAATTTTCCTCGAGGCGCATTTTGCCACCAATCGCAACTCAGGAAGTTCGCTGTTGAATGCCCGCGAGTTCTGAGACACCGAACAGCACACACTTTCCCAATCGTTTTCATATGTGTGCGATGACAAGTTTTCATTCTGCTGCTCCTCTCAGAGAGCATCGTTACGAACAATGACCTATAGCGCCTGAGCTGGCACTTTGATGTACACACACGATGAGTGCGCTGTTGAACACTACTAAAAAACCATAAGCGTGTACGCGCGGACTGTTGAGTGAGAGAGATGGTGAGGAATTATTATGAGGTGGTGAAGGAGGTGGAAAACGCGGAGACGCGCTTCGTTCGACTCGCCATTGACCGTTCTGGGGTCCGGCGCGAACGCGTGCCTCTCCTCGGTATGTGCCAGGACACACCAGGGAACTTCCTGTTGCTCTTCAGGGCCGGCTACCAGAGTGCTCTGGCTAACCGAGCGAGTCTCGCGACGCTTATATATGACCGTATCGACAAGTATATCCGGTCTCGAGGTTAGCTTGGTCAGAGATCAACTTTACAGAGTTATCTGTCTGCTTTTTTTTTTTTAGTTATGTCACTTTCGAGATAATCAATTCGTTTTATGAGATTTCTGTCATTGAGAAATTGCAGATGGTATTTTAAATTCGTGAAAGTTCAACGCGAATGGAAAGAATGATAAGTGATGGAAATCAAGTTAAATTTGTGGAACTTCTATTGATTTGAAATGGGCAAAATGTGCCACGTTCAAGGGTTTATCGAAGGGCCTGGAAAGTCTTTTAGGGTGAATTGAGGGCAATTCTGTGAGTTGATGCAATGGTGACGATTGAAAAAGGAAATTAACAAATGTCCCTTTTGTATATATTTGCAATGCTGGCCTGAATCATTTGAAAAAAATGGTGTGATAAAAGCAATATTTGTAATATTTAAAAAAAATTTTGCTGCGAGATGTTTCCTAACACAATATTTATAACTTACCTGCAAAGTGCCAAAATGCTCAGCAAATAATTCATAAAATTCATTTTAAAACAAAAACCTAAAGTAATATTGATATTGATGAAAAAAGAAGCCTGCTACAACAAATTCACAATAGAAAATGAATCAAAGAACGCTTTCTACAGTATGGAAGTAACTATTATTGCTAACTGTTAAATTTAAAATAGGCAGTTGATTGAACGTAATGTCAGAATGACTGATTATTATAGAGACAGTAAAATATAGGTATCGTTCATAAAAATGTTTCTCACGATGTAATTATCTCGAAGGCTATTATTTTAGGCCAGCAATTGTAATATCACCATTTACAATAAAAGTATATCAATGGCCTCGAGAAAAAATCGTAAACCCATAAATTTACAGTCATGACTCGAGAGTTATCGTTAATTTCTTTCGTTATATATTAAATAGCTTTCTCAGAGATAGGATTTTCTGGCTTATATCGTAACGATTGATAAAAAAATTCATGCCTGTTGTAAAAAAGAAAGATAAAGTGGATTATTTATATAATATTATACACCGAAAAAATGAACCTATTGGGTTTTCAATTTTTTTTTGCTGACATTTGCTTTTATTTTTTCGGACCTTTTCCCCGGAAAAAAAAAATCAATTATTCCTTTTAAATATGACAAAAATGTAAAGATAGAAAAACTATATCGCAGATTTTTTCAGAATTTTTCCGAAATTTTTTTAGGTTTTTTTAGTACCAAAAAAAAAAAGTCATTAAAAATACAGAGGATCACGATCTTTTGGATATGGCCTGGAATAGCCTGTAGATAGTAATGCCGCATATACGCCTGACTAATAGCCACAGTAAGTGGAACGCACGCAGTGGATACAGGCCGTACGTGGTCGGACGAACTCGGCCACGCGCAGAGTTGAGTGAAGAGACCGCGTGGTCACTATACGCTCACTTTATCGGTTGTTTTTTTATTTCTTGTTTCCTCTTTTTTTTGTTATCAATGACGCTCCGGCTAGTATGAAGCTTGATGTAAATTGCGACGATGACATCAGCTCACCTTTGGAATCATCGATCTACAATAAATATATATTTATCGCCTAAGTATATGCATTACTGATGATATATAAGCCTCGGGAGATTAACGGGAATCGATTGAACGCAATCAATCGGATGTTGGAATGAATTACGAGGAATGTTAAGATTTTGCTTAAATCATTTCAAATTTAGCCTGTTTTATAAATGGTTATTTATAACGTTCATTTTTAAATAAAATGTATATGCATTCTCAAAAATCATCTAAAAAATTGGACCAATCCCAATCGGAAGGGTCAAGGGTCGGACACACAGCTCGAAGCCGGGTGAAATGCCCCATATACTAGAAGCACGTTTTAGTACTTTGTAAAAAATAAGAAATATCATTAATATTGTATCTCTATATTATAAAAATAATCGAACTGGCCGGGATCAAATGACACAGCAACGCCTTGATTTTTCCAAGTCCTCATAAGGCCTCTTCAAGGGCCTGATTTTTTGATGTCCCCCATATGAAACCAGCCCTCTAAGGATTAGAAAAGGATTAGAAACATTTTACAGTATTTACAAAACTCCGAAAGGAAAATTTTCAATTACCGTGCTTATTGTAGTTGTACTATAATTATTTCTCAAGCGACGAAGACTGAAGTCGTGTCCTGTAAAATCTCTCTGTCATTTTAGCTACATTAATTTCCCGAAGGTTCACTGTTTCAGGAGACGAAACGTATTTCACGTTTCATATTGTCGTCGCCTGTCCATTGTCTCTTTATACGTTGTCATCGTCGTCACACATACACGTGTTTTAAGCACCGTCGAGACCTTCCGTATATTGCGCCTTAATTAAATTTCACAGCGATGGGGAAATTATATAGGGACGTTCTCTGATATATCCATATTTTAGTCCTATTCTGACAAAGGACTCGGGTTTGTAATGTTGTTCGATTTTCGTGTATGCTGAATCTTGAAATTTCACGCTGCGCGTAGAATTAGCACGACGAAAGTGTCCTGTTCCCGAATCCCGAATCAACGCCCGGGATACGGACGTTGAGATATACGGGGGCGAGAAATTTTCGGGGCGTGAGGTGTAGAATGGGAGAAGTGAGATCCAGCTAGGACAGCAGGAGAGGACAAGGAGTGGGGCGGGAATAGTGCGAGGGTAGCTGAAGGATCAATATACACCCCCGCGCGTCCCCGAGGGTGGAAACGGCGCCGGTCTCGCGCTGTACCGGATGTTGGAAAAGCCAGATTCGGCATCC
This sequence comes from Perithous albicinctus, assembly GCA_964016905.1. NCBI lineage: Eukaryota > Metazoa > Arthropoda > Insecta > Hymenoptera > Ichneumonidae > Perithous > Perithous albicinctus. The sequence continues at coordinate 8,434,801 of OZ024702.1, read as the reverse complement.
AGGCCATCCAATTTACCCTCAAGCTATATAGATTCCTCACCCAGCAAAACTCCGATAATTGTCATTGTGATCCAATCAACTTGAAATAGAAATGAAGCGGGTTTTCGGGGCTGCTATATTTAGTCTACAGGATATTGTCGATCCTATTATTCAAGATGGAATTGTGTCAAACTCATATACGTCATATCACACTCAATTTGTCATTTCACTTGCGAATGGACTATCCACGATTAAAGAAAAAAAGGCTGCAAAGCCGAAATTTGCAAATTGCTTTTTCCACTTTAGACGAAGGTACCTCTATGAAGAAGTATGATGATCAATTTTGGCTTCCTCGTAGAGAAAGCTTCGTCAAAAGTGGAAAAATGAGGAAGCAATTTTTATTAGAAGTTTTACTTCTTTTTCAATACAAAGTAAAATATCCCGTAATTTGCGAGAGCTACTGCCCGACCGACATTTTTCAAAATCCCACCAAATTTTAACCACTTGACCGATTTGCGTCAAATTTGTACGGGAAACCTGTTCTAGGGTCATACATATTGACTCGCTCTATTTAAGTTTTATGCAAAAATGTAGCTCGATTGCTTGAACCGTTCCGGCGTTATAGTATTTGTTTTTTTTTTTTACGAAAATACAAATTCCGATAAAATCTTAACAACATTATCGATTTCCGCTAAATTTAATATTAAACATCGACACTTTTTATTGAACTTTTATGCAAAATTTTACATCAGATACTTGAACCGTTCTCGAGTTACAGCATTTTATAAAAAATTGCAAAAATGCGAATTTCTATAAAATCTGAGCTAATTTATCGATTTTGCTTAAATTTGGTATTAAACATTGACACACTCCACTTAAGTTTTACGCAAAATTTTAGATTAGTTACTTCAACCGTTCTCGAGTTATAGAATTTTCAAAAAAAATTCCGAAGATTTCAAAATGCCGTAAAATCCGAACTGCTTTACCGATTTCATCCAAATTCAGTATCAAACAACATTGAACGTAACTCCAGTTATGAAGAACTATTTAGCTAAATCATCGAATTTTTACGAAAGTTAGAGCGATCACGCTCTTTTTTCAACAAATTAAAAAGTAGATAAAATCTTAATGACTATACATATTTTGTCAAAAATCGCAACATTCAAAGGGGAAGAAATACGTAGAGTATTTCTCCCCCTTTGAATGTTGCGATTAACTAATCTAAAATTTTGCGTAAAACTTACGTGGAGTGTGTCAATGTTTAATACCAAATTTAAGCAAAATCGATAAAATAGCTCAGATTTTATAGAAATTCGCATTTTCGCAATTTTTTATCAAATGCTGTAACTCGAGAACGGTTCAAGTATCTGATGTAAAATTTTGCATAAAAGTTCAATAAAATGTGTCGATGTTTAATATTAAATTTAGCGGAAATCGATAATGTTGTTAAGATTTTATCGGAATTTGTATTTTCGTAAAAAAAAAAAATATATATAGTTAATTTTGCGTAAAACTTGCGTGCCAAATTTGAGCCTGATCGCTCAAACGGTTACCGAGTGAGAGGCGATTGAATTTTCGAAGCCCTGCACACACACACACACATACACATACATACGGACATTTTTTCTAAATCACTTTTCTCGACATTTAGAACCATTCGGAGTATACTGACACGAAAATATCGAAAAAAAATGTTCATGAAAACAAAGTTTCCTCTATGAGAAAGCAGAAGTATATATTCACTGTTACCAGCTGCAAAAAATCATTACGATGATTTTTCACCAATTTTTGATAATTAAAGAAAAATTGGTGTTAAGGAAACAAAGCAGATTTTTTTTCCGACGTGTTATAAAAAGATGTAAAAACAATACAACAATAGATATTCATCATCAACCTCAATTGAAATTTTATGCTTTTGGTTCTTTTTACGTTAAAAAAATCACGACTGATTACTTTATTCTAAGAAATATTTTCAAACTCATTGTAACTCGTGGCTACTTACTGGCTGGTCTGCTGACGTATGTACTATTACGTGAGCACGTCCACACTATTTAAACACACACTTGTGCTCAAACGATTTTCAAAGTGATTCTTCCACTTCCGGTATTTAACATCCAGTTAGCAGTCTTCAATGTTTCAAATATGAAGTTTTGCTGCTAATGACACTGATAGTCTGAAAAAAAATGTATACCCTTGTAAAAATATATTTCTGTGCATTTTTGTTTCCTCATAGAGGAAGCTTTGTATGCATAGCAAAAAAGTTCGTATATGATATTGTATACGAGCACCTGAAATTTCCTGAATCTCAACGGTAAGGTGATCGTCAAGACATTCAAGAGATCTCGATGGCCTTCGAGATTTACGTCCTTGAGCTAGGACGATCATATGTACGATCCACGATTATTAATATATACGTATATATGCAGCCTGCTATATATCTACCTACGTGTAGACATGAGCCGTTACGAATTATATGATAGCGAAATCCAATATTCTAACTTGTCCTCGCTCCGATTAGTTCACTCTGCTGGTAACAGCAACTGGTAACTAAGTAGCAACGTGAAAGGCAATGGAGATTGAGTCAATATAGCAAATTGTCGAGAGGGATATAGAACATCTCGTGAACGTGAAATATATATTCGGGTACGTGCTGAATGCGAGAGATCGTCGACGTGAAATTTGGCCGCAATTAAGAGGTCAATGCTTGAAACTCATAAGTGAACAAGGTCAGCGAGATTTCGTGGTCATCCCGCGTGTCCTCAGAGCATTCTAATACTTTGTTTTAGGCCCTCAAACAAGGATACACTTTTCAGTGACGAAATATTTTAATAAAAATGTATTGGTTAGGAGAAAATTGAAATTTATGTTGTCGTTGTCAGTGATAATAGCCGTTTATCTTACTTCCGGTTTTAGGTCACGTACTCGGCTGACCTGGCAATAGAGATCCCGGATAATCTGAGTCAAGGCGGTTCCTGGTACCGACTGGACTACAGCCCCGGAGTTGGAGATCCACCACCGAACACTACCATAGCGGCGACGGATATAGGGGACGTAATAAAGTTCCGCGATGGTCTCGCCGGTACGAAGTACGAATTTTGGCTCTACTATAGCAACGGAACGCTTCATGACTGGCTAACATGGACCGCCTCTATCACGACAGGTATAACACCAAGCTATGAGTAGTTGAAAAAATATTGTAGTCTCTAAATGTATTTGAGCGAAACACGTCAAGTCGGTCACCTCAATAATTCACGTCAACAAAACGTCTTCAAATTTATTCAGGATATTGGTCTGGTTGAAGAAAAAACGTAGGAATTTTTTCAGATTTTCTATTGCATTTTGCAGCTATTAGAAATTTCTGAAAATAATCATTGTTTATTTTTTAACGCCAATACTATGGCTCGCAAAAAAAAATCATAAAAACAGCAAATTTTGAATTTTCAGTGTAGTTTCCAACAACATTTTTTGTAAAATTCTCCGATTTTATTTTATGCTTTTTTTAAATTAAATAAAGTTGCCACTTTTTTCCCTCCTAAACGGCATTTCCGGTTTAGCTGAAATTTTCACATTTTGTTCTTTGAAATACCTAGAATCTTAGAAAAAATTGGCGAGATGGGCGGCAATTTCGCCCCAGAGTCAGAGCTCTTTGTACGTTGGAACATCATGGGAGTCTAATGTGTAATTGCTCACTGCGTTCAAGAGGGCTGAGAATGTCTATGGAAAATATTCTAAAACCCGCATTACATTTTTTTATTATGTAATTCTTGTTTTTTGTATCAGATTATCGCGATGTTTGATTGTTCGAAGAGTTGTAACTCCGGAGCGAAATTGCCGCTCATTTCGTCAATTTTTTCGAAGATTCTAGGCATTTAAACGAACAAAATGTGAAAATTTCAACTGTATCGGAAATGCCGTTTCGGAGGGGAAAAAAGTGGCAACGTTATTTAATTGAAAAATAGCATAAAATGAAATCGGAGAATTTTGCAAAAAATGTTGTTGAAAAGTACACTAAAAATCCAAAATTTGCTGTTTTTATGATTTTTTTTACGAACCATAGTATTGGCGTTAAAAAATAAACAATGATTATTTTCAGAAATTTTTAATAGCTGCAATATGCAGTAAAATATCTGAAAAAATTCCTACGTTTTTCTTCAATCAGACCAACATCCTGAATTAATTTGAGAACGTTTTGTTGACATGAAAAATTGGGGTTGCCGACTTGACGTGTTTCGCCCGATCTGTAAATTTATGTGAAATATGTGAAAGCATCAGCAAGATAAATTGGCTGAACTGACTGAGAATGCCTCATATAATAAAATAATATAAAATCAATTGCCAGTCACTCTTTTTGCGTAATATTGAAACGATAATATATGATAATAATACTCGGTATTACGTAAAATATTGTATTGATCAAACAGGATTCTAATAATCCAAGAAAATCTCTCAAAACTCATGAATAATGTATAATCAACGAGATTGAATAATTAAAATCGATATTACGTAATATATTTTCTCAGCTCCTGATCCACCGTCCAATCTAACGGTATCCGTGCGCAACGGCAAGAATGCGATTGTCTCCTGGGCACCACCGACTCAGGGCAACTATTCCGGCTTCCGGTTGAGGGTCCAGAGCTTCAGTGACGCCGGAAATCCGAGAACGAGTGTCATACCCGCGGATGCCGTTCCGTACACACTCAGTAATCTCACACCCGGAGCTACGTACTCGCTTCAACTGTTCACCGTCCTCGACGCTAAAGAGAGCGTCGCTTACACTAGCAGAAATTTCACAACGAGTAAATAATCCACTTAACCCAGAATTTTATAATGAGATGATTTTGAGTGTAATTCTTGCACTATCGTTTTTTTCTTTTTTTTTTTCTTTTAGAACCGAATACGCCTGGAAAATTCATTGTGTGGTTTCGTAATGAGACGACACTTTTGGTACTATGGCAACCTCCGTATCCAGCCGGCATTTATACTCATTACAAAGTCAGCATAGATCCTGCAGATGCGATCGAGTCGGTGTTTTACGTTGAGAAGGAGGGCGAGCCACCTGGTCCCGCTCAGGCTGCTTTCAAGGGTCTCGTGCCAGGTGAACAAAACAAAACTGTGTTAATACGTTGAATATTTTTCATGGCATCGCAACTTTTTTTCCTCGGATTCTATTTTTGTCAACGAATCCAAAAAACGTCAGGCATAAGTATTAATTCTATAATAACATATTAATTCTTACATCTCTCTATATTATAAAAATATCTCGCCGCCATCCAAATGACATTCCATGTCAATGCCTCTGAAGCCCGGATTCTTCTAAATCCCCAAAGGGCCTCTCAAGCCTGGATTTTTCTAAGTCCCCAAAGGCCCTCTGAAGCCCGGATTTTTTAAGACCCCAAAGGGCCTCTCAAGCCCAGATTTTTCTAAGTCTCCAAAAGGCCTCTCGAGCCCGGATTTTTATAATCTAGAGATATGAACAAGGGGGGTTATTTAATTATTAATTTGCAAGGTCCTATTTTTTTCTTAAAATTCTTTTTCATTTTAAATTCTTGCTTACAAGATATCGTCGCTTTTGTAGTAAATTTTGTCTTTTCTCTGTAAGAACTTGAAAAAAAATTAAATCTATTCTCCAAACAAGTTAAAAATAGAACGAAAAATGCAGCGCTTAATTGAGCTGCAGAAGAAAAATCTCACTTGTGACAATGATTATTTTTTGTGCTTCTGTAATTGATGTTTTAAAATGAAATTTCATATGTACTACTGTACAATTTTATTTTCTTATTTTTGAGGCTACTCAAGCCTCTTAATAATGACGTATTAAAGTAATAAAAAATAGTGATAAATTGTAAAATCTCTTACAGGGCGAGCTTACAATATATCTGTGCAAACGGTGTCCGAAGACGAGACATCAGCCCCGACTACCGCACAGTATAGAACAGTTCCTCTGCGTCCCTTGAACGTGACCTTCGACAAGTCATCGGTAACGTCGAGCACGTTCAGGGTCTTTTGGAATCCGCCGAACGGTACCTCGGAATTTGACAAATATCAGGTTTCGTTGGGTGGCAATCGGAGACTCTCACCGGTACCGAGGAATCGGGACGACGAGAGCGAGTGGGAATTCAAGGATCTCGAACCCGGCAAAACTTATCAGGTTGTCGTGAAAACAGTCTCGGGAAAGGTAACCAGTTGGCCGGCGAGCGGTGACATCACTCTGAGTAAGTCCTTGTCAATCATTTACACTTATTCAATTACGATATATAATCAGTCATTGTCAACGATTATTTTTAAATACACGATTGAAACGTCGATGATAAATTATTACTTGCCTACATTTAAGGACCCTTGCCGGTGAGAGATCTGCGAGCCTATATTGACGAGAAGACTGGGATGCTCGAGGTTTCCTGGAAACCGGAGAACGGCAGCACTCAGGATAGCTACAAACTTCAATATCACGAAGTTGAGACCACTATTGGAGGCGACAGCAATTCCCTCACGACTAATAAGACAAGGGTAATTATTATTGTATTTAATGTGTTCGAAATATCATTAATTACAATCGACGAATCTTCGGTAAATTATTTGTAATTTACAGGTTACTCTTGAGGCACTTTTGCCCGGTCGAAATTATTCGATAATCGTTCAAGCAATCAGTAACAAGGTAGAGTCCAACGAGACTGTCCTGTATCAAGTAACAAGACCCTCAAGTCCTATTATCGAAGATCTCAAGTCCATCGAAAAGGGCCTAAATATCTCGTGGAAGAGCGACGTGAATTCGCGCCAAGAAAAATTTGAAGTAACCCACAATAGGAATGACACAGGCGAGAGCGCGACAACGCTTACCACGGAATCTCATATTATTCTCGAAGATTTGTATCCAGGCGCTGGATACGAGGTGAAGGTGTTCGCGATAAGTCATGGACTCAAGAGCGAGCCTCATGATTATTTCCAAGCAGTCCGTAAGTAATACGTCGTCGTTTCTTTTTTTTTTTTTTTTTTTTCTCAATGATAGCAGCAACAATTTACATTTCTCTTTTATTAATTATAAATTATATAACTTTATCATTTTTCCTTTTTCTATTTAATAGTTCCTCATCCACCGCAACATCTGAGAATCGAGAGAGTCACGAGTAACACGGTACTCGTTCACTGGGCTGCTCCAACTGATTCACTGTTCTCGGAATATGCGATAAGATATCGTACCGAGGACGATCCACGATGGGTCAAGCTTCCGAGTGTCAAGGTCACCGAAGCCGAGGTCGCGGACATGACTCCTGGGGAGAAATATACGATTCAAGTGAATACTGTGAGCTTCGGTGTCGAGAGCCTTTCTCCACTTCAAGTCAATCATACTGTCCGTAAGTACATTCCGTACTTTCGATTATATCGATTTTATATATGATTTCTGATTCATAAAACGTCGTGCAAAGTCATAAATGTTTGAATTTCAACATTTGTGACTTTTGAAAAAATGATGCAAAGTAAAACTTTGCACGTTGCTTCCTCATTAAATCACATTTTCCACAAAGCCACCTCTGTTTTCATTCATTATTAAAAATGAGATTTAATGAGGAAGCAACGTGCAAAGTTCTACTTTGCATCATTTTTCATTTTAATTAGCATTTTTTAAATATCGTTACCTCTATACTTTTGGTAGTTGCTTGTGCAACAAAACAAATTAAAAGTTAAAAATGTATTATCGTTAAAAAAAAAAACAAATTACGTTACACATGACAACGAAAATTTCGTAATTAATATTGTTGCATCATATTTCTATCTAGTACGAAGTTTTGACTTGCTTTCTTAACTTTTGCGGAAGTTAGAGCGAAGATGTAAATTCTTTGAAAAATTCAAAATGGCGTAAAATCCGAACGACTTTACCGATCATCACCAAATTTGGTACCCAGCAGCGCTGTACGTTATTTTTCATTTCAGTTGATTTGTTGCATTTCAGAACATTTCAGTTGATTTGTTGAGATACGACGTGATTTAGAGTAAAATTTTTTTTTTTCGAAAAATTAAAAATTTTTCTAAATCCGAACCGCCTTACCGATTTCGTCGAAATTCAATACCAAACAACATTGAACCTGTCTTCAGTTATGAAGAAGTATTTAGCTAAATCGTCGAACTTTTACAAAAAATTAAAAATTAAAAATTCTATAATATCTGTATATATGGATACATTTTGTTAAAAATCACACCAATTAAAGAGGAGTTACTGCTCTACTTGCGTGCCAAATTTGAGTTGCCACGCAACTCGTGCAAGTCGTGCCATTCATGAGCTATGGACGATTGAAATTTCGCACACGCACACGCATACGCACACACACACACACCCACATTTTTCCAGACTGTCTTTCTGGACGTTTTGGACCATTCCGAGTATGCTCACATGAAAATCTCAAAAAAAAAATGTTAGCGAAAACAAAGCTTCCTCTATAAGGAAGTCAAATTATCATGAATGGCAGTATCAATTTGAACAAAAATGATGACGAAATTTTGGTTCGATTAGAGTGTCAAATTTGACACCCGATATAAGAGATTATGTAAAACCTTTGACACATCGACAAACACTGAACATTTTTTTCTAGTCAAAATTAAAATTCTGAATTTTCTTTAGCATTTATAGATATTAAAACCTTAAAAATTTAAATTGAAGGATTTCGGGGATATGATAATGAAAAGCTTGTAATTTTCAGGTCCGAATCCCGTGCTGAATGTAACACCAATAGTCGACTCAACGAACGTAACTCTCGAGTATCCACGCCCGGAGGGTAGAATCGAAACATACGTAATTACGTGGTGGCCTATGGACAATCCGGATGATACGCGAACGAAAAATGTCACAGAGAGCAGCGATTTATCGGATATTTCTTACGATGACAATTCGGTTCGTACGGAAAGAATACTCGTTGGTGATCTGATGCCTGGCGTCGAGTACACCTTCACTATCTACACCGTCTCCTACGATCTCGTGAGCGACACTATAAATTTGACGACTCGAACTAGTGAGTATATATTTCGGTGCAATTTTGCCTGTGGAATCCTTGAACGTTCTTTTTTTTTTTTTGCTTATTCTTCTTCTTTTAATCCTCCCGTGTGTGCGGTAGAATAATAGTGAAGCATGAGAGTTTGTCGATTTCGTTTTTTCAATGTATTTCGTTGGCTCAATTTTCCTGAGTGCCATGATGGTTCGGTATATTCGGCTCAAACAACGTTCTGGGATCTCGCGGCTCGAATCTTCAATAACCGAAGAAGCTGTCAAAGGCTTCGAGAGCATAATGGGTATAGTAGAGGAAAAAAGAGAAACACTTTGATTTAAAATGGAAAATACACTTGAATCTAGTGCCCCTGATACAATCGGAAGTTGTGGTTGTCGTCGATCGGGATTTGCCGGATTCTTTGACACTGCGTTACACTCCTACGCCGATCCAATCGTCGAGATTCGATCTCTATCGATTTCGGATCAGCGACGACTTGAATACAACCAAGGAACGTCTCATCAACGAGACAGATACGAAGGTCACTTTCATCGGTCTCACGCCAGGAAGACTTTACAATGTCACCATGTGGACGGTCAGTTCGAACGTTGAAAGTCGACCGCTCATCAGACAAGACAGGCTTTGTGAGTTATATTATTCAACAACGGCGCATGACGTCATTATCATATTTATTTTCATTTTTTTTTTTTTATTAAATTGAATTCCTACGATCGATGCATCTCTCGTTATAAACACTACATCGTCACAAGTTCTTCACATCACGTATGTATTAATTTTATCGCCCACAATATGTTGCGTGATTATTTATTTCATTGTTGCACGTTCGTTTGCATTTTAATAGTCATCATTGTCGACCTTTTAATCATAGCCATTGGATAGTTAAAAGCATTCTACGGAATGTGATAGCCATCCCAGGTTTCGCGTGGTTTCACAAAGTTTGTTATACTTTTTTTTAAGTACAGTTATACGTTATTTTAGATTTTATTAATTATTTAAATTTTAATAATTAATATTTGAAAAATTGATTCATTAATTTTTATGGCAATTATTTACAAAAAATAATTTCGAATTATTTGTAAATGCTTTCTTGATACTCTGAAGAACTTTTAAGAAATGTATGAATTCTTTTCGAAACTTGTGAAACTACGATGTCTCAGTCTCCATGTCGTGCCTTTATATGAGGCAAAACACGTCAAGTTGGCCAACCCAATTTTTCATATCAGCAAAACGTTCTCAAATTTATTCAGGATGTTGGTCTGGTTGAAGAAAAAACGTAGGAATTTTTTCAGATTTTTTATTGCATATTCCAGCTATTAGAAATTTCTGAAAATAATTATTGTTTATTTTTTAACGCCAATACTACGGCTCACACAAAAAATCATAAGAACATGAAATTTTGGATTTTCAGCGTACTTTCCAACAAATTTTTTTGTAAAATTCTCCGATTTTATTTTATGCTATTTTTCAATTAAATAAAGTTGCCACTTTTTCCCCTCCGAAACGGCATTTCCGATTTAGCTGAAATTTTCACATTTTGTTCTTTGATATATCTAGAATCTTAGAAAAAATTGGCGAGATGGGCGGCAATTTCGCCCCAGAGTCACAGCTCTTCGAACGCTGGAACATCATGGTAATCTAATGTGTAATTGCTCTCTGCGTTCAAGGGGGCTGAGAATGTCTATGGAAAATATTCTAAAGCCCGCATTACATGTTTTTATGTTTGATTGTTCGAAGAGCTGTAACACTGGAGCGAAATTGCCGCCCAGCTCGCCAATTTTTCCTAAGATTCTAAGCATTTCAACGAACAAAATGTGAAAATTTCAACTAAATCGGAAATGCCATTTCGGAGGGGAAAAAAGTGGCAACTTTATTTAGTTGAAAAATAGCATAAAATTAAATCGGAGAATTTTACAAAAAATGTTGTTGAAAAGTTCGTCAAAAATCCAAAATTTGATTTTGTTATGATTTTTTTTTGCGAGCCGTAGTATTGGCGTTAAAACATGAACAATGATTATTTTTAGCAACTTTCAACTGGAATATACATTTAAAAATCTGAAAAAATTTCTTCGTTTTTTCTTCAACTAGACCAACATCCTGAAGAAATGTGAGGACGTTTTGTTGACATGAAAAATTGGAGTGGCCAACTTGACGTGTTTTGCCCCATGTGTTTAAAATGTATTTTGTAAACTAAATGTTTTTTTACTGTGATTTTATAGATCCAGAACCTATCACCGGAATTCACGCGATCGACTTGAACGACACGAGGATAAAACTTACTTGGGACGTACCACGAGGCGAGTACGACGCCTTCGAGCTGCAGTATATCAACAGCGACGGTGGCTACGTTCAAAATATCACTTGGCAGAACGCGATAACGATATCCGAGTTGAAGCCTCATAGAAACTATACGTTCACGCTGGTAGTTCGATCGGGCTCGGAATCGAGTTATCTGAGAAGATCGAGTCCACTAAGCGCAAGCTTCACCACCAGCGAGTCCTATCCCGGCAGAGTCGAGAAATTTCATCCTACGGACATTCAACCGAGTGACATAAGCTTCGAATGGTCTTTGCCAAGTCAGGAGCAAAACGGAATTATCAGGAAATTTAGTATAACTTATGGATTGGAGGTAAGTGCAACATTTACCCATTGAATTATCGATATATATATGGGGCATTCCAAGTCAACTCTCTTGGTCATCGGCCTGACCCTCCCGGATTCAGTTGTCGAATTTATTTTTGGCGTATTTTGGTCTAAAAAAAGAGGAAATTTTTTAAAAAAATGTATGACTTATTTTACCCCATAAAATAATTTTTTTTCCATAACTTTTGAGTAAAAAATAAATTTTCTGAATGGTAGTTTCTTTTAGAAAGAAAAAAAAAATAGAATACGTGGTAAACATTTGTTTTCCATATTCGGAGAGTAAAACGCTGAAAATTCGCCCAATAATTGAAACAAAAATAAAAAAAGCCATTGCAATTAGAACAAAAATTAGGACATTTTTTTTGTTCCTAAAATGAAAAATTCTCGCAAATAATCTGTCACGTGAGTTGATTTGGAATGCCCGATATTTATTCTAATATGCAAAATATTGGACAAACAAATTATTTTCAGGGTTCAACGCACACCGAAGTGAGAAACTTTACGCCAAACGAGCTACGAGGAGTCATTAAGTCACTGATACCTGGCAAGACTTACGTATTCCGTATTCAGGCCGAAACGAAAATTGGTTTTGGTCCTGAAGCTGTGTGGAAGCAAAAGATGCCAATTTTGGCACCACCGAAACCACCGACGCAAGTCGTGCCTACCGAAGTCTGCAGAAGTAGCACGACTATTCAGATAAGATTCCGAAAGAATTACTTCAGTGAGCAAAATGGCGCTGTCACATCCTACACTGTAATCGTCGCTGAAGATGACAGCAAGAACGCTTCGGGCTTGGAAATGCCGAGCTGGCGAGACGTCCAGGCTTATGGCGTCTGGCCACCGTACCAGGTGAGGCCGGACAGTAATTTTTATGCAATACGTTTGATCAATTTGCAAACAATACAAATCCCTAATATATCTTCTATTGCGTTGTTTAAGAAAATAACCAATTCTGATTTATGAATGTGACTAACATCGCGAGTACGAGTTAAAAGAAACACAAAATAACAAATTAGCACGTGTACTTGACTCGATACGCAGATTATTGAATCAAGATTATTTGTTGAATATGTGTATGTGTCAAGAGAAACCGAGAAACGAGAAGGAAATATCGCGCTAAATAATTAATTCAACGAATTATTCCGAGCAACTCGTTAAGTTGCATGATCACGTTCGGATTGCGCTCGCAACGCATTTACACTAACATCGTCGGCGCAGCTCGCGTGTGTGTTTCTCTATTTCTCTCTCTAGTAGACCATCGTTACGTAGCCAATGCGAGAACGACTTCTTATTTCCTAGCTACGATATTTTAGTTCCTTCAATCCTGGCGGAAGTGAATGTTGGCTCTTGTCGCCAAATCGTGTGTAAACAGTAGAAAGAGAGAGAAAGAGAGGGAGAGACGCGAGTTCGAAATTATGGACACTCTGAGTGATTTGATTTCCAAAACCGGAAAATTAATCCGAAAGGTTAATTTTGATTCCTACGTAGCATTAATATTCTTCCCAACTTATTTGTTTGTTCAGTTCGATTTAATTTTTTTTTACACGGCGATTGAATTCTCAATTCATCAACAAATTAATTAAAAGCGATTTTTCTTATTCGATCTTCAGGTGATGGAGCCTTACTATCCTTTTAAAAATGGATCAGTTGAGGATTTCACTATCGGCTCGGAAAACTGTGATAATAAAATTGGATACTGCAACGGTCCCCTCAAATCAGGATCAACTTACAGAGTCAAGGTCAGAGCATTCACGGCACCGGACAAGTTCACGGACACGAGTTACAGCTTTCCTATTCAGACAGGTGAGAAAAATATTACGGGCGATGATGCTAGATAGCGAAAATATCCCGACATCCGCTACCGCGCGCTCCGCGTGGCGCGAAGAGATGCGCCGCACGAATACAGTAGCTCGGTGTGCCAATTAATTTCGATGTATGCCTAACTACTCAGTATCTAAAGAAATCGGAGCCACCAATAAACCATAGAAGCTCTAATCAAATAAATCTCACTAATAAGAAGAGAAAACCGAAAAATAATTAATAAAAATCTCTTCAACGATGGTGGAGGGTCGAAAAATCTCTCCGTCCAGCATCACTGGATACCGGAGCGATAATTTACTCTCTGATTATCATAACAATTCAAATAAATGTCACGAGAGTCAAATACGTCGTGAATATAAGCGAATAATAATAATAATAATATGATATACATAACAAGTGTGATTAGAGAGGAATCGATTTGGCGAACGCAAATGCGAAACTCTTTACATCCATTCTTACAAAAAGGCTAAACTTTTGGGCAGAAAAATATAATATACTTCCAGAAGCCCAAGCGGGTTTTAGGACTCAGCGGTCTTGCGAAGACAAAAATAGCACTTGCATCGGCTAAACCCAAAGGAAAACTATGTTGTCTTCATAGACTTTAGAAGGGCATTAGATTCTATAGTCCAGTCGGTATTGTGGCGCAAACTGTTTGAGGCGGGAGTCAGCGTGCAAATTATTCGGCTTTTCCAAAACTACTACAGGCAGGCCAGTTTCCGCGTTAAAGTCGATCAATACAAAAGATCAGAAGTAATAGACATCACTCAAGAAGTATTACAAGGAGATCCCAGCAGTTCCACGCTCTTCTCTCTTTTACTGCATGATATAGAAGAATTTTTCACTGGCCGTGGACATTATAGTGTAAGGAAAAACATAGAACCCCTGCTTTTTGCAGACGATTTAATACTAATATCAGATGATGTAGTGGACCTCCAACATAAGTTAAATACGCTCGGGGCATACTGCATCGACAATAAACTCGAGGTCAACACGGATAAATCTAAAACAATAATTTTAAAAAATCAGGTAGAAATAAAATTGAACGTGAAGTAAAATATAACAGGAATCCTGTTAAAATAGTCAAATCTTAGAAATATTTAGGAGTAACATTTTCAACATCAGGTCTTGATCAGTCAGCGGTTGATTTGGCAGTATCAAAAGCCAAAATTACATTAGGAAACATATGGTCTCCAATGATAGCCACTAAACTAGAAAAGTGGAATTCCCGAATAACGCTTTTTCAAGCGGTTTTAACATCTACATTGCTCTATGAGACAGGTATTTAGGGTTTGCGACACATGGATCAATTAAACAAAATGTCGCACAGTTTTTCAAGCGATTGTTAAATCTCCCGAGATGTACTCCAGGATACATGGTTAGATTAGAAACCGGATCCTCAACGCTAGACTAATTAATTGTTAAGCGAGCCACACATTTTTGGATTGAATTGCTAAATATGAGCCCCGACCGGTGTCTTAACTCCCTGATTCGATTCGATGCTTCACATTTGAACAATCCGAAACGTAACTGGTATAGAGAACTAAAAACTATCTTCCTGAAGTATGATTTTGGCCATTTGACTAACAATCCCAGTGCCGATGCTATTGAGAATGCGACAGAGTCACTCCAAAAAAACATAATTAATATAAGCTTCAATGCAGACGTACTAAGAGCTAGAGTCTCTACGTACGCTCCAATGTACATGAGCAATAAACGAACTGAGGAATTACAAGGCGAGAAATATCTGTTATAACTACAGCCTCTGAACTTTTTAAGAGCTGCCGCGCAATGCCGACTATCGTGCAGAAATACACTTGTTTTCAAAATAAAGAATATTGTTTATAGAATAAAGGAAGACGAATTATGTCTGGTCTGTAATCAGCATGTGAACGAAATCCTACAACATTTCTTATGTGATTGTCCAATATATGCGCCATATAGAAAGCAGTTTATAAAAAGTGCCTCGTACCCGAAAGTCCTTCGTGTCACGAACAAAGATGATACTCGAAAATTGTTTATGTATGTTAAAGCTAGCTGTATTCTGCGTGCTTTTGCTCTAAATGAATAATTTATATTTCTTACTCTATGTATGTTATCTTTGTAATAGGTACTCACCTGTAATACAAATAAATTTCTATTCTATTCTATTCTATTTTACATAACAAGTGTGTTAAACGTCTCTCTAAATTTATACCTCTACGTTTTGTGTACATGGCTCGCCTAAGGATTGCTGCTGGCAGGTGAGAAAAATCATGCCAGTAGGTCGGAGATTTCCACAAGTAAAGCTACTTAGTACACAATTCTTTGTCTTTTTTTTTAATATCTTTAATTTTTAGGTACACGTGAATCATATAATTAAATATAATTTAACTTGTTCGAGCAGATAAGGACAACACGCCCATCATTGTCGGTGTCACAGTGCCATTGGTATTTTTACTCGCGCTACTCGGTATCGGGTTATTTATCAGACGCAGAAGAAGCCAGGGCAGAAAGACCACGGAAACGAGAGCAACTGATAATTTGTCTTTACCGGACAGTGTCATTGAAACTAGGTAAGTTTGCGCGAAATATTATGACAGACTTTGTTAGCCAAAATTTGTTAATTTACTTCCTCATAAATGTTACTTTGTGGAAAATAATGAGGAACTAATGCGCAAGGTTCTACTTTGAACCCTTTTTTCTGTTCTAAAATTCTCCAACTATTGTTTGCGGATCGACTGAATAAAGAAATATATTTTCCACATTTTCAGCCGACCAATAAGAGTCGATACTTTCGCTGAGCACTACAGAATCATGTCAGCGGACTCGGATTTCCGTTTCTCGGAAGAATTTGAGGAGCTTAAACACGTGGGAAGAGATCAATTGTGTACCGCTGCCGATTTGCCCTGCAATCGGCCAAAGAATCGTTTCACGAATATTCTTCCTTACGATCACAGCAGATTCAAACTTCAGCCAGTCGACGACGAGGAGGGCTCAGACTATATAAATGCAAATTACGTACCGGTAAGCTTTTCTCTACGGCTTTAAAACCTACCATCTAATTTCCCTAAACCCCTGGGTATATACCCTTAGTGAAAGGTAAACACTTTCACTGTATTTTTCTACTGTCTCTTCGTCGAAAAGGGCCACAATTCACCGAGGGAATTTATCGTCACTCAAGGACCACTTCATTCGACGCGAGACGATTTTTGGAGAATGGTGTGGGAGAGCAACAGTCGGGCTATCGTTATGTTGACGAGGTGCTTCGAAAAGGGTCGCGACAAATGCGATCATTACTGGCCAGAGGCCACTTTACCCGTTTATTACGGTGACATCAGTGTTACCATACTGAATGAAGCGCGCTATCCCGACTGGAGTATCACGGAATTTATGCTCTGCAGGGTAACTTTCATAAATATTCATTATTTTTATTTTTCAATCCCTCGTTGCCAACCACCATTCCATATTCACTTTCGTATATATTGTTTGTTTACATAATTTAGTGAAATTTGGATTTCAAAGTCTCAGAAAAAAAACATTACTCCCGCTCACTGGTTGATGTGTTATACGACGCACGGCTAATCGGTCTCTTATCCGAGTAGTGGCAGCACGAAATGATATTTTTTCGGTTTATTAATTTTAGTACTAAATACATTACAATTCGAGGCACCCCATTGAATACATTGTTTTTTTCAGGGTGATGTGAAACGTGTTATTCAACACTTCCACTTCACCACTTGGCCTGATTTCGGTGTACCAAGTCCACCTCAGACGCTCGCGCGTTTTGTCAGGTCTTTCCGAGAACGTGTCAGACCCGATCAGAGGCCAATAGTCGTTCACTGCAGCGCCGGTGTCGGTCGAAGTGGTACTTTCATCACTCTCGACAGGATACTTCAGCAAATATTGGTGTCTGACTACGTCGATATATTTGGCATCGTCTGGGCAATGCGCAAAGAGCGCGTCTGGATGGTGCAGACCGAGCAGCAATATATATGCATTCATCAGTGTTTGCTAGCCGTCCTCGAAGGCCAAGATACTACGGGACCACCCCGAGAGATTCATGACAATCAAGGCTTTGAAGGTATGACTTACAAGTATATTTTCAATCAAATTTTGTATTATACAAAAAGTTGCCCAAAAAAACCCCTCTAACTTTTTATTGGATTAAAGAGAAATAATGTATCTTATTAGTCGTGGGGATTTGGTGACAAGGGTGGTTTGGAGGACTGAGTGGTGGCGGTTTTGCTGATAGAGCTGAGAGGAGGCCAACCATAATGATTATTGTTATTTGTCCTGTCGGAAAATCAAGGATAACTCTTCTAGTGATTATTGTATATTCAAAAGGTTATTGTAGCGCAAAAATCAATATAAAATAATGAATAGCGACCGGCAATTATAGAGAACAATTTCTCTATAATTTTAAAATTTGGCGAGTGAGACTGAGTGAGAGAAAAAAAGGGTAAAGGTATTTGATATTCCGGGACGGTGCAAAAATGAATAAAATGAGTACGACGCGAGAAACGAGGCTAATCACACAATGAATTTATTTACAAAACCAAACAAATTTTCACAAAAATCTTTGGTAATATAAAAAAAATCGATATTCGCTTTGCGCGTGAGAGTGCCAATCGCGGCAAGCCATAAACCTCTGCGACTAAAAAATAGATAAAAAAATCTCGAGGCAATTGTTAGTTCTGTCGTAGCCGAGGATGCCCGAAATACAATTAATTTTCAGTATCGCAATCGGTACACTAAAGCGACACACGAATACCGCGTTTTTCCCCACACAAATTCCTAAACTGATGACAAATCACGCTCGTAATCGGAAAACAATTTGCCCGAACGAAGCCAACGACGTGAATGCGTTGGATCCCATTTTATGTTGTCGTAAAACATTCCGCCACAGACCAACAAGCTAACCAGATAGGAGATTCTCATTCGCGAGCTTCATTTTTTTTTCTCTTTTTTCCGTCGTGGTAACGATTCACGTTCATCTCACCTTGAACAACGTTTCCGAAATGCCGCGAAAACACGAATTGTCTCAAGCTGAATGAAATATTCGTTATTAGACCGGCAAACTATTTTTATCTTTTTTTTGCTTCCTCATAGAGGAAGCTTTGTTTTCGTGAAACATTTTTTCTCGAGATTTTCAAGAAATCAACTGAAATTTTCTACAGCCGATAAATAATACTGAGCGCTGCTATGTACCAAATTTGGTAATGATCGGTAAAGCGATTAAGATTTTACGTGATTTTGAAATTTCGAAAAAATTATAGTTTTCTTATAACTCAGGTCAACTAACAATGAATGAATTACAATTTTTTCGAAATGAAAAATACAGATGAAACATATTCACTGTTGCTATGTACCAAATTTGATGACGATCGGTAAATCGGTTTTGATTTTCGAGCAATTTGAGATTTTTCATGTTTCAACAGATTACATTTCCATTTTTCACAAAGCTTCCTTTATGAGGAAGCCAAAATTAATAAATAAGCTTCCGCATAGAGATCGCTTTTTATTCGGACCGTCGATTATACTGCTGTTGGTCCCAGTAAAGCTGTGACGAGAACTGTGTATGCGAGTCTCGACAATGAAATATTCCCTTTGATCGAAATATTTGCGCGTCCAGAATCATAAGTGCTTTACTCTGTGACTTTTCTCATCGCAAAATTCCGGATTTCTTATGTGTATAGAAAAAAAGAAAAACCTTTGGCATTAGAAAAGGTCGCTTATCGATTACAAAGGATATGGAATTTTCCGGGAATTGTAACCAAGCGAAAGGTGAAAGCTCTGTTAGTATGGGTACCGCGAAAGCCACGACGGGATTATGCGTCATAAAAAAAAGAAGCATTAAAATTTATATCCTGGATTTTCCGACTTGCTGACGCATTCTTCTTTCCCTCTGCCAACTCTCGTTGACCCTCTGAATCCAGGCAAGAATCGAAGCTCGGTCGAAAGCGCTAAGAGCCCAGCTGAGGATGAGAAGGAGAGGTGACCTTCGAACTCTGATGGCTCCGACGACGGTAATTTCGATCGTTGCCTCTCTGTTCCTTCGCACGTTGCATTTGTTAAATTGTCCGCGAGCTGCATGCCAAATTATATATATATTATATCATGCAGTCTATCGATTTTTCGATCGGTCGATTTAACTAGCTTTGAATGATTATTATTGCTTTATAACACAACAAACCGTTTATGTTACGTTTGTGCTCATCGATTTATAACAATAATAAGAATTTATGCAGGCGCAGCATAAATTCATTAGGATCTATATTGAAACAAATATCGCTTGCCTTGAACAAAATATCGCAGCATGCCAATCAAACGCCTTAGTAAAAAAAAAACTATAATTTAAGGACTGTGAAGCGCTTTACTTCAAATTAATGCTAATTTTTTTTTTTTGGAAAACTTATGTATAATATTTTTGGTGGTTTGATTGTCAGTTTTGGATTATAACTTGCCCAGCAATATATGTTTTTAATATTCTGATCAATTTATGCAAATTATCGAAAAAGCGTTGGTTTATCATCGAGTTAAAACAAAAAATGAATAAACGTTACTATAGTTTGATTATAATGAGTGACAGATAATTTTCTTTATTAATAGATGCTTCGTGAATTCGCTGGCTACATTGTTTATTGTATTAATTGCTTAAAAATTACAATAATTTGTTTCTTTAGTCGGTGAATTGAGAGCGAATCAAAATTCGCTCATCCAAAAACTGGAGGAAAAGACTTCTTACCAAACATTTTTTTTTTTTTTTTAGAAAACATGGCTGATTGTATTAAAGTCACGACAATACAAACCACATTTTAGAAGATAAAAAAAGAAATCAAGAAATGATTATTAAAATTTAGCATAGATTTGAGTGTAAATCTTTCCACTCTCCTTAAAGTAAAGTCAACAAGCTTTTATCGATTGAACTTTTAATGTTTTCTTACAGATGACGAGGGAATAGCCGAGTCGGGGATGTGAGGATTCGATCTGATCATAAATCTCATACGCGTGAGAGAGACATCGAAAAGGTGAAACGTTTCATTGAGATTGATACTGTATCTCGTTGCGAGAAACCTTCAGGGAGAAAAAAAAATGGGAAGCGATGCTGAAATGCTGTCGGATATCACCGAAGGCTGCAAAAAGAAAAAAAAAACACTTCATCGGATCGAACTTGATTTTCGACTCGAATTGGTCAATTTCCAATATTATATTCGAAAGACCCGAAGGGAAGCACTCTCCGTGCGTTACGCAAAAACGTGGGTGGATATCCTATTCGAGCTTTCGATAGTGACAAACCGTCCGTCCAAGAGCCGTTCTAGACGTGCCAGATCGTTGATTCATTCATACTACAGACATCACTAATCTAATAACACACAATGCCCGCGTCATTTGAATATTAACTCTCGAGCCAAAAGTGGGAACAAGAAACTCGCATACAGCGTGTAAGAGCCATATCACGTTTTTTTTTCCACGTTCGTACTATCCAGATTGGAACACGATATTCAATTTGTATGGAAAAAGAAGAGAAAGAAAAAAGAAACATCGCCAAATGTCCTTTCGTTTGTGAAAAAAAGAAAGAAAAAACGGACGTGTGTACTTAATTAGCGTTTTACATACTACGAATGTGTCAGAGAGTAACGTGAAAAACAAAAAAACGATGCGCAGATACGAATTGTGCGGTTGGGTGCATGCAAAAAGTAATGAAAACGTTGAAGCCATTTTCAGGAGACTCGTGCGTGATGGAATCATTGAATTTGTTAAAATATTTTATTCATTAGCACGCTTTTAATAGCTCGTCTATTTTAAACCAATATTTTTAGCATTAATTGACAAGAGATTAGAATGAAATTGTCAAGAAAAATTAGTAGTTAAATTACGAGAAAGACTTAATGACGAATTCGCGCAGTTGACTCTCCTGTTTCAATGGAACACTGTACATATCTTCCGATTATACTGTAAGGTCTCTAAAAAAAAAATACTTGTATTTTAGCGAAAATTTATTATTGTTATTGTTATCGTATTATTATTATTAATTATTAACGATTAATTAATTAATTAATATTAACGACACACACTGAGATGTATTGGTTTCCGTCGCCATTCTAGTTTATCGCCGTCCTCGTCATTCAGCTCTCGTTAATAATTATTATTCCTAATATATTATTATTATTATTATTATTATTATTATTATCATGATGTTCGGGGGCGCACTTTGAGTGCAACCGGTACAATACTCATCGTACTTTTGCGCTTAGGTCGAGTTATATTTGTTGAACAAGAATTTCGTTAAATTTTGTTTGCTGGGTCAGGAACGTATTCCATATTAGTAATTAAGGCTTATTCGTTAAGTTTAGTTTAAGGCCGCGAAAAAGTACCGCGTGATCGGGGCTAGACGCGAAGTCAAATTAAAACTGAGAGAAAGAAAAAAAAAAAAAGAAAATATACACAACAGACATATCATTGAATTTTTGAGCCTCCGGTCGCGCGTCTCTATCCCTTTTTCTATCGACTGTCGCTCACGGAGAAACAGGGAACGAGAAGAGAGAGAAAAGGCACCACTCATGATACGTCAAATAGATACTCTAAGCAATCTGACGAGGACCTCGAGGCACGACTTTACGTTATTCTGTGATAAATTACGATCGTTCAACGAGAGAGAGAGAGAGAGAAAGAGAGAGCCTGTTGCTCAAGTCTCGCAATGCGAAGGACTATGCGAAACGGTACGAGGAGAGTGATCGAAGCGATAGCAACGGAGTTCAAACCAATCCATTACTTTTTATCAAATCGCTGCATTTGCTTATTAATTTCATAAATAATTTCGATATTAATTTTTTTATGTCCTGCTCTATATAGATAATATATAAACTTTTTTAAAAATAAGGAATATCAAAATAGATTCGTTTAATGGCGTCATAAAAAGGAAAATAACGAGTAAAGGGATAAACGAATGGCCCATTAATTTAATTTTCGTATGCGAAATTCTTATTTTGTTATAAAAACGTTTACACATTTCTTTTTTTTTATATAATTGACATGTAATTATTTATAGAATAAGCAAACAAGTTGAACTCGAAGGTAATGGAACGGTGAAAACACTGGATAAAAATAAACAGCGAGCGCTGTCGAGGGATATCGATTTTTCGCATTGGTTAGAATTTATTGATTTTTCCCCGAATCTCTCCATCAGCTTGTGCCAACAATTGATACGCGTGAAACAAACAAAAAAATTGTAATTATCTGGTTGTTTATTTTAATAATCGTGCTTCGTAACGGAGCAACGAAGAAAAAAAATTATATATATATATATATATATAAATAAATCTATAAGTAGGCTTTCTGTAATACTGCTGGCATACAAGGTTTTGTGTCGCACCGACCACCTGCGATGACTCGTCGAGACAGCGCAGCTATAGAGAGTATTCGTGCTGAGGGAGACACAGGGAACCCTCGTAGTCGTATAATCTGTGCAAATTCGAGGGTGCGTGCTTAACACGATAGCGTCAATCATGTGAGACAGGATTAAGCGCCCTAAGACAAGGCTAGTCTTGATCTATCACTCGTATGAGGGCGAGACAGAGAGAGAGAGAGAGAGAGAGAGAGAAAGGTGAGCTTTCAAAGCTCGGTTATAAACGTACCAACACACACGCAACACGCCATGGCGAAAAAATTTCGCCGGATAAAAAAAGGTCGCCTCGTTGGGAGGCACCGACTACTACACACGCATAATAAACGTGATTCTTCCAGAAAAGATAAAAAGAAAACAATGTTTCTCGTAATTCATTGCAAAATCCTTCCCCCCCCCCCTCCCTCTCATTTTTACACGTAGAAGTTAAAGGGTTTTACAAGAGTTAAAAGAATATTTGACCTAAAAACGTGCCTTATCAATTTATTCCACTCTCTCTCTTCCACAGCTGCAACCATTGCGGGGATACTCGAATGATTTATAGAAATAACTCAGGTTTTGCTATAACGATGGACAATTGCAGTTCAACAAGGACTATGATTTTTTTTTTTTTTTGTAGAGACTGATTTGTAAAATATTATCTTCAAGCAGGATATTCGATTTCTGCGGTGCCTGCCAGTGAAGATATTGATGGAGCTGGAAGTGTGGGAGTGTGGAGTGAGTTTGTGCAAGAGGATGAAAGGTTTATCCTCGATGTCGAGGGTGGCTTTGATGATGAAGATTTATCTTCCTCCGCGGTGGTAACACACAGATTTGGTTCCGCAGACGCGTTTCCACTTCTCGAACGATCTGTGAATGGAAATTCACTTTGGGCTTTAGTAAAAAATCTCACCCTTTTTTACTTCCTCATAGAGGAAGCTTTGTTTTCGTGAAATTTTTTTTTTTTTTTCGAGATTTTCATGTGATTTGTACGAAATGTCTGTATGCGTGTTTGTGCAAATTGAACTTGTTAGTACGATAACTGCCGCAATTTTTCATGAATTTTCCTCAAATTTGGTAGCAAGTGTACCAAATTGGGCTGTCATACAACAACTTTTGGGATTGCAGTTGACGCGAATCGGTTGAAAAATTCAAATTTTATAGCATTTTGAAAATTTTGAAAAATGTCGTTTTCACGCTATAACTTTTGTAAATTACGATTTATCAGGCTGAAATTTATTAGCACAAACGAACTTACAGTGAACCATGATTGGTGCCAAGTTTGTCGAGAATCGACAGAGTTCAGATGTTATTGCAATTTTAATTTTTTTCTTTTAAATGTTCGTAAACACTTCTACTTTTCTAAATTCTGGGATGATCGGCTGCAATTTACCACGTGATTTCACAATTATTGAGTGTCGAAGATGAATTTATTTTAAGGAACGATCGCTATGTCGATAAATTTCGACTTTTATTCCAAAAAAAGCAAAACATTGCTGTCGCGAAAAAGAAAATTTCAACTTTTATCGTCAGATTTCAAATTCAAATCGGTCCAGCGGTTCAAATTTGGTAACGTTTTTCATTTTTTTGAAAAATCTCGTTTGCGTACCAGCTTGCACAAATTAAAAGATACCGGCTTCAAATTTATTGCACGTATTGAGCACCGTGAAGCAAGGATTTCATGACGATTCTAAAATTTCGAAAAGCTTGCGAATGCGATTTTTATAGTAGACAAATTTTAAAATACTTTGTTATATTATCAACTTTATCTGACCAATCATTGTGAAGTGCACAGTGTTAACCCATAAAGAGCCAGTAGGTAGTGTACAAAACCACATGGTATATACATAAATTATGTACCAGATATGTATCGGTTTATAACAAATATACTTGACTAAAAAAAAACCAAGAAAATATAAAATATTTTCAATTTTTGTTATAAAAAATTCGTGAATCGATAAAAATGCGTTTTATGCACAAACAAGCCTGCAAAGTAGAACCTTGAAAATTGCTTCCTCATTATTTTACATTTTTTAAAAATGTTTACATGCATGCAAAGTAGAACTTTGCAAATAGTTTTCTCTACAAAGCTTCCTCTATGAGAAAGTCAATAGTAGATAAACGTACTTCCTCATAGTGGAAGCTTTGTAGAGAGAACAATTTTACTTTACATACATGTCAACATTAAAAAAAAAAAATGCAAAATAATGAGGAAGCAATTTGCAAGATGCTACTTTGCAGGCATTTTATTATGTTAATGCAGTTTTGTTGTTGTTGATGTTGCTCTCTAACTCACTTTTCAACTGATTCAACAGCCTTGAGAACACACCGCGACTCTTGGTGCTTTCTATCGAATTTTCCACTTCAGCTCCTGTGGATTTTCTACGAAGGATGTGGCTCAAAGATCCCGCACGCGATTGATGAGGAAAAAGCTTTCTCGGCTCACCGTTCTTATTCACCAGCTTAAACATTCGACCGAGAGAATTTGCTTTCTCCTTTTTTGATTGGCTGTCAGCGTAAGAATCCTTTGAAGTTACGTTGTCCTAGGTTTAAAAATTACAGATAAATAATAATACTAATAAAGAATAATAATAAATGGTAAAAAAAAAAGACGTTAATTTGCTTGCATAGGACATTTTTGTGCACAAATTTTTACGTTCAATTTAATACACGCATTTTTCTGCACAAAAATTTTCTGTACAAGTGTATTAATGTGCATAAACATGTTTGATTTTTACAGTTTACGGGCTACGGAATTAAAAAAAAAATAATCCGATAAAGTGTTTTTTAAAAAACCACTGAAAATTCTTCGTTAGATTCCTCGCTCGAAGCCTGAGCAGATCTGAGCTTGAACATTTTTCCCATTCTTTCGAGAGTTGCAGTTTTTAATCTTCTGGCGTCATCGCGAACGGCTTTCGTTCTGGAAAATTTTCTTCTCAGCTCCGGTGATCCTCGAAAGTCGGATGTAACTTCGTCTTGGAGAACGTCGGACAAATCTGCGTTAGTTATTACTGTTATTGATTGCAAAACTCTTCGCCGCATGAATTCGTTAATTGACTACACAAAAGCTCGGTCAGCTTTTATAGCTTTTATGTTTGAAATAATATGCCATAACCGGTTTTCATCGTTTCATTAATATCAACGAAAGTAACGAGGGACGCAGGTGCAATCCAATCCTGAAATTGATATGTCAATCAACAGCAGCCAATGGCTCGAGATTTTGACGTGTTCGAGTCATAAATATATGTTCATTCTAGTTAATTGAACATAGTCATCTGTACGAAACATCATTTTTGGTTTGCAACAAAATTTTCCTACAATGTTGAAAGAACTAATGGTCGTTCACAGCGCGAAAATAAAATTCACCTGCTTGCATCTCTGGACGTCATCATCAATCTTTATTTACATATTTTGAAAATTTTGAAATTTTATGAAAAAAAAAAATAAAACCCCCAATGATAACGATTTTTGTTTCACGCTGTTAAAAATATTTAAAAAAGCCGATGAAAGAGAGCAAAAGGCATAATGAAAATTGATAGCATTTTTTAAAAAATCACTCACTGCTATCCTCTTGGCTCTTATCGATTGCCAGAGTAGACGCTTCGTCGACGATTCGTTTGGACTCGTCTGTGACCTGTGGGCAATACATCAAAGCAATGACAGCATCAATGGGATTTATAGAAGAAAAAAAAAACGTTCGAAGCGAAAAACTCAATTCGCGGAACGATTATACTTTACGCACCGAATCGGAAAGTGAAGTAAAACGATGGATGGTATATAAAAATGAATAGAAGGAAGCTAAGAATGACGATGAAAGGAAAAATTGAAGGAAGTTGCAAGTCGTGCGGAGAGAGGGAGACGATATATTGAATTGATAATTTACTGGAAAGTGAAAATCACTGACCGACTTTGGAGATTTGTCCATCGCGTTGAATGAAGTAACCCTTTGGTTGCCGTTGTCGTCGTCTTCGTCGTCTTCTTCGTCTTCTTCTTCGTCGTCGTCGTTGTGATACTCGACTGTACTCTCTGACCTGGTTCCCGTATCTTTCGCGACCTCGGATGGGATGAATTTATCGCTTTTCCTGTCGCCCCCAACGTTCCTCACGTGATGAATCGGCTCACCGGAATAAGTCGACTCGCGCTCGCTCGAAACGTCGTCCACGGGGTTATCGTCCTGCTTCGAGCGCTTAAGCCGCAGAACCCGTTGTGAGTTTCCGGAATTTTTTATCGTCGGAAAATCTCGTTTTGTCCCGTCAATCAAATCATCTGGAATGCCTCGACAGAACCGAGAAAACTGTGGACTCGTGACAGGCTCGCTCGCGGCAGTCCGAAGGGAATTTCGTTGAAGTAAATCGGACAATTCTCTTGAGTGATCTTTATTCGTCGTTGCTTCCGCGGCGACGATCTCTACGTAATGATCGTTATCCTCACAATTTTTCTTTTCAAACTTTTCCTCGTTACTCTCTGTTACGGGAGAACGATCGTCAGACATCTCTCGGGGAGGAAACAGCAACGCGTCGGGCGCTTCGGTATCGCGATATATGTCGATTAAGTCATAGCAAACTTGATTGTAATGGGCTTTAAGTCAACTCGCTCTGGGCAGACGCTAATTTTGGAAATGATGCTTCAATGAATTTTGAACTTTGAATTTTGAACTTTGAATTTTGAACTTTGAATTTTGAACTTTGAATTTTGAACTTTGACTTTTGAACTTTGAATTCTGAACTTTGAATTTTGAACTTTGAATTTTGAACTTTGAATTTTGAACTTTGAATTTTGAACTTTGAATTTTGAACTTTGAATTTTGAACTTTGAATTTTGAACTTTGAATTTTGAACTTTGAATTTTGAACTTTGAATTTTGAACTTTGAATTTTGAACTTTGAATTTTGAACTTTGAATTTTGAACTTTGAATTTTGAACTTTGAATTTTGAACTTTGAATTTTGAACTTTGAATTTTGAACTTTGAATTTTGAACTTTGAATTTTGAACTTTGAATTTTGAACTTTGAATTTTGAACTTTGAATTTTGAACTTTGAATTTTGAACTTTGAATTTTGAACTTTGAATTTTGAACTTTGAATTTTGAACTTTGAACTTTGAACTTTGAACTTTGAACTTTGAACTTTGAACTTTGAACTTTGAACTTTGAACTTTCAATTTTGAACTTTGAACTTTGAACTTTCAATTTTGAACTTTCAATTTTGAACTTTCAATTTTGAACTTTCAATTTTGAACCTTCAATTTTGAACTTTCAATTTTGAACTTCGAACTTTCAATTTTGAACTTCGAACTTTCAATTTTGAACTTCGAACTTTCAATTTTGAACTTCGAACTATCAATTTTGAATTTTGACTGCATAGATCCGTTTGTTGAGTAAAATCCTTCCAGAATCATTCGTTTAAGAGCTACAATAAAGCTTTTACGTAGAATATACATAAAAATAACATTTTAATATTTGCGCACATAAATTCCTTCGAGATTTGCCGAAACTTTCAACAAACTTAAATGAAAAAGAGAAAAAGTTTTTTTTTTAATCTTGCGTGGTAGCGCGGCAGGTTCGACTAATTGAAGTCTCTTGTTCGTGCGCTCAAAAGCTAGACAATAAACTGTCGGGGACGTCCGGTCTTTGCCGCTTTTATTTTTTTATTTAGAAATTGTTCAAGTCTCGTAAATAAACTTTTCCGTCTTGCAAAGATACAAGTCAGAGGTCGTTTTTGTTTTACGATCGTTCACTTCTGATGGTGTCGGTGTAATGCATCCACACCAGTATCCTCGCGGTTATACGGTCTCGATCTCGTAAAATAAGATTCTTCCCTCTGCTCAACTCTTCCCTGATACTGAAATCTCGACGCGTAGATGCTACGTCTTTTCTCTCTCGGTGCGAAAAGCTTTGACCCCCCTCTGAGCGAGCTACTCGTCATTTTGATCGAGCACGTAGAACTGCCGGGACGGCAAACTCCATACACTGCGTTTATATATACGTGCACTTTTAGTTCATACCTATATACGTATATATATATGTATATATATGAGAAGCCGTTTGCTAATCGAATGACGGAAGTCTGAGCGCATACATTTCCCATATTTTGCAGTTCTTTCCGCTATTCTGCCAAGAGCACAGCTTCCGGTCGGCACTCCCCTCTCGCTGTACGTGCACACGGAACGGAGAAAAATATTACATTGCAATATATAGCACCTGAAACGACCCGGGACTTTGAAAATCTCCCCCGCGTCTTCGACAATCGTCACGTTCGGAATAATTTTCTTTTTTTCATGGATGATCTTCTCCAGAATCTACCAACCGGAATTTTACCTTCGTGATTCATCCAACCTATGCAACTCATGTTCGCAGTAGAAAGATAACTAGATTACGTGTCGGATTTTGATTTAAAAGTGAGACATAATTATATCTACCCAATCTTGGCTTTTCCGTATTGGCATCTTGTCAACTTGTGAAAGATTCTTTAAATTTTCTAGATTTGAAGTATTTTCTGCCAATTGAATAAGCGTTCAACCGTGAGCCCCTAATTTTTTAAGTTGCTTCATAATTTTTGAAACTTTTATATGGTCGAAAAAACACTTTTCAATTTTTGCAGATTTTTTTTCACTGAAACTTTCATGAGGTTTTTAAATTTACATTTTTTGCGCCAATTTAAAGATATAATATTATTCACAAAAATCCTAAAAATAAAAAATGGGAGAAAATTAAACGAGATGTCAGTTCATGGTCGGTTGTTGCGTACACATTTTATACATAACGCGAGATTATTTTCGAATTTTCCTGAAGAGTTTTCTATTTTTTCGAGCTCTGGTGAAATTTCTCTCTCGCCCGTATAATGCGTGCTTTGTATAGCGGCTGAGGTACAACCGAGAGAAACAATCTCATTGAGTCAACGAAATTTAATTGAAATTTCGTCGTACGAGACTCTTTATTTGTCCCCAATGGAATAATATATGCTCAAATCAATATGATATCTTTTATTTGCTCGATTCCAAATTCTATTAAACGTGTGATGGAATCAGATAAATATTTTCCTTATACCAAATAAATATTTAGTCGTTTCAATTAATTTTCTGTTTATTAACGCTCGTTACGTTAAAAAAAAAATCATTTTTTTTTCTTTAAATAGAAATGATACAGAATATTTCTTTTTTTTAATTCTGAATTTTAAAACCGATCGAAATTCATTTTTATTCAAAAGTTATGGAAAAAAAATTTATGGGGTATAAAAAGTGATAAATTATCTGAAAAAAAAATCCTCTTTTTTTGGACCAAAATATGCACACAAAAAAATCGTCCGAATCCGAAGGGGTCAGGCCGAAGACCAAGAAAGTTGACTTGGAATGCCCCATATATATACTATATATATACATGGCTTCTGCAAGGCTTTAAGTGCAGCTGTAGAACTTGGGTGAAGCATATGTGCGTGAAGTTTTGCCACCAGCTCGCATACTCTCCCCTGAAAGGATTGTATTCAGGTTAATGCTCGGCATTATAGGGATGAACCTCATCGAAACCGACAGCCGGGTAGCAAGGATGCTCGAGCGGGTTTACGCGAGATATTCTGTAGTATATTCAAGCTTTCAGGCAAGGTCCTGCTCCGGTACTTTTGAATTTCACGGCCTTCAATTTATACCTGCTGTGAAAACTTTATCAGTTCTATGTTTGAAGGGTCTATTAAACAAACTTCACACTGAGGTCTATCTAGTGGCCAGATCTTACTCATATGGATCTCAGTTGAATCGGAATAAAAAAGTAGGACCTTGCAAATCGTTTCCTCATAATTTTATATCTTTGAAAAAGCTTTTTTTTACAAAGTTATCTCTATGAGAAAGTGTGTTGATCAATTTTGGCTTCCTTTGACAAAGCTTTTTTTACAAAGTTATCTCTATGAAAAAGTATGTTGAACAATTTTGGCCTCCTCATAGAGGAAGCTTTGTAAAAAAAAAGCTTTGTCAAAGATAGAAAATTGTGTGGAAGCGATTTGCAAGGTTCTACTTTGCAGGCTTTTTTGAGCTCGAAAATCATTTTTCAAAAAAATGCAATATGTCATCAAATTTGAACCACTCGACCGATTTACTTCAAATTTTTTACTCAAACCCTGTTCCATGATAGTCCATATGTGAACAAAATTTAAAGCCGGTATCTCGTAACTTGTGCAAGCAAGTGCGCGAATGAGATTTTTCAAAATTTTTAAAATGTTGTAAAATTTGAATTATCCAACCGATACGCGTCAACTACATAATTTAAAAAACCGGCACCAGTGTCAGTTCATCAGTGTCTTTTTTTCTAATTTCCCAGCCATTTTTTAGTATCATAATTTGTTTCTTTTTTAATTTCATGATAGATGAAAATACGGTTAAATTTCTTTATACTTAATGGAAGTATTCGACGTGATCTGTCGCACACAGAACGAGTTATTTTTTTTTCCAACTGTCCCGGAATATTTTCAAATTCAAACAGTCATTTTCCAATCATTTTCAATAGTTTCAAAGAAAACTTTATCGGAAACTCCCACCATTTTAACTTGCGTCCATCGTAACAGTTTATCTTCCATTCTTAACTAAACAATGAATAAGCAACATTAACAAGCATTAAATGCATTTTTATAAACATAAAAATGCATTTAAAAAAATATTACCGATTTTTTTCAGTGGTACTTTATATAACTAAAAAAGTCGTTGACCCCTCCCTCCTTTAAATTACTGTGGGCACCTTCTAAATATTTTTTTTTAATCTGCGAAAATTCTGAATTGCTCCTGTTCTCAAAATGAAGATATTCAAGGGATGCCAACTAGGAAAAAAAGGTTTGTTGGGAACCACTCTAACACACACATACAGACATTTCGTACAAATCACTTTTCTCGGCGTTTTGGACCATTCTGAGTGTCCTGACATGAAAATCTCGAAAAAGAAATTCCTCACGAAAACGAAGTTTCCTCTATGAGAAAACAAAATTAAAAAAAATAAATAAAGCTTCCTCTACGAGGAATCAAAAAGCAAGAACATTTCACTAGAGATTTTTGTAAAATAACAACTGAAGAACAACAACAACATAATTTATGGGTCGATTCCGGCGACAATGAAAATGAAAAAAATTGAAAAATAAAAACAACCCTGCAAAGTAGAATTTCGAAAATGACTTCCTCATTATTTTGTATTTTTAATAAAATCGTTGAATTATTTTAGTTTCCTCAAGGAGGAATGAAGCTTTAAAAAAAAAGTATATTTATTTTTCAAGATTTTCAAGTTTCAGGTAATCAATAATTATTTATATCGAGTGTTACTAAAAATTGGCGGAAGTATTTAAAATGGCAATACATCCAAAAACTAGTAAAACTAATCCTGACAACAGGCTTTCAAGACCAAAGCAATGCTTCCCAAGATTTTAAAAGCTAATAAAAAAGATAAAGAACAACAACAGCAAGAACAAAACTGAACACACGTTCAACGCAATCGTAAAACGGGGGTGTTCGCGAATAAATGCTGTGAGAATGCCCGCGAGAGGGTTGCCGACGAGCCGGTGTTCTCTCATGAACGAAAGCTCTATAGTATACTGAGTGTACGTGGAGAGGGGATTGGAGTATTCGAGACTCAGTCGACGGCACAGTTTCGTCGCGTGCGCGTCATGAACGGCCGATGTAACACTGACTGTAACCACTGAGTTGGGATAAATCAGACAGTATATATATATATATATATATATATATATCTACATATATGTATATAAAAGATTCGAATATCTAGATCGCTCGTTTGGACTATTTGTGAAATATGTAATTTGTTAAATTCACAGTTTTAGATGCTGTCGATAAAAATTATTTAAAAAGTGCGAATCGAGTTAAAAAAATCACGTTCAATAAATTAAAAGCGACATTTTTAAGTGACGCAGGAGAAAAGTATTTAAATAATTTTGAGGTTCCTAAAATAAATTTTCAAAAAAAATGTTGATAAATATTAGGAGGATCGAAATGTACGACGATGATGAGTCGTTCAGGTGGCTTCGTTACAGTACCTGTAATACCGAAAGTGCAACCAGCTCGATTGCATACACTAGCGATTACGACGATCACGAAAGTTCTTCAAAGTCGTAACAAGTCACGACAAACCTTTAACTTAAACCGAGAGATTGAACACAGTGAAAGTTTTGTGAAATACGAGAATCTTAACTCTCGCACTTGTTTGAAAAAGTTTGGGGCGGGGTGTTTTTTTGTTTTCTTTGTATTTCTTTCTCGTGCAGAAAGATTTCACGCCAGAAACTTTGTCACTGCGATAACGAAGTTGTGAATGGGCGAACTCGGAATGGAACTTTTAAAACCGATGCTGGATCGTTACGCATTTATTGAAGATGGTTGTTAAGGATTCGATCCACGCTACCATTGCTTTTCGTATTTTTTGGTAAGCAGTTGCGAGAGATGTGTAATTTATCATGTTGCTGGGATCCTTCATTTATAATTTAATGATAATTTAATAATATACTGAAAAAAAAGATACTTCGTTCGTATCCATTCATACATGGCTTTAAAAAAAAAAGTTGCAAAGTTGAGCTTTGCACATTGCTTCCTCATTAATTTTTTTTTTTCACAAAGCGATTTCACTTTGTGAATAATGGAAATGTAATCTGTTAAAACATGAAAAATCTGAAATTGCTCGAAAATCAAAACCCATTTATCGATCGTCATCAAATTTGGTACATAGCAACAGTGAATATTTTTCATCTGTATTTTTTATTTCGAAAAAGTTTTAATTCATTCATTGTTAGTTGACCTGAGTTATAAGAAAATGATAAATTTTTTCAAAATTTCAAAATCACGTTAAATCTTAATCGCTCTATCGATCATTACCAAATCTGGTACGTAGCAGCGCTGAGTATTATTTATCGTCTGTAGAAAAATTCTGTTGATCTGCTGATGTTTAACGTGACTCAGAGCAAAAATTTTTCAAAAAATTAAAAATCTCATAAAAACCGAAGCTATTTATAGATTCGCCCCAAATTCAATACCGACCCTTCTTTAAGACTGCTTTATGTAAAAAAAATTATTTAGCTCTATAGCTAAAAATTTGCGGAAGCTAGAGCGCGTAGAGACATTTCTCGAAAATTGCAAAGTTAAATAAAATTGAAACATAGTTTTGAATTTTTTTAAAAATTATTTTGGCCGCACATGCGTGCCAAATTTTAGCCCGAATGTTAAAGCCGTTTTTGAAATATGCAAGTTTGTATTTTGAATTTTAAATGTCTATATGTCACACACATCCATACATACATTTTTTTCGAAACCACTTTTCTCAACGTTTTAGACAATTTTAAGCATACTGACTTGAAAGTGAAAAAAAAAAATTTTCATGAAAACAAAGCTTCCTCTATGAGGAGGCAAAAATGTTGCAAAGTGAAACTTTGCACATTGCTTCTTTATTAATTAATTAATGAACCAATGAAATAAAAATATGTACACGTGTTTACAACTCTAGTTCAGCTTTAATATGATAGCTTTCTAAACCACAGCCTGTTAAAGTAAAAAAATTCTAAATTGCTCCAAAATTCGAGCCAATTTACCGATCATCACCAAATTTCGTTACTTATTACTTACATGGTTAAACCAGAGGACGATTTTTTTTACTGACATTTTTCCGGTCAATGTTTCCGATCGAAAGGTTCTCGTTTAAACGGAGAACACGAGCTTGAAAGTATGCATCGAGCATTTCATTTCCGGGGCGGATCGGAAATGAAAGTGGTAGGGTATACTAGGTACCCATTAAATTGCATGGAAATGAACTCCTGAAGCAGATAACGTCTAATGGCAGATTTTTTTTTCTGCCCAGCAAGTGTATGAGTATGCTTAAATACACGTATTGCCAGAAAGGCATTGTAGTGCATTGATGTTATATATTTCATTTGATTTCATTAATTAATACTGTTTGCTAACGATGGTTCGATAAATGTCAACACTATTCCAATTATCGCGGGACAATCTAATTGTACATTTTAAGAACAATAATTAATCAAATAACATTTTTTTAAATTAATTTTTTAATTAATACCACCAATAACGTTGAATGAGACATTTTTTTTTGGAGCACATAATGATTCATACATGGGGCAAAACACGTCAAGTCGGCCACCCCAACTTTTCATGTCAACAAAACGTCCTCACATTTCTTGAGGATGTTGGTCTAGTTAAAGAAAAAACGTTGGAATTTTTTGAGATTTTTTTATTGCATATTCCAGTCATTGAAAATTGCTGAAAATAATCATTGCTTATTTTTTAACGGCAATACTACGGCTTGCAAACAAAAATCATAACAACATCAAATTTTGGATTTTCAGCGTACTTTCCAACAACATTTTTTGTAAAATTCTCCGATTTGATTTTACGTTATTTTTCAATTAAATAAAGTTGCCAATTTTTTCCCCTCCGAAACGGCATTTCCGATTTAGTTGAAATTTTCACATTTTATTCGTTGAAATTCCTAGAATCTTAGAAAAAATTGGCGAGATTGGCGGTAATTTCGCTCCAGAGTTACAGCTCTTCGAACGATCAAACATCGCGGTAATCTGATACAAAAAACAAGAATTACATAATAAAAAAATATAATGCGGGCTTTAGAATATTTTTCATAGTCATTCTCAGCCCTTCTAAACGCTGAGAGCAATTACACATCAGATTACCACAATGTTCCATCGTTCGAAGAGCTGTAACTCTACGGCGAAATTGCCGCTCATCTTGCCAATTTTTTCTAAGATTCTAAGTATTTCAAAGAACAAAATGTCCAAATTTCAGCTAAATCGCAGATGCCGTTTTGGAGGGAAAAAAGTGGCAACTTTATTTAATTAAAAAACATCATAAAATAAAATCGGAGAATCTTACAAAAAATGTTGTTGGAAAGTACGCTGAAAATCCAAAATTTCATGTTGTTATGATTTTTTTGTGTGAGCCGTAGTATTGGCGTTGAAAAATAAACAAAGATTATTTTCAGAAATTTTTAATAGCTGGAATACGCAATAAAAAATCTGAATAAATTCCTACGTTTTATCTTCAACCAGACCAACATCCTGAATAAATTTAAGAAATTTTTTGTCGACATGAAAAATAGGGGTGGCCGAGTTGACGTGTTTTGCCTCACATATTATATTTTAGATTAATAAAACAAAAAATTGTAAAAAAAAAGCCGATTCATCAGTTCCAATATGATTGTTTCAAAAATTGTATAAATTACACCAAGTGCCTCAGGGAAAATGAGTGAGATTGCTAACGATCGCCGAATATCATTAAACGATGCCTCTGTTGACCAGCCAATATTGTATACCATTTCTGTGGTTTGCCGCCAGCAGTTTGTCTGGTACGCAGATGTTACACACGCAATAATGCAGTTGGAACCGGTTCGCAAATATAAAATTAAATTAAACATAAAAATTCACATAACGAAAAACTCGCAACTTTTATATCGACTGTGACTGCACATAACTCACGTCATTATCCGTGTTTTAACTGTTACTGAATATCAACAAAAAAAAAAACAGAATACAATTTATCGTTATTTCTTTCATTTTTTCTCGTTACTGACAACGGAATATTTCGAAATAATACAAACTCCACTTTAGTAAACCTTTTTTCATTTAAAAAGATCACTTTACCGAAATGTATTTCCGGAAAATATCACAATACGATAATACTAGATTATAAATTAAATTCTAGCGATATTTTTTTATACAGCAAAATTCATAAATCATAAATAAATAGAGCTTAATAATAATAATATTATCGGAGAATTTATTTAAATATGTTTACTATTATGCACAAAATTATTTTTACAAATCTCAGTGGCTTCCAATGCAAAATCCAGGTTTTCGATTTTTTTTTTAATTACATGCACAAAACGACGTTTTAAAAATTTTTGATCTTTAATGCGTTAGAGATTGGCGCATCTGCCGAATATTGAACGTTACATATGTTGATGATATTAATAATATTGATGGGCCTTTCGTTGAAGCATTAAGATTATGGGGGCATTAAGCTGTGCACTTTGTTACGTAATAGTTAGATGTGATATACGTAAGTACTTTGCACTATCGCGCAATGGACGATAAGTGCTTGTAAGGCTGACGGTATACCTGTTAGCCCGCTATTCATTCTCAGACATATATATATATATATATATAGATATATTTTTTATTCAAAAGGTACAATGCGCTTATCTGTCTCGCTCTGGTTTTCCCCGATGGTGCATTTTCGCGTTGGTGCATTAACGATCTATCGATTGTATCGCATAGTAATGAGGCTCAACTATGCATTCGAGAAATATAAGCGTCACCTGACGTTTACTGGTACTTCGAAATATCGAAGTGTTGGAATATTCGTAAGAAACGATAAAATTTTTGGCAGGAGAAAAGAAACCACCGGAACTCTTTTTGAGGAACCTTTCGGTTACTTTAAATAAATTACTAGGCAATTTTTCATTAAGGGCACATTGATCGGAAAAAAGTGCTGCTAAAGATGCTTCAAAAATGAAAGATTAAAAAAAATTCTGCCTCGAACATCGATTCTGTAAAATGCTAAAGCGATATATTGAGTATGTTGCGGATTCTCCTATGATCAGATTAATAAGAAAATCTCAAGCTCTATTTTCCGACAGAAAATATGTCGTCCTCTAATTAATTATAAAAGGAGAGTTGTCATGGTTCTTGTTACAGAGCGTCATCGCTGAGAAGTCGATTTTTCGATACGATGGGCTGTCGAGCAATTTAGAAAAAAAATCAAAGAAAATAGAAGTGGGGCTATATATTTTTTATTCATAAGGTACAATGCGCCTATCTGTTTCGCTCTGGTTTTCCCCGATGGTGCATTTTCGCGTTGGTGCATTAACGATCTATCGATTGTATCGCATAGTAATGGGACTCAACTATGCATTCGAGAAATATAAGCTCCACCTGACGTTTACTGGTACTTCGAAATACCGAAGCGTTGGAGTATTCTTAAGAAACGATAAAATCAATCGATGGTAAATTCTGAATTTTTCGTAGGAGAAAAAGAACCGCCAGAACTCTTTTGGTGGAACCTTTCGGTTGCTTTAAATACGTTACTAGGCAATTTTCCGTTAAGGATACATTGAAGGGAAAAAATTGCTGCTAAAGATGCTTCGAAAACGAAAGATTAAAAAGAAATCTGCCTCGAACATCGATTCTTTAAAACGCTGAAGCGATGTAGAAGGAGCGCGTAGGTGTTTCGTGTAGCCTACTAAAAAAAATCTGATCGTACCTTTCTGACGTGAGAGAATTTGTTCCGAACGTTCCGATAGAATATATTGGAAACGTGGCTTCCCTTAATGGCACGTGAAACATGTACCACGTGATACGTGAGTGCGAGAGGGATGGCTGCATTTTTCGAAACAACGCAATTTCAAGGCTATTGTTTTACAGTTTCGAAAATCAAAATTCTGACTAATTCATTCACGAGATTCACATTACTGGCGTCTGTATTTCAATTTTCGCTTCGATCCGTTCATAATTCGAGAAAAACGACACTACCGAACTTCCGAGGTGCAGAGTCGGTATTTCAAATGCCCTTAAGCGGAAAGTAAAACTCTTAGAACGTCTTTGGTCACAGTTTTGCGACGCAAATACGCGCGAAATGATTTCGATATCTTTACTTAATGTTCGGATGTACGTACGACCAGAGTTTGTTTCAATAAACACGCGACAAGTTTGCTAGCATAATGACACAAATCACTACCCTTTAATGTACAAATTATCGGAAATTGGAAAAAGGTTCGACGAAGGTACTAAACGGAGAAATTGACAAAATCATCGGCGAGAATCTTCGTCTCAGTCAGCTCTCTTCCGTTGAACTACATATTGTTACACGTGCGGAATCTCCTACGAGCAAATTAATAAGAAAAGCTGAAGCTCAATTCCCAACAGAAAACATGTCTCCCTAATTAATGATAAAAGGACGGTTGTCATGGTTCTTGTTACAGAGCGACATCGCTGAGGAGTTCATCTTTCCATACTTAAGCGACGAGGAGCTGCCGAGGAATTTAGAGAAAAAGAGAAAAAAAAAAGGTTGAGCAATAAAAAAAAAAAAAAAAAAAAAAAAAAAAAAAAAAAAAAAAATAGAAGTGGGGCTCTGAGAGGCTTGTCAGAAGTGGAGGATGTCGGGACGCGGTATCAACGTCTCTCAGAGTAGCATAATACTGTTGAATAATTGGGACCGTCGAGATGAGAGAACGGTGCTCGAGGGAAGAGGCTCGAGTACACGTCACAACGTATTAGCCTTTGACTTGGCGAACACGACGGTATCTACGACAACGGCCAACAATACGATAGTCAGCACATCGGAGAATGGCAGTTTGCTCGAAGGACTGATAGTGCCATTGTACGCTACGATATTCCTTCTATCCGTCGTCGGTAATTTTCTGGTTCTCGTGACACTCGCCAGAAACAAGAGGATGAGGACGGTGACCAACGTTTATCTGTTGAATCTCGTACGTATATGCGTTTATATATATCTATATATACGACATTGATCGCATGTACTGTATGCTCGTAATACCGTATATTGTATATATCTGTTTCGCTTAAGTGAAAATCGATAATCCACAGAATCCAACATAGACGTTCGAAATTTATGTGAGGATTCAATGGTGTGTTAAATGATTATTAATATCCAATACTTATCTCGTATAGATTGTGATATCATTTAGCTCTGATATAGGCTACTAGAGCCTCTCCGTTAATTTGAGATTGAATTAATTAACCCTTGGCTGTCATCGGGAGGGTCGAGTGGATTTTATTTTTAGTAGAAAACGTGTTATCACAAATGTATGGCTTAAGGGATTTTTTCAAAACATATTGTCAATTGAATTTTTACGAAATTATTGTTGCGACGACATTGCATAATGTTTCAAGTATGTTGATGACATTTTTTTTTGTTCCGATCGGATCGATGGATTTCGTAGGCTGTAAAAAATCGGCGGTGTAAAGTGCAATGGTGTGAGTGGTGAAAAAAAACCGGTGTTAGAATTAACATCATTTTGATGTTAAAAGTACGCCCGTCCTGTGGTACACCGGTAATGCGGTGTACCATGATAGAAATTAACATCAAATGGAGTGATGCATTATGTTGACCCTCAATAGTGTTAAAATCGTAGAAGCCGACACTGTTTGACGATAAATGGTAGTGTACCTAGGAAGTCTTACATGTAGCCAAGGTACAATGTTTCGATTATGCTTTTAACGATGTCAAAAACACACCGAATGGTGCTCTGGCATGATCGTTTAGGATTGCACAGTGGTGTTTAAATTAATATGCGACAATGTTAGACGTTTAGCTCGATTATAAGCTAATTAAAAATACGGTAGCCGTTCGCAAAGAAAAGAAGAAAGGAAAACTAATTCGTCTATCGATTGATTTGTCAATTAAGTTTTTAATTAATCCAGCATAAGAACAATAGGCAATTTGTTGTTAATGATTTTTCGAAGATTGTTCATATACCGTGCAAATATTATAATAAATTATTTCTTTTACACAATTATTCATATTGGAATAGACTGATGACAATTAATTTTTTTTAACATCTATTCAATTCGTTGTTAATTAATACGCGGTTATTTTAATTATTTGGCATATCTGTTCATCCATTAATCCGTTTGGATGAATTGAATAAAAATTATCTATCGCGACCGCGCTCAATGTATCTTGAAGTAGTCAAAAAATGAGGGAAATACCTATAGCATCGATACACTGTTAAAAATCCGGAGTGTTAAATGCGATTGGTGTGGACTTGTAACCAGTGTTGACTGATTTGGTGTTAATAATAACACTTTATGCAGTGTTAAGTTTACAGAAGCGGGTGGTGTTAAAATTATAGGGCTTCCACCTCAAAACTTTAATCCCATATATATTCGAAATAAGTCGATGAAAATCAATTAATTGTTAGCAATCGATGCAGAATCATTGCACAAATAAAAGCCAAAAAACATAATTGAATTCCATTTGACTGCTTCCAAGTAAAGTGTGTTTAAAGTTTTGAGGTTAAAGTGCACATTGACACCAGCTGTTTAACACCGGCCATTGACACGGTGTTGACTCTATGCAATACCTCATCAGTCCACACCGTGTTAATTTTTTAACACCGGATTTTTAACAGTGTAGGGATTAATAATAGGTAGATCACAGGTTCGAATCCCACCTTGGGCAACTACCGAAAAACACTCGCAAAAGTCTATAATTGCAAGGTAATTTTTTCTTCTATTGGATTGAATAAGTTTATCAATGTTGTTATCATCTTAATCAATATATGACAATATTGACAGCATTAATGAACAAAGAAGAGTTTATCAACACTGCGCTGTGTTAAAAAAACACTGTCCGGTGTAATCAATTGTGGCGTTAATCATTAACTCTGATTTCCTTACACCGGCGCTTACACCAAATGGTGTGGACCTTTTTAGTTGTTTTTTTTTTAATTTAATTTAATTTAATTAATTCACACCAATTGGTGTGAACACCACATTTTTAACAGTGTACGATTAATGTTATTTTTTTTTCTATTGCATTCAATAAGTTTGTCAATGTTGTTATGATTTTAATCAATATATAGCAGTATTTACAGAGTTAATAAACGAAGAAAAGCTTATTAATCCTGCGCTGTATTAAAAAAGCATCGTCCGGTGTAATAGATATCAGTGTTAATCATTAACTCTGATTTACTTACACCGGCGTTTACACCAAATGGTGTGGACCTTTTGGGACTACATAGTGTGGTGTTGAAATGGTGTTTATTTTAACGTCACATTTTTAACAGTGTACTAACTGTTGGTATACTTGTTGCTGTGGCCGTTGGTTTGAGTTGTCTATTTCTATTTAAATGTCTCAAATTTCTAGGTTTGGTGTTGACAGTTCTTTTAAATAAATGGTTAGCGCAATCTTATATATACTTTTTTTTTCGGAGATCTTGTACATATTTTATTTTATAATTTTTTTATTGAAACAAATAAATCTCATTGAGAACAGCCCAGACCAGGTTCGTAACGTTTAAGAAAAAATGGAGGTTTTAAGCGGCCAACCGCTTAAAAATCGTCTGGGTCAAGTTGACGTCGATAAAAACAGTAATCTTGGTTTTTCAGTTGTATCTAATCTTGAATTATTTTTTGATTCTTTTATTGTCAAGTTAATTGAACACAATACATATTTCTTTGACTGACGAGTTTTGATTTTATATAATATAACATCAAGTATACGTCGATGGTAAATGAAAATCGAATGAAATGTGTAGTTATTAAATTGAAGGCGATAAAATTCAAGAGAATTAAGGCTTTGAACTAAAAGTTGAGTTTTATAGAGAGATGATATATGTATTTTTTTTAACGACCGCATCAACACAGCCGCGGGCGCTCGCGGTTTTTTATGTGGCTTTGGCGGGCTTCCATGTTAAGCACCATTACGCTCTGCTACTGATGAGATAGATGGTCGGTTAGCTACTGGTTTGGTCGCCAACTGCTGAGTTTGGATGGCAGCATTCCTAAGCTTTTGGTGTTCATACTGCAGAAAATCAGGAAATTATTGGCTAACCACAGGTACAACTCTCGCTGTAGACTTTGGATCATTTGGGTATTTTTACTTTCTCGTCACACACAGAGTAATGTGAAAGAGATAGTATTGCAATCCAGAAATATTTCGACTTCCAGATTTTTATGAACATAAACGTTTACAATGTCGCAGATTCCAACGAGAGATTTCGACTTCGAGATTTTTATGGAAATAAACGTTTTGAGTGTCGCAGATTCCAACATGAGAAATTATCTAACAAGAGAATTGTTCACTGAGAAACAAACTTGATTGATTCAAATAAATGTATTTTGTTGATTGGAAATTTTGTGAAGTCAACAAAGGTTCTCCTCAAATTACATATGTCGTAGTCCAGTCAACAAAATGAACAGTGTTGACTCACCCATCCGCGTTGACTAATCCATTTATTGGAAATAACAGCCACATGTTTCATCAACTCGAACAATAATTCGTCAGTTCAAACATATCGTTTTGTTGATTTCATCTGGTCACCGATTGAGTTTGTTCCTTTTATTTGACAAAATATTTTGTTACAATGAACTTGAAAATAAATTGGGATATAGTTCCGATTTTGTTGAACCATGTAACAATTTTTTTAAAAATATTCGGTATTATTGGATTCAATTATTCTGTGTACGAAAGTGTATATTCGTTCGGATGGAAGAGATTCCGTCTTAAGGAGACGAGATAGATACGGATAGTCACGAAACGTTGATTCCCGTCACTGCCCGCAACAGAGCAATCCATTTGAAAATTAAGGCATTAATTAATAAGCCAAACCCTGTCCAGTTAATCGCACAAAATATATTTTTTTCTCTGACTAAAAAACTACAAATAATTTAGATGAATCGACCGATTTTTTTTCGAGCCAACCGAATTTCTTTTCAATGCATGAACTATTATTACATCGACCTTTAGTTGATGGTATCCGACCGCACAATTTTGTTCTGTCAAATAATTGTTTGTTCGTTCAACAATTTTTTTTTCTCTCTCTCTCTCAGTGTTGCAAATTGAAACTCATTTTGAGAGTTGACAAGATTTCGGACCACGTGTACGAATTATAGTCGCGCGAAATCACATGGGCGCAATAAGAATCGTTCAAAGTTAAAGGCTTCGAGAGGAAACACGCGTCAACTCGGGCTGGCTCATGAATTAACGTTTATTCGTTCAACTTGGAGACATACACACGTTAGCCCTATATGTTAGATCGATAGGGTAGAATAGGAAGATCGAGGGAGTGGTGTGTCTGTGCCTTGGCCAAGTTCCTCGTATAATCACAGGGTTCCTTGACGATGCCTCGGGGTGCCGTCAATTACGATCTTGGTGACTACTGCTACTTCCACGTCTTTCAGTTTCCTTTTTCATATCCCAGCAATTTGTCATCCGACACCGAAAATTCCATCGTGAAACACAAAGTTTCACTTGACTTTTCCGTCGCCAAATGCGTGATATCTTGCGTGTTATTTTTCCCCTCTTGTATCAAAGGCGAAGCACTATATAAAAATGAGATACCACTGCGTGCTAAATCTATCTATATGTTTATTATACGACCATCCGAAAGCATATTCGCCAGTCTTTCATGAATAAGGATGCCGAGAAATATCAAGTCCAATCGTTTTTTTCTTTAAGCAAGTTCTATGGGAGCAAAGAAATACGAGTCAGATAGTGCGAATAAAAAGCGAATAACAGAAGTATCTATATCACAGTTCTACTTTGTCAAAGGGTGTCGCATCCTCTCTTTCATTTATAGTCGACGTTTTATTGAGTATACATTACGGTGCTGCAAAGCGAGATTACAAAAGAGTATATTCCTTGTCAAACTCTATAAAATACCGTTGAAAATTGGATTAAACGCAGTTTTTCTTTCTTTAGCTTTCACGCAAAGGAAAGCTTTGTTTTTTTTTTTATTGTATTTCAAGATTTTACCTGTCAAGA
Source organism: Perithous albicinctus (assembly GCA_964016905.1). Lineage (NCBI taxonomy): Eukaryota > Metazoa > Arthropoda > Insecta > Hymenoptera > Ichneumonidae > Perithous > Perithous albicinctus. The sequence continues at coordinate 8,390,501 of OZ024702.1, read as the reverse complement.
TAATGAAAATAGTGCGAAACGAACAGAATACCGGGTTTAAATAAAGTATACGGATTTTTATTAAGACTGAGGGGATTTAAATACATTTCAAGAATGAATGTTGGGGTGGTCCTCAAAAAACCTTTTTTTTCCTAGTTGGCACTCCTTGAATATCTTCATTTTTTGGACAGGAGCAATTCAGAGTTTTCTCAGATTAGAAACAAAAATATTTAGAAGATTAATCATTAAGGGTGGGAGGGGTCAACGACTTTTTTAGTTATGTAAAGTACCTACCACTGAAAAAATCGGTGATTTTTTTTTAAATGCATTTTTATGTTTATAAAAGGATGCGAAACAATTGAAATTGAAATCGACAAAATTAAGGGAGGCCCATATTTCTAAATCGGTGAAATAAAATTAATTTAAAAAACCGGCACGCTCGATTGTTGATGAGAGTGACAAAAGTTAAGTGGATACTAATTTTCAGCAAAAAATATTTCAAAACCTCTGAGTTAATCGACTTAAAGAATATCGATATCACGAAAAATCTTATTACAAAAATTGGTTTTCGTCGGTTATTCATTTTCCAAACAATTTTTTTTCCAGTGTCGTAGTTGGGCTCAATCAAGTAAAATCTTCGGAATTTAGAAACATTTTTTAGTATCAAAATTTGTTTCTTTTTTTGATTTCATGATAGATGAAAATACGATTAAATTTCTTTATACTTAATGGAAGTAATTGACGTGATCCGTCGCACACAGAATGAGTTATTTTTTTTTCCAACTGTCGCGGAATATTTTCAAATTCAAACAGTAGGGAAATTCCGTAGAACCAATCATTTTCAATAGTTTCCAAAGAAAACTTTATCGGAAACTCCCATCATTTTAACTTGCGGCCACCGTAACAGCTTATCTTACGTTCTTAACTAAACAATGAATAAGCAGCGAAAAAAAACTTTCATAATACGATTGTTCGTGATATCGATATTTTTAAAGTCGAATAACTCCTAGGTTTTTAAATATTTTTTCCTGAAAATTGGTATCTATTTAAGTTTTGTAGCTCCGAACAATCATGCCAGTTTTTAAAATTAAATTATTCCGATTGATTTGGAAAATTGGACCCCCTTAATTTTTTGAATTTCGATTTCGACTGTATGGCATCCTTTTTTAAACACAAAAATGCACATACAACAAAATTATCGATTTTTTCCAGTGGTAATTTCAAATAGCTAGAAAAGTCGTTGGACACCTGCCCTTATAATTTCGGGGACTTGGGTAAATCCTAAATATAAATTTAAAAACCTGAAAAAATTCTGAGGTGCTTTTTTTTGGTTAAATGAACAAACGTAAGTAGTGCTAGGAATGATTTTATGAGATTTTGACTTAATTTCGTGCCTTTACAGGCTGTGGGCACCTCCTAAATATATTTTTTAAAATCTGAAAAAATTCTGGGCTGTTTTTTTCGGTTCAATAAATGAACGTAAGGAGTGCCAGGGATAAATTTTTATTTGAGGACCACCCTAATGAATATACATATTTTTTTAATATTCATATCTCATACGAGATTTTAGGACAATTTTTTCAGATTTTTCAATTCGGAATAACAGTATTTTTATATATAAAATCGTATACATAAAAAAAAAATTAAAATTTTTTAAGGCGAAAACAAAAGAATACGGACTTGTTATTTTCGAGGCGTTGAATCAATTACCTTACTTATAATTTCATTAAGGCTTGACGATCACGACCGATTGACCTGCATATAATTAATTCAGTGTAGAACTTCTTATGCGGAGTACCGATATAGAATCTCAAGAGGTAGAGTAAACATTAATTCTATTAAAAGCTACCCTACGCGAGAGTTTATCTATTCACGTAGCTCGGGTTGAAGTGCATCAAAATCCGTTATTCCTGGACCCCTGATATTTCCACTCCAGTGAGCTTGGTGACGTGCGTACTTTCCGATAGATGCCACGCGATTGAATCAGGCGTTAAATTGCTTCGTCGGGTAGACTTGATCGTACCGATTCGATAAATCGACGATGTCGCTGCCAGTAGTGCGCTCTCGTTATGAAGGTGGAACGGGTTTTAGTTGCGGATTGCTCATCATCAATCACGGGAGATTAGGTGGCTGCCAATTGGAGAGGCGCATTCGTTTTACTCATCCTCCTCTTCTTCTTCTTCTTCTTATTCTTTTTCTTCATGGCTGATTACCATCTTCCATAGTGCCCGCATAGTTTTTTTTTTCTGTGCGGTTAAAAAAATGTCTATTGTGATGAGAGATGAAACGGAAAAGTTGTACATGCCTGCTCGTCTCACGTGTATAGACGAGGATGTGAGGCATTCCAAGCCAAATCAATTGAATTGTCGCCTTTGTACCTTTGACGTATTTTCTTTTGGTATGTTGTTGGTTGACCAAAAAAAAAATTCTCAGGTTGAAATTTTTTTAATACTAAGGATATATAAATTTTATTAAGGAACATTTTTTTTCCGTCTTGAATGTGGCCTCGCAACTTTTGATTATCAACAGACAATTTACTGTTAATATAAATATTAATCAAAAAATTAAAAAATCTGGAACATCTACTAAAAGAAAAACGAAATATAAAAATATACGTGGGTCAAGATGGTGATTTATTGAATTGGAATGCCCTATATAAAGAACCTATTTCCGGAGCTGATACACAATGTAGCCACGTCGATAAGGACACATACAAATATACTTTTACATGACAGGAAAAGTGAATAGAGAGAAAGGAACAGAGAAATTGTCGCGAATAGAGACCTCCAAAGCCAAAAGTTTTATTTCGCAGCTATTCAGTCGGTTATACGACTCGGCAACCTTTTTAGTGTATTACGAAATACTGGACTATTCACGTGCAGAGTAACGGCAATTTTACCGCAGCATTCGCATGAAACACGTACGAATCCGCGCGGAACCGAGTCACAGTAATATATGTGCATAGTAAAAGGAAAAACGTGTATATCTGTCTATACCAACGCTCGTAAAATCTTCTTCTACAATTTGTTTTTTTTTGTGTTTTTTTTTTTTTTTTTTTTTTTTTTTTTCATTTTCGGTTTCATATATCTATGCAAATTTCACGAAAGTGGAATGTGGTAATAGTCTCGGTAACCAAGTGTTTGCTTCCTTCTTTATTCCACGTGCTCTGGATTTACATCCACTGACTTTTCGTTCTTTCTCTGGACTTCCTCGTTTACTTTTTTTTCTTTTCTCGCATCACCCTTTCTCGATTTCATCGTCAATTCGATCATCAACGATGAGATCTAGATTCAGCTCAGCAATCGTTTGGCCCTCCTCAATTTATCTCCGAGAAGAGAAAGAGAAATAGAGAGAGAGAGAGACAGCCATGTGCGAAGGTCCCTGAGCAGAAGATTGAGTAAAGAGGCTATGTCGAAGGTGCCATATGAGATTGTCGAAGAAAAAGAGAGAAAAGCGAAACGAAGAAGCGTGTTTCGAGGTCGAGTCACTGCGGTGAAGAGTTTTCCCAGTGGAAAAGTGATGACGGTGCGCACGAGTCAGGAATATGAGAATTTCGTGGTTCCTTCGCATGACCGTCATGCTGGGTTGTTTTTTTTTTTTTTTTTTTTTTTTTCAGGTGCAGCCAAAAGAAACAGCGATATTTTAGAAGCAGTAAAGTGTGACATAACTTTAATAATACCCGCATACACTGTTGAAAATGTGTTAAAATTAACACCACTATGTAGTCCCAATAGATCCACACCATTTGTTGTAAATGACGGTGTAAGGAAATCAGAGTTAATGATTAACACCGAAATCGATTACACCGGACAGTGCTTTTTTAACACAGCGCAGCGTTAATAAACTTTTCTTTGTTTATTAACGCTGTCAATATTGTTACATGTTGATTAAAATCATAACAACATTGATAAACTTATTAAATCCAAAAGAAAAAAAAATTTCCTTGAGATTATAGACTTTTGCGAGCGTTTTTCTGTAGTTGCCCAAGATGGGATTCGAACTTGAGACCAACCTAACTAATTATTACTAATTCCTAACGCAAACCCCTAAGCTAACGATGCTACACGCCTTCCCTCATTTTTTTGCCACTTCAAGATACATTGAACGCGGTCGCGATAGATAATTTTTATTTAGCCGATCCAAACGGATTAACGGGTGAACAGATATGCCAAATAAACAAAATAATAGCGTATTAATTAACAACAAATTGAATAGACGTTAAAAAAATATTAATTGTCATCAGTATATTCCAATACGAATAATTGTTTAAAAGACATGATTTATTATAATATTAACTCGGTATATATGAACAATCCTCGAAAAATCATCAACAACAAATTGCCTATTGTTCTTATGGTGGATTAATTTAAAACTTAATTAACAAATCAATCAATGGACGAATTAGTTTTTCTTTCTTCTTTTCTTTGCGAACGGCTACCGTATTTTTAATTAGCTTATAATCGAGCAAAACGTCTAACATTGTCGCATATTAATTTCAACACCACTGTGCAGTCCTAAACGATCATGCGAGAGCACCATTCGGTGTAGTTTTGACACCGTTAAAAGCATAATCGAGACATTGTATGGTGGGTACATGTAAGACTTCCTAGGTACACTACCATTTATCATCAAATTGTGTTGGCTTCTACGAAAAACAACACTATTGAGGGTCAACATAGTGCATCACGCCATTTGATGTCAATTTCTATCAAAGTACACCGCAGGACAGGTGTACTTTTAACAGCAAAATGGTGTTAATTCTAACACCGATTTTTTTCACCACTCACACCATTGCATTTTACACCGCCGATTTTTCACAGTGTAGGGTTATAATCGTCGAATTATTTTCTTGGTGAAATACTGCGTTGGCGAAAATTCGTTGCCTAAGTACTTACTTAATTTCGCTTGAAAGTCTTTTGAACTTGTATTATCGCCGGTTTTACATTCTGGCTTTTTATCTCAATATTTTAACCTCACGCCTCGGTCGAGAGATAGAAAATATCCCGGTCCAAGTGCCGAGCAGTTAATCCCACTGGACGTTAATGTTCTATTTAACTTATTCATATATCCACTCGGGAATAATCGTATATAACGGAAATGGTGGTTATAATATACCCTTGTGGTACCTTTTTGCCTAACGATTGAAAAATATCGTATGTTTAAAAAAAAGTTTATCTGTATATCTTTGAAAAGGGTGTTTTGATTTTTATTTTAAAGTAGCAGTTTATCAGAGTTTTTTTATTTCTAATCCAAAATCCTACATTCGGAGTTTTCGGAAAGTGTCAATAGTTAGAAGGGCTTTGATGAAGCTGTAAAATAATATTTTTTGGGGGCGTATATCTTTTGAAAAGGGTGCTATAATTTTTATTTTAAAGTTGTGGTTTCTCAGATTTTTTTATTTCTAATCCAACATCGTACATTCGGAGTTTTTGGAAAGTGTCAATAGTTAGAAGGGCTTTGATGAAGCTGTAAAATAATATTTTCTGGGGGCGTATATCTTTTGAAAAGGGTGCTATAATTTTTATGATTAAGTTACGGTTTCTCAGATTTTTTTATTTCTAATCCAAAATCATACATTCGGAGCCTTCGGAAAGTGTCAATCGTTAGAAGGGCTTTGATGAGGCTGTAAAATAATATTTTCTTTGGGAGTATATCTTTTGAAAAGGGTGCTATAATTTTTATTTTAAAGTTGTGGTTTCTCAGACTTTTTAAATTTATAATCCAACATCGTACATTCGAAGTTTTTGGAAAGTGTCGATAGTTAGAAGGGCTTTGATGAGGCTGTAAAATAATATTTTCTTTGGGAGTATATCTTTTGAAAAGGGTGCTATAATTTTTATTTTAAAGTTGTGGTTTCTCAGATTTTTTAAATTTATAATCCAACATCGTACATTCGAAGTTTTTGGAAAGTGTCGATAGTTAGAAGGGCTTTGATGAAGCTGTAAAATAATATTTTTTGGGGGAGTATATCTTTCGAAAAGGGTGCTATAATTTTTATTATTAAGTTACGATTTCTCAGATTTTTTAATTTCTAATTCAAAATCCTACATTCGGAGTTTTCATTAAGTATGAATAGTTAGAAGGGTTTTGATGAAGCTGTAAAATAATATTTTCGGGGATGTTGAATTTCCATCTCTGAAACGGTCCTTCCAGAAAGTGCGGTTCGGTTAATAAGTCACTTCAAAGTAGTAACGCTGATGGACTCAACGGGGTTTGTATAGACGACGAAGAGAGTCACAGAATTGTAAGCCTCTCGATGGAAGTCAAATCTTTTTAGGAATCTTATGAAAGATTTCCCGATGGAAGTTAAGCCCTCAACGAATCTTTCGAAGAACTCTCGCACTTCATTGTCCTTTACATAAGAAGTCGAGAGCAACTTTTTATTTTTCATTTAAGTTGAATGAAAAGTTCCTCCAATTCGAGCAGTCCAAGACACTCGTAATCTCCTCTCTCTCTCTTTCTCTCTCTCTCTCTCTCTAGCATTCTATGGCTCACGAGAAATTCGATAGCGCACGTGCCATCACGTGACAGAGATAAAGTCGAGGAAGAAAATTAGAGAGCCATATCTTCAAGAAGTAATATGTACGCCCACGCGCCCAACCAAGGGGAGAATATAGAATAGATGAAAATTCAGGGTCATACGTTTCCTTAATTTTCTTATGTAGAAAAGTGGATCCTTCGTAGCACCTACTGTGTTAGGGAGAAATTTATGCACAGGAAAAGGTTGAGAACGAGTTCACGAGTTATTCGAATATAAACCATTCCTGACGGAGCGAATTTTTTTTTGTCCATTTTCGTTGGAGGCAAATAAAATATGACTCAAGGTGGGGCCAATTATTATATACGGAATACAAATCCGTGAAGCTTGTCGGTATATTATCGTGTGGGGAAAGTGCCGGAAGTAATTTTCCATCCGAATGAATAGAGAGACCGATTGAAAATGGCAACTGCACGAAGAAAATTGTGGTTTGGAAAGCAAGCAGATATGTTTTATTTTCTGTCCCATTTCCGTGGCTTTTATCGAATGCGGTTTCGTTGGCACAACGCTCACGGCAATCACGATGGACCATATCTTCACAAGAGGGTGCGTCAAATGTCTAATTTTATTATCTCGTCTCGTGTGCTTCTTGTCGTTTTCCTTTTTTTTCGGTCTTGCCAGAAGTTGATGTCAGTCGTAGTTGCGAGGTTGTTACTTCTAATTTTCATGATAACTACCAAACGTAGAAGCAAAAAAAGAAAAAGAAGAGAAAAAAAACGTGGCCATTCAGCTGTACGAGGGAGTCGTATCACAGCTATTTATTTCGTACTAACTCTTGGGATAGTCTACTTTAATCTCGTGAGACATTTAATTCACAGCCCTTTTAACGCACTAGAGCTTGGATATATGTTCCAGGTTCTCAAACAGCGTGATTAAACTGGGCACTCAAATCACCAGCGAAGAGAATCGAAAGAGAGATCGGTAATGGGAGTTAAAAAAAAAAAACAGTAGGGTTACAATGGGTAGTTACATTTACTTATGGATGTATCTTCTTTCTGGAAATGAATAGGGCAAAAATACCAGAGTTTTTCTTTGAAAGTAACCGCATGGAGATCTTCATGTTCGCATGTATCTTCATCAAATTTGTCACACAAGTGGGCCATCATATACGAACGTTTGGGACATTTAACTTGGAATTGTGCCAACTGAACAGCTGGTACATTGTCAGTATAATGTCATGAGAATTTGCCACATCGTTTCTTGTTGTTGTTTTCCTTGAAGCCACGTGTGACTGGCAAGGCCATTTAATTTCCCATATTATATAATGAAAAAACGAATTTACTGTGACACACATGCAGCTGTTCGAACTCTCAACAAAACAGCGTAATTATTAACGATCGCTTGTTCGTCACCGTTGGTGCCTACGCGATATCATGCAAATAGTGATAAAACCTGTTGCCCAATTAACGAGGCCGTCGATTTTGCGACAACAGCTAAACCAACATCTCGGCTGCTCTGGATAATGTTTTTATTCACTAATGGGAGCCAGTAAACTAATCAGTTTGGCGGTGTTCTCGTTATTTTCGTCACGTTCGTGTGAATATTTGATTTCGGTCAAGGGTTCGGATGTGAAACGTCATTTTTATCAGCCTTATATACGCTGTCTGCATTATTTCTGAATTATTTAATCTGTCATCATCATTTTTTTACTCGTATCATACAGGGCGTCCCATTTTAATCTTCCAGTTGATTTATCTCGAAAAATTCTGGCCTGTGGTCAAGTATTGAGTGTAATGAAACTTTTAGGGTTCGAAGAGGGACGTTCAGGAAAATAAAGAAATTGGCCCAACTTTCAAAATGGTGGAATTACGACAGCCGACATGTTTTTTTAAAATGGAACCATGATTTTTTTTTCGAGAAGAAAATTTGTCATGTCAAAGCGAACAAATTTTGTAAGGAATTTTTTTTGATAAAGTCCATATTTGTTAGATCAGAAGACCATTTTTGACTATTTTAGCATTAGCACGGGCGCGCACGCGGGCGTGGTGTGACGAATTTTTTGGTAGAAAAAAAAGTCATGGTTCCATTTTATAAAAACATGTCAGCTGTCTTAACACCGGCATTGTGAATGGTGGACCAATAAAATTTTTTTTTTTAACATTCCCCTTCGAACCCTAATAATTTCATTATACTCAATATTTGATCTGGTCAGTGTTTTTACAGTTAAATCAACTATACAAATTTTCGAAAATGGTCCTCAAATCTAACAAATACGAACTTTATAAAAAAAAGTTCCCTGCAAAAGTTGTTAGTTTTGATATGACAAATTTTTTGATAGAGAAAACAAGTCATGGCTCCATAGAAAAAAAAACATGTCGGCGGTCGTAATTCCGCTATTTTGAATGGTGGACCAATTTTGAATTTGTTTTTAACGTTCCTCTTCGAACTCTAAAAGTTTCATTACACTCAATATTTGATCTGGTCAGTATTTTTACAGTTAAATCAATTGTGCAAAATAGTCGAAAATGGTCTTCAAAGCTAACAAATAACGACTTTATCAAAAAAAGTTGTCAGTTTTGATATGACAATTTTTTTTATAGAAAAAAAAAGTCATGGTTCCATAAAAAAAACATGTCGGCGGTCGTAACTCCGCTAATTTGAATGGTGGACCAATTTTGAATTTTTTTTAACGTCCCCTTCCGAATCCTAAAAGCTTCATTATACTCAATACTCGATCTAGGCAGAATTTTTTAGATGAATCAACTGGAAGATTAAAATGGGACACCCTGTATAGTTTCACTTTCGTGGCGTTTTTTTGACAAGAATAAAAAATTCTCGTCACTATGTATTCCTCCTCTTAAAAGTAACCGTATTTTTTTTTCTTCATTTCCTTCATTTGAGTTGAATTCGGGCTCTCAGCAATGTTTGGAGAGTAAACACGAAGTTACATCCACATTTAATTTCTCTCGACCAACATTCCCTTTCCGGAGCTTTACTTAGTTCTCCCTTTTTCATGTAGGCGTATAGTAAAACTATAGACCCACATTCTAGGTTGATGTTTTCATCTCGTAACGATTAATTAAGCATATACTGGACCGAGTAGAGGACACATTCGTGGAGGAACAAGAGACGATACTAAAGCTTTTACTTCTTAGTACGTACCTTAGAGAGTTCACAGAGCTATCTCTCTGATTTGCCTTCTGCTACGGACAGCTTCGAGAGTATCTCATTCTTTGCATAGACGTTTGGGATGTTCACTATGCTCAACAAAGTGCGAGACGAGTGCTGTGCTAGGTACAGACGCTTAGAACTTTTTCCTTTATATCCTCTTTGCTTCTTCAGGTGCTTTGGCGAAATATAATATTTCTTTCTTTTCCCACCCTCTCTATAAATGCGGTAGTACAAGTATATTCTTTCACACCACGTCTAGCGATATAACACACCCGGTGTCGTCTACGACCGTAAAGAATTTATTTATTTCTGGATAGCCCGATGAATAGTGCAAGGGATGAGACATATAGCGTTTCCCAGTTCACGTCTTGACAATAATACAATTCCATTGGGATTGGAAGACAGAGAGAGAGAAAGAGAGAGAAAGAGAGAGAGAGAGAGAGAGAGAGAGTCAAGTCGAGAGAGGGAATAAATTCAAGGGAGCTTTCTGCATGCAAAATACTGTTCCTTATTTTTTTTTTGCTCAGAATATAATTAATTATTGGAAATCATTATTCTTCAATTGGACGATAAATTCGCACGTCGATGAAGAGAAGTTTTCAGCTTCCCTAATAAAAGAAAAGGTACATTTTTTATAAACCAATTTTCTCAAATTTTTCGAACTTTTCGAATGGGCTTTGACACGAGAGTCTCGTGAACAAAAAAGGAAACAAGAGAATGTTGACGAGACCAAAAGCTCTATGAGGAAGTAAAAGTGTGAATTCATTTTTAAACAAACTAGGAAACACGTGGACCACTGCAACCTCGGATTGTCACATATGTTGCGAGGAGCTTTTGTCGTATTTTACGTCAACGGGAACCTTTTGACTGCACATACTATCCTGGAAAGTTGGCCTTTAACGTAATACGACTGTATATTTGCTTTTATGTGTCATATGTACGTGCAAGCTCGTGTGACAGTTCTTTTTTTTTTTTTTTTTTGCTAAACGAGAAACTAGAAACTTGCCATCGAACGGGTTTTCGCGTATTCGGTGTTATACGAGAGTCGGAACAGCATCGTTTTGCGAGTCTTGTTAAACATGAAACTTAGTTTATTGTCTGTCGTCCCGTTTTCCGCCGTATATATATCTATTCCAACCCACCCGAAGCGAAAGAAGAGACAAACCTACTGGCACGGGGAGGTATAGTGTCTCATTTTCTCAGGAGCAGCAGTTCTCAAGTAGTCAACGACAAAGTTGGTTGGCTCTACTTCGTCAACGTTTATGTACAAAATGCACGTACATATCTCGAAGTGTCGCTTGCCTTGAGTGTGGCAAAGGTTATATTATGTAGATGCAGTAATATATGGGGCAAAACACGTCAAGTCGGCTACACCAAATTTCATGTCAACGAAACGTCCTCACATTTCTTCAGGATGTTGGCCTTTCAGTTTTTTTTACTGCATATTCCAGCTATTAAAAATGTCTGAAAATAATCATTGTTTATTTTTTAACGCCAATACTACGGTTCGCAAAAAAAAAATCATGAGAACATCAAATTTTGGATTTTCAGCGTACTTTCCAACAACATTTTTTTTGGTTAAATTCTACGATTTTATTTTATACTATTTTTCAATTAAATAAAGTTGCCACTTTTTTTCCCTCCGAAACGGCATTTCCGATTTAACTGAATTTTTCACATTTTGTTCGTTGAAATATCTAGAATCTTAGAAAATATTGGCGAGATGGGCGACAATTTCGTCTCAGAGTTACAGCTCTTCGAACTATTATAGACTGATGATCGGTATTGAATTTGGGTAAGATTAGTTCAGTCCTTCGGATTTCATGCAATTTTCAATTTTTTTTTTTTTAATTTCTCTTTTTTCCAATTTCTCGGCTTGAAAATTGGTCCACGAATGAACCAATTTTCAAGCCGATAGACCGATGATCAGTATTGAATTTGGGCAAAATTGGTTAGGTCGTTCAGATTTCATGCGACTTCCAATTTACAAAAAAAAAAATGTCTAATGACACGTTTACGCAAAAACTAACATTTAAAAAGGAGCTAATCACAAAACAAAGCTTCTTGAGAAAGCCAAATGTGATAAACGTACTTCCACGTAAACGGAACTGATAGAGGAAGCACTATAACAGGGACATTCCACCTCGTTTCGACCTGGATTTGACCTCGAACTCTCAGATTTGGCTCATAATTTTTGTAGGCTTAGTTGGAACCTCAACTTCGCAAAAGAAATTTTCGTTTTTTTTTATTGCAATTTTTTTTAAATATATTTTTAAAGTGACATCGAATGCCATAATTTACAGATCTGAAAAAATTCTGAAAAATACTTTGTTCAATAACAAAATTATCTAGCTTATAGCCAAAGTGGGGAAAATTTTTCTTCTTACAGTTTTGAAGCTTTTTTATTTAAAAAATTATTAAAAAATAGAAAAAATAATAAATCTGCTACAGGCGATTGGTCAAATGTTTATTTATGTAAAACCAGATTTTTCAGAATTTTTTTCAGATTTTTCCGAACTATGCAAAATTTTTTTAAATATTTTTTTAAAGTGACATATCGAATGCCAGAATTTAAAAATTTGTAATAATTCTGAAAAATACTCTATTGAATATCAAAATTTTCTAGCTTATTGCAAAAGTACGCTCGATTTTTCTTCTCACAGTTGTTAAGATTTTTTGATTAAAAAAAATTATTAAAAAATGGAAAAAAGATCAATCTGCCACGGACAACTCGTCAAACGTGTCTGTATAAAAATCGTATTAAAAAAAAAAATTACGGATTTTTTAGGGATTTTATTCTTTTTGGATGTTTTTATATGCAGAGAGAAGGATTTGGTAATAATTATACAACGTCAATGGGGAAAACTATTATATCTTATAGTCGTCCACCAACAATTTTGAGTTCAAAAGTGTTTAATATATAAATAATATATAAATAGTTTAATATACTGAAATGTTTGACATATCGTCCATAGATAGATTTTTTTTCTATTTTATATAATTTTTTTAATAAAAAAAGCTTAAAAACTATTAGAAGAAAAATCTTGCGTACTTTGGTAATAAGCTAGAAAATTTTGATATTCAATAGAGTATATTTTAGAATTTTTGTAGATTTTAAAATTATGGCATTCGATATGTCACTTTAAAAATAGATTTAAAAAAAAAAATGGCAAAAAAAAATGTTGTGCAGTTGAGGGTCCAACTAAGTCTACAAAAAATTATGAGCCACATTTTTTTATTGAAATTATTTCTTGTCAAATGTTTGAAAACCCTAATTTAATTAACTTTGAAAGAACATAATTATAATTGCTTAATTAATTAAGAATTAAACTGTAAAGTTAATGTTTTACAACAATAATTTTATTTTTTTTTAAATCAATTTATAAGTTCATGTATAATAATGTATCATATAAAAATTTATATTAATCAATATGTAATTTATTAAAAAAATAAAATTTCGATCAAGTTTTATTGAACTTCCCAAATTTTGTATATGTATACAACGTGGTGTAATTTGGACCATTGGCACTAAAACCATATAGGTGTATAAGTCAAGACATATGCCTTAATGCCTTTAAGCTGCTTGATTTATTTTAACCTACGGCCATATATTTATACGCCTTTTTGAGACTAAACTCGATTTTTTCGCGTCAAGTCTCTATATCCTTAATTGCGGCTGAGAATGTCTATGAAAAATATTCTAAAGCCCACATTACATTTTTTTATTATGTAATTCTTGTGTTTTGTATTAGATTACCGCGATGTTTGATCGTTCGAAGAGCTGTAACTTTGGAGAAAAATTGCCGCCTAACTCGCCAATTTTATCTAAGATTTTAGGCATTTCAACGAACAAAATGTGAAAATTTCAACTAAATCGGAAATGCCGTTTCGGAGGAAAAAAAGTGGCAACTTTATTTAATTGAAAAATAGCATAAAATGAAATCGGAGATTTGTACAAAAAATGTTGTTGGAAGATATGCTAAAAATCCAAAATTCGATGTTATTATGATTTTTTTTTGCGAGCCGTAGTATCGGCGTTAAAAAATAAACAATGATTATTTCCAGCGATTTTCAATGGCTGGAATAAGCAATAAAAAAATTTGAAAAAATTCCTACGTTTTTTCTTCTACCAGACCAACATCCTGAAGGAATGCGAGGACGTTTTGTTGACATGAAAACATGGGGTGGCCGCTTTGACGTGCTTTGCCCCCTATATTGTCGGTACATAGGTATGTATGCTGTGACTACTGGCAATTTCATATGTCTTCGACACAGCGTTCTATTGAAATGGTCAGATAAAAAAAATCTCATTGTTACCATCTTCCCTTTCGAGTGTTCCAAATCTCGAGGGATCATCTTTTTCACAATTGTATTTTGTAACCATTTTCAGCTGATCTGTATTGTCGATTATCCTCTCCGACACATAATTTTATTTTTTTTTTTACATAATTTTCACCACTTTCATCTGGAAAGTTATTATCTCGCGTTGAATTCAATCATTCTCAACTAAACAATTATTATTTTTATGTTTTAAATAAAGATATATGTACTTTTTCACAATTGTATTTTGTAACCTTTTTCAGCTGATCTGTATTATCGATTATCCTCTCTGACACATAATATATATTTTTTTTTTACATAGTTTTCGTCACTTTCATCTGGAAAGTTATTATCTCGCGTTGAATTCAATCATTGTCAACTAAACGATTATTATTACGTTTTAAATAAAAATATATGTATATCGTGCTGTTGAGGAAATTCGTTAAGAATTTTTACTTAAAAAAAATTACAAACAATGGTGCCTATCTGCCCCAACTGTGTGCCAAATTTTAGTCCGATTTCTAAGACCCTTCTTGAGATACGTCGGTTTAAATTGAACCATTCTGAGTGTCCCGACATGGAAATCTCGAAAAAACGAAATTTTCACGAAAATCAAGCTTCCTCTGCGAGGAACCAAAAATAATCTCGTTGAACCTGTGATATATGCATAGTCCTCAGGTATTCCGAGAATTGTGAGGACTTGTTAAAAAAGTTACGTCCAATTAAAAAAAAAAAAAAAAAAAAAATTAACGTATGGATTTTACTAGTTTTTCGCGAATAGAATGTTCCATAAGCCCGTACTACATCTCGCAATAAATTCCACTGCTTTATCGAGATACATTTTTATTAAAACGAAATGAAGAATTCGATGAACACGATCCGATAAACCGATATTCCAGCATTTGAACAAAAAAAATGTATAATGAGGCTGTATTTAATATTAGCACACCTATTTCTGATTTATTTTCTCTCTCTATCGCTCTCTCTCTCTCGTTTACAGGCTGTCTCCGATCTGTTGCTCGGTGTATTTTGTATGCCGTTCACTCTACTTGGACAAATACTGAAGAATTTCGTATTCGGTCTCGCCATGTGCAAGCTCATACCCTACTTTCAAGGTGAGTTTCACCATTTCTGTTCTATCGCAACGTTGGTAGTTGTTGGTTTCATAACTGCTATGTACCTTCTGAATTAATGGATATCTCGTCATAGTTTAGATTAATTATTTGCGGGACAGGCATTCCCCTGACAGGTTAATTCATTTCTCAGCGCTCTACAACAGTGCCGAAGAATTATGTCTTATACTGTCTTGAGTTCATCAACAAATTGGAAGTTACGAAAATATTCACCATTACAGGATGCAATAAAATAGTCTCGATTGGAACATTTTTTTTTTAAGACTTGCAAGGGGCAAATAAAGCTTGGAAAACTTTTGTTTGTCCGTTGATGAGACTTATAAGACAGGCTGTTGGAAAATTGTTCGAATCGGGAGCGATGACAGACATTTATCAAAATCTTAAAAGTCTCATATAATGAAATTAAAAGATTTGTAATCAATCAATTATAAAATGTGTAATGAATAATTTATCTTTTTATATATTTATATATATATTTTTAAGATAAAATATGATTTTTACCCGGACGTACATAAAATAGAGAATAGAGAATAAAATTGAAAAATATATATTATATATATTAGGGTGGCCCTTAATATTGGTAAAAAAATTTGTTTTTTTCTCTCACCCCTTTAATTGACTCGAAATATTGAAAAATTATTTTTAAAAGTGAAATCCGCTCCTAATTTTATTATTGGCGAATAACTTGTCCAAAATAAAATATTTTCGTTCAAAAATACAAACATGTATTCGTTACACATGCACAAATATACCCGCTAAATTTCAAACAATTCGATCCAATAGTTTACTTAAAAAAAATTCCCAAAAACCTTTTTTTTTAGGCGGTCAAACTGGTTGTGCCCTTTAACTCCTTGAAAGGGCCTTTGGGGCACGGGTTAATATTGAAATTAAGAGCGGATTCCACTTTTAAAAATCATTTTTTACTATTTCGAGTCAATTAAAGGGGTGAGAAAAAAAAAATTTTACCAATATTAAGGGCCACCCTAATATATATATTGGACAGTATAAACTAGCGCGAGTACGATATCCGTGGCGCCTCGATTTCTCGTTGGTTTCCGGTAGTACTTTTCATAGGCAATACAAAAAGTTGATTAGGTATATATAGTGCTAACTATTTTAGTTTCCGAGATATTTAATTTTTAAGATTATGGTGTAAATTAATGTAAATTATGATTATGGTGTAAAGAGTTTTAAGATTATGGTGTAAAAAAATGGGCGGTATTACGATTTGCTGGATGGATTTTGACCGCGGATTTAGCAATTTTTGAACCGAGACATAACAACAACAACATCACCAACAATAATGATAATAATAATAATAATAATAATAATAATAATAATTCGTTGACGGGTGGTTTCTCCCTACCTAAAGACCCTAAAGAACCTAAAAAAATAAATAAAATTAAAAAACTAAAGAACCTAAAGATACTAACCTACCTGAAAATTTGCATAGAATATACAAAAAGCATCTTCTACAACTTCGCAAAGTCGAAAATACTCGAACAACTCTCAAAAATATTTCTCAGGTGGTTAGCTGGTGGGGGAATTTTAAAATATTTATTCTGCTATATTGGATGCGCCATTTTGAATTTTTTAATTGTATGATCATATTCGTAATCAGCATCCTCAATAATCATTACATACCAAATTTCAATAAAATCGTACGCAGGAAAGTCAGAGACGAAGATCTAACAATTATATAAATTCAAATTAATTAAAAAATGGATATCTCGAAAACTAGAGCAGTTAGGACTATAGTCGATACGAAATTTTTTTATTCCCTTTGAGAAGTACAACCGAAAGCAAGTCTCAAAAATTGACGCCACGGAAATCGTACTCTCCCCACTATAAAATATAAGAACTCTTTTTCTTTCAAGTATGAAAATGTCTCTACAATAAATGTATGAATATGAAAATAATAGTCCAAATCAAAGAATAATGGTGTAAAGGCAAGAAAATGTAGATGATAAATTTCTAATTTCCACAAATGCTTCTCTATTATATTCCAAAGTACCATTATAAAAGATTCCGCTCAATCATTCCGGAATATTCACCGAAACGAAGTCTCCGAGAGTCGATTGAATTTTCGAAGGAAATATCTTCGGGCTCTTAGCGTTCGACTGTCTCGTATCGAATGCATAAAATATGTGTATTCCATATGAATGGAGTTTCTGTCGAAAATCTTACGGAACAGATCGACCGGGAAAATGCAAGAGTTTAAAAACAAAATTGAAAAAAAAAAAAAAAAACTTTAAGATAGCGAAAATAGAATATAAGTTTATAGTACATAAGCTTTCGGTTCTAAAATTGAATCCACGATCTAGATCCAGCTTATATTCATACCATAGAAAGAATACTCAGGACAACACCCACCAGATTTTCACTCTGCCGATGCAAGATATCTGTGTTCGTTTTCCGCATGACAGAGATGCCATCGTAAAAGGTCCTTTTCTCTGGAGGACCATCAATTTCTTAAGCCAACGCTGGTTTAAGAAACTTGATGGTCCATAAAAATACTATCTATCAATATTCCAAAAACTTGTATGTACCCTCCGCACCCTATACAAGGTTTTGAATTCTCTGTAGGGTGTTTCACATTTTTTTTAAATATTCAACAACAAAAATGGGTTCAAAATAGCGAAAGATACAAATTTTGAAAAAAAAAAATCGCCTTCCACCATCCAAGTATAAGTAACTAACCACTACTTCCTACAAATAGATGGCTCTGGTGACCAATTTTAAAAGTGTCCAAATTGCCTCAATTAAATAAACGTAAAATTGTCTTTATTTCATTGAGGCAACCCTTAAAATTGGTCCCCAGACCTCATAGATAATCGGGGAGGCCTGAATTATGCTAGAGTTATTTCTTGATCTTCTTTTTTCGTCGTCTTTTATTTAATTACCCTTCGCTGTTTTATAGTTGGGATGAAAATAGCGAAAGACAAAAATGTTGAATAGCCGAAATTTTGAATTTCAAAGTTAACGAAAGTTCAAATGGAGAAAAACCGATCTTACGAGAGTGTGTAAAGTCTTATATAAAAATAAAGAATACCGAGATGTCGAAAAAATTTGATATGGAATGGACATATTTAGGAATGGACGAAACTACAAGGGGGGGAAAAATCAAATTGATGAGAGTTCGAGCAGTTTATAACCCAATGATGCAATATTTTGATTATTCGAATTATACACTCTCTGAAAATATATATTCAAATAAATGAGTATTTCAATAATGAAATTATCAAACAAACAATTATTCTACTTAGCGGTCTGTCCAAATAAAAAATTCAAACATCTTCTCTTTCGTTATTGAAATTTTCATAATTCTAGAATATCTGGACATTGATCATTTCATATTTTAGTTATTCAAAATTTTGTACCCCACTCCAAAAAATGTCTTTAAAAACGAATACAAAAAAGTTTCGTTTTCCACCCCCGAAATATAAGTACCTAACCACTACTTCCTACAAATAGATGGCTCTGGTGACCAATTTTAAAAGTGTCCAAATTGCCTCAATTAAATAAACGTAAAATTGTCTTTATTTCATTGAGTCAACCCTTAAAATTGGTCCCCAGACCCCAGAGATAATCGGGGAGACTTGAATTATGCTAAAGTTATTTCTTGATCTTCTTTTTTCTTCGTCTTTCATTTAATTACCCTTCGCTGTTCTATATTTATCATTGAATTCGAAAAGTCTTACGAAACCTTGATGTCATCATGACGTCAATTATCGCAGAATGTTTTCTCGAATCGATTGTTGCCATATGTTTGCAATGAGACCTGTTGAAGGGTGAGTGAAGAGGGGATGAGAAATTAGGAGAATAATCATATAATGATCAGAAGAGGTCGTATAGGTTATAGAGGTTGTATTTCTTTCGGCGTGAAATACAAACTTTGGTACTAATTGCCTTGGGTTATATGTCAATCAGTGTGATTGTTGGAAAAGCGAGTCGAGAGCGGACATGTGAATGACTTGGGCACACAGTCACGCATCAGTCATGAGCACAACGCCGGCGAACCCGCCGCCCCAACGACTGAAACACAACGAGAAACTAATCCCAAACAGTTTCGTGTCTGGTCTGTAGCTATAATACGTGCACCCTACTTGGAATGCTGTGCCCGCAGAATTCGAGGTGAAGGTCGTAAAACCAGCTGCTGGAGCTGAAAAAAAATGTTCCTGCTCGGTACGTCCCTTCGTCATTCTTAAGCGTCCCAGACATACGTTATTTTCGCCGTTATTCAACGAAAAAAAAGCTCAACCTATTTTACAGTTTTATATTCGAGAGTTTTTAAATTTTTGTTTTTTTTTTAAGTCAATGTTTTTTTTTTGCCACCGAGAGTTTAAAAATGTGTTTTCTTGATTTCCAATTTCGGTACTTCGAGTTTGTAATGTGTAATAGGGTGGTCCTCAAAAAAAAATAAATGTATCCCTGATACCTCTTACGTTTATTTTTTTTCACCGACAAAAACACACACGAGAATTTTTTCAAATTTTAAAAACTATAATTAGGAGGTGCCCACAGCATGTAAAGCCACGGAATTACGTCAAAATTTCATATATTTGACATTAGGGAGGTTGACAAAATCAGCTCCGGCAACCCTTACGTTTGTTCATTTAACCAAAAAAAAGCAGCTCAGAATTTGTTCAGGTTTGTAAATTTGTCTTTAGGATTTATCCAAGTCCACGGAATTATAAGGGCAGGTGTCCAACGACTTTTCTAACTATATGAAATTACCACTGGAAAAAATCGGTATTTTTTTTATGTGCATTTTTACTCCTGTCCTCAAAATGAAGATATTCAAGGGGTGCCAACAAGGAAAAAATAGGTTTTTTTGGGGACCACCCTAATGTGTATATTCGAAGCAAGGAATAATTATACTGTAACAAGATTCCAAGTCAAACCTGGTAACCCGAACCTGAAATCATCTTCGTCTTTTGGTTCCTTCTCTTTATCTACGGCTCTTCAAGAATCCATGGTGAAATTTATTATCGCTCCGCCCGATATCTCAGGTTCCAGTCGCTTTTCCTAAACACTATCATCGCCAATGTCTCCGTATTCGAATCGCACAATTCCCCCAAATTGCAGGTCAACCAACTTTTCATAGCCAGCCCTTCAAGCTATAAGTCCAGTCCAATGACACTCTACCTCGGTAGAAGAAAAAAAACGTACATTAGAAAGAAGATCCACGAAAAAAATAAGGCAAAAAACACAAACTCCAATTATTTTAAGACAAAACAAAGACCTCGGATGTTTTAATTAAACTCTGATTATTTTTAGCATTGTTTTGTCTTAATCTTAGAAATAAAATAAAAAAAGCTCTTTGTCAACTCGTTATTATATAATTGAAATGCTAAATCCCATCAGGTACCTCAACGTGTCAGTTACATACCTTCTGTGATAAATATTATACGTCCTTCTGTCGAGTGTGTGTTTCTCAGGAGAGGAAAATCTCATTCACCCTTGCGTGTTAAAGCAATCTCAAACTCTGTTTGCCTAGAGACTGTGGGCCGACCTTGTTTAGGTGCAAAACGTTGTACCATTCCGAGCAGCCCATTAATTTAGACCAACAAGTCAAAACGTTATACATTATCTCATGAACAGAAATGTAGGAGAGAAAAGAAGGTGCTTTTCGAGGGGCTTAACATTTAATATACAATGGCAACGTTTGAGAATATTCTCAATTTTCTGTCAGCTTTTATTCTTTGACGAAGTGTTTAGTCTGCCAATTACCAGATAGGCAAAGCTCGTGTGTGTGCACTATAATTACGCGCAGAACACTTTGATCAAACGCTCTATACTTTTAGTGGCACGTGGCGATTGGAACTTTGGAGAGGCAAAGCCAATCGATGAATCGGTGGTTCTGTATAGAATCGTTAAATGTGTTGATCGCTCTTAAAACAGAGAATAACCATTTTGTATACGGTTGCTGTTGAACACGGCGTTTGTGTTGAATTGCATATTAAACTTTGATTTATTACCTACATGCAGACACACGTAAAATAAAACAAGCCTGCAAAATAACAGAATTTTGAAATTTTAAACAATTCTGGTGCCAAACTCAATTCCAAACAATGTTATATGGTAGTTAACTTGTGTAGCAAATTTCATTTCGTGTAATCAATACGATAATCAGAATAATAAATGAAATCTATAAAAAATCACGTATTTTGCGATTCGAATTTGTTGAACTTTTTATACGATGTTCGTCAATCATTCGATTACGTTTGGTCATAAATGCATCTGGCAGATATTTTAGAGAAAAAAGCCTGCAAAGTAGAACCTTGCAAAATGCTTCCTCATTATGTTACATTTAAAAAAAATGTTTACATGTATGCGAAGTAGAACTTTGTAAATTGTTTTCTCTACAAAGCTTCCACTATGAGGAAGTACGTTTAGCTACTTTGACTTCCTCATAGAGGAAGTTTTGTTGAGAAAACAATTTGCAAAGTTCTACTTTGCAGGCTTGTTTGTGGATGAACGGCATTTTTATCGACATTTTGACCGATTCACAAATTTTTTATCACAAACATTGAAAATATTTGATATTTTCTTGGTTTTTTAGTCAAATATATTTGTTATAAAATATAAGAATATTCAATATATTATCTATTTTTAAATAAAATATTGAAAATATTCTTTAACTATTATATATCAAATATATTTGATCAATTTGTACCACTGGTACATAATTTATGTATGTGCACCATGTGGTTTTGTACACTAACTACTCTTTGTGGGTTAATACAACATCGATTATACTCACATAAGCCATAAAATCACTGTGCACTTCACAATGATTGGCAGATGAAGTTGATGATGTAAAGAAATATTTAAAAAATGGTCTGCTATAAAAATTGCATTCACAAGTTTTTTGAAATTTTAGAATCGTCATGAAATCGAAACCTCTCAACCGATTTTCTTCAAATTTGTACTCAAACCTTGCTTTACGGTGCTCAATACGTGTAATAAATTTGAAGCCGGTATCTTTTAATTTGTGCAAGCTAGTGCGCAAACAAGATTTAAAAAAAAATACAAAAATTCGAACTACTCGACTGATTTGTGCCAAATTTGAATTAAGACCTCGATTTATCACAGTCTAGAAGTAAAACAAATTTAAGCTCGATATCTCGCAATTTGTGCGAGTGAATGCTCGAACGACATTTTTCAAAAGTTAAAAAACGTTATAAAATTTGAACCGTTGAAATCCGCCCAAAAAGTGGACATTTTTTTATTTCGCGACAGCAATGTTTTGCTTTTTTGGAGTAAAATCGAAATTTATCAAAATAGCGACCGTTTCTTAAAACAAATTCATCTGTGACACTGAATAATTGTGAAATCACGAGGTAAATTGCAGCCGGTCATCCCAGAATTTAGAAAAGTAGAAGTGTTTACGGACATTTAAAAAAAAAAAAATTAAAATTGCAATAAAATGTCAAGCACTCTATTGATTCTCGCGAAACTTGGCACCAATCATGGTTCACTGTAATTTCGTTTGTGTTCAAAATTTCAGCCTGATATATCGTAATTTGCAAAAGTTATAGCGTGAAAACGATTTTTTCAAAATTTTCAAAATGCTGTAAAATTTGAATTTTCGACCGATTCGCGTCAACTGCAATCCCAAAAGTTGTACGATAGCCCACTTGCCTACCAAATTTGAGGAAATTACATGAAAAATTGCGGCACTTATCGTGCTAACAAGGCAATTTGTACATACACACATACAGACATTTCGTACAAATCACTTTTCTCGACGTTTTGGATCATTCTGAGTATGCTGACATGAAAATCTTGAAAAAGAAAATTTCATGAAAACAAAGCTTCCTCTATGAGGAAGCAAGAAGGAGCTTAGAAACCTCAACAGTCCCTCCTCCTTGATTCTATCTTTCCTCCTTCGTATAAGAATCGACAGAGATGATTTTACTACAGTCAAGAGGCACATTTATTCTTGATTAAACGGTTCCCCGTATGACCCGTATGAAAGGGACGAGAGGACACGAGAAGGAATTTACGGTTTCATTACCCGACTATATCTCCTCGACAGTAGTACCTGTAGGTTGGATGGCGAGATCTCGTGTCTACGAAAAACCGAGGAAAAGCTTCACTTCGAGAAACTACATTCTAGTGTCAGTTGATGTCGACGACAATCGTCTTGGCTGACTCGTTCAAGAAACCATAGAAGCTGGGTGTGACAATACGAATCTTCCAGAGAGAATGTTTTAGTCAAGAGACTGCGTATAGGAAAAGAGAAAATAATTAAAGTACGTGACCATTGGTTGGAACCGTTCGGGCACGTTGTTATTCTACGGAGGGCAATCTTGCGTATGGTCGAGGTTCAAAGTACCGTACGTGCGATAACCAGAATTACGTGATCCTCGTGCGTACTTCGAATGTTATGACTTTACATGCTCTTAAGGGGTCGGAGAACGGAAAGTACCGAGCAAATAATTCGGAATTTAGGAGGTAAATATTGCAGCACTTCTGTTTCAAGCGGTACGTCATATTATTTTATTTGATGTTTTTACCTTCCTACGTATTTCTCTGTAACATGCCTTCATGTGAAATTTAACTTTTTATGTCAAATACAGTACACAAGATGTTGCAAAGTTAAACTTTGCATGTTGCTTCCTCATTACGTTTAAATTTTGAATGCCAGTCACATATCCACACATATCCATTCAAACATTTTCCTGAACCACTTTTCTCGGCGCTTCGAAGCATTCTGAGTTTCTTGACATGAAATTCGCGATTTTTTTTTTTTTCACGACAACAAAGCTTCCTCTATGAGTAAGCCAAAAAAAATAGATATACACGTTCCAATTTTTATAAAATTATATGGCTTGTAAGAATGTTATGACACATTGTGTTATTATTAAATCCTTGAGAGCTGCAATTCTATGACAATTCGTATGAAGCAATTCTGGTTTATTTTATTTTTCTTTTTCGCTGTTGCAATTTATCAGTCTCGCATATATGTTGGCAGCTGTATCGGTGTCTGTCGGCGTCTGGACCCTCGTCGCGATATCATTGGAAAGATTCTTCGCGATATGTCGACCCCTAAAATCAAGGCGATGGCAAACACAGTTTCACGCTTACAAGATGATCGCCCTTGTATGGGCTGCAAGTCTCACGTGGAACTCACCTATTCTCGTCGTGTCGAGGCTCCAAGCTCTTAGAGGGGGTGAGTATATATATATATATATATTTTCTCTGGAGGCATTCCAGGGCAAATTGAACAAGGCTTGATGATTTTTTTTCTTTTTACTTTTTTTTCTAGTGAAGCCTAAAAAAAATGCCACACCAATTCTTAGCTAGTTTCTTCGAAAATTGGATCATTCACAATCACCAAAAATATTATGCACTAAGAAAAACTGCATTGACTATTTTTTGTTGTTAATTTTGTCAAAAAATTGAAAGTTTTTAAACATCGATATTTTTTTAAACCACAAAATACTTCGATGTGTCTTTTAATGTTCCATATTTTATAATAAATCCTGAAAATCTGATGAATGAAAAATTTTCCACAATATTGTCTGATACGAACGTCTAAGGTCTACCGAGTCTGCTGACAATTTTTTTTTTTTCGTCCCTTCTATACAAACGCAGCAAACCGCAAAATTTACAATTAAATTGCAGCGACTATTTTTTTATGTTAATTTTTTGAAAAAATTGAAAATGTTTAATCATCGGTATTTTTTTAAAACCACAACGTCGATGTGTCTTTTAATGTTCCATATTTTATAATAAATCCTGAAAATTTGATGAAAAAAAAAATTTCGACAATATTCCGTGATACGAACGTCTAAAGTCTACCGCGTCTGTTAACAATTTTTTTTTTTTTTTCGCTCCTTCTATATAGGAACGCAGCAAACCGCGAAATTTACAATTAAATTGCAATTAAAATGGCATCGACTATTTTTTTTTTGTTAATTCTGTCAAAAAATTGAAAATGTTTAAACACCGGTATTTTTGTAAAACCACAAAATACTCGATGTGTCTTTTAATGGTCCATATTTTATAATAAATCCTGAAAATCTGATGAAAAAAAAAATGTCCACAATATTCCGTGATACGAACGTCTAAAGTCTACCGCGTCTGTTAACAGGTTTTTTTTTTTTTTTTTTTTTTTTTTTTTTTTTCGTCCCTTCTATATAGAAACGCAGCAAACCGTGAAATTTACTCTTCCCTTCGTCGACACGTGAATAATATATCCGTGCACACAGGGTTTTTGTCGGGAAAAATATGTTTTTTAAAATATGTGGAAAAGAAATATTTCGTCGTCAACGGCAGAAACCACTCTCGTGAAATTAACAACGCTGGTTTTTATGGCGAACGGAGGGTAAGAGAATGGATAATAAAGATTCACAGTGTGGCCGGCGAGGCTGGTGACCATCATAATGGATGCGCGTGAGATTTTTTTTCTTGCTAACTTTTTACTCTCGTTTACTTTTTTCTTCTTTTTTTAAATTTATTCCACGATTTTCTATTGACGCGGAAAAACGTAATTCACTATCGTGTTTCAGGCAGACACAAGTGCAGAGAGGATTGGCCGAGCGTCGGTGCCGAAGGAGCCTACAATCTATTTTTGGATGTTACACTTCTGTTGATTCCACTGGTCGTCATGACTCTGGCATATTCGCTCATCGCAACAAAATTGTGGCGTGGCATGAAGCGCGAGATCCGTCAAAGTTCAACGTGCAAGCTGAGACGTGAGTGACTGGCGGCAGAGCGATAACGCTAATCCTCCAGTGCAGCACTAAACCTTTTTTCTTCACTTATTTTTTTTTTTTTTTTTTTTTTTTTTTTTTTCGATTCCACTTGCTCTCCCTCATCGTTTTCTTTACCGTCTTGCGAGTGTTGGAGTCGTTTCATTACTGTTGGTTCACTTCGTTGCGTGAGTCTTGAAAAAGAAAAAACGAAGTCAATGTCAATTCCCTCCGGAGCAAAGCAGCCGGAGTGCTTCCCCTTATTGCAAGCATCTGCAGATTCGAGAGAAAGACTTTTCTAAACTACTCAGATTTATTTTACGACTACAAATTGCGTCTCGTATAACGAAGGCTGAGAGAGAGAGAGAGAGAGAGAGGTTAGCAAAAGAGATCGTAACGAACCATGACTGTGGTGGGAAAGTCTTTTCAACCCCTTTTACTTAATAAATAAGCATAATAATATCCAACGTTGCTACATGAAATCTCGAGGCTGTATAGGAATGAAAATCTTATTTCGCCGTGGCTAATTGATTGCAGTGGAGAGGGTCGGTTCGTCGGGAACCGGGCTAAGTCCCTACAGCAATATAGACAAGGAAAATTCGACGGCTGCTGCAACTGTCGTTACTGGAAATGGCACAGTTTCCAAGCAATCGGGCTGCGGTGTATCGTCTTCGTCGTGTCTTCAGGTAGCTCCCAGTTCTACGACGCACAGTACAGCTGTGACCTCGAAAGCGAGAAAACGTCGGGGAAATGGATCGAGACCGGGTACCGAGTTTGTCAAACTATGGTTGACTAAACGATCGGTAAGAGAAAAACAAAAAACCTTGCAAATTGCTTCCTCATTATTTTACATTTTTTTAAAATGTTTACATGTATGCAAAGTAGAACTTTGAAAATTGTTTTCTCTACAAAGCTTCCACTATGAGGAAGTGCGTTTATCTACTTTGGCTTTCTCATAAAGGAAGCTTTGTAGAGAAAACAATTTGCAAATTTCTATTTTGCATAGATGTAAATATTTTTAAAAAATGTAAAATAATTAGGAAGCAATTTGCAAGGTTCTACTTTGCAGGCTTGTATGTGCGTGAAAAAATTTGTCTACTATAAAAAACGCATTCACAAGCTTTTTGAAATTTTCAAATCGTCATGAAATTTAAACCTCTCAACCGATTTTCTTCCAATTTGTACTGAAACCTTGCTTTGTAGAGAAAACAATTTGCAAATTTTTACTTTGCATAGATGTAATTATTTTTTAAAAATGTAAAATAATGAGCAAGCAATTTGCAAGGTTCGAGATTTTTAAAAAAATAAAAAATGTCATAAAATTCGAACTACTCGATCGACAATTTGCGCGAGTGAATGCTCGAACGACATTTTTCAAAAGTTACAAAACGTTTTAAAATTTGAACCGCTCGACCGATTTGCGTACAATTTATACCCAGACTTAGTTCTAAGATAATCCACATCTGTGCCAAATTTGATTGAAATCTGCCTTAAAAAATCGAATTTTTTTTTTCTCGACAGCAATGTTTTTTTTTTTTTTGATAAAATCGGAATTTATCAACATAGGCTGAATCTCCCATTGAATGGACGCTTAAGGTGCGTGTCACAGATTTCGATCTTGGAATAATAGATTATTTATTCATAAGTACATAAATCCCCTTACATTTGATCAGTAACGAATTGTGTATCAGATACCATATTTTTTAATGTGAGCATATGCAATGCAATTCGAGTAAATTTAAAAAATTGGACGCGAGCCCCGAAATCCTAATGAATGAACACTTTTGCCATCGAACGGACACTTTCTGTCCATTTAATAGACACTCACGAAAAATGTTGATAACACGCTTTTTATTTATCCTTTTTACTTTGTATTCTTCAAACATGTCCATAAAAATTGTAGAAAATTGTATAACTGTGTGTTCAGTCAATGGAAAAAAGTTAGCATTCACACCCGAAATATGAACACTAACTATACACACTGGGTGTTCATTCAATGGAAGGAGATCGGAAACCTTACCCTATATATGGACGCCCATATGTTTCGGATGTTTTCCTATTATTTTATAAATATTATCGTTGAAAATTGAAAAACGAACATTCTTATTCCCTAGTCGATTAAGATTTATCATTCGTAGTCACTAATATTGCAAAAAACTGCTATCAGATGACTAGCGTTCGCACACGGCTCCTTACAACAATTTTCCCTAAAATGATTGGTTCAACTCTTTATTTTTTTCGGTGTTGCAAGATACATATAACATTAAATCTTGCAAGAGTCAATAAATATATTGATTCAGTTTCAATATGACAAAATATTTAATAAATTAGGTCGTCGTGCAAGCGATTTTTTAATAATTATAATTTTCTTCATTCAGTGGGTAGTGTTCAGTCAATGGGCGATTCACTCTAGCGAGCGTTCCTTAAAATAAATTCATCTTCGATACTCAATAATTGTGAAATCACGTGATAAATTGCAGCCGGTCATCCTAGAATTTAGAAAAGTAGAAGCGTTTAGGGCATTTAAAAAAAGAAATTAAAATTGCAATAAACTTTCAAGCACTCTATCGATTCTCCGCAAACTTGGCACCAATCATGGTTCACTGTAAGTTCGTTTGTGTTCAAAATTTCAACCTGATATATCGTAATTTACAAAAGTTATAGCGCGAAAACGATTTTTTCAAAATTTTCAAAATGCTGTAAAATTTGAATTTTTCAACTGATTCGCGTCAACTGCAATCCTAAAAGTTGTTGTATGATAGCCCACTTGCGTGCCAAATTTGAAGCAGATACATCGAAAATTGCGACAGTTGTCGTGCTAACAAGGCAATTTGCACATACATACATACACACACACTCACATTCTGACCATGCTGACATGAAAACCCGAAAAAGAATTGTTCACTAAAACATAGCTTCCTCTATGAGCAAAAATACAACACGAAAAATAATAAAGAAGCTGCAAAGTTGAACGTCATCAACGAAATTTCGAGCAAAATCAAAAAACCACTCAATGAGAAAAAAAATTGTTACATTATTCCTCTCATTCCGGGCGACTGTGAACATTTTTTTACATCCCTTTTATTATATACATGATTTTTGTTTATGGACAAAAGGTCTGCCCGCCACGTACGGGAAGCTCAAGAGTTTCTTCAGGTCGAAAAAGTTTAAAATCTTCGGGTGCGGATATGCTGACGAATTCGCGTCTTCAAATTGGAAGAAAGAAGTCCGGGACGTCGGTTGCTGCAGGCTCGAATCAGAATTGCCAAGTCAAGGATATACCAGGTGACGATCATAGTGGCGATGCTAATTATGCGTTTGGCAGGCAACGAGCAATTAGAAGCAATTACATGGGAAAGAGCATCGAAGCGAAGAAGAAGGTACTTTATTCTGCTATATATATTTATATATGAAGTAGATGAAAAAAAAAGTGTGGAATTGCTAACGAAATTAGATGAGAAGGATCAAAGAAAGTTATGCTCATAAATTTTTAATAACGGAATGAAAACTTTTTATTATCAGGTTATAAGGATGCTGTTCGTGGTAGTGCTGGAGTTTTTTGTCTGTTGGACGCCACTTTATGTCGTTCACACGTGGTATCTCTTTGATCCGGAATTCATTTATCGTCATGTTGGTAGCACTGGTATCAGTCTCGTTCAGTTATTGGCTTACGTATCAAGCTGCTGTAATCCAATAACTTATTGCTTCATGAACCGAAAGTTTCGGCAATCCTTTCTGAGCCTTTTCGACTGCTATCGCTGCTGGAGGTAAGTCGATACGACTGTTTTACGTATATTGCGCCTGGGAATCTCGAGCTCTGGAGAATTTTAGCGAGAGCTGTGCACGATGTAACAGTATTTCACCCTGCTCAATTTTTATCATTTTTTAAAAAGTTATTCTACTTTCTATAGAAACACTGATTTTTTAAATGTTTTTTTTTACCAGGCTCCTGTTTTATTTAAAAAAAAAAGAAATACAGCATTATATGCTATATTTTAGATATTTGAATTTTTTTTTTTCAATGCAATCTGAATATTTAGTTATCTACGGATTTAAAAAAAAAATTTTTAAGTTTTTTGATTGAGTAAAAAAATGTGGATTTTCAAAAAAGAAAAAAAAGTTGCAAAGTTGTACTTTGCACATTGCTACCTGATTAATTTTTTTTTTCACAAAGCGATCTCTATGAGGAAACTTATTTATTATTTTTGGCAAAATCAAAACCCATTTACCGATCGTCATCAAATTTGGTACGTAGCAACGATGAATATTTTTCATCTGTACTTTTCATTTCGAAAAAGTTTTAATTCATTCATTGTTAGTTGACCTGAGTTATAAGAAAATGATGACTCTTTCAAAATTTCAACATCACGTAAAATGTTAATCGCTTTACCGATCATTACCAAATTTGGTACGTAGCAGCGCTGAGTATTATTTATCGTCTGTAGAAAATTTCAGTTCATTTGTTGATATTTAACGTGAGTTAGAGCAAAAGATAAATTTATCAAAAAATTCAAAATCTTATAAAATCCGAAGCCCTTTACCGATCATCACCAAATTTGGGTACATAGCGGCATTGCATGTTTATTCTTCATCTGTAGAAAATATCAGTTGATTTCGTGAGATTTTACGGGACTTAGAACAAAACGTAAATTTTTTGAAAAATTTATAATCTCATAAAAACCGAACCTATTTATAGATTCGCCCCAAATTCAATACCGATCCTACTTTAAGACTGCTTTGTGTATAAAATATTATTTAGCTCTATAGCTAAAAAATTTGCGGAAGCTAGAGCGTACATACATTTTTCGAAAATTGCAAAGTTAAATAAAATTTGACCATATTTTTGAACTTTTTCAACACCATATTTTTGAATACATGGGAGCCAAATTTTAGCCCGAATATTAAAGCCGTTCTTGAGATATGCAAGTTTGAATTTTGAATGCCGGTCACAGACAGTACATACACACACATCCATACATACATTTTTTCTGGACCACTTTTCTCGACGTTTTAGACAATTTCAAGCATACTGATATGAAAATCTCGAAAACAAATTTTGTCACGAAAACAAAGCTTCCTCTACGAGGAAGCAAAAATTAATAAAATATTAGAGTATTATTTCGAACCGGTAGACTAACATACAATATTACCGGACGAATTCAAAAAGGTCAGGATGAAACATTCACCGAGTTTGGGAGAAATATTTGATGGTATATGGATTTGCTTTATTTTAAATTGCATTACAGATTAAAGTGCCGGGACGAGGACGCTTCAGTTGGCGCAACGAGAAACGTCACGCAGCCAGGAAACAGCGAGCCCAGCGGAAACGAGTCGACGATATACCTTGGACGAACTTCCGTTGTTGCCAGATCCGGTAAGCTCGAGGTTGCTCCTCAACATTAGACACAAGCGCTTGGTTGTCGACCAACAGTCTTTAAGACACAAAAAAACCATGAAATAAAAAATTCGTAGAGAAAATGAAGAATTCATGAAAATGACTTCTCCATGTAAAAAAAAAATGTAAAATGTAAAAAAAAAACTTCAGAATTTTCCTACCCTTTTAAACTACCCCGTAGATGAAAAAAAAAACAGCCCTAAAGCATTAAAAAATTGCAATCTCATATCCTGTTATTTTATCTTGTTCTAAATTGAGGATTAAGAATTCCGGAATACGCAGGTTTGTTGTAAAAAAAACGTACCTTTTACACCCGAGGCTTATCGACGATCCTACAATTTATCAGCCGTTCTCGATGCTCATTCATTAGTAAGTAACGCCCTTCTACCACAGATGCGCCTCATCATACCACTGAATAGTTTAAAGTCGACAAAATTCCCTCCTCCTTCTCCCTTTTGTTAGCATATATAATCAGAGCTCCGTTATTGTCTTCTTTCTAAGTCGCTATGGTAATCCTACCAATGAATGAACGGTTAGCAAGATGTCATATTTGTATCGGTATAAATGTAAATAGGTAAATAAGCTCACATATTACAGTCCTTTTTGATAAGTTGGATCGATAACAAGCCATTACAGTCATAATATTCGACTACAATTGAAGGTAATATGAAAAAAGACGTATTTTGTGAAGGTATTACAAAAACCCAGCGAATGAAAATCGCTCAATGACTTAGGCCAATGAATGAATCGATGAAATCCAATTACTGAACACCAATTCAACACGAACGTAAAATCGAATAAATACGAGTAGGTAATGGCCTATCGAATTAATGAACGTATGCATAAACAAGTATATTTTAAAAAAATGAATAGACTTTTTCTTACGGTAATAACGCTATTACAAAATTTACAATAAATGAAGGGCATTGAAATACTAGATTTTGCCAGACTTGTTGTTCTTTCTCACTGTTTGGATTTTTTGTTTGGCCATTATTTTTTTTTTTTTTTATTTAACTTTTTACTGATTGATGGGTTCAGCGTCAACTTTTTCAGTGTTAATTTTTTTTCAGGCTTTTTTAACCTCACGGCCTCGTGTATTCGGTATTAGTTCTTGTTCTTTATTTTCTTTTACTTCTCGGTACTTGCGTAATTATTATTTTCAATTTTTTTAGTACCATTTATTATATTCTCTTTACTTTTTTCATTGCCTGTCTATTCTTTGATCCCTTTAATCGTAATAAATTCAAACATAATTCGGCTACAATGCAGCACGGTTTACTTCAGTTCCATCATATCGTTCATTTATTGGCTTAATGTTTTAAATACTAGATGCCAATGAATGAACGGCCGTTCATTCATTGGATTCACCCTGAATGTTCAACCCAACGTCTGAACATCCCAAAACAAACGTTTGAGCAGCTAAAACCGGTATCCCAGGGTCACAAAATAAACTTTGGAACGTCACTTTTAGTATTTAACACTCTTCCTACAAAGTTTCGAGCGTTTTTCTTCCGAAAAGCTTGATTTAAAACTATCAGTCAGCTGCTCATCTTAGTTCTCCTGCACGAATGTAACCTGAAACTAAGGTTGGTGGTGCTATTATACCTAAATGATAAAAGATTCAAATGTCAGCGTCGTCATCCAATGTAAAAATAAACTTTAGGAATGTTCGTGTAAAGATTTCTAAGCACGGACACTATTTGGAAAAGAAAACATGGTTGTGCTCATTCATTGGTAGGTGTTCATCCATTCCCTGGATTACCCTACGTTCTTTTTTTTTTTTTTTATCAATCTATGTTATTTTTTCTATTTGAAATTGCTTCAGAGGTCGTGAGACTCTTAGAAGAGGAGGATCGAGTTTAGCATCGACTGCCGTCCACGAACGGAAGTGGAACTACGAGAATCGTCAAATCACCCAACGCGAATATGCCGACGACGGCGATCACGAATGTCCCCACGACAACGCCGACATCTCGATCAGCGGCAAGCAGCAGCGCTCCTGGAATTTTCTGCCTTGATCTCGATCCTGAAGAAGACAGCTTCTTTCTGCGAATCACTTGGCGACCACCGCCACCTGGTCTTGTCAATGCTGGATTGACTTTGCCATGCGGCCAAAAGCTTAACTGCGCTACGAAGACGATTGAACAATCTCAGCTTTCCACTTCTGCTGCCACGTGCGTGGACGATCTAAAACTACTGTATGACTGACGAACATTTGTGAAGGAGACGCTGGTGTAGAGATTTGAAAAAAAGAAAATAATGCACTGTGACTGAATTTTAAATTAAAGATACGCGTTAATCGCAATTTTTTTACAACGATTTAGGTTCACCCGTTGAATATTTGTGATTCTACAAGACTCGAACGTTTTAATGTGTATTAATGATAAAACAAAAGTGTCGCACGAATAATCCCGCGTGTGTTATCCAACGAAGCCGCAGAATATGCCTAGATTCATTTGTAGAATGAGGCGATAGTGATAAGCGACAATTATATATATATATATATATATGAAGATGCGTGAACTGTGATGTGCACAAATAATTGTTATGCGTGATTTATAGAAAAAAAAAAATCGAAATTACACGCTATGGCATTTACCATTGTATTAAATATTAATAACTATAATAACTTACCTTTGACAATCGAGTCGACGTTCAACGACGATTTTCGCCGCAAGCTCGATCGTTCGAACAAATTAATACATCATTACAAAAAAGAAAAGAAATATTTCTCAACAAGTTCAATAAAATCGGTTATATTCATTCAACAACGAGCGTCTTAATTATTACCAATTTTTTTTCTTTCCGTACAAGTTTACAATTGTATTCACTAATTATAGGAAATTATACAATTGACACTGATTATCTTTTTATACAATTATAACAAACCACGTTATTTTTGTGAATCTCGTGAATGATCACAGAGTATAATTATAAAACAACTACAATTCTCTACTGTTTAAAATGATCTTCTGATTCAAGTTTCAAAGATATTACTACGACGTTATGCATGAAAACAGCATAATTCGAGGATACCTGGTGTGCATAATATTTCCTTGTTTTTATCAGCAACTTCCGCTGAAACTTTTGTCTTATACTTTTGAGCTTCCTCTCGTAGTTACAAGCGTTACGGTGTTATCAAGTTTTAGAGGAGTTACTTCGAGGAGGGTCTCTCTTTTCTTGGCTGTCAAGCTTTTGTTGATTCACCCTTCCGGCACATGGATCATCTGCCCACTTCTGCTCTAGAACGACTGTGAGAGTGAGAATACGCATCCAGTAGAGTGGAAGAGACGTCGCGTACATTGATAATTTATGAAGTTTCGCCCATCTCACAACCGCTGCAGTTGCAACGCTTGAACAGCCCGAGGAAACTCTTCCTAAAGCCGTCATTCATGAAGCAATAGGTAATGGGATTGCAGCATGAGCTCGAGTAAGCGAGAAGCTGAAAGAAACTTATTCCCGTTGAGCCGAGACCATCGTAAACAGCCACTGGACTGAACAGCGCGAGGGTATTGATTACGTACAACGGTGTCCAGCATACAAAGAACTCGAGTACCACCACGAGAAGCATCTTGACGATGCGTTTCTTTCTCATCAATGCTTTACCGGGATTCGTACGTCTGAGGGTCTTTCTTTCTATTGATTCCTGCCAGGATTTCGAGGTCGGCATTCGACAGCTTCGCTTTGTTTCAGACAGAATATCCTTTTCTTTG
The DNA here is from genome assembly GCA_964016905.1 of Perithous albicinctus. NCBI lineage: Eukaryota > Metazoa > Arthropoda > Insecta > Hymenoptera > Ichneumonidae > Perithous > Perithous albicinctus. Next base: position 8,355,606 of record OZ024702.1, on the reverse strand, counting down.
TCGACCACGTAGCTTGTGGATACCAAAGACGTCGGTAAGCTTCTTGAATTGTCCTTGACTTCGTGACGCGTCGAACTGCTTGATGTCTGACGATCTGTAGCTGACGTTTTAAAAACCCGATTTTCATCCAACGGAGACAATCCCGTCGAAGAACATCGTGTCAGAGGATTTCCCTTTGAGCTGACGTACACGACGGATGGAATGGAACAGCTTGCTGGGAAAAGACAGAATGTTTTCCATTTATGTTTGTGAGGACGAGGAGTCGTTATATGGGTTGGTTGTACTATCTTTTACAGGCTGTTTCAGAGATCGAGTTTAGGTGACATTTCATAAAATTGCAGTATGTTACAAGTGGATCAAGTACGGTTTCTACAAACAATGTTAAATAAAATGATAAATCGCAATCAACGACTTGGTCAAGGAAAATGACAGGCAGACTTCACTTGGGATGCTCCATATAAACATATATATATATATATATATATGCGCGAACAGTAGACACAGAAACCGTGAGAGAGAGATATATAGTGACAACGGAGAAAGTGAGAATCTGAAACATATGCGCCGATATGTAAAGTATCTCTAACATTCTCCTTGTCGTTTTCGACCGTCTTTCGCCCATCCTCGCATTTTTTTTTCTTGTCGTCCTCCTACTTATTCGAAAGTCTGGGCTTTACACTACGACCGTATGAACGTAAAAACGACGACTGCGGAGACTTCGAAGCTTCGACATGAACCAGAAGAATTCCGATTCATCCATAAGCGACAAAGAGTAGACAGAAAGGTAAAACGAAAAAAAAGTACACAGTCCGTCCAGGAGGCATGATAAAAGAGTTTGGTTTGTCGTAGAGTAAGAAAGTTTGGATACCATCACGGGGGTTTTTTCTTTTTGCCATCTCTCTCTTTCTCTCTCCCTCTTTCTCTCTCAAAAGCTTCCTTCCTTCCCGTAGCTCTCATATTGAATCGAAGTGAATCGTAATTCGCGAGAACAAATTTGCATTTCCATCCTTTGTCCGAGTTTGTTATTCGTTCTTGGTGATGAAACCAACCCATTCACTCCCTCGCGTTCGATGAGCTGACAAAGGGAACAGAAAAAGGAGGCCAGGGACCATATTTTAACTTGAAGAATATGCAATAATATCGATGTGCAAATGTTTTGAAGTACAAGTCGTTCATTTTATTTTTGATGAAATATCCTCTCTCTGTCTCTCTTGACTAATTTACTGGATGAATGCTCCACTTGTCTAACAATAACGTGCTTGCTGCCGGTACGCACAAGAAACACGACTCGAGGACGCACCTCACGAATGTCTGGACACATTTTGGCTTAATTATCAGCAGTGAATATCCTAGTTGTGTATACGTGCCTGCTTGAAACAGCTGAAGGGGTGAAAAGTGTTATGCTAGGCGCGGCTATGTTAGCGTTAAAAGATGCTTTTAACAATATACACCAACTCATTAACGTGCTTTTGCCTTCCAATTGAATGTTTGGAACACAGATGTGCGCAGGATTCGTGTTTTTTATAACCATGTCTAACCATACCGTTGAATGTTTATGAGTACTAAAGCATGTTTATGAATTTTCATGGGCGTGGGGAGAATTAAACTGTCATTAAAGAGACTTCAGCAGTACAGTCAGGACATTTGAGTACACCAAGATTTGGAAAACTGTACTTGCTCATTTTTTCATAAGGCAACTGGTATTAAAAAAGGCTGCAAAGTCGAACTTTGCAAATTGCTTCCTCATTTTTCCACTTTTGAGGAAGGTACCTCTATGAGGAAATATGATGATCAATTGCGGCTTCCTCATAGAGGATGCTTCGTCATAAGTGAGAGAATGAGGAAGCAATTTGCATAGTTCGACTTTGCAGCCTTGTTTTACTTCTTTTTCACTGGAAAATAAAATATCCCGTAATTTGTGAGAGCTACTGCCCGAACGACATTTTTCAAAATCCCACCAAATTTTAACCGCTTGTCCGATTTTCGTCAAATTTGTACTGGAACCCTGTTCTAGGGTCATACACATTGACTCACTCTATTTAAGTTTTATGCCAAAACTGTAAATCAGTTGATTGAACCGTTCTGGAGTTATAGTATTTTTTTTTTATTTACGAAAATACAAATTCCGACAAAATCTTAATTACGTTATCGATTTCGGCTAAATTTCATATTAAACATCGACACATTTTGTTTCACTTTTATGCAAAATTTTACATCAGATACTTGAACCATTAGTTTCGAGTTTCTATAAAACCTGAACTACGTGATCGATTTTGCCTAAATTTGGTATTAAACATTGGCACACTTTAAGCTTTACACAAATTTTTAGATTGGTTACTTGAATCGTTCTCGAGTTATAGAATTTTCAAAAAAAGTTCTGAAAATTTAAAAATGCCGTAAAATCCGAACCGCTTTGCGGATATCATCGAAATTCAATACCAAACAACATTGAACGTATCTTCAGTTATGAAGAACTATTTAGCTAAATCGGCGTATTTTTACGAAAGTTTTCGAAGCCCTGCACACGCACACACACACACACACACACACACACACACACACACACATACGGACATTTTTTCTAAATCACTTTTCTCGACGTTTTGGACCATTCAGAGTAGACTGACATGAAAATCTCGAAAAAAAAATGTCATGAAAACAAAGATTCCTCTATGAGGAAGCAAAAGCAAGGGCGAAACCGAATTTATGGATTCTTGCTTAAAGTTTTCTGATGATTGAAAATTTAAAGTCGAGAATTATGGCTGACTGGATGACTGGAGAGCGCCAACTCTCAGGTAACTAGTCTCAACTTTGGGCACAATCACGTAAAAAGGATAATACCTAAATTTCAAGGCCGTGGACCAAGCGTTCAGTACTAACGTTATGATCACTCTCTTCTCTCTTCGGCCGTGGCAGTGAGCAGACGTGCTCTAGTTTGAATATATATATATATATATTTTTCTACGTTATACGTGTCGAACATCAAGTTTTCTGGTCATATAATCTCTGTGCCGGCTAATCATCTAAACCATTCTAAAGGACAATTTAAAAGCTAAATATATATATATATAAAATAAATCAAATCTATATGATTTATTCGTGAAACCTATTTTTATGTTTCTTTTTTCAAAGAGATAGATAGAGAGAGAGAGAGAGATATCTCTGTTAAATATTCGAGTTATCCGATTAGTGTTTTCATCAATTTGTATTTATAATTATAACAATTGAGATGAAGTCATGGTAGCAAATATCCATATAAGAATTCCAGAACTTATCTGCAAATAAGGACGAAATTCGGATTAAATCGACGAATGAATGAATGATTGATGACCTATGTTTCAATGATAAAATTGTTAATAATTTTGAGGTATAATTGAAAAGTCTATATATTCAAGCGTAAAGAAATACAAACAGTTATGCAAAATTGTTTGTTCTAATTACAAATTATGTTCTGAGAATCGAAATGTAATACAAAAAAGGGAATATTTTAATTCTTTACAAATAATGATATTTACGTCTGTCAAAATTTTCTTTCCCTCCATTATCATTTCTTTGTTATTGGCCGTGCTTCTACAAGGTACCGTATTACTTAGTTTCAATGTTATTTTTAAAATCTATATCTAAATGAACGGAAGTGAGGACTTTAAGTATGCACCTTTTATTTTGTTGTTCTAACGCTAAAATAACGATTAAATAACACAAATAAATATTATAATTTGCAAAAATTATACAAAAATTGAAAATGTATTTTTTAAAAAAATGTTGTAGAAGAGAAGTTCTAGATGAAATTGGTATTTGTTGATTCATGGATTTTTATTGGTTTGAAATACACTATCAAATAACATGATTGTTGGCTTATACTCGGGTATTTAAGCCTCATAGTTGATGAATAAGAATTTAATTACCCTGTATTTCATATAAGCTCGATTGGTGTCGAATAATTTTATTGCTTAATTGAATACGATCCAACAGCTCAAGTGTTTAGTTTATTCGAAACATCGTAAATTCATTTCGAGAATTAGATTATTGCGGGTATTTCAAATGCTGACGAAAGTTTGGAATACTTGCCTGATTGGCCGCTGCTTCGTTCCAGCGTCGACATCGTCATGGGATCCGATCTGCAGAGCGTCCGCGTGACCAGGGTGTACGTAGCTGCGAGAACCAACAGCGGCACCACCAAGAGTACAGCGTCCAAAATCAAATTGTAAGCTCTCTCGTATTCGCCACGTCCCGGCCACGTTTCCCGACACTTTCTGTGACCTACGAACGAATAGACGTTACCTTTTTCAAATAGAATTTTGTAACGAGTTCCGTAGGTAGTAATGGATAGCCGGTTTCAGAATGTTGAAAAAACCTTGCAAATTGCTTCCTCATTATTTTACATTTTTTAACAATGTTTGCATATATGCAAAGTAGAACTTTGCAAATTGTTTTCTCTACAAAGCTTCCACTATGAGGAAGTTCGTTACTCCACTTTGGGTTCCTTTTTGTTGACAAAACAATTTGAAAGGTTTTACTTTGCATACATCTAAGCATTTAAAAAAAAATATAAGATAATGAGGAATCAATTTGCAAGGTTCTACTTTGCAGGCTTGTTTGTGTGTAATGTGAAAAAATATTAAAAAATTTGTCTACTATAAAAATCGCATTGACGAGCTTTTTGAAATTTTACTATCATCATGAAATTTAAACCTCAACCGATTTTCTTCAAATTTGTACGCAAACCTTGTTTCATGGTGCTCAATAGGTGAAATAAATTTGAAGCCGGTATCTTTTAATTTGTGTAAGCTGGTGTGCAAACGAGATTTTACAAAAAAATGAAAATGTTATAAAATTCTAACTACTCGAGCGATTTGTACCAAATTTGAATTAAAACCTTGTTTTATGCATAGTCTAGAAGTAATACAAATTTAAGCCCGATATCTCACAATTTGCGCGCGTGAATGCTCGAACGACATTTTTCAAAAGTTAAAAAACGTTATAAAATTTGAACCGCTCGACTGATTTGCGCAAAACTTTATACTCAGACCTAATTCTAGGACAATCCACGTGTGTGTCAAATTTGATTGAAATCTGCCTAAAAAACTCGAAATTTTTTTTTTTGCGAAAGCAATGTTTTGCTTTTTTTTGGAATAAAATTCAAATTTATCAACATAGCGACTGTTCCTTAAAATAGATTCATCTTCGATACTGAATAATTGTGAAATCGTGTGGTAAATTGCAGCCGATCATCCCAGTATTTAGAAAAGTAGAAGTGTTTACGGACATTTAAAAAAAAATTAAAATTGCAATAAAATTTGAAGCACTCTATCGATTCTCGCCAAACTTGGCACCACTTATGTTTCTCTGTAAGTTCGTTTGTGCTCAAAATTTCAGCATGATACATCGTAATTTACAAAAGTTATAGCGTGAAAACAATTTTTTCAAAATTTTCAACATTCTGCAAAATTTGAATATTTCAACCGATTCGCGTCAACTGCAATCCTAAAAGTTGTTCTATGATTGCCCACTTGCGTACCAAATTTTGAGGAAAATACATACACACGCACACACGCACACACGCACCCAGATACACACCCTCCCACCCACGCACGCACGCGCGCCACACAGACAGACAGCCGCACAGCCACACAGCCACACAGACATACGCACACACATGCTGACATGAAAATCTCGAAAAAAAAATTGTTCACGAAAACAAAGCTCTATGAGGAAGCAAGAATTTACAAAATTTATAAAACTCGAAAAGGAATACTCACAATTATCCCCCCAGGGGGGGGGGCTGACACGTATAGCGTGCAGTGAGACGAAGCCCCCCCCCCCCTAGTCTCAAATAAAATGCATTAAAACGACACGTATAATTTTCATGAGTTAATTAAAATGATGTGAAACCGCACTTGGATTATTCAACCGCCATTTCCAATTATAAAAGCATAAAAATTACAGTATCCACAGGGCGAAACATCAAACATAAAGTTGAACTGCAATTGTGTGATAAAAGCTACGTATTGCAACCACAAGAAACCCGGGTTTATTTGTATATACAGCACATTTTATACCCATTTTTCTGGCTCTCGACTCGCACTTTCTTTGTGGTGTTTAATTATTTTCTTTCTTTCGTTTTCATGAAAACAAAGCTTCCTCTATGCAAAAAGCAAAGGAAATAGAGGATCAGCATCGTGGACTGGCAAATTCGCATGGAATACATAATTTACTACATGCACCATCATATCCAGTCGAGTATGCAGAGCCATAGAAAAGTGGACTGAAGAAAATATAGCCCACCCTGGAGGAGTTCTGGCTACTCTTATTATATTTTACCCTACAGTGCTCTAGCTCGATGTTTATGAGATGGAAAAAGACTGTGGTTGACGGTGTCTATATCTACCAGGGTTATACATATTTAGGTGATGGTGCGTGCATTCGAAGTGGGCACGCCCAATGCATGTACCAAGAGTGCCGGAATAATAAGCCGCGAGTAAGATAAGCTATATATATATATATATGTACAGAATGCGGTGCAGTACGATGAAAATTGTCGTTTCGTCGTACCGCGAGCTTCGACAAACAGCATTCCGCGTGTTCGTACCACTTTGAAATACAAGATTTTTTTTTTTTCGTCTGATAATACGTTTGACTAGCGTTACACCTACCAGCAACCATCACCACCGCTCCAGGAACATAATAACAGCATATTTCCGCTCGGTATTTCATACTTTATATGCGATATATGCTTTTTGTTTGCAATTACACGTCCTGCACAATTTTGGCGACCACCGGCGAATTCGGATGCTCCACAGCTTTGCCGAGTTTTGCAATAATTAATTTGTAGAAATTTATTTGATAGCGATTCGAGAATTCTGCTGGTACGCGTATCGAGGCTGCGTTTATGATTTATATGTTACAGGATCAGATTTAAAAATGTAAGCCGTAAAAAAAAAGCTTTGTCAAAGATAGAAAATTGTGAGGAAGCGATTCGCAAGGTTCTACTCTGCAAGCTTGTTTGAGTTCGAAAAATATTTTTCCAACAAATGCAAGATGTCATAAAATTTGAACCGCTCGAACGATCTACGTCAAATTTTTACTCAAAACCTGTGACATGATAGTCCATATGTGAAAAAAATTTAAAGCCGGTATCTCGTAACTTGTGCAAGCTAGTGCGCGGACGAGATTTTTCAAAAAATTGAAAATGCTATGAAATTCGAACCGCTTGACCGACTTCCGTCAAATTTGTACCTAAACCTTGTTCAATGGTAATCCATATGTGAACCATATTTAAACTAAATCTGCAAAAAATTTCGATTCTTTTTTTTCGTCAGCATTTTTTTCTTTTTTATTAACGAAAATCGAAATTTACCGATATATCGACAGTACCTTTGACAAAATTCATCATTGATAATCAATAATCGTGAAATGATGTCGAAAATTGTCGCCGGATGTCTCAGAATTTACAGGAGTTGAAGTCTTTGCAGACATTTAAAGAAAAATTGAAATTTTAATAAAATTATAACCACTCTATCGATTCTCACCAAATTTCGTACACGTCATGGTTTGATGGTAGTCCATTTACGTACAAAATTTGAGCCCAATATTTGTCAATTAGCGAAAGTTATAGCGTGAAAACGATTTTTTCAAAATTTTGAAAATGCTGTAAAATTTGAATTTTCCACGCGCACGCACACGCACAAATCACTTTTCTCGACGTCTTGGATATGAAGGTTTCAGTTTCTGTAGAAAATTTTTTCTAGAATTCAACTACTGAAAAAGAATGGAATGTACTGAAGCAAAATGGCTATGATTTCAGGAATTGTCCGAGATTTTCTCGCCACTCTTTATCTATGAAGTCTATAGGGGCGCTTTGACTTCTGTATACCGTACAGATACCCTAGCAGAATATATCTCTGGCTATGAATTGTACTACACCGAATGGCTTTGGTTGCACCGAGATACAGTGGTAGCAGCAAAGAAAAAGTTTCATTGAGTTCGCAGCAATGCATCTCGAATGAGATGCGAAAAACAAAGAGAGCTATGTATTGTCGTGCATCGCCCGAGGTATGCTGTTTGCATGTATTATGGAGGTACGCTTTATATTTTGCATCGCAACGCTTCTCGCAATAATGTAAGGACCTGCTTATTGTTTGCTTCGAATCTATATATCCGCCTTCGATATGATCGCCCTCTGGGCTTTTTACTCTTGCATGCATCTAAACGTCTGGGATTGTCGAGGTTGTAAGGAAATGTATGTGGTGTCAACTTAAAAAAAAATCAAGCATCTCTTTTTCGGGGAGACAATAAACACATACATACATACATACAATCTAGTCCGTTTTCCAATAAAATATAGTCATTCCGTGGAAATATAGTTTTCTACGAAAAACGGCTAAAAGAAAAATCCTTTTTGTCGACACTTCCGAAATTTCGGTTCCGGAAATATTTAATGTGCATCACTGAAAAGTGTTCTGCAATGTTTTGAATTTAATGCATTACCAGAATTACATCATGAGATTAATTTTAGAAAATTAAATTAATCAATGAAAATAATGATTTCAAAAACCTCCATCATAATAATTGTCTCGTATGTATGCCGATATAAAATAATAAAAATAAGCTGCGGGAATCAATTGCTATCGATGAAATCAGAATGCACAAAATTGTGAGTCTTTAAAGAGAGCTTAAAGAGCATGGAACCAAAGTCGGTTTTACCCGTCTCTGCAGCGGACTTTTTTGTAATAAAGGAAAACAATTGTTTTGTTCTTTTTGGTAGGTTTGTACTTTTTGACACCAGTATACCAATATACCTGCTTCTATTTGTTTTATCTTTAATACTCACCTCTGCTTGTCGGTATGAGTTCACTCAGACCTGCTATCGGCAACATAACGAGCAAACTGCACGTCCATATAGCCACGATGAGGCGATAAGAATGTGATAGTGTTTGCCAGCGACGTGATCTAAGTGGATGACATATAGCGTAGTATCTCTCCACAGAAATTGCTACCAGCGTCCACACTGAGACTGAGACAGAGCAAGCTGCAATCGGAATAACAAAATGCATTTGCATACATAATTATATCAGTCTACCAGATAGGAATGAAAAATTGGCATTTTAAAAAATGACGACATCTAGTTGTAGAAATAAATGTTAAGCTCACATTTTCTTTTACATTAAACTGAACTGAAATTAACACTTGATTATGTTCAATCACACAACACTTGATTATGTTCAATCACACAAGTGATTGCCCTCGATCAAGTACTCCAATAAAATTACTCTTTCACGAAAATAGTATATTCTGCACCAAGGGCGGAAAGTTGAACATTCCTGGCGAGCGTGTCGAGTGATCGGGTGAATGTCGGGCAGCACCTAACACACGAGGTGGAATATCAACTCCTCCCGCGGTGCACATACGTTTTTTTCACACACCTCCACGAAGAGTTCGTACTCTGTTCCGTGATGAGAGGGGGGAAAGTAAGTGCTTTCCTCCCGTGGGAGTGCTTTCCTCCCTAGGGAGTAAAGTACTTACTTTCGCCCCTCTCACCGAGGAGCAAAGTACGAACATTACGTGCAGATGTGTGAAAAAAATATACTCTACCTAGCTCGTGTGAGAGGAAACAGATATATTTGTTGCCTAAATCAACACTGGCACCATATTCCAAAATATTTACCCAGAGAACACCGCGCATTTCTAGGACTTAGAAATTAGGAAGCTGTACAATAGTAGTCATTTTGTACGAGCAAATGTCTGTATTATATTTTCCAAAAAATTCTGCACTATTTAATATAATATTGCAGTACGTAGAAGAAGTAAGATTACGATTTTTTATTTGAGCGAAATTTCGCAACGTTTCAGCAGATGTAATAAACAAGCTCTCAGTCAAGCTTGTCATCTGTCGCTTTCAAAGATCTCTTAAATTTTCCCCCACACTTCACACAGCGTTATATAGCCTCTTCTTATAGGTGAACTGTATAACGTTGGATCTCGGCAATTCGCCAGAGTTGGTGAGAAAAATCTCGCTTCACTGGAGTTGAACCTCGGAGTAAAGGGCATCGAGGTGTGTGTATATATGTATATCTATATAAATAATATGATCTTGGGAAGATGGAAAAGCTTTTGCTGGTATTTCGGCTTCATTAGTTCGCTTTCTCGTCGTCACATTCACCCTCTCAATCGCTCAAAAGGCAATAGAGATCCTGAAGATTCTCGACATGGAACGTTTGGTCTCTCACGGCTGGTTGAGCGCGAATAAAAATATTTCGTTTTGGGGGATTATTAACAAACGTTTTCGCTAATATGATGGTTTGATAAAAAGAGAGAAAAAGAATTTGTTTTGTGATGGATATGTTAGACATTTTAGGGCTTACAAAAAATGTCAAGTAACGTATACGAGGAGTATACTCAACCATGGAATATATACGAAGAGCGTGTCACGGTTACATTATTCTTCGCTGTTCTTGAACACATTATACGCCTTATGGAACGATATATTTATACTTATATCGTGACTATAATTTCGCAGACTATTTTTAATTTCATTTTTGTTCGTATATCTACGATAAGAATACATTTAGAGATGTCTGGAATCACAGCAAGGTCAGTCTTAGTTATATTCTGTTGGTCTGTGGTCTTCTATACCCATTTTTGTATCATTCCGGCCATTTTTTCCATAAATAAGTTGCCTGAATATTTCATGTCAAACATATATGTTTCGTTAGTGAAGTACTAAAAGGAAAAAACTTTGCAAATTGCTTCCTCATTTTTCCACTTTTGATGAATAAGATACCTCTATGAGGAAGTATGATGATTAACTTTGGCTTCCTCATAGAGTAAGCTTCGTCAAAAGTGGAAAAATGAGGAAGCTATTTGCGAAGTTCGACTTTGCAACCTAGTTTTATTTCTTTTTCACTAGAAAATAAAATATCCCGTAATTTGTGAGAGCTACTTTCCGACCGATATTTTTCAAAATTCCACCAAATTTTAACCGCTTGACCGATTTCCGTCGAATTTGTACTGGAACCCTGTTCTAGGGTCATACACATTGACTCACTCTATTTAAGCTTTTTGCAAAAAATGTAGATCAGTTGCTTGAACCGTTCTGGAGTTATAGTATTTTTTTTAAATTACGAACATACAAATTCCGGCAAAATCTTAACTACGTTATCGATTTCGGCTAAATTTAATATAAAACATCGACACATTTTATTTAACTTTTATGCAAAATTTTACATCAGATACTTGAACCGTTCTCGAGTTATAGCACTTTATAAAAAATTGCGAAAATGCGAATTTCTATAAAATCTGAATTACTTTATCGATTTTGCCTAAATTTGGTATTAAACATTGACACGCTCCATTTAAGTTTTACGCAAAATTTTTGATTAGTTACTTGAACCGTTCTCGAGTTATAGAATTTTCAAGAAAATTCCGAAAATTTCAAAATGCCGTAAAATCCGAACCGCTTAACCGATTTCATCGAAATTCAATACCAAACAATATTGAACGTATTTCCAGTTATGAAGAACGACTTAGTTAAATCGGCGAACTTTTATAAGAGTTAGAGCGACTACGCTCTTTTTTCAACAAATTAAAAACTACATAAAATCTTAATGACTATATATATTTTGTCAAAAATCGCAACTTTCAAAGGGGGACAAATACTCTACTTGCTTGCCAAATTTGAGTCTGATCGCTCAAACGGTTACTGAGTGAGAGGCGATTGAATTTTCGAAGTCCCGCACACGCATACGCACACGCACACGCACATGGATTTTTATTCTAAATCACTTTTCGCGACGTTTTGACATGAAAAACTCGAAAAAAAATGTTTTCATGAAAACAAATCTTCCTCTATGAGGAAGCAAAATGTACGAATTATGAACTCTTTGTTGGTCATCAAATTTAGTATTACACTTTTTTTTCCTAACCACTTTGTCTGTGTTTTGGAGCATTCTGAGTGTCTTGACATGAAATCTCGAAAAAAAAATGTTTATCATGAAAACACAGCTTTCTCTACGAGGAAGCAAAACGACGCTCCATTCGATATTCCGCTTTAAACTGTTCTCGTATACTGCGCTTCTTGGCTTGCCTTCGTCGCAGTTACGCTTTAATTTCATGAACGCTGGGAGTGAGAAAGAAGTAAAAGGCTTAAACCAGAGCTAGAAACTTATGGGAAGCAATGAAGATCCTTAGCGGTGTGACTTTACGATTCAAACTTTTGTCTTAAACTTAACTATAAAGAGCTTCAGCCTTCTAATGTACGATTTGCAAAAAAAAAAAAAAAAATCGTCAGCATTTTTATAGTTGGAGAGTAATAAATGTTTCAAGTTCTAAGAAATACTAGAGAAAGATTTTATTCTGAGACGAAACTGTGAGCACTCGCCAAAGAAAAATTGTTATTTATCGTCTTTTTTTTTGTACTCCAAAATGAAACTAAATAACGGTGTCTTTAGTAACTCGAAGGCAATTTCGTCAGAAGTATACTTTGTCGGAGGGTGGCTAAACGATCCTTCGCATTAAGCCAGCCAGTCCGCGCCGACAATTACAAATTACTGGCAATATACTTTTATTTATTATTAACCCAACTTTTTGTATGCATAAAAAAAAAGTTCGGATATGGTAGATTGACAATTGTAAAGATATTGGAGGGTTATTAAAAAATCTGAAAAGCGAAAATATCAGGAAAAAGGAAACATCAACGTCGAGAGGATCGCCGTGAAAAAGCGGAGGCGTAGAGGAAGTGAATAAATATTTGTTATGACTCTCGTACCAAATTTTCATCTCCAATATTTTCGATAGAATATCTGAGAAAATATACTAGTAGGTAGTATATATTTCGATCAAATGTAATTATGAAACGCGTTTCCCGTTTCGTTTCATTTTGGCCCCGCGGCTCTGCGATGATCCGTTTTACCCTGCTTTTCCCTAAGTGTCATAACGCCCGCGGTCATTGACATAAAAATAGTCCGAAAAAATTCCTATTTCTTTCGTAGATATCGCTAATAAATTTCCTTCCAATTTTATTACCATCGAAACCAAACTCTACCGAAGGCTCAAAAAAAAAACGACAAAAAGAAACGATTAAAAATATTCATCAGTATGGACTTTCCGCACCTCTTTCGCATTTTGTCCCTCGGGCGCCGTGCCAAGGATAATGAAAAATTACCATCGACCCAGTTCTTTACCGCCGCTCCTCGATCTACCCCCCCCCCCCCCCCCCCCGTTTTTTTGGTACATCTTTTTCGCTTCGTAATCGCACGCGATAGTCCAGTCACGCGACCGAACGTGATTTCCTCAGGCCTGCAATAAACCAAATGAGGAGGATGACACAAATCGGTCATTGGTAATAACAGATAAATAAAACATCAGCAACAATTACTATCGACATAGCAGTCCGTATTCGATATATCGAGCGAGGGTCGATTCTACACATTATTATTCCACACGTCAGTGATTCTACACATAAAATTCAACACAATTTTTCCTACACACGATAACGTTCTGCACGAGTTATTCTACACAAAATTAAATTCAATTCTCAATATCCTACACATAATATTATCCGCGAAAAATTATTGTACACATTTAAATATGCTGTGTACATTATTCTACACATCTCAGATCAATAGTTCGTGATCCTACACATATTAATCTTTAGAATTAAGTTCGACACAAAATATACTACACATATTATTTTTCCACACACGATATTCTACACAAAACAAAATGACCAAGTACATTTTTCTACACACAACATTCTACACAAAATAAAATGACCAAGTGCATTTTTCTAAACACAACAGAATGTTTATTTTATTTTAAATGTATTTGGTCATTCATTTTATAGTGCATTTTATTTTGTGTAGAATGTTGTGTGTAGAAAAATGGACTTGGTCATTTTTTTATGTAGAATGTTGTGTGTAGAAAAACGCACTTGGTCATTTTATTTTGTGTAGAATGTTGTGTGTGGAAAAATAATATGTGTAGAATAATGTACACGGCATATTTAAATGTGTACTATAATTTTTCGTGAATAATATTATGTGTAGGATATTGAGAATTGAATTTAATTTTGTGTAGAATAACTCGTGCAGAACATTATCGTGTGTAGGAAAAATTGTGTAGAATTTTATGTGTAGAATCACTGACGTGTGGAATAATATTGTGTAGAATCGACCCTCGCTCAAATATTGTGTATCGAACTTAACTCTAAAGATTAATATGTGTAGGATCACGAACTATTTATCTGAGATGTGTAGAATAATGTACACAGCATATTTAAATGTGTACAATAATTTTTCGTGAATAATATTATGTATAGGATATTGGAAATTGAATTTAATTTTGTGTAGAAAAACTCGTGCAAAACATTATCGTGTGTAGAAAAAATTGTGTAGAATTTTATGTGCAGAATCACTGCTGTGTAGAATAATAATGTGTAGAATCGATGCTTCTCCAAATTTAAACACTCTTTGTTTTTTTTTTAGTACGTTTTCATCGGGGCCTTGGTGTGTCATTTTACCCCGGCCAATTCGATTGTTCCTACACGGCGGCGGCGAGATATTTTTATAATGTCGAGATATGACAATTTACGACATTGAGAGAAAAAAAATGCGTTTCAACTACATTTGCATTTGAGATATCATGATGATCGATATTACAAACCATTTCAAGATCAGCGAGTCTCCTCTAATTCTTAGAATTCAGTTCATTCAGCTATCGAAACTATTGTGCAAGTTGAAGACACAATTATACGTCGGATAGTAATTCACAAATTGAACTACCGTCGCATTGGCTCATACTCTCTCTCTCTCTCTCTCTCATTACCACGAACAGCACTTAACTAAACTTTAGCTCCATTCAGCAATCGCGTATGCTCCGTTAACCAACAATTTGTGAGTCTCCTATTTCCGGCATTTCTATATATAGTACATTACAGGGTACTATTGGAAAGTTCCTGGGTGTCGACATATTTGCTATGTAATGGGGCATTCCAAGTCAACTCACTTGGTCATCGACCCGATCCCCTGATGATGTACATGCATGTACATTCTCCAATTAAAATGTTGATTTTATTAGAATTTTAGTACCTTCAGCCGAGAGTGAAATCTGTGATAGTATTGTATGTTAGAGGATGATTCAATTACCTTGGATCGTAAATCGTAATTGGAACTGTCCTATCGATTCTATCGAATTGCGTGTTCGTTTAATATCTCACTCATTGACAAAAGGACAGCACTAAACTTCAACTCCATTCTGTAACCGCATATTTTCCGTTGATCAACAATTGACACGATACTTGCGTGGTGAATTTCGTTATGAAAGCGGATCCCTAATTAGAGGTTTAAACTGGCTGTGCGTTACAAGCAATTTCGCACCAGTGAGTGCCTTTTCCACGAATAGCTTTAATGGTTCTGCAAAACTACTTGTAGAGTCTACAGTACACAATATGCGATACTATTGTGTATCACACGATACTATTAAAAGCTCTTCAGGATTTGGACATTCGTACTGTGTACACTTGCAATGTGTGTATGCGCTATAAATGTGTTGCCAGAAATTCTCATAACTATTGTTTCGACGCGGAGACATGAAATTGGCATAAATGCTTCGACACACTGGTATGAATATGAATGAAGTTCAGCCATTATTATACCTTTTGTACGCAGCACATTGTATAATCAATTTTCAACAGCAGCCAATCTTTGAATACATTTATAAGTCTCTGGTAATAGGGTATCCGAACCCTTCTAGAGTGAATGGTAACATCATTTCGCGGCCAGTTTAGTTGTGCTACCATTTGTAACTACGTCTGTTACGTCCGCATAAATCCTCGACGCTCATTGATATGAATATACAGTTTCGCTATTCCATCGGGTTAATCCTCTAAGCTTTGGGAACGCGCATCAATTATTGTGGGTTAACATTATCTCGCTGGCCTCAACGTATTTCAATTGTCACGTCGGAACTTGAATTTCTCACTTTGAATCCACTTAGTGAAAGAAGTAGGAGGTAAGACTGTGAAGCTACAGAGCTCTCCGCCTAGTCGCAGAGTTGGAAACAGTGAAGAGAAATGTAGTTTTGGTAATTGAAACAATTTTCTCAAATCCGTGGAACTATACTGAAGTGTAACTTCGAGGTCGAAGGATCCAACACAATTAAGTACAGTTTCATTACATACGTATAGATACGTATATACATACCGTTACCAGAAGGTTGTTACATACTGCAGTGCATGTACTAGCTCTTTGCTAAATCTAACCGATATAGCACTAAGCAATTTGTCAAAGTTCATTTCGTCACCCTAATGGCTACGGAGTGCTCGTCATGTTCCGACCTGATGACATACGTTGGACCAACACAGTATATAGTTAGGACCTGGCACAGAGAGCCGAGTTAAACGAAATTGTGTCAATTTCGCTTATTTAGCCGGAGCTCCGAGAGCTTTCAACTCCTCAAATTCGTAAACAACTGCACAGGAATATAACACTGTTGCACCACCTCGAATCGGATACTGGATTGTATACACTGTATGTGAAAGGTCATTAATAAAATAGGTGAAAACAGTGTCGTATAGCCATGCCGAGAGGTATGACAAAGTTTATAACCGATAACGATCGAATTGAAAGGAAATGATATACGAAGTTGAGGTAAGCCTGGGGGGGCTTTAGTCGTGGTGAGCTTTTTCCGAACAGCCATAAGCCGCTTTTCCGCAGAAACCAATCTGTGACTCTTTAATACCCTGTGACAGGGTATTAAAGAGTCACTGCTATTTTCTCTAGTTGTTGTCCAAGCTTATACGCTATTCTAAAATCATCGTAAAAGAGGAGAAACAAGCTTTTTTTTTTCAGCGATTTAGCGCAGTATGAGTGGCTTTTCCACAAATATCTCCAATTGTTCTGTAAAACTTTTCGAAGACACTTGAGTCACCTAAAAAAAATGGCATGACGAAGGTTTTGCCTCCTCATAGAAGAAGCTTTGTTTTCATGAAATTGTTTTTTCTTTTTTCGAGGTTTTCATCTAAAGGACACTCGGAATGGTCTCTTTTCTAAACTTCGACAAATTGAACTAGCAATTCGTTAGTCCTAAATCCTGTTTTTTTTTTCTTGACTAAACCTAACATTTATAGACTTGTCGAAAAAAATGTCTCTAAATTCATCTCATTCGTACCATTTAGAATCTTACAAGCATTGCATTTCATTAATGGCTATATATTGATGTACGTGATTATGTTTGTTATTAAGGGCTCCCAAGGTCTCCGTGACGTCGTGCGATCACCTGGGACACAGTGTTAATTAGTCGGTGCAGCTGACTAAAGTGGAAGGAGTTAAACAGTGCTGTTGCGTGAAATGCGATAGTGCTTCGGCTCGGCTTTGACTTGTCCCCTTTACCAGCCTCCGTTTGTTTGTTAACCGGTAAATTTGTGTACCATAGACGCCATCTGTGATAACAGTAAAAACATCTACTGTTTGTAAAAAATGTAAAGTCTGGGATAACGTATGTGGCTTTTGTACACTGAAAAAAAATATTATTGATTCAAGAACAGTGACCATTGCGGACTGCCAATGACATAAGTCATCAGTGCAACTTTATTTTCATTCTAACAATTATGTATAAAATTAAACCAATGTCTAAAAAAATTATTAAAAAATTATATAAAGTTGTACTGATGCCTAATGTCATAGGCACTCCGCAATGGTCACTGTCATTGAATCAATGACATTTTTTTTTTGCAGTGTATTAAATCCTAAAGTATCTTTGAGATATATGGAATATAATAGTACTGGCAAGCAGGAAAATAGCTGTGGTTGTAAAGTACATCGATATGTTAGGTGTGCGCGGGAGGGTAGGAAGCAAATGGAAACATAGTGATCTCGTTGAATTTGGAATGTGTAGAACAAGCCAGTCTGCTGCATCATTCCCCATAGATAGGAACAACGCGAGAAAGATTCCACACAACACCGAAAATCGATCTGTTATACGTGAATGGGTGAGTCCTAAATAATTCACTGTATCTGATATTGACTGATGCAGAGGTGACGATTGATCTATTGACATTGTAGTGCGGCTCGCATTTCATGCAATTGGAGAACATTGTCAGAGAGAGGTGTTGATTATACGCCCAAAATGACTGTAAATTAACGATGTCCAATATCTTATGATTAGCTTTTCCTGGATCACTGTGAAATCCTTCAAAATCTGATTTTTATGCGACAGGTTGACCCAAGCGGTTTGCCCAGTTACAAAACAAGGCTGCAAAATCGAACTTTGCAAATTGCTTTTTCATTTTTTCACTTTTGACGAAGCTACCTCTATGAGGAAGTATGATGATCAATTTTCATAGAGGAAGCTTTGTCAAAAGTGGAAAAATGAGGAAGCAATTTGCAAAGTTCCACTTTGCAGCCTTGTTTTACTTTTTTTCACTAGAAAATAAAATGTCCTGTAATTTGCGAGAGCTACAGTCCAACCGACATTTTTCAAAATCCCACCAAATTTTAACTGCTTGACCGATTTGCGTAAAATTAGTACTGGAATCCTGTTCTAGCGTCATACACATTTACTCACTCTATTTAAGTTTTATCCAAAAAATGTAGATCAGTTGCTTGAACCGTTCTGGAGTTATAGTATTTTTTTTTAAATTACGAAAATACAAATTCCGACAAAATCTTAACTACATTATCGATTTCGGTTAAATTTAATATTAAACATCGACACGTTTTATTGAACTTTTATGCAAAATTTTACATCAGATACTTGAACTGTTCTCGAGTTATAGCATTTTATAAAAAATTGCAAAAATGTGAATTTCTATAAAATCTGAACTAGTTTATCGATTTTGCCTAAATTTGGTATTAAACATTGACACACTCCATTTAAGTTTTACGCAAAATTTTAGATTAGTTACTTCAACCGTACTCGAGGTATAGGATTTTCAAAAAAATTCCGAACATTTCAAAATGCCGTAGAATCCGGATCGCTTTACCGATTTCATCCAAATTCAATACCAAACAACATTGAACGTATCTTCAGTTATAAAGAACTATTTAGCTAAATCGGCGAATTTTTACAAAAGTTAGAGCGACCACGCCCTGTTTTTAACAAATTAAAAACTACATAAAAACTTAATGACTATATATATTTTGTGAGAGGCGATTGAACTTTCGAAGCCCTGCACACACACACACACACACACACACACACACACACACACACACACACACACACACACACACACACACACAAACATATATACATATTTTTCTAAATCACTTTTCTCGACATGTTGGTCTAGAAAAAAAAATTTTCATGATAACAAAGCTTCCTCTATGAGGAAGCAAAAATCCTTCGGGTTTCTTTTTTCCTCGACAAGAAAAAAATAGGCCTTACAACAAAAAGAAACTTTTTTTTTTCACTGACTCGGCCGCCTCTTCATTAGCTGAGGTGTTGAGGCTATTTGATTCGAGGTTCAGGAAAGTTGGGTGCACATGCGAGAATCATTAGAGAGATGAAATCTATAAATGAAGACATTTGGAAGCTCCAAATTGTTCGGCACAGCGGATGTTCAGAGTACCTATCACGTTTATATGGCCGCCACTAATATTCCTGGTTTGTTGGGTTAAGCTGTATATGCGGCTGAGCGCCTCAAATATAGGATAAAGTACCTCTTACCAGTGCCTAAACCGCACCCACTGCATGCTTATGTATGTGCCTGATATTTGAGTTTTGGTATTCACGGAATCCAAAGTTGACCACATAGCTGCGAAGCTTACCGAGATTTCCTTTGGTACAAGGTGCAAGTATATCCAGACATTCCCTACGGACTTTGTGTTAACTGTGCTTTACCGTGGTTAACAATGTCTCAAAACTATCTCAAAAAGTCATTCCAAATATTTTTAATTTTTCCATTTTGGAAATTTTGTAGTATATTGTACAAAGAATGAAAATATTATTTACTAAAAAAATAGTGCGTCAACGAGTGATGATAAAAAAAAAAAATGTTAACATTTTTTTAATAAATCTTAACAAAAATGCACCAGCAGACTGACTGCTCAAATCGTCGTAATCATTTTGACTGAAAGCTTTTCTTCATCCTCCTCAAATCTCCCGTCCACCGGAGCCATATATATATATATACACACCGTTCTCTAAGGCGATGAAGAAGGCAATGATAATCCAATTTCGGACAATGCATATTTCATACCCTTCTCAGCTCACTTTCTGAGATATTTTTATCTTCTCTCCCTTTTTCGTCAACAACATGCGCACTTATCCTGTCTATTCAACAAGCTCAATATCGCACAACACAGCATTATACTCAGCTGCTGGATGGGTGAATCGATCTTTTCTCTCTCTCTCGCTCTCTCCTCTTCAGAACGATATCCTTTACTTGCATCTATGCAGACGCGATGCACACTCACGTAATGCATTTACTAAGGTACTTCAGGGGTTGCGCGTTTATTCGAATTACCTCAAATGGAGATTATTTTTAAAAGTGTTTTGAAATGTCTGGATTTTCTACAGATTATTTTAGATTTGTTTATCTTATAATTGACACATAAATAAATACCTTGCTCTAATATATCTTTTACGAAAACGAAGCTTCCTTTATGAGGAAGCAAATTCGGTGTAATCCAGAACCCTCAAAACGTTTATTTCTATAAAAATCTGGAAGTCGACATTTTTTTGGTTTTCCAATACACTCTCTTTTACATACTCCGTATGTGATGGAAAAGTAACAAAAATTGACTCTCATTAACAACAATCTTTATATTGAAAAAAGTTACTTACATGAACAAAAATATTGAAAAAATAATGAAATAATTCCTAATACACTTTAATCTCAAGATGAACTCGAATGCAGTCTTTAATATTATAAATCTTTTAAGTGTAGTCAAGAGGCGTATCACAAGGGAAGTATGTGATATATATTTTAATATATATATTTTTTAATGAGAGTCGGCAGTTTTTTAAATTAAATTTTTTTTTATTTTCATGCTTCTTAGAGTTTTTTTTTTGTGCATATCTTATTGGGAGGAATCCGATTGGAAAAAAAGACAAAAAAAAAATCGATTGAAACCTATAGGAGCCTATTATGTTCCAACTGGAAATTTATCCATTTGATCGTTTTCTATCAGTTTCAATCGGAACTCCTAAGCAGGGTATACAGGTGCAGAATTCAACCTGACTACGAACTATGTACCTCGTTTCTTTATTATTACCACCTTTCACAAAGTTACTTCTTTGAGAAAGTATCGACATTTCCTGCCTTCTGGAAGAAGCACTATGCAATGTTCCACTTCACCTATCTTTCGAAGTCCAACAGAAAATGTATTGACGATAATCAACACAATGGTATGATAAATTTTAAAAAAAACGATTATCATGAAGGGTGATATTTACCGGCGCAGTGGCGTGAAGCAAGGTTTTTTTTTAAACATCTAATCGGTATAATATTTTAACCATTATTCTTTCTTATGTATTAATAATATTCTTGCAAAGTAATAACATAATTTATATATAAAATAAAGTTAACAAATATTCAAAGGATTAAAGTTTAAAAAAAAACGCAATTGCACCTCATACAAATGCAGGTTGTGACTCATGGAGAGATGAGAATCTCCACAAGCACGTGAAGTGAGCTACGAACTACCGTGAGTGCCCTGAAGTGAGCTACGAAAGTAATATTTCGATATACTCAAATAGGCTATTTGTAATAATTTGAAAAAAAAACATTTATCTATGCGAGTCACAGAATCGACGTTCAAAATTTGGTTTAGTAATTTTTTACCGTTTTCGAGAACATTGGCTTCAAAGAAATCGCTCAAATCAGCTGATCGCCGTGAAACGCACAAGACCCGACTTTTTGGGGGTTTGAAATTTTGAGGTTTAAAAATAGGTTACTAATTCTAGGCGGAAGCATAAGATTAAAAAATGCAAAATAATGTATAGATGCGTTCTTGGAACTCTATAATTGAAATTCAATAGATTTATTAACTCTTTTTGGAGCAACTTCTGGGTGGCTGCGAGGCAATTACCGGAGTGGTCCAACTCCATTAATAGTGCCTCATATATGCAATCTAATACCTTCCCTACCGTAGCACAAGCTCTATGACATTTGATCTATATGACGATCTCGTATTCGTAGAATCGAGGTCGTGCATTCACGTGGGTTTACTCTTGCATAGGGGTCGTATGGATTAGATTTGCGACTGTATGGCCTCTGTAGCGGTTTGAAGCGCAAATACGGAAGATACTGTCGCAGGATTTTACGACGTTATATGCCTCTGGATCGGTGGCTGACTCTCCCTTTCTTTCTCACTCTCTCATACTCTCTCTCTCTCTCTCTCTCTCTCTCTCTCTCTCTCTCTCTCTCTCTCTCTCTCTCTCTCTCTCTCTCTCTCTCTCTCTCTCTCTCTCTCTCTCTCTCTCTCTCTCTCTCTCTCTCTCGGTCTCTGGTTTCTCAACTTATCACGAGTTCCTCTCTCTCACTTTTTCCCTCTGGTCATCCTCGTTTTTCTCTCGCTCAAATGTACATAGGAACGTATCACGAGACAATATTTCAAACGACGAGAGGGATCGAACCAGCGGTGTGTCGCGCGGCGAAAGTTAATCCCGCGTCGTTCGTAGCCCACGGGACGAGTAAGAGTAATCTCCTAATTATTCTCGGTCTGCCTTCGGAGTCGAGCTTTCGCCTCGCTCGTTCGAAAGCGAAACATCGTTTGTAGAGTGGCAAAATGCAGCGAGGGTGTATAAGTTGGCAGCCATATATAGAGGAACATCCATGGTATGTGCCCTGGCACAACGATACACCGTCGAAAACCGAAGCCACTCATCCACCAGGCATTCGTCTTTCTCTGTGGTTCAAGGCGTAACGCGCCAGAGGCTATCGGGCATTGGAATGGTTGAAGTCAGGTGAAACAAGGACGAGTCGTTATCTCGTGTACTCGAATACTCGCGCAACGTTTTCGCGCGAGGAAAATGTATTAGCGAAATCTATACGAGTTCAACAAATCCGTCTGAACAATTAGTTCACAGAAGCATTTAGTAACAGCGGTGAACATTGAAATACAAATGATTGATTAAAGATCTTTGAATAATTGCTTGATAAATATTTATAGCAGGTTTGTGAAAGACAGATATTTATCAATGTACATTTCAATCATGGCGCGTTATAGACACAATCATGTAAAGAGAGATTTAAAACAAAAAATACAAGAAACAGTGAAAATATACGGTGTGTGTGTCATTCCAAGTCAACTCACTTGGTCATCGACCTGATTCCCTGATGATGCACATGCATGTACATTAGGGTGGTCATCAGAAAAAAAATTATCCCTGGCGCCCCTTACGTTTATTTATTTCACCGAAAAAAACACCCCAGAATTTGTTCAGATTTTAAAAACTATATTTATTAGGCGCCCACAGCCTGTAAAGGCATGAACTTGAGTCAAAATGTCATATATTTGACATTAAGGAGGTCCTCGGACAAAATTATCTCTGGCATCCCTTACGCTTGTTCATTTAACTAAAAAAAGCACCTCAGAATTGTTTCAGATATATAAATTTATATTTAGGATTTACCCAAGTCCACGGAATTATAAGGGCAGGTGTCCAACGACTTTTCTAGCTATATGAAGTTATCACTGGAAAAGATCGGTAATTTTTTTTATGTGCATTTTTATGTTTAAAAAAGGTCGAAATCGAAATTTAAAAAATTAAGGGGGTCCAATTTTCTAACTCAATCAGAATAATTTAATTTAAAAAATTGGCACGCTTGATTGTTGGGAGATACAAAACTTAAATGGATACCAATTTTCAGCAAAAAATATTTAAAAACCTAGGAGTTATTCGACTTTAAAAATATCGATATCGCGAACAATCATATTATGAAAGTTGCTTTTTCGTCGCTTATTCATTGTTTAATTATGAATGTAGGATAAACTGTTAAGGGCGTAAGTTAAAATGGTGGGAGTTTCCGATAATGTTTTCTTTGGAAACTATTGAAAATTATTGGTTCTACGGAATTTCCCTACTGTTTGAATTTGACAATATTCCGCGACAGTTGGAAAAAAATAACTCGTTCTGTGTGAGACGGATCACGTCGATTACTTCCATTAAGTATAAAGAAATTTATTCGTATTTCTATCTATCTTTTTCTTGATTGGGCGCACTGGAAAAAAAATTGTTTGGAAAATGAATAACCGCCGAAAAACAACTTTCGTAATATGATTTTTCGTGATATCGATATTTCTATAGTCAAATAAGTTAAAGGTTTTAAAATATCTTTTGCTGAAAATTAGTATCCACTTAACTTTTGTCACTCTCAACAGTCGAGTTTGCCGGTTTTTAAATTAAACTAGCAATATTGATTATTTTGCAAGTAAATTGTATAAACTTATTTAAGAGTCGCATGTTACTGTATTGTAAATACATTTGTTATACAAAATGAAAGCTATTATACACCACAAAAGATCTGCGATTCAATTTGGCCGACATATATCGAACGCGCTGCGCACGCGATCCATATGTCCCGCAGCGCCGTCCATGACAGACGCGTGAAGTTGGCTATGCGACATACGGACCAATCATCAGGCTTATAAACTGGCTTCACGATTTCGATACATTTCGAGATATTTAGGCCATGTCTTTTTTAAGAGGGGTTTTTTTTGCCCGATTTAGAAAATTGGGCCTCTTAATTTTTTCAATTTCAATTTCGCTTGTTCGGGATCCTTTTATAAACATAAAAAAAACATTTAAAAAAAAAATTACCGATTTTTTCAGTGGTGCTTTGTATAACTAAAAGAGTCGTTGCCCCCCCCCCCCCTCCCTTAAATGGCTGTGAGCACCTTCCAAATATTTTTTTTCTAATCTGAAAAAATTCTAAATTTCTCCTGTCCTCAAAATGAAGATATTCAAGTGGTGCCAATTGGGAAAAAAAAGATTTTTTGGAGACCACCCTAATGTATATTCTCCAATTAAAACTTTGATTTTATTAGAATTTTCGTACTTTGAGCCGAGTGTTACGTCCTGACGTAACTTTATAAAAAGTAAAATTTTATCCTTTTTTTTTTGTTCCGCGGTGTGATAGCACCCATCGGAAAATCATATGACTCACCGGTATAATGAAGCTATTTCTAGGCAATAAATAAAATACCTGACGGCACACTGTTTGCAGTGAGTATCGAGGTTCAGCGGACCCTCAGCGGTCAGCAATAAACACGTGCGTGTGTGTAGCAGGATGATGCAACACATTTGTGACGACTTCCTCGATACCGCTTGCTCTAAGATAGTAGTAGCAATATAGCATGATTAGCCTGGTCGCGATTGTTATAAACAATTTCTATAGTTCGGTATCTGAATATACTCGATACCCTAACAGAAATATTTAAAACCACAAATACACTTCTTTCGTTCCCTTCCCCCAAGAAAACAGAAAGAATGGAAGTAGTAGATTGAATAGAAATTATTAAACTTAGGAAAATAGAATAAAAATGTGACGATATTATTAATTATTATCCTTTAACTAAATAATCAAAATAGGAAATTTTACTAAAACCTAATATAGTTCGAAGCCAAATTTATATACACTATTAAAAAGGAAAATTGAATATAACTTAGGAAATTAAAATATTAATTAGGATAAACAATAAATATCGTTTTAAAATAAAAATAGATACCCTGTCAGCAAATCGTCCTAGGTTACATACACATATTTGTAAAGCCAGAAACTCGGAAATGTATTGCAACATTAATGAAATTGATATTAGACTCCAATTAATCACGCATTTCCATGTCTCTTGCTGTGTATGCACCACGTGCATGAACTATAATCCCTTAGAAACAGATCATCCACGCGCGAATGACGGAAAAAGAGGTAGGAATTTTAGTATATAAGATAGCGTCCGATCCGCTAATGGATCATTAAGTAATCGACCATCAAAAAGTTAGTTGACACATAGTTGTCACTTACCCTCCGTGAAGACCAACGAATCCATCTCCGAAAAAAAAACTAAGTATTGCCTTTGACTTTTGTCTTTTCATTTGGAATTAACTATGATTGTTAATTGGTAAATTCTTATTGATCGAACTTCAAATTTTCGATTAAGATAATCGTTTTATTTTTTTTTCGGAGTGAGTCGTTGGGTTCTCCTCGGTTAATTTTTTTCGTCATTATTGTAGTCTAAATTTTAATCGGGAGACATTCTTTTTTTTGTTACATTTAATTATATTTCGTTAATAAAGAAGTATATAGAAAAGTTGAAAAATTTAAAAAATGAGAGTTCTTCAGTAATTAATTTTTACCACCAATAATCCTCACCCGAAACAAACATCGATAACTGTTCCACGAAAAAAAGTACTTTTTTTTTCTCTTTTTCTGCACGTTATAATTCATTAGATAAGTGTCATTATAATTGTCATTCCTTCGACGAATTATTATCTCAAATTATCAGTAGCATTCACAACCCTGTCCCGAGCAATTTTCCGAAAGATTAGGCTCAAAAGGAGGTTTGCGTGTTTTATATTTGTCATTCAGTTGTGTATAAGAGAAATTTATTTCTCTTCATCAACGTCTCGATAAATTTAACCGCACTAATATGTGTAAAATCAAGGTTGAGAAATCGACCACGGTTTTGACATAACACGAGAGTAAAAGCTGTGAAAGTACTGTATGTTAAAGGATGATTCAATTACCTTGGATCGTAATTCGTAATTAGAGCTGTCCTATCGATTCTATTCGATTCGAATTACTGAATTCTAAATCCAATTGCGTGTTCGTTAAATCTCACTCATTGACAAAAGGGCACTTCAACTCCATTCTACAATCGCATACATTCCGTTGACCAACAATTCACACGATACTTTCGTGGTGTACGTCGTTACAAAAGCGCATCCCTAATTAGAGGTTCAAACTGGTTGTGGGTTACAAGCAATTTCGCACCAGTGAGTGCATGCCTTTTCCACGAATAGCTTTAATTGTCCTGCAAAACTACTTGCCGAGTGTACAGTACACATTATACGATACTATTGTGTAAATATCACACTACACGATACTAACAGCTCTTCAGGGTATGGACATTCGTACTGTGTACACTTGCGAGGTGTGTATCGCTATAAGTGTGTTGCCAGAAATTCTCGTAACTATTGTTTCGACCCGCAGACATGAAATTGGCATAAATGCTTCGACACACTGGTATGAATATGAATTAAGTTCAGCCATTATTGTATCTTTTGTATGCAGCACATTGGATAATCAATTTTCAACACCAGCCAATCTTTGAATACATTTAGAGTCTCTGGGAATAGGGTATCCCAAACCTTCTAGAGTGAATGGTGACATCATTTCGCGGTCAGTTTAGTTATGCTACCATTTGTAATTATGTCTGTTACGTCTGCATAAACGCTTGACACTCATTGATATGAATATACAGTTTCGCTATTCGATCCAATTAATCCTCTAAGCTGTGGGAACGCGCATTAATTATCGTGGGTTAATATTATCTCGCTGGCCTAAACGTATTTCAATTGCTGTTACCAATTGCTCGATAAATATTTATAGTAGGTTTATGAAAAACTAATATTTATCAATGTACATTCAATGCATGCCACGTTATAGACACAATCACGCAAAGAGAGTGTTTTTAAAAAAAATACAAGAAACAATGAAAATATACTGCGTGTGGCATTTATTGATTGCTAAATGTCAGTGTCCAACAATGGTAACTGATATCTCTGTGAACAGCTGACGCGGCCGGTAGGTATTTAAATATAAAAAAGACTGCGCGATGAAAAGTAATATAAATACGGTGACATTAAAATCCTAGGTTGGAAAAATAGCGGTTGTATAAAAATAATGTCTGTCCCATTTCGCGGTTCCTTCTCTACCGCGCCACTATAGCTGAGTATTAAGAGTAACTATAAAAAGGTTGAAACAAATTGTGACGGGGAATAGACGCTTGCGCACGACCAGAATCTTTTTTTTTTTTTTTTTCTTTCTTTTTTTACTATCAGCTCCCAGGTGGTTTCCACGAGCAGACGTGGCAGTGAAAATTTATGAGTCCGGGCGTTGAAATAATGTATAGAGAGCGGGTTCGAAGGTGGTTGTTTCGCCCATCGAGCCAAGAAACTAGCTTTATAGGTATTTCATCACATATAAGACTGCTGACGTGGCATCGATCGCACACCGATTGACTCACCTCATTTTGTTTCTCGCTCTACTTTCTATATGCTCCACTTTTATTTTTCTCACCTGCTTGAAGGATTTTAGTACGTTTTTTCCGGGAGAACTCGTCCCAGGGTAACTTGGATAGGGAAAAGAACACTAGAACAATACTTTAGTATCATTCTGGTTGCTTCAGTTACGTGTTAAAAGTCGACCAATACTTTTATTCGATCGCTGACACCAGCGATGATATTCAAAGTCTGCATATACGAATTGGATAAAGCAGTCATAAAGATTTCACACGCAAACAGTAGCGAATAACGGAAATTGCATTAAAGCAAGAAGAAAAACACTAGCTTAAGAAAAGTCATCTATTTGAATTATGCTCGTGAATGTCCAAACAACGAAAATACAGAAAATCGGATAATTTAAAAAGTTTGATTGTCTCGGAAAGATGAAGTTTCACAGAGCGAGAGAGGAAGTTGAAGTTAAAGCTGAAGTCATAAGGAGGCGTCATAAGAATATAAGGAGGCTATATAATATTTTTCTTCTCGCTTCAATTACACGGACATGGAGAGTCTGTTTGAATTTCATATTTGTGCTCTAAGTTGCTTTTCAAGAATACGCTTTTATGGGACTTTCAGTTGAATAAAAATAAAAATGAAAAACTCGGCTGGAAGTAATTTCAATGGACGCGAAAAGGTTTCTTTTGTGCGACCTTGTGCATGGTATTTAACGTTGTCTACTTGTTTTCTCTGAAATGTCGACATCTGGTTGCGGTTCAGTGATTCGTTCCACCGGCGAGAAAAGGGAGAAACACACATTTACATAATTTACCCTAAGATGTTATGTATATTGCTGCTGTAAAGCTTACTGTGAATATAGACGTTGGGAGCAGACGAAAATAATGGATCACTTACAGAAGAGGTAATCGGTTTGAAAAAAAATACTCGCACATACAAATCTTTTACAAAAAAAAAAGCTTGCAAAGTAGAACCTTGCAAATTGTTTCCTCATTATTTTACATTTTTTTTAAATGTTTACATGTTTGAAAAGTAAAATTTTGCAAATTGTTCTCCACAAAGCTTCCACTATGAGGAAGTATGTTTATCTACTTTGGCTTCCTTATAGAGGAAGCTTTGCAGAGAAAACTATTTGCAAAGTTCTACTTTTCATACACGTAAACATTTTAAAAACTTTGCAGGCTTGGTTGCGAATGAAAAAATTGGTCTACTATAAAAACCGCATTCACAAGCTTTTTGAAATTTTTAAATCGTCATGAAATTTTAACCTCTCAACCGATTTTCTTCAATTTTATACTCAAACCTTACTTCACGGTGCTCAATACGTGAAATAAATTTGAAATCGGTATCTTTTAATTTGTGCAAGCTAGTGTGCAAACGAAATTTTTCAAAAAATAAAAAATGTTATAAAATTCGAACTACTCGACCGATTTGTGCCAAATTTGAATTAAAGCCTTGATTTATCATAGTCTAGAAGTAAAATAAATTTAAGCCCAATATCTCGCAATTTGCGCGAGTGAATGCTCGAACGACATTTTTCAAAAGTTAAAAAGCGTTATATTTATACGCAGACCTAGTTCTAGGACAATCCACATGTATGCCAAATTTCATTGAAATCTCCCTAAAAAAGTCGAAATTTCTTTTTTGCCACAACAATATTTTGCTTTTCTTTGTAAATAAAATCGAAACTTATCAACATAGCGACCATTCCTTAAAATAAATTCATCTTCGATACTCAATAATTGTGAAATCACGTGGTAAATTGCAGCCGGTCATCCCAGAATTTAGAAAAGTAGAAGTGTTTACGGACATTTAAAAAAAAATTAAAAATGCAATAAAATTTCAAGTACTCTATCGATTCTCGCCAAACTTGGCACCAATCATGGTTCACTGTAAGTTCGTTCGTGTTCAAAATTTCAGCCTGGTATATCGCCATTTACAAAAGTTATAGCGCGAAAACGATTTTTTCATCATTTTCAAATAGCTGTAAAATTTGAATTAATAGTTAACTAATAATAATAATAATGGCTAATTTGCACGCACGCACACGCACACGCACAGACATACAGACATACAGACATTTTGTACAAATCGCTTTTCCCGACGTTTTGGACCATTCGGAGCATGCTGACATGAAAGTCACGAGAAAAAAAAATTTCACAGAAATAAAGTTTCCTCTTTATGAGAAAGCAAAAATTGAATAGCATCTTGAAGCAACATGGATTTGTCGTAACCGGGACTATAAAACCTATGAAATAAGGCGCACGCTCACCTCAATATCGTAACATAGTCTGGTATCGATCTCTGAGACACGAGAATTCCCTTATGGGAAAGCAAGTGAGTAGGCGAAAGTGTATTTAGTACGAATCCGGAAAATTGTCCAGTTACTCACGTTCTTAGGTAGGATATAACGCCTCACGACTCAGCAGAAATGTTCAATTACTGGGTGATTCATGTGACAGCACTTGGTGAATGAGTATAATGTAACGGGGCAAAGAGAGATCTGCATTAGACGACCCTTCGTCGGTAATTGGAAGATTTGGAATCCTCATTCGGAATACACGGGGGAGAGCTTGTAAAAGTAGCCAGAAGGATTTCGGAATTCCTGGATGCGTGGCTCTCGCAAATTGACAGATTCGATTGCTCTAACAAATAGAGCTTATTCCGTTGTCCACTGGACTCTGTTTCTATCCATTCGTTCGTAATCTTCCTGGCCGAAAACAGTATCAGTAAAAAATCGCCTCTGCTTTTTGAAGAGGTGGGAAAAAAAATAAATAAAGAAATTCTCATTCATGGCGAAAAACGTAGAAGAAGAGTAGAAAAAAAAATCAGCATTTCTCCGAAATATCTTGTGTGCTATATGGGCCTCTGCCCAAATTGGATCGCTTCTATGGTTCTGTTATCGGAATTCTGTACGCCCTCACATTTTCTTAGGTCCTCAACGAGTTCACTATGGAGTGACTCTGGAGTGCAGCTCTGCGTAGCGAATGGATACGACTATGCTGTAGTAGTATATAGAGTTGATCACCGTCTGGATCTCCTTTTGCGTCGGGGAAACCCCGATGGACTTGGTCCATCGTAAAGACGCCGATATCATAAGACCTCTCGTGAATTGGCGAATTTAGTTTCCCTTCATTCGTTGTAATCATCGTAATACCACTGATAATCCCTTTGACGTGTATAGAGTACGGAAATAATGAGACTTTTTTCCTTTGATGGATTTGATCGTTAAAACGTCGAGATAGCAAAAAAAAAAATATATCGTATATATTAAGCCATTTTTATTTGCTACTGTCACCAAGCTGTCAACATGGATCAATGATAAAACCCGAGAACAGGTGTCGCGGTTTTTTTAGGCACGTTGGCGATTTTTTAACTAAATCGGCTAATCCTAAGGATTCCGTAAAATTTTACAGCTAAATAAAAATGAAACTCTGTTAAAGATGAAATAAGCTTTACAAGCTTTTAAAGGTCACTGTTATCAGGTCGAGAAAATGATTTTTAACACTTCATTAATGTGCTAATATAAACCTACTTTTTTATGGTGAACATTTTTATAGTTAGTAGTATAGTTAGTAGATTTTAAAAGTAGATCCCTACTTTACCAATTGCATGAAAACTTTTAAAAAATCTTTCGATATTCCTTTTTTACCGACCGATGAAGCAGAGCGCGACATTTACCGACCTGCGTCGATATCTTAGGGATCTGTCTTACCGATGACGTATTATGTAAACATTATGTACGTCATATCTCTGCTATTTTGAATATTCGCGGCCAAAGACCATCAGTTCTCACTTTGGCCGCGAGATGTCGAAACTTTCTTCCAGCTCTCTCACAAGCGACAAGGTCTTTATATAAAGCGAGCGAAAAACGGTTTCTGTACCATCGACGCCTGCTTTCATTGTAGAAATAAAGAGACATATTGAAAGCTCTTTGGAGTCTTCAGTCTTTTTTTTACTGATCTAGCCTTCTATCTTGGGTATTAGCTGTTGGCTCGCCTCGTCTCTCTATATCGGTTCTTCGAACTCGCTCTGAATTGGAGTCAGCAGACATACACGCTTATATCACCAATATCGAAGCGAGGTTCACGACTTCACTGAATGTGTATTCCCTTGTGTTTCACTAGACTCGAAGATAAAGAAACAAAAGAAAGCGTATCTGTCTCGACGTAGAAAGTAGCTGAAAATAACGTAGAAATGGTTTCCAAACGTTGCACAATTTCGTACATTTATGAGGTACATTATACAGGGTGTCCCATTTTAATCTTCCAGTTGACTTATCTCGAAAAGTTCGGCACAGTTCAAGTATTGAGTGTAATGAAACTTTTAGGGTTCGAAGGGGGACGTTCAGAAAAAAAAGGTCCAACATTCAAAATGGCGGAATTATAAAGTTTGTTTGTTAAAGTCCATATTTGTTAGATCAGAAGACCATTTTTGATTACTTTAGCGTTAGGACAGGCGTGCGCGCGCGCGTGGTATGATGAATTTTTTGGTAGAAAAAAAAAGTAATGGTTCCATTTTATAAAAATAAACCAGCGTCCTAACACCGTCATCTTGAATGGTGGACCAATTCTGAATTTTTATTTTAACGTTTCCCTTCGAACCCTAAAAGTTTCATCGCACTCAATACTTGATCTGGACAGTGTTTCAGAAATAAATCAACTGGCAAAAATTGTCGAAAATGGTTTTCAAACCTAACAAATATAGACTTTATCAAAAAAAAGTTCTCTGCAAAAGTTGTTAGTTTTGATATGACAAATTTTTTGATAGAAAAAAAATCATGGTTCCATTTTTAAAAAACACGTAGGCGGTCGTATCTCAACCGTCTTGAATGGTGGACCAATTTTGAATTATTTTTTAACGACCCCCTTCGTCTCCTAGAAGCTTCATTACACTCAATACTTGATCTGGACAATATTTTTAGAGACAAATCAACTTAAAGATTAAAATGGGACACCCTGCATATTTAGAAATCCTTTAGTTCAGACAAGGCCGATCCTAACTGCTTCTAAAACTCTGCATAAATACATATACCGAGTAGTACAGAAACCATTCCTTCGATTTATGAAGGTTATATGTTTAACAACTCGTCAAGCACGAAGCCGATTTTTCTTTCTTTTTTTTTTTTTTACAACAGGCAAAAATACCATACGTAGGAGACCCAAGGGACCAAAGGCTATTTAAAGTTGCAATCATTCTTGAAGCCACGTACCCTATAAACGAATTTCGTTCAGTTTGGGAAGATAAACAGGGGGGGGGGGGAGAGCGAATACCTATGTACGTTTCATATATAGATGTACCTCTTCTCGAGAGGCACTGCCACTGGGATTGGTACGCGGGTGTGTCTGCGATGCAGAGAGCGTAAGGGGGTAATCGCCTAGCCACGGCAATTTTTCTTTCGCAAATCTTGATCCTAAGATCTTGTGTGCAGTACGGATGCATTCCGTGAGTCAACATATAAGCGCACCGTTCATCTTTGCCAACGTTTTCACACCCGCGGTTCGGGCTGTTACAGAGGGACGTGCACGAAGTACGGTACACGTATTATAGTATATACGTGGTACTTTCAACGTGATATATCCTTCAAGATGGCAACTACGCACGGAAATAGTTTGCGGATTTAGACGCGGGAATATAGGGTAGAAAGTTGGAATCGCGCTAGATTCATCCGTTGAGAAAATGAACGTTTTCTGCTTATCTCAGCACAAACCAAGAGCTTTACATCGTTTGATACCGATAGACACACTTCTCGCTGACTTTTCACCGATAAAATCGTTCATTTCTATTTTATTGAATTTTTTAAAATAACGTAATAGGTTCCCGAGTAAAGGAAAACTTTACGATTATGATCAAACGGTAATGATAAATTATACCTGTGTTCGATCACATAAGTTTAAGTACGTATAAAAGCAAACAGGACGTATGAAATTGGTTTACTCAGGATTTATATGAAAGCTTCTCTCATGCTACTTTCGAATGGTTGAAAGGCAATCATTTAGAAAACGAATAGTTTTCTTCGGTTCATCATATGAATTAAGTCTTTTTCTCTAGTTTTTATTGTAGTCTGTCATTTATTTTCAAAAAATAAATGTGCTAACTTTAAAGAAATAACAAACATACTTGTTACTTTGAGAATTTTTTTTTGTTGAATTGGCAGTGAAAAAAAAAAAAAAAAATGGTTGATTTGTGGTGGGAAAAAGGTTCAAATTTCAGTTTCGTTTTTATACTGTCCGTAGGAAATCGCACACGGTCGTTTAGCTCTTGCGTGGCCGATATTAACCGTTTCCACTGGAAGTGATGAATTACTTCTCTGGTAGAGAAAGTGATGAACGAGCCTGCGACTTTTTTTAACCATTCGGCATCACCCCGATATTACCTATAGCAGCCGCGTTCGAGTTGCGGAAGTTACCTCAAATAAGGCTTTCACGGCGAAAGAGGTGCGAGAGGGGACCAGTAATATTTATCGCTGAACTTTTCGCAGTCTGAAATATCACGTAGTTTTCAAAAAAAAGTTTTTAACCATTTATGCTCTCGTTAATAAGCCGGAGGTTTAATTGACCGGTGAACTGAGTGGCCAATTAATTAGGAATATTTGTTTTCGTCTCGGAATTGCTCTTGAAATTCACTGCTCTTCGAAATAATCTTTTTAATAAAAAAAAACTTATTGTAAATTGTTTCTAAAGGGAGCCGAGTTAGCCGAAAATGATGGCTTTAAGAAATAAAGTTGGCATTAAATTTCATTTTTCACAAAGCTTCCTCTATGAGGAAACTTAATTAATTAAGTAACAGTGTACGAAGTTTTAGTTTGCATCATTTTTAAAAAGGAACTTTGACATTTGACATTTTGCTTCATCATAGAGGAAGCTATGTTTGTTTTTTTTCGAGATTTTCATGTCAGTATACTCAGAATGGTCCAAAACGTCGAGAAAAGTGATTTAGAAAAAATGTCCGTATGAGGCAATCCACCCCGTTTCGACCTGGATTTGACCTCGACCTCTCCGATTTGGCTCATCATTTTTTGTAGGCTTAGTTGGACCCTCAACAATACAATTTCTTTTTTATTGCAATTTTATTTTTTATATATTTTTAAAGTGACATATCGAATGACATAATTTAAAAATCGGAAAAAATTCTGAAAAATACTTTGTTCAATAACAAAATTATCTAGCTTGTAGCAAAAGTGGGGAATATTTTTCTTGTTAAGTTTTGAAACTTTTTTTTATGAAAAAAAAATATTGAAAAATAGAAAAAATAATTAATTTACTACAGGCGATTGGTCAAATGTTTATTTATGTAAAACCGGATTTTTCAGATTTTTCCGAACTTTGCAAATTTTTTTAAAATATTTTTTTAAAGTGACATTGTCGAATGGCATAATTTAAAAAATCTGCAAAAATTCTGAAAAATACTCTATTGAATATCAAATGTTTTTAGTTTATTGCTAAAAAATAAAAAATTGCAGAATACACATCACAGACGGTCACAATTCAAATACACAGAGAATAATAAAAATGTAATAAAGAATGAAAAGGACCTAGACCAAGGTCGAAACGTACAGGAAAGAATGAAGTAATAATTCATCTACATTACATGGCCGCCAGTAACAGACAGCC
Source organism: Perithous albicinctus (assembly GCA_964016905.1). NCBI lineage: Eukaryota > Metazoa > Arthropoda > Insecta > Hymenoptera > Ichneumonidae > Perithous > Perithous albicinctus. Next base: position 8,319,817 of record OZ024702.1, on the reverse strand, counting down.
CAATTACGTAATTGTTTACATCCGGCCACAGCAATCAATAACCAATGTTTAAATAGAGTGAGTCAATGTGTATGACACTAGAACAGGGTTCCAGTACAAATTTGACGCTTCACGTTCAAGCGGTTAAAATTTGGTGGCATTTTGAAAAATATCGGTCGGTCAGTAGCTTTCGTAAATTGCGGGATATTTTATTTTCTAGTGAAAAAGAAATAAAACAAGGTTGCAAAATCGAACTTTGCAAATTGCTTCCTCATTTTTCCGCTTTTGACGAAGCTTCCTCTATGAGGAAGCCAAAATTGTTCATCATATTTCCTCATAGAGGTACCTTCGTCAAAGGTGGAAAAATGAGGAAGCAATTTGCAAAGTTCGACTTTGCAGCCTTTTTTTTTTAATTCACGAGCCTGATCAAGTATGAATTACTGAATCAATATCTTCTCAGGAATATGCCTTCAATCTGATTTTGACAAATGAAGCGGTGATCTCATCCGTATTTTATATTTTTAATATCTGTGTTACTTTTGTGTCATCTATCTGCTCGTGATGCAATTATAATATTTATATATCGTTATCGCGGTTGTGAAGGTGAAGTTTTCATGAATAGAAGAGATGCTTGTTACGAGTTTGCCAGGTTGTGTTACACGACAACGGGATATGATGAATTGGTCACTCGACGAGTGTCAAGAGAAAGAAAAAGAGTGCATTTTTGTTGTATCACTACAGGTGTACACAACCACGAGATCGTTCCGCGTGTAACGCAGGACAAACTCTATTTATTCAATGACTTTTATCACTCGATTTCGTATATGTGTCAAATTGGTTTCTATGACCATGTGCCTCTCGCTAATATTCTCACAGATGTAATCACACACCGAGAAAAATGTTTAATAATCATGCAGTTAAAGTTACTAAAATAAAGTACTGATGTGTGCATGAGTAATAATTGTGTTCACTCAAATTAATGGAAAAATGACTTGTGCAAATTTACCTGTATGAATCGCTGTTCAAAATTGGAAATTTATGCTAATGACTGTGCTTACTGTATCTCCCAGTAAATATTACTCAAATTCCAATTAAATTTACATTTTATACAGTGAAAAATAGCGACAGTTTCATGTATTTCCTCTTTAAAAATTCCATGGAATATCTTTTTTTTTTTTCACATATTCGAAAATAGTAATTCCCGTGTACGCGTCAAGAGACAGACGCACCATTGATGAAAATTCCTGTGTATAACGTACTTGTAAATTGGTTGAATTGACACTTTTATTTTTTTCTCCCTACGCAGAGGAAAAACAGAGTAGCACCGACCAATGTTTATTACCAACAATTCCAATTTTAACCTATCTAAATGGCATATTTTGCTTATAAAACGATTAGTCGAATATGTTTAATTACTTACTATGACAAAAGTTTCGCTTCCCAACTACTGATTGTAACCGCTAATTCAATTTATTAAAGCGATTTGCCTTTTCTCAGTGGTATATAATATTCATCACAAGCTCTACCAGTTAGAGAATCTTGATACTTTTTTGCTCGCTCTCTCTCTCTGTTTTCTCGTGGCAAGCGCGTCGAGCCAGTAAAAAAAGGTTTACAGCATGCGAGCAATATGTTTCTCCCGTGGGAAGAGCCACAGTAAGAGCACGAGGAAAATGCGCATGAAAAATGAAAAAGAACTCTCGGTGTACATTGCGCGAATTTACATATTCCCGGAGCGTGGTATATAAATGTATATTATGAAGATACATATGTCGTCCGGGTACCTTGAGTCTCGTCGAGTTGTTGGCAGAAAACATCGGAAACCATTGGTCCAAGCTGGCGACAAAACGAGTGAACGCGTCTACGCGACGAAAAATATTGTCCCGAGCACACGGAAAGAAACCAGTCAGCAAGACAGTAAAAAAAAAAAAATTACTTTGTAACAACAGAGTGCTACTTTTTGTAAAAATAATTTCATTTTATTGTCTGTCCTCTGACATGAAAACAATGCTTCCTCTTTGAGCAAGCAGAAAATTACTTTTGTCTGGCTTGAATGAAAAACTTTGGTTCGCCATAATTAATTTTGTAATTTGAGATTTGAAAAAAAAAAAAAAAAAAAAATACTTGGATTAGGGACACAACGATTCACAGTAGAGACAACACGAATTCATTATAGAGGCTCGTTGGTCATGTCACGGCGTTACAGCTTTTGTGTGTCATAGAGAGAATCCTTTATATTCAAATTCAGTGAATTTTGCATTCGCTGTTAAGCTTTATGCCGGGATATTAAGCGACGGATCATCTGCACGCCGACTCATTCACGAGCTATGGAGCATTGAGCAATGCCCCTCTTTCAATGTATAATCTCTATATACCGATTGATTAAAACACATACGTCGATGCGCTCATGCGTCTCGCATATGACGTACATCGTGCTTACAAATGCACACATGCTAATTAATCGATCGCCTATTAAAGAGAGGTAGCTTCGTAATAAATACCCTGTATTTACAAATTGCCTGTCCATTTTAGAATATTATACAGTTATTAGTAAAAGTAAATTATATAATTTTCCACCAAAATTAATATATTAAAATGTGCGTGTTGGTCGTAAAGATTTAATTAAACGCCGAAGGATAAGAGAGAGCTTAATTAGACCTTCAAGAAGAATCGATTACCGAATCCGTGGAATAATTTATAAACTCATTTATATTAAATCCCATATTCGTAAATAGAATGGAGATATCCAATATAGTCGATCAAAGCATTTTCAACGAAATTGTTTCATCGCTCATGTACTTTGCAATATCGAGGATATAGATTAAATTCCTCTATTAAGCATAAATTTACATACATATATATACACCGTGAAGAGTACTTTCGGAAATGCGTATATTTGTATAGAAATCATTTATGTATAAGCTGGCACATACTATATGGGGCAAAACACGTCAAATCGGCCAACCACATTTTTCATGTCAACAAAACGTCCTCACATTTCTTGAGGATGTTGGTCTAGTTGAAGAAAAAACTTAGGAATTTTTTCAGATTTTTTAATTGCATATTCCAGCCATTGAAAACCGCTGAAAATAATCATTGTTTATTTTTTAACGCCAATACTACGGATCGCAAAAAAAAATCATAACGACATCAAATTTTGGATTTTCAGCGTACTTTCTAACAACATTTTTTGGAAAATTCTCCGATTTCATTTTATCCTATTTTTCAATCAAATAAAGTTGCCACTTTTTTCCCCTCCGAAACGGCATTTCCGATTTAGTTGAAATTTTCACATTTTGTTCGTTAAAATGCCTAGAATTTTAGAAAAATTTGGCGAGATGGGCGGAAATTTCGCTCCAGAGTTACAGCTCTTCGAACGATCAAACATCGCGGTAATCTAATACAAAAAACAACAATTACATAATAAAAAAATGTAATGCTTCAGAATATTTTCCATAGACATTCTCAGCCCTCCTGAACACAGAGAGCAATACATTAGATTATCACGATGTTCCATCGTTCGAAAAGCTGTAACTCTGGGATCTTAAAAAAAATTGTCGTCCATCTCGACAATTTTTTTTAAGATTCTAGATATTTCAAAGAACAAAATGTGAAAAATTCAAAAAAAGTGGCAATTTTTTTGTGTGAGCCGTAGTATTGGTGTTAAAGGATAAACAATGATTATTATCAGAAATTTTTAATAGCTGGAATATGCAATAATAAATCTGAATAAATTCCTACGTTTTTTTTTTCAAACAGACCATCATCCTGAATTAATTTGAGGACGTTTTGTTGACATGAAAAATTGGGGTTGCCGATTTGATGTGTTTTGCCTCTTATATTATTAATATACGACGTAATATTAATTATTGGTATACTAACGTTACTTTAATATTGCTTTAGAGACAAAGATAAGGTTGTTTTGATCAATAAACAACTTGTAATCTATATCAAGTTTAATCTTTTTTTTTATTGCGAAAGAACATTTTCCCCCCATTAATTGAGAGGAATTAAAACGGAATTTGATAGTTCCCTCGTATAAATAGAGAATCCTTGTTGATTTAAACTGAAATTTTCGCAATGAAATGAATGTGATAAAATGCATTTTATTTTATATTATTTTTATTTCCAATTATATTTAATAGTACTATTAAAAAATAAAAATAATTTAGTAAACGGAATTCGATCAATAATTTAGTAATTGAGCAAACAAAATTCGGTTTGCAGTTACGTAAGCAATATAACTTGCAAATAATGTATATCCGCTGATACTCAGAATTCAATCACCCAAAATAATTTGGCGTCGAATTTCGTAAGATAATTGGCGGATTTACCCATAAAAGCTTTCACTATACAAGTATATTAATTTTTCGAATACCTGAACAGCTTCACTCACATAATACAGACAAGTCAATGAAAGTAAATGTTAAAGTTGGACGCTTATTATACTTGCCCTGCAGGTACGGTACGAGCTTGCACATTATCTCCCCGAACACGAAATCGCGTAGTATCGTGCCGACGAGCGTGAAAGGCATGCATAGAACGCCAAGCATGAGATCCGAAACGGCGAGATTCAGCAGAAACACATTCGTGATTGTTCTCATTCGCTGATGTTGCACCAAAGTCAGTATCACGAGGGAATTCCCGACAACGGCCAGCATAAATATGATCGTGTAAAGTGGAATTTGCACTCTGCCTGTTTCCCACCAAAAGTTCCTGCTTCCAATAATCGTTGAGTTCACATCCGACGCTCCCAACAATCCGGCGACACTTATGTTTGTCATGGTGTCCCCGTGAGTCTCTCATTTATTCGTCGCTTAACAAAATCTTCTATTATCTGTAACTTCCGAATTGTTGCCAATTTTCTCGGAATATACGTCGAACATTTTGGGACTTAATCTCAAGTAATTATCTTCACGAAAAGCTGCTGCCTTTCTTTGTAATTTCGTCCTCCATCTATTCATGAGAATTCGAGAGTCGTTCCCGCGGTCGTAAACCAATCACACCACCCTTTCCGAATCAAAAAACTTCGTTAGCTCGATGCAATTATTTTCGGTTTTGATTCAGGAAATGCCTGGAATTCCTGACTAGTCAGTCTATTGTACTTGTTTTCCATTTACAAGATATTCATATTTCCATCAAACATTTCGCGCAGGACTCGATTAAAGAAACCTCTATTCCAAGTTATTGACATTTTTGCGAAATTACTTCGTCTATGAAAGACGTTCGCAATTCATGTATGTAACAGTTCGCTATCCATCAAATGTTGAGTGTTAATAGAAAAAAAAAAAAAAAACAAAATTCAATTTCTTCTGTTCACGTCCTTGTTCCTTCCATCCTTCCTCCGGTAGAGATGCTCGTTGGTTACGGTGAGTGCTGGTAAAACAATTTGTGAAATCGAGCGTGACATCACGAGAGAAGGACGTGCGGAGACGCGACACAACAAACTACCGAAAAACTTTGCCAAAGTGTATATCGCTGTAGTGTGTGTCACGTTCGTTTTCTTTGTCGTATCCTTGCTTGGGGTATAACCCAAGAGTAGAAGAAGAAGTACGACCCCTTTACGAGTTTCGGCAAGCGGCAGGGACTCGGAGTTAAGAGGAGGTGAAGCATGTATGTGGGTGTGTGTGAGAGGGACAGAGGGAGAGAGTGAGAGAGATGGAACTAATGGCTTTCGAGGTAAAGTAAAAGAGAAACACTGGGAATATGCTTCAGCTCATCGTAAGCCAGGGAATACCTTCACGGGAAAAGAGCGAACGGTGGAGAAAGATCGCGATGGGCTGCACTCGTGGTGAGCTCAAACTCGGCCAAACTTTTCGCACGTCCACCCCTTATAAATTGCGTCATCAAAGTCCCCCGGTGCTTGGCTCAACAAACAGCATACTTCTTTTTATTGTCACACAGTGAAACGATATCGTTTCAATTTTTGTTCATCAGCTACTAATGAGTTTCGTGATCATTCGATAATCAAAATCCGTATCATTTTTCGACTTATTTCATTTTATTTCAAATACCAATTTATCTTAAATTCAACTGATCGTCGTCGCCAATTCACCCCCTCCCCCCTCTCAGTTTCTTTTCATCAGCAAACAAATATTTCGATTTTTCCTCCCTTAACGTCATTCCAACTGAGCACCAGAACATTTCAGAGGTAATGGCTAATTGAATTCACCGATGAGGTAAGGATCGAGTTATATATGTGAGGCAAACTTTCCTTTTGGTAGGTGGTGCCTGTAGGAAGTGATGTACTTAGGGAAGACCGACACAGCTACTCTCCTATTCGGCTTTTACTCCCATATAGAAACACTAAACTTCTTAGTCCCACTGGATTAGACAGTTTAAGCGGAATATGTTCTTTGCTTTAGGATTAAGCTTTCATGATTTTGTATCAACCATTAGTCGACGTGAGTTCAGACTCGCTGACGCATGTTAAATGTTCACAAACACGATAAGCACTTTCGCGCTAATAAAATGTGCCACCAATCGTTGTTTTGGTGAATCTGAAGCTTCGGTGCCTAAACATCCAATCGCTATTCGGTGCGGCATTAACTATCACGCAGGCGTCACGTCGAGTTGAATAAGTTCTGTCACACATCTGGTGGTGAATGATAAAATTTCATTCACCAAATGCCAGAGTCTTCTCTCTCATCTCTTATTCAGGCGTGTCTGGGCACTTCATCCCTGTCGTGCTGTTCCCCTTTATAACTGTGCTGTATATACAGTCGTTTCACTCTGGTCGATTTTCAATACTCCGTGACGGTCGTGGTTGAAGGATTGAACGGAGAGATGATTTAGTGGTCGCGCGCGACGGTTTTCTTTGATTTGCACCGGCTCCTTCGTCGCCCTTTCACTTGTGCGGTCCGTTTTTCCTTATCTTTTTGCACTTATTTTCTCGTCGGACTTTTGGATTAACTTTCGTTTTGTCGCGGGAACTTTACGAACTGGTAGCGGTATGTGTGCAAAGGGTTACTGCTAGTCTGGAGAACAGTCTTCTGCGTTCGCTATGCGTTCTTCACTGGTATCATCGACTTATGAGCAGCAGCCTGTTGGCGCATCGCCTCCTCTTCCACACTTGCTTGTCCCCGTGGTGCTCGACCGTTAAGCTCGCACTTCTCTCGATGCTCAGGCCGGCTTGCAAGCTCCACTGTGTCGCCGGGACAACTCCCGCTGAAAGCGCGACGCGAATAAGGGTAGTACGCTCACCCCGCACGCTCGCGCGCGCGGCCAGACGCCGGCACGTTCCCGCCCGGAGGGTTACTGTCGAGTTTCTCTCACGCTGCCATGAACCTTTATCGCATATCCCGGTGTGTGACTACAGTTTCCTTAACTTTATAGTTATCGTACAGCTCTTCCCGCCAATCCGATGGGGAATCTGAGACACAAATTTCTAATCTTGCAGGAGTAATTCAACTGCCTCTGGGAATGTATGTTACAAACGGAAAAGTCCTTGCAGTTGGTGTTATTAAGTTTTCATTGGATTATCGAATTTTAAGCAAAGTGTTGATAATCCTGACACACATTTTTAGATTTTAAGTTAAATAGTTCTTGACAAATATATATCTTTGAGGATTTTGAATTAACGAAAAGAAGAATAGAGACGTATTCAGGCTGTCTGATTTGAAATGAAAGCCATTTCAGGATCTAGGCTGGAATGGACAAAGTATCCCCATATGATGGATCGATTTCTCATATCTGTACTGTTGGCTTTGAAGGACTCGTGGTGGAATGCGTTTTTGATGGGTGCACTGAAGCTTTTAGCACGTTATATTCTATACGCTATTTTCTACGTATAGTAAATGTGCGTCGTCATTCAGTTCAAGTTTACAAGGGAAACTGGAGTCACGTCGATGTCCTCACACGCCCATAAGATTTATGCCTATGACTATGTTCATGGACATTCGCTCGTTGGTTCCATCAGCCTCGTTGCAGGCGATATTGTGTTACGGTATTATATTCCCACACTGATGCGATTATTGTCCTAGGCGTATCACGCTGGCGTTACGAGTAACGTGTCCTTGGTTCTTGTGGATACACCATATAGTTGCATTTCATGCAGACAATATGCGTGATTGGTATGTAGTTACAGGGCTTCACTATTAGTCCGTGAAAATGGCAATAGTAATGTAAATTCTGAATACGTTTAATGTTTAATCTACAACAATAATTAAATAATATTTAATCCGCTTCATTCGGGGGACGTACATTTCGGTATTTTAGGCATTTATTCATCACAGACCTCCGTCTATCGATCAACAAAAATTAACATCCAAAACTACATTAACAAAATGATTTATGCCTGTAATATAGTTTGCGATCGTAACCGTTCGCTCGTTGGCACCGTCAACCTCGTGCAGTCGTTATTGTGTTACGATATTATGTTCGCAGACTGATGCAATTATTACGCTCGGCAGTATATGCATCAGCGTTTTGAGTAACGTTCTTGATTCTTGTGGATATGCCATATAGCTACCATTTATGAAAGCGATATGCATCGATAGCACGCCCTTACGGAGGTTGATTGTTAATCGTCGAGTTTAAACAACATTGCTTCAAATTTTCTTCAAATCAGCGAATATATAGAATATTCCTAGAATCGAATCTTGCGCAACTGATATTAAATTATGGGTTCCATGGAGAGCTGAGCTCCACTGCAAGTACATAGTCGCTATTTTGAACTTCAAGTACTGTACGGTACGGTAAAGCCCTGTTCAAGTATTGTATGTGAAGTACCTGAGGCACTTCAAATATTGTACTTGAAGGACTTTTAGTAGAGTCAAGTAGAAAGTAATTTTCGTGAAAGTTCTGTACCGTCGCAGTTATGTCATCAGGGAATATTTACCTTTAGGTCAAAATTTTCTACATATATTTTCACCAGGATTCTTTCAACAACAAAAAAGAAGAGAAACCATACATTTTATCTTTTATATTAATATAAAAATATAAGCCGGCATAAAATATCAACGAAGTTATTAGTTTTTCAGAGAACTTGGCACGGAAATCAGAGATTTTCAGAGCGATCAGGTATATTTAGTTTCAGAGAAAAATCTGACCTTCTGACTCTGAAGTACGAAAATCAGAGGTACTTTCAGATATTATCAGAGCAATTTTCAGAGATTGTCAGAGAATTTTTCTGATACTTTCAGAGAAATAATTTAAAAATCGATTTCTTTTAGAAAGATTCAGGGAAAGTCCGAGTTTTCTATGAAAATCTCCCCAAGATTGGCCGACAAACATTTTTCAGAATTACTCTAAAACTTTATGATTATTTCTACACTGTTCTAATAACTATGAACTTTGCTGTTTTTCTCTGACTATTAGTTTAAATATTCACGAACATTTACCTTAAAACTCCAATTTGCGCTGATTTTCTCATATAAATCCTACAGAATTTCTGGGAAAGTCCGTGTATTCTCTGAAATTCTTTTCATGCTTCGTTGAAGAGTTTCAGAATTACTCTAAAATTCTGTGTTTTTTAAATAGACTTTTCTTAAAATCTATATAATTTATTGATTTTCTCTGGTACTTCTTTTCTGAATTCAGGAAGTTTACTATGAAAAACCTTGATTTTTATTTAATTTAAAAACCCTTTTGAAAATCCTTTCATATTCAATTGTCAACTTTTCTCTTCTCAGAAAACTCGTAAGTTTTTTGAAATTCTCTGAACTCACGTTATACGAGGAAAACAGAGATTTCCAGAAAAGAAATCGTATATACTCTGATAAAGTCTAATCTTCGTTTGAGTAAGAGATGGAGCAGATGTTGGAGAAAACTCGTAAGTTTTCTGAAATTTTCTGAACTCCCATTATCCGAGAGAAGCCGAGTTTTCCAGAAAATAACTCATACTTTCTCTGAGAAAGTCAACTCGGATTTTCTCTGAACATACTTTATTTGAAAAAATCAGAGGTTCCTAAAAAAAATCAGAAACCCTCTGAATTGTGCTGATGAATTATAACTGCTGGAGATTGGCGGAGAAAAATGTAGAGATTTTCAGTAAATATCAGAGAAAATTGTATGAAAATCTCTGAAAATCACTGAAACGGTCTGGTTAAAGATTTTCAGACAAATTGCCAGAGAAATATTTTCACCAGGGAAGCATCGCTGACACCCCAAAACGCCAAGAATTATCAGATAAAAACTTTGAAAGAATTGTCCTCCTGAAATGTTTTTTCAAAAGCGGCCATAAAGTGGATTAATCAATAAAAATATCAATGTTATTCTTGCGCTACAATTTGTTACATACTTACAGGAATAAGTAAAAAATCAAGATACATAAAGTTTCATTAATATTAAATCTTCCTTTGGTGTTCAACAAAGATTTTAAATGATTTAATTATTTAGTACTTCAAGTACTTTAAATACTCCCAGTACCGAGTACTTCAAGTACGCGATACTTCAAGTAACGAGTACTTCAAATACGTGGAACTTCAAGTACCAGGTACTTCCAGTATTTGTATTTGGAGTACGTTACCCAGGTCTGGTATGCGCTTCATTAAGGGTTAGGCGGCTAGAGCAGGCGATGACTGAGGGTTGTAGCTACGTGGTGGTATGTGCACCGTTCGAGTCCGCGCGACTAAAGTAAACATCCCTCGATATACATTTGACAGCAGTAGGCGAATAACAGAATTCTTAAAGTACGCATGTTTTACATGGATTTGAGTATAACGTACAGAAGCAATATTACTTTAGCAATGCTTTATATTAATTTTACTTTAGCTAGAGGTAGTGGGTTACGTGCGGACGTAACAAAACTAATTTAAAGAAATGTAATTTTCAAAACTTGATCTTGAATAAATAAAGATGTCTTGTGATATTTTGTCGCTGTGATAATTAGCCATCATGATATTTCTACTGTTATATTATGTCGCGTCATTCAAACAATGATACTTAATTTAAATAATGATAAAGTAATACATTTTGATAGAGACTATGGAACGGATAAAAATTAGTTGTGTATCTTCGAAGAATAAAATATAGTTTTAGTATTGACGTTGAAAATAAAAGACCAATGCCTTTTGGCACCTTACCTGAAATATCAAAATCAGTTTTATTTTCTTTTTTCATGTTTCAGGTAAAGTCTCAGAAAGAGTTACATCCTTGTTGCTTAAGGTGGACTGCCTGCGACACATACTAGTCAATTGGCACTCTATCACGTAAATTCGGTAAATGGAATATTTTGATACATCTATCAATTAATCACAGTGAGAATAAAAACGTAATTGTGGATACTTTGTAAACCTAAAAAACATAAATTATATCTATTAAAGTATCTAATTTGAGGGCCTTTGACATTTGGTAATGTGTCTATTCTAGAAGTATTAAACAATCGAGTACGGCCGGCGGTTTATAACGTTTGATATATATGTCGCCAGTTTGCAATCGTTAGGCGGTCAGGGCGAAATTCGGTTGTTTAAAAGGAAAATTTCTTACCCAAAACAAAAAAATGGAGGTTATTTTGCCGGCTGATGAGTCGGTGAATTGAACACACTGGCCCAAGACACATCCGGTTATCCATAACTTCCGGATGGCGAAGATGTGTTTAATGTTAGATTTACGCGAAATTAGTTCGATAATGTCCCTTTTTGATATCTCATACATAGCACATTTCATATTGTATAAAAATTCAATTTATACACGTTAATTTTCGTTCCGAAGTGCGAATTTCTTTAATTTAACCATAAGAGCCCGTGCATAAGACATCTTTTTTAATGTTTACTTTCACGGCGATTTAGTCGACAGCCCAGCTTGAAAGTTTACATTCGCATTTAGAAGGGTTTCAACTATGATATAAAAAAAATGTGAACCCTCAAAGTTCACAAAGGCTGATGCGCAAGGACTACCTTAATGCACAAGAACATTAAATTTTGTCCCGTCCACTGTGGTTGGTATACTAACATTAAAAACAGCAGACTGTGGAGGGTCTGGGAAGGTATAGGACAAAAACAAATGTCCAACGATAACTCGAGAATTTTGATACTGTACCACAAGCAGTCGCACGTATGACCATCGACGCCCGTGTATTCTAGGCACGTTTGCACTATCACTTATACATGGCGGATTCGAGAAATCCCCCCAATAGCGTGCTAGAGACCATCTTGGCCTCTCTCTGGAATCGCGTATAACGCGAATGCATCTGTTGGTATCGAAGCGTGTGTAGTTAGAATAATTTTGGGATGCACGATTTAAACGTGTTGGATTCGAACATCATAGAGCAGAAATAATTCATAACCAAATATACACGTTTCTCAATATGTACCACGTATTCTGGACTGGTAAGCAAATATATACGCATAATCGCGGTACCAGAGATGAGAAGGTGGTACCGTTGATTCGATCGTAGGAGTTTGCATCTGCGTCATTCACTATTAATGCCCGGTCGATAGACGGATAATCTATTTTGGTCCCAAATGGAACAAACGAAAAAAAAAAACGAAGGATTTCAAAGATGCAGAGTCACTTAACAGCTTGAATTTGTTATTCCAATCATAAGACATCGCGTTAAAATTTTCTAAAATTGGCAACGTACGAGCGCTGGCATTTAGGAGACGTGACAGTGAAGATTAAAACTATGATAAACTGAAAGATAAGACCGTTGATTTTGAATCGAGTTCACGACAAAATCTGTACTTTATCAACTGGAAATCTATGCATTTTATGGTTGACTAGCCTCCTCCAGTATTCCCATTCGTATGTTTGCAAGTACTAAGTTCTACCGTTTGGTAACGATTGAACACAAGTTGTGAAAGTAATGGAGAAGGCGTTAGGGGAGGCAAGAACGCGATGCGGGAGAAATCTCTCGTCTAACGTCGTCGTCAATCCCACTTTATCGGCTAGTCCGTATCTGCCGAACGAATTCTATCCATAAACGTTGCACACACCCTGGGATGTCGGCTCGTATATACGTTATATAGGTGCACTTTGTTAAGCTTCACATGCGCACGTGACTACTCCACTTGAGTTGTTCCAAGGAGCACACGGGAATCCACCGAAGAAAGAGGAGAGATTCCTTCTCTCCACCGCTGTAAGCGCAGTCTATATACCTTTTGCTACTGCCACTGGTAGAGTGCACAGTGTTGGCCTTCAAGACCATACCTCGAGAAATTTCACCTACATCGTTTTATACGTGACCAACCCACAGAAAATACGGAGACCGATTTTGAGCTCGCATCTTTTCGCAGCAGCTTTCTTCGCCAAGCAACGTTTAGACTGGAGCGCGATCAGACTGTATACCTCATTTTCAACGGAAGCTTCTACCTCGTCTATAACGTTTTCCAGGGTTCCACTTTGAAAGTAAACTCCTGGCTCCTCACACCTGTTTCAATAAGTGGCACAATGCATTCTAGCTGCCCGCCAATGCATACCTCATTAATTCGCGTATATGCGCGCCTTAGTAAATCTGAGTACATAGCTCTGCAGTCTCTCTCTCTCTCTCGAGAAACTTTGCATTTCAATCACCCAACATTCATAAGGAACCAATATTAGTTCTTGGGATCGTAATGACAGAGGGAGAGAGAGAGAGACCTTTCATGCCTCTTGGAATGATGGGAAATCGAGTTAACAGAGTTTTTGTCTAAGATACCTTTTCCTGCATCAATTAATTAATTTATGTCAATACTTGCTCGCTAAATATCACCTCCCCCGTAATTCACAAGCAAACGGAATCAAAGTTTTCAATTTTCCGTAAATCTCGATTTTTCAAGAAAATCCAATCACTGCACTTTTGTTAACATATTATTTGGAGCGCTATTTTCAAGCTACTTTATGTCGAGAAATTCTAATTTGGGAAAGCTCACAGAACTGAATTTTCCGTCAGGGTCTCGGAGGAATAGGAATTTGCAATGTTGTCATGAATCTCGAAGCATTTGCGTTTATGCTCGCCGCGCGCTCTTCCATTTCATGGTTTTACGTAGGCGGAAGGGGGGGGGGGGGGGGAGTGGAGATCGAGTTAAGGGGTTATAGGGAAAGACATCGTAGCCCACAGGAACTCCCGTTACCTTGTTCCAAGTTCATATCACAGGCGGTATATCTTAAAGATATTATACCGGCGTTTATGTAGGAAATAGAACTTTAGAGGACAAAAGAGGTAAGATAAATAAAGGTATCATATCCTCTCTTTTTCGAGCATCATCCAATAGCACTATAACACTATATTGGATTAAACTATTCCTCCATATTGCTTTCCTGATTTAAAATTTTTTTTCCCCCATATTTCGCGACTCCAGTGGAGCAGATATCGATAAAACGAAAGAATTTTTATTTGGAATACACACTCGATTGTTTGCGGGAGGCAATACGCATCGTGCACACAACCCATAATCGATGTAGGCACATGTACCGCATCCGTAGATTTTTCGATTCCAATATTTTATATCCTCGTTATTTGTATTTGCCATATACAGTTAATTCTACGAAGTTATTTCATCCGTGAGAGTCAAATAAAAAAAGAATACAAACTTTAAATTAAAAATATTCTGATTTTTTTAAATTCGTATTTCTCCTTGATGGATCAGCAGTCAGTTCCCCAGGGAGGGACAGGCGACGATATATATTATTATAATATGGAGAGAATAATAATAATAATATTTATCTGTAAAATGGGAAAAAGGTTGCAAAGTTGAACTTTGCACATTGCTTCCTCATTCATTTTTTTTTCACAAAGCCATCTCTATGAGGAAGCTTATTTATTAATTTTGGCTTCCTCATAGAGGAAGCTTTGTGAAAAATGGAAATTAATAACGAAGCAATGTACGAAGTTCAACTTTGCAACTTTTTTCCGTTAGTTTTGGTAGTTACGGATTCGACCACACAAAAAAGTAAGTTTCAAACATTTTTTAAATTTCTCAATTAACGTAAATAAATGATAGATTTGTTCATACATAAAAAAAATGATAAATTAATCATTTATTGATTAGTTAACGAAAAAATACAACACAAAACTATACACGTGTTTAAATCTCTCGTCCCCTTTATGAAATCGTTCTAGACTGTAATCTGTGAAAACACGAAAAATCTCAAATTGCTTGAAAATCTAAACCCATTTACCGATCGTCATCAAATTTAGTACATAGCAACAGTGAGTATTTTTAATCTGTATTTTTAATTTCGAAAAAATTTTAATTCATTCATTGTTAGTTGACCTGAGTTATAAGAAAATGATAATTTTTTTAAAATTTGAAAATCACGTAAAATCTTAATCGCTTTACCGATCATTACCAAATTTTGTACGTAGCAGCGCTGAGTATTATTTATCGTTTGTAGAAAATTTCAGTTGATTTGTTGATATTTAACATGAGCTAGAGCAAAACATAAATTTTTAAAAAAATTCCAAATCTTTTAAAATCTGAACCTCCTTTACCGATCATCACCAAATTTGGTACATAGCAGCATTGCATGTTATTCTTCATATGTAGAAAATATCAGTTGATTTCGTGAGATTTTACGGAAGTTAGCACAAAACGTAAATTTTTTGAAAAATTCCAAATCTCATAAAAACCGAAGCTATTTATAGATTCGCCCCAAATTCATTACCGATCTTTCTTTGAGACTGCTTTATGTATAAAAAATTACTGAGCTCTATAGCTAAAAATTTGCGGAAATTAGAGGGCGTACAGACATTTTTCGAAAATTGCAAAGTAATAAAAATGATTACCTTCCGTCATTAATTCGACGTAGTTTTATATTACTTCCATTAATGGAAGAAAACTAAATAAAGTTAAACCGATTTTTTTTTATAACAACATACCGAGGTTGAAGAGTGGAGATCGTAGCTGTAATTCTTGATATGCCGAGATGGAGACGAGGCTGCCGATCGTTGTGAATTTTCAGCCTTTTTCACATTTTTTCATTTGATTCTTAGCATCCGTCTGCCCGCTTACATCTCATTGCCGCGCTACGCGGGTTATGTCTAATTCGCGACCAGCTGATGACTATCAACGTGAAACTCGCGCCAACTTCACCGTACTTCGACAGCTGAATAGAACTGTACATTTTTTTCTAAACCACTTTTCAGGACGCGTTAGACAATTATAATTATACTGATATGAAAATGTCGAAAAAAAATATTTTCTCGAAAACAAAGCTTCCTCTATGAGGAAGCAAAAGAAAGAATCTCTCCTTAAAAAAAAATTGTATGGCAATAAAATGTAAGCAAATCGATTTTTAAATGGATTTTATTCCATTTGTATTTGAAAATAATCTGAAAATTACATTTTCTTACCTACCGCTGTTAAATATTGTAGCATCTGTGATTTCTTTTTAGAGGCCTCAGCCTCGAAACAAGAATTTATCGTAAGATACAGCGAGTAATGTATTTCCCTCGACTCGTTGATTGGACCTATCGAAAACGAGATTTTCCAGTGCAATATACGTGAGTTCTCTGGTTGAGACCGCGGAGATAAATTGGAGATGCTCACGATTTTTCGATACGCCAATGCCAGCGAGATGTATCTCTCTGTTGCAACTCACACAGTTATATAGTCACTCTGTATATAGTAACTATGCTGTAGGTAATGGGGGGTAACCGAATAGGAGCTGGGGTCCGCTACGTGATTACTTTCATCATATCCGTCGATCCGGTTCGGCAATTTTGCAGACCACCAACGCTTCAGGAGATTTCCTCTGGTGTCTATATACCAGCACCAGAATTACTCCACGTATACATATGAGCCGTTTCAGTTCAGTTCGTAAAACCTTTTTACCCTGATAATTTTTCAATTGATCGAAGCTTTGCTTATATGCTCGTATCGACTCGGAGAAAAATTTCAATTTATTAGACATTGAAAAAAAAACTGAGCACTCATATCAAAGACATTCATTACCGATTCTTGCTTCCACATAGGGGAAGCTTTGTTTTCATGAAAATTTTTTTTTTCGATATTCTCATGTCAGTATACTCAAAGTCGAACTTTGCAAATTGCTTCCTCATTTTTAAAAAAATTGTTTTCGTCAACACTGTCAAGCAAATAATTATAATGTAATAATTGGTCTCCAAATGATCGTGAGTTATAACAGAAACAATATTTGAAAAAAACAAAATTTGGGGACCCAACCCATTTTTTTTTATTTTTCAAATGTTCCAAATTACTTTTTTACTGAAAATTAACAAGCTTACCAATTAAAATAATTTCCGTAACATCGAACAGTGCAAAATTAATTGCAAAGTCGTTCATCATGACTGCCGCGGCGAGCTTTTCCCTTAAAACTTTCAAGCAACGAGGGTGTGGGAATGTTGAGGGAATTATAAAAAAAACTGGTATTCCTCTCTTATTTCTAGGCAATGGAAGGCAGCTCGGCTCTAGAACAATCGTGCTCGCATCGAGTTGCATTCCACACATCACACACCCACATATTTATACATACTTACACCTACGTACGCTCTCGCTGCAAAGGCATTTTCGTTCAAGCAATAAATCAGGCAGACTTGCCATTCTCGATACGCCAGGGCAAACGAGTCGGGCGAAAAAGGGAGACACAGGAGTACTCTGCAGACGAAACAAAAGGTAATTGCATCGTACAGGTTTTCGGTAAATGTTAGCGAGCATGTTTTGTAAGGCAAATTGAATTGGTTTGAAACCCAATGGAGCTTCACGTATATGTTCAATCGATGCGTTTAGAAGATGTATTACTTTGTTTAGCCAGATCACACGTTAATTCGCGTCTCATACACTAAGCCACTGTCGTCACTAATTTATTTTGACAATGGTGACTAAATCTCTGTTATATATATACTACTTCTCTCGTTTATTTTAAAGCTGTACTACAACTAGACCAGAAGTAATCTTGTTAGCGATGCATCCATGTGCAAACTTGTGAATGGGAGGGATCTCATTGCCTAAGGTTATCGTTGAGCATTGAGATGAAGCGATTTAATATATTTGACAGTGACTAAGTTTATGCACAGTTGAATTTCCTTTGAGTATCTTACTCACCTGTACAGTAGATTACACAAGTTTCTCGTTCCTTAATACGAGGATCGGGGGTTTAGACATTTGAAACTGTCAAAGAGTTAAACACAAACGTGGTATATAGTGCAGTAGCACATGATTGGAGAAAGCACTGATTTTGACAACTGCTCGTCCTAGCTTAGAATTTCCGACTAAAGCTAACGGAAACCGTTTAAATGAACAAAACTCCAGTTAATCGGTTTTGAAAAGGTTTTCAATCGGATTTTCGTCGGTTTAATCGCCTTTGAAGGGATCCTTTATTCAGAGTTTTTTTAGTCTCATCAATCGATTGTGTTTTGAACTTGTTTTTATGAAATTTCTAGTGTTAAACCCCATCGTCGGCCAACAAGGCATTTACTAAGTTTTTTGTTTGTTTGCAGTGTTTTCACACCCACGACTTTGACTGAACTGAAAAAAAGAAACTCTGGACTCGGAGGGAGAAAATACTAATGCGGATCTGCCGCTTTTGCGACCGGCGGGTCTAACACCAGAGGCTCGTATAAGCACTCCAGTCTGGTGTTCCAACGGTTATAATTTTTTCGTCGCGGCTATAGGCGAAAGGATTAAACAGCGATTACAACTTTCGCGCTGTTCAAGTAAAAAAAACCTACCAAACTTCGTGTGCAATAATCCAAGTTAAAATGTGGAACCTCCAAATATCCTCTATAGCCTTCGAATAGGTAAAATATCCCATATTCAGAGGTTCACCGAAGGATCTATAAACCTCCTTTCACTCCGCAGGAACCTAATTAGAGGTTAAAACATAACAATGTAATTGTGCGATAATCTCTGTTGATTCCAAATAAGTATAGACTGTCATTTTCAGAGGCTCTGCTGAAGGTTCTGACAATCGGCTCACCCTAAATTTACGGTGAACGGAGGGCTTAAATTTCAACTCGGGATAATTCATTGAGGTCGAGATCAGGGAACGCCAGACCAGGTGGAACGCCTCCAATATATCAGAGCTACGAGGAAACTTCACCTAAAGATGCAATTCTCGAAGTAGTATAATCGTGACAATTCGGTTATACCACCTGAATCAGCTTAGATACCACAGCTCCGTCCTCAGGCATATTATTACAATACTCATAATACTACCTCGGATCGATATGGAATTTCGCAAACTCCTCGAATCTCGCATAGCATTCTCTAGAGTGCAGTACGTCTCTCAATTTGAATTATGACCAGTTATGTATGTTTTTCTTCTCAACGTCTTGTATACTTTCTCGATGAAATTCCTGGCTTCTATACTTTTTTCTTTTTTTTCCTGCGAAGCTGCGCTTCCCTTCTTATTCGTTTCGTGTCTGCTCTCCTGAGAAAGCACTTTTTATTTAAACTTATTGTAAGAGAAAATAATTGCTGTAGATACTCAGAAAGATAACTTTTCTGGTTGAATAAAAAGATTAGTCGACCAAAAAATATTCCGTCAATTTACGGATCTCTTGGCTGATGATGCTTGAGGCGAGGATTTTGATGATGTTTCGCTTTCGTCACACTTCAGTTTTGTTCCCAATTTTTTTTCTCACACTGATATTTTACTTCATCACCACTGTGACAAAAATGAATAATTCAAAAACGTTAGTTTAATTCTCTCTCGCGGTTGCGAATTTCTTTCACCTCTCTACCTGCCATCTCTCTCTCTCTCTGCGTTTGTTATTGACTCGCGGAAACTCGTTATCCTATGCAGATTGCTGAGCGGTTATTTCGTTCAGTGTTTATGTACACTTGGCGAAATAGTAGTAATTGAACACCTGGAAAAGTAAGCAGTAACAAAGTTTCAAGTGGAAAGACGTTATCGCGGCTTTCGAATTAAACGATCTTAGTTTACTGGATAAAATATTTTTTATGTCAATTGTATCTGTAATTTTAGATCCACTTACAATTCTTACAATTTATATGAAATTGAAGTAATACTTAAGAAAATTCCAAGATAATACGGAGTGCCTCATTTTAATCTTCCAGTTGTTATATCTCGAAAAATTCTGCCCAGATGAAGTATTGAGTGTAATGAAACTTTTAGGGTTCGAAGGGGGACGTTAAAAAAACATTCAAAATTGGTCCACCATTAAAAATAGCAGAATTACGAACGCCGACATGTTTTTTTAAAATGGAAACATGACTTTTTTTCTATCAAAAAATTTGTCATGTCAAAACTAATAACTTTTGCAGGGAACTTTTTTTGTTAATACACTCCATATTTGTTAGGTTTGAAGACCATTTTCGACTATTTTGGTCAGTTGATTTATCTCTAAAAATCCTGTCCCGATCAAGTATTGAGTATAATGAAACTTTTAGGGTTCCAAGGGGGGAACGTTAAAAAAAATTAAAAATTGGTCCACCATTCTACATACCGTTAAAAATGATTTTTTTTGTCGTTTAACATTATGCTATAATTCAATGGGAATCTTTATTTCAATAATATATGTTTCTATCGTTGAATCCGGAGGTGAATTACAAATTGAGGGGCAGCACGCACTAGGCATTGGTGAATAGTATTACGGCACCGATCAAAGGTAAGGCAGGACGCCTTATAAATCGACAAGAGCTACATTACCGACTTTTGATATTACATCGTCTCAGCAACATTATCCTTTGCAGCTATTTCCCTGTTTTCAATGATCTGCTATGGAAAATGCTGTCCGAAGTATCTCAACCGAGGCTACATAGATGTCCTTCCCGTAGTTTTCTTGGCTTTTGTGATTCCCTTTCCCTTTCCCTTGTTTGAAAGATATATCACAAAAAAGTGTTTGAAATGGTAAAAAACAACTTTTAGTGCGACTTTGATAACCTTAAATCGACAAGCAGTTCAAAATGTTCTAAGACACGCTGAAGTAAAAAGTAGAAAAACGTAAAAAAGGAGAAAAAAATACAAGTTCATTTTTGGAGCATCCGTTTTACACCCCAGACGTCTCACAGCTCGTTCGATAAATACCTTGCTCCCAGAGAAGTAAAAGAAAAAAGATATTCCATCTTCTTTTACTCTTTCATAATATCTCATAGAAACAGACGAACGAAAAAAAAGACTACTCGTGAAACTGTCTGAAAATATTATTCTTATCGCTCCATCAAAAATCATGCTGTCCCAAAACTATACACGTCTTCTTTTGACGAGAGTCAAAAGATCCGAGTGACTCGTTAGTCGATCAGTTCCCTCTTGGCTTTTGTCGAAGCGCGATTTGCAAAAGTATAACGTGGCCGCTACGTTGCCGTTGCTGTGTGCTTATTTGCCAAACCCCGTAATTATGTGAGAGATGAGTTTCGCGAATGGCCGATTCGCCGCTGCGTTGGGTTATGCGGTTTTTTTTTTTTAAAAAGCACGCGCGGTAGGCAATTGGTAAGTCAGTGGAGACCAGCAGGAGCAGAAAACGAAAGAGGAGGCAAAAGGGTCTTAAGAAGGTGTTAAAGCGTGCCGTGTGAGCGCGCACCGTCCATGGGTAAGCATTATACGGAGGTGTTAATTCAAAACAAACCTAAGTATAGGCGAGTGTGAATCTCATGGCTCTCGAAACTGCGCGTTGCTCCTGCTGCTTTGCTGTGTGTGTTGCTCGATAAACAGTTTGAGGCACTCTGCAAAATAGCCCAACACGATGTTCTTTGCCTTTGCCCCACCTCGTACCTTGTAATCAGCACCGGTGATTTCGTGGGGATTTTTTTTAAATATAATAACCCCCTGGGCGACTGGGAGGGACCAACCCTTCCTTCGCACCTTCGCTTTATTCTTTTTCTTCTCTATATTCAACGAGCGAGCGCGCGCGACCTATGGTCGTAGTGGTTCCTAATAAAGAGGGATGAAGTGAGAAAGACGAGAGAGGTACGTTCTACTGGCTATACGACGACCTGGGGCGATGCCCGAGCCAAATACTCGAGCCTTCTTCTAAATTTCATTATTACGCTCTGCTGCCCTCGTCCTCTGAGTCTCGAGAAAATACGGTCAGACGTATTGCGAGCTGTCGGGAGTCCTGAGCGCAGAAAAAAAAATGGAATATCCAACTGCTTAAGCCTTATATCGCTAAGTGCTTTTCAAGTTTCTATTGTTTTTTCTTCTTCTCTAAGTTTATTCAGGGTTATCGACTACTTTTTGTATTGTCTGCTCGGTTTTTGACCTTACGTCACCCATTTCAGTATATTCACTTTTAGACTAAATCCGGGAATATCTTCGCGATGACCATAAAAACAAAAGACTTGGTGCTTCGATTGATTTTTCGCAAAGATAGAGAGAGGACACTCGAAGCCACTAATCGCCAGTTAGGAGGGTGCGATATAAGGGCGTCCGTCGATCCTTCAAATTAGCATTTTAGGCGTGAATCTCCTTAGCCTACGTGCAACACTGATCGACGATAGCCCTTGTGCGCGGGAGCTCAGCGTACCTTAAAAAGGGCCGCTTGCCAATATAACTCGCGCGCGCGCCCTGGAAAGTCGATTGAACTCTGAGGCTGAAATGCCAGAACTTCACGTCCCTGCTGGGTGCCTACTTTTATCTAGCCTTGAAGATCGCTTGTTGTATATTTTAACACGCGTGACGCGTGTAAAACAATGTAAAACGCCTTGTTTAAAATTTATGGCTGGACACTTGGAAATTCATGCTCCGGTTATTAGTGCAATATGCTAAAAGATTTGTAAAGTAGATTAGTTTGAATGGCCTAACATGAGAAACAATACACTTTTGGCGTCATCGTAGAGGGAGCTTTGTTTCTGTAAAAAGAAACTGGATAATCCGAAAATCATTCTCAAAAAAAATATTTGTATTTGTGCGTGTGTCTGTTTTAACTGAAAATATTAGATCTGTTAATAACATGTCATTGTGGCACATTTTATCGCTCACAAGATTTTCTTATTCCGTGTTTCAGGAAAGAGAAAATGAATCCCAAGCTTGCCTAATATCGAAAAACTTTGAGGAAAGTGAAAAATACTAAATCAATGTGCAAACATCTACTTTGCAACCGTTCTCCGTTTTCTATTCTTATTACTGTAGAATGGTTTGATTGATATAGCGAGCGGTCTTTGACTTGGATATCGGTCGTGAAACCCATTGAGTTAGAAACGTTCACGGCAATATCGTCGGAAAGTAGCCACAGGCTAGTCCAGCGGAACAACAGACGTGGTACACGGATTATACGATGAACGCGAGAAGAGACAAGAGATATTAGACTGAAAAAGAAGAAGTCAGCATCACAGTTGCGTGGTCATATTTTACAAAAACCATGGCGGCAGCGTGGGCGTGAAACGGATAATTTTCGAAGGTGCGAGAGAAAGGCGACGTGTATGCTTTGATGGTTCTCGATCGTATATCAGGCACCGATTACCGGGGCTACCTTCGAATTATCGGAAACGAGGGCCGAACTAACGGCCCGACGCGATCTTGAGCTTGCTCACTCGCTATATGTTCGTAGCTGCGCTATTGCGGCGCCGAAGAAGGACCAGAAAGTTTCGACCATCTGGCTCCTGCGGGGCTGATTCATGCTCCAGCTATATATATATTGTTGTGTAGTATGTTGAACGATCAGCCCCGTTTTCACGCGGTAAATGCTGGAAATTAGGACCCTCGCGGTGTGTTGTGTGTCGGAGGACCCCCGTTGCTGCAGAAGCCGCTAGCCGCAGAACCGCAGCCGAAACTCTGCGTGTTTCTACCGACTATAACAGAGCGAAGCCTCGAGATACGTGATTGAGACGCCGCTTAGACTCGATTGTCCGACGCTAACGAGCGTCCCTCTACTTGGTTGAATGATCGAGGGGGACTCTCTTCATGTAATCAAAGACATTACGTAGGCTTAGTTTTGCTCTGTAATATAAAATATATCCGGTTGATAGATCAGTTTAGACATATGATGTAATTGTCAGGCGAAATTTATAGCTCTCATCTTGTATAGAATACTCAATAGATAATTTCATGTGCGTAGAAAGTAAAATCTTTGTTTTATTTTTGGCTTTGAGAATTCGCGAGTTCGACGCCGCCGTTAGATTCGTGGTGTATGTATCAACCCACGCAGTATACCAGCAGCCAAGAACCGCGCTCAATCGCGCGCGTGAGGATAAGATCAATTCTGTAACGTCGCAGCCTCGAGGGCCCACTCTTTAGTGGCTCGGAGTGCGTATACGCTACACTGCAGCCGACCGTGTTATTATTTCTAGGAGGGCCTTCGCCCGCTATTCATGAATTATTGATGAGTGAATCTCTATCCGCTTTTTCAGCCTCTTTTTTTTTTGCTCTCTACCCATATTGTTTCCATGACTTCACGGTAAACCATGAGAGATTTGTAAAGCACCCGGCGAAACGCAGTGTTAACTACCGACTTTGCAGCTTTGCCAAGGCGCAAACCATCGCAAGGTGATATGTTATATGGATGGTTCCCACTTTAGGTTGTACCGAAAGTGGTACAGGCTCTTGAGATTCATAGTGGTTATACGCACTACTCGCTCGACGAGTTTTGTAACCTTCGATGCCACTTTGTTTGTCGCGCGACCATTCCTTTCGGAACGATTCCGGTCTCCGATTGTGGTATAAGTAGTCCGAAGTATCTCGATACCATATAAGACAAGGATGCACGCAGGACCAGTTGGGAAACGACCAATTGTATTTAGATATTGCGAAGCTCGAACGCCAAGTGGTGGAGTAGAATATGGGCGGAAAAGAAACGACACGGCAATAGGACAAAAAAGAAAATATGTAAGACATTGCTTCATTTATTTTACATTTAGGCGATAAACGCCCGCACTACCATGGAAAACAAACCTTGGACGCATCGTTGACACAGGACAAGACTCTCGAGTCAATCTTTGGACAAGGTAAAACGTTGCATTCTGGAGAAATGAGATAGACAATAAGGATACTGGCAGACTGGCATAATTGTGCGCCGACAGATAGTCTACAAAGCTCTTGCAAATTGGCTCCCATATCTGATTTATACACGCGTGTTTATATAATTATCTATTTGCGGAAGTGATTGACACGAAATGTGGTATTATCATCGATCCCACCAAAGCGAGTTGCGCGAACCCGTATATTTCCAGGGTGCGCTTTGACAAACGGTACCCGCTATAGCTTCCTGCACTGGTACGGTCAATATCCTGAAGTTTACGTCGGAGTAATTGAGACTTGCCAGCAAGAAATTCGGCATACGATCGGAGATCACCCAAATAAGACCACGTACGATCTAAAAGAAAAATGAGTTATTCATTCGTTATAATAGTATGCAAATAATAAAATTATGCTAGTGGAACGCCTTACCTTGACATCAGCAGGGAAAATCAAAGCATCGTCATGCCTGGCAATTACAGCATGATTCGCAGGAGCATATGGGAGCAAAGAATTCCAGCAACCAACGGCGTTCTGGTCAACGAGATTGAACAGCATAAGACCATTTTCGTCCATAACTTCTGAGGTCGAGTGGCCCATGTATCTTTCGGCAAGAGGCTGCGCAATCAAACAACATTGTCAAAAATTGAATGACCAATTAAGCTTCGTCGTCGAATAAATCAAAACAGATCAGTAAAAATGCCCTGTTACCTGGAACTGATGATAACTATCCATGGAAAGCAGCTCGTCCCTCAGAATTTTCGTAGAGACTGCAAATTCACGATTACTGCTGAGAGGATGGAAGAACAGAGTCCTGAATCCATCACCGGCAATTGGCGACAAGCTCATCCCGAATATTCCCTCTTCACCCCATTGGAAGTTCAAACCACCAATGTTGTAGTCACCGACCAATGGATCTGGCATGAAATAGCTGTGCGTCACACGCCACGATGTGTTGGCTTGCCAGTCGTATACGATCAAACCGTAACCGAGCTCGTCAGACATGTAGGCGAAAGCGTCGTCACAACCACCTTTACCTAGGTCCACCGCTATGTTGGCTATGAATGTGTTCTGAGAATATCGGAATCATGTGAGTGCGTGTTTTGTTGTTGCGCTATGGAACACGATGCTTAGAGGACTGGCTACGCGGAAGTCACGTAATATGCTCGTGCTTGCTGTAGGCATATCGAGGCGACGAGAACATTCCTTGATAGGGAATTTATCGTCTGTTAAAATGTTGCATCAATCGAAAGTACACGAAGTATGTCTCTCACTTTTATTATAATGTAGATTGAATGTTTTTTTTTTCTTTTTAAATTGGAAATAGCCCATTACCTTTTCCTCATCGTGCTTCCATTGCCGGAAAACTCGTAGTTATTTATTCTGGATGTAGTTGTCAGAGAAAATTAATGAGTAGCGGACGCATACCTGATTGGTATCCTCAGGACGTAGTTGATACTGTCGGACAAGCTTGTCAGTTGTCAAGTCGAAGACGTTGAGAGTATACGGGCACGCTTGGACTGTCGTGTTTCCTATACCTATCGTACCAGTGTCAAGGACCCAGAGTCTGTCGCATTTGTCAGCGTGAATTCTAAAAAAAAAAGTCATTTGTACGTACAATTTGTGAAATGATAATCGTAATTTAGTACTCAAAATGTGTTTTTAAGGACGTGTAGTGCTTGTGCAGTAATATGTAGAGTCACAATATGAAATATGTGCAGTGAAGGGAATGTATCTTGCCATTTTTTAACTCCTTGATGCACTGACTGTCATTTGAATTCTACGTGCCGAGATATATACTATACTTAATCATCATCCTAATACCTGTACGCTGTGGTAAGTCCGGAACCGCAAGCCCCAGCAACGTTCTGCGCCCAGTTTGGATAGGGCGTCAATTTCGGTGAGCCCCCCCGGTTCGTGTCGAGAGATATGTAATTCAGTGTGGCCGGAATTCCTGCAAAACGAATGCACTTCTATTCTTTATATGTACACACCGCAGTAACGCATAAGTTCAGCAGTCTTTCTAGTACTTTGGGACCAATTTGTACCGCAGCAATCGTAGTGAATGCGTTTAATAGCACATTCACTCTCATGCTATCATTGTAATTTTGCGAGACTTCACACGAACTCTAAATTGCTCCCGTCAATTTCCACGCAAAGTGCATTGAAGTAGAGCACGCAATGATGATTTTCCATGCGGATATACATATATGCGGTACAATTCTAATTCCGTTCTCGATTTGGAACGACGAGTTCCGCGCGATCTCTTTATAAGAGGATAAGCGGAAGTGTCGGTTAGGACGTATATGTAAAAAGGTTTTCGCTTTCTCGATTTGCCTTAATCACATGCATATATATATCATAAGATAAAAACATATCAATCGTCTTCTTCAGTTCATATGATCATGGTCTGTTTACTCATTTCTCATATAATAACGGAACAAATGTTGAACAACGTTGGTCTCACCTTTTAGTTAAAATATTCTCTGATGATGTAGACATCATAAATTAATACTCGTAAAAATTCACTGGTGAATCGAACACAGGAAAAGCTTGGAAGATTTATAGACTACATCTATAAAATTATCATTCTAATAATGAAAGTACACGTGTTCCGCATGAAGTGACATATTTAATATATTTATTTTTAAATACCCATTTTATTAATTCGTTAATTTGATTAATACAAATGATGATTTGTGTTTGACCGATCTTGATTTATGTTACTACAATAAATTGCATGTGGCGCGTGAATGCGAATATAAATTCTGGTTATTTATAATATATTATTTGGTTCAGTGATTTTCACCACTTATGAAAGTGCGGTTGTGCCAGAATGCGCGGGCGGGGCGTAAGTGCATGCTGTAGTCGAAAAACTAATACCCACAACAGTTACTTGTATTTGATGTAAGGGAAAATGAATTAATATCAGAGTACGTGACGTTTTGACGGGTATGCGCGATCCCGTAAAAGTCTTAACTACCACAGTTCCGCGGGTCGTAGTGTCTCGTCACTCTTAATGAGAGGAAAATCATCGTCTCGGTACCGAGAGCTCCACACCCCTCTTCCTTATCTCTTTTTCTCTCTTTGATCTTTCCAATTCCAACTTTCGCTCTCACTTGCAGCTACGTGCAGCTATCCGTATTATAATTTCCTCGAGGCTACAGCATAACGCTGCAGCGCTCTAAACTTGTCGTAATTATACTGACGTGACGTGACGCGGCAGAGAAATCACATGTCTTTCACGGATAAGCTTGAGTTTTGTGTGAGATTGGTTGTCTCCTACGCGAGCTGCAGTTATGGTTGATTCTCCGGTCCCGACAGATTTTATAACTACGTAACTTTGAGAAGCGTGTGTTTGTAATTTTGAAAAATGATCTCTTTCTCGCGATTAATAAGATTTTAATGAGGAGACCCGCAGAGTTGATTAACCCGTTTTCTCACTAATCTCGTTTTACTTTTTGTTATCGCAGAAATTCGCCACTGAAATACATAAATATAATATTATGGTGACTAGAACTACAGGAATTCGTTTCAACATGCAAATAAGTGTACCTCTTTTTCGCACGGAGTTCTCGTTTATTACTTATAAATTAACCGATCTGTCATTATTCCTTGCATGCATATCCGTATTACACCTAATCCACATAGAAATATTTCGTTGAATCAATGTAATCTTTTTCTCTCAGTGTATATACACTTTACGCATGCAAATAGTGCTATTGGTATTACAGGTGGGAAGGAATACCGTTGCGAAAAATTTCATACATGCGATATACAAATACATTTCGGCTGATTACATTATTTACAGTCGTGTATATGTATAGTATTACGTTGCCTCGGGTGAGGATCGCGTTTCTTTTCCGCCCACGCGCGCTCTCTGTATTATCCCATAACCCACGGTCCACGAAAATAAGTTCTTCCCTTCCAATGCAACTGTAGGAAGAATCCTCAAGTATTTTTCTTTTTTTTTTTATTCCTTCGCTCGTCCTGGCAATTTCGGTAAGTCGTAAAGGAGATCACCGAGAGCGGTTGGGGCGTACAGGTGTAAAAACTACTTGACTCGAGGGGCATATAAAAGTGCAAAGAGGCGGTGGCCTCTCTCATGCGTTGCCGTTGTGTGTATACTAAACTCGTTTCCGTATTTATGTGGAGGCCAAACTCTCTCCTGAAATTGTATGCGGTGGCGGGTCTGTCGCCCTTATCGCCTACGAAGAACCCATCTCTCGGGCTGTGACGCGCGAGGGGCACCGCACCATCTCTACCCAAAAACGGTGAGGGTTTTCTTCGCGCGAACGTGTATTTGCATTACAACGCAGGGACGATCTCGCGAGAAGGGCCAACTTATAGCGATAGGGTGAGGCCAGGTGCTAGACATTTACTTTTAAATGTGGCGCGTTGCACTTTCTTCTTACAGCTCGACATAGTTTCATTCGTCGATAGAACGAATAGAGGTACCGGATTATGTGAATGAAGGCGAAACGCAAGAGGATGATTGCGCGATAATTCCTTACAACGTTTTATCGATTGTTGGAATTATAATTATGAATTGTACGCTTCGTCAATGATGTACTAAATAATGAGGAAACAATTTGGAAGGTTCTACTTTGCAGACTTGTTAGATTTCTCATGAGTTTCTGAAAGGACTTAATAAAGTAAATTGAGATGAAGATGAGGGCGATTTTGAGAGTGGACGACAAAGGGAATCGCGAAAGAATAAATGCTGGACGATTCTAGAGTATGAACCAGACGTTATAGGTTGAAGAATGGTGACGCAGTGAAAGCCGGTCCCAAGGGAGAGACAAAAACCTGAACCTGGCGAGAAACAATGACGGGGGTAGGTGAGTTGAGTGAGAGCGCGTGGGTGTCGAGGCGAGACGTAAGTTCGACCATTCGAAAACGCAATGCACCAGAACCACAACCACATCATCATGCACATAGTACGTACAACTACAGTGGGTGCCAATTTTTTGTCTTCCATATTTAGTATGTATAATTGTTAATATATTTGTCATTGAAATGTGAAAATCAGTTAATTCATTCGCATTTGGGGAAAAGTACTATAAGCGATTGTTGGTTTGTTTTCAATCTCAATACCAAAACCATATTCTATTGAGACAAGATGCACAAGAAATTTCACGGTGATTCGTAATCTTTTTCAAAAGTTATTATGCTTCCGGACGACACATCCAAACAGATAGACAATAAAATTCGGCAGTCGAATTCGGAGGATCAAAAGGATAAGCAGAAAGAATCAGAGGGGAGAAGGAACTTGGCATAGAGCGCGTGAGGGGTATGGATTCGCGAAGTGAATTCATTCAGCGCCTCAAACTTTTTTGGCCATTTTTTTTTATCGCTTCGTCGGAAGTTGTCCAGACGAGGTTTTCAGAGAGTAAAGAAAGAACGCTTCCGGAGCGACAGCAAATTTCCGGTTCTCATGGACATCCGCAAAATGATTCCTTTGTTGTACATATCCGTACGATTTTTTTTCGTGTTAGATTGAGCTCTCGTTTTTATTTAATTGTAAAAAAGGGACACACTCACCGTCTTTCCATCGCGGCACGGTAACGAAGAGCTTGTTTCGCCAAACTTCAATGCCAACGGGTAGTCCATTTTCCGGAACGTAGTCTCCACTTGCAATAGCGGCTTCTCTGCTGGCCTCATCCGGATACGCCCAATCCAGTACCTTCCACGAGAATCTTTCGAGTATCGGTGCGCGTCCGAACTGCGAACCCCATCCTCGTGAATTGTAACTTCCGCTAACTGCTGATAAGCTCAGACACGCGCCGAATAGGACAACGAACCATGTTGGTCGTGGTACGAAATTGAATCCCATTTTTTTTTAAAATCTATTTACTTCTTAATGTCGATTGATTTATTGAACTATTGGTAATGTACTTCAGGTTTGTATTTATTTATCGCGTATCATTTATTTGTAATATAAAATTGGAAACTTTAACGAGGACAAATCAGAACCCTGCAGGTTGAGTCGAAACAGAATCTGAGCGTTTCATAAAATAGAGGTGGTATATATTGTAACGGGACGGACTATCCCCTACGATATTCGAGCGCCCCCTCCACTCTTCACTAAGCGCGACGCCTCAACCATCAGAGGCAGCAGGCCTCGCTTTACTCTAATTTCAATACCGATCCCGTGCAGACGTGCAATCCAATATAGCCCTATGCTCGCATACTTCATGCAAATAATCAAGAAATCCAATATTCTTTCGTCTCCTATTTTGTAATAATCTTCGTCCTATTCTTAGTTGAGTTCCCCTTTCTTGATGAGCCATGTCGATTTACTCAAATTCCAAAAGATGTAAATTGCCAGCCGCGATCTGTCTTACCTTTTTCCTATTTTAATCCTTTCTCGCGTTGTCCGACAATAAAAGGTATCATTCTCAATGAAAGATCGAATGGAATTAATTTTCTTCTTTCGAATGTCGAGAAGAGTGATCTCTGAGAACGATTCGTTCAAATAATATTTTATAAGGAATTCAAGTGTCCTTATTTGAACATTTTCTAAACGTAATTTAATACGATTTGCGATTTCGTTTCAATATGTAGCCTCGAGCACCGAGTGTGTTGGTTGGTTCCCGGTCCACCCCGTTTTACACTTTCTGTACACGCGGGAAAGAAATGCATGTTGGTAGATAACACACACGCTCGACATGCTGAAACCCCCGCTTAGACGCTTCAACGTGAAGCACGTCACACGGAGGGCTAAATCGCAACCTTTCACCGGTACGATTTAGTTGCTCGTTTTCTCTCTGATGCATTGCGTATATGCGTTTACACGTATGCACTGCGTGTGTGTGCACTTAATACTTATTAATTTTCTTACCTACGCTGGACGCCACCTCTCTTTTGTTGCTATCAGTGACGGGGAGTGTCCCGCCAAAATCTCAAGGCTGTTTTGGACGGTGTCAAACGAAGCATGATAATCAACGCGGACATATTTAGTTTAAACGGTCAATCGTGTGCACATACTCTTGTATATCCGCTCTCTGTTACGCGTGCCATCGGTCAAGCGATGTCACGTTTAGATAACGTCCACCCCACCGGTGGAGAGATGTTTATTGTGTACTACCATGTATACGTTTTGAGGTGCATTGTTGAAGCAATGTACCTTCCCAATTCTTTACATACCGGATGCTGTCCGCTCATTTGGTTGATAGATATACAGGGTGTCCCATTTTAGTCTTCCAGTTGATTTATCTCGAAAAATTCTGCCCAGTTGAAGTATTATAATGAAACTTTTAGGTTTCGAAGGGGAACGATAAAAAAAAATTTAATTGGTCCACCATTAAAAATGGCGGTGTTGCAACAGCTGACATGTTTTGCTGGAACGATGAGTTTTTTTCCACTAAAAATTCCGTCATACCACGCGCGAGCGCGTCCGTGCTAACGCTAAAATAGTCAAAAATGGTCTTCTGATCTAACAAATATGGACTTTGTCAAAAAAAGTTTCCTACAAAAGTTGTAAGCTTTGACATGACGAATTTTTTGGTAGAAGAAAAAGTTATGGTTCCATTTTTAAAAAACATGTCGGCGGTCGTAGCTCCACCATTTTGAATGGTGGACTAATTTTGAATTTTTTTTGGAACGTCCCCCTTCGAACCCTAGAAGCTTCATTATACTCAATACTTGATCGGACATTTCTCTCTTCTTTCCTGATGAAATCTAACTTTTTCACGCTGTTGGGTATCAAGTCTTTTAAATTAATAACAAGTATTTTCGGTACTTAAGATTTTTTTTTTGTGGAGACGAAAGTGTTGACCTGAGAGCACGTTTCCATAGTAGTTGATACAAGATAATAGACAGTTGATATAGACTTATTGACTGTTGTTGTAATTTAGAATAAAAATAAACAAACTGTTGCTATAAAATTGTTTTATAGCCGTAGAGCGATTGTACGGATAATTAGTTGACACTAATATTTACAATACCGCTGTTTTATGACAATAAAGTATGTATTCCAGTAAATAAAAGTATGCTATTTTTTTCCACGCCTGATCAGAATGCTTGAATGTTCATTCAATCGCAAAATAACGAGAGCAAGTTTTGCGTAACAGTCGTTAAGCTTGAAACGATTAATGGTCTGTCGTAAGTATAGTAGTCAACAATTAATCAAACTAATTGTGCAAATCTCTCAGCAACACCGTTAATAATATTCTCAAGTAAAATTTATTGAATTTTCGACGACAAAGCTATTTTTTTTTATCATAGTAGAATTTGTTGCAGTTGCATCGAGATTCCAATTGATTATGACACAATATTATGTGACACATTATGTCGTCTCTTGCTTATTTATTTTTTTCCGCGTGCAGATGTTACGTGGAGCAAACAATAAATTTATCAGATAATCCACTTATCCGAAATGCAAAATCAACAATTAGATCGGCAGAACAACCACCGTCTTATTATGCGGACAATGCGGAGAGCAGCGTCAACTTTTTATAAATATTTACAAGCGTCAGATGTTAGAAGCATGTGAGAGTCACACGGAAATAGTGAATCCAGCCGCTGCGTTATAGTTAGGGTATCGCTGGCAACAGTTCCTCGCGATGAAAGTAGTATAAGAATCCGTGGTACTTCACGGTACAAGTGGCATAAATATTCGTTATTCCAACGGTAATTTTAAAAAGTCCATTATTTATACATTGTTTCTATAAGCATAATTAATGAACTGATGAAAACGGAAAAAGTAATTCGCGCGCGTTTGTGGAAAGTTTTCATTGGTCTCTCGGTTATCGAAATGAAAGCGAGAAAAATATCTTTACTCAAATGCATATCCGGATTGTTGGAAAATCAAGAAAACCGGGAAAGATTCGGACGCGAGATATATACGAGAGGAAAATACGTTTCCAATTTGCACGTAGCTTGAAATGTTGGTTGACTTTTTTGTTGTTGTTGTTGTTATTGTTTTTTCTCCACTGGTCTTAACTGACATGCGCTTCCATTAGATACGTTGCGGACTCTCTTACAGATGACGAAAAGTATATCTACACTACCGCATAACTCATAACTCTCCACGGACTTGGACTCTTGGTCACTGCAGACAACTTTGCTGTTTCCTACTTTCCACTTTACAGCTGGCATATATATATACACACGTTTCGGGACAACTTCAAGTTGAGTGCCGCTCGAGTGCTCGCAATAACGAACTCTCAAGATGAGGAATCATAAAGGGGTATCGCAATCATTCTAAATCCATATAAAACAGGTGGAGGGGATTTATGACGCGAAAGTATATGTTTCGGATGTAATAAACGCACAAGGGACTTGATACACCATTCCAGGATTATTCTGAAGCCCGATAAGAAAGTATCATATAATCTTACTAATCATATAAGTGCACTATAATTGCATCTAATTCTTTCGTAACCCTCTGCTCCGTGTGTTTCGATCAACGCAATGTTGTACTACGGTACCTAGGCGATAACATGGATTTTTAATTAATTTTGCTTCCTCAATAAAGACATTTTGGTTTTATGAATAACGATTTCATTTTGTCTCGAGACCTTCATATTAAGCTTTTCATTTTAGCTGATATTAAACATTCAATCTTAGCAGGTTTACACATTTTTTACGCCAAACGAAATTTTATTCAAAGGTTCTAGATATTCGGATTTTATAAGAATTTGATTTTTGCTTCCTCATAGAGGAAGCTTTGTTTTCGTGACATTTTCTTTTTTCGAGGTTTTTCGTGTCAGCATACTCAGAATCACCTGAAACGTCGAGAAAAGGGGTTTAGAAAAAATGTCTGTATGTGGATATGTGTCTGTGTGTGTTTGTATGTTCCAGCCACAGGAAATTCAATCGTCCATAACTCACGATCGACACGATGGATCGAGCTCAAATTTGGCACGCAAGTAGAGTAATAACTCCTCCGTAATTGACGTGATTTTTAACTAAATGTATTCATGTATACAGATTTTATAGAATTTTTCGAAAAAATTGCATGATCGCTCTAACTTTCGTAAAAGTTCAATGATTTAGCTAAATAGTTCTTCATATGTGAAGACACGTTCAATGTTGTTTGGTGTTGAATTCCAACGAAATCGGCAAAGCGGTTCGGATTTTAAAGGATTTTGAAATTTAAAAAAAAAACATTATTTTGCTCTAAATCACGTCGAATTTCAACAAATCAACCGAAACGTTCTAGAGACGAAAAATAACATATGGCGCTACCACATACCAAATATGGTGACGATCGGTCAAGTTGTTCCGATTTTACGACATTTTGAATTTTTAAGGAAATCGAGATTTTCGTTCCAACTTTCGCAAAACTTAAGAAAGTAAGCCAAAAGCTTGCACTTGACGAAAATATTATGCAACGATATTAATTGACACTTTTTTTTGTCATGACAGGAATTTTCGGTGTCATGTGTAACATAATTTTTGTGTTGTTGTACAAGAAATCACCGAAGATATAGAGGTAATGAAATTTTTTAAAAATGCTAATTAAAATGAAATATGAGGAAGTTTATTTATTAATTTTGGCTTCCTCATGGCGGAAGCTTTTTGAAAAATGAGATTTAATGAGAAAGCAACGTGCAAAGTTCAACTTTGCATTATTTTTTATTTTAATTAGCATTTTTTAAATATCGTTACCTCTATACTTTTGGTAGTTGCTTGTGCAACAACACAAATTAAAAGATAAAAATGTATTATCTGTAAAAAAAAACAAATTACGTTACATATGACAACGAAAATTCCGTAATTAATATCGTTGCATCATATTTCCATCTAGTACAAAGTTCTGACTTACTTTCTTAACTTTTACGGAAGTTAGAGCGAGAATTTAAATTCTTTGAAGAATTCAAAATGGCGTTAAAACCGAACGACTTTACCTATCATTGCCAAATTTGGTACGTAGCAGCGCTGTATGTTATTTTTCGTCTACAGAACATTTCAGTTGATTTGTCAAGATTCAACGTGATTTAGAGCAAAGTTAATTGTTTCGAAAAATTCAAAATTCTATAAAATCCTAACAGATTTATCGATTTTGTCGATATTCAATACTAAACAATATTGAACCTGCCTTCAGTTATGAAGAACTATTTAGCGAAATAGTCGCCATTTTTTCGAAAAATTAAAAATTCTATAAAATCTGTATATATGAATACATTTTGTTACA